>OY284486.1:51697138-54097138 GCA_958336395.1 Ctenicera cuprea
AAATTAAATTTAATCTTGAATGTTACGAAACCATTTTCCGTTAAGTTCTTGACAGACGATTTGAAGACTGGAATGTCAGCCCAGGTATCAATATCCATTTTGTTCCAAATCACGCTGTTATTACCATCACGATCGTATGCAATAGATGCCGAAGCGCAATTCGATGGTTGCAGCACATACAGATGACCATCGTAGACCGCTGCTAAGGCTGCTAATAATTTTATAGGTATCATGTTGACCCGCACACAAACAAAGACTGAATGAGTATATTACATAAATGGCACTACACTTTTTAATTACACTTATCCACTTTCCCCACCTCTTTAGCTGCGGCTTTTAACTCGTTTGACCTTTCGAAGGCATTAACGCGAAGTACCAAATTATGTAGTGCAGGATATCTATCCAAGCAGATCATCTGATACGGATTCTTGGTGTACAGAGTGGAGGCATCGTAATGAAAGAATCCCGACTCATTTCGGAAGAACTTTGCTAGTGTAGTGTTTAATGGATGAGATATCTTAGGGAATTGAAAGACTAGTTCGGGATTTATAGTTGGCTCTTCATCAAAATTATAATAACGACTTTCGGCAGCTTCATCTACGTGATACACTCCGTCGTCAGGAACGTACAGGAATAACATGTTGATCGTGCGAGAGCTCGAAGAAAACTGAGAATCTTCTAACACATGGTGGCGAATAGTTGGCCTTAAGCATATGAGACTGAACCGCTTCTGCGCAGTCTTGCTCAACGGATACTTAGAGCTTAAGAAATTGTAGAATCCAGACAGGTTAAACTTGGCCTTGGAATCTGTATAGACAAGATAACCTTGGTCCTCGAATTGGTTAAGTTTTCCAAGGTTAGGTTAGGTTATTTGTTATTTTTTTATGTTATACTATCGTGGAGTTCTTGAAGATGGTACTTATACCATTTTCAGCCCACTATCGAACAGTGAATCTCCATCCGACACCAACGACCATGACTCCTTTCCCCACCAATGACCATACTTTGATTTAGTCTGGTAATTTTCGTATTTTTGCGTCTGTGAACGTATTTTACAATTTGAAGTGTTTTAGAAGACGAACAAAAATTAATGTATCGCGCAGCAATGGCTGTAATAATCATCAGGCCCCAATATATGTTATATCAATTGTCGACGTGTCGCAACCTCCCAAATAATTCATTTGAAAAGTTATTCGATTTGCAAGAGGGTTCGTTAGTTGGCGAAGTTTACTTGGATGCGGCCCAGCAAAAGCTCTTCCTATTTATCTGTAAGTATTTCTAAGCATCCTTAATTGCTCTACTAATTTTATTTTTTTTATGTTTTCTTTCTACACTCCTCAACCACCAGCGTGAATGTATGATATATAAATTTATACATAAATAACTCAATTGAAATATATTGTTTTATTTCAAGTTTCACCTTGAGGTGAATTTTAACTTTATCCAAGCGGAGTTAGCATGGACTACTACTTTGACCTTGAACTGATTTTATAAAATTTTCCTAATTTTTATGTTGTTTGAAGGCTGCATCCCCACCATTAACCCTACCATTTTACCTTGGGATCAAGGCTAAGGTTAACCTGTCTGGGTAATAAACATTCCACAATGTCTGGGGAGCCATTTTACGTCGAACTCTCGAGCGAAATGGATGCTAGTGCTAACAGCGGTTCTTGTGGTGTTTGTGGCGGTGTTGTGTTGGGCTGTAGTGATTTTCCTTGAGGTGTTCGGTCCATGTGGTCGCGACTCTCTTTGAGGAAGTCCCAGCAGTCCAAAGCTAAACTCTGCGCCTGTCCGCAACGGAGCGCTTCCACCAGCTCTGAGGTTAGTAAAGCATTACCTATAGAATCGACCAATAAAATCAAAATTTTGCAAAATGTAATTGTTCAAAATGCAAAGCAGCTAAGACCTGAAAATAACCACCAAGGAGAACAACAATTGACTCAGGACGTAGTGTGTGAAAGCATTTTGAGGAATTACTTGTTAAACAAAATCAAAAGTGTTCCGCGACCTAAATTCAATGTTAATGCTTTAGTGCAAAATGTTGCGAATGAAAATCATGCTGAAATCTCTGACCATTTCGAGGAGATTTCTGCAAATAGTGTTGAAATAAATGAATGTATATCGCAACTGAAATTTAATTTGGCAGAATGCGTTGACCAGATGCTGAACGGCGTCGGGACGAATAATTCATATAGTTTATATGAGAACATTTCTGCAGCTAGCACCTCAAATTCTAAAATTAGTAGAGAAAGTAAAAATGTGGATGCACTAAAAAAGAGTATTGCCGAATTCTTACTATTTGAGAACAATCACCAGAAGAATAATTCTGTCATTAGCTGCAATATTGCAAAACCTGCAACAATTATTGAAATTTCTTCTCGTGATTGTTCGCAAGCAGTTAATAACTTTTTGGATGGAAGTTTTGATCAGGGGGATATATCTATAGCTAGCATCCAAAATTTAATTAGCAATGATTCAAATGTTATTTATGAAAAGCCCCCGTTGTCTCAAAATACCACTAATTCACAAGTCGACTCGGATATTATCATGACCCCTTTGGACCAAATGTTAAATGGCGCTGATTCAAAATTAAATTCAAATAATAAAGAAAATTTAAGTTTTAGTTCTGATTCCGAAGTGCATTCAAATACCACAGAAATGTCTCCTTTGGCTCGAAAGCTCGATTGGAGCACTATTGCAATGTCTCCATTGTCACAAAATTTAAGTCCTTATTCAACTTTCAATTCCCATGTTATTAAAGCAATGTCGACACAAACCATTTACCAACAATTTACACAAAACAGCATTTTGTCCCGAAATCGTTCTCGAAAACTGAAAAAAAGTTTGAACATTGATAACTCTTTTGAAGAAACATTTGATTACTGCGATTCTCAGGGTAGTGTTTTAGAACATGGGTTGAGTTTGGCTGCTGACACTCCACACCTTACCGCCGCAACCCATGAGAAAACATCCATGGATCTTTCTGATAGTGCAGCTGGCCCAACCCCCGCAGGTACTTCAGCTTCTCCGCCAACGAGTGATGGTTCAGCAGCACCATCACAACGTTCCACGCGAGAAAGTCAAAACGATGGTTTTGAAGATTGGTGTGCAGATGGAGTCCAATTACGCGCCAGCGAATTTCTGAAAACGGAGATTCTCAAAACCATCGAGATGATTGACGCTAGCGAGCGCAAGCTGAACCGTTTCCAGAGAATTATTTCAAAGCACCAAGATAACCTTAGGAGGTATAACTACAATCATACCATCCGCCAACTTAATAAGACACGACGGTTGCGCTTGAATGAGCTGGCCAGAAAGTTGAGGTTATCGAAGGTGCATCGGGTGCAGCAGACGCTAATTAGGACTCTATCTTTTGCTTAATATGTCTTTTTAACAATCCAATTCCATAGTAACATGGTTGAAACCTTCCCGAAAATCCTTTCCAGACTGGAGAGTTCAACGCCCGCGTTCGTTCCAGTTGGAGGTCTACACCGAGTCTAGTAATTTTTTTATTTAAATGCTCTCGGTCTAGGTTGCCAAGAACAAATAACAAAGTTCTGCTGCTAACATTTGTTTATATCCTTCTGGTGTTGGTAGGTGTGTTTAGTCTTTAACTACTAGCCAACTAGCATGTTCAGGTGCGACAAATGCAGCAAGTTCTTCACCAGATCGGATGCATTGTACCGCCACCGAAGAGAGAGAGTTGCCGTCAGGAGTTGGGTCATCCATCTACGAGCGGTAAGTTGATTTGCTTCTGATTAATAACGTAAAAAGAATATTCGATTTTGCGGTTTTCAGGCAACGGTTTGGAGGCTTCGGCGGCAACCGATGGTGAAGGACCCTCCACAAGCAAAAGAGTTAAAACAAATCCAAGCAGCGCATTGTTACCTACAGAGTAACTCCCGTTAACAATTATATAAAAGTCGCGGAATTTATGGACGAGATTAAACATAAAATAGTAACTTTAATAGAAAATAAAATGGCGATATTTAAAAGCGTTAAGATCAATTTGGAGCTATTTGGATTGTTTGTTTTGGAAAGTCAAGAAATAGAAGATATAAAAACGTATATATATATATATATATATATATATATATATATATATATATATATATATATATATATATATATATATATATATATATATATATAATATATATATATATATATATATATATATATATATATATATATATATATATATATATATAATATATATATATATATATATATATATATATATATATATATATATATATATATATATATATATATATATATGCTGTGATATTATAACCACACTGGCGAAATATTTATAAAAAGATCAATTTTAAATTTATTACCTTGGCATGACGACTCACTAGTTCAGGAATTCTTTAATAATTGAAGTAAATAAAAATAAATATAATAAATTGGCGTGGTTCGCTTTGAAATCTGGAATTATTTATGTTAGTGTGATATGCTAATAAAACATGCATAATCTTGAGGGAAGGAGTTCACCAATAATTGACAAAGTTTTAAAAAAACAGTAAATTATAAAATGTAGTGCGTGCGTTGGACATAAAATGTAAAAAAATGAAGAAGTACGAAGATAGTAACAGAGACGTTTACAATAGCGAGATAATATTTAATAAAAGTTTATTGTTACAAGTTTTAAAAGTTGGTAAAAACTAAGTTATTTAATTGTTGATTTATATTTTATAAGTGTAGAATAAGTTATTTTGGAAATACGATAAAAATTAATCAAGTTGTTTAGATCACAAAATTTAGTTTTAATTGGGTAACTATAGAAACAGAGGGAGGAGCTGAAAAAGAACATCGAAGTAAGAGGACGTAAATATAAAACGTTCCCAAAGATTTGTAAAAAGCTGTATAAAGTAATTTAAAAGTATTTATTAAAAGTTTGCCAGTTTATAAAAAAGTGTTTTACTTCAAGACTAGTGCATAACAAAGTGGATATAATCGACAAAGAAAGGTGACAGGTAAATTTATAAAAAGAAGCAATTAAATGACATTGGAAGCTGGGACAGATACAAGTTACTAGGGTAACGTAATTCTACGACTAACCTGAAAAAATACGAAGGGTAAAAATTATTAATTATGTGAAACTAAATTGGCAACTGAAATAAGTAAAAGAAGATTCAAGTATTCAGAAAATCAAGACGACGTAAGCAGAAGATCATAGCAATCAAGAAGAGAAGGAGGACCTACATACAGTGAAGGAGCTACAGAAATTAAGGTACTGTGTGTTCTAAAAGATGACTGAAAATAAAAGAAATAATACAAAGAAAAAAGTAAATAAAGCTTAGTTGAATGATTTCAACCTTTTATATGTCAGATAAGTGCGTTTTGTTTAGTATTCAATGTAAAAGATTATACATGTACGTTTAATGTCATTTTTTTTAAAAGAAAGAACATAAATCTTGCAATACAAAAAGGGAAGCCACGTTTTGTCATTTATACAAGTAAAAGAACCCTGAGAATTTGAAAGAGTACTCAAGTCGAGGTAATAAAATAGATCAATATGTGATACAGTTTTTTGTAAATCATTAATTTCCACAAGTGTGGGGAATTACATAGCATCTATTTATGTCGCCGACAACGTGGGGCTGATAGACAACCAGGTGAGGTAAGGTAAGGTCAGATAAGGTAAAATGCTAGGATATGGAAACTAGAAGTAGGAAATCAAAAAGGGAAGAAAATATGAGTGAATTAAGGGAAAGTGTAGATAGTGGTGAAGTAGAGGGGAGAAATAATAGTGAGGAAGTAGAAATAGATAAAGTTGAGGAATTGGTTAATGAAAGAGAAGATAATAGAAACTTAGAACAGAACGAAAAAGAAGAAATAATTTCTGGGGTAGAGTCACATGGCGAAGATGAGGAAATTTCCTTAAAGGATTTGATGGAATTTATAAAAGTAACAAGTAGGAAACAGGAAGCTGCGAATAGGGATACGAAAAATAGTATCAAAGCTAGTGTTAATGAGTTAGGTACGAAGTTGGAGAAAATTGAAAAGAGTGTAGGAAACTTAGAGAAAAAACTGGAGGAAAATAATAAAGAACTTGAGGAAAAGATTGGTTGGGTAAATAGGAGATGCGAAGATGAGAATAGGGAAATTAGAAAGGAGATGGTAGAAATGTGTGGTAAAGTAAGGGAGGAAAATGTTGTTGAGATAGGAATAAAAATAGATAAATGTGAGAGTAGGTTAGATGATAAAATAAAAACAATAACTACAGATATATGGGAAAATAAAGAAATGTATGAAAGAAAAATAATTGATTTAGAAAATGGACAACAGAGTTTAATTAATAAAGTAGGAAAAGTAGATAAAGAGGTTAAAAGTAGAATGGGTGAAGCAAGAGTAAGGGACGCTGGTGTATTTGTCAATCCAGGGAAATTAGAGCATTATGCACCCAGATATAAACAAAATAGAGAAGATTACCCAAAAGCGTTTATAATTGAATTAAAAAATTATTTAGAAAGAATTCAGAAACAGCTGGGATACTATTATGATGATATCTTAGAAAAGGGAATTATAAAAGCTTCAATGAGGGGTGAAGCAGAGGCTTGGTATAGAACAAAAGAACTTGAATATAAAAATTTTGAAGAATTTAAGGTAGGATTTTTAGAAACATATTGGGGAATGAAGGATCAGAGTTTGGTTAGACGAGAATTATATGGGGGAAGATTCGACAGCAGAGGAGAAATTAGTAGGGAGAGATATGCCCTCAATAAAATATTTTTATTTAAACAGTTAGATGAGTTACAAGACAGTAGTACAATAATAAGAGTGTTAGCTGACCAATTTGAGGGAGCAATTGCTAACAAAGTAATTATAGATGACATTAAAAACTATGATCAATTTTTGAATGTATTGAGAGCATACGATCACAAAGATCAAGTTCAGGTTTATGATAGGCAACGAGGGTATAATTATGTAGAGAGAAATCAAAATTACAATAAAAATCAGCAACAATATAATAGCAAAGAATTTTATAGGCCCGAATATCGACGACATCAGGGTGGAAGTAATAATTTTAATACGGCTAATAATAATTATAATCGATACTCACAACAAAATAATGAAGCAGAATTTCATAGGCCAATGTATCAGGGATACGATAGTGGTTTTAACAGGGCTAATAATAATTACAACAATAATAGAAACTACAGCAATAAACGATTTGATAATTATAAAAGGGATAGATTCAACGATAATAAATATGAAGGTCAAGAACAGAGTAGGATTTTTGAAAACAGAAATAAATATTATGAAGGAGTATATAATAGAAACAGTGGGAATAATAAAGCAGAAAAGGAAAGACAGAATGTGAGGGTAAACACTGTAGTTCAGAAAAGAATACAAGATGAGGATAAAATAGAAGTAGTAGCAGATGTACATGAGAATACAAATTTTTAGATAGCTGTACCATTGTTGGACATACCTATATGCACCCTAGGGAGTTTATGGAAATCCTTGACAATGGTACAGATGAAAAACAAAGTAAATTTATTCAAAATTTGCCGTATGTTAAAATTAAATTAAATAATATTTTGGTAGATGCATTAATTGATACAGGTTCGGAATTTTCTTTGGTAAATGAAGATTTTGTAAATAAAAATATAGGGGGTTTACGTGGAAGTATTATTCCAATTAAAAATGTTAATTTGGTTACTGTTAATAAAAAGAAAATTAATACAGTTAAGAAACAATTAAGCCATGTAATAGAAATAGGAGAATATAAATTACAGGCAGAGATGTTAATTACACCTGACATGACAATAAATTTATTGATAGGAATGAATATATTAAATACTTATAATATGATAGTTAATTTAGAAGAGAAAGTATTAGAATATAAAAATATTAAAATACCATTTGTAAAAGATGAGAAAGAAATACAGGATGAGGAAGTAACAATGAATGTGAATTATGTAGGTGATAATAGGGACCAGAGAGTTGATAAAGTGGAAGTGGAAGAGAAAAAAGAGTTAAATTGTGGAGAAGGATATGTAGAAATAGTAGGTAAAACATTAAAGCAATTTGAACATTTAACGAATGAAAAACAGGGATTAGCTAGAGGTTATGTACACAAATTAGATGTTGTAAATGAGGAGTCATTTAATTGTAAAACGTATCCAGTACCTTATGCATATAGGGAAAAAGTTAAAAAAGAAATTAGTTCAATGTTAGAAAAGGGAATAATTGAAATTGCTAGAACACCATTTATAAATCCTATAGTTGTAGTTAAGAAGAGTAATGGAAGTATTAGATTATGTTTAGATGCTAGACAGATAAATGCTAGAACGATACCACAATTTGAGACTCCTTTAACGATAGAAAGCATTATTGGAAAATTAGGAAACAAGGGTGTTTTTACGAAACTAGATTTAAAGAATTCATTTTGGTTAATTCCTTTAGAAAGAAATTCTAGAAAATATACAGGGTTTAGTATCGATGGGAACGTATACCAATTTAGAGTGGTACCCTTTGGGTTATCAACATCTTGTGCAGCGTTAGTTAGGGCAATGCAACAAATTTTAAATAAATATGATGAGTTTTGTAGCCATTATGTAGATGACATATTAATTTATAGTGAAAATTATGAGAAACACTTAGAACATATTAAAATTATTTTATCAGAATTAAATGATAATGGTTTAAAACTGAGCATTGAGAAATGTGAGTTTTTTAAAACAGAAATAAAATTTTTGGGCTATAAAATTAATTTACAAGGAATATCAATAGATAGGGGAAGGATACAAGAAATAGAAAATTATCCTAGACCAAAGAATTTAAGAACATTAAGAGGTTTTCTAGGAATATTGAATTATTATAGAAAGTTTGTACCCAGTTTAGCAGAAAAAACATTAATATTTCATGAGTTGTTAAAGAAGGGAGTAAAATGGAATTGGAAGGAGGAACATGAGAGGGCTTTTAAATGTTTGAAAGATAGTTTTTATGAAAATATAATGATTTATCATCCGGATTATAATTTTTCTTTTATATTAAGAACAGATGCTTCAGATAGTGCGATAGCAGCTGAATTAACACAAGTTAGAGAGGGGGTTGAAATACCGATAAGTTTTGTATCAAGGTCGTTAAGAAAACATGAAAGGAATTATACAGTTACTGAGAAAGAAATGGCAGCGATAGTTTTTGCTGTATTAAAGTTAAAATTTTATTTAATGGGGAACAGATTTACAGTAGAGACAGATCATGGTGTGTTACAACATTTAATGAAAACCAGGTTTGCCAATGGGAGAATTTATAGATGGACGTTGTTATTACAAGAATTTAGTTTCGAACTTAAGCATATTTCAGGGAAAAAGAATATAGTAGCTGACAGTTTAAGCAGAAAAGATATTGCTAATGTAGAAAGATTGAATGAAGTTATGATAGCTTTGAATATGTTAAATGAAAGGGGTGGGATATTTTCTAATGAATACTTGTTAAATGTACAAGAAAATGATAATGAAATAATGGAAATGAAAAATAAGATTATTGATGAAGGGGAAACGAGAGCATATTCGATAGTAGAGGGGAGGTTATGTAAAAATATGAAAGATTTAAAACTTTATGTAACAAATAGAGTACACACAGAACAGATAGCAAAATATTTCCATAAGGAGTATGGACATATAGGAATTAGAAAGTTGTGGTTAATATTTCGGGAAACGTATTATAGCAAGAATGATTTAAGTGTAATAAAGGATGTGGTAAATAAATGTCATTTATGTTGTCTCGCAACAAGGATACTAAACCTCTACAGGATTGCTTATGCGCCAAAATCCAAACACCACGCGCCACTCAAGTGACGTCACGCGTGTAGACTGCTGTAAGACTCGTGCTGTAAACTGTGCTACGTTCATACGTTTTGCATGCGATTATTCACAGATTATTACAAATTATAAGGTATTTTCGAATCTTTTAGGGCAACTAAATAAGTATTTACGCCGATATATTTGATTTATCAATAAATACAGAACATTTTTCATAATTTTTATTACAAAAACATGGATATTTACAAATGTATAATATAGACACTTAATTGGTAATTTTCCGCATTTTGCGGTTTCTCGCTCGATCTTCTTGGTATTCCTTTGCTTTTAAATTTAAATAATTAATTCTAATAATTACTCTTAATTTTACAAAAGCTGTAATTATTGCAATTGGCACATCCCTTTCTTGTTTTTTTATTTTAAAGCTTAACATTTTAACAGTATTTACTTCTTTTTTAAAACGTACACCGTGGTATTTTAAAAAATATTTATTAAATTTCACTACTTTTTTCATCCACTCGTTTGACGGTTGGATTAGTCCTCCATAAGATAGTTGTCTAACCCATGATGGTAAATCATAATCACGCACGGATTTAATATTTTTTGTGTAATTTCCAAGCTCTGCGTTAGAATCTTTAAATTTGTTGGCTAAATAGCCGGCTATATATTCAAGGGCATCTCTCGTCGTTTCCCTTTCACTTTCATCTGACGAAGAGGACACATTTAATGAATAACTGTCGGAATCAGAATCAGAACCTTCGTGATCTGGAAATTGTGAATTATCAGCAATTACATCCGCTTCCTTGCAAACTGTCGCCACAAGATACTCTTCATTTGTTTGATCTTCTGTGTTAACTTCCGTATGTAAAATACCTGGATTTTTTCCTAAAATTATCAACCGCATTCTTTTGATGGCATTTAGAGGGGATGGATGTTCATCAGCCCCACCACGACTTCGCACTTGAAAGAAGAAATTTTCAAGACTGTCTTGATTTAATTTATTAGTGCATATATATCTAATATTGTATTCAGTTTTCATGTCAGTGTATAAACGTTGTAATGAGGAAATTGAAATCAATATGCCCTTTTGAAAAGTTTGCAGATTTCTATATCCCCTTGCCCTCATATTTTTGACCATATCATACATTTTATCGAGGTTCTCGCTTTGTTGCTGCAGATTAGTTCCATATGCAGATTTCGTGGGAATTTTATCATTGGGAGCATAACTATTAAATACGTCAAACCACATATTAATCATTTCGATAAAATTGGATAAATTAACAGTAAGTTGTTGATTGGGTCCTGGTTGATATCTCATTAAAGCCGTTGCAGTGCTGTGAGAAAGTAATTCCGCAGCCATTCTTACATTTTGCCTTTTTGTTTTTTCTAATGTTAGATGTTTCCGGGTTACTTTGTATAAAACATTAACTTCTGCAGTTGTTGTATCAAGCAAATGATGCAATGGAGATTTATCAATTTCGGTTTTACCTTTTAAATAAAATCCATGGTCTAGTAACCAGTTCCTTATCAATTTAAGCAAGTGTGGTGCATCTGCAAACATATATATATATTTATTTGTAATTGGATGCATAAAATAAGTATTATTAATTGAAATGTGTAGTTCTTTCCATAGTCCAATGTTGCCTCCACCACAATCACTTGTACAAGCAACAACATTATAGCCGATTTTATGCAGTGCTTCTATTACTGAAAATAAAATATTTTTGGTAATTTTAGTGTCAAAAGCGCAGTAAACAGGCTGCTTCCACTTTGCAAACAATGCTCGTGCCATAACAATTTGCATTTGGGAGTGTGGGCCCATTACTTCATCGCTGCCCAAATCATATTCCAATATAGATTTTATTTTCATCTCGTCAAATTGTAAAACCACAATTTTTTCAAGTTCAGACATATTTTCTTCAGCTACTTTCATTATGTTTAGTACTGAATTAAGAATTCCCTCTCTCATATTAAGTTTTGAAGCCCACCTACGTAAAGAAGATAAAGCTGGTAGCGGGTAATTCAATTTTTCTTTTAAATATGTATACGCTTTTTTGCTATAATAGCGTAGAGTAAAAGCAACTGCAATATTTTCTGCATTCCAAATTACACGTTTTTTGTTGTTTAATATAATATCTATCTGTTGACTTGTCAAACATTTTGAAAGAACTTCCACAATTTTGTTGTTCACGTAAACATTTGATGGTCTTACTTTTTTATTTCGGTAATATTTCACTTGGCGTTCAAGACTCTTTATCTTTAATCGACTTGTTCGCTTGAATTTGACGTATTCTTCCTTTAGTATTTGGTATTTTTCTTTCCAATTAATAGCATCAGGTTTTTCATTATTATCATTTATTGCTGGTACATGAAAAGTAGTGATACCTTCCTCTGTGAATTGTAGCTCGCTATCTGACACCAATTTTTTAAGAATCTGTAGTTTGCTGGCGGCATCAAGTCTTTTTTTCATTCGTTGGTTTCTTGCTAATCCAGAAGGAGTAACTGGTTTTGACGCAACTGATGGTAGCAAGACCGAAGGAACTGCACCTGATTTTAAAAGCCTCCTTTTACGTAGACCTATTTAAAATAAGAAGCAATACTATAATTTATTATATTGTATTCATTTTATGAGAAAAAGTACCTAGCAACTCGTTCCGCAAATCTCTTTGGTAATCATTTTCGGTAAAATGGTCTGAGCAGATTCGACTTGTTGCGGCTTTAAACTTGTCCTCTCGTTTGCATTTTATAATCCATTCTAGGCGTAAATTCTCTTCTTTTGGAAAAACATGATATGCAATATCCTTATTCTTTGAATAATAATTCTTACAGGTAGAAATAGCACAACTTGTGCCTCCACTGCTTTTTTTAGCATCGGTCATTCTATAAAAGCACTTTTAGTTAGTGTCCTAGTAAAAAGTTATACTTTTCGCAATATACTTACTTATTAATTAATACTCAACCACAAACTGTTGATCAATAATTGTAATCAGCGTAGAGCCGTAGAGTATTAATAATTTAAAAAAATATTTACAGGTCCTTAAGCCGCGTTCTCATGATTCGATTTTAGTTGATCAACTTTAGTGGATCAACTAAAATCGAATGAAAATTGCTGTGAGAACATACATTTCAACTTTTGTCGGTCAACTTTAGTTGATTCCACAAAAGATTGACCCATTCAAACTTTATCGTTCAAGTTATGAGTCAACCACTATCTTTTAGACGAGTTGAAACGCGTTTGAAGCGTGTGAACCTTTATCAGTCAAGTTGAATGATTCGATTGTGTTGCATTCTGCAGTCTGCTTGCTGTTTTACGAGATATTATAGTTTTATTATAAAATGAAGTGGTCTGAAAGTACTATGTTTAAATTTATAGAACTTTATCATAATCATGACTGTCTTTGGAACCATAGACTGGACAGTTATAAAAATAGAGATGCTAAAGATAATGCATTACATGTTATGGCGCGGGAAATGGAAATAGACGGCCTTACTATAACAGATATTAAAAATAAAATAAAAACTATAAGAACGATGTACAAAAAAGAATTAACATTAGTTTTTAAATCTAAGAAAAGCGGAACAGGCACTGATGATGTTTACCTACCAAAGTTATTTTGGTTTAAGAAAGTGGATGAATTTCTGCGAGGTATGACAACACAAAGAGAAGGCTCATCAAATTTGGTAAGTAAATTAATAATGATTTTTTTGTAAATAAATAAATACAGTGCATGTTAAGATAATGTTCTTTATTTTGTTAATCGTATTCATAACAGTATAGTCATAATTTACACGCTAAATAATATAATTGCCACAATATTAATTGTCATGTATCATATTTTCTTGCCACGGCACAGCACCACGACTTAAAAAGAAATCTGCATATTTGTCACGTTTACGAGCAGCTTCTGTTGTGTAATTACGGCCTCCAATGCTATTTCGTAATGCCTGTATGCCATTTGCTCCATGAATTTCTGATCTCCAGGAACCTGGTATAATAGTACCTGCATTAAAATCCTCTACGTCCAAGGAACCTATTGCTGTGTACTTTTCACTAGAAGTAGTTCTCAGCCAATTATGTAATGCACATGCCGTTTTAACTAATGTATCAACCTTGTCAATCGCAAGAGGTATCGGTTTTTCAAATATCCTATATCTGGAAACCAAAATTCCGAATGCATTTTCGACAATACGGCGTGCCCTAGATAGACGATAATTAAATATTTTCTGCTTTCTAGACAAACCCGTAGTTCTTCCATATGGTTTTAAAATATAGGTCTTAAGTGGAAAAGCGTCGTCAGCGACAAATACTCCGGTTATTGGGAAATTTAACATATTTGCTTGCAGTGCTGCATTTAAAGATGAATTTGAAAAAACTGCTGCATCATTTGTACGCCCATTTGTACCCACATCAATATAACGAAAACAATAGTTAGCATCAACAGATGCAAATAAAATAACACTAAAAGTGCCTTTGTAATTAAAATATTCGGATCCACTATGAGGCGCATTACGTATAACAATATGTTTGCCATCGAGAGCTCCACAACAATTTGGAAAATTCCATCGGCTATAGAAATCACTTTGAATTTCTTTCCATTCTTCTTCTGTTTGTGGTACCTGCAACAATAAAAATACATTCATAATATTTTTGTTTCAGACTTTACCTTGCAATGAAAATGAAGAGGATTTGCAAACGGTAATTGACGACGAATTACAGCTTTCGCTAACTGAAAGTGAGTCTGTTGAAAATAATACAGCGGCGCAAATAATTCCATCTACAGCAGCGGTCACTACGCCAGAAAATAAATCTTCAAAACAATTTCGAGCTCCACAAAGCCGAAAGCGTAAAGCAGTTGCAAATGACAATATGTCCGCTATACACAATGCAATAGATAAACTGGATAAAGTAGCTCAACAAAGTAATAATGTTCATGAAGATGAATTTGATGTATTTGCAAAACTTATTGCTATACAGTTGAGACAGTTACCACTCCTTAATGCACTTTCATGTCAACAACATATATGCAATCAATTATCAGGCAAGAGCGTATAAATATTTTGTTAAATCATACAGTGACTCAGCCATCGCCGTCTTCACTTTCACATGATAGTGAATTGTCTCCAGTATGGTCAAATTCGGCACCGACTTCACCTCAGTTTCCAGACCAATACAATTATTCTCAAGCACCACAAGAAACATCAGATATTATTGCTGCAGCATTTACTCATACATAATTACTTATTTGAATACAGATTATTTGTTTTGTAAAAGAATATGCCTTTCAGTTTTAAATATGTTTGTAAAGTTAATAAATAAACAATTTTTTTTTTGTACTTACCTTTATAAATCCTTGTAGAGCCTCATACACTTCTTCACATACTGGTTTGATAAAATTTGAAATCGTATTTTTCGGCACTCTGTACATGAAAGCTAGTGTAGCAAAGGAATCACCTGTTGCCAAATATCGCAAGGTAATTTGCAATTTTAGTGCTGCGGGAAGTGCTTTTCGCATAACAGTATCCTGTTTTTGAATTTTAGGTCCAATTTTTGAGAGTAGTTCCTCAAACTTTTCTCCAGACATTCTCAGGTGATTCTTATATCCTTCTGTATCCTCCAAAGCAAGTTCTCTTAAGAGAGTTTCTGAAACTCCATACTGATTTCTCCTTTTAATCCAATTGCGTATCCAAAAACGGCGTTTTTTATGCTGTCTACCCCTTCCAAGTAAGATAATGTTCCTTAATTCTTGAATCAGTAAATTAGTAATAACTTGTACACCTACACGGACGATTTCTCTAGTTGGCGCCATTTTATTTCACTAGTCCATTCAATTTTTACACTTGAAATGTACGATGTGTGTGAACCAAAAACAGGACCGATTTTAGTTGATCCACTAAAGTTGATCAACTAAAATCGAATCATGAGAACGCGCCTTTTTAAGCACTAAACACAGCAATCAACACTAAATCAACATAAAACTCTTAAAACAACACCATACAAAATAGTCTTCAAACAAATTCTAAGGTAAATGAATAAAAGTCTTATAAAAGTAACTATAAACATGAATTAAATTGGTCTAAATAATAGTAAAACATCATCAACTCCATGAAACAGATAGAATACAATGCAGAAGCTGCTACAGACGAGTCGGTATAAGCGTGTGACGTCAGAGTTACCTCCCACTTCTACCACGTGTTGCCGCATATAGAAGCATAGGCGATGAGCAATCCTGTAAGGTTTAGTATCCTTGGTCTCGCAAAGTATAAAAATCATGTTAATAGAAATGAAGTAAAGAATATTAGGGTAGATCAACCGTTAGAGTTAATTGCAATAGATTTTTTATCGAATTTAGTGAGAAGTAAAGGATACAAGCATATGTTGGTGATAGTAGATATTTTTACAAAGTTTACAAAGATTTATCCATGTAAAAGAAATAATACAGAGGTAGCAATAAATTGTTTGACTAGATTCATAGAGGAGGTAGGAAAACCTAAGAGAATATTAGCAGATAATGCAACTTATTTTACAAATCGGCGATTTAAAAATTATTTTCTAGAACAGAACATTATAATATCGTTTTGTTCTATACGCCATCCTCAAGGGAATCCAACAGAAAGGTATATACAGGAGGTAACAAAATATTTGAGAATATTAGTGTATTATGATCGGCATATAAACTGGTTTAATTATGTAAAGAAAATAGAGAGATTTATAAATGAAGTACCTTCAACAGTTACAGAAGAAACTCCGTATTTATTAATGAAAAAGATAAAACCATTAAGGCCATGGCAGGTAGAAGAAATAGAGGATCAACATTTTGATAATTTATTAGAGAAAGTTAAGAATAGAGTTAGAAAGAAAAATGATACGTACTTGCAAAGTGAGAATAGAAAGATTAAAAAACATGTAAGATTTAATATAGGAGATCAGGTGATCGTAAAACATTTAAGGGTAGCAAATAAAAGAATGAATATAAATGCAAAGTTATTACTTCCTTATGAAGGACCATATATGGTAAATAGAAGATTTGGGGATAGCTACGAGTTAAAGCATTTGGATAGTGACAGGATAAGAGGGAAGTTTCATATACAAATGTTATATCCGTATATAACAAACGACGAAAATAATTAAAAAAACTATAGGGTAATGCGACTTTAAATTTTAACAAAATATTAGTACATTACATGCATTAAATTTTGTTTAAATTTAGAGGGGAATTTATGCTGTGATATTATAACCACACTGGCGAAATATTTATAAAAAAAATCAATTTTAAAATATTTATTTATTACCTTGGCATGACGACTCACTAGTTCAGGAATTCTTTAATAATTGAAGAAATAAAAAATAAATATAATAAATTGGCGTGGTTTCGCTTTGAAATCTGGAATTATTTATGTTAGTGTGATATGCTAATAAAACATGCATAATCTTGAGGGAAGGAGTTCACCAATAATTGACAAAGTTTTAAAAAAACAGTAAATTATAAAATGTAGTGCGTGCGTTGGACATAAAATGTAAAAAAATGAAGAAGTACGAAGATAGTAACAGAGACGTTTACAATAGCGAGATAATATTTAATAAAAGTTTATTGTTACAAGTTTTAAAAGTTGGTAAAAACTAAGTTATTTAATTGTTGATTTATATTTTATAAGTGTAGAATAAGTTATTTTGAAATACGATAAAAATTAATCAAGTTGTTTAGATCACAAAATTTAGTTTTAATTGGGTAACTATAGAAACAGAGGGAGGAGCTGAAAAAGAACATCGAAGTAAGAGGACGTAAATATAAAACGTTCCAAAGATTTGTAAAAAGCTGTATAAAAGTAATTTAAAAGTATTTATTAAAAGTTTGCCAGTTTATAAAAAAGTGTTTTACTTCAAGACTAGTGCATAACAAAGTGGATATAATCGACAAAGAAAGGTGACAGGTAAATTTATAAAAAGAAGCAATTAAATGACATTGGAAGCTGGGACAGATACAAGTTACTAGGGTAACGTAATTCTACGACTAACCTGAAAAAATACGAAGGGTAAAAATTATTAATTTATGTGAAACTAAATTGGCAACTGAAATAAGTAAAAGAAGATTCAAGTATCAGAAAATCAAGACGACGTAAGCAGAAGATCATAGCAATCAAGAAGAGAAGGAGGACCTACATACAGTGAAGGAGCTACAGAAATTAAGGTACTGTGTGTTCTAAAAGATGACTGAAAATAAAAGAAATAATACAAAGAAAAAAGTAAATAAAGCTTAGTTGAATGATTTCAACCTTTTATATGTCAGATAAGTGCGTTTTGTTTAGTATTCAATGTAAAGATTATACATGTACGTTTAATGTCATTTTTTTTAAAAGAAAGAACATAATCTTGCAATACAAAAAGGGAAGCCACGTTTTGTCATTTATACAAGTAAAAGAACCCTGAGAATTTGAAAGAGTACTCAAGTCGAGGTAATAAAAATAGATCAATATGTGATACAGTTTTTTGTAAATCATTAATTTCCACAAGTGTGGGGAATTACATAGCAAAATATATATATATATATATATATATATATATATATATATATATATATATATATATATATATATATATATATATATATATATATATATATATATATATATATATATATATATATATATATATATATATATATATATATATATATATATATATATATATATATATATATATATATATATATATATATATATATATATATATATATATATATATATATATATATATATATATATATATATATATATATATATATATATATATATATATATATATATATATATATATATATATATATATATATATATATATATATATATATATATATATATATATATATATATATATATATATATATATATATATATATATATATATATATATATATATATATATATACATGTAGAGAGCCATTACCAAGCCAAAAGTTACATACTCTGCATCTTATACCAAGCCCAGGACCTACTTACGAAGCCCGAAAGTGGGCTTCGTAAAAAACTATGTGTATATCGCTTTATTTTGTTCTGTTATGTTGGATCGTGCCGAGATCTCAATTTTTTGTAGGGCTTCGTATTTACCCGTAAAATCTCAGTATATACGCGGTTTAGTTCATAGTAACTCTCTGTAGGTGGCGCTGCAGTTTTTCCGTGTATATAATATATACATGTTTGAATGAAATGACCGACTATACGAGCCAAGGACATACTGTTAAGTGTGCGAAGCCCTAAATTTGGCAACAGTGCTTCGCTCTGACTGCGCATGCCTATTCTACTTTTAAGTATCCGCTGGTCGATTATTCACAATGTCTACTCTATCTTAAAATAATTAATAGCTGATTTTAAATGAATTCGGGATGTAGTCGAGTTCTTTTTTAAAATGACCAAGTAAAAAATTGAATTAGGTATTATAATTTTATTTTGAAATCAACTAATATCTAATTGCAGTAAAAAAAAGTTAAAATATTGATTATTAATTAGGAATATGTAACCCATCAATAAATAAACAATTTATTTCATTATTTTGTGCGTGAATCACCAATAATATTTAGACGATTATAAATTTAGAATTATTTGTTAAGAACATTGGCGTTGCCATACCCTTGTCTTAAGCAGGAGGTTTCTTTGCAGTAGGGGACATTTTTGCTTGTTTTATTTTGTAGTTTTGTTCTTATAGTACGCTGAACTCAAAGTGCTTTTTATACGGAGTATTCAACTTCAAAAAAGTGCTTAAACAAGACAGAATCTTGAATACTGAAAAGGTTCAGATTCAGTAATAAATGATTGTTCATTATGAGAGTCGTCTTTTTCAGAAGATTTTGACTCCATTTGGGCAACCTCCATTCCTTCGCCGACATAAGCTTAAAAATTGTAAAAAAATTATATAGCATAAATGCAAAATTATGTTAATTACATTAAACCTTGTATAATGTAATAGTATATTGCGTACCAAGGACCATAAATGATACTTACGAGGTGCGTGCACTATTTTTTGAACCACCTGAAAAATATCATAAAAATTATGAAAAAAAGCTTTATCAAATGAGTACGTGTCAAATATAACATATATGATTAAACATTTTTTAGTAGGTTTGGTTGTTATAACTTCGTTGCCATAGATCAAAACGTTTTATTTTATTTTCATATTTAACCATTATGCAGGCACTTAATCTACTTACCGCCCTAGGGCGCTAAGTAAATATTATTGGTCTGCAACAGCAACTATGACAACAAGTAAACAAACGGTAAGTTTTACTTACATTCCTAATATTTTGCTTTTAATGGCATACTTACTAATGCAGGTGGTTGAAATAGTATATTATAGACCAAGGCAGAGAAGACATTTTTCTCAGCCTCGCAACTTATTTCCCTCGATGCTTCGCATCTCGGGAATTAATTCTGCTCGGCTGATAAGTCTTCTCTACCGTGGTTTATATATTATTTTTTCCACTACTAGCACCCTTTTCCTTTTATAATTAATTGATTTTACATTAATAAAAAATAAAATTACAAATGCAAATATGCACAACAATAAAGTAGCCTTGCTTGAAAACAAGAGAATAGTTAATTTCAATTGACATTTATGTAAAATATATATTTCATAATAGTGGTTATAAAATGTCCAATTTTGATGATTTCAGTGAAAACTGCACTCCTCCTGAAATTAAGGAGGGTGCAGAAAGTGTTGGTGAACAGTTATTACCAGTAAAATCAAAAGATTTTTACATGAAAGTTTATGGTGAATTTAAAGATTGGTAAGCAATTGTTTTCATTATTAACCAGTAGTTAATAATGAAATATTAGTAACCACTAGGAAAGAAATTCATCGTCTTGGCTATAAAACAAAGTAAATAATGATATCATTTAATGCTAGTAGTGGAAAAAATATAATATTATCATATACAGTGGCCGCCAAAAAGTCTGCACCATATGGAAAACATTTTTGTTCATTTGTCTTTTTTCAAATGGGTTTGAGCATTAGTTTCAGCATGATTAACAACCACAAAATTGTCAAAAATGTTTGTCATGTCACAACTCTGACCGACCAAAATGTCATTTGATATTTTAAAATGGCCTGAAATGCCATTATTTATCAAAATATGGAAAATTGCCATAAGGAAAAGTTGTTTGTTATTACATTAAGATTCTAAATATAAAGTTTGATGAGAAACTTTAAATGTTTTAGTTTTTTCATTTTTTCCAAAAATATTTAACATTTATTTCTTTGTGTGTTTTTCCTTTACAGTTGAGTTAATTAGAAACATTTCATTTCAAAAATACATAAATGTTGCATTTATTTTTTAAATGTAATTAATTTCGTGGAATAAAAGCATTTTTACGAAAAATAACAGGACAATCGTGGACTATTTTCATTAATTCTAAACCCGTATAGTAGATTTTTGCACGATAATGGGTTTAAATATTTAAACAACTTAAATCAAATTTAGATCACATAATAAAACTGAAAATTCCTATTAAAATTTACTTCAAAAGCCTTAAAAGTGAATAAATACGAATTTATTGATAATGTTTTTTTTAAGAAATCTATTAAATTTAATAAATAAATGCAACATTTATGTATTTTTGCATTGAAATATTTCAAATTAACTCAACTGTAAACGAAAAAGACACAAAAAAAATAAATGTTAAATATTTTTGGAGAAAAATGAAAAAACTAAAACATTTAAAGTTTCTCACCAAACTTTATATTTAGAATCTTAATGTAATTACAAACAACTTTTCCTCATGGCAATTTTCGACATTTTGATAAATAAGGGCATTTCAGGCCATTTTAAAATTTCAAATGCCATTTTGGCGGTGTCATAGTTGTGACATGACACAAATATTTTTGGCAATTTTGTGGTTGTTAATCATGCTGAAACTAATACTGAAACCCATTTAAAAAAAGACAAATGAATAAAAAAGTTTTCCATATGGTGCAGACTTTTTGGCGGCCACTGTATATAAGTTTAATCTTGGCCTTGCTTTTGTTAATTAAACTATCAAAAATGTTGGTTTTTGAAGGTCTTATATTAAAAACATTACAATAACATTAAAACTTTTACGTTTCGGTACTAATTTGCACCATTATCAAGAAGAAATTATAAAACTTCGATACAAAATACAGACATCTGACAGTAGTATGAAAATGACACAAGCTTATCTTGATTCAAATAGAAAATATTTGCATCAAAACTGTTAACCGTAAACTCATTAATTATCAAAAAAAAAATGTTATAGATGCTACTAAGATTTTCGATATCTCGTCTGTCGTTTACAGCCGTTTTTTCGCATTTTTTTATATGTATCATATCTAGAATTAACCGTTTTTTCTTTATCTAGTACTTTTACATAGTTAAAATTGAATTTGCGCCTTGTATTCTGGTAATGTTTTGCCAAAGCGGTGGTTTTAACTTTCAAAAACCAAGATTTTTGACACTATAATTATAATATTATCAATTTCGAATTGTTTCCAAATAACACTTCACTTCTACTAATTTTTCCAAATATTTCTCAATTGAACACAGACTTGTAAAAGCACTTGTTAAAGACAAAATCAACACAAGATGACTAAACATTTTTGTCACTCTTTAAACAAATTAACTGTAACAAACTGCTACACAGATCTCGTCAAAAGTATGGACACCGATTTTTGCCGTTAATATACATTTTAGAAAAAAATGTGGCAAATAAAAGTTGTGGGGAAAAAAGGGGACCATATTTCAAAATTATTTTCAAATATAAAGAATATTCTCTGTAAGAATGGTATTTACAACTTGTTTTTTTTTTAAATAGAACACCCTGTATATTTTTGCATATTCTTATTTTCCTTTTAATTGCCTTTATAAACCTGATTTGTTTTTAAAATTTCGTTAGGGCGTTCCCAGTTATTAACTTTTTCGAAAAATTGGACACCTGCAGTAAAATCCGCACAAGCCGAATTTCCTCATATTATACAAACTTTTCTGCTACATATTAGTCAAGGTAATATAAATAGTATCCTCCAGATGTTTTTAAGTTAAATTTAATTATACAGGGTGTTTGTTGCACCGGTTTAAAAGTATCTAATGTTTTAATCTGTTATACTTCGATTTTTTAAGTAGAACACCCTGTATATTTTAATATAGCTGCATAGGGCTTTTTACGCCCTGTAAAATGTTATTGTAATTGTTGCACACTTAATTTTTAATTACTATCAAAAAAAAACTATAAAGAAATTATTGTAAGCTCGTACTGCGTAAAAAACTGTATTTAAATGTACAACTCTATTTTAAATCAAATACAAAATTGAGTAGATATTAACAAAATAAATCTTATCTGAAACAGAACAAAAATAAAACTCGATTCAAAATAAAATATAAAATTGGGTAGCTTAATTAACTATTAACAAAACAAATCTGATACAGGTAATTATTAACTTTGTTAAAAGAGGTACATTAACAAAAATTGTAAAAACATTTCTTGTTTATTACTTCCTCATAGGCAAGGCGTAAAAACTCCGTGCATTTAAGATGAAACAGTTATCACAACCGACATTTTTAAGATCATCGTCTTCTGCATCACTCAAGTACGCAGTTTTCGCATTTTTCTTAAATTTTGCTCACTGTTTGTTCATTTTCGGCAGATCCTTGGACTGTATCGAATTACGTGCCTTTTTCGATGATTTAGTTGTTATAGCAGTAGCACGTTTTACTCTTTCTTGTTTTCTTTTATTTGTTTCTTCTTCTTCTGCTTGTTTTTTCTCTTGTTTCTTTCTTAAATATTCTGTAAAGATTTCAGACGAAATAATCGCTGGAATATTTTCCAAGTTTCTCTTTTTTGCTGTTTTTAATGGTGATGGCCAAAACAGGTGTTTCGCAAAGTAATTATTCGAAACATTTGGCGTAATGGCAATGTTTTGTAAAACATTAATTTTTTAGATTTGTCTATGTTATTAGAATTAGGAACTTCAGTTTTATTATCACATATCGCGTTCTCATCAATGTTTAGGGAACTATATAAATGATTACAAACATCTTCATTTGGTTCACTACCAGTTAAGATTTTTTTAATTTATTTTCCTTCCCATCTTTATTTTGTTGCGTTGCATTTTCCCCATCTTTTATCTCACTTTCTATCTCTTCCAAATCTACTAATTTTGATTCATTGATGTCATATAGTTCATCGTTGTTATCAAAATCAAAAATTAAGATATCTTGCTCATCACTGAGATCGACTTCATTGTTCAAATATAAATTTTCATCAATGAGCGTCAGTGCTCCGTCATTGTTAATTTCGTAAGTATTAACTGCTTTGTTGTAAGTATTCTGTTTTATGTCTCTAATTTCTTCTAAAATGTCTTCTACATTCCTAAAGTCTTTTTTATTAAGTTTATCTTCCAACAAGGTTAACAGTTTTTTTGTTAATTCTAACTCATGTTACATTACTGGACTTTGCTTTAACGTTACCTGTAGGTTCTCTAACGTATTTTGTATGCATCTTAAATAATCTACCCCACTGCGATCAAAGCTACAAAAACGATGGGGAAAATGAAACGTCTAAAGACAAAGACGAAAATAATATAAATTCCCATGACAACGTTACCTACTTATTTATACCTAAAAATAGTGGCCGACTATCGGGATGTTTGCAACCAATAGTCAGCCTTCAAACTTTGAACACGGCCGACTACTGGTTTTCAATTGGTTTTTTAGTAGTTTGAGTGAATAATTGCGATACTACATTTAATATCTATGTACATAAAAATTAAGGGTCAAAATAGTTAGTTTAGACAAATACCCAATAGTCAGCCCTGTGGCTGAGTACTAGATTTTGGCAAAACGCAAGTACCCAATACTCGGCCATAGCGAAAATTATAGTTTCTCTAAATATTTTAGCATTTTTTAGTCATAAAATATTAACTTTGACTCTTTAATTAACACTTATAAACCATCAACACTCAAAAACTTAACTTTTAAACAAAGTTATGGACTAATTTGTGTAAGCATGTAAAGTACAGAAAACGTTTGTTTTACCTACCAATTCTCAACCATCACAACACCTTCCCGCAACTTGATTTATGTTAGCCACAATTTTAAGGTTATTTTCTGTACTTTTTTTAATTGAGCGGGAGGAACGTGGCCGACTTCTGGTATAGTAAAAAAAATACAAAATAATATCGTTAGTTCTTATTATGTTGAACTTTTTGTAAAAGTGGTCGACTACCGGACGTGGCCGAAGAAGGGCACATTCACCCTAGTACTAGTAAAATAAAGTTACTTTATTTTACTAGTACAATAAAGTACCTGTACGTCAACTGTCAATGTCAAAATAAATTCTGTTTGAATACAACTACTAGCTAAGTAGCTAAGCAACAGCAAAAGCATACTGTGATATATGCAGTTTTTCAATGGTAACTAAATATTTTATGCCAAATTGTCAAATTTATAAATTAATTTTTTTTTTTCGAAAATCGACCAATTTTAGCAGTCGAACATAAAGCTTTGTATGCATTTCGTACATAATTAGGCTTTTTGGACTTGCCCTATTTATGGGCCTCGCTCGCTGCGCTCACTCTGTCATAAACTATAGGGGTCGTCCAATAAAGACCTACATTATGTACTTATTACATAAGCTATTATTCGATAGAATTCTGTTTCATTTTTAGCAATGTTGTTATTTAAAAAAGTTGTTATTGCCATGGTTATGACCAATAGAATGGCCCATACCATACCATAGCAACAATATTGCTACGCAACAAAATCGCTAGAAATTCAAACAGAATCCCACTAAAATAGTGTTTAACAATTGCACTGTAATGGACTCTGTCTCTAAAGCCGACGGTTTTAATAAGTGTAACTTATTCCTTTTTAGATTTTTTCTTATTGCAAACAGACGTCGGCGTCGTCGAGTATTAATGTTTTTATTGTGGGGAAATGATGTTCATTGCAAATGTTGTACAATGGCGGTTTGTTCTTAATTGAAGCCAAAGTTAGCTCAATTCTCTTAAAATAACTGATTACGATAGTAATCTTTTACCTTGTTTTATTTTGTAAGTCATGGGTTTTAATAATTTATTTATGTCATTTATTTAGGGAAATTCTGTACGATTTTTTGCCATTTGAATGGCCGCAACAATGGCAATTACAAATTTGTTAATAAAAACATTGCCAAATTATAATAAATAATTATTACAGTATAAAAATAATAAATAATTAATTATTACGCAATGCCTATAATTAAAAATATTTGAATTTCCGAGCGAGTACTCGTATATTGTGCAAACCGGCGCGGCGAGTTGAAGCCGCCAGTGGAATCGGTGTCTGTGGACGCTAGTGAAAACAACATTCAGAATATTTAAAAGGCAACACAGCATGGACTCGTGAAATGCGTGAAATATTCGCATTTTATACAGATGGGTTTCATATAATCGGTGGTATGTCAATGGCTTCCTTAAAACAGTCACATATAAATTTTGCTGTATATGAAATAATCTTACCCCTCTCAGGTTGCTTGTATTTATGACGCTTCAAATGAATTATATATTCGACTTGTACGTGCGTATCGCTTTAAATAGACCCGGGCTTCTGAGTGCCCGATGTATGTACCGGGCTTGGTATCTTCCATACTATATGTATATATATATATATATATATATATATATATATATATATATATATATATATATATATATATATATATATATATATATATATATATATATATATATATATATATATATATATATATATATATATATATATATATATATATATATATATATATATATATATATATATATATATATATATATATATATATATATATATATATATATATATATATATATATATATATATATATATATATATATGACTGTTATAAGGAAGCCATTGACATACCACCGATTATATGAAACCCATCTGTATAAAATGCGAATATTTCACGCATTTCACGAGTCCATGCTGTGCTGCCTTTTAAATATTCTGAATGTTGTTTTCACTAGCGTCCACAGACACCGATTCCACTGGCGGCTTCAACTCGCCGCCCCGGTTTGCACAATATACGAGTACTCGCTCGGAAATTCAAATATTTTTAATTATAAGCATTGCGTAATAATTAATTATTTATTATTTTTATACTGTAATAATTATTTATTATAATTTGGCAATGTTTTTATTTAACAAATTTGTAATTGCCATTGTTGCGGCCATTCAAATGGCAAAAAATCGTACATAATTTCCCTAAATAAATGACATAAATAAATTATTAAAACCCATGACTTACAAAATAAAACAAGGTAAGAGATCACTATCGTAATCAGTTATTTTAAGAACAAACCGCCATTGTACAACATTCGCAATGAACATCATTTCTCCACAATAAAAACATTAATACTCGACGACGCCGACGTCTATTTGCAATAAGAAAAAATCTAAAAAGGAATAAGTTACACTTATTAAAACCGTCGGCTTTAGAGACAGAGTCCATTACAGTGCAATTGTTAAACACTATTTTAGTGGAATTCTGTTTGAATTTCTAGCGATTGCGTAGCAATATTGTTGTTGCTATGGTATGGTATGGGCCATTCTATTGGCCATAACCATGGCAATAACAACTTTTTTTAATTAACAACATTGCTAAAAATGAAACAGAATTCTACCGAATAATAGCTTATGTAGTAAGTACATAATGTAGGTCTTTATTGGACGACCCCTATAGTTTATGACAGAGTGAGCGCAGCGAGCGAGGCCCATAAATAGGGCAAGTCCAAAAAGCCTAATTATGTACGAAATGCATACAAAGCTTTATGTTCGACTGCTAAAATTGGCCGATTTTCTAAAAAAAAAATCAATCTATAAATTTGACAATTTGGCATGAAATATTTAGTTACCATTGAAAAACTGCATATATCACAGTATGCTTTTGCTGTTGCTTAGCTACTTAGCTAGTAGTTGTGTTCTAACAGCATTTATTTTGACACTGACAGTTGACGTACAGGTACTTTATTGTACTAGTAAAATAAAGTAACTTTATTTTACTAGTACTAGGGTGAATGTGCCCTTCTTCGGCCACGTCCGGTAGTCGACCACTTTTACCAAAAGTTCAACATAATAAGAACTAACGATATTATTTTGTATTTTTTTTTACTATACCAGAAGTCGGCCACGTTCCTCCCGCTCAATTAAAAAAGGTACAGAAAATAACCTTAAAATTGTGGCTAACATAAATCAAGTTGCGGGAAGGCGTTGTGATGGTTGAGAATTGGTAGGTAAAACAAACGTTTTCTGGACTTTACATGCTTACACAAATTAGTCCATAACTTTGTTTAAAAGTTAAGTTTTGATGGTTTATAAGTGTTAATTAAAGAGTCAAAGTTAATATTTTATGACTAAAAAATGCTAAAATATTTAGAGAAACTATAATTTTCGCTATGGCCGAGTATTGGGTACTTGCGTTTTGCCAAAATCTAATACTCAGCCACAGGGCTGACTATTGGGTATTTGTCTAAACTAACCATTTTGACCCTTAATCTTTATGTACATAGATATTAAATGTAGTATCGCAATTATTCACTCAAACTACTAAAAAACCAATTGAAAACCAGTAGTCGGCCGGGTTCAAAGTTTGAAGGCTGACTATTGGTTGCAAACATCCCGATAGTCGACCACTATTTTTAGGTATAAATAAGTAACGTTGTCATGGGAATTTATATTATTTTCGTCTTTGTCTTTAGACGTTTCATTTTCCCCATCGTTTTTGTAGCTTTGATCCCAGTGGGGTAGATTATTTAAGATGCATACAAAATACGTTAGAGAACCTACAGGAAACGTTAAAGCAGAGTCCAGTAATGTAACATGAGTTAGAATTAACAAAAAAACTGGTAACCTTGTTGGAAGATAAACTTAATAAAAAAGACTTTAGGAATGTAGAAGACATTTTAAAAGAAATTAGAGACATAAAACAGAATACTTACAACAAAGCAGTTAATACTTACGAAATTAACAATGACGGAGCACTGACGCTCATTGATGAAAATTTATATTTGAACAATGAAGTCGATCTCAGTGATGAGCAAGATATCTTAATTTTTGATTTTGATAACAACGGTGAACTATAGGACATCGATGAATCAAAATTAGTAGATTTGGAAGAGATAGAAAGTGAGATAAAAGATGGGGAAAATGCAACGCAACAAAATAAAGATGGGAAGAAAAATAAATTAAAAGATTTAGAGGCAATACAACAAGATAATCAATAATTGAGAAAAAAGATAGGAAAAATGAAATATCTGAAGACAAGAAGGAAAATAAATTAGTACATTCAGATGCAATACAAAGCTACCAAAACGATGGGGAAAATGAAACACCTAAAGACAAAGACGAAAATAAATTAATAGATTTAGAAATGATACAAAGCGAGACTAAAGACTATGACTATAGACATATCTTAACTGCTAGTGAACCAAATGAAGATGTTTGTAATCATTTATATAGTTCCCTAAACATTGATGAGAACGCGATATGTGATAATAAAAGTGAAGTTCCTAATTTTAATAACATAGACAAATCTAAAAAATTAATGTTTTACAAAACATTGCCATTACGCCAAATGTTTCGAATAATTACTTTGCGAAACACCTGTTTTGGCCATCACCATTAAAAACAACAAAAAAGAGAAACTTGGAAAATATTCCAGCGGTTATTTCGTCTGAAATCTTTAGAGAATATTTAAGAAAGAAACAAGAGAAAAAACAAGCAGAAGAAGAAGAAAAAAATAAAAGAAAACAAGAAAGAGTAAAACGTGCTGCTGCTATAACAACTAAATCATCGAAAAAGGCACGTAAATGCGATACAGCCCAAGGATCTGCCGAAAATGAACAAACAGTGAGTAAAATTAAAGAAAAATGCGAAAACTGCGTACTTGAGTTGGACAGTGATGCAGAAGACGATGATCTTAAAAATGTCGGTTGTGATAACTGTTTCATCTTAAATGCACGGAGTTTTTACGCCTTGCCTATGAGGAAATAATAAACAAGAAATGTTTTTGCAATTTTTGTTAATGTACCTGTTTTAACAAAGTTAATAGTTACCTGTATCAGATTTGTTTTGTTAATACTTAATTAAGCTACCCAATTTTATATTTTATTTTGAATCGAGTTTTATTTTTGTTCTGTTTCAGATAAGATTTATTTTGTTAATATCTACTCAATTTTGTATTTGATTTAAAATAGAGTTGTACATTTAAATAAAGTTTTTTACGCAGTACGAGCTTACAATAATTTCTTTATAGTTTTTTGATAGTAGGCTGTCTACTGGACCTAATGTGGCTGAACATAGATTTTTAATGGCTGACTACTAGTAATTTGTGCAACAATTTAATATAATATTTTTATAAATTTTTAGGTTTGTTCAAACAAAAACAATGCTAAAGTTAACAAAAATATTGTTATAAGCACAACATGCCTTGTATCCCACTACATTATATGTTTTATTTATTTTTTTATATCACTTTATATAAATAACTTGCGCTAACTGGCCGACTACCGGAACAATTACCCTATAAAGAGCTACTTTACGGCGGCAGAACTAAGTAATAAACAGTCATTTATAATGCAGTCGTACATAAAATAGTTTAATTTATGAATTCACCTAAAATAAATGATTACTATAGTATTCTTATACCTTGTTTTATTTTGCACCTCGTGGGTTGTAATACTTTTTTTATAACATTTATTTAGGGTAATTCTGTACGATTTTTAGCAATGTTATTACTACGTAACAATTATTGTTTCTACTAGGGTAGTTGCCATTCCAATGGCCATAACTATGGCAATAAATAATTTGTTAAATAACAACATTGCTAAGTTATAATAATACATAATTATTTCAGTATAAAAATTATAAATACTTAATTATTACGTAATGCTTATAATTAAAAATGTTTGTATTTCCGCGCGATACACCCATGCGCATGCCAGCGTAGATTCTGTTTTTTTCATCATTCATTCACACTCACAGCTGTAACAAAACTTGCTCAAAAAAAGAGTCGAACCTTTTACTTCACAATATCTAAAGCACAAAGAACTACTTTCATACAAAACGGGGAATCCCCTGTTAATAATTAAAAATTAAGTGTGCAACAATTACAATAACATTTTACAAGGTGTAAAAAGCCCTATGCAGCTATATTAAAATATACAAGGTGTTCTACTTAAAAAATCGAAGTATAACAGATTAAAACATTAGATACTTTTAAACCGGTGCAACAAACACCCTGTATAATTAAATTCAACTTCAAAACATCTGGAGGATACTATATTACCTTGACTAATATGTAGCAGAAAAGTTTGTATAATATGAGGAAATTCGGCTTGTGCGGATTTTACTGTAGGTGTCCAATTTTTCGAAAAAGTTAATAACTGGGAACGCCCTAACGAAATTTTAAAAACAAATCAGGTTTATAAAGGCAATTAAAAGGAAAATAAGAATATGCAAAAATATACAGGGTGTTCTATTAAAAAAAAACCTACGTTGTAAATACCATTCTTACAGAGAATATTCTTTATATTTGAAAATAATTTTGAAATATGATCGCCTTTTTTCCCCACAACTTTTATTTGCCACATTTTTTTCTAAAATGTATATTAACGGCAAAAATCGGTGTCCATACTTTTGACGAGATCTGTGTAGCAGTTTGTTACAGTTAATTTGTTTAAAGAGGGACAAAAATGTTTAGTCATCTTGTGTTGATTTTGTCTTTAACAAGTGCTTTTACAAGTCTGTGTTGAATTGAGAAATATTTGGAAAAATTAGTAGAAGTGAAGTGTTATTTGGAAACATTTCGAAATTGATAATATTATAATTATAGTGTCAAAAATCTTGGTTTTTGAAAGTCTTATATTAAAAACCACCGCTTTGGCAAAACATTGCCAGGACACAATGCGCAAATTCAATTTTAACTATGTAAAAGTACTAGATAAAGAAAAAACGGTTAATTCTAGATATGATACATAAAAAAAATATGCGAAAAACGGCTGTAAACGACAGACGAGATATCGAAAATCTTAGTAGCATCTATAACATTTTTTTTGATAATTAATGAGATTACGGTTAACAGTTTTGATGCAAATATTTTCTATTTGAATCAAGATAAGCTTGTGTCATTTTCATACTACTGTCAGATGTCTGTATTTTGTAATAGAAAAATAATAAATCAAAACAAAGACAGGCATTTTTATGGTATAATCTAGTTAAAAGGCACAACCTTCAACTTTTTGCATAAGTTTGTCTTATTCTTTCGTAAGATTATATTAAAACTGAAATTGATTGATATCAATTTTAAAATAAACAATTTTTACGTTTCAGGGTGCAAAAGTATGGATTCCCCACCCAGAAAAAGTATGGGAAGGTGCGGAACTAATAGAAAACTACTCACTAAATGGGCGTACATTGCAAGTACAAACTGAGGAAAACCACGAAGTGAAGACTTTGACTATCAAATCTGAAACTGACCTACCCCATTTAAGGAATCCTGCTATTTTGATTGGTGAAAATGATCTCACGTCGTTATCTTATTTACATGAACCTGCTGTGTTATACAATTTGCAAGTTCGATTCTGCCAAAACAGATGTATTTACACCTATTGTGGAATTGTACTTGTCGCTATCAACCCCTACAACGATCTTTCTATATATGGTAAGATGTACCCGATTTTAAACAATTCAAAGCTGAAAAGTTATTTTTATGATCATTAGTAAACAGAGGAATAATTTAATATTTTGTTTATTGTTAATTTAATAATGTTGTTAGTTCGACTCAATTAATTAAGCAGAAATTACACAAAACTTTTAGCCATACAAAAATAGAACTATAGATAGAAATACGAAAGTGTTACGTTCACTTAACGTGAGATAATATGCATTCACTGTAGCCTTTGACAATAGTGGGAATTAGTAATCTATTTCAGAAATATATAATGCAACTACTGCTTAAAACTTGGAGTGTCATGTCTATGCCTACTCAAAGAATTAGATAGGAAAATACTTAACTACATCGAGATGCTGATCAAGGTGACTAATATGTACACCTGTTACCTTTGAAATATTTCTACGTTAATGTGGTACTTGAAACTGATAACAAGGTTGAGTCATTTTACTTCCTTTATTAGTATACTTTGAACGGTATACTTATTCATTTAATGCCTACTTCATCTATTTAATACATACATAAAACAAAGTTAAATAGAAATTTTATAAATATAAATATCTTCCTATCTATCTAGTAGGGTACCTTCTTCTTCTTCTTCTTCCTCTTTTATTTAAGACTTTGTCTTGTTGTTTCGTTTTTTTTCTATTCGGCCTTTCTTGAAGTGGAGACCCAGCTTTCATACCATCTTTTGAGTGGTCGGCCAGGAGGTCTCCTTGTATTGGATTTTTCGTCTTTTACCCATTTTGCCAATCGCTGTTCATCCATTCTATTGACGTGATCTCTCCAGTATCGGCGTCTCTCTCTTGTGAACCTTACTACGTCTTGCACCTTGAGTTCTTCTTGTATCGTTGCACTTCTTACTTGATCCCTTAGAGATACTCCCTTGATAGTTCTCTATGTTTTCATTTCCGTTGCTCTCAATAGTTTTTGCAGTTTCAGAGCGTTTCCGCTGCGTATGTCAGTACTGGCCTCACTGTTGTTTTATAAATTCGGATTTTGCTTTCTGTTGGCATATACCTATTTTCCAGATAAGGTCTCTTAAACAGCCTGATATTCTTGAGGCTTTGTTTGCTTGCATGCGAATCTCCTGATGCAAAGTTTTGCAGCTTGCTATATCAATTCCTAGGTAAGTGCAACGCATATTTGGTTTGATGAATTAATTATTTACGGCCAGCTTGCATCTTATAGGTTCTCTCGATATGACCATTGATTATGTCTTTTCTACTGATATTAGCATATTAAACTTTCGCTCTTGTTTGGAATCGGTGCAGTTGTCGTTGCAGGTCATCTTCATTTTCCGCCATTAATATCGCATCATCGGCGTAGCACAGTATTTTTATTGCTTGCTGCTCCATTGTATACCCTCCATTGATTTCTTTGGCGCTTTATATTATCTTGTTCATAATCAAATTGAAAAGAGTTGGGCTCATACTATCACCTTGGCGAACTCCCGTTGGAATGGGTACTTCTTCGGTTAGTTCCTGCTGTGTCTTTATACGGGTCTTATTGTTCTTATTGATCTGTTTGATATTGATAACTTTGATATAGTTTTGGTCGATCTCGTGTTCTCGTAGTATTTCTAATACGTCGTCTAGTTTTACCCTATCAAAGGCCTTTTTTAGGTCCACTAAACAAAGAAACGGGGGTTTATTGAATTCTATGGATTTTTCTATTATTTGTCTTAAGATAAATAGCGCGTCGACCGTCGATCTATAGTAGGGTACCGTAAAGATAAATAGAGTTAGATTGAAAAGTATCTAAGATAATATATTAAACATTCTAGTAATACTGAACACATAAACACATTAGTATTTAAAGTAAAATTAATCTATACATTACCTGGTATTTTATTTTTTATTTTTCGTTGGTTCACGTTCGACCTCATACTCGCAGAATGGTGATGCTAATGAATATCGGCAAATAGTTTGGAAACAAAATGTTAACTCGTTTTTGATAAACCTTCAGAACATTATAGACGTGTCAGAAGTTTGTCATATTTGTGACAATGACCCATGTTTTCGTGCGAAATATACTAAACAGCTTTAAAATGATCTTGTACTTGATTGTTTACGGAACTCAGCGGCCAAGAAATTCACCTCTCTTAAAGGCCGTAGATTCGTATTTAAGTAGAATCTCTAATGTTGGAAGAGTATGGACCAGGGCAATTATTATAAGATCGACCCTCGAGTCAGCTCCATGTCAGATGAAGATGAAGAAGAAGAAGAAGAAGAAGATGTTTAAAGAATTCGAATTTATTTAAAATTTTAAGATCTCTCAGTAACGAGAAACATCAAAGATGGCTTAAATATTTATATATCCTTATGGTTATTTGGTGTTCTATGTTTTTCTGTATTTGGGTAAAAAAAATAGAAAAAAGTAGATTGTTTAAATGTTTATGCTGATTTAGTGCGGAAACATACTAATATTAAAGTAATAAAGAAATACGCTGGAGTTTGTTGTATTGTCTTATATTTTGGTTTGTATATTTGAATACCTTTTTATGGATTTAAATATTATTTTTTTGACTGACACAATTTTGCTTTTTGGCCAGAACAATTGCATTTAAGGGCCAATTAAAGACATGCGCTAAAATTCTAGAGGCACACCCGATTTATTTTTTTATCTCACTAAATTATCACTATAATAAAATTTGATAACATAAAATTCTAAAATGAGAGAATCGGGGTTTTTCATATTCTAAAATTTATTTGATTGATTAAAATAGTTAGAGCATTGGGTTTCTAAGATGTTTGTTAGTAAATAAATGAACACTTTTATATAACGATGCTGTTTTTTAAATAAAAGTACCTAGTGGTTATGCCATTTATAAACTTGTGCAATTGTGCTATTTATTGCAATCAAGGAAAACGAAATTAGATGTAGCCGGATATGGCTCAGGAAGTTTAAACGCAGATGTCTTTGATTGATCCTTCTATGTCATTATTCTGAAACTATTAATAAGAGATAAAGAAATAAATCGTACTTTATAGTAATCTCAAAAAATTGTTCCTAGATTATCTTAAATTTTACATAAGGTGAGTCACCCCCCTCTCCCCCCTTATATTTCCAAATCTATTGATAATATAAAATTTGTTTCTTAATAAAAGTAGTTTGGGCATAATGAGCTTTTTATACCACACCCCAAAACTTTCTGTACTGTCATGTGACTGAGTAGTGATGTTACCTATCCATAATTTTCTTAAATGCCAATATAAATATTCTCACGTCAATTAATAACGATTTTATTTCTCGTTCGATTATTTAAAACTTGCATACTCTTATAATTACTATAAAAATTTCGAGGAAAATGTAAAAAACTGATTCAAGTGAGCAAGCAATGGATTTAAACAAACACAATTGAAATGATACCATACTAACAAAACAAAATAAGGTAAGCTAATTCAAAGTTTGAAATTGACGAAATTGTAATACTTACTTGAATCAGTTTTTTACATTTTTTTTTCTCGAAATTTTTGTATAGTAGGAATGCGAACGTTTTATATCATTGAAACGACAAGAAAATTTCTATCTAACTACCTGAGAAAATATTTATATTGCCAAAATTATCGATAACGTCACTGTCCAGTAATGTGACAGTACGAAAACTTTTTGAATGTGGCATGATACGTAGCTAGGGCATGCAATCCCGGGATGGGTAATCCCGGGATCCCGCCGATTTTCTGGTCTCAAAAATTCCGGGATTACCCTACAGTCAATCCCGGGATTTTCGGTATTGGCTTAACCTTGATTTCTGTTCGAGTGCTGCGCCATAGGCGCCTAATGTTGCAACGTTTTGTGCTTTTGGAAAATAGCATCAAAACAGCACTGATTGATCTGAAAATGGCGCTTTTATGAGACCCTCAATTTCAGCTCCTAAAAGATTTAGTCGCGCTATTGGAGCCTGTTAAATTGACAGTGGAAGCTCTATGTCAGCGTGACGCAAAGCTGTGCACATCGGACACGGCCCTGAAGTTAATGCTATAGGAAATTAAAAAAGTTAATTCACCCTTAAGCGCCGACTTACAAGAGTCACTAAAGCGAAGAATAAAACAACGTCGCACTGTTTCTTCGGGAATTCTGCGATATCTCCATAACCCTAATGACAATAACAGATAATTTCAAGACGAACTTTTTGAGATTCCAAAGAGAAAAATTATTAGGCTCGAGTTAAAGAAACTGATAAACAGGTTGAGAAGTTCAGACAATCAAGAGCAAGAAGATGATGAGGACGATAATATACCGATTTCGAGACTTTTAACAGAAACTGCAACAGAACCTACAGAAGCCAGCTCAACACTCACGGGAAGATTAAGGGAAGCCTTAAATACAACCATGAAACCCCGTTCACAGACACAAAATATTCTTTTGTCGACAACTTTGAAACAAGAAATGCTTTTATTTGAAAATGGTGGAACCCGCGGGCTAAACTTGCAACTTGCGTACGATTATGTCGATACCTCCGACATTCTTCGAAGCTGAAAGAGTTTTTTCAGCAGCGGGTATTCTTTGCACAAAAATTGGATCAAGGCTTGGGGACAAAACCCTTGACAAACTTATTTTATTAGGGAATTGGTTTAAAAATTAGTGAAAACATTTAATACCTACCTTTTACTTTTATAATATGAATAATTATGTATGCATTTTGCAAATAAAACTTATTAAAATTTTTTAATGAATCCGATAAATTTTTCTTTCGTGAAGTCTTCAACGGTCGAAACGCATACGATGTCGGATCGTGTGGTTTTAGAATCCCGGGATCAATCTCGGGATCCCGGGATTAACCAATCTTGATCCCGAAATCCCGGTATTGAAAATTTGGTCCGGGATTGCATGCCCTATACGTAGCTCATTAGGCCCTAAACAATTTTTATATAAAAAAATGATGTAGATTACTCACCCTGTATAGCACACACATTTAAACATTTAACTTTAATTAACAGCATACTGGATCTGGAACACGCAACAATTTCTAAAATATTAGTAAAATATATAAAATTTACAATTTGGACATTAGTCCAATCTTGTATGTCTCATAACATGTTAAAACTGCACTATTCTTTGTTTTAAGGCTAAAATCTCCGGATTTATTAAAGCAAGTTTTCACAAAACCTTGTCTTCATGTTTGTTAGTTTTGGAAAGCAGTAGTAGTCTAACATGTTATTGTTGCATTTTGAACAGATAGAAACCTTTTCCCAACGAATTTCAACAAATTTATAATTTTTTTAAATAAATCAATTGCTAAATTTCTGTTTGCAGGATGTTAGAAATAACAGAGTGCACTCTTACAATTGAAATTTATGACAAACATGATTTATTTTTAATATTGAAAATCGTATTATTTGCATCATACTGTTCTCTAAAAAATTAAATTAGGTGAATACACTTATAATTTGCTTAAGTTTTATTCATTACCAAATCATATGAAAGTTAAGAATATTTATTTTTTCTCACTAGACATTGATACGATAGAAGCATACAGAGGTCAAGCAATGCGAGACCTAGATCCACACATTTTTGCAGTATCAGAAGAAGCATACACAAAGTTGGAGCGAGAGCAAAAGGACCAGAGCATTATTGTTTCGGGAGAAAGTGGTGCTGGTAAAACAGTATCAGCTAAATATGCCATGAGATATTTCGCCACTGTTGGAGGATCTTCGACTGAAACACAAGTTGAGAAAAAAGTACTCGCTAGCAGTCCCATAATGGAGGTAAGTACATGCTTTTAAATTTTATTAAATATTGTCACTGATTTATTGTCAAAAAAATTTTATATTAAACAAGTTTTAACTATGGTCTTGGTTTTTACTTTTAATAATGTTGCCATTCAAATATAAAATTAGTATTAAATATCTTTGTAAATGCAAAATATACTGAAGAAAATCAGGTATCTAAATGGCAAAGTTGAAAAATTGAAATGTTACAGGCCATAGGAAACGCAAAAACAACAAGAAACGATAACAGCTCTCGGTTTGGAAAATTTATAGAACTACAGTTTAATAAACACTATCACATAATTGGCGCCTCTATGAGAACATACCTACTAGAAAAATCAAGGGTAGTTTTCCAAGCACCTGATGAGAGAAATTATCATATTTTTTATCAAATATGTGCTGCAAGAGATAAGCTTCCACATTTGCAACTCAGTAAGTCCTAATTCTTATATATTTAGAATTTTTAATTGCATAAGTATATTAAAATATTAGGAGAGCAAAGTTACTTCCACTACCTTAATCAGGGTAAAAGTCCAAATATTGATAAAGTGAGTGATGTAAACGCATTTGAAGTAACAACCAATGCTTTAACATTACTTGGTTTTTCGGAACTAGAACAAAACGAAATTTTTCGAATATTAGCTGCAATTCTGTATCTTGGAAACGTCAATATTGTTGAAGCCATTATTTCTACTGAGAATGAACAAGACCAGGAAGGTTGTGGAATTCCCGTAAGTGTTTTTAAATATAACAAACATTAATATCTAGATTAATACAAAGTTTTTTAATAGGACAACGATAAAAATTTGGAGATTATGGCAGAATTATTGGAAATAAACAAGGATCAAATAAGTCAGTGGCTGTGCACAAAAAGAATTGTGTCAATGCGTGACACAATTTTAAAACCAATGTCGGTTGAACAAGCAGTTAGGTCTCGGGATGCTTTAGCTAAACATGTTTATGCAGAACTTTTCAACTGGATTGTTGTTATCATCAACAAAACATTAGAAACGGACTTGCCACGACACAAATTTATTGGAGTTCTTGATATTTATGGGTTTGAAACTTTTGAAATAAATTCTTTTGAACAATTTTGTATTAATTACGCAAACGAAAAGCTTCAACAACAATTTAATTTACATGTGTTCAAACTAGAACAGGAAGAATATATTAAGGAGGGAATTGCATGGAATATGATTGATTTTTATGATAATCAACCATGTATTGATTTAATTGAAAGCAAGTTAGGAATTTTGAGTTTACTGGATGAAGAGTGTAGGGTAAGTTTATTGTTTCCAAATCAGTAGAAAGCCAAAGATTGTTACTATAACATATTTTTTTAGATGCCTAGAGGAAGTGATGGAACATGGACCGAAAAACTGTACCTGAAATGTATGCAATACAAACACTTTGCAAAAGCTCGTTTTGGTACTTCAGCTTTTGTAATAACTCATTTTGCGGACAAAGTGCAGTATGAAAGTAGCGGATTTTTAGAAAAAAATCGCGACACTGTAATGGAAGAGCAAATGAATGTAATAAAGTATAGTAAAAACGATTTTGTTCGACGATTATTTTGTGAAAATCCCCAAAAACAAAGTCTTGCAGTTCCTGGAACTAAATTGAAGCTTGTGTCAGCTAAACCGATAGTTGACAGTCAAAAAACACACAAGAAAACCGTTGGGTCCCAATTCCGAGATTCTTTAAATTTATTAATGTCCACTTTAAATGCAACCACGCCTCATTATGTACGGTGCATTAAACCAAATGACTCAAAATCGGCTTTTGAATATAATCCTCAAAGGGCTGTGCAACAACTCAGGGCTTGTGGTGTATTAGAAACTATTCGTATTTCGGCTGCTGGATTTCCAAGCCGGTGGTCTTATATTGATTTCTTTTACCGCTACCGAGTATTATGTAAATTCAAAGACATCGATCGAAACGACATGAAGCGAACATGTGAGAGAATTTTAACTCAACATGTAAAAGCTGCAGATATGTATAAGTTTGGTAAAACTAAAATATTTTTCCGAGCTGGTCAAGTTGCCTATTTAGAAAAACTTAGAGCTGATAAGCTTAAGGAATGCTGTATAATAATGCAGAGTACAGTAAGAGCTTTTATATATAGAAAGAAGTATCTAAAAATCAAAAAAGCTGTTTGTAATATTCAAAGATACGGCAGAGGATATTTAGCTAGAAGGTAATAAATACAACGATTTTTTTTACTTATTGCAATTTTCTGTTTTCTTATTTTGTAGACTTGCTGACATGCTACGTAAAAATAAAGCTGCTATAACAATACAACGATACATGAGAGGGTGGATAAAGAGGACACAGTACAAAACACTGTCAAGCCTTGTGCAAAAATTACAATGCTATGCAAGAGGTTATTTGGCACGAAGAAGATTTATGGCAATGAAATACAGTGCAAAGGTAAATTGTAACAAACGTAATTAAAATATTGTACTACAGAAAAATAAAATTGGAAACTGCAATGTTAAACTTGCATGTTACAAAACGTAAAATACCAAAATGCTCTAATTATGTTTTTCTAAAATGCAATTTTCTAAATTTAATACTACAGAAGCATAACTGTACATATTTAAAACTTATTATAAATATAAGTGACCCAGCCATGGCCGCTATGCACTATTAATAAAAATTTGGTTGCAGAAGTTTTCTAGTTCCCAAAAAACTTTACCTTTAACTTAGTTATTAGGTACTAATGAGTTTTTATTTTTAGGCTATAATTATCCAGAAATATATTAGAGGATACTTAGCAAGGAAACATTTCCGGCAACAGACACGTCACATAGTTATTTGTCAGTCAGCAATCCGAAGGTTCTTAGCTAGAAGACAATACAAGAAACTCAGAATTGAAGCCCGATCAATTGAACATGTTAAAAAACTTAATAAAGGTCTTGAAAATAAGATCATTAGCTTACAGCAAAAAATTGAAGAAATTATTAAACACAGCAACGAACTTAAAACTTACCAACATGAAGTTATCGAATTGCGGTATGATATTATTTTTAATATTTTTTGATTACATTTTATTTATTAACACGCTTATCAATTTTTAAATTTTTCAGTAATAAACTGACAACGTTTAAGGCTTTAGAGATAGAAATAAGGAATCTCAATAATCTTCTAATAGAAAAAAATAAAACGATAGGCAAATTAGAAGAAGATGTAAAAACCGAAAGAGATGAAAAAATGGATTTAGTTCATGAGCAAGAGAAATACAGAATGGAAACTGAGATGCAGCTAGAATTATCATCACAAGAAATGGCAAATTTACGCAAAGAACTGGATAATATTAATGACATTGTTCTGACAAACCAGAAAGGTGCAGAAGAAAATCTTAAAGTCCGTCTTGAAGAAGAGAAAAACCTTCTCCTGAATGAATATGATAATGACCGTCAAGCTTATCAAAAACTGTTGCAAGAATATCACTGTCTTGAGCAGCACTGTGAATCCTTAGAGAAACAAATGAGTAGCCAATATCGTTTAAATACCCATATAAGAAACATTAGTGATGTTAGTAGCATTTCTACAGTCGATGAAAATTTAGTTTCCACAACAGATATTCCAGAAGATTATGGTTATGGTTCTGTCAGATCTACTGCCAGTGCAGGATCAAGTGGAAGGGGTAAACTTGAAAATATCGATTGGAATGAAGGTATTGTTTATATGAAGAAGTTGTAGTAAACTAGCTCAATTAAAATATGTAATAAATAAAAGAGGTGCATGTTGGGGGCGCTGCAACTCATGTTGCATATTTTATTTGTTACCCAGGTTTGGCAGCAGATGGCCCAGCAATCGAGGTGTAGGGTTAAATTTGTTGACAGAGGAATTTAAATTTAGTTTTCGAAATATCCAACCTAAAAGCATTTTAAATTGATGATTTAAAGCAATGATTAAAAGAAACATATTTAATACTTAACCTTGATTGCAGAGCCGCCTGCTGTCAAACCTAGATAACAACATAAAATATCCAACGTAGATTGCAGCACCCCCAACATGGCGGCACCCATTATGGGTGAGTCGCATAAATGTATTACATCAATGCTCTCCTGTTACAACACTGCAATCTACAAATATGAAGTGTTTCTTCAATAAAAAAACAACCAATATATTATCACTAGCTATACCAGCCTACAAGTTATTTTTTGGGGGTGTTGAGTATCAATGTGTTCCATCCAATGTGGATTAGCATTTGAAATGAAATGAACTACATGTTTTGATTCCGCAAAACTTTTATAAATATTGCACTGAATGTAGTTTGAAGTGGAAGCAACACTTTAAATTTAATTATTTGAGTTAGGTAGGTACCCCTACTTATGGAGGAAGTCGTTTCTTTGCTCAACAACTAGAATTGGAAGAAAAATACAATGTAAATTTTTGTTTTTTTTTTGTATTTATGGTAACTAACCACTGACAACCTCAGATATGAGATTTTCGATAAATTGGTTAGAAGCGCCCCTGCAGCACGTGGAATTTGATGGAAAGGCCTGATGAGGCAGGCCATGTAGAGACTTTAGTCGATATTAATTCAGGAGGCTGTGCTATTACCATTCAAACAATTATTTATAGTACAAGTGAGTAAAGTGGAACTTTTTTTGATCGAGCAGAAATTTATATCACGAGCGTTAGCGAGTGATATAAACCTGCGAAATCAAAAAAAGACACTTTAGTCATGTGTTCTATATATAATTTTATCTACAACAGAATAATATGTACAATTTTCAAAAATATTTAAATTGACGTTTTAAAAAATGAGAGCATTGCATCACAATGCTTTTGAAACAAAACATAAAATTGCTGACTTTACTAATCGCAATTTGCATCGCATTTTCGGGAGTAACTATTAATAATTGTAACAATTGTGTCATACATGTACATATTTAAAGTGTAGTACAAAGTACAAAGTATAAATGTACCAAATTTAAGTTAGTGAGGTAACGTCAACTAGAGAGTAAATTTTCACTTTACTCACTGCTTAGGAGTGAGTAAAAGTGGTCACTTTACTCACTGTTGTAGATAAACTTATATGAAAATACGATTGGCTTTAGGAAGTTTTCATCCCTATCTACTATTTTCACTATCTTTGTCAATCTTCTCTTAATCGTCTGCTTAATGCACAATTATAAAAATATCATAAAATCTACAAAACTCGATTCTTCTGTCAAAGTCATCTGCTGACAATTCCTGCATCGTATGAAGTTTGTAGAATTCTTTGAATTGATGGTGTCAACATGCCATGATTATGAATTCATGATATTTTTCTCTACGCAGAATTTTTTGAATTGATGGTGTCAACATGCCATGATTTTGAATTCATGATCATCTATTAACAAATTCAATGCCTTATCAGTATTTGTAGCAGGTTTTGGTAAAGTTCTCGTTACAGTTGTTACCTCTTCATACGTTCACCATCAAAATTTTAATTGGTTTGGTTTCTATTACATGTGCCGCACTCAACGAGAACTACCAAACAGGCACTAAGGAAGCTGACATCATTGTTCAAAATTCACTGTCAAAGCATCTGCCATATTATAAGAGGAGCTGCTAAAAAATCACAGATATTTATAATAATAATAATAATAATAATAATGTTTATTCAAAACATTTCATTGAATTACAGTCTGTAGGTAACATGTATGCTTGTTTGATCTATATCTAAAAATTGTTTATGTAACTTAATGTTTTAATTAAACGGAAGTGATCCTCACTGAAGCATAGCTTGTGCGTGAGGTTTGTGAAAAAATCTAGAGCTAAAATTTATTATTATTATTAATGGTGTTTATGAGGCAAGATCATGCACAAAAACGTAAGCAGTGGGCTAGGTGTCCACTTAGCAACTAACTGGTCCTGGATGCGAGTCTTGACGTAGTTATGGGTGTTTGTATTGTGTCTGTCGGTATTTAACGCTAAACAATTCATGACTGGTTATATGGAGCAAATTTTAAGCTATCTCCTTATAAGTACTCAGCATGCAGCATGACATACATTGGCTATTAAAAAAATGTCTATAATTTCACATAATTTGACACAATATTTCATGTTTATAAATTGTGCCGTTTTAACAGGAGAGCTTGGGTGCAATACATTTGTACAACCCTGTATGTTTTGTACCAGCAATCTCACATGGAAAACTATTGCTTAATTCATTGGTCTAGTCCAGCAGTAAAACAACTTATATTTATTCAAAATTAGTTTTTCCTTCAAATATCCTAAACTCGCAACTTATATTTAGATTTAGAAATGGTCTTTATTCAGTCATATCCCTACTGAAAATCACCTCAGTTGCCTCATAAAACCTCATACAAAATGAACCTGGTTGTTTCAAAAACCGCATAAAACCACATACAACCTGATGAAAACATTATCAGGTTATATGAGGTTTCTATATATATTTTCAGTAGGGATATGTGTTATTAGTGCAAACCAATTATTTACATCAAATAGAAAACATGAATAAATGATGGTCTTGCAATTAAAAAAAGATGTGAATTATACTTTTTTCTATGATTATTTTAGAATATAAGCATTCTGAAACAATTTTTAATTACGGAATAACTTACATTCTACACTTGTTATAGAATATTTCATTCTAACACTGTTCTGAATAATAAAGGTTGCATCTCTCGTCCATCAACTGTTTTTATGTTTTGTTGACAGTTACAAACAAAGCGTATTTTAAGTTATAGTCGTTGAAAAAGTATAGTCTGTAACACGTTTGGAATGGCTATTCCGCACTCGTGGACCGTCCCCCTCGCCTTTCGGCTCGGGTGACAAACTTTCTACTCATGCAGAATATGCCATATTCCAAACTTGTTACAGAATATACTATTCAATGACTTACCATGTTCTTACATTTTATACAACTTTTACTTTGTAAAATAAATCCCATTCTGGAAACTTTGAAAAAGTAGCATTTTGCACATTACTTTTATTATTTTATAAACATTAATAATTTAACAAATGGGGGAACTTTCCTTTAGGTGTTTTTCCTTTGCCAATAATAAAGGAACAATCAAGCAGTCAGTATGTACCTACAAATAATTTATAACAAACATTGTCTAAGTTTACATAACACTTAAATATAAACTTAGAAACCAAATTTTTGTTGCTTGATTTTTCATTGATATTTTATACCTAAGCTGATGCAGTTGAACGATTTATTGTACAAAAATTTTCTTTAACAATAATATAAAAATAAATGCAACATTTTTGATTGGATCATTACTAATTATATCATGTAACCATGTTTCTAGATTTTATTTTTTTTTAATTTGCAGAGAACTAACTCACTATTTTATAGCGACGTCTGTGAAAACGTAAACTTTTCTTTGCATTTTCCAGCATAGGCATATTAGGCCTCAATCTACAGCAGAACATTATTCTAAGCCATTTCTCATATTTATTCTTAATTAGTTGTTAATTCTTTATAAAAATGGAATACATTAGTAAAGATTTCCAACTAAAATAATGTATTTACTTTTGTAGGTACAAATGATGTTAATACCTCAAATTCAAAACCAAGTAATGAACAGAAAGTAGATGTTGGTCTTGTATTAAAACTACAACATAAACTAGCAGATACAGAAAGGGAAAAGGAACGTCTTCAGAAACGTTTAGATACAATAGAGTTATCACCAAAATCAGAAAAAGCTGAAAATGCAGCACAAGATGCAGTTCGAATCGCTCAACTTGAACTTGCTAATTCTAAACTTAAAACTCAATTGTTTGAGTTGAGTAGCAGTGTAGAGGATGGAGATGGAAAGAACGAACTAACTAATCAACTACAGACTCTTCAAGATGAACTTGAAAGAAGAAGCGAAGAAATTATTCAGCTTAAAGGGGTTTTGGCAAATCAGACAGATAATATGAAATCTATTGTTAACTGTCGATCAAAAACAGGTGAATTAAAATAAAAGCTATATAGAGTTTACTTATATTAATGATTGTATTTTAGGTGAATATATTAACGAGGATGGAGAACTTGCTCTCGCTTATGAAACTCAGAAAACTATCAATAAGCAATTAGAACTTGAGTTGCAAGATGAAAAAGCTAAATACAAAACCTACGAAAAAGAATTTAAATTGGAAATTGATAAGTTGAGGGAAGATAATGAACGCCAACAGCGATTGCTATCAGCCAATTTATCCACCACACCTCAGACGCAAACCGAAGCTTTCATGCAGCATGAAATTACTAGATTAACTACTGAAAATTTAGATTTGCAAGATAAAAATGACATATTAAATGAAACTGTAAGAAAACTTACGAAACAAGTTAAAATATTAACAAAGAAGCTCAAAGAAAGTGGATTAGATTTTGACGACACCAATAATGAAGCTGCAATCAAGACTGATGATAAAAAGGAAGAAACGGTTGCATCCCGTAATAGACTTCCTACTGTTAGAAAGAAAGAGAAAGATTATCTAGGCATGTTCTCTTACAAAAACGGCGAAGAGAACGCCATTATGAAACAGCTAGTCATAGGTAAGTCACACTCACAGGTATGATTGTATAATAGGTACTATAATTTTTAGAAACCTACATTCCTTTAATTGCGATTGTTAGTCCAGTGATCTATTATACCAAGAACTTATATATTATTTTTTATTATTAAAAATTGAAACAAAAGGTGTCTCCTACTAATGTTAATTTCACATCGAGCAAATATACCCTACATCAATTGCCAAATGACTGATGCAGGAACGGTATTTAAATCTTATGCAGAATGATTCAAAATTAAGCCGTATTCTTTTAAGGGCGTGTTCTTCTCGTGAAAACAAGAGGAAGTTAATATTAACATGAATCTGCAAATGTTTCGTTATCGAGATACAGAGTGTTCAAAATTGTTAAAAAATAATACTTTTTTTCAATTGTTCGGAAACTATTGCGAATTAAATTAAAAAACTAAGCAATACATATGTATGTTCATGTGGCATAAGTGGACCATAGCAATCATTTTGTTCCTTCTCTAGTGGCGTAGTTACAGGTGTGTAAGTAGATATTTAAGGAGGAAAAAAGGGTATGACACTGTTTCTTTTTAAGTTTGATACAATTTTCTAAATGCCCTACTGGTTTATGATTAAAAGGATCTCTTTGAGTTTTTTCCTATCATTTACTGTTTTCGTGTAAAATACACCTCGAAGATGAAAAACATGACTAAAAAGTCAAAACAATCGAGTAATGTTTTAATTATCTTTAAGTATGTTTTACATGCAAACACAGGGTGGCCACTTTTCTTGAGAACAGGGAAAACCGGGAAAAGTTAGGGAATTTAGAATTTTTTTATTTTGGTCAGGGAAATTACGGAATCGTACCAATTTCAACGTAAAGTCAGGGAATTTCACGAAATAGTCAGGGCAAATTCTGTAAAATACAATTATTTCAATATTTTTATTTTTTCCGGCAAAACGAAAATTTTGTTACCTAGGTAATGTATATAAAATTTATATTTATTTCATTTGGTTTTTTCTTAAAGTTTAGATGTTGTATTTTGTTATGCTTGTTGAAAAATTTCCATTTGCTAAAAGTAATTTAAGTTTACTGTGCTGTTTTTACATTGAGTTTTTTATTAAAAAAAAACAGTTAAAATTGGCTTTTATACCATAAAAATGAGTCGGGGAAAACTGAAGTTTATCAGTCAGGGAAAAGGGAATTTGAAAACCAGTTTTAAGTGGCCACCCTGAAATAGCTCATTATAAGGGAAAAAACGTGAGGTGTTTTGATCATAAATTAGTTGACCATTTTGAAATTTTCAGTCATGTTTTTCATCTTTGAAGTATCTTGGCTGAAAAGCTAAAGCTGTAGGTTTTAATTTGGTTATAGAATAGTCTGCATGCAGTAAAATGTACATGCTGATTTGTAATTTTAAATTTTGTACTGCAGTGTATTGTATTTCCACTGATTTATATGGACAAACAAGTTCCTGCCATTAATCTGTTCTTACCTTCTGGTGGTCATCTTGAAAATTCAACTTATTGTTAAGCCTCATTAACATTGACATTATTTTTATTGTTTTCTGAATATAGCTAAAACCTGCATGTGCAGGTCAAGGCTTGCTCTAATGTTTTTTTTTGGATCACACAGTATTTGGAACTTACAGCTGAGAGCAAACAATTTATTTTTTCTTATTATTTGTTATAACAACTGCTATCATAAAAACCTAGTTGAAGCAACTGAATACAGAATAAACTCTAGCCTTTTACAATCACACTGGCACCGTAATTTTTTTTCACTACCTTAAATTGCGTAAACCTCATAGCCCAACAACCTTATTTTTAAAAAATGCAGTTTAAATACAAAGAAAACGTTAGGCACCACCGGAATTCCACCTTAGAAATCTCATGCCGACGCATATGCAGTAAGAAAAGTGGCTTGACTGATTTAGTCTCCTCTGTAATACTCATTGAAAAATAATGTATTATTTTCATTTAATTTTATTTTCAGAACTTAAACCGAGAACAGCCGTTACATTACTACCTGGTTTACCAGCTTACATAGTCTTCATGTGCATACGACACACTGACTATGTTAATGATGAAGATAAAGTAAGAACACTCCTATCTGCATTTTCAAATTCGGTCAAAAAGGTTATAAAAAAGAGACATGAAGATTTTGAAACAAATGTGCTGTGGCTTTCAAACACAACTCGGTAGGTAGTTTCTCATGAAAAGTTACATTTTTTCTAAAAAACCTATTCTAAGCAATTTTATTTCTTTTGCTCTATATCCTTATTCTTTATTTGTCTAACATTTATAAAGTATTTTCTTCTCATACTAATGCAAACAAATAGTGAAGTAGTTTTATAATTTAAATGTATTTAATTTTTTTTATAAGCAAAAAACTTTTATCGAGAGGGTTTTATAAGAAACTGGGAAACAAAGTAAAAATTATAATTTTTTTCTGCTTTTTATTTCAGTTTAATACATACTATGAAGCAATATAGTGGAGATAAGGCTTTCCAAACCAGAAATACCTCCAAACAAAACGAACAGTCTTTAAGAAACTTTGATCTCTCTGAATACCGACAAGTTTTGTCCAACATAGCTATTTGGATTAATCAAGGTAAGTAAAGAAAATGGACCAATAAATTCATCTAAACCTTGCCATACTTCTCAGCAACCTTTATTTTTTACGTTTTACTCATAAAACTACGATTAGAGACTCAATTTTTAATTTTGGTAAAAAAAATTGTTTGAAATTAAACAATATCAGAGCCCGGAATATTAAATATATTACTATATCTGAAAATTATGTTTAAAATCTTGTTGTACTGTCAACTGATGAGCAATGTAGTTTTAACGTGAATTTACTTATCGTCGCACATTTATGAAGCTTTAATACAGTACCATTACCATATACAGTTTTCTGTGAACAAAGAATAAAACATTTGAAGCCAGTTACATTTATGTGAATAGTGCATGCTATGTAATACATACCTACTGCCATGAAGGAATTTAAAACTAATACCCAAAGCTGTTTCTTATACAATGCATAATGGTTGGGCAATTGTACCCAAAATTTTGTTAACATCTGTTGACATGTGCTTAAGATTATTAAGATAAATATGCCACTGATAACCAAGATAATTTTAGTATAACAAAACTATTGCTGACGTTTTTTGCCAAAAAATTACTAGGTTATTATAGAATATGCTGTGAAATAGACCCTATATTTAAAATAACGAATATTTAGTTTCAAAACAAAACAGTTGAAACCAACGGTAGAGCAGGCTGTAGCATACTTTCATCTGCTATTTACATATTGTTCTATTGAGCTCCAATGTATGGTGAAAGTAAACAACCTGCAGTAGTGCATCCATTAAAGAATGCATTAAAATCTTAAATAAAGACACATTAATTTCTAGAGTTTAAAACAAATAATTTTTTAAGATATGCTTTATCGTATTCTGCTTTTAAATTTAGGAAAATTTAATTCTGAAAAAATGGTACCAAAACCCATGTCTAACTTTCCCTTCCGGTGTAGGGCTTTTTAGAGCTTATTTTATTAATGGATGTGTGACGTACTCCTATGTTTCAAAATTTCATTATCCATGTGAGATGACGAACCAAACACAACAAACAAATGAATGCACTCACCTGAAATCGAAATGTTCAAGAAATCAATGCTTTCCTATGTTAATATGAAACAGTAGAAATTAAAGCACAGTTTTTCTAAATGACTAAAACACCTAATATATTTTATGCTACAACTAGATCCTAAACACCAGTAAGCCCTGATTTATGGTTGTCTAATTTATACATTTCCGAAAGCTAACTAACTTAACCCCAACAATACGAAAAATGTTTTCATTAACAAAAAGGTAAATGAGCATTGCAGAAAATTAGTCCAGTCATGCTTTCTGATACATATCATATTGAAACGATCATTTTAATCACTCATCAAATTAATTTTGACTGCTGGGGTAAGGTTTGCTTGAATTCTCTGGTACTACAACACTAGACAGTTTTTACATTTAATTACAATTTTATTTGTAATAAACATCATAATTATAACATTTGCATTCTGCACTAAGGTGTCATACACAATATGGTAGAAAAAGTGAAACCTCTAATAGTACCTGCAATCTTGGAGCATGAAGAAATACCAGGTATTAGTGGCAACAAAATGAGTGGTTTCAGAGCGCGAACAAGTAGTTTACGTGATTTAGACAGCCCCGGAGCAAAACAAAATCCAACTGATACACTGTTGCAAGAACTTACCAGCCATTACAAGGTAAAAATTCTAATCTTAGTTGTAGGCTTCCGTGGTTGTTATCAATGCCATCTTGGTTTCATCCACGGTGGCAGTACCTGCGACTGGAAGCCAAGATGGCATTGTAAAAACACTATTTCAACAATGATTTATTGTGGAATTACGTTTTAGATACTCACATTTTATGGAGTTGATCCTGAGATTACATCTCAAATCTTTAAACAAGTGTTCTATTACCTATGTGCATCTAGTCTTAATAACTTACTCTTACGTAAAGAGTTGTGCCATTGGTCAAAGGGCTTTCAAATTAGGCATAATTTATCCCATTTTGAGATGTGGACTCGTGAGAAACAGCTAGATGTAAGTTTGACAATTATTTCTACATTTTGAATTTATTTCAGTTAGCTTCATTAGATATTCATAATAAGCAAACTTAATTGTAGGAGCAAGCGATTCAGTCTTCTTTACAACCGATTATTCAAGCTGCACATCTTTTACAAACACGAAAAACTGATGATGATGTAGCGAGTGTTTGTGAAATGTGTAGTGCTTTGACACCACTGCAAATTTGTAAAATATTAAATTTATATACACCTGTAGATGAATTCGAACAAAGAGTTCCGGTCTCATTTATACGGAAAGTGCAAGCAAAACTTCAAGAACGCACAAATTATCAAGAGCAACAGGTAAGCAGTCTAAATTTACATTTACTTCAAATCTTCTGTAATTATTTATCTATTTTATTGATAACCAAATAAGATTGAACATAAAAACCAGTGTGCTTATTATATGTACCTCATAAATTTTAAAATAATTCTGCACTGTTTTTTTTTAGACTTTATTAATGGATATTAAATACAGCTTTCCTATACGATCTCCATTTAATCCTTCTGTAATATGTTTAGAGGATATAGACATACCAGACATTTTAAAGTTACCGATGCTAGAAAAGGTCTAAATCGCCAAGCTCAAATTAAAGGTATTGTCACATTATAGTAATTTTATAATAAATAGTAAATAAAGTTGGATAGATGATTTATACCTTTATTACAATAAATTTATGGTAATAAAGGTAGAAATCATCTATCCAACTTTATCGAACAATTTAAAATAGTACCTATATGAAAACTGTATGTGTTTGCATGAAACTGCTAATTATTCCTTGTAAATTATTAGATTATTGAACTGTAAATTTAATAATTGTACAATATCAATGAAATATAAATTGTAATTGAGTTTAACAAATTAGTATTTATTTAATTTTCGTACATTCCTTGTAACGTTCCTCTTAAACTGTACTTATTTATACTTTTATCATTGTATGTCTCTTTGTTTCACATTTATGGTTAACTCTTAATTTTTGTATGTATTTCTTCTGTTATAAATATTTTTAAGCTACTTTAAGAACTCTAAAACTAGCTTGGAGAACACGAATATTAAAGCTATGTTTTATTGAATATTAGTGTATAATAAAATTATTTTTCAGAAAAATAAAAAGCATTGAATGTGCAGGTTATTAAAAGAGTTTATTTATAAGTTCGAGCTTTACTTCGTTGAAGTTCATTTTAATTTATTTAAAAAAAACATTTCTTAACTGAAGAACAGGTTTTTTTATTTTAGCCTTATACGTATTTGGACATGTTGACATGTCATTCTCAAAAGCAAGATTAAAAGTAAACAGCTGGTGTTGCTATAACTTGATCTTAGTTTTTTATATCTGCGTCCAGATGACTTGATTTCTCATTCCAAAACGCCTAATAATAGTGAATTTAAGAGATCAATTTGCTCAACCATTAAAGGTACAGATTTTAAATGTTTGTGCATTGAGCAAAATTGATCTCTTAAATTCACCATTACTGGACGTTTTGGAATGAGAAATCAAGTCATCTGGACACAGATATAGAAAAGCAAGATCAAGTTATGAAGATTTATTGTTCGTATAGCAACACCAGCTATTTACGTTTAATCTTGTTGAGAATGACATGTCAACATGTCGAAATACATATAAGGCTAAAATAAAAAAGCTGTTGAAGTGAAGAACTGTTTTATTTACAATATATTGAAAGAGTGCTAACACATTTTAATTCTGAATAAATCAAAACCATTAGAGGTAATATAAAATGTTGCACGGCAAAATAAACTAGAAGAATGAGAGTTTTTATTATTATTTTAGTCACAACGATAAACTTCTAATGCAACGTAAATAACAAGAATAAACACAAACTTTTCTTCAACGAAAAAATCTTACTATTTAGAAAGAACGCCTAATAAATGGCTCTCACTTTCTCGAATACATATTTCAGCCTGTGTAATAACCAATAAGATTTCCCATCAGGCATAGAAGCAAATCCATATCCAAATGTATTTAAAACTGTCGGTATATTCTCTTTTTATTTCCTAGAGTGTTCTGGGTTTGTTCTGATAGACTTTAGATTTTAGGTACTCCCACAGAAAAAAGTCTAGAGCTATCAAATCCGGACTTTGTGCAGGCCACGGAACCTTTCCATAAAACCCATTAAAACTCGCATCCTTCTAGATCTAGATTGTTTAGCGATTTGAACTTTTATATTTTCACCAATAGTTTTTGACTTAATAATTTTCAAAACGTGTCAGTACTCTCTGGGTCACCTAGTACTTAGAATGCAACAGTCAATACCTTACAACTGGAATTAGAATCATTTTAGTTAAATCAAAACGAAATGTCAATTTGAATGGAAATCTATCAGTTGGAAATGTCCAATTACAATTAGATAGATCTTGATTTACAAAACACTTCTAGTAAATCAGATGGATATCCAAATAAACGAAATAATTTAAGCAGTATCGCCAAAATTAATTAAATGTTTTCAAATTATTACAGCACCTTATGAGATTAAAATTCGTGAGTTTTAATGCCAGCAATAGTCAAAGTGTTTTCTGAAATTGTGAGATTAAAATTGTAAGTAGAGGGTTTGAGAAAATAAAATGCTCCGACTGTTAAACAGATGCAATATAATTCGTAGCTGTTGAGGCATCTATAAACCATAAAGATTTGTTTTTGTTTATTTTTAAAATATTTTTTGGGCTGAAATATCAACAGATGGTAATTAACTAACTGCTTGTATTGGTGTTTTATATTATTTTTACTTGGCAATGCTTGGCATAGGTATTATGATGGTGTTAATTTTATCTTTGACTTCTATTTTTCATCTTTCGTTTATCTTATCGTATCTAATGTTAGGTCTTTGTTTTATATACAATAGTTAAGGTTACCATTTGAATTTATTTAGTAATGCACTACCTTACATATGTATTTTTCAATGGAAAGTCGCTAATAAATTTATTTTTGCTGAAGTGGTTATGGTAGGTATAAATATTACTACCAAGATATGGAAATAAATAATGTATCTAGTATGCACAGAAAATTCAATGTCACATCTGAGCTGGATGCTCACAAAAGGCTTTAAACCTGCTGAAATTTTACACAGATTTAGCTCACAGTTTTAAGAAGGTACAACAGTCGCAAGTATTTGAATATGCTAACTGTCATAAAATTGGTTGTCAGACTGTTTGTGACAATCCAGGAAGGGGTGTTTCTACTGCAACAAGAGTTATTCCTGCTCTCAGTAAACGTGTTAAAGCTTTGAGCAATGAAATTCGCCAAATAATTACCTTTGAAGTAGATGAGAAAATCAACGAAATGTTGATGATGTTGAATGACTGCAGGAATGCCTCTTGCTGCTGTTGAACCCTTATTGAACCTCCTCTTCATGGATTGTCAAGAACAGTTCCACTATTCAAATACTTGTGACTTCTTGAATATATATTTTTTAAACTGCAAGCTGAGTCGGCGTACAATTTCAGCCGGTTTGAGGCCTTCACTAATGAGAAATCTTAACGAAATATTGAATTGTAATACTCTGTTTTGTGGTACAGTTAACATTTACATTGACCATGTATTCTCTGCTGTTAAAGTAGAGTATGTTCAGTAATGTGCATAACAAACAATTGCATGAATCACCGAATTTACTACGTCACTGCGTAAATTACGGTTTTGACGAGAACTACGCTCGTATTGTAACACTCAGTTTTAATTTCCAATCCATGTTCAGAGCTAACTTGAGATAAATATCAAAGCGTTTATTATTGTAGTTATTAAAACTTAAAGAACATGTAGGTACTATCGAGAAAATTTGAAAGTAAACGCCTCATATATGAGCGGTTTTGGCTATATTTGACTATTGTATAATAGGATATTCAACGATTTTGGAATGGTGCTTTAAAATCATTTTTGTCTTTTTTTTTTTATTTAGAATGAACCAGATCAACAATATATATTGTTTTACATGGTTGAGTTGTAAATATAAAATTAACATGACATTATTAATCCTAACTTAGAGGCAAAATTGACGCCCATCGCTAATTAATTATTCTAATTATTGAGGTCCAATAGTTTATGTTGCGGTAGTTTTCTTCTTAGCCTTTGTATGTATTGTATGTTTAGTTGACCAAGGTGATGTTGCGCTGCACTAGGGCATTGATTTATGTTATCGAAGAACTTTTGGGCACTTTTGGATGAACTGCTTAATAGTTGTTATTCCTAGCTCAGTATGTATCTGCTGGTTACTAATGAACCAGGGGGCATTGATTGCTATGCGGAGCACTTTATTTTGAAAAACCTGTATTTTTTTATGTTGGTAGCAGAAGTGGCACTCCATACTGTGCACGCATAAATAATTAGGGATCTTAAAAGAGCGGTGTACAGAAGAATTGCACAGTCGGTCCGAAGAGGTGTTTTCCTATTTAGTAAGGGGTATAGTACAGCTAGTCGAGTATATCCCTCGTTAAGCTTTTTGTTGATGTGTGCACTCCATGTTAGTCTGGTGTCAAAATGTAAACCAAGATACTTAACGCTTGTGTTTTTGTCCATCCATGCAATTTCAGAACCATTCACTTTGATGTTTGGGATCTCATCTGGGATGCGTTTGAGTGTGAAAATTTTGTTGCTACATTTCGAGGAGTTAATTGTTATTCCCCATTTTGTGAACCATTTAGTTAGAATGTTCATTGAGCGTTGAAGACGTTCCACTATTTCCGTGATACTGTCACTTTGTATTACCAATGCCGTATCATCTGCATATGTTGCTATTTCACCAATGTTTTGCTGAGGTAAATCATGGATGTAAATATTAAAAAGGGTAAGACCAAGTATACTACCTTGAGGAACCCCTGCATGGAGACTTTTAGTAGAGGAAATAGTGCCATTTAGCTTAACCGCAAAAGTTCTATTTTCCAAAAAGGAGAATAATATTGCCTTGATGTAATTTGGAATATTTATGTGTAATAACTTGTACTTTATTCCGTCAATCCACACCTTGTCAAAGGCTTTAGTTATGTCTACATTTTTGTCTAAATTGTATTATAATACTTGGCACAAGTTTTAAACTTACTTGTATAATACAATAATTTTTATATAAACATTTTTTCCACTACTAGGAGGAGGAGTGCAGTTTTCACTCAAATCAGCAAAATTGGACATTTTATAATCACTATTATAAAATATATATTTTACATAAATGTCAATTGAAATTAACTATTCTCTTGTTTTCAAGCAAGGCTACTTTATTTTTGTGCATATTTGCATTTGTAATTTTATTTTTTATTAATGTAAAATCAATTATTTATAAAACGAATAAAGGTGCTAGTAGTGGAAAAAATAATATATAAACCACCGTAGAGAAGACTTATCAGCCTCGCAACTTATTTCCCTTGATGCTTCGCATCTCGGGAAATAATTCTGCTCGGCTGAGAAAAATGTCTTATCTACCTTGGTCTATAATATACTATTATAGAAATCTGGAGATTTACTTATTACTTTAAATTAATTTCGATAGGACTTCTACAGTGGCGTAACGAGAAGTTGTGGGGCTTGGGTTCCAAACTGCAGTCAGGCCCCTATAACAACCCCCTCCCTTTTCCCAGTAGGAGATAAAAATTAAACTTTTTGTCACAGAAATACTTGAATTTTTTTTAAAGCTAAGAAAATAGCTAGGTACCTAATAAAGGTCCATATAACGTAGAAACTATAATATCAACTACAATTTTTATGAACAAAAGACATGTCTACATGATGTAACAAAACACGGATATAATTATATAACAAAAGTATTTAATAAAATAACCCATAGAGCCCCTGGTTTTAAAGAATTTTTAACAGTTTTGTTGCTCTTTCTGCACTTTCTAATTTTAGTATTCATTTTGCACCCGATTTATGCACACACTTTTTTGAACTCATTTTACTAAATACTTCACTTCTAACTTTGTTATTGCAGCAAAATTAATGATCTTGCGGACCGTATGTAACGGCATGGCGGTTGCCGTGATAACGTATCCCCATACTCGCCCTGGTGTTTAGCACAGCTACTCACAGGAATAAAAACTATTACATTAGTCATATTATCGCTTAGTTGGAATATAAAAAGAAGTTTAGAACCAATTTATTACTTACCAGTACCCTAACATTTTCAATCTACCGATATATCAAGATATTCGTCGAAAGATAGTTGTTAAAAAAAAGTTGAAGAAAAAACATTATTTTTAGGAGAAGAAAAACTATAAAAATAACAGGCCGCTGGCGGGCCCCCACAACTCACGAGCCCTGGTTATGTGGAATCCGCGAAACCCAGGTAGTTAAGCCACTGGACTTCTAATATTATAATTTTCTGTAAGGCCGCGTCTAGCTCCACGTTAACGTGGAGTGTAAAATATATTTTTAGATCCACGCGATGACGTCACAATCCTGCGCACTAATTTATCAGTGCGTGAATGCAACTTTGTTTTCGTATTTTTTCTTTAAAAATATAACTACTCTTAACCATAACCTCGGGCAGACCGCAAAGACCAATAACATTGTTTTTAAAAAAGCAGTAATAAAAAAGAAATTGGCCTCAACTGGAATCCGACCCTTCAACTGTTTATGCAGTAGAACGCTGTAAAGCCGCATTTCCATCTTAGCCACGACGAACTTGCAGGCAGTCGCTAAAACACCTAATAGAAACTTCTAAACAATCCGACCGTGCAGATGACGTCTTCGCGTGGATCTAAAAATATTTTACGCTCCACGTTTACGGGGAGCTAGACATTGTCTTATTGTAATGATTGATTGGACAGTTTTTATTTTAGATTATTTACATATTTTCCATTAATGTTGCCTCTATTGAATAAATATTAAATACGCTTATAATCGGGCATGGTAGCCCGACCAAATCCGCCCTTTGCAAGAATTTTCTAAAGGTTTCTTTAATTGCTTAATATTAAAGAGTACATTATTGAAAACAAAATAAATGGTAAAATGTAAAATGATTTACAACACTATTCACGGATAAAAAATATATGTATATAAGTATAATACTTTTAAATAAAACAACAATTCTTGTAAAAATACTCCAATGAAAAGATTTACTAAAATAATTGAAGTTACTATTTTTTTCTATTAATAAAAATTCTATCTATCTTGTTTGTTTGCTCTTTTTCAAATGCTAAAAATATTAAATTTGTCATTTTTGATGAAATCGATAGTCTTTGTGGCTGATTAATTCTTGTTAAAACAAAAATTCTATTTGCACAATGCAGTACTATACAAACAAATGTTCTGCATATTGCTAACAAATTATAAGTATCTGGAAACGCCACTCTCTGTGTATAATTTTAAAGTTTTCTTTTTCTTCCTGGGATCTTTGAAGATAGCTAATAGCTAAGTACTTTTATATCTTCTTTGCTTGGTATCCTGATTCCAAACTGTTGTAACACCTTGCAATTTTGATAGTAACGCGACTACACAAAGGCGAACGGCAGTGACAAATAATTATTACAGACTCTTTTAAATAAGATACTTTTTTTAACAACATTTATCGTAATTTTTATTTTTAAATTTTGTTTGTATTTATATTTTTTTTCTATTTAGCTTAAAGCTTAGGAGTTACTCAAAACATATAGGAGAGCTGGCACCCCCTGGCTAGGGCCCTGTTTATAAGGGGCCTGGACATTTCGCCGAATGCCCAAAACGCCGACTGCTTATTTTGTACGTCCAAAACGCCGAACAGGTCCAAAACGCCGACTGCTACTAGAGGACCATTTCGCCGAATACGCCCAAAACGCCGACTAACCTACATTGGACATTTCGCCGAACGTGCCCAAAACGCCGACACTTGTTAAACGACGCCACAGAGATCGATATATTAGCGTCGGAGCCGAATAACTGCCGAACCTTGCGTGTCCATTACGCCGATTATTTCGCAAAGGACACTTTGCCGATCCTGACCAAAACGCCGAAACAAGACTATGACCAAAACGCCGACCATGTCCAAAACGCCGAACGCTTGTAAGAGCCATTTTGCCGACCGCGGCCAAACCGCCGAAATCAGACTATGACCAAAACGCCGACCGTGTCCAAAATGCCGAACGGCTCGTAAGGGACACTTTGCCGACCGCGACCAAAACGCCGAAATCAGACTATGACCAAAACGCCGACCATGCCCAAAATGCCGAACACTCGTAAGGGACACTTTGCCGACACTGACCAAAACGCCGACAGAACCATAAATGAACATAGCGGAGATAAGTATGTACTTGTAATAGTTCATTCATAGGTGGCAGTAAACGCCGATAAAGAAGATAGCTGAATAAGGTTTAATGTACTGATTTTATGTAAGTAATTTTCTTCAATAGGTTGCGCAACCGTCGATTGTTACAGTTTTTACAAATTTTGAATCTTGTTTTTACATTTATGCGTGACGTCCTGAGTTCAGATATTTTACTTTTAAACATACTTTGTAAATTGCTTATTAATTTTATTCGATTTTCTCGAAAAGAAAGGTTGGTCGTATTTTTAGCAAGCGTAGCATTTTTGAGCATTTTTCTCATAAATTCAATTATATAATATACTTTCTAAAATAAGGAATGATAAAAAAGTTATGAACAAAGATTCAATAAGATATCGACGTTAAGGGTGAAAGAAAAATAAAATCTCACAAAAAAGAGGTTCCACCAAACAATGACATACTCAAAATTTCAAATTTTTATCTTTCACGGCTCTCAATTTCTTTAAAATGCACTGCCATGAAATATTTGTTATTTAACCCTATTTGCGAAAAGAAATTAGGTACTTAAATTGTAATTTGTAGTGATCTTACTCAGAAAAACCATGACAATTCATTTGAATAAAAACAATCAATTAAAAGTAAAATTATCTATTTTAAATAAATAAAAAAATTGATTGTTCTAAATTAGATCGGTGTTTTTCAAAATAACATTTTGTACGCCGCCGCATATAAAGTCTTTATGCAAGTTTTCTATTTTGTATGTTTGTAATTAATTAAAAAGCAGGTATTAAAAGTCAGTAGTTGCTTTTCCTAAAAGAATTCGTCATTCTAATTATGACGACTATTACATTTACAGCATATTTGCCCAAGTCTAGTAATAATATTAATGAAATAAACAACTATATTTTATAATTTTAATTTTTCTTGTGAATTTTTCTCCTTTGGATTTTTTCCCTTGAATTTTTTTCCTTGGATTTTTTTATATATGTTTTTCTTGAATTGTTTTTTTAGACCTCTACCTTTTACTAATTTAAAGGTGCCGCAGCTGCGTTCTCTTTAAAGGGTTGCATCTCGCAAAAGGTGAGTTTTGAGACATAGTTTGTATAGACTTTTTTCCTTCTTTTTGATAAATGAGTTCACCCTCCCATTTATGAAAGATATTTCAGAATCACCCTTTAAGTTTCGATTCAAATTTCGGATTATTTATATCGACCCGGATTTTTTTATGCAGATGCTATAAATTTGATTTTTGCAATATTCGCATATCGGTTGAAGCTATGACCTTTTACAATTTCAATTTTATTGTAATTTATAATAACATCTCTAAACAGTATTGAGAATCGACGACAGCTATATCGTGTTGATTTTATATAATAGGAATAATTCTTATAACTTTAGCCTGTCAAAAAATACTACAAACATATTCATTTATGTGTCATTAGTACATACTTTAATAGCTAAAATTCTTACCAATAAGATTTCATTAGACCAATCGTTATTACGTTGTACAATTTTACTATTATTTTAATTTAAATTTAATTAAAGTAAAGATTAATGTTAATACTTAATGTTACCAACAAATAATAAAAGTAGTTCAAAGTTTGTAACTTATTTTTCGAGCAGATATTTGGCCATTTGATTTATTTATATTGGGTAATATGAAAGGAATGCAGGACAGGACGTCCATTTTATGGATTATAGCTAAACAATCATTTTTTATATTTTAAGACAACTTTGCATTTTAAAACCACTTCTACAGAGTGGCATTCTGATTCTGAGGGCTAGAAACCACTGCTACCTGCCGGATATTTATTGCCCCTCCAACCCTATTACAAAGTCGGCATACTTACAACTAGGAACTTTTGCTAATTTTACGGGGAAAAATAATTTTTTCAAAAAGCTTTTACTTCTAATATGTAGAATTGTAGACAGGGTAGATTTTTAATCTGCCAGACGAAGGATTAGAGCTGTTATCGCGCCATTACCAGCTACTTACTTATAAAACCGCCAGGCACCGGGTTTGGGTGAACAAATTGTAAGCCAGAGGTAATAAAGATTTGGATTTTACGAATCTGTGAATCGTTAAGCTGCCTGGTACCCTGCAGCTTAAGTTAAAACATATTTTTAAATTCCAGTAATAATAACTCTGCAAAATTTGCATTTCATTTATTGATGCAAAGGACTGAAACCTAAAAGATTACAGTCGCCGCTCCTAGTTTATGCATGTTAACAATGGCCCAAAGCTACCGACAGGTTCGTTTTCACGTTCACCCATTATTAAATAAACGAATTAAATAATATTTTCTTCAATAAAACCAAATTTGTAGGTATGTATTGCAGCTACCTATGCTGTACGAAATGTAAATATTGAATTTATCTAACGGATATATTGGTGTTGTTTAAAATTTGAATAATATAAATGTGTATTACTAAAAATTTGGTCTTAATCATTTATTTTACAGGAATTCGTGTATACAATTCACCCTGCGATTTTCATCTGAATTAACTATAAGTACATATTTGAACGTCACATTTTAACAGTTAAATACGCATAATGAATGTTTCGGACGAATCTGATTTTTTAATAAATCCGGATAGACGTTTTATCAGATATTGGTTTCGTATATTTTATCCAGATAGTAAAAGCTTAACGAATTATCCAGATAACTGCTAATTTAAAATCGTATTTAGTAAAATATTAATCTAAAAATAAAAATCGTAAAAAGATGTGATGCGCTTCATTGGTTGAGTAAAGTTACTCACAAGATTTTTTTTCGATTTTCAACGATATGGACTCGTTATGTTTTTAATTTGTAAACAAACTTTGGTTTTAATGGAAAATACTTCACCGAATCAAGGAAAATATCGATTATCGGTTTCATAATAATCGAAAAAAATGCTCTTTTTAAAAACATAACGATAACAAGCCGATATCGTTCTATTTGAAAAAATCGCTTTTTAAAAAACTGTTTTCGGTAAATTTAACTTCTCGCAGAGTGAAACGCATAAAATTTTTCTTTTAGATTAGGATATTACTCCGATTTTTTTCCTCGGCTTATTTCTTATGGTTTTTTTCGTCGGTTTCATGTTATGTATGTATTTTTCCTTGGATTTTTTCCGCCCGCTTTTCCTCGGATTTTTTTCCGGCGTTTTTTCCCTAGATTCGAAAATCCTATACCAAATTTTTGCCGGAGCTAGCTGTTCAATCAAAATTGAGATATGAGCAGATTCCAGATTTTTCCAGCTTATATTTACTGTCGTTCATCAGCAGAATTGTCTATATTCAAATTCAAAGTACATGGATTCAATACAAATCAGTAAACAGATGAAACACGTAAATATACATATTTATTTTCCTAAAGCTGTGAAGAAATTGAAAGCTATTAGTAATATACACGGTGTTAATTAAGTACGTAGACAAACTTTGCAGGGTGATTTCCTGATTAATTCTAAGACAAAAATTTATATAAGCAAAGAACCTAATCGGCTTCGTTTTCAAGAAACAGGATGTAAGTTAAAAAAAAAATTTTTTAAAAACCTGGAAAATGCCTACAGGTATTCTATTAAAATTTGGTGTAAGTTAGTATTGCATAAAGTGGCATTTTTTGGTCAAAATAAATTTAATTTATTTAACCAGTGGCGCGCATCGGGGCCGCCTCAGCTAAGTCATTGTAGAAAAATCTAGTACGCCACTGTTGTAACAAGTTTTTTTAGCTTTATCCATTGAAACGACACCTAAGTTGTTTCTTTTTTTTTTTGGTAGAATGGGCCGTTTTCGAAAAGGAAAAATCTGTAACTCTGTAATTTTGATCATTATAACATAATTTCCATAAAAATAACAAACTGATTAGTGTAAATATTACTTATTTATATAAGAAAGGCTTCAAGAGCTACAAAACTGGAAAATTATGTAATCTACAAATTATTTACACACGCTGCTGCTATATAATAAATCAACTAAAGAGCATCTCAGAGATTTTTCTGTTTTTCTCGAAAGCGGTTCCTTTTAACAAATAACAAAAACAGAAAAGAGACAACTTTTGTGTCATGTTAATGGATAAAAACTTGTCATATATACTAAAAAAACGTAGCGTGCCAGATTTTTCTAAAATCATGTAACTGAGGTGGCCCTGATGCACGCCACTGATAAAAATAAATTAAATTTATTTTCACCAAAAAATGTCACTTTATTCAATACTAACTTACACCAAGTTTCAATAGAATACCTTTAGGCGTTTCCAGATTAAAAAAATATTATTAAAAAAAAATTCAACATCGCGTATTTTGAAAACGAAGCCGTTTAGGTCCCATGCTTATATAAACTTTTTGTCTTAAAATTAATCAAGGAATTACGATGTAAAGTTTGTCTACGTACTTAATTAACACCCTGTATAGCAAAACTAAGACATTACAAGATGTCAAAAACGTTTGAAATAATAAGTATCTCTGAACATTACTTATTTCTAGTAACTTTAATTTTGCTTGGACAAATGTTCATAACTTTTTTATCATTCCTTATTTTAGAAAGTATGTTATATAATTGAATTTATGAGAAAAATGCTCAAAACTGCTACGCTTGCTAAAAATACGACCAACCTTTCTTTTTCGAGAAAATCGAATAAAATTAATAAGCAATTTACAAAGTATGTTTAAAAGTAAAATATCTGAACTCAGGACGCCACGCACAAATGTAAAAACAAGATTCAAAATTTGTAAAAACTGTAACAATCGACGGTTGCTCAACCTATTGAAGAAAATTACTTACATAAAATCAGTACATTAAACCTTATTAAGCTATCTTCTTTATCGGCGTTTACTGCCACCTATGAATGAACTATTACAAGTACATACTTATCTCCGCTATGTTCATTTATGGTTCTGTCGGCGTTTTGGTCAGGGTCGGCAAAGTGTCCCTTACGAGTGTTCGGCATTTTGGGCATGGTCGGCGTTTTGGTCATAGTCTGATTTCGGCGTTTTGGTCGCGGTCGGCAAAGTGTCCCTTACGAGCCGTTCGGCATTTTGGACACGGTCGGCGTTTTGGTCATAGTCTGATTTCGGCGGTTTGGCCGCGGTCGGCAAAATGGCTCTTACAAGCGTTCGGCGTTTTGGACATGGTCGGCGTTTTGGTCATAGTCTTGTTTCGGCGTTTTGGTCAGGGTCGGCAAAGTGTCCTTTGCGAAATAATCGGCGTAATGGACACGCAAGGTTCGGCAGTTATTCGGCTCCGACGCTAATATATCGATCTCTGTGGCGTCGTTTAACAAGTGTCGGCGTTTTGGGCACGTTCGGCGAAATGTCCAATGTACGTTAGTCGGCGTTTTGGGCGTATTCGGCGAAATGGTCCTCTAGTAGCAGTCGGCGTTTTGGACCTGTTCGGCGTTTTGGACGTACAAAATAAGCAGTCGGCGTTTTGGGCATTCGGCGAAATGTCCTAGACCCTTAGCTGGTAGCTATACTTATAATTAATAAGTACTAGCAGAATCTGTGGGCTATGCCTCACGCTTTTTTGAAATAATAAATTAACTATGCGAGTTGCCGTGGGTCGTATTCATAGTTTTAGGAATATTATAGAAATTGATTTAATTATATTTATATCGATTTTGACAAATTTGTTCGCCAAAATTAAGGGGGGAAGGAGGGGTTAAGTTAATATTGCTGCACGAAAATTAAGTTCTAAATCTTATCCTATTGTTAATCGTGAGCACTTTAGCCGTAACGGATTTAATCGTCATCTACTGGAAGTATAGGAAAGTACAAACGCGCACGGATTCAGGTAGTTATTTTTAAATATGAGCTGGTAATGTACACACAGCGGCTTCTTAAAGGGAACATAAATGTTATGGCGCGGCGGTTCGCCTGCAGCTTTTTAATAATAAAAGTAGCAAACAATATTAGCCCCAGTAATAAAATTTGTTTGTCTTTTATTGAAAGAAATTATATTAAACTTAATATTAACTATAAACTAACCTTTACAGCACATCTTTTCGTCGTATATTTATTTACCTTAATTTCAACTATTAATGGGTGTAGCCAGGACCATCTTAATACACCGGGCCGGCTCATGCTCGAAAAAAGTTTCTAAAGTGGAGGGGAAAGCGCCCTACGGCTGATGCCGTGTCTGGTCGTGCCAGGACCAGTCTTGTCCACTCGAAACAGTGAAATAGTAGGCACCAATAGTTCATATTACTTTTGCCTTAATTATTGCTATTGCTTATATTGTTTTTGTGTGCTATTTAAATATTAAATCCTAATGGCATACAACGACAAAATGCATCATTGTGCGTCAGATTATTTGATGAAAAAATATATCAGCTCTTAGAATGCTTCAGAGCGACTTAAAACTTAATGCTGATGGAACCATACATTTTTTAGACACAATATCTTCTTGGTGGAAAATAGTTAATTGCGACAGCCCTTACAAAGGTATTCACCTTAGAGACCCATATTGTGATCCTATAAAACAAGTAGATGACAAAAATATTCAAATTCTAGAAAAATTTATAACGTGGTTAAAAAATTGGGACAAATTACAAGTTGAAAACGTAGAAAAGCGGCATGGTAAACTTACACAACAAACTCAAGAGGCGTTAATACATACTTGTGAAACGTTAATTTTAATATGCAAGTATTTATTAACCGAACTAAATTTTAAATATGTGAAAATTTCAAACAGACCCTCTTGAAGGAAGGTTTGGCCAATACAGACAAATGAGTGGAGGGAGTTACAACGTTTCTGTAACTGAAATATTAGAGTCCGAAAAGAAAATTAAGCTATTAAGTTTACTGAAAATTAAATCTGTTAGAAAAGGCCAATTTGAAATTAAAACGCTGATTTCTGAAATAAACGATGTGCATTTTATTGATAATGAAGATGATTATATACACGCAATTTATGAAGAATTCGACAGGCACATTGACGTCGTTGAAATTACAAAAAATGACCATATGGTTTTAATTTACATAGCAGGATATATAGCTAATAGTTTAAGATCAAAACTTACATGTAAAAATTGCATTAATTGTTTAACTATTGAAAAAATTTTGGAATACGACTGCAGCCCGGAAGCATATTCCTATATAAAAGATTTAGACAGGGGTGGTTTAAAAGTGCCAAAAGAATTTTTATTAGAAATAATAATAACAATGTTTAAAACTTTTAAAGTACTTATTAGTGAAATATACGAAGAACAATATATTGCAGCTACAAACCAAAGAGGTCTTTTATGCAAATTAAGTGTAGAGCATTTCGATTCAATTAATTTTGAAGATCTCGACAACTGTTTGTGCAACAGCAGAAAATCTGTTGTTGATAAAGTAACAATGATTTTTTCTAACATATTATTGAATAATTATACAAAAACTAAAAATGATGTTAAACGTGAGTCTAAAAAAAGAAAATTGAATACCTTTCATTTAACATAATAAAGAATTGTTATTGTCAATTAAAATTAATTGTAGTGTAGATACTATGTACTGTATCTGAACTAAATAGTGTTTAATTTTTAAGTACAATGTTCTATTTTTTATTACTGTTTATTTCCTCTTTAAATGTTTAATTTAGTAGTGATTCATTAACATTATACTGAATATATGTATCTTCGACGTACGTCTTTTTATGGAAATAAATATGAAATTCTGCATTTGTGTTATTTACTTATTAATGCAAACCCCAATAAAATAAATATTCGAAAAATGGTGACGTTTTATTATACTTCAATATCGTAAATTAATTAAAACATATAAAACGCCCTATACACCGCATGCATTTTACGGGCGCCATCCCCTCCACAGCGCTACAGCATGAGCCGGCCCGGTGTATTAAGATGGTCCTGGTGTAGCCTATTGTTTATTGAAATGTAAACGCCCTGTATAGCAGAAAATAATGGATGATGATGTATAACTCTACGGAACAACTTTTCTATTGTTTGTTTTTTTCCGCAAAAGTATTGGGCCAGGCACATGTTAAGTTGTTTAGTCCATGAGAGTTGGTTTACATTTATGTTTGGGATAATTTAGTGCGCTTTATGTTTATGGTTTCAACAAATTCATGGTGTTGCTAGTAACTTGTTTTCCCATGTGGACTATAATTTTCAGTGTTGGCTCTTTATGTCGCGAACACACCAAACGCTGTAAACTTGTTCCCTCTGACAAATCAGAACAGATCAAAGTGTCGTTGCGGGCAACGTGTGGCATATGTGAATGTTGCTTTGATTGTTTGCAGCCGTTTGCTATGTGTCTGGGTGCCTACAGCTGCTGTTCTAAATATAAATTACTCTTCACCAAGGAAGTAATAGAATTAGACAAGGAAATTATGCACCCAAAAAGGGATCTCATCTGCTCACTCAAGTTTCGTATTTGCATGTAAAAATAAATTGGCCTAATGTATTATACGAAAATAGCGCTTACATACATCGTCCAAAGATCCATATTTATAATCCAAAGTTTAGACACTGTTCGCGTTTATATATTAGATAGATAGCTATTAGATAAATGGGAAAGTCCACGAGTCCATTCTTAAACTTCGAAAGATAAACCCATTACAAGTATACACTGAATAAATTAGTGAACACCGCCTGAATTAAAACTCGGTTGGGTTTACGTTTTGTGTTAGAATTTGAAGATATTTTCGGCTCCTAAGAGAGCTGCACCGAGCGTAAACTGGTGAAAGCTAATGAAGCCGATAATTTATACTGAAGTTAAAATAGTTAGTAACTGTTAGGGGTAGAAATTTATGTATTGTCTGTGAAAATTAAAAGAAAAGGTTCCAGGTTTTCTAGTCCAGGCGAAGCGCTGTGTCAATTCTTTTTACATTGTAAATAACTCTTTTTCAATTTCCAATGCAATAAATGGTAATAACGTTATGCTTATAAGCAATGCAGCATCGGAACCTTTTACATCTCGAGCAGTGTAGGCCATAGGTACTAATGGTTACAGTCGTAATAGGTTCTTATTCGTAAATTTAATTTTTAGTCTTATAACAGTTATTGAAACTACACCTTGACTTATTTTTTGAATGACTTTCATTTATATTTAAACAAATATCAGCATTATTCTGTTTAGGGGAATATTACAACTGGTATTTTGCTTTATTTTTCTAACCGAATTAAAAATTGTTATTCAGGCTCAGGCAAATAGAAAATAAGAATGTGTGAATGCAGACAAAACAAAATTTGAAGTTGTGTAATTTATTAATTACCCAAAATTTCATATATACTAATGTTTAATATAATACATTGTTGGCACTGTTTGAAAAAAATATATTTCATTGTCAATGAGCATAAATTACAATAAAAAACAAATGGAATAATACTTATAACAAAGTCTTAAACAATAAAAAAACGCCACGAACAGTTACGTTTCGTACGTCAGCGTCATCATCAGATCAGATCACAACACATATACAAAAGTTCAGTGAACACAACAACGTCTTTGCAAAGAAACCGTGTCACTTTTTATCATCTAATTTTGCTTTATCTAAGGAAGAAGTCACTAGCATAGACTGTCCTTGACTATTTTGATTTGGATATATTTTATCCAAATATTTAAGAGATTCACTTAGAACGTTTTGTATGGCCGTGAGTGCTGCCACGATAGCTGGACTGCCAAATCCGTGACTTATTAACGAAAAATGTGTTAAATGCCGCTGAATTGAAGGGTCAAGAATAATCTGTGGTCTTGTATTGCACAACGGCGATCTATCTTGGTTTAATAAATCCATGAGTTCTTTAGTGACTTGTTTGGTGGCTTGGAGATATTCCTTGCGTCGCGAGGATTCCCCGTGTTGTCTGCTAAGGTATTCCGCAACCTGACGAGCGGGAAATTCCGTTTCGCAAACGTACCCAAAATCCCTAGCCAAATGAATGGCTTCACCTTCAACCAGCGATGTTAAAAGCGTAACATTCGCGGCTTTCCGACGACCCGCAGGTAGATTGAGACCAATTTTTTCTAGTTTTTCTCGAAGAATTCGCCCACCATTTTTGCTTTTCGCTCGCCGTAAAACTCCACCAAGAAGAGATGCGTTTAAACATTCCGGAGGAGAAAGTCGTCTTTGTACTTCGCCAACTGTTACTTTGTACTTTGAAGTGGATGATAAAAGAGACAGCCGTCCCGGGACTGAACAGAAAACGTCGCTTGGAGACACCACCGCATTTCCTCCATGATCTTTTCCTCCTTTTATACCTGAAAACGTAGATTACAATCCATTTTCACGATAATAGGTTGCACCTTTTACGAGTAATGTCCATAATGTAAATAATATTCTATTGTAACCACAATAGATATCGTTTTGAATTTGCTTTCGTTGTCAAAACGACGTTGTACTTTTCTCTGGTTTTGGTTGTGAACAATGAACATTAGTCGTAAAAGATATTTTTCATTTAAATGGAACTTCATTTATTGTATCGTAATTTACTATGCTGAAGTAAATATTAACGAAAGGAGAAGACTTGATAATTTATTTTTTTTAGTTTTATAAACTGTGTTCCTGAAATTTAATATGTTATACGCAATTTTAGTTTCGTATAAAGTTGCGTAATGCTTTAAAATTTTCTTCCGAATTGATTTAGATTTCATGTCGTCCAATAGTTTTTGTAATAACAATAGAAGTTTCAAGTTTTCTAATGTTTTTTCATTATTATTTACCTAAAAAGAAATGCATAAATGTTTTACATGGTGCAATTTTAGGTCATAATTTGACTGCGACACACTCTATGAATTTACGAAGTAAAAATGCATATTAGTTATTTATGTTACTAGTGGGATAAAGACGTTATTATAACACGAGTTTGAAAGTTGCACGACGAGGTCGTAGACCGAGTCGTGTAATCAAACGAGTGCCATAATGATGCATTATACCACGTGTGACATACAAAATTTTATATACGACTGCTCAAAATTTATTAAAAATTGAATTTTTTTTGCTGATACTTGACACTTCGCAATGATCTATTTGCAAATGTCAAGTCACTTTTAAAATACTTTTGTTTTAAAATCAAAAGAACAAGATAGATCCGATTTGTTAACCAGCCAGTTTTCTGATAAAAAAAGCTTCAGTTTTGTGTGTGTAAATTAAATGAAATGGGTAATGAATCCATTATCTCACTAGTGAGATAATGAACTTCGTTACCTAACGCGAATGAATGACGTAATAAGTCATTATCTAAGTAGTCGCAGATAAAATAAATTATGTCGTTATTATTATACCGTGCTGGAGTACTTGACACATAATACAAAAATGATGCTTTTACTTATAGATATACAAACACTTTCATGTTTAATGTGATAAAAGATAACAATTTACTTTTTGACATTGAAATTTCAACTATGATCTTGTATAAAAAGTTTCCAATTTAGAATTCAAAAACATCTTTCTCTTTTCCAAATATCCACGGCAACAAAAATAATACATAAAGTGGAGGTTATGGTTGTTTTGTGTAACTAGCATTTCATAAAATATGTTTTACAACTTAATATGACAGTTTTATTATATCGAAAAGCAATAAAACCCATATTTGTAAGATGTATGTAACGGATTCTTATTAATCTATAGCTGTTCAAAAATGGCTTTCACGTCTAATGATGGTCTTCTTTGTATTTGGTATCGCCATTAATATTCGAAATTTTGAACTCGCATTCCTTTTCTTTTAAACGAGTTTTTAATAAGTTAAATTTATTTCTCTATTGTTTACATTAACACTTAAAATATACCAATTAGAATATACATTATAAATTTCTGAATTTTTAATTTTAGTATTGTATGGTTATGTTCTTATAATTTGCTTATATTTATTGATTGGCATAAATTAAGCATCGGTACAGGGTTAGTAAAATTTTACACTTAATTTATATGAAAATTATGAAAACAGTTTGAAAATATGACCCAAAACAAGTCATAGGAAAATGTGGAAAGTTTTCCAACTTTTAGTGTACTCCTATTTTATGGCGGCAATTTAATAAATTAAATGCTCCAAATTAAAAAGTGCACATTAATATAAATTTTTCTAAGATTTCTAATTTGGTTGAAGAGGGGTAAGTTATTCTATTAGTAAAGAATCAAAATATACAAATGGCCTTTTGATGTAACACTAAATAATATAATTGCAGTAAGGAACAAACTTGGAAATGAGCAAAAAATGAATACATAAATCAACTTAGTACTGCCCACAACATCCTAGTACTAAAGTGCTATGTTTAATTTGTAACCAATTAACGTGTCATGAGTTTTAGAAAATGAACTGTATATCATTAGCATTACAAAATATAATAGTGAAAATAAAGCAGAATAAAGGCAGAGCCTATAAGCAGGTAATTTTCGCTTAACGAAGATACTTCCAAATAAAATGTTAAACCTAGTTCCACAGAAACGAAATTGGCTTTTAAAAAATACGGATTTGGTGTCTGCTTAATTACTTCTAATTTAAAAAAGTAGTTTTGTACTTTAATGAAAAATATTCAAAAACGAAATAAGCGAAATTGAACACAGGTTCTGCACGGGAACCATTTTAATAATTTTCGTTTGGTATTTTTTATTTAAATAAATACTAGCTTTGATTTATAGTAACTAGGTTTATGTTTTTGAGATGTACGATATTTTTTTTGTTGAATAATTTTTGTGCAACAATAAAAAATATTTTTATACGCTCTATAATAAACGGAATGAAGGAAACACCCTTTACAAAGAGCACATTGTGTTAGAAGTTGCTTTCGGAAAACAAATTCTTTTACAGATTTTAGCGATTATTATTGTAGACTATATGGTTGTTAAGCTTGAGGTCGTGAACCAAATATTGCAAATTATAGACTACAACATTGTCATTGCAGGAGTTCTTTATAACTCTGTTTTTCCAACCTTCATAGGCGTATTTCAAGACCATCTGTCGCAGTACGATCATAAGGGGTCGTTAATAGCAGCTTTATAGAAATAAATGGCTAGATAAGCTAATTTTATTTATTATGTATGTAAATTACTACTTCTCCTCCCGTCACGAGTAAATTTTTGCTCTCAATGTATGAACTTCCTTTTAAATAAAATCAGTTAAGATAATCAATATGAGGTTACCTATGAACGCACTTTTTATCAAAGGCAGGTCGGATATGAAGCCGGTGTTATCATCAATGCCTCCTTGGGCTTCCTCAACAGCTTGACCTAGGGCTTGGTGAAGGGACAAGGGATCGTCGTGCGGTCTTTGTGGGGCTGATAGAGAATAGTCCGGTCTTCCACCACCCGGAGTGCTGTAGGGGAAACCAGCGCTGTGGCTTAATTGGCCCTAAAAGAAAGAAAAAAATATAGTAAACGGTATTATAAGGTACATAATTTAAATTCAAATAATCCAATTTGAAAAAAAACAAGGTTATTCATTTAAAAATATGATTATTGATTGTTTTTGTAATACCTTAAAAATACAGTGAGAAACAGATTTTCAGAATGGATTCAGAATTTGAAAGCATTGAATAAAGTTCCTACAAATATGGATCCAGAAACGCTTCCTTATGCAGTTAAAACATTTTGATGTTGCAACAGCTGCAAAATTTTGCAATCTTGTATGTGAGCACAACTCGCTTAGCATTCTTCTTGTAATTTTTGTTTTAATTAGTGCACCAGAGGTGTTTTATATGGGAGCGGGGTAATATTTTCTTTCATCTATTTTAGAAGTTTTGGTTATAAAATCTTATTCTTCATACAAAAACACTCAAAAAACGAGTTTGCGAGATAATTTAATGTTTACAACTGACATTTATCATGTACGTTTGTAAAACAAAAATATTAAATATAAAAATAACTAGTGTTTCCCCGCCGAAATTCGACGGCAGACTCAGGGTTAACCGACCCGGCGAAATGCTAAGTCACGTGATGCATTAGTTCCAATAATGAGACGCGGCGTTAGTGTAGATGTCGCCTCAAGTGAAGCGCGTCTAGCAGACTTTCATATATATTATAAATTAAAATAATTATTATTGAAAACTCGACGTAGAATAAAAATATAAAAATGTTTCATGTTCCATCTGAGGATAAAGACCTTTCATTGAAAAAAAAATGGTCCAAATTGGTGAAGCGGTAGCGGCTTGAGGAACCGGAGAAAAATACCCTTTGAGCTTTTATATATGTATGGATGTACCATGGTCACTTGCTACAGCAAGAGCAACACTTTTAAAAAACGAAATGATAGATATGTTAAGCATTATTTTGATTTATTCAATGTGTAACAGACCACTCACGCACTATCTTTTACGACTAAATCGTTGAAGATAGGCGGATGAGATAAAAAATTTGTTGTATAAATCGTACACGAGGTATTCAGTAAAAATATTCATAGTATATAATATTTTCCCCTTCCGACTAACAAGTTGTGACACCACCATCGCCCGCCTCCCCGTCTTAGATTTAAAACAATCACGATACGGTGCACGCCTCATTCGCTAAAACCACTAATACACGCAGTATTAAGTTTCCCATCGGGTATAATAAACGTTTAGTGCGAGTGTGATGTTAAGTTGTCCAACTCCAACTTGCACGTGGATTTAAATGTTATGTAAATAGACTTTATAAATCAGCAAAAAATGTTAGTTTCACTGCCTCAGATGCGGCAAAGGAAGCGATTTATCCGATAATAGAAAAAACATTTTTATAAATTTTGCGCCATTTTGTAACGGTGAGAGATATCGAAAAACTTTAAATACAAAAATTGTTCAGTTTAATGGCATTTTTAAAATGAGCTATCACTTGACCCCTCGTTGTAATTAAGATTTTTGAGATAATATCTTTTGAATGTTACCGTTCTTTTGAGGAGGAGAGGGGGTACTAACATTTATTTTTTGTCCTCATGTGTACATCGTTGGAAACCTAACTTACTGGACTTTAACGATCAGTACCAATTTTCTTGGTACAATAGTTCATGTGCGGTTGGGAAAAAGGTTTATAAAATTACCACTTTTTTGATAGAATTGGCCGCCATTTTGAAATGGTTGGAGCTATCGGTATTTTCTTTGTTTTTTAAGTTGTTGGGTTTAAAAATATCTTTTAAATAAAGTACGACTTGACGCACCCTTCGTATTTGAGAATCTCGAGAAACCCAGTTACCCCCCTGCAAAACTACCCTTTCCGAAGCCCCAAAATGTTTATAAATGTTTGTACTAAATACCGCGCGTACGATTTATATCACAAATTTTTTATCTGATCAATGTTGGTACAATAGTTTAGCCGTATGTGGTCTGTTACACCCTGTATGCACTTGTAATGTATACACGATTAATACATTCCATTGCTTTGTAAATATGGTGCTGTTTTCATTTTAAGTTCTTTTTTGTTAGAAATTATGGCAATTTCAGAAGTATGTTAACTTTCGAATAACCTTTATTTCATTAACGATCTTAAAAAGTAATAATTTAGATATGCCTACTGAATTTTAGTAAAGGGGAACTTTTATCATCAATTTCATCAAAAGCTTTCACAAAGTATTTAAACCGTTTGTTAAAAGAAAGAACCCCACGCCTTTAAAAACAACCTGTCGACTGAAAATTGATATTTCTTGAGAAAATCTCAGCGTTCTACGAACATAAGCACGCAAAAGGGTTGGTGTGCCGAGATCAGGAACCAAGGGAGTCTGAAGAACGAGGGGATATCCAAAGAATTGCCTTATCGCGAGGTGGGCTATCGAGGGCGCCCGGATAACTCGCATTCTCAGGCAAGTATTCTCTGCTGCAACTATGTCAAGACATCACAAATATGCCAGGATCGTCGCTCTTCATCTTATCAGCCTTATGCAGTTATAATATGGCATGAGCCATCGATCGGACATCCTATTAAGTGTACAAATATTCGGTTGTTAGATGTGGTGGTAACAGTTTGGGAAGTTCAAGGATTCTGATAGAATAGAAATTGTTTTTAATGCGACTCTACAAAACTTTTTATTTATATATCTGAAATCCCTTTTGACTCTTTTAATTTGTAAGAAGCCGCCAGTTTATTTTATAATTTACTACCAACTTTTGCAGAACTTACATATTGTTAAATTAAAATTTTAATAAATTTTAATCTTGGTTGTTGAAGCAGGGAAAAAAGTTTTCGGTAATCTTCGAATCTTTTGCAAATATAAATAATAAAAATTAACTTAGGAAGAATCCCAGCATAGTTTTTAAACTGAAAATGTTTTTATGTGCATATTATCCTGACGAAAACTGCGCGAAGTTCAAATTTATATGAGTAAAAATTGCCACTATAATTCTTGGGAGATCAGTGCTGGTTAGATACCTTTCTACGCCGATTTTACTTTTTAATAACAAGTAGTACATTTTGCATAATAATTCATGGTGGCTATACTAGAAGTTATATAATTTCAGAATAGGAAATGCTAAAAATAACCTCATAAGAAAAAGAAAATATAGCACTTTATACTATAATATCTACAACCAGCATGTTTTCTTTCCGGTACTGCAAACGGTTGAGATATATTGGATAATTAGTAATTTATGGTATCCTGCACCTGTTTAAAAACAATCTTTGTAGATTTGCTAATTGGGTAATGGATGGATAATTTATTTAAAAGAATGTAGTCTATCAACCAGAATGATGTAATAATATTTGTTTTGAGCACAACATTTGTGCTTTGGTTTCTTAAGCAAAGAAGATAATGATTAGCATACTGACACGTTATACAGGGTTGGGCTAAGGTACGGAACAATGCAAATATCTTTAATACGACAACCGCGATTTCGACAAAATTTTCTACATCAAGATTTCGATATACGGCGATACAATGAAAGTATCGGCGGTTGATATGGTTTCCGGCTAAACCGGAAGTCCTTTTAAACCGCCGATACTTTTATTGTATCCGCCGTATATCGGTATCTTCATGTAGAAAATTTTGTCAAAATCGCAGTTGCTGTATTAAAGACATTTGCGTTGTTCTGTACTTTTGCCCAACCCTGTATAGCAGTAAGTGTCTTAGGTAGTTCAGGAAGTTCAAAAAGAATATAATTCATAATTGCATACTATATTTTTTGTGAAATCGAATTGACTATGCCTACTTTGTTCTTTTAGTGTACTGTTCGCACATTGGACAAAAACCGCCGCCAAATTCTCAAAGTCCGAAAGGTCTGTACAAACTTTGCGAGCAATTTCTTCTTCTTCTCCTTCTTTAGCCACTTCTTTTTTGCACTTAGGGCGTTGGGTGTCGAAGTCTTTCACTCCTCGTAGACTCTTCGCTTGTGTAATAGGAGGTAGTGGAGCTTTATGGCCTTTAAACCACTACGCTCCTGAAGCTTATGCCACCCTTCACGCACATTCATTCAATGCCATTCACACATGTGCTTATTTGTATGTAAAAATGCTGTGTGTGACTTTGTTACTTGTCTTGGTCAGCCAGTTATCAAGGCAAGCTCCGTTAATTGTAACCCAACGTTGAATGGTTACCGAGCTCGATACCGATCCACAGAATTACAGAAAATATTTTTCTGCTTCTTCCAGGATTCGAACCGAGGGCTCACGCATTGTAAGTCTAGTCCTCTTATCACTAGACCACTCGGACAATTTCAACACATCAAAATAATAAAATGTCTCTCCGGAAACGAAATAACAGCTTTTGAAAGAGGGAGCAGTCTTCCAACAAAAATGAATTATTTCGAAAATCATTGGATTCACATTCAACTACTTTAAGACAAATAACACTCCAAAATTTGAAACAAAAAACAAATATTGGTGTGATCGAAGACGATGGTGTGAAGTTGAATGAGCGGCATCAGAGTCTGTCTGTTTAGCGGCATACAATAGCTATGGCATCTTTCAGAAGAAATGTAAAACTATGAACCCGTGTTATGTGCGATATCATTGCCCTTTAAAGACCCCCACCACGCAGAAGACAGGAGTTCGGTTGCAACCAAGTAAAGCTAGTACTTAATACCAAAATAAATAAATATTTGTATAGATTTATTTGTAAATTTTGAAATGGCGAAAGTGACGGAACTAAAATATTTATGTGTTTCTCTAGTGTAATATTAAAAACGCTTTTTATTTAAAAAAAAAACAGTTCCTTTGTATCAGTTGACTAAAGATAAAAATTTGAACACAAGATTATTACATCATTTAAAAAAGTGTAGAATTAGAACGTCATGTTGCAATTTTGTTCTCTTTGAGGAATATTAGTCAAGAAAGAAAAATATACATATGTATGTGTACGGTTTTAGAGTGTCTGTGTAAGTTTTGCGGTTTCTACTGTACACTTCCTCCTCTATCTGACCCGTCTCTTTGTGGTAGTTGTATTTATGACATCGCCCGTTTTATATCCCCTTTCCGCGCATTTCTTGGTCTTTTTGACGTCTTTTCCATCAGTTGGTGTCCATTGCATTATTTGTTTAAGTACATGTTCTTCGTCCGTTCATTGGACGTGCCCATATCAAATTACTTGTTTTTTTGGCGCATGTCGCCTATAATTGCTTTTGGTTATTTTTCCCACTTGTTCGTTTCTGTTTGCGAGATATTACTGCTGATTGTCATCAGTAATTTCTGTATCTAGGAATTTCCTTACTTTTTTACACTGTATTTGCCACACTTCACAACCGCTTAAATTTCTTCCTCTTTGTTCGCGACGTTCCTTTGCCAAAGAACAGGGTTTACTGTTCCAACTATTTTTTCCCTTTTAATATTTTTTCATTAATTTCGCTTTTGTATTTTCCGCTTCGGTCTATTGTGATTTGCAGATACACATATTCTTCGTCGCAGGCTTGAATAGTGTCATTGCCTTCTATTTTTTTTTCTGGTATTTGATCCACACATCTGCATTTGGTTTTTTTCATATATTCATCTCTATTCTTTTTCTAATTTTCGGCACATGTATTCAAGGTTTTTTTGTCTCGTATTTTGTTTAATTAGGGATATTGTGCTGTGATCCAGCCGTTTAATTGCTTACATAATAGTAATGTTTATTGGATTTCTTTCTATTACTTCTCCTAATTTGCACATATAGTTTTCTGCTTCTAGACTTTCTTGCGGCACTTCTCAGAGTTTGTTTACTGGTAGACTTAGTGAAATCGACAAATAGAAGATATAGTTATTTCTCTATTAGCTGTGTAAGACAGTATTTATTAACAACGCACGAGCGTCCATACTTCTGATATTCTATTTTGTATGGCTTGTATTCGCCTTCTAAGATCCTCTTTAGTACTCTTTCGTACAGTACCCTTAGTGTGTTTATAATTGACATGCACCTACAGTTGTTACAACTGGCCCTTCCTTTTTGTGTATCGATGTAATCCGATCAGTTTATATTGTTGTGATATACTTTCTCTGTTCATAAATCTATTATTGTCTTACTTTTTCGATGCCAATTTAATTAACTCCACTGCCACATTTTCCGGCATGTTAGACTTGCCTTTTCGTTATTTTTATCATTGTTTAGATTCATGACAGGAGAATTAGAAAAGTAATGCCCTCTAATGTGCGGCGAGAAAAGTTGCAAAGCAACAAACCGATATATGAGTGTGAAAGGAACCCGCTAAGCGAGTATCTACAAGCACTGTCGGCCTCTAAACACAGCACACGAAACGCCGTGTTGCAAAAGTAAATCAAGAAAAAGATTTTGGTTTCAACTATAGCTAGGATAGACCACGACATGTTTCGTTCTATTGGAACTCATCAGGTGGATCCTCTTGAGTACTCTTTCGTATAGTACCCTTAGTGTGTTTATAATTGACATGCACCTACAGTTGTTACAACTGGCCCTTCCTTTTTGTGTATCGATGTAATCCAATCAGTTTATATTGTTGTGATATACTTTCTCTGTTCATAAATCTATTATTGTCTTACTTTTTCGATGCCAATTTAATTAACTCCACTGCCACATTTTCTGGCATGTTAGACTTGCCTTTTCGTTATTTTTATCATTGTTTAGATTCATGACAGGGGAATTAGAAAAGTAATGCCCTCTAATGTGCGGCGAGAAAAGTTGCAAAGCAACAAACCGATATATGAGTGTGAAAGGAACCCGCTAAGCGAGTATCTACAAGCACTGTCGGCCTCTAAACACAGCACACGAAACGCCGTGTTGCAAAAGTAAATCAAGAAAAAGATTTTGGTTTCAACTATAGCTAGGATAGACCACGACATGTTTCGTTCTATTGGAACTCATCAGGTGGATCCTCTTGAGTACTCTTTCGTATAGTACCCTTAGTGTGTTTATAATTGACATGCACCTACAGTTGTTACAACTGGCCCTTCCTTTTTGTGTATCGATGTAATCCAATCAGTTTATATTGTTGTGATATACTTTCTCTGTTCATAAATCTATTATTGTCTTACTTTTTCGATGCCAATTTAATTAACTCCACTGCCACATTTTCTGGCATGTTAGACTTGCCTTTTCGTTATTTTTATCATTGTTTAGATTCATGACAGGGGAATTAGAAAAGTAATGCCCTCTAATGTGCGGCGAGAAAAGTTGCAAAGCAACAAACCGATATATGAGTGTGAAAGGAACCCGCTAAGCGAGTATCTACAAGCACTGTCGGCCTCTAAACACAGCACACGAAACGCCGTGTTGCAAAAGTAAATCAAGAAAAAGATTTTGGTTTCAACTATAGCTAGGATAGACCACGACATGTTTCGTTCTATTGGAACTCATCAGGTGGACGCAAACCTAGCTACAGTTGAAACCAAAACAGACAGGCAGAAATACACCCAGAAGACAAAATCATGACAGGGGAATTACAAAAGTAATGCCCTCTAACGTGCGGCGAGAAAAGTTGCAAAGCAACAAACCGATATATGAGTGTAAAAGGAACCCGCTAAGCGAGTATCTACAATCAATGTTGGCCTCTAAACACAGCACACGAAACGCCGTGTTGCAAAAGTAAATCAAGAAAAAGATTTTGGTTTCAACTATAGCTATGCGTCCACCTGATGAGTTCCAATAGAACGAATCATGTCGTGGTCTACCCTACCTATAGTTGCAACCAAAATATTTTTCTTGATTTACTTTTGCAACACGGCGTTTCGTGTGCTGTGTTTAGAGGCCGACAGTGATTGTAGATACTAGCTTAGCGGGTTCCTTTCACACTCATATATCGGTTTGTTGCTTTGCAACTTTTCTCGCCGCACATTAGAGGGCATTACTTTTGTAATTCCCCTGTCTGATTTTGTCTTCTGGGTATATTTCTGCCTGTCTGTTTTGGTTTCAACTGTAGCTAGGTTTGCGTCCACCTCATGAGCTGCAATAGAACGAAACATGTCGTGGTCTATCCTAGCTATAGTTGAAACCAAAATCTTTTTCTTGATTGTTTAGATTTTTTCTACTTGATTTAATTTTAAGTAGTTTTCAAACTTTCAAGTTTCTTTAGTTTTTTTCCTCCCAGATATGTGTCAAGTTCTTGGCATTTAAAAAATATGCAAATTATTATTAATAAATTGATGTTGCTCATGTGTGTTTATTTTACTGCTTTTAATTCTTTCTTTGTCTATTTAGTTTTACTGCTGAATTATTCAGGTTTATATTGATTATAGTGAGAAACTGTATGTGGAAGATTAAACAATAAGGCTGTCATGTCAGTGCGTGTTTATAAAAAATAAGAGTGTAAAAGCAAGCACCCATGTAGTACATAAAGCACTACATTGTAGAATTGTTTTCCTGCTTCGTAATTAAATAATTTAATCACTGCCTTATCGAACATATTTACATTTAGAGTAGTCGTGATCATCATTATGCATACATAAAATTAATTGGCACAGGCTTCCTCTTTAGGATAAAAATGTTAATGGCTTGGTTGAACGCGGTAGCAAAATATAAAGTAAACTAAGGATTCTGCCATGACTACCTGCTATTTACTACGATGGGAGCTTCATTGTTAGTAATAAACTGTTAAATTGAGTCCCTATCGAACTAATAATATTTCATAAACAGAAGCAATCAAGACAGCAACTAAATAGTAAAAGATCCGTTACAACTCTTCAAGCCGGATCTAGTATGTAATCAGAAGATAATTAATCATAATTGCAGTTTTTTTTTATTAAAAAGTTGTTAGTGCATACGTAGTCACGTCATAATAACAAGTTCGAATTTGATTGATTCCTTGATTGTTTTCTGTGAATTTCGAATGACGTAATTAAAAAATTTTATGTTGATGTTTTTTAAAGCTACTTCAGTATAATTTCTTAAGATTTTTTTTTATAAAAAAAGGAAGTAACCTGCACTTTTTGCATAAAACACGCATACAATGAGGATTGAGGAAGTAAAGTCGTTAATAAAATACTGTCGTGCCTTCTGGCAGCTGCAGAAATTTGTTTCAATTTGCAGGTAATGGTGATTTGGTAATCAGTGACCAAAAATACACGTTGTCAAGTTTGTCCTGTTTAAGAAGAATGCATGTGGCTGTGAAGTGATGTGTGGCAAAATACTTCTATTTTACGGTCATACATTTTAATTAGATGTTAATTGACCTTCGTGATTTCATGTATTGTTCAAAGTTCTGTTAGACAATTCCTTAAAAAACCTGTCAAATTTTTTAACCTGTAATAAAAGTCAATTAATCTGTCAGCCTAAAATGAAAAGAACAATTGTCCACAAGCCACCATATAAAGACGCCAATTTAAATCTTTGGCACGCATTTTGATTGCCTTTTCGCTCTATTATCTCAACAAACAAAAAAGAAGTACAGTTTTTGGAATGTTTCATTATTTCAAGTGGTAGACATTTTGCCATCACCGTTAGGTGCAAGAACGCGGAGGCTGCTTGCATACAGTAATTGGACTAGCCAAAAGATTTTCAGGAGGCGTCATCGCAGCTACAAATAATTAATCATCCTTTGCTAATAGCGTGGCAGATTTTTAAAGTGTTGTTAAGACGGATTGCCTAACTGTAAATAGGGAGTGTTCGGGTTATTACAAAGAACGTAACTAATTTTGTAAATGTATGAACTTTTTAAGAGCCGATGCCCTAACTAGATAAGTAAATAAGCAAAAATTGGACTGATGTAGACACCTTCTTCAACTATAACATAATCATGTTTTTTAGATGAACAGGTGCGATAGTGCGTTAAATTTGGCACATTATCACCTACGTTAATTAGTGTTCAAAATTTATCACGACCAACGTAACATAAATAGACAAGACTTAATTTACAGATAGTGTCGATACATATACAGATGTTCAAAATAGAAATAAATACATGTTCAGATATAGTTTATATTTCGATATCAATCAACATACATAAAATTTTCAAGTGGATTCTGTTGATTCATTTGGACCTATGTTTGTAACTGTATATTAAAAACTTGTAACGCCTACTTACACGTAAAAATGTATTTAATTATTTTAACCCAAAAGGTATGTGCTGGTTTAAGACTACTTTTGCTTCATAAAACCGTTTCTAAATTTCCCCCTACCAGTTGTACAAAATAAAATAAAAATGTTGAAAACACGAGAATTAACCACAAAATGTGAGTTTTAGAATTCGCGTACCAGGTCAAAGAATTCTCGCTTTTTATAACAAAAGCTTTAGAATGCCAGGTCTGTTTAACTAATTAAAGACAATAAATACCAAACGGTTATAAATACATAAACTGAAATGTAATTAACGGGTTGCATTTGTTGTCCAAATAATCGTAATAAACGTTGCAAAACAACTTAAGAAACTATTAAATGTCATTTATTTTTCGAAACTTAAATTGACTCTTATTTTAATGTGCTTTTTCCTGACATAATGCATTTAACACAGACCCAGTACAGATAAACATAATTGCCAGGCAAGGAGATCCTATATCACCCAAATTGGTTACATAAGCAATGGAGGTTATATTTAAAGAATTAAACTGGAGAAAAAAAAGGACAAAAGTAAATGGAGAATCTCTAAGCCATTTGCGATTCAAAAAAGGTAGGTCTTGAAACGAACCTTGCAAAAACTAAGACAATGACAAACAACAGCCAAGATACAAGAGAAATAACGATCAATAATGAAGTGATTGAAAGAGTTAATGGTGCTGTTTACCTGGGACAAGAAATAAGAAGTGGTAAAGAAAATCAACGAGCTGAAATACAGAAAAATGAGACTGTCTGCACTTGGTAAAATGTCCTACGCGATGAAACAAAAATATACCGTAAATACTAAAGGCAAATACTTTTAAGCAGCGATTTTTATCGGTTTTAACCCGTGGGACAGAACACGAATGCTCACAAAAGAGATAATGAACAAAATGAGAGTAACACAAAGCGCAATGTAGAGAAAAATGCTAAAAATCTCGTTGAAGAACAGAAAGAGTAATGTGAATAAGAGAGCGGACAAAGGTCGAAGACATAGCAAAAAAATAACAACTAAAATGGGAATAGACAGGACACTTAGCCCGAATGGAAGATAGATGTATTGAGTTGGAGACCACGGGCATGGAGAAGAAGTGTTGGAAGACCACAGACCAGATGGGTGGATGGCATCAAAAAGGTAGCTGAAACAAGATGACAGGAAAAATCACAAAACAGGGAAGCATGGAAGGGGGATAAGGAGGCCTATATCTGTATATGGATAGAAAATGGCTAGAAGAAGAGGTGTATTTATAGAAACTATTGAATCTTACATAATATATAGCAATGGCTGATTAAAAACAGAATACGTAAGTATAACGAAGATCATCTGTTGAGTTGATAAAGGTATCGCAGATAAGGAATTTTTTTACGAAAATTTTGAAAATGTTACATAAAAATATATTTCTTGTAGTGCAACATAGTCAATTTATTGAACTTCGACGAAGTAAAGCTAGAACTTATTAGTAATGTTATAGTAAAACTGTAACAGTTAGGAAAACTCTGCACAGTGTCATTTTTGCAACATGACATTGCCATTAAAATACTTCATAATATATACAATCTATACATATATAAAAGCACAAAGGGTTTTTTTCTCCGGTTCCTCCAGCGGCTACCGCTTCACCAATTTGGACCATTTTTTTTTAAATGAAAGGTCTCTATACACAGATGGAACATGAAACATTTTTATATTTTTATTCTACGTAGATTTTTTAATAATAATTATTTTAATTTGTAATATATATGAAGGTCGGCTAGACGCGCGTCACTTGGGGCGCCATCTACAATAACGTCGCGTGTCATTTTTGGAACTAATGCATCACGTGACTTGACATTTCGCCGGTTCTGTCAGTGCATTGTGCGCTGGGGCAACACTAGTAAACTTTTAAATTACAAAATTCTTATACATTTTTTTCAATAAGTTCCTAAAGATATAAGATAAAATTAAAAATACATTCAAACTGCATCTTTTTAAATTTTCATAATTGTAGCTTTTTACATTTTTTAAAGAATAATAACATTTTCTTTCCAAACAAGAAATTTAGTTTTTGTCCGCCCTACAGCATCTATAAATAATGTCTTAAGCGCGTGTTTCTTTCAGAACATAATTATATAGCTTCAGTAATTAATGAAACATCGAGTCTTTCGCCCATTTTTTCGGTTAAGCAGGTGTTGTCTTAGATTTAGGATGATATTCAGAGGGTTGGTCAAATAGAAACAATCTCTTATAGAAATTATTATCATTTTTTGAAAAAAATTGTGTAACTAAATGATCTTTGAGAAATTCGTATCTATCTTTTGGTGCAATAATTTGTGTTTAAGCTGAGTGGCTCATGAGTGTCGTGTATTAGCTAACATTTCGGTTTCATCTTGTGTTTATTTGTCATCTTGTTTATCTGTCAGATAGGAATGCAACTTGGTACTGTTATAACCTTAGGGAAACACAATGCCACCGTGTAAAAAAATTCTTTTATAAATAAAAAACAAGAGACAATGCAAAAATTTTGTTTTAAATAAACTGTTTATGAGTAATAGTAGCATAAGGTTCATAAGTTAATTGTTAGTTGTAGCAAAAATAGGGAGTTAGTTGTCTCCCTTTCCCCTATTTTTGATGTACGATTTTATCCTGCATTCTTAGTTTCTTTTAATTCCAACGAAAAAATAAATATTTCATTCTCAAAAACATCATAATTATTTAAGTGTCAAGTCTTTAACTTATTTACACCATTTCTGTATGTTTGATGTGTCGTAGTACTTATATACAACAACATAATTTCAGTTTGATATTCATAGTCGCTATAATAACATAAGAGATCGGTCGCAGCTCAGTGGCGCGCGGGCCAGCTTTGCAGCGGATCTGGGTTCGACTCCCGGCCCGATCGTTCTCCCCGCAAGGCTAATGAAAACCAGCGAGGTAGATTTTTTTCCAGAAAAACATCTCTGAAGAAGAGGCGCATGCACTTCCTGTGGTTCGGAGCCCACGTAAAACTGTAGGTAAACAATTCTTAGAAAACATACAATTCTTACAATATTGTTTAAAATCCCAAAAAACTAAATATTGCAACGCGTTCCTAAAAAATACGAAATTTTAAGCCCAAGGAAACTTATATTAATAAATTTTACTACAGAATAGTGTAAATTTTCAAAACAATTTCAAATATTAGAGAAAAAATCTGCAATTTATTTATTATAAGTTGGAGCTTCGTTGAAGTTCATTTTAACTTATTGTAAATAAAACAATTCTTATTCTTGCATCTGAAAATGACATGTCAACATGTCGAAATACGTATAAGGCTAAAATAAAAAACCTTTTAAAGTTAAGAATTGTTTTATTTGCAGTAAATCAAATCTGCTATTATCTCGCAATTTGTAGGTTTCTACTTGTACGAAACCCAAAAGCTTTTCATCTTTTTTTGATTTGTCACCGTTTTAGTAAAAATTTATAAACAAGCCAAAAGTAATTTCAGTGTCAGTGTTAGTGTTAGGTTTAAAATGTTTTTAATATAATTTCCAACTCAAAGTATTGCAAATTAAAATTTCAACATTACAACTAATTAATCAAAATTTTTATAGCAATTCAAAGAAAATTATTAGCATTATTTCCAAATTATCTGTGAAGGAAAATCTCGTTCTAATAAAACATTTCATTAATCAAGATTGACTTTGTTTACACTTCATTTCAATATGAAGATAAATTACAAACTTGCAGTAAAACTTAGATGCATTAATATAATGTCATTGGTAAATGCACTGAACAGGTTCCAGGGGGCATTATTACTGTCACTGTTATAATTTTAAAAATGGTTTAGCAAACACCTCAGCAGTGTGTATTAATTATTAATTAGTGCTTGTCGCTTTTTATAACAATTTTAGAAGAATTTATCTGTTTAGTTTAATAGCTTTACTTTAGACTGGTTCAACTTTACTGTGTGTTATTGCAAATTAGAAACAAGACATGACTGTCGGTATTACCCTGTACAATGTGCACAGAGGAGAACAATTATAGATAAAGCATAACAAAACTTGTCATATAGCCAACCTATTAGCTTCAAATCGACAAACCTTTTATATTAAATGACAGGACTTTGAAGAAACTACCACTACTAAAAAAGAGGAAAGACTTAATTAAATTTAAATTAGCTAAATCACTGTCCTGAAGTTTTCCTAAGTACATATTGATTTGTTCTGTGACTTTATAAAATCAATTTTATATTACAATAAAAACTTACCACATGCGCATGGTTGGGGTCGCCTTCTCTTGGTCTGAGGCCAAGTTGGTTGTAATGGTGTAAACCAGAAAGACCTCCGTAAGGATCTGTGAGGTATTCTAGGTGTTGTTGAGGTGGTGGACTTGGGGGATGATGAAAGGGAGGTGGGAAATACGGTGGCTGGAAGTCCGGTTGTGGAAGCTGGTGTTGCATTGCAGAGCTATGGTGGAGGCCTCCGGAGCCACGATGTGGAGCCCCGGAGCCACCTGCTCCGTATCCCGGAGAACTCCCACTTAGGGCCAGGGACCCGTGGCCTCCTGTTGTCAAGCGCTCCTGCAACAAAAGACACTGTTGATATAAGAAGATGCTATTGAAGAAGTGCAACTTAAAAAAGGAACAACTCAAAGTGGCTCCCATCATACGCGCCATTCTATTATAGTGAAGTAGCTGGTACTATATTATTAAGTATTCTAACGGTTAACATGCTTGAGTACCTTCTGGTTCACAACTATGCTGGCATTTTGTCACTGTAATCGTAAATGTTTTAATGTGATCCGAATCTAAAGTAGTTGAGTTGGTGGGCGGAGAAGTAAAGCACCAATAACATGTAAGATGTTGATTATTGCAAGCATGAGAGGTTAAATTTGATCCCATGCTCCGTCTATGTCTAATAATACAATGCTAAGAGATATAAGAAATGGCCGGCTTTATAATTAATACACTATAAGGAAAATTGTATTTCCTTTAATGCAAAACGTGCTTATAAAAAAAATTAGATAAAATAAATAGAACTGCTTTTGGTAATGTTAAGGTCATTAATAAATATAATACCTTTAGTAGATTGGTTGGTGATTTCTTACCTTGCACAAAATTCCAAAATCATTGAAATGGTGCAGATTAACAGATAAGACATTAAAAGCTTCCATTAACGTGTTTTTCCGATATTTACATAAGGTTTCCCCAAATTTGTTTTCTACATTCCTCTTGTTTCGATGTTTATCTTTAGAGCATATTCACTGGTGACTTTTCTTAATTTTATTTAAGTTTTGTTTACACAGTTTTGCATTCTCGAGCCTGCGAAATGTGAAAGTTTTTCCACAACTTTTCCATCGATTTTAAAAGGAAGTAGCTAGGTTCCAAGTATTACTTTTAAGAATATATTTTCCAAGAGCAAATAAAGCAGCACGTAAAGTGATTAAATGCCGTGTAATTACGTTTTTAGATACCTACTTATCTTGACTGGAACTAAGATCGCTTGAACTTTTCATAAATCTGCTTTAATTGATAAATATAACACGCTTCATGATAATACTTTGTTCATTAGTTATGTAATTAATATTCAATTAACTTGATTAATTGCGGTAATTCATATGTTTACATTAACATTTTAATATTTAATAGGACAGTACCAGTAAAAGTTCTATAAATTATACCATTTTTGGATTAGTGTATCTGCAAAAAGTCAGAGTAGTTAATTATAAATTATATTCACATCACACACATAAATTTTAAGAACGGTTTATTTGCATAAATTTAGTTATGCTCGAGGTAATTAATTATGAGGTGGTTTCCAAATTTGCAGTCTATGGCTGCAGAAGTATGTAATATATTGGGCAGGTTATTCTATCCCGTTAGTACCAAATATAGGAAATGATCATTATTTCCTGTTGTGTTGATATACAGGGTGATTTAAAACGGTATCACTATATTTTGCAGAAATAATTACTGTTGTGCTTGCACCACCTGACAACATTTTTATACCTACAATACGTTCAAAAAAAGAGTCAAGGGGCTTAGGATGCCACTGTTTTGGCAATCCAATGCAGTGCATACGCTATACTATACCGGATAGGATCGGCAAAGCAGTAGCGTCTAAAGCACACTTGGCCCTTTCTTTGAACGCGTGTTGTTATGTGATAGGATCTTTGAATCTCTCAAAACAAGATAAGTAGAATATGAAGAAATTGTTATTAGTTAAAAACAATTTTCAGGTTTGGAACAAAATATACCTAATGCAAATAGGTATCAGAAAACTATTTTCCCAATCCTAAACAAACGTGTGTGTCTTCCTCATTATATAATTTGTATGTAAATTTTTAAATTTATATAGTATTCTGCGTCTTTATAGAAAAGTAAAGCTAAATTTCAGTTTTATGGATTTTAATAAATAAATGAATTTAAAACAGCGCAGTTGGATAAACACAATAAACTGTGTCGTGGAAACTTTATTATGATATAGCAAATACAAATATTATCATAAAATATCGGTTAGGTTAAAAACTTCCAATCACAATAAAAGCGTCTTCTTTGAACTACACGCGCAGGAATAAATTTGAAAGAAGAATTTTTCCTGAATTCATTAAATTTTCTGCCAAATAAAATTTATGGTAATAATTTTTAAAATTTATAAATATATTCACAAAAATGTTGAAATGCATACAATTATGTAAATTAATTAACGCCCAAACACACAGATTTAAAAATAAATAAAAACTGAACAAGCATAACAAGGAGTTCGTGCTAAGAACATAAAAAAGTTGAATACACGCCGTTTTCATATTTATGATTAATAATCATGTTTTCTACCATTTATGTACGCAAACGAGTACGAATTTAATACAAAAACTGTATATTTTTTAAATGCCTTTTTTCCTTAATTTAGTCATTTAAATTGTGTAATATAGAAGCAAAACTATTAAAACTTACATCACAATAATTTATTTATGGAAGTTAAAAATATTAAAATGGCCATGACTAGCGGCGAACGACATCCGATATTGACGTCTAATTTTACATCACTCGCTGGTCGTTATCCTTGGTACTGCTTTTTTCATATGAACCAAACAATATATTCAAAAATTTCGTGCATACCTTTAGCACGAAAATAAAAACAAGTTGTAATTAAAATAACAACAAATACCTCTATTTGCCGCGTTAAATATTCAGTCAGTATATGCACTTAATAACCAACACTTTATAAGTAATATTTACATTACAAATTAGTTTTTTTCGCAAATGAGGGGAGTTCTACTAGTAACCGTGAGAGTAGTAAACAGTGTTAACTAACAATCTAACAGGAATTTGCCAGATAACCTTTGCAGTGGTGTCTCTTGTGTTTGTAGCAATCTTGTATACTTTATTCCTTTAGCTTGCTATAGTAATAAAGGATTGTGTTTACAAGTTAATTTAACTCTACAAGACACATTTTTTTGATTATTTTTATTTTTTCGTTTCAAAATGTTTATGTGGACAACATATCCCATAATATTTTACGCTTACGATAATAATCTCCCGTTGTTGATTTTAAATAAGATTTTAGTAATGAGCCAAAGCACTTAATCATATTTCTCACGAAATGTTTGAATTTTGGGCATAGTATTTCTTGTAATAGGTTAATCATATAACCTTTTATCAAGCACGTTACAATACTAGAATATTCGTACAACGACAATAATTATACTTAATGAATAAATTATGTCCTAACTTCTAAAAGTATGTAGAAATATTTAAAGCACTGTCTAAAATTAGAAAGTGGGAAACAGATGTACCGATAATTGTATTTATGACATTTAAGGTAATTAGTCCCGATTTTCACTTTTAAATTAATATTAACTGTCGCTGAAATAGTTTTGAAGAAACCTGTAAGTAATTTAGGAGTTAAATTTTTTCGTCCCACTGTATGTTTGAATACGTTAACTGTTATAAAATTAAAGATTAGTTAATATTCTATTTCCTAAACGTGAAATGTTTATTGATTCGATCAGATTATTATTACTACTAAAAACAAAATATTTCTAAATAAAATGAGATAGGGAAAAGTTAAATCTTCTGGTTTCTGAATTACTTTTTGTTTCTGTTCTAGTTAGACGTCGTCCTATTATTTCAGAGCATTTTAATGTAATACTGTCACGATTTCGATTCAATAGAGGTTAATTGAGACACTTAATTCAGTAATTTATTGAAATTAAAATGTAATCGTTTTAAATATCGGCCGATCAATCAAAGCAATATAGCTAATGTTTCATTAATTAGAAATCTTAGTTCTTATGAAGATGACGAAAAATTTCGCTAATTGAAAACACATTAATTAGAATTATCTCACAATTCATTATGTGTAAGGTATAACTAAGGCGTAGTTTTGTATATAAGATGAAGTAGAAGTGAGTCATAAAGGAATCATAGCTAAATAATACAAAAAAGACTTTTTGTAGCGATAGATTGGTCTTAAAATTGAAAATCGCCGATTTAAATAGGAAAAGTATAACTAAACTGTTTATACGCATATTTTTATTAGTCCTGATATCAGTTTACCCAACAAAGGGGAACAATAGTGACGCATGAGAAGGATATAGTAGAGGGATATAATTGTGTTTAAAATTATATTCACGTAAAACAGTGGTTTCGTTTAATTGTACGTTTTAATATATATTGATTACTTTTTATTTGTCAAATTGGTGTTATAAATACTGATGTTATACAATTATCTTCAGGTGTTTGCGGTATTCGTTTTGTTATCCTTGTAATTTAAGAAAACCGGAGATAGATATGCATATCATAAATGTAAGATATATTCGAATTAAAAAAAAAATACTATAAAATGCGTGGCCATGACGGTCAAATGGAAAAGTAAATATTTAGTAAAAATATCTTCCTTGATCAGGATTAGAACCTTAAATCTCCAGGTATCTAGCCAGCAGTAGAATGTTGCGTTTTCAAATCCCGAACGATTGGATATTTTAATTCTAATATATGAAAAAATTCTTCTAATATACAGTCCACCCACCATACATCCTCAAATAATACTTTCTTATAAATTTCGAAGAGAACAGAATGCGTTATTCCTAAACATATAAAATTTGAAAAGAATTTAAAAGTGTGCATTACAATGTAATCTTTTCTTCAATTGCAATATACTTCGACAACAACAAAATGGAAATAAATAACTTATCCAAACAGCATTGAAACTGAGTTTCATACAAAAATGTATAATTTCTGGTGTTAAAAAATTGCGATTCATAATAGAAACTGTGCACAATGTAAAAAAGGAAAACGCAACAGAATACAGCATTGATTTTAACCAAAACACTTTCAATAAAATGTCACTTTCAAAGATAGTTCTGTGTAAATCGTATGACACAAGGCGCGAGATTGAATTTTCACTGGAAACCAGATAAATTATTTATTTTGTTTGTTTACAATAATATTTATTAAATTATATTAAAGGAAATCTGAGGAAATTGTCAATCTGGAACAAAGAATTTTTCGCAACATATATTAAATCTGTTCCAAACAGGATTTACGAAATAATAAAACTGGATAACCGTGATGGTTTACAATAAGAAGAACCATTATTGTTGTTAGCGATTCTAATGTTAACCAATTATTGAGGAAATAATTTCTAATATTAACCATTATTAGAAAAATGTTTTGCAATGAATAAAATTATAACTTTTCGTTGTTGGTATTTCCTAATTTGATCATAAATTTAGTTCCAATATTTTAAACCGTTCGTTCATTATAAGTAGAAATACTTCTATCGTATTTGTATGGCCAATAATATACATTTTAAACATGCAATGTAAAAGGAACTTATTTTTGTTTTTTTTAAGCAGTTAAGTATATAAACCCAATATTTTCACTTAATTATTAAATTATTATATTATTATTATTTCAGATATTAGCATGGTATACAGTTAATTTTGAAATGAAACTATATTAGGCTATATTAAAAAAAATAAAACGGGTTTTTGTGCGTTAAATTATTAGCATCATAAACTCTTAATATTATTTGATATAAATATGTCAAATCAAAACCAATTAACATTGCTGAAATAACCTGTTGGTATCTTAAGAATGTAAAACTTACGCAACATCTGAAACTGATACGCATAAAATAAATACCGTTATAAAATGCGTGTGATACAGCGGATACATGGCGAACACATAAAAAAATCAGAAAAAAAATACTTACAATTATTTTTATTTTGTAAGCTTCAATCAAATTCCGATAAAATTATAAGCGATGCGGATGTGCACAAAAACAGAAATAAAATTGTATAACAATTAAGGAAAATTCGTAAACACAAAAACAAAGCCACGCGCACTATTTTTTAGATCTGGCGCACTGAACCACGCAAGGTTTCACAAGAAATAAGTCAATCAACGGTTCACCACCTCCAGTCATAGAGTGTGTCATGATAAAGTATCTATGGGGGTAGCCCGGAGCTAAAAACACGTGGAATCGAAATCAACCGACCGGAGTCGAATGCTTGACAAGCACAGGATTTAGTCCGGGCATGCCATAATAAATATTTGAAGTAACAGACACTTTCTAAAGGGACTGCTCTTTAACAATAATTAGCATTGCGGAAATTTCTTAGAATGAAAGTGATAACGTACTGTAAATAAGCAAATGAGGAGAAATTAAAAATAAATTACTTTCTTTAAGTAAATTGAAAGACTATTAATTATTCGATAGATTACGCGAAGAAGAACAAATTACAAAAATTATTGTTTTTAAAACCATCATATTCTTTAACGGAAATTTCTGTATAGCTCGTTGTATAATAAATGTGTCGGATTTCTTTTTTAACTCTAAATGATATATTTACTTCAGATAAACACCTGTTTACACATAAAACGATAATAAACAACAAAATATTAACATAAGAAGAAGAAGTTGTTCCAAAACTCCCTCGTTTCTGATTAACTTTGCTTAGGTGGAATAATTGAAATCTATTTCATAATAATTAACATCTATTTTACGTAGCTTACTTTAAATCATGTCTATTACTCTTCACAAAACTAATATAGAAAAGTTTTGTTTGTATTTTTATTTGCAGCTAAAACATTAATTGGAATATTCCACTGTCATTGTAACAACCAACCAGAGCTGTTTATTTTCAGACTCTTAGCCAATCACACCTAGGATTTTTCCGATAATCCATTCTAGGGAGTTGCAGTGTTAGTAGCAATGTAACCATAGCAACAGCGTCAACAATATGTTTTGATTTTTGCTTTTAATACAATTTTACTGTTTATATTGATTATAATAAATAAATGCGTCATTTTTTGCCTGTTAAATATTCTGAAACATTCCGATCGTCAATTACGTGTCTATAACTATGTTTTTGGCAAACTCAATCGTGTTGCTATGAAGCAACACTACTTGCCCTCATATACTCGTAGTGTTTCTAAGCAAGGCGATTTCGGCTGTCAACGAAACGACAAAATTATTGAAAGTCTTTAATTCACATGCGGGGTTGTTGATTTTTTCAGTCTTATTTCAGAATTAAGGGTAATTGAAAATGACAACCAATGTATGTTCGTAAAAAAGGTTCCAGCAACCAATCGTTGAAAAACTATGGTGATTATGATAAATAAATAATGTAACTCGAACTCAAATAAATGCTTATTTTCCTCCAAATACTGCAAAAAAATTACACTCGTAATGTTGACATTTTACTATTACTGACCTAGATTGACATAATTGTATCAGCTCTTGTATTGTCGCTAGTATATCCCAAGTCCTTATGACTTTTACCGGCAATTTTGGCTATATTTATATAGCACGAATGCTTGTTGAGATTAAAATTGCTCGAGTGCGAAGCACAAAGGCACTTTCCTAATAACCTTTGCTATATTATCGCTAGTAATATCCCAAGTGCTCCGCTATTTTATTGGCAATTTTGACTACGTTTAACACGAATTCTTCTTGCGATGAAAAGTGCACGAGGGCAAAGCACTTTTCTAGGAGCAACAAGTATGCGCATTGAACGTAATAGTAAAAATTGTCTGGGGCAACTGGGATATTTTGTGGATTATTGCAACAAATTTTTAAGCATTTTACATTTTATTAGCAGTTATAATATGGCGCGGTAATAAATAAAAAATTGCAGCGATAATTTTCGCTAGTGCAAATTATCACTGTTATTTGGAATTATTTGGTGGGGAGGCGTTGAGAATGGTCTGATGACATGCGAGTACGATAATCCTTGAAAATTTTATTATCATTAGAATTTCAAAAATAAAGAATATAAATTTTTAGTTGTCTGTAGTCACATTTGTCTGAATGTTTGTATTGCAGCAAATATTTTACAATTGCGACTTAAAAAGTATAGTTAAAGCACCGAATCAGCCGATGCACGTCACAGACATTTTTAAATTGGTTTCGTGTACAATTTACATTTTTAGCTCATCTCAGTAAGATTTTTAGGAGGAATACGACATGAACTATTATTTACTTTAGGATTATGATACAGACTAGTACATACATTGCAGGATAAACGAAATAGGGTTGTGACGTCATCAGATGTCTGTGACGTACGTCGAGTGATTCGGTGCCCCAACTATCAATAAAAATCCCCATCGAACTATTAAATTATAGTAACAGCATACATTTGAAATAATCAAGAACAATATTTTTTCAACGATTTTATAAGTCACTATACATTCTGCAAATAAATAACTTGTTTATAAAGAGAAAATTTCAACAAACATTTTCGAAGGCGGTTGTAATAGGATTTTTTACTAAAAAGCGTAAATATTACAATTGATGTTACATCAACGAATTACAAATTTTATGCAAATATTTCAAAAAATAGTTTTATATTAATTTTAAAATTTTGTAAATATTCATTAATTTTTATTATAACACAGTGATAAGACCAGGTATTATACATATACAGGGTTGGACAAAAGTATGGAACAATGCAAATATCTCTAATACGACAACCGCGATTTTGACAAAATTTTCTACATAAAAGTTCCGATAGACATCGGATACAATGAAGGTATTGGCGGTTATAGAAGACTTCCGGTTTAGCCGGAAATTATATCAACTTTTTTATTTTAAATAAAACACCCTGTGTTTTTTGTGATATATCGATAGAACTCTTTTTTTCGAGTTCAGTAATATAAAGTTTTATGTCTTTATTTTTAATAATTCTAGAGATATTGAACAATAATGTTTCGTAATTGTTATCTAGCAGCTCATGAAGACAAAAGAACGTGAGAAGCCCTAATAGTTCGTTCGCTCGTTCTGCGGACCTGAATCCATTAGATTTCTTTCTTTGGGGACATTTAAAATTGAGAGTTTATACTGAACGACCAAATAATTTGGAAGAATTGAGACTCAGAATGGTTGGTGAAAAAAGAATTCCTGCAGAGCATCTTTTTAATGTAACTGAAGGATTTGTACATACACTTAGTTATTGCCAAGAAGTAAATGGTGGTCATTTTGAGCATCTTCTCAAGTGATTTTATTATTGTTTTTTTATTTGTTTGTTTTTCGTTGTTTTGTTGTTATGTGTTGCTAGGTAATAAAACATTATTATTGTTGAGTGTTTTGTTCAATATCTCTAGAATTATTAAAAATAAAGGCGTCAAACCTTATATCACTGAACTCGAAAAAACGAGTTCTGTCGATATATCAAAAAATATACAAAGTGTTCTATTTAAATTTAAAAAGCTGATATCATTTCCGGCTAAACCGGAAGTCATTTTAAACCACCGCATTGTATCCGCCGTATATCGGAACCTTTATGTAGATAATTTTGTTAAAATCGCGATTGCCGTATTAGAGATATTTGCCCAACCCTGTATACTTGTAGTTGCACTTCAGAGAACCTAACGCCCTAAGACAACGTTTCCGCCAACGCCAACTACAGTTTAAGTGACGAGTGATAATGTTGCCCGCTTGCAATTAAAAGCTGCATCTCATTCTGAAACAATTCATTCAAATAAATTGCATCTACGACAAAAACATAATCAAATTTTGTTTTTGGCAGGAATTCAATGGAATTTTAAATACTGCTGCAGTATTAGTATTATTATTATTATTACTGCTATATTATTTATTTATCGTGCAAACAAATTAATCTTTGATAGGTTTCATTTGACTGCTAAATTGGTTTTACCACAGATAAGGTTAACACTACAGATATACGACCCTTTATACAAAATGTCCGCTCATATTTGGAGACGAAATTAGCGTTAGTTTGGCTACAACGCACCAGAACAATTTTAGGGCGCTGCTATCGCTATTTGTTTATTACTGTTGAAATGTGTTGGAAACTGTTTTATCGGGGATTTGAGTGCATCTGTCACATCATGAATATAATTTAAGTAGAATTGGCTTCAATATTAATTATTTACGAAAAATTGCGATTTGACAATTAAACATGGCAGATGGCTGTCTAACTTTTGGTTTGAAAATGTGCTAAGTAATCTGCTCAATTACAGTCATCTGTGACTTATTTTGTCATTGTAGCGCCATCTTTTTGCAGATTATTAATCATATAAAACAAGCTGCCGATAGCTCACATATTTACCGTATATCTGTAGTGTTAACCTTATCTGTGGTTTTACCTACTTATACCAAATTATGATTGTCAAATTGATTCATTTCTACTGTTATTTAAAAAAGTAAAAACCAAATTTCATGAATATTCTAAAATATAGTTTATGTAATGCCATATATGTAAATATATCATAATTTGCAAAGTAAAATTTTGCTTATATTACGTTATAATATACATTTAACAATATAAACATTTGCATCTGAATATTTCAGAACTTAATAATTCAAAAGGTTTACTTGCCATAACGCAATAACAACGTAATGAAACAGGAATGCTCCATTGTGGACGGTGTTACTGTACTATTCGTGTCTGTTCGAATCGTAATCAGTCTGATTCAAACTTTTGTCAATTTCTAACAAACATCCTAGAATGTTACAATACCCCACATGATCTAGTGTTGACGTTTTCACAGTTTTTAGTCTAATACCAGTTATCAAACAACTAGTGGATCGCAAGTGAGCACCGAGTTCGTTTGAATGCTCATGGTGTTGATACATTACGAATTCTGGGCCTCGCAAGGTTCAGTGTAATGTAACTGTAACGTTACATTACACCAGAGTGCTTAAATGTGCAGACCGGAAGTGAACTTTGGGTGCTGTCGTTTGGGCGGTGGACTTTTTTGGGCGACCGCCGTTTGGGCGCCGGACGATTGGGCGCTGGTAATAAAAAACCACATATGTATTGTGAAAAAGTCCCTTTAAAATACGATTACATATTATACTTCTTAGAATAAAATTAAGTTAATTTGGCAATTATTGTATGAATTTTGCAGCATGTAGGGTAATTCGTTTTCAAAGCACACTATGTGGACCCTGCTTGCTATAATAGATAGAAAGTAGTTTTAAATTATGAAAAAATGATAAACTTGATCCTTGTAGATAAAATTTAAAACAATGCGACTAGATACAAGATACCGAAAATGTATTTAGATTCTATCCTACCTAATGTAATAAATATTAAATTCACGAAACTGGCGCCCAACCGTACGGCGGACAATAGTCCGTCGCCCAAGTGGCGGCGGTCAAACGGTGGCGCCCAGCAGCTTCGCCCAAATGTCGCGTACCGTTCTGAGCCTCGTAATGTAACTGTAACGTTACATTACACCGGAATGCTTAAATGTGTAGAAGGTCTATTATACAGGCTGTTCATTTGAATGTTTCCACCCATAACATTAAGAGATTCAGAAGAGATAATAAAGATGTGATTTGTGGGAGCTTTTAGGTGTTAAGGCGGACACATTTTTTAGGTATCGATGATGGATAGCAATTCACCCCCTCACCCACAGCCTACTCAACTTTGAAATCTTAAAAAGCACCCTACCCCTTACGTAACATTAAATTAAAGTCCTGGAAAAATGTAGTCTTTTGGGGCAATAAAAAATTAAATAGGTTGATTCGTTCTCGAGTAATTGATTAAAAACTATTTTTATTGTGTAAAAAATGGGAGCCACGTATTTAAACAAACGCACCCCGTTACCATAGATTTCAAACACTTCTGTTTTAGTTTGGCAACACAATTTGGTATTTGTTTGTCGGTTCAGTAGCTAATCATTACTTTAAACATGGTTTCAAGCTTAGAGCATTCGTTGAGCCGAGAATCAATGTGCCCGGAGAACAGCGGCAGCTTTCAACCGAAGGCATCCAGATAAAAATGTCTTGCACGCATACGTTTTGAATTTGTGAAAAATTTCGTGGAAATTGGGTCCGTTGGAAATAAGAAATGTGCAGAATCTAGAGCGTTAAGCAAAAAAGCACAAATTAAATTTTTAGGATAGTTTGCAGTAAATCCTACTAGCGCATTACGCCAGTTTTCTGCTCTGACTAGAATGTCACTGACAAGGTACTGCAATTTGAAAAAAATATTCTATACAAAATACAGATTTTGATCAGAGAGGAAATTAGTTAAATGGTGAATAATTATTTAAATCTTTTAAAGAATATTTGCTTTATCGATGAGTGCACATTTTTCTTGAATGATATTATTGATAAACAAAACTGTCGCTACTGAAGTGATGTAAATCCGCATATATTTCCAAAGGGAGGCATACTGCGAGGCCAGAAAAAATAAATATGTGAGCAGGTACCTTAGGGGACACTGTTATTTGTTCTTTATTCATAGAAGGAAATGTAAAAGAGGTAATTTACTTAAATATGCTGTAAGATGCTGGCGGTCCTCTATTCACAGAAGCTCTAGAAAACCAACATAAAGAACATGGAAACTTACAACTAAATAAAGACCTTCTTCTCTATCAGCAAGATGGAGCCTCTGCCCATTATGCATTACCCGTCCGGCATTGGTTAAATGATAGATGTCCTAACAAGTGGATTGGCAGAAGAGAAGCAATCTAGTGGCCAGCTAGATCTTCAGATTTTATGCCACTAGATGTTTTTATAGGGACACCTAAAATTTATATCCAATATTTAAGAAACAGAATAACAAACGAGTTCAAGGCTATCCGCCGAGAAACATTTCAAAAGATTAGAGTTGAATTTTAAAACAGAGTTTACCACATTTTAACAAATATCGGCAAACATTTACTGTAATGTTGAAGAAGATGATTCGTATTTTGTTATTAAAATATCTTATAAAATCTGTGGTTACGAGGAGCATTTGTTTAAATACTTAACTGACTCTTTTTATACAGTAAAAACACCTTTTGCTTAATAACTCGAGAACATATTAACCAATTTTGATTTTCTTTACGCCAAAAGATTGTATTTTTCTAGCGCTTTAATTTAATGTCTTATAAGGGGTAAGCTGCCATTTAAAATTTGAAAGTTGAGTAGGTTGTGAGCCAGGGGATGAATTACTATCCATCATCGATATCTAAAAAATGTGTCCCCCTTGACACCTACAAAGCTCCCACAAACATTGTCTCAATTTCTGTTCTGACTCTCTTAATAGTACGGGTGGAAACTATTCAAAGGAACATATACGGAAGGAACGTATATATGTGTGTGGTTTTCCATTCACGTGGTTAGTATAGAGTTAGACAATAATGGGTCCCAAACTTATATAGACAATTTATATTTTGAAACAGTACAGCTTCATTTAAATCGTAATACTTTAGTATATACTTGAATGATTTTTTCTAAAATTAAATTACTAAATACGTCTTAACCACGCTGAATAGTAAACAAAACATAATTTTCTAAAATTCTGCGCACAGTACAATAAAATTTATTGAAGAAGCAGGTCCTCCATTAGGAATTACTATAAGGCACATTATATTTTCATTATTGCAGTGTATTAATATTACTTCACAATAATATTAATAAACTAAGGTATTGCTAACTAGTGCCTCAGAAATAATTTAGAAATTCCTTGTGATTGATGATATAAAATTGTTTGTAGCTGCTAAACCGCATTGAATTACTATTTATATTGATACCGGCAAAATAATAATAAACAGGCAAATTATAGCAATAATTACCTAATAACAGATTTAATAAATTTATCTCGTTAACGCTGATGTATCATTGAATTTTTTAAAAGTATAAAATTATACATCATTTATCCTTTTCTGTTGTTTATTTCTATCAACGAAAAAAAGTTGTTAAATTTCTAAGTTTAAATGACGTACTTACATCATATTTATTATTTCACATAAATAACATTCAATTTTATAGAAATTCGTAAAAAATAGTAGATTCAATGCAAAAACTGAACAGCTAAAGATACTATGCATTGTTGTGAGAACAATTTCATAATAATCTTCTGATAGAATTCTTAAATTTATAACCGCAAACAACTGCAGTTACATGCAAGCAATTGTAGAAAAACCTGGAATTTTTTACGCTAAACTGTATGGAGAGCTTAATCACGTTAATAAGGCGTAAAAACAGTTCGCGTGCTGGGTTTCAAGCAATTTAGTTTAAAGTAAAGGTAGGCAAGACTGTGTAATACGCTATTTCCGGAGCGTTCCTATTGGCTAAACTCTAAAGACCTTTTTCCGGTTAATTACAATATAGTTGGGGAGAGAAAGTGATTGAGTGGCGATTTTTGGGAAACGATGGGGGACTGCAAATATAAACATAATAAACTACCTTGTAGGTACATCAGATAACCTTAATTTAAATTTTAAAATCAAATATAGTAGATGTTGGAATGTGCTCATTTAAAATGATTTTACAATGAGTGAAAATGAAATATGTATTAGCGGTACTTCATTTAAGTATAACATTCATTTCAGCAACAAGCTTGAATAATTATGACGTATACAAAAGCTGTGCCGACATGTAATCACACAGTAAACTACTGATATTAACAAGACATAAACATCGCAAAATCAATAAAATTTATTCGCAAACCACCATTACAAAAGATATACACATTCAAGGAAACTAAGACACGTTTCAAAAGAAAATATACTTTAGTGTACCTAATTACCCCAACGCACGTGAGAATATGTCTGAATGACAATTTTCGTACCTCTTAACACGTTAACAGGTTTTCAATTCATGATTCTCATATGCGAATGTTTCACGTCATGTATACAGTTCCAGCAACAAATTCCTTCAAACAGCTTCAAAACAGAGCAGCCTCATTTATTAGTTATTCTGATAGATTGTTTACAATCGAAAAATTAGAAGAAAAATAATTTGCATACTTGAAATTGAATCGAGCATCACTACATGTAAACCAGGAAGAGTTAAAAAGAACTTTAGAACTTAAACGAGTTCCCAAATATGCGATTACTCTTTCCGCCACCATAATTGTATAAATTTAAATTCTGGTTTTTCGTAAATGACCAAAAACTTAGTTATTTAAATACCAAGGCGTTCACAGAAGGAAGAATATTGGTAATTTAAACTAACCCAAGGACAATCGTATACAGTTACTGTAAAAATTTATTTTAAATAAATTAAGAATAGACACATCAATAATTTAGATCAGAAAATCTGTGTAAATTTTGCTACATCATAAAACTTCGACAAATGTCACTTATAAGAAGCGTAGTGGAATAAGCTGAAGTGTGAACTTCGAGTGGACTCTCCCATACTAGATATTAATATTTACGGTATTTGCAAAAGTGTAAATTTTATAGTTGTAGCGTTGTACATTTCTGTTAGATTTCTAACTTCTAAGAAAACCAATTGTAGTTATAGGTAACTCTCCATTCCATCTATATATCAACCTTCATTACAGCTGTCAGTTCGTGACGTTAGCAATAATGATGCTGAGTCTTAGTCCATTCTCGGATCATAACTTGCTCAATTCCAAAAAATTTTGAAAATAAAACATTCTTTAAAACTTGCAAATAATTGAAATTTACATTCACTACTGTAACCAACAAATCCCAAATTTGTCAGCCAAAAGATTAGAGAAACGGGGACGTTAAAAAAAATTTCTAAGAACTAACATAAGATTTTAGTTCTGCTAGTCAAGATGAGCAATTCTTCTTCTGCAGAAGTTGTTTATTGTTTCCAGTTTAATAAATAAAAAGGTACCAATTTTTAATTTTCAAAAATGCATAGAAGGTGCTACAGTAAAATTATGGTTTTCAGTAAAAAATCGTATTGCAGCTCATGTTCGCTTCTATAAGACTACAAAGTTTAAACAGAAACGTATGGCCAGTTTTTGAAAAATATTATTTTAAAAATTTCAAATATTTGGAATTTGCATTTTCTACAGTAGCCCCACCAAGTATAAAGGTATCAAAAAATTAATATTAGATTTTGGTTCGACTATTCATGATGAGCAATTTTGCTTAAACAGAATTTTTTTATTGGACCCCGTTTAATAATTCAAAGGGTACGTATTATCGACTTTGAAAATATCATAGAATCGCCACAGTAAAATTATAGTTTTCAGTAAGAACCAAATTGTAGCCAGTTTTCAGTTCTATCAGCCTACGAAGTTTAAAAACAATATATAGGCAGTTTAAAAAAAATATTGTTATAAAAATTTTCAAAATTTTGGAGCGAACTGCAATCGTTTTAAAATTTTTGGAATTAATTTTATTTCATCGTATACTAGCCACGAAGGTCTCTCAAACAAGTTGTAGCTGATCTCGATCAAACAACCACTTTTTGAGTAAATGGGCGTTAAAGTAGAGAATTTAAAAAATCGTAGCGGCCGCCATTTTACAGCTAGAGAGTTCGGTAAAAAAGTATTCGCTTTGCCTGAAGTTCTTGTCTCAGATCCTGTGCTCAAATTTCAAAATTTTGTTTTGAAAAAAAAAAGCGCTACCAAACAAGCACGTCTAGCTTCCGCTTCCGGTTTCGGATTTTTTTAAAGCTTAACAATTTTTGATATACAGTTTTAAATACTACTATTTTTGGTTCCTTGGGGCCAAAACGTGTATTTCCGTTAAAATCTCAATCTCAACCGAAGGAAGGTATGGAAAAGTGCAAAATTAGAGAAATACCAAAAGAAGAAGAAATACAGAAATACTGATTTTTATAGCTTTACTTTGATTCTGAATATAAAAGAACTATTGCGAAAAAAACACCGTTTTTGGTTTATTTACAAAAAATTGTCGGACGGTTTGTAAGCCATGGATAATCATTTAAAATTATTTTAATTGTAAGTTGGCTACGGAACCAATCAAAAACCAAAAGCAAATTATTTAAAACAGCTTAACAACGGTGAAAACACTCACAAACACGATTCTATTACATAACATTTTCCTGCATTACGTGTTCAAACTGATGTATGCCCCTGTTGATTTTTACACCAATGTTCACGATTAACACTTTGTTTCACGTTCACTAACATATGGGGTATTATGTTCCTGATTTTTGTCTTATATTGTAATCTAGTTATTTTTTATAATTAAGAGCCTTAACATGAATAGTGGCAGAATCTTGGTAGTCTGATCTCCCCCCCCCCCCCACTAAATTTCATTTTATCGCGTTATTGGAAAACCAAAGTTTATGTTAATACCCTCTACGTCACTAGTAGAACTACAAGAAAATAAAAACAAAAAATCAAGAACACATCCCAAATGTTAGCAAATGCAATATACAATGTCGTCAATCTCATGCATTGGTGTGAAAATCAACAAGAAACAAGTAATGTAAGAAAATGTTAGGTAATAGGATTGTTTGTAGGTTGTTTCTTATTGTTTTCATCGTTGTTGAACTGTTTTATATAATTTTCTTTTGTTTCTTGATTGTTTTCATAGTTAACTTATAATTAAAACAATTTTAAATAACCATCCATAGTTATATGTATATTGCTATATTACTTTTATACTTTTACATTAGGAATCAAAAAATTATCCGATTCCTTAAGAAAATGCCATGTTGTCAATTCAGAAAGTATGGTTTTTTTCTGTGGCGGCCAACTTGAAAATGGCGAATTCAAATTTATTTCATTACTTTCTTAGTTTGTCGGAGCTTTATAAATTTGCCTTATGAACTATATCTCTCTACTCAAATAAAAAAAAGTTAGCCTATGGCCACTATTAAATGAATAACCCTGTATAATATACGAATTTGAAAGTCGGTAACTATGCAACCAAAAACGCAGCTAATCCGTCATTTAGATCTTGTACTTCTGCCCAGATCGTTTTTATGTTTGGCGTGTCAGTTTTGTATTTGTTTATTCATAATAAAGTTTGATAACAATCTTAAAAATTAAACACGTCAATATTCAAATACTGATAGACATCTAGTTTGTTACTTTTAGAGAATTGATATAAATAAACTATGAAATTTGTGATACAAAGGGTATTAAAAATTATGGTTGTAAATTTTACTTGTGCGTAAAGCGCTAAAAATTAAGCCACTCCTATTTAGTGTTTTTTTTTTTCTAGTCAATTTATAAGGTAGCTCACTGAAATTTGTTAACTGATGGTATATCTGAAACCCTTGGTCTGATGTTTTCCAATTTGGCACAGAACCTAAAACCGGTAGGTACTTATAAAGCATATTTCTCAAACATGGTGCTTCTTATGCAGTTGTACACTTTTTTTGTAAATTTAAGTTCTACATCTTAAGCTAGTATTAGAAATTATACCAACTTAACGACAAAAAAGTTAATAGAAAAAATCAAGAATTTAAAGCGCCTTTCAAATATCATCGCAGAAATATTTTAACAGCAATATATAAATTTTAGACTATTTATCAAATTTTAAGACAGTCGGACTAACAGTTTCAGATATATCAACAGTAAACGAATTTCAGGTGGCCCGTTTTGGGGGTTTATAACATAAATTGACACAGAGCAAAACGAAAACATTAAGGTTGCTTCATTTTGAGTGTTGTACACACGGGTGAAATTTTGCACCATAATTCTGAATCACTCTGTATGTATACTTTCAATCTTTCAACATCATATTCATATGTAAGTAACTCTATACAGGGTATTAATGAATTGTAGGGGCAAACTTCTGGGGCTTGCAAAACACAACTAAGCAAACAACTTTTGTTAATAAATGTGTGGTCAAAAGTGTTTCCATTCAGGGATGGAGCTTCTCAAAGATTCTTTAAGAAGCGCCTAAATGTAGGCAACTCAATTTACTACCTACTATTTGTTTCCATAACGACGGAAATTAATACAGAATACATTAAGCCCTCTTTCCCACTTTTCAAATTCAAATTAAATTTAAATAAATTAATTAACAAAATGTTTCAAAACTAAGCAATTGAAAAAACCAAAATTACAAAGCAAAAGCATTTGAAAAATTTGCAATAACTAATTCAAAAATTGACGTTATTTGAATGCATGTATGTCTAGATCGTTTTTGTTTCAAAATTCCGTGTGACCTGTGCAAAATAATTGAAAATGCAATTTGGGTTGCCCATTTTCAGGTACTTCTTAAAGAATCTTTAAGAGGCTCTATTTTCTAAAGGAAACACTTTCGACCACACATTTATTAACAAAAGTTGTTTGCTTTGTTGTGTTTTGCAAGACCTAGAAGTTGGTAATTAAAGGGGAATTACACTGTAACGCCCTCTATGATGTACGGCGAGGAAAAGTTGCAAAGCAACAAACCGGCAAAGTTGTGATCGGAACCTGTTCCTACAATTCATTAACACCCTGTATATGCATCATACTATCTTTTAAGTTTCAAACTGAGAGAAAAAAATAATATCGAACATTCTTTGCAAACTAGAAAAACTTCCAAATAATTTAAATTATTAAAACTGCCATCGAATTCAACTTGCTACACGCTGTGATTTTCTACATACTTTGCATAATCTGAAAATGACCGTGCGCTCCTTTTTTCTTGAATATATCTAGAAACTTAATTTGAAGTTGGCTTTTAGAATTTTGAAGGTGTTAGTTTTATTGAATATTAAATATTAAACAGATAACACTATTAATTTATAATAAGACGTAAAATGCAAGCGACCACACACTGGCAGTGGCACAGTAGACTTAAATCGTAAAAATAGTTTTTAAATAAATAAAATACCAAATTTAGCGGATTCACAGTTACGCGTGAGTTGATGACCATTAAATTTAAAATATTGCAGTATTTTATAAACAATTATCTTATCTGTTTTACATATCTATCATGCTTATTTTGCGCAGTGGGCGAGTTTGCAATGTGTGTTTATCTTTTAAAGGTTGACTTTGATACGTTTCTTTTTGCGTTTTAGTTTTCAAATAACTCACTTTAAAGGTGAATCAAATACAATTTGCGTCTACATATTTATTTTAACTTAAAACTATGAACATTTTTACATGAGATTTCAACGAACACAACTTTTTGACTATAATTAAAAATAGTAGACCAAATTTAGATTTTAAAGATTGGCAATCACACTGAGATGAAACCGAAAAGTAGCAAAATTGGTCCTCCCAAAAAAAGAAGGCTCTTAAACTTTAATATCGAAGCGCTCGAAAATACAACTTAGGTCATATTCTACGCATGTCGAACAGCCGATCTGCGCAAGCGCAATCTTTCTACCACTCCCACCATAGTTATTTTGTTATTCTAAAGGCTACGAATTTTGAGAAAAGAAAAAGAAGTTCAGATTTATATTCTACGCAAATTCAATATCCGACGAGCGCAAGCGCGATCTTCCCACCACCCCCAGTTGTCTCCACCATCGATTTTTGACTGTTTTTTGCAAATTTACGGATTTCGATTTAAAAATCGGTATGAACACGTTAAATGACTGTAGAAACTACTTTCTGTTGACAAATAACCTATAGGCGGTTTCCTTTTAGTCGTTTATCTAAACAGTTTAATTGAATAATGGCCAAAAAACCAACATCACCTACTGGCAAAATCTATTTTAAGCTTGAGACAAATAAACTTTGTTTAAAATAAAAACATACCAGATATAAACCTAATTACTCCTTCAAAACAAATAAGAAGAAATATAGATGCGTTAACAAAATAATCTCAGATATGTATTTTAGGCATATTTATAAATAACCCAAGCGCGATATCCCTACTATCCCACAGTCACCTCCACCATCACTTTTCTGTTTTGTCAAAAATGTACGAATTTCTTCTATAAAAGCGTATGAACCTGTTCAATGACAATAGCAACAACATTTCAGTGAGAAAATCCTTTAAAACGGGTTGTATAATTAGGTCACTCATTTCAAAAATCGAATGTAAGCTTTCAGCGCATAAACAGCTTTTGCAATGACAAAATTTAGGATAACTTAACAACAGATGAATCTTTCAAAATATGAGGTGGGGGGGGGGGGGGGTGCTGTACTTTCCTTAACAGTTTAAGTTTTATTGCGAATAAGCCAAAAAAAATATTGAAAAATTGATTTTGAGATTTCAATAGATAACGTTGTTTGCAATTCCATAGTAGAAAGCTCACACCTACATCAATAATATTAAAAAAAATAAAATTAATTCTCTAGATTTAAAAATCGTGTGATTATAAAATAGAAGCAGTAATCATTTTGGCTAGTAAAAATGTATACATTTTGCGATGCCCTTTATTTAGATGTTATTGGGTGTTATCAATTTCATTGTTTTTTAACCACGCAGCGTTAGCTTCGCTTTTATTTACACGCACTAGTTAATTGCAGGTGACACATATTACATTTTGGTAAATGTTTGAAGGGCCTTTTTTGCACTTGAGTTCATTCGTTCACAGCTTTTAAAAAGAATTTAACATTTTTGGTAAATAAATTTTCTGGTGCAAAATCAAGAAAAGAAGCATGTTAAGGTAAATATTAATTCAAAAAATCAGTTCCGTAACAACCCAGCGGGCCGACAGGGCAATGGCCCCGAGGGTCCCGCCTGTCTGGTTTTAACAATCCAACTGAAGTTTTTTTCTATCTACAAATATATGAACATGAACAAATATTTGAATTCATTTTTAACTAATATTTTAGAAATAGTTTATAATATTTCAAATGGAACAATAAATAAATACTTAATATCTAATACTGTTTTTTATTGACCTATTTTTGTTTGACGTTATCTTCACATCGTTTCGTAAAACTCCGCCATCGCCTGATGCCAGAGCCAATCATAAACGTGGCATTCTTATCCACACTCTTACGTTCGCATAGGTTATGGCTCATATAACCTGTATATCTTCGCTCACATGCAGTAGCAACGCCCCCCCCCCCCTAAGATGAGGCGGGTGGCCCACACAGGCGAACCTTTATCTGAACAAAATTCAAGAAAAATGTTATTGCTAAATTAGTCTGATTTCTAATTGCGTTCTCATTGTTTTATGATATTTTGTAATTTTTTTCTTTTATAAAAACCAATAACAATTAAACACTATATCGCATTTAGGGTTTTTGAGGTTAACTTATTTTGAAGAGTGACTTGTTAGGAGTCAGCTTCAAAAGTAAGTTAAACAATTCTGCCACGGGAGGAAGGGGGGGGGGCGTTTCCGTTATTGCCCCAGCCCCGAAATCTGAAGTAACGCAACTGCTTTTTATTATCTATTTTGTTTATAACTTTTGTTAAAAAGTATTAACCGCGTCTGTGTTCTATAACAGTAATAAACATTACAATTATTTTTTTCTTTGTTTATAATTGTTTGTCATACAGAACAAGTACTCGACGATTTTAATATTAATTAGGACAAAAACCCTATCTATGTTTTGTAAGTTTGTGTATATATCTTGAAAATACATTCAAAAAAAATAAATGGGAACCGAAAATCTTAGTGAAGCCTTAGATACTACTTGAATCAGAAGATAGGAAAATGAGTAACGGATGTATGTGAGGAAGGTCTCGTGGCGGTTGCCCGACAGCTTGTTTAAGTAACTGCTTATCGTTACTTATTAAATAATCTTTAAATAAACAATTTTATTCTTTAAATAAAAAGTCCATTAAAACTTTCAACTTGCCACAGTTTACTTATACATATATTCATGTGTCCCGCTGAAATATTTTAAAATTTGTACAGTGTTAAGCAAGTTTGAATTTTTACTATTAGGTTGTTCGCAAATTTCTCAATTTAGTAATTACGCAAGTAATACTTCCAACTTATTATTTTTCTTAACTGATCTTCAAAAGAAAGTTGTACATTAATTAACAGATCAAGAAAGCGGCTATTCAAACAACACCTATCACTGTAATAAAAGCTCTCCATGAAGCGCTATTGTAATTTTTTGTTGTTGAGATCTGCCAATAAGTGTAAAAAAACTATCACGACTAGTTGCAAAATAATCATTGTACACTAACAATAATACAAGAACTTCCAGCTGAGCATTGCGGCTTTTCGGTCATTGAGCTTAACATATCCATGTTTGCTATTACGAAATATTTATACCAACTTAACGGAGTTTACGAGCTATCTCAGTAGTGATCTTAAGATTATACAGTTGAAGGTGCAAGTATTTATATTAAATAATTGCAAACGAGAATGGTGACAAACAAAGCGGATTAGAAAAGCATGATATGTTCTTTTTCATTTGACACACAAAACTTTGAGGAAGATTAAGTTTGTTTGGGTTTGTTATTTTTTGGGTAGGTGCGGTGCGTTTGGTTATTAACTAAAAGACAAAAAAGATTGATAGTGGTGGTCCAAAGTAGCATTATGATAGCGAAAAAAGCAATTTTTTAAATTTACATATGTAATTGGTAGTTGCAGATTTATAGTGGGTTATGGGGACGTGAGAAGTTATGGTTTTCCATTGCAGCTTCTTACAGTGTTCAGTGATTTCGAGTAGGTGGAGAAAATTGCAGAACAAGTTCTATGTCGTGACATTTGGGACTAAAAGCTATGTTAATGCTAAATTATTATAGACATAATCTTAACCTCTGTTAATCCAATATAAAAAAGTGTAACAACCAATTTATCTTCTTTCTATTCAGCCACTATGTACTTGCATAAATACTGAACGCCCGTAACTGATTAATGCCTTTTGAGGTAGTCAATAACAGCGACATATATCAAGCGACTAATACCTGCTATGAATAAATGTATACCACATTTTTCTTCTATTTCCTGGTAGATAATCCCGTACAAAATAGTATTATAACTTTGAATTCGTGGGGGTTCTGCGTGTTTGTGTCATGTAGCATATTTTCTACGACTTTGAAAACAGACAAAAATTTAGAACTTGCACAATTTTATAATAAACGTAAAATAAGAACTACTAACAGCGTTTTACTCATTGACAGCATTTTTTATTCTGATACATAGTTACTGCAAAAAAGGTTAACAAACTGTAATAATTTTCTTAATGCCAGAATTTTTAAACGACGATAAATTATGGCGAATGATCTTAAAACCTACTTTGTAATCATACTTTAACAACATGTTGCACTTAAAAAAATTAATGGGTTTAGCTGTGTAAGATGTAAAACTCTAATTTCTTTATGCTGTATAAAATTTAAAATTGAAATTTCTGTGTTAAAAGTCGAACCTTTAAACGTGGGCTTTAACAAAGCTTACATTTGGGAATAAAGTTGTACCGTAAAATCGAAAGAATGTGAGAAAAACACTTGAAAGGCGTATGAATATTTTATGTTGAGGTAAATTTTCACAACACATGTTTACAATTTTATCTGTTTAATAAATACCAAACACCCTAAAAAATAAATTTATACACTGGTAATATTCTATAGCAGAAACAGCCGCCAGGTTATTTATATTCTTAACACTAATATTCAAAGTTCCTACTAATGACGTTTGGTTTATTTCCAACAAAATAATATTATTACTTTTTGGATCGGCCAATGGTATTTTTTTAAATACCCTATAAATCATTAACATTTCATTATTGCAACTTAACTGACAATTGCAAGTTGTAAACATGCAATTGCAACTTTAGAATTGCAGTTGCAGGTTTACATGTTGCAATTGCAAGTTTACAACTTGTACTTGCAAGTTTTGAAGATGTAATTGCAACTTTTAAAATTGCAATTGCTTCTTGTAAACATGCAATTGGAAGTTGTCGACATGCAATTGCATCTTTGAAACTTGCAATTGCAACTTGTAAACTTGCAATTGCAAGTTCTAAAGTTCCGGAATTAAAGTAAGTGGCATAAACCACTCCTTTTTCGAAAATAATGAGTAATTTTTAAATATTTTGTCTTGGGCAATATTGATTTTGAAGCTTATTAAACCTACAAATTGTGAACTTTTATAGATCACAGTTGACATAAATTCGATGATAGAAAGAAAAGAAATCATAGCTCTCTTGTTAAGAAAGTAAACTATATTTTGATATAGTTACCTTTTCTGTTGTTAACTAATCTAAGTTTCGTAGCATTTATGTCGCGCTAATAACAAAAAGAAAATTAAACATAATTTATTGACAAGATAACACTGACAAATATGAAATTTAAATGAAATAGCAATTGTAGGTATCAACATAACTTAGATTAACTAATAAGTTCTAGCTTCACTTCGGTACAGTTTATATTAATATAAATAAAATAATAATTTAAAAACTCCAACACATCAGCATTTTTAGTTTGCAAATATGGAAGTATAGTTATTTCTATAGTCGATATGAATTTTAGTGAGAAAAAACAACAGAATGTGATTGACTGCAAAACCATGCAACGTAGTTGTTCAGAATTTATGCCTTATTGCAGCATCGATATCATTTGATCATTTCTATACATACAGGGTGATTCCCAACAGTAGCGCATTTCCGGGATAGATTCAGTATTTAAAAACGAAAAGAAAGGGTTGATAACAACGTGGGTTCCGAAAACGCTTCTTTACGAAGTTATAGCCTCATGAACAAGGTAGGGTCCTGTAACATTTTATGGATAACTTTCGCAGCAATGTTATATGTGATCATTACTTATTTAGCTTACAATGTCAACTATTTTTTTACACTAGAAATCTCTCAGATAAGGGGGCCATATATTAATTTTATTTATTGAATCAAACCATTCTGAGAGAGTTATATTTTGGTTTCGTTATGTTGATGACATTTTAGCATGTTTTGATAGTTCATTTGAGTTAATCCATGAATTTTTGATTTTTATTAACAGCTTGCACCCAAAAATAACATTTACACTAGAAACTGAACAAAATAGGTCTATTAACTTTTTAGATTTAAACATTTAAATTAATTTAAATAATAAACTTGAATACTCTGTTTATAGAAAACCTACACAAACAGACATTACAATACCACACGATTCTTGTCATCATAAAACACATAAATTAGCAGCATACAGGTCTATGATACATAGGGCTTTAACGGTTCCTTTAGGTGAAACTAGTTATAATAGAGAAATTTCGATTATTAAACAAATTGCGTACAATAATGGTTATAATACTCAATTTATTGTTACACTAATTAAAGAGAACAATTATAAATGAGCCATTCAGAAAATTTATCCAACTATTTCATCAGATAAAATGAAATACGCCTCAATTCCATATTTTGGCAATAAATCAGAAAAATCAATGTTGTGAGTTATATGAAGATATTATAAATTATAAAATAAAACTTCAAGCCTTTCTTCATAAATTTATTATATAGATAATGCTATTTGTACATTTCGATTACGATGTAATCATCTACAGTAGCAAATGCTAACTGTTAGCATTTGCATTTGCTACTGTAGAAGATTACATCGTAATCGAAATGTACATATAGCATTATTTATATAATAAATTTATATAATAAATTTATGAAGAAAGGCTTGAGGTTTTATTTTATAAATCAGAAAAAACTGCCAAAATTATAAACAAAACAAATAAATGTAAAATAACTTTTAAAACAACAAAAAACATTTTAAACGCTTTGTTTAATGCTAAAGAAAAAACAAACAATTTACTAAAATCAGGCATCTACAAATTAAATTGCTCGCACTGTAATTCGGTTTACATAGAACAAACAATTAGAAATTTTGTTATTAGACACAAGAAACACGTACGTTGTTACAAGTATAAACATCCCGATAAATCCAATTACGCTAAACACTTATTAGAACACAATCATTCAATGGCATCTAATAACACCATAAAATTTTTTCACTTTTGTGATGACAAACGTAAGTTGGATATACTAGAAGCATTTGAAATTCAAAAACATTTAAAATTTAATAAATGAACAATGTGATCTCTTAAATTCACCGTTATTAAACGTTTTGGAATGAGAAATCAAGATTTATTGTTCCTATAGTAACACCAACTGTTTACTTTTAATCTTGCTTTTGATAACGGCGCGTAAAGCGTATAAAGCTACAATAAGAAACCTGTTGAAGTTAAGAATTGTTTTATTTGCAATACATCATATAATAATTGGTCCTAAATATTTTAAAGTTTGAATTATTGGTTAGAAAATTGTATTCTCTATACAAGTACGCACAAAAATGTACACCCGTTAAACGTCGCTAAATCCAAAAGTTTTATTTGAGACAATTCAATGTGTTTGTAGAATTGTGTTTCCGCAAAATGACCAGTTCTACACCTCAAAAGAAAGACAGGAGTTTCGATAACCGCGAGTCCGTAAACGCTTTGTTACGGTATGGAAATAGTTTCAATTCAGATCGTTGCCTATTCCGGAAGCTTTAACTCCGTAAGGAAGCGTCGTACCCATCTTTACACGAAATACTTTCGTTACCTTAGGATGTAGAATTTATCCTCAAAGTTACGAACTATTTTCGCATGTTTAGAAAACACTCATATTAATGGCAACTCGATGTTTTAGAAAAATTGAAGTATCTTGAAAATTACCGTACCAAGAGTAGGAAGCTTTTTTTGTATTTTTGTATGAAAAATAAGATTTGATATACCAAACTTCAGAAAATGGAAATATTTAGAAAAAATATGTCGTGACCCACCTCCGTATAAGACATTAGTGCACTTATTTAAACAAAATTAGTAGAAATAGTAAGCTCAGACACATTCAAAATTTAAGTTGAGCAACTACATTGCTAATTATCAAAAAAAAAATAATACTTCTAGACTCATGTTTATATCAATATTTTTGTTGGTTTTTAGATTCTGAATCCAGCAATTCATAACATGTGTGCCACATGTTATGAATTGCTTTATATAAACAAAACTTTTCCAAAACCCTTATAAAAAAATAATTTATATGTTTTGTGATATAATAATAATACCAATGTTTTATGTATAATAATTATATTCTAACAAGTGTCCAAAAAGTCTTTCAGTCCTGGGCGGCTATGATTTGCAGAACGCATGTCTTTTTTCAGTCATACCTAAGTATTTTTTTTGAAATAAGTCAAACTCAATTTAAATTAAAACGTGTTGAATTATTTACGTTGCGTTTAATTTTACAAAGCCATTTTTGTTATAAAATGTTATTGTGAAATATTATTTTTGCAATGATCAACAATTATGAATAGTGAAGATTAAAAAATATTAACAATTGGCGTCGATGAGATCCTTTTCAATAAATCACAATTTAATGAAATTCTACTTTCGATTTGGCGCTATTGCAGCATTCTTGTCTTTCACTATTCTAAATTTTTAGAAAAGAATGTGTAAATAATTTCATTTGATATTAAATTGGATTGGCCTTCTTATTGGGCGTTGAAATCTCCACCAATTTGCCTGTTTGTAATTAACCAAGGATTTACTAGGCCTTAAAAATTAAGGGTTTCGTATTTCCTGTTTAGTAGAACAAAATTTAAAAAAGAAAATGTAATTGTTGAGAAAACTAAAAAAAGAAACTCGAAACGCAGCTATTTTGTTAATGTAAAACTAACTATTTAAAAAATACATTTTACATCTGGAGATGTGGAGTTCAAAAACCTGTTTTCTCTAAAAATTGTGTTGGTCCATTTTTCTCCATGAGTTCACGTTATTGATGCCATTTTTTTCAATTACCAATCGAACTAAATCTCCAGGAAGTAAATAACTAATCGTGCCGCTTTGATTTTATCACGCCGTTTATTTTCCAGATGAATGTTGAAAGAAGAAATTATAAGACAGCAGAGGCGCGTGGAAGGTCTGATCTAGTATTTTTGTTAAAAATAATTTCCAGCATTCTGCTGTACCAACGATTTTTGATCTATAACAGACTAGTGCTTATAAATTAGTTTTCTTGTAAACCAGCAGCGGAATTTACGATTTGAGGAACAGCTCGACACTTCACACATCACGAGCGATTACTACCTGCATGACGTAATCGTTTTACAGAAAAATGATATTGGAGGAGGCAATTTCCTGGGTATTAGATCATCACACGGCAAATTACAAAGCGCTGTGCAATTTGGTCTCGAAGAAGACCACCACGTCCACGTTGGTACATTACCCATTTGACGGAATAATAACAGGTGTCGGTCAAGGTAGGGCACGTGAGGCCACAACACGTGTGGGCCACAGGTTACAGGGCCCCACGGTGCCTCTCCGCCAGATGGGGGAACATTAATTCGTTTTATATCAGATCGAGCTAGCGGTCCCGAGCTCTAACGTAAGTTCGCTAATGTTATTGCGTATGTTGATGTTGATTAGAGAGGAAAGACCAAAGACGTCGACGAGTGGGGACATAGATGCTGGGTGTCTTGGTTCGAGTATGGGCGAGGGGAGCTGGGGCCAGGGCGTGCACTTGCCTGACGGCATTCCTGCGCTTGAGGCGACCTGCCTCCAGTGTTTCTCCCCTTTCGCCCCGCGAATCCTGAACCAAATCTCAATAACAACGGCTTCTTCTTATTGATGCTGCTGATGATGGTTTAGAATTTCAGGTGGCTAAGAAGTTATTATTACCGAAATGGCGCATTAATTAACCTAACTGTCTTACTCGCTTGATTAACGAATTCGTATTGGAAATACAAGACTTCACATTATAGGATTACATTTTGATTTATATACAGGAAGCGGCGAGGTTTAATTGAGGTTACGAGTCTGTTCTGTTTTAGTTATGTTCCATGAGTACATCATCTACTTTGAAATTAATCAAGAGTTGTAAGAAATAGAATTATTAAAAAATAATAACTATTTGAATCATCTGTTTCTGCGAAATAAGGTACCTACGATGTAAAACTAAAAATAAAAGATAATTAATGCTATTTTCATACTCTTTCGTTTAAACAAACTTTGGAAATTGTACCAGATTCAATTTAGAATGCTCAAACACAAGTAAATTGAATGCTTCAAATATAAAATAAAATTCAACAGAAAACTTATCATAATAAAAATGATCAAATCAACCTTAATTTAATCATAAAATTTAATTATGTAAGAAACAGGATGCTGCTCGCAAAAATATCTTTTTTCTGGTTGCAAAAAATTCTTAAAAATTTTGAATAAAAAAGTTTCTTAGTTTATATGACATTTTTAAGATATGTAATTGCAAAGAACAAATGTGCATAATTAAGGTCGCTATGAATCTTCTGTAATATAAAGCGTTATACCAAAGAGATACTGCCAAGTTATTTATGGCAACTATTTACGCTACAGCTGCATATATCTGTTATTCTAGTCCAAAACCTATCGGCTATTTCATCAAAACTTTTAATTTTATTTTTTTAATATGCACACCTTAACTATCATCTTCGTCCCAATACGTGCTTGCGAAATCAGTTAAATGTAAAAGTAATTAATTATAAAATAATCCAAATAAAGACTTAGTTAATTAACTAACATTAATTCACGATTATACCACAGAAACTGAGAGTGACAATTAAGTAAATTTGAATTTACAGTTTTGATCGTTGGTTCCTTGCTGTTATGGATATCTGCATTTTTAATAATCTTAAGCAAAACCTTGCCTTTATATTCAAAAAACCCAATGCTGAACTAAATTATGAAAATAAATTTTAAACACCGAGAGATTATAATTGAAATTTTTAATATACAATATTAACATAGATTAAGTTGTTTTAATCTAACCCAACTTCGTGTTTTATTTCCATTTTATGCTCGATGTCCGTTTTTAAATGATACATTTTTTTCGTTAATTCCTAGATAGGGTGCAGAACATCGAATGTAAATATTGGTATCAATGTATTTTTGCATTGTGTAGGTGTATCTGATTTTAGAACTATATGGGCATGCTAGATCTATTAAATTTTACGTTTCTGCAGAGTGCAGTAAAAGGGGGACTTTAATATTACGTTGCATTTGCAATTCTTAGCGCAGTATGGTCTGTTTTATCGGCCATAGTCACATAACTGGTAAATTCTCTATTCTATTTGTTTCCTGCATGAGGAATTAACGCTTCATCAACACGTCAGTAAAATTAATTAAAGATAAGGAGAAATAAGTTAGAAGTTTTAGAACAAAGAGTGTATAAATTATCAAAAGTGATGCATAGCATTTAACAAGAACTAAGAAGATATGTTTCAGCTTCCTAACTGTGTTTCCACTGCAGATTAATTTACTCATACTTTAATTCAGAATGACTAGGCCCTATTTTTAAATGACCATATTTGGTTAGTGCTTATTTATAGTGACAATTAACTTTAACTAGATTGGCATCAGAATGTAGTTACTATTTCAAGCAGAATGTTGTGAGATACATATGATACATGTTGTTTATACAACAACTATACTTTAACCACAAATTAAATACTATACTTAAAATGGAAATGTGTTAAATTAAACATTTAGTTTTAATAACATTGTTTGGTATAATTCACAAATGCACTGTTGTATCTAATAGTTACATTTTTTGTAGTATCTAGTTATAGACAGATGCTTACTACAGTTTGTAACTTGATTTATTTACGAATACCTTTTATGCTTAAATAACTAGATACAGATAATGTTTCCGTGGAAATGTTTATAGATACTTAGTAGAAATATTCCATTTAAACGGCATAATGCAAAAAAAATAACGTATCCATAAAGTAAAACTGACTCTAGCTGTAGTTATTACCGTCAGTATTAATATTGCATACTGCGTCTGGCATTTGTGGTTAATTTAAAAAATGTGTTTTAGTTTCTGAGAACTCAGCTATACAAGCGCGACATCTATGGCCTTCTAAGAAAGAGTCCACACGCTGGCCACTAAAGACAACGGCCACTTGATATTTGCCGTGTCCATATCGGCCACATTGGTCTTGTAGAGACAATTGCTAACTTGGACACAACGGCCACATTGGTCTATTGGATACAACGGCTAGATATTTAGCTAATCACACCGACCATATTGCGCACGACGGCCACATTAGTCTAGTGGCCACAATGGCCAATCACGCCTTGTGTCGGCGGCCGTTGCGTTAATTAGATAAATGTGTTTAGCAATAAGTGGCCGTCGTGTCTCAGGCGACCGTTGTGTCCACTAGAGCAATGAAGCCGACATGGACACGCGAAATACCACGTGGCCGTAGTCTCCAGTGGCCGATGTGTCCAGATCTAGCACGCCATGGATGCCGCCATGTTTCTATTTTTTTTTGTAATGTACCATTGCGGTATCTATGTTCTTCTAGAGGTACAACATCTAAGATGACTATTTCATGTAGTATTTGTGTTAGGGTTTTTAGATACTGAAAAATCGACTTTACGAATACCAGTCTCTCAATAGTTTTGAGTGGCCGAAAACTTCCAGGTATTGCCTGAATGACGTGCAGAAGTTGTCAATACTAATTTTTAGTTAAAATTTTCATTTTAGTTATCTCAATTTTATGGCCATCACTGTAAAAAATACGGCATTCGCCCGAAATGTTTTTGATATAGGAAGCATGCGTTTAAAAATGGATCAAGTGGGCCGTGGATGCTACAGTTGAGTCTTTTTCAACGCATGTTACTTAAAAACGACATCTATTGTGAAATCTTAAGTTTATTTAGCTTATTTAACGAATTTGAAATAAAAACCTATTACCTCAGTGAAAACTGAAAAATTAAAAGTAATTTCAATTTTTATAAACCATTTAGCTTCTGCTGTAAATACTTGCGTCTGGTAGTTCAGCTATTGTGCCTATATTCTCTTAAAAATGACATGTAAAATTCAACTCATAACTGCATCAAAAAGGTATTTTAGCAATTTTCTTTATTTTAAATATAGGCATAAGTAGTTTTTCTTTGTTGATTTTCTTTTTTTTTGTTGCCTGATATTGATGACATAAAGGTTTGGAACCCCCCTACAATTATTTTAATTTTCTGTTTAACAAAACATGCAGCTTCTACTTTCTATCGTGTACAAAACAAAATTTCCTCAAAATATTTACCAAAAAATACAACTCCCCTTTTTCCCCGTTCTCAAGACCAATGACTATCAAACCAGATGTTACGCGCAAACATAGGTAAAAACTGATAATTTACGAGACAATCGCAAAATCTTAATTAATAAGCATACGCGATAGCCGGAAATAAGTGTCAAAACTGAATCTACAGTGCGAGATATAAATGCGCATCCTGCCCTAGACAACCGCTAATTATAGTCTTGGTTTTCTCCATCTTCTCGTGAAACTCCATGTCCGAGAGGTAACTGACTACTGTTTCACTATCAAAGGGTTTTACCGGAAGGCAATAAGCGGGGCACATGCGGCACGCATCGCCTGGAGCATCGACGTGGGCACATCCTCGCGGCTCGTTCATAGTCATCAGCAGCACGAGAGCTGCTACTGGCACCACGACCCTTTTACCCTCCGGCTACTTGCAAGATATTGCATTACGTAATTACCTATACTTTAAGTCCACAAGCGGGAGCAGGAGTTCATCTGGTCTTAACAACAAACAGGCGGGTTCACACATTACCTCCTCTGCGTTTAACGCTACTCTACAGCATCAGGCACGTTCATTGATTGTTCCGGAAGGGAAAGAGCTAGTAGCTGAAATTGTTTTCACTATCAGCCAACATCGTGTAACCAACTAATTTATGGCTTTACCAAGAGAAGTTAGTTAATTACAAAATGCTTTACGAGATGAGAAATTGAAATTTTTAATAACTTTTATAGCCGGTAAGTAATAAAATTTAAGTGAGGTGAAGATGCTGCAAAGTGATAAAAAGTCAAATAATGATTAAGAAATATTATCAATTTGATTTGTTTAAATAAAATAAGAAACGAAAATGTTAGCTAGGTTGCTTACCATGTATGTTTAGAGCTTTATTTTCAAAATAGCATAAATATTATTTGTATATGACACAATTACCATACGTGTTTATAGTTATTATTATTATTATTATTATTATTATTATTACAAGAAGTGACCAAAAATGGGCAACATTTATATTATATAAAACCGAGTAATTGATATTTCCTATTCTTTCTACTTTACTGCTTCGAGTTCTGAGATCCTTAAAAGTCAGAAACTTAATCTCTGAATGACAAATGTGTATTAATTTTGACATAAAAATATATTTCGAAACGGAATGTTTTTGTGTGACATCGGGAAGAGAGTTGTGCCTCATACTAATATATGCGATAGATTAATCATCCAACTTGTTAAAATATTTTATAAAATCACAAATTGGTATTAAAAAATAAGTTTACAGAGAGCAACTGCTACATCTCATTTTAATTTGCTCCAATATAAATTCAATTTCATATACAAATTGATTATAGGTGTATGAAATACTTAATTACGTCAACAATATTTATTTATTTTAACCTTATACGTATTTCCAAAATGTCCAATAGAGGAGAGTTTAAGAGATCAATTTGCTCAGTCATTAACGGTACAGTTTTTAAATGTTTGTGAATTTTAAAAGCTTCTAGTATATCCAATTTACGTTTATCATCACAAAAGTGTAAACATTTTATAGCGTTATTAGATGTCATTAAATGATGGTGTTCTAGTAAGTGATTAGCGTAATTGGATTTATGTGGATGTTTGTATTTGTAACAACGTACGTGTTCTTTATACCTAATATCAAAATTTCTAATTGTTTGGCCTACATAAACCGAATTACAACGCGAACAATTTAATTTGTAAATGCCTGATTTTAGCAAATCATCTGTTTTTGATTTTGCATTAAACAAAGTGTTTGAGATGTTTCTAGTTGTTTTAAAACTTACTTTATATTTATTTGTTTTGTTTATAATTTTAGCAATTTTTTCTGATTCGTTATTAAAATATGGGATCGAGGCATATTTAATTGTATCGGATGAAGTTGGGGTATTCGGATAAATTTTTTGAATGGCTAATTTATAATCTTTTTCTTCAATTAATGTATCGCTAGTTTAGTATTATAACCATTACTGCATGCAATTTGTTTAATAATTGAAATTTCTCTGTTATAATTATTTTCATCTAAAGAGACTGTCAAAGTTCTGTGTATCAGGGACTTGTATGCCGCTAATTTATGTGTTTTATGATGATAAGAATCGTGTGGTATTGTAATGTCTGTTTGTGTAGGTTTTCCATAAACTGAGTATTCAAATTTATTAGTTGTATTAATTTTTACGTTTAAATCGAAAAAGTTAATGGACTTATTTTGTTCAGTTTCTAGTGTAAATTTTATGTTTGGATGCAAGCTGTTAATAAAAATTAAAAATTCATTAATTATTTCAAATGAACTATTAAAACATGCCAAAATGTCATCAACATAACGAAACTAAAATATAACTTTCTCAGATTGATTTGATTCGAATATTTGATCTTCTAGATTTTCCATAAATATGTTAGCTAAAAGAGGTGAAATTGGACTTCCCATGGGTAAACCATCTTTTTGGAAATAAATATAATTATTAAAAGTAAAACAATTTTTATTGATGCAAAGTTCAAATTATTGAATCAATTCAGTTCGTTTTATTAATTCAACATTTTTTTTTAAATAAGAATAACATTTAACAAAGGAATACACTCCTGAGGAGGTTATTTGGGAAAACATATTAGTAACATTGAAACTAACTAGCATGTTTTGTGTTGGTAAATGTAAGTTAGACAACTCATTGATTAATTCGGAACAATTTTTAACTGAATATTTAGGTTTATAATCAAAACTGGTAATTATATTATTTAGTATTTTTGCTAGCATATGGTTGGGTGCATTTATGTATGATACTACTGGTCTAATGGGCATGTTGGGTTTGTGTATTTTTAATAAACCTTATAGTTTTGGTGGTTGTGGATTTGGATTTATTATTTGTTTCTTTTTGATAATTGTTAAACTAACCTGGCAATTTTCTAATGTTTGTTTTAATTCTTTTTAATAATTTTTGGTGGGATTACTATTTAAAGTTTTTAAGTTTAAATTGGTTATGAAATCAAATTAAATGTCATTGGGTAATATAACTAAAGTGTTTCCTTTATTTGGCTTAACAGAAATCAGATTATTAATGAAATTTTTTCTTTAATCGATTTAAGTAATAAACTATATTGATTATTTATTTTATTTTTTGATTTATTTGTATTTATTGACATCTCTTTTAATAAATTAGCAATTTGAAATTTTGCATAATTGAAATGTCTTTCTTTAAGAATCAATTCTGAATTGACTGCTAAAATTTTGTTAATATTATTGGTAAATTTTGGAAAAGAGGATAATTTAAAACCGTTATTTAGGAATTTTATCTGTTGGTTATTGAAATCTGTGTTTAATAAATTTAGAAAGCGAGGATGGATAGTTTGTAAATAAGTTTTATAAAAACACAAAAAAATCTACTTAACAATAAACCTACGTGAAGATTTTTAATTGTTAAATTAAATATAAAACGTTTTTAACAATTATAAATAAAATTTGTGTACTTAAATTTTGCCAATATTTTACTTATACAAAAGTAGTTTTCATAATCTGTAAGTACTTCTTTTATATATGTTCTTAGATATATTTTTATTATATAAAAAATTCCCTTTAACAATAATGACAATGAGCGCTGTAAGTTGCAAAATAACATATTACTACGGTGGCCCTTCATTTATTCTTTGTCTTGAAAAGATTCTAACACATAAATATGTATCGAAAGTAGAGGATGTGTTTGATAATATCAAACAATTGGATTCCAATAAATTGGAAAAGCATAAATCAAAGAGAACATGTAGCTACATTTCCGTCTCACCACTATAACTAGAAATGAACGGAACACAACAGAAAAGAGATCTGAAACGGGATCCACTCGTCCCCCGCTCCAACCCCAAGGCGTTGGCACAGCACTGGGGCTTACCTACTCACGTAAGCTCTTCAAATAAAGTATTTACTGCGATTTTTTGTCCGAAGCCCAATATCTAGCAAGTTCCTCTTAAGTACCAGCGACGTGTTTCGCTCATTTTTAGTTATAGTGGTGAGAAGGAAATCGAGCTATATGGTTTCTTTGTTTTATGCTTATACAATTTACTGGAATCAAATTTTGTTTGACAACACAGCCTCTACTTTCATAACATGCTTTAGAATCTTTTCAAGATAAAAAAAAAAGGTTCGCCGTAGTAATTTATTCTGTAAGTTACAGCGCCTATTGCCAGTGTTGTTAAAGGTAATTTTTTTATAAGAGTGTATCTAGATACCGACAAATTGTAATGAATATATCTAAATACAGTTACAAAAAAAGTACCCACAGATAATAAAAATTCCTTTTATTGTATTTTCTGTATAAGTAAAATATTGGCATAATTCAAGTAAACAAATTATATCGCATGATTATACTTATTAAGGGCTATTAGCCTATTAAATAAAGATACTATTGTTATCTACTGAATATTTTCTTTTCGAATAATCGGGTATTAAAGTCAACTTTAGTAAAAAATTCGTAGCGGCCTTCGTTTGGAAGATACAACGTTCGTAAAAAAAACATTTGATTCGCCTTTAGATGCATTACAACACCATCATGACAAAACAAAATTTACAAGAAGAAACATGTCTAGTTTCCAATTCCGGTTACGGTTAGAAACATTACAAAAACTATCTGCAACTAAATAACTTCTACAAATTTGATAAAAAAAATCGGTCAAAGGGTTCCAGAAACAGAGAAGAACAAACGCACCCACCCACCTACAGACGGACATTTTTTTAAATTACTTTTTTGGGTTCCTTGGACCCCAAAACGTATATTTTCGTTAAAATCTGAGATTCAAAAATTTGCATGACATAACTTTTCATACTTCAGTAGATATGATTATGGGTAAGTAAAAATCTAGTGAAACACCCAACGAATAAATTATTAAAAAAATAATAATGACATTATTTACACTGTCATTAAGCTTTTGTTAGAATAAGATATAAACTTTTTCAATTATATTATAATTTACAACTAAAAAAATGCAATCGATCGATTAAGTATTCATTGCAGCTTCATTTAATTTTGCAAATATTTGCTCATTAACAAACCATTCGTCTACTAATCAACATCTAAAACGTGTTTACGATAATTTATGACTTAGTAGAAATTAACTTAATTACAAAATAGCTTTAGATGTAAAACTTTTAAAGAATAACGTGCCGAGACATAACACAGAAATCCTCATATATCAACCAAAAACAGGTCCGAAAGTGGCTCTGGATATAAAAATAGAAAATGTTGCTTGCACTTTTTATAACAGTATTAATTAAGAACGAGAAGACAACAGATCAACAATGATGTCAGACTATACTAACATCATTTGAATTATGCGTCAACAAAATCCTTGCAATTTGTAAAATTAACGGATACACATATTCCTACGAAAGAAACCACTAAGGCAATTTTTCACTTTTTCGCTATTTATTTACGAAGACACTTAAGCATCGATAATAAATAAATGTTTCGCCATTTCTCTTCGTATTTGCAATATAAATCAGTAACTAATTTTATTTTATGCAAATAGAAATTGACTAAAGGAATTCAGATATAAGGACAGATAAACTCTTAGTATAAAAAATACATATTCCAAATAAAATTATTTTTGCTGCATTATTCTCATCTGAAGGATAACATAACAAAGAGCGATCAAAAAACCGCAAATATTTAAAGGTACTAAAACTGATTTTTTAGCTAATCCCATCTTACAGTTTTAGTGGAAACGCAGTTTTAAAAAATTGCCTAATCCCAGCTCTATAAATTTTTAATCGATTCGTAAAAAAGCTCTAATTAATTAAAAGTGCTTTAATAAAAATCGTAGAAAGATATTCCGTCGAGATATAAAAAAAAAGTTGTAAAAGCTACTATTTAGGTATAGAATAACGATTGGGCAACTCTTAATTAATTAACAGCAAAAAAATTAAATAACCGGCTCATTCCAGAATTTTAATTGTTTAATTTAATTTAACTGTAAATGCACAGAATTTTTCGAAATAGAGTTACCTTTATGCAAAAAAAAATATTTCTGTACTATTGACAGTTAACCGTGGACAAATATTAATTTAAAATATATACGATAATAAAGGTTGCAAAAAAAATAAAGAGTTAATCTTGTTAAAAAAGACTGCTGCTAACTCTTTAATAACTTTTGCAAATTTCACGGGTTTATTTTTACTGGCACGAAGCGGTCGTCGAAAATTAAATTTTAAAACACCTTTTTTGGGTTAGACAAAAAGCGAAGAGTCTACTAATATGTAGAACAAATTGCCTATTTTTATGTCGTATTAAAAAGGGTTTTACTACAAATCAATGTTAAGTTTGCGCTTGATGCAACTGTATTAATCACTATATCCCACCTACAGCCAATGGCAGCCGTTTATTTTCAAGCTCGTGACCAATTAGACTCTGACTGGCCGCGATAATACTTTTTAGTTAACTTCGACATTATCGGTGCTGTATAACCAAAGCAACACGTCAATAAAAAAATTTATTTTTGTATTTAAATAATTAAACAGCGCGTTAATAATAATTTTTTGGTTTGTGGATTTCTGAATTCATTTTAATAATAATAAACATATGCCCAGAAACGCTTCCTTACAGAGTTACTGTCTCTCGCAGATGGAATGGTCTCATTACGCTTTAATTAACACATTTACAAAATATTGAGATATTTTATTTCAACTTTATATTAATATTTATAAAAATATTTATAATTATTATTGCTTTAGCCCTCCACAGTATCTAAATTTTTCACAAAAATTATATTAACTCGAAAACCCTGCGCTCAAGCGACTTTTAACGAGAATATCTTTTTCGTGCAATTTTGTATGAAGAAGAGTTTTAATGATTTCGTGTGAAAAAAATACACAAAGAGGTACGTTTGGCACACCTTACTATATAATTTAGATTGAGCGGTCCCGAATGAGCAGTCCCCGACTCGTCGGTGACGCAATTGAGCGGTGATTCGATTGAGCGTTCTCCGATTGTACGGTGACCCAATTGAGCAGTGATTATATGAGCGGTGAGTCGATCGAGCAGTCCCCGATTGGGCGTGACCTTATTGACCGACGACCCGATTAACTACAAAATATGGATAGCTAAAATTTGTAATGTTTAATTTCCGTTTCCGGTTTCTTTTTTAAAACTTTTGCGCCCACTGAAGTTTCGTTGTACATGAGTGCTCCGAATTGAGTAAAATAAACTTCATTTCTAATTTTTTGTATTATTTAATGAACGCTCAATCAAGTCACCGTTCAATTAGGTCTTCCCTAATCGGGGTCCGATCAATCGACTCACCGCTCTCCCCGTCTAGTCGGGGACCGCTCAATCTCAGACCGCCCAATCGGGTCACCGCCCAACTGGGTCGACGCCAAATCGGAACAGTTCAATCCAGCTAAAACCCTTCTTACATCTCCGCCCCTGAATAACGGATTTTTACTAGAAACAGGTAAAAATGTAACCACTAATAGTAAAATATTCATACAAAATTTAATTTACATATTTCAGTTTAATCAAAGAAACATTATTTTAATTAAGTCGTGATTACACCGTACCATCTTCAGGAGGGTATAATTCCGTAGAGAAGAAACTTTAACATCAGTTTGTTTTAAATGACAACATAGAAAAGTTCGACAGATAGTTTTTATTTTCATCTAAAAATTTTACACCCTTACACAAAATAATTATAGGAAGAAAACGTGAACTTTCTTCGTTAAAGTGGACAGACAACAGCACAACGCGCGTCTTAAAACAAAAGAAAATGGAAAGAATTGTTTTTTAATTGTCATAAAAAAACATTTATAGAAGCTTTTAAATGCATTTTCTTCTTAAATCCACGTGAATTAAATCGAAATAATAGGGTTTTGCTAAATGATGCTTAAATCAGGCCAACAGAAGTAAGACCTGCTGGCTAATTAGTCGTATTTTACTATTATTCTTTCTATTTTAATTCACAATGTTTTACAATAAAAACAACAGTTATTTAAGCTACAAAGAATTTTAGGGACGTATTAATATTCGAGGAAGGGTAATATAAACGGAGGCGGAGTCGAGGTTTATATTACCTTCCGAGGATGTTATATCCTTAAAATACGTGTTGCTTATTATATTTTTCCCACTAGCGGCAGTAATTAGCTTAAAATAATAAGAAAATATTTGTAAAATAGGGAGCCATTTGACATCTGTCATCAGAACTATGATCAGAATTATGTTTTAATTATTTATACTGCGTAAGTTAGCGATGCCTGTTGCTATAAATCTGTATTACTATTATTTTTCTAGGAATGTCAGTGACACTATTAGATTCTGTAGTCAAGCGTAACCGAATAAACAAATGTGGCACTTATACATCTCTTGTAGCCATGGATGTATGGCGTACTTTCGTTGCAAGCAGTGGGACAAATTAGATTTTATCTACAACAGCGAGTAAAGTGACCACTTTACTCACTCCTAACAGTGAGTAAAGTGAAAATTTACTCTCTAGTTGACATTACCTCACTAACTTAAATTTGGTACATTTATGTAATTGTTACTATGGCATCCAGCAATTTTTTTATTTTGTTTTTAGTTTTCAAAGTATTGCGATTAGTCAAGTCAGCAATTTTATGTTTTGTTTCAAAAGCATTGTGATGCAATGCTTTCATTTTTTAAAACGTCAATTTAAATATTTTTGAAAATTGTACATATTATTCTGTTGTAGATAAAATTTTATATAGAACACATGACTAAAGCGTCTTTTTTTTATTTCGCAGACTTCTGCTCGATCAAAAAAAGTTCCACTTTACTCACTTGTACTATAAATAATTATTTTTTCATTGCATCCTCTTTTATTTTTCTCCTTTATTGTTTATACAGTGAATAAAACTAAAAAACCACCAGAGAAAGAGAAATATGTGAAAATATATTTCCATCATTGAAAACGATGTTGCATTTGTAGATCGATTGTTATTTAAACATTTTTGATCTTGAGTTGTGTTCGTTTGAACTAAACCAGTTGTAAACAGTTTATTGCAAACACATTTATTATTAAAATTTTAGTTATTTTGATTAGTGTTGTAGCTCTCTGATAAATATGATACCCATTTACCCAAAGTAAGAAAAATCCTTAGAATTAAATTATTGTTTAAGTTAAATAAATATCGGCTTTGGTTAAAAGTCAAAACCGACGGAGGTGGCAATAAAACCTCGGTTGTAAAGCAAAACCCATAACGGAAAATATGAGCTACCATAAACAATTTCTAAAATAACGATAAACACGAACCCGCCAAACGACAACAATAAAATTCAAAGGCCAAGGCGGAGAGTGAATTGTGAAGCGAAGACTGCGACGGTCGGTCACGGCAGGAACCCGAGAGAGCAGGTAGAGTTGCCCCGGGTTAACTAGGAAACCCTCCCGCAGGGTACATGAAGTTGCCGTGCCTTCAACCTCGCACCACAACATACCTGTGGTCGAATTTATCTCTCTGCCATTTACATCAGAATGCAAATAACGCAAATTACATTCGCTATGGTTATTTCTTTACACATCCTGTTGCTGCGGCTCGTTCGGATTCTGCACGAATCTGGTTGGGTTTAGGGTTTGGTTTAGACATGGAAGTTGTTTGTTTACCGACAGTTAGCGTCATTTAAAAAGAGTAAATTAACAGAAAATCTTAAGAAAAGTCTATACAGGACGCGTAATTTTCTAATAATTTTTGCAGCGCGTCAACACGTCGAACATAGAGGGACATTTTTTAAAATAACTCTGTGAATGACGTTCAGTTACTAAAAACTACAAATATAAACCCAAATTTGGATGTATATACGTATTTGACTAAATTCCAGCCATTCCAAAACAGCAACGCGCAAAAGACGAATATATAAAAATTACATACTTCATCATCTTCTTCGCCATTTTCAGGATTTTGGTCTTCATCCATCAGGACGAAGCTAACATCGTTATTATTGGTATTTTTGTTATTAATATCTGGAGTACCATGATCTTCCCGTCGTTCGACATCATTTACAATATCGTGTGGGTCATTAATGAGCATTCTGCGTCGTTTGGATCGCGGCGACAATAAATCGACGGTGAGTTGATCGCTGGAGATCGAGTCCGGTGAGTCTGGGTTATTATCCATTTTGTACAAAAATATTACAGTTTGTTATCGACAACAACTAAATCGCACTTATATTAATTATTAAGGCACATTCTTATGGCAAGAACTTGACTAGTAGGAAAGAAAGCTCGAGGCAAACTGACGTCTACTTGGCCGCAAGCAGTTGACCAATGGGGGGGCGGGGACGACTTCGCCCCCCTTCCCACCTGCTTAACACCGGCCACTTGTTATATAATCTACAGGTTTTATTGAAAATCATTCTTGGTTGGGTTCTGTGTCGATGTGAGATCACATTTAAAATATTATAGCAATCGTTCTGACTAGAGCGTCGTACAAAAAACAAGACACGTTCAGATTATTAAGTATTTTTATTTTAATTTGGAAATGGACGGCATTTAAGAGCTGATTTGCATTAAATTTATGTACAGATTTCTGATAGATTAGTATAAGTCTTCGGTAAGGATAAAAGGCGGGAAACTGCATGTTGTTCGTAATCAATCAGGCTCTCCTTAATTCTGATGATTTAATTCTATCATTAAATAGTTTATAAAAATACAAACGTATAAGAAACAAAATTAATAACCTATTAGTTATTGTCTGTTCTGTAAATTCTTGTAAATTGCAGTTTGTTGCGGCTTTTGTTGGACTTACTCAAAGTCCTTGCTACCAAATTTTCCACAAAAATCTTGGGTATAGTAGTAAATGTAAGTGAAAAATAGAATAAAAACTAGAATTTTTAACCCTGCCATGTCAGATTTTTCATAAAATATGTACAAATAAAGAAAATCTAACAATGTCACAAACAATTTATAAAAAGATGCAATATTGAATATTACAAGAAATTTCAACGCAATGCTGTATAGCAAACTGTAGGAATATAACTGATTATTGTTTAAAGCTTTTTTACAAGAGCCAATAAAATGCTTCGATTTTTTACTACATTTAATCAATCCAAAAAGCTGTAATCGAAAATTCAACGTGTAGAATTTTCACAAGTAAATTAAAATGATTACGCAGTTTTGTACTATTAATAATTATTACTTTGTAAAAAAGTATAAATTAAAGTTATATCGTTGAATAAGCTTTCCAAATTCAAATCGTTACAAGATTTTTTTCAGAGAATGATTTGTTTTCCATACATATTAATGCAAATTTCACTCAACAAAATCACCCCGACCGACGGTTCGTTGGATTTTTGAGCAGATTTTATTTGGAGAAATTTTGACGCAACAATTTCCATAAAAACGACAAATCATTCTCAAAAAATTCTCGACACTTGTAGAATTACCGGTGACAATCGTTAAACATTGCATTATAACGGTATAGGGATTAATACTGTTGTTATAGTATAATATTTGATTAGACGTAGAAAAGTATGGCTATTAACCAATATTTCTTAAAATTTAAATGTTAGTAATAATACATTTTGCAAACAGGAATGGAGACCTTTTTCAAGAATGACCAGATGAAGAGAAATGAGTTAAAGGTTAAATTAAGTAAACTATTACAACTTTGGGAATAGAAATATTAATGGAATTTGTTGTAACCTTATTGTTTTATCGGTAGGTAGGGAAAAAGGCTGTAGCTATTTAGTTAAGTTTTGACAATGTTATCTTATTTTAATAATTAACTTTTAAAAAAAAAGAAAACCGACTTCAAATAAAAACACAAAAGTGACATAAGTTAACTAAAAAGCAAAAAATAAATGTTTTTTATACAACAGTTTTATACTTATTTGTTGTTCCGTTTAATGTAATTAAGAAATTGTTGTTTATTATATAATTATTAATTGTTTTATAATTTTTAAGTCGGTGCCAAGTAAAACATAAAAATTCGAATTTAATTTGTTATTGCAGCAAGGTATATAATTTTTATGTTTTACTTGGCACCGACTTAAAAATTATAAAACAATTAATAATTATACTATAATAAACAACAATTTCTTAATTACATTAAACGGAACAACAAATAAGTATTAAACTGTTGTATAAAAAACATTTTTTCACTACTAGTAATATGGCGTAGCATTTTGACACATAATAGAATGCTGTGAAATTCAATTTCTCTACCTTTGCTCACTGACAGGTAACTAATTTTTCATTATTAACCACTAGTAAATAATGAACAAATTTATATTTTTTGATAATCCTGTGACAGTTTTAAAGAGAACGTTTTTATAGCACGATTTAATATAATGGAGAGATTCTATTTAATGGTATTTTATGCATAAAATAGTTGTTTAAATAAATTTATTTAATTTTAAAAACTTTGGTGTATTTGAATATACGTTTTTCGCGCCGTAATAAATGACAACCCCGTCAATATCAATTTCGCCTATAATACAACCACACAAAGTAAAAAAGAGAAAATTGTTAATAATTTCAGTATTTTAGATGAAACCAGTTCTTAAAAACAATGTTTGTTGCAAAGCAGCCACAAAAAACTTACTAAAAGGCTCAAAAAACTAGAAATTTAACTTTTATGTCAAATAGTAACAATTTTCAAACAACTGTCATGCCAGCAAAACAAAAAACTGCCATTTGTTTTATAATTTGAAATAAACAGGGATTTAAGTTATAATAGTCATTTTTCGACAATTATAAAGGTTTATATCACTAGTAGTGAAAAAAAAAGTATATACGCCTCGGTAGAAAAGTCTTATAGCCCTCGGGCTTTACATCCCTCGCCGCTACGCGCCTCGGGATCTAACCTTAGCCCTCAGGCTATAATGGTAGACTTTTCTACCTTGGTGTATAATATACTATTATCTACTCCCGTTTTAAAATGATCACATTAATATGTCAATTATTGTACGTGAAGTGTTACATTAATGAAATTGTGCGTAAAAGTATCAAAATCGTGTGCAAAAGACCAATGTAAATTAAGTGGGACTTTCATTATTAAACGATTTCTATCGACAAAAAACAATCGAGAAATGGCCACTTTGTTTATTTTGCGCTGTATTCGTAACGTCATTTCTCGTTAGTTTTGTTTGACAGATAAGTACGAAGTGCACTTTTGCAGCCTTTGCCTTTCGGTTCGTAGATAAAATATTGTATGACACTCATGTGTGAAAGACTTTTACGCACTCATTGCGATTAAAGCACTCGCCTTCGGCTCGTGCCTTAAACTTCGCAATTCTTGCGTAAAAGTCCTACTTCACACACTTGTATCATAAATATGTATTATTTTTTGCTTTTTAGTTAACTTATGTCACTTTTGTGTTTTTATTTGAAGTCGGTTTTCATTTTTTTTAAAAGTTAATTATTTTACAATTTTAAGTGATGGGTAGACCTACTAAGGATGCTTCTCGAATGAGGAAATGACGACTAGTTGAAACGGAAGATGAAATACGGAAACACTAAAAAGTCGGTTAAAAAAATAGATTTTGAGGAGTATCTTCGAAGTTCAAGCTCCAATACCAATGAAATTATAATGGGACCACCTTGGAACTATACTGAACCCAACACAAAAAAATCATTAAAATCGGTTCATAAACAAAAAAGTTATGCCCGAACATACATAAAAAAAAATGATAAAAAAAAACATATATATACAGACGAATTGAGAACCTCCTCCTTTTTTTGAAGTCGGTTAAAAACTTCAGCATAATTTTGAGGGCATTCATAAGAACTAAGGTAAATTAAAGAACTAAATTTTAGTTAATGACACCGTTGACTAATCTGTAGAAATATGTTTTATTTTTATTAGATGTCCTCCTACTAGGTAAATTATTATTATATATTAAAAACATCCCTAGTAAAAAACCCGCAAAATATTCTTAATAAAAGGTCCTGGCTAAAAAAAGCCCTAAAAAACATCTCGAGTAAAAACATCCCTTCGGAAAATGTTCCCGGTAGAAACATTGCCGGAAAAGATATCTCCGGAAATACAGCCTCGATTCAAAATACCCTTGAAAACAAGTAATAAGCATCCCACTGGGAAAAAAACGTGTTTTTTGACGTGTTTTATTTGACTCTGCACTACCCATATAAAAAATTATATTTTTAGCTTAATTAAAGCCGAGTATATGCAGGTTAACAAGTTGTATCGAATAAAAATACTAAATGTTGTCAAAGATAAAACGACAGTCTACTGTGATTAATTTTGCATGTAAAAATGGCTTTATGAAATGTTTGGAGAACCAAAACATACATAAATGTTTCATTAGGGAGTATTTCTGGAATTTTTCCAGGAGCTGTGTTTCCGGCGATATTTTTTCTGAAATTTTTTTTCGGTGCTGTTTTTTCCAGGGATGTTTTATTATAGATTCGGTAAAAACTTATCCAAAACTGAAGTGCAGGTTTGTTAATGAATTTTTTGCTACATTATATATTAGGGTTAATTAATTTTTGAAATGAATTCTTATTTGTATTAAAATATACAACTAACGAGAATATACAAAAAATTTCGATAAAAGATATTGCAGCTTCTCAAAATCCAAAACTTTTGTTGGTGAGCATGATTGTTTTAAATCAGTGATTTAAATTAAGTAAGTTTCATTAAATAAAATTATGATTTTAGATCTTAAAACACCCAAATCAAGTATAAAGTACAAATATTCGCGAAAAACAAAAAAATTACTCAAATTGTAGATAATGAAATTTTAATAATAAAATCACGTGGATTTAAACTACCGATAAAATCAAAAATTTAAATAAAAGTATCATAACCTCCTTGACACATTAAAAACTAACTTAAGCATGTTGTAGCGATGATTCTGAAGCAAATATTTTAGTATTCGTACAGTAGCTGACAGAAGTGCTGCTGCCTACTGCCAATTTTGTAAAAAAAAAAGAGAGATCAAGAGAATACCGTGCGTTAAATATGGCAGTACATTTCAATTCGATAAAAACAGTTTTTGTTTCATTAGGAAGAGGTTTTTATTTATCGCAGCTTTTATTTCATCCTCAAGGCACTGTCTGGTATTCCTCATTATTTACGAAACCCCCTGCACGTGGGGAATATTTTTAAATAATTGCAGGATAGCTGATTACCGTTTACTCGGCAGCATCTCAACTTTAATTTTTTTAGCAAGCCAAGATTGCAAAAAACTCTTTTAAACTACTAGTTTAAAATAAATAATTACTGCCTGCATCAAAGGCACTGACATTACAAAAATGTATAGATGATACAGCCTGTAATTATGCAAATCAGTCTTCATTCACAACTTTAGACTGCATGCCGGTATGAAATAAGATTACCAAAATTAACAGATGTCGACAGTTATATTACCACGACAAATAATTATTACTCGATCAAGGAAAATGCTATAAAATTCTTCTTAAAACGTATTCAATTAGCTTAAGTGAAAACGTAATGTTCGTAAATGTCATTTTATTAAATTGTCATAATCAAGTAGAAGAAAAATGAGAAACGTATATTTTTTTAAACAGTTAAATGTAAATATAGTGAGAATAAAATCGCAAACTATAACTAAATTAAAAATTATTTATGAGATATATAATTTAAATTTGATACCGTTATTAACTTGTCAGTCAATTTTCCTAATAAATATTCATTTTCAATAGAGTCCGTCCCTTAACTGAAATAAACACTAGAAAGTCTAAATGGGTAAAATTTAAGAAAAGAAACCTTTTTCTAACTTCGTACCTGCTTCAGCATAATTATAGTACAAATCTGGAGAAAAAACCCTTTTACCTACTCTACCTGAGATTACAACAAAAATAATTTATCTTCTACTTGGTCGTAAACTTTCAAAATTTTTGCAAGTTCTAGTTTTAAGGTTGGCTAGTTTTAAAACTATAATTTGACAGGCTTTCTTTAAAATATGGAACTCGCAAGTTATCTATTTTTTTTTTCAGTAGAAAAGATGCGGTGTTTATTAGTTTATATGGGGATGCAGGTGTTATAGTTATAAATTAAAAAACAGAAGACAAAAAAAATTAAAAAAATTGTCTTTTGCCCGACAAGCCGGAGAATATAAGCTATGCAGAATCTACTAAAAGTAATAACGTCACAGAAAAAAAAAAACTAAAAAAACGAATCCAATGTAAAATATCCTGGAATAAACCGACCCGGAAAAAATCATCAAAAAATAGCGACTGGAAATTAAAGCTCCAGGAAAAAGAAGCCCCAAAAAGGATCATCAAAAAACACCCGTAAAAACCCACGGAAAAAAGAATCCGAAAAAATCATCAGTAAAAAACCACAAAAAAATATTCTCGGGAAAAAGCCTTTGGAAAAAAATCCTAGAAAAAAAGCCGCGGAACACCGTGTGAGTTTGTGTGTTTGTACGTGTAAATATTGGTTACGCCTCATAACTCCCGAATGCACAGTCCGATTTTGATGAGCTTCAAAATGTCAAAACACTTAAAATTCGCCGTCAAAATAAGCTTTAAAAAAACTCCGAAACGACGTCGAAGTTATGCATGTTTTTTGGTAGCATTTTTACCGGAAAACAAACGTGAAAACGGAATTTGATAGAAAACAACGTTTTTTCCTAACTTTCTAGCTGCGAATTTTTGAGTTTTCATTTTAACGCATTATTACCTAAAAACCAGGTCACAGATCGGGACGAAGTTTGATAAAATAGCCCCAGGAAAACACAATGCCACTATCTAAGAAAATTTTTGTACAAATGAAAACTGTTATTTTTGGAGGTGTTTATACCGGGGTTGCTTTATTCAGGGGATGTTTTTACTCGAGTATGTTCCTACAGGTAATTTTAAGTGTATTTTTTATCTGGGGATTTATTTAGAGATTTTTGTCGAGGCTGTTTTTTCTGTATAAACCAAATTTATAGATATATCAGAAGTGCAGTTAAATTGATTTAAATAATTATCAGAAATTTTATTAAATTACATAAATAGAGATTTTACCAGCAACAATTTCTAGATGACATTTCATACGTAAAGCAACAATACCACATTCGCGTGCTGCCAAAATTCTGTGGCATTCTCTTTCGTGATCTGGGATCGTTAATGTAAATAATAAATAAAGACGCATGCAATGCGTTATTATTTTAACACTAACACGCTCAACATGACAAAATAAAAACTACATTTAAATAAACATAGGCATCCTAGTGCGAAGTACAAGCACTCTTTAGTTATAAGTAGGCTGAAGTGTACCTGAAGTTAAGAAAACATAAATATTCGAGATGCTGTTAAGGTACAGTAAAACCGAGATAAATTATTAATTGCTGCTGTTAAGGCAGAGAAAACTAACGAAAAAGAGACAATGTCATGTACGGTGGTACAAAACACGAATGATACAAGTATGCAAAGATATAGGTGAAAATGATCAAGATAATTCCAGCAAGGTTGTCTAATCGTTGCAAGTACCTTCCACTTTATTTAGCGCTTTTGGGTCGTTATTGCCCATAATACAAGAAATTCTAAAGTAACCATTCATTAATAAGCTCAGTAATTCAGCTATGTTTTGCTGCCAAATCGCTTCACTCTAAATTATGTAGTTTTTTGAAATCTTCTAGTTTGAATTGAAGTTAATTTCTAAGGTATTGTTTAGTTATATCATTAATTTTATTAAAGAGAATAACTTATATGTTATTTCAATTTTTCTTGTCACAATCATTGTAATGAGTTACTTAAAAAAATAAATTAAAGTAATGAATTGCAGTAGTGACATGAATAAAATTGCGTTACAACTAAACACAAAACACAAAGAACTATGTGGAAAAGTTTCAACAATTGATTGAACACGATTTGCTAAATTATGTAATTTGTTTAAATTTTAGATACTGCAAAAAAAATTTATTATTATTAACTATTATCCTTATTCGTTCACCGGCAGTTTTTTTTATGAAACCGGTTTTTCACATTTCCATGCCTAAAAAAATTAATAAAGCCAGTTTGCAAATCACATTGCGATACAGTGAAGTTGAGAAGTAAACACACCTTTCTCAGGTGCTCTGAGTTTGCACCTGCAGCTCTTCAGGTAGCTCGAAGCAGCCTTGAAATACCTTTCCCCTGGAAATTATCTCTATCCTTCTTAGTCAGATTTTGCAATCGTTATCTTTATCTTACTCCATCATTAGTGACTAACGGTTCTAAATTGATTTTTCTCGGAAGAAGCTGCCAAAACCACCTCTCAGCATTCCAAATTTTTGCCATAAAAGCTACGGTTAAGAATTTTCGAGAAAGAGAAATTGTTCAGGATTTGAAAAATGCTGGCCTCTAACTAGTCAGTTACAATTGAAAATTGAAACTTTCTGGAAGAGAATGAGCAAAGGCTGATAAAGTTGAATCGTGTGATGAAAACGAATCTGTCGAATGACAATGATTAATGTACTTTCATAAAATTTAATATTGCAAGATTACATTTAACATGGAATAACAAGCAAGAAAATGTTTCGATTGATCTTGATATATGAATTCCAGACGAAGTTGTGTTGTAGGTTTAAGTTTTGTTTTTTGTTATTTTAGATGGGGCTATTCTTATTAACTTTTAATTGCAGCTCTTTTGATAGATAAATATTACAATGTGGTATTATATTGTAAGCTTAAGAAAACATTTCAGCATAAGCCAGTAAAAAAAATATGTGATTAGTGACTAGCCGATTACCCCATAAATCTACTGTGTCAAGCTTACTTATGTCTTTATAATTAAAGACTAGCAAGAAATGCGAGTTTGTGGAAAACCATGCATTAAATGTGTTATTATAATCTTGCATTTATTAATTTAAAAAAAAACTTGCAACTCATTGTCTAACTGGTTAAAGCGCATTCTAAAGTTTTGTGGAGATAAGCAAATTAATACGTATAATTACACTTCCTTGATTTCAGTTTATCAAGATAAACTTCGTATAATTAAAAAAAAACTACAGTTTACGATTTCTTCTAAACAGAACAAACAGTTAAAACAATTACAATAAAAAATTTACCCATAATTTAAAAAATAAAAAATAAATCGTGGCTTTTGGTGTTCGATATACTATAAAAAGCAATTAAAAATAAGAAGCACTACAAATATAATTAAAAGACAAACAGAATAAAATAAGACTGGAGATATAGGTCGTAAATGCTATGCTGTAATCAGATAGGTATGTAAATCTCGGCTAATACGAAACAAAGATAGTTTTTGTTATTGGCGTATGCAATATTTTGGCTTTTAGGGTACATTAAATAACCTTGTCATAAAATAGAAATGCAAAAAACTAGAAAAAACAACAAATTCCTATCCCACTCAAAATCGGCGAAGCAGTTCGTCTAAACTTACACCAAAATGTTTTCTATTTATATTTTTCACAGTGTTTTATTCAACGTTTCATCTATGACAATTACTATCATCATTCCCTAAAATGCAATTACAAAAATAAAAAAAATACTTATTTATTTATTACATCATAAATGCAAGTGTTTTGCACGTATAGTTAGTACCCTTCAAAATGTTTGAAGAAGTTCACCTAAATGCTAAAATTTGCCTTTCCTGTTTGTTTTTCGTAATATTTTGTCCGTATTCTTTAATTTAAATTTTTTCAAATTTCTTATGCAGTATTAATATACATGTATGTTTAATTAACATTTTTAGTACTTTTGCTTAGTTTTATTAAATACATTTATAGAAATATTAATTAGTAGTTCGTATTGATTGCATTTTCGTTCATTTTCGTTCACAATAATAAAGGTAGAAGTATATTCATCTTCATTCTGAAGAATGTGGTGGATGATCTACAAGCTGCTAATAGGACACCTTATTTTAGTGTAAAATCGGCAGAGATATAAAAATTAAAATGTATCTTGAGGTTTCTTTTTAACCCCTGCTTTGGAAGAGGTATTTAGGTATACTTTTGAGGTAGAATTATATTTCTTAAAATAAGTGATATTAATAGCAGAATAGATGTTAACAAATATCTTTAGTTTTTTTTCTACTTTTTTATTAGTTATGCTTTTCACCTAAAAGTATATATTAGCATCTACCTCCGGGAGTAGAATTTTTTACGTTTTGCTGAGGTATATTAATATCAGTTGAGGTAATATAGCTGCGTTATACGAGGATCGTTCGAAATGTACGTGGCCTAACAAAGAAAACGCAAGTTTTTTGAGCAAAAATGATTTTATTTTTTAATATAGTCTCCTGCTCGCTCAACGCACTTTCTCCAACAATGCTCCTAAGCAGCAATGCCGTCTTTGTAGGTCGATAAGTCCAAGTCCTCAAAATAGCTATTTACAGCAGCGATTACCTCGAAGTAAGCTGAATATCTTTTACCGCCGAGCCATTTTTTGAGGTTTGGAAATAGATAAAAATTGCTGGGAGCCAAATCTGGCGAATAGGGCGATAAAGCACTAATTCGAATCCCAATTCATGAATTTTGGCCATGGCGATTGCAGACGTGAGTACAGGTGCGCTGTCTTGATGGAAAAGCACTTTTTTTCCGCCAAATAAGGCCGTTTCTCTTTGATTTTGTCGCTCAATTGCTGCAACAAATTGGCATAATACTCGCCTTTTATTGTTGTTCCCTTTTCGAAGTAGTCGACGAAGATAATTCCATGAGAATCCCAAAATACAGTTGCCATAACCTTTCCTGCTGACAAAACCGTTTTTGTCTTCTTCGGTGGCGGAGAACCTTTGTGTGTCCATTGTTTGGACTGTTCTTTGGTTTCGGGAGTGTAATGGTGGACCCAGGTTTCATCGAAGGTTATGAAACGGCGCAAAAAGTCCTTCGGACTGCGACGAGAACGTGCCAATAAGCCGCGAGAAACAATCAAACAATTCAGGTTTTGCTCAAGTGTGAGCAACCGCGGCACCCAACGCGCGGAGTATTTTACATTTTCAATTCTTTAGTTAAAATTCTGCGCACACTGTTATTTGAGATGCACACTATGTCTGCTATCTCGCGCACTATTACTCGACGGTCATCCAATACAATACGGGGAAATTTTTCAATCATATCCAGGGTAGTAGCCGTTTTTGGCCCTCCACTGCTGGGTTCGTCCTTTGTGCTCACACGACCACGCTCAGCAACTCAGTTTTTAACCATTGAAAAGAAAGGAGCGGACTTCAAAAATGTCGAATCTAACTCTGCTTTGATTTTTGTTGGTGTTAAGCCTATCAAATGAAAGTACTTTATCACTGCTCGTAACCCAGTTTTTCCCATTATTTACGAAATCACTCGAAAAGGTCACTTTGGCGAACTGTCAAACACAAACTAATTAACAGATCGCTCTATACTGTCATATTTAACCTAAGAAAGGATGGTTCTGAAAAATGGCAATGCAAATTCCGACGAATTAGCGCCATCTCTGTAATAGGCCAAGTACATTTCGAACGATCCTCGTATCTTACCAGAAACATAAACTAACAAATTATTTAGTTAATTATTTTATATGAGAAGGTATTTGAATTATGCGAGTACCTTAGCGTTGGATATGCATAATAGCTTTAAAGGTAGAATAATAAACTTTTGCACTTTACAGTGTACCCATGGAGAAGAGCAAGAATTTGTGACATATCCAATCAAAAACAATTTTTTTAAAAAGTGACACCGCCGCCGGTGCGTGGTGGTCCGGTGGTATGCACATTTTTTTGTCTGAGAATATTGTTGTTTCAAAAAAATTGTTTTTCAGATTTTTTGATTCTATATTTTGATGAATGCAAATTATCATTAAAAATTAATTTTTTGAAATAATGTTTATTTCCAACGTTTGTGGCTTGTCGTTGGAATTATATTAAAAGTCATCCTTAAGGAGTGCAGTATTGTATCAATCAATGTTAAAATTTGTATTATTTTTCAAATTCATACCAACATGGTAATATTACAGCATAACTGTACATACCTATAACTATTTATTATTGTTGAATGAATATGCAAAACACTGTGGCAGGAATCCTAGTTTAATATCACCCGTAGAAGTACTGCACATTACACATTTAATTTATAATAATCAGTTTCAACTGAATACTTCCTTCAACATTAAGTCGCGAAATAAAAATAAACTCGCATAATATCCTGTAACGAATGCGGTAAGAGCAAATGAAAATCACCAACAGGTGAAATATCATACTAACAGCAAAAGCGAGGTCGGTTCCATGAGAAAACTGAATTTAAAAAGCCTCGTTTACCATTTCCAAATGATAAATTATCAGCGAAGCAAAATTTACACCATAACCGCGCAAATGTTAGTAAATTTTATGATTCCCAAATTCTGTTTCAATTTTAATGTTAAGTTATGGATAATTTTGCGATATCAACTTTATAAAACATATTCAGTTACTAATCACAATCAGCTGTTTGAAATTATGCCAATTCAAAAAATAACCTTTTATTAAATAGTTATTTACGATATAAGTTTTAAAAGTGAGATTTTATTCTGTGAGTGGGGAATTTTGCGAAACGAGCGAGAGCGAGTTGAGCAACCCCCCCGAGCAAAATAAAATCACTTTTAACATGTATATCGCACACTATTTTTTATACAACTGTTTATATTTAATTTAAAAACGAATTCATCATTTTTATTTTAAATTGTTTCACAAAAATCAGCTATGTTGTGGTGTAGTCACGTTAATGCAGTGAAAATTGAAAATTGTTTATTAGCAGGCTTAGGATAATTATGCATTTGCATATTTGCATATGCAAATGCATATTTTTAACATTTTATACAATAAATGCATATTTTGACCATTTCTAACTAATATTGCATATTTATAGAAAATTTGTTTTCAGTTTGCATAAAATGGCAATTTTCAATTTTTTAGCTACTTTCAAAGCAGGCAGCGTAAAACTTATACTTGTTTTACATCTAAAACCCCTTGAAAACATTTAAAAACAATTCAAAGATTCTTAGAATGACTAAGTAAGAGAGGCTTACGGATTACATCACTTTCTAATAATTTGCAAGCCAGGTAAAAGTATCTTTTGGGGAACCTAGCCTTTGTTAAATTAAATACCTACCTCAAACTACTTAAGGAAAAAGTATGTTCTGGGAAATATCTAACAACACTTCTTTTCTTGCTAATTACTTAACTTTTATTCTATAGTAAAATCCTTAGTTCTCTAATATTCATCGAACCGTTAACATTGAAATATTAAAACAGTAAAGTGAAAGTGTTAAAATTTAAAATGGGAAAAGAAAAAAGGTCTTTAAGTGTAGTTATGAACCAGTTTGTGGGTGATTTTCCAGACTTTTCCACCGATGGTGCTGTGCTATTTTGCAAATGTTGTGAAATTACAATATCGGCTACAAAGAAATTTCAAATTACTCAGCATATGCAAACAGGAAAACATCTTAGCAATAAAAATAGAAAAACTGCTAATAAGCAGCCGCAATTATTGATAAGTGCAATGCCAAAGCCAGGGCCAAAACATTCCGAATTTAATTATGATTTGTGTAAAGCCTTTATATCTGCCGATATACCTATGCCCAAGTTACAAATCCCAACACGTACCGAATTTTTCGAAAAGTACATGAGAAGAGATATACCAAATGAGTCAACGTTAAGAAAAAATTACGTTCCTGAATTGTATGCTGCTACATTAAACCAAATGCGGGCGAAGGTGAAAGACTCTCAAAATATTTGGGTTTCACTTGATGAGACAACCGATGTGGAAAACAGAGCCGTTGCAAATTTTGTGTTTGGCGTTTTGGGGTTAAATGAGGAAAAAATAAATCGTATTTACTGACGATGAAAGTGTTGGACCATACAAACCATTCCACAATTGCGGCGTTTTTTAACGATTCGTTAAGTTTTTGTGGCCCTCAGGAATTCTTTATGAACAGGTGCTAGTGGTATGTACGGATGCAGCCCCATATATGTGCAAAGCTATGACCGGCCTGAAAGTTTTGTACTCCAAAATCACGATACACATAAATGTTTATGTGTATCGTGCCCAAAATGATACATGTTACCTGTATGGCTCATGAATCTAGGAATAAAAAGCCGTGGAAAAAAAAGCCGGGGTATAAAAAGCCGGAAAAAAAAGCCGCGGAAAAAAAAGCCGGGGGAAAAAAAGGAGGCGGAAAAAAAAGCCGATGGTATAAATATTAAACATATTTAATAAATAAATACTTATTAAATTCCAAAATAACAACTACTACAATAATTTGTACAAACTTTATTTTATGTCAGAAGACAAAGTGTTATAATAATGCCCATTATTATACATTATTATTATATTATTATATTATAATACACACAATTATAGTAATACACATTAAAATTATAATAATCATCATAATAATAATATAGAGACTTACACATTTATTTAATTACAAATGTAATTGAGTAAAAGAAAAACACTCTTTACATTTCCCATTAGAAAGCAAACAGGTTTCTAAATTTAGTAGTAGTGGTAGTAGTTAAATGTAAGTCTCTATATTATTATTGATATTATTATAATTTTAATGTGTATATAAACAGTTTGGCTTCTGACATAAAATAAAGTTTGTACAAATTATTGTAGTAGTTGTTATTTTGGGATTCAATAAAAATGAAACTTCACAATTTTTTAGTCATTCTATGCCCCCTTAGTAGTGGATCAAATCATTGTTTTCTTTGCTTCAAGTATTTATTTATTACATATGTTAAATATTTATACCATCGGCTTTTTTTTCCTCCGGCTTTTTTTTCCGCGGCTTTTTTTCCCGGCTTTTTATACCCCGGCTTTTTTTTCCACGGCTTTTTATTCCGCCTACCATGGCTCATGGATTGCACAGAGTTGCAGAATTAGTTCGCTCCCTTTATCCTGACGTGAATGCTTTAATATCCACTGTGAAAAAGTAAATTTGAAAGCACCCAGCCGTCAGCAAAAATTTAGAGAGTTTTACAACAATCTACCACTTCCTCCTGTACCCGTAATCACAAGATGGGGAACATGGATCGAAGCTGCCAAATACTGCGCTGAAATCTTTGAAACTAAACAAACCGTTGTGAATGAATTTGATAGCGAGGAAGCTCAAAGCATTAAAGATGCGCAATGCATTCTAAAGAAGAAAGGAGTCCGCGAGGAATTAATTTTTATTGCAAGCAAATTTACTTGCATTTCATCTGCTATTTGCAAATTACAAGGAAGAGGAATTCCTATAAAAACAAACATTGAAACAGTAGAAGAAGTAGTTCGTGCTTTGAGTGTGCTAAAGAAAAAGGATTTCATCGTAAAGTTAAAATCAGTGCTTTAAAAAAACAGTGGCTATCGCCAGCTCAAAAATATTAGTGACGTGTTAGAAGATAAGGCAACAATTGATGACAGTCTTGTTAATTTAAAACTTGCAGATATAATTAAATTACAATTTCCTCCTATGGTTTCGTGCGATGTCGAAAAATACAAAAATACAAAATACAAAAATATACTTGCAGATAACAGGCGTAAATTTACCTTTGAACATTTATTACACCATGTAATTATTAAATGTAATAGTAGCATTTAAATTCTGATTCCTGTTTTTATCTTAACATTAATTAATTAGGGACTACTGTTATTCTTAACTTTTAAGTGCATATTTATCCTAAGCCGGTTTATTAGAAACTTCAGAAAACGTTTTGTTCTAATGTGTATGTTACTATTTATAAATAAATTATAAACTAATTACCACTGGTGTTAAAAATCTTTTTTTACTAGTGTTAAAAATATTTTTAACGTGCTACCTTATAAAATTGAATTTCTAACCTGGGTAACTTGAACTAAAAGTGTCATTTTTAATGTCAGTTGTATAAAAAAATATTTTCAAAGTTCAGCATTTAAAATACCTAATTGTAAATTGCAGTAATGTATTAATTTATTTTCGTATCCTCTTCAACCCAGGTTTATATTCTTAACGGAAAATTTATGCACGTGTCTGGTATGATTAACCTTCCACCTAATGAAGTTAAATGCGCATTGCAGTCACAATTCCATTTTACATAATGTATGATAGGAAAGTCATTATAAGCTCATTCTGTTATGCTACTTTGCTGCAAATCGCTTGCTTATTCAAGTATTCCAAGCACATATTTATGCTTATGATGGTAAATAGACCGAGTCCAGATTATGAGTACTTGCAACCAGAAAAAGTGGGCGAACCACTTTGCCTGTATTTTCCCATACATGTAAAAACACATTTGCTTTAGATATATCTATCCGCAGCAATTGCAGCACTTCCAACCAAAAACTGTTTTGAGTTGGAGAATATTTAAAGATTTTCATTGCAAGAAAAACAACTAAAAATAAATCATAAACTACCTGATTAGAAATTTTAGGGGCTTTAGTTAGCCGGTCAGCACTGTACGTGTATCGGTAACAAGAAATGATTTTTATTAAGATAATGATTGAGATCGAAAAACACTAAAGTTTACTACCAAAAACTGGAAGGAGGAAGAGGGTTAGCTTTTCTAAATAATAAATTATATAGAAAACAAAATTACAATCTTATTCTAATACGACTCATTAACAATTTACCTTGCATAGAAATGTTTTACCGGACCCTAGGTTACTAAATGAAGAGACACACATTTTCGATTTCCAAAAATTCATAGAAGGCGTCACAGAGAAATTAGGGAACTGAGACTCAAACCAAATTGTAGCCCATCCCTAGTTTCATAAGCCTACAATATTAAAAACAAATAGTGTGGAAGTTTTTGCACAATTTTTCATAGTTTTGAAAGTGTTATTAATTTACAGTTTTCAAGGTTCCGACATGACATGATATGACAACTCATTTTTGAGTTAATAAGCGTTAAAATCAAAATTTTTTAAATTTCGTAAAACGTGTTACAGCAAAATGAACAGATTGAGATTCCAGCCAAATTGTTGTTCACTCGTAGCTCTATGGACCTACAAAAATAAAATTTCAGGCAAAATCTCAGAATAGAAAATTTTACAATAAACCTATTTATTTCCATACTGAAAAAGTAAAAACGAAGATTAATAGATGATTTTAGTTAAAATCAATCAGAAAGAAAGAAAAAGAGTTTGTTAATGACAGAATTCGCTTAACCAAGTAAACGAAATCCGTTACCTAATTTAATTTAATTACTAGTCATTAAAATCAACGTGCGTAATTTTTACTTTACTTTAATTTTCATTCATTTCTAAGCAAAATTATTTAAATTTATTTGATGGAAATTGTTGGAAAACATGATTTTTAGCTTAACACATTGAATTGTTTTATGAAAGTAATGTCCTTATTTTGCTATTTGTTGGTACTACTATATAATCGTAGAAATTTTATTAATATTATAAATAGCCCCCAAAAAATGTGTAAAAACGATTCTTAGCGCCATGCACTATAAATAATTTAAAAACTGTTGTAAACATTTCCTTCCGAAGCTTGTTTATCTGGCAAGATGCTTATACATGTAAGAATTTTAAAGCGAAAAATTTAATTAAATTTAGTACTGATGCTATAACTGTGGTCTACACTACTTATTCACCTAATAAATAAACATTTGTTGTAACCCATGAAAATTGTGATAATGCGTAAATTGTGCAAACATTCCTAGCGTTTAGTTTTTGTCTTAATTTTGTCTGACACCAACATTTCATATTACATTAGTTGCATATTTTGCTAAGAATTACGATTATAAACTATTTTTTCTTAAATAATTATTACATTTATTGAACCAATTTTTCAGCACTTTTTATTTGTATACTGTATACATTCTTATTAGCCAACTGGGTTGCTCATTTTCCGTGCCACCATTAATAACCCGATTATTTTTCAATTCACACGCGGTATAACTATTGAAATTTGCAATAACAGCTACCAGTGTTTTATAAGTGAAAAATAGTTTCGACAAGTTAAGATCGTAGCTGCGGCAGTACACGCGAAAATGACGACCATTTCCGATAACATTCGCCGTAATTAAAAATAATTAATTTTATTGCATTTAATTGTGCTCGATACAGTCATTCCATATATTACAAGTGGCCCCCTTTTTTTTGTGATAAATTTGGGTTGATTGTTAACTCGTGGTAGTTCATTTAGAATATAGTATTTTATTCTATCTGTCTCCTAGCTAGCTAGCACTCGTGAATAATCAACGCAAGTTTATCGGAAAATTGGGATCACTAGTTATATTACTAGTGATAATTCTTTGAGACTATTTTTAGAAAATATCTATTGCTGGAAACCTTTCTAAAACCTTTTCACATCAGCAGCAGAGCACAGCTAACCGCTATGTTTTGAGATAGCATTTACCAAGAAAACTCTTAACTTCTGAAGTTAAAAGTGCGAAATCTAACACAGAATAGACGCAGTGGACCACAGAATACTACATAAATGCTATATGTTGCCTATGTATTCACTTAGTATGCGTCATGTGCAATTGTGTTGAATTGAGGGTCGTACGAAAGGGAAATAAATAGGTTTTAGTTATTTTAAATGTAATAGCGGAACCCGTAGACTACGCCTCACAGTTGTTTTTTAAATTAAAAAAAAAATAAGTACGCTGTAGCAAGAGGTTAGATATGTTTTTAATACGTCTCTCAGTATTGTATATTTTCACATATGCAATAAGTGAGTAATTATGGAACAAGTGCAGAACTGAATATTAGTAATTACTAATTTTCTACTATGTGTTATCACTATTTTTGCGTTCTTATTGTTTCATGACTTGCTGTAATATTTTTTTTTTATAAAATCCAATAAAATTAAACACTATATCGCATTTAAGGCTTTTGATGTAAAGTTGTTTCGAAAAGCGACTTAATAAAAGTCGGCTTTAAAGCACTGTTCACATGCAGCAGGTTTAACAGCTTTTTGACAACCAATTCTGCCACGAGAAGCCTTTATGTTTCGTGCCCTCGTGCCCGAAATCTGAAGTTACACCACTGGGTCCAGCTCACCCTACTCCAAATAAATAAATTTGTTTTGGCCCCTTTTACCCGGCTGGACTAATCGGCTTTCTCGGCTTGTCCGAGTTTTTTAATAATATATAAATTCTTTAAAATAAAGACAATCTAATTTTGATATTTTCCACATGAATTTTCTTTGCTTTTAATGTCATGCTAATCTTTTAAAATTTTATAAGACTGCATTAAACCCATTTTTAAAATTACATTTTCTATAAATTCATTGTTTCAACTCTTAGTTGGGTTTTTTAGATGGTCTACATATTGCTTATTATTGAAAATATTCGCTCAGCAGGTGGAAGCAATTTCGGAAGACTTGAAACCAAATTCAACAGTATGCTTTTTAAGTTATTAGTTTGTGTTGGAAATTATTATGCTCCGACGCCTGGAAGAAACAGCGCGCCGTGTACTACGAGATCATAATTCTAGCAACCCAACGCGTAAGGTTCCTTTCATAAAGTCATTTTTTTGTCTGCTTAAAATTCAGATGAGAAATGCAAAATGATAAAACATTGGTTATTAGTTTTTGAGTGCTGATCTAAGCATCTAAGCCAGTTGTATTTGCGGAGTATTAATTATAAGTTTTGTTTATTTATTCACAAAATGTTGAAGAACTTTCAACCTATTTATAATGATTTTGTCGGGTGATTTAATTATTGTAATGTAAATGTGTGCGTTTGAGTCAATAAAATGCTGAATTTCAAGCATATTTATTTGTTTATTTTATAAATGTATAAGCAAAAATTTTTCTCATGAAGATTGTTCAACGGCTTTATTATAATAAAAGTAAGCCGTAATCATAAATAATCACATTATAACAACAGTAGTGCCCGGAACATAAATATTGACTCAAAACAATCACTAAACTGAGCCGACCTGCAAGGGACCGCCGGCATGTTTTAGTGATAAATTTTCCCGAGATGTAAGATTTGGCCCTTTTGTTATGGTGAGACAGTTACAGATTTAATATAGAATTATAATTAGTTTTTCTTAACAGATTAATTTATGGAGCAAAGAAAAACACAGTTGAATATTTTAACTTTCAACAAAATGTAAGCAGTATTTTCAAAGCGGGTTAGTCAAACAGCATTGAATGAATTATTGAAGGTAGATCAGTCAATCAGAAGTAGGCTTTAATTATAATATTTGTATTTTATTATAATAAAAGTACTGAAAATTAATATTAGCTTTTTGATCAGCTATAAAAGTTTTTCAGTATGGTATTTTGAATGAAAAATCTCTTACTTCTAATATTACACCATCTTCCAGATCTTTAGCGCCATTTCCGTATCTGTAAATTCTCATTTTATATCTTTTCTATATTAGGATAATAGCAGATCATGATGGCTTACAACATAAAATTTTGTGATAATATTTTTAAAACCTGTTGCTATTAACAGCTCTAGCATCATGTATTACCAGCACTATCAATTTGAAACGCGAATGAAGAAATGAATTATTTTATTACGATCAATAAAAATAATTCTACACTTTACAACCTCTTAATAATGAAATATGAGTTAAACTACAACAACGGTACACCTGCAACTTCAGACTCATATTCATACATGATGTAAGCATTTTTCTTCTTCTGTTATATTCTTTGGTTCACCGCAGGAAAAAGAAGTACATTTACTCCCCGGTGCGCTTTACATACGTAAACATAGCAAGTCTATTATCTTATAACGTTCTATCGAGCACGAACAAATTGTATTGCAAATATAATCTTGATTTTCACATACCAACCTCGGCTATACAAGGAAACGAAAACGTGTAATTTTCGTAAATAATAAGCTAGGATGCGGTAAGGTACGATGTTAACAGTTGATTTTGTGCGCGCATTTGTAAATAATTTAAACTAGCCAAACTCGTAGGCTACGCCCCACGCTTCTTTGGTAACTGCTTTAAAAATAATAAGCATAAGCTGTGTCGGAATTTAAGATATGTATTACATTTTATAAACTGAAACATTGTTTTTATATTAAAGTAAATAATTTTCATATGGTGGAAATTGTTTTCGTAATGAGAGCTACAATTCTATTATTAATTAGTAAATTTACTAAATTCATCCGTTCTCTTCAGTAAGGTATCCGGAAGTTTCTAAAATCGAAAGTACAAGCGCCTTAACCCATGGAAGCCGTAAGGCCACGGCCCTTATGACAATAAGTACGTAGGCACCAGGCCCACACAAGTAGTTACACAATAAATATTTTTTGTTTGTAATTTGATTGTCGCGATTTGCGTAAATCCCTATATGTTTGTATATTTTATTGGCCAATTTTATTTCGGTAATTATATGGCATAAGTTGAATTTGGTATATGATTGTTTTAGTATTAATGGGTTCCCTGGGGCGCAAGTGCTTACTAAAGTGACTTTAATTTTGCAGGGACCAAGTAAATCTCGAATTCTATGATGAAAAACAAATTATTTTTTTTGCTATTAAGTATTGGTCGTATAGTCAGCACAAGAATGAAATATTACGCAAGTTGCATTATAGGACTCACAGACTTGCTGGCTCGTTCGCATCTGGCGATTCGAGGTGTAAGCGGACAACTCCGCAATCACCCACACATCTATGTCGAATTATGGGATCCACTTTTTATCTAAAACTGTATTGGTTTGCTGTGCAAAGGAGTATAAGCTTTATATAATATACGTGTAAGTTTTATTGGGCCAGAGTAGTAGGGGACTCTCACCGCTAAAAGTTGCGACAGGCGGAAGGGATCCAGATTCAATATACAAGATGTATCAAATTGCGTGTTAACTATTAGGATCTCGCTAATTTAAATACATACTCTTAAATTAGAGAAAAGTTGCGAATTTCATCCCCACTAATAATCTAAAAAGGAATTGGAGATATTTTGCTTAGTATCAGAAAGAACTGAAAAATGGTTTGCTTTTTTCTTATCAATCTCCCATAAACATAGTTGACAAACATTTTCAGAAAAATATAATAATCTGTAATTCTTTAATAAATACATAAACATTTGATTGTTTTCTCGTGTTTTGAGGTACGTTCGAATAGCTATAAAGCAGTGTAAACGTGTATGTATTTATAAAAAAAAGTTTTTAATAGAATATTTACTAAGAAACAAATGCAAATTACCAAATTACTATCATTAATTAGTAGACACCTAAAAGATTGTGTAACCTACATGTGTGTTGTTGTGTATAACATTTATTTATTAGTTCTTACAGTTTGCGTTGTAAAAATTAAATTATCTCGACGTATCATGTAGCAAAGTACTGGTCGAACGGAAGTTCAAACAATTTAACAAATCTCATCAACTTTTCTTTACAGAAGTATAAATTACGACACAGATTCGAGAGCTGTGTACTTTTCGTTAGGTGGAGATAATTGCGAGCTCTCAAACTTGCAGGCGGTTTAGTCAGGTGAAAAAAGGTAGTAGGAGTGTTTTATGATTTATTTTATAGCGCACATAATAATTTATATTTTGAAATCACTTTATAGCAACGTTTTTGTTGTATTATTTCTAGTGTCCATTTTTTTGCGAGGCCCATGACATCTGCCGTTGAGCTAATATATTTCCAAGAAATGTTACGATAAAATCTTATACATTCTTTAACTGTCAACTGTATTGGTAATTTTAAGTACTGCATCTCAATTAGCGGGTTTACACTGATAACGGTGACGTTAAAAAATATTACTGTCGTGAAGATTTCGAAATTATCAAGTTTTATGGCTTTTTCGTAGGATTGACAGCAAGAAATAGAAGTAATTATAGCTAGAAAAAAAACGGCTTGATTAAAAATACAGTTTTAATACTATAGTAAACCTGGCAACAAATCTTCGAAAATTAGAATGAAAACTAAAGTGAATAGAAATGTAAATAATGAAATTATAATTTTATTTATAAATTCCAGCTTTACTTCGCTGAAGTACATATTTATTGATTATAGGTACATAAAATACTTTATTACTTTAACAATATTTGTTTATTTTAACCTTATACGTATTTCGGCATGTTTACATGCCATTGTCGAAGGTTATATTAGAAAGTAAACAGTTAGTGTTGTTATAGCAGTAGAACTTGGTGACTTGATCTCGGTAATCGTCTGCAGATGTCTTGATTTCTCATTCCAAAATGTCCAAAAGAGGAGAATTTAAGTGATCAATTTTGCTCATTCATTAACGGTACAGTTTTTAAATGTTTGTGAATTTCAAAAGCTTCTAGTATGTCTAATTTACGTTTATCATCACAAAAGTGTAAAAATTTTATGGTGTTATTAGATGTCATTGGATGATTTTGTTCTAGTAAGTGTTTAGCGTAATTGGATTTATGTGGGTGTTTGTATTTGTAACAACGTACGTGTTCTTTATACCTAATATGAGATTTTAGCATGTTTTGATAGTTTATTTGAAATAATTATTGAATTTTTAATTTTTATTAACAGCTTGCATCCAAACATAAAAGTTACACTAAAACACATAAATTAGCAGCATACAGGTCCATGATACATAAGGCTTTAACGATTCCTTTAGTTGAAATTAGTTATAATTGAGAAATTTCAATTATGAAACAAATTGCACATAGTAATGGTTATAGCACTAAACTTATTAACACATTAATTAACGAAAAAGATTACAAATTAGCCATTCAAAAAATTTATCCGAATACCCCAACTTCATCCGATACAATGAAATATACTTCAATCCCATATTTTGGTGACAAATCAGAAAAAATAGCTAAAGTTGCAAAAAAAATAATAAATATAAAGTAAGTTTTAAAACAACTAAAAAAATTTTGTTTAATGCAAAATCAAAAACAGATGATTTTCTAAAATCAGGCATTTACAAATTAAATTGTTGGCTTTGTAATTCGGTTTATACAGGGCAGACAATCAGAAATTTTAATATTGAGTGTAAAGAACACGTACGTTGTTACAAATACAAGCACCCACATAAATTCAATTACGCTAAACACCAACTAGAACACAATCATTTAATGACATCTAATAACGCTATAAAATGTTTGCACTTTTTTGATGATAAACGTGTAAGTTGGATATACTAGAAGCTTTTGAAATTCGCCAACATTTAAAAACTGTACCGTTAATGAATGAGCAAATTGATCTCTTAAATTCTCCTCTATTGTACATTTTGGAGTAAGAAATCAAGTCATCTGCAGACGATTACACCGAGATCAAGTCACCAAGTTCTATTGCTATAACAACACTAACTGTTTACTTTTTAATATAACTTTTGACAATAGCATGTAAATATGTTGAAATACATATAAGGTTAAAATAAATAAATATTGTTGAAGTAGTGAAAAAGTATAATCGAGATATTATAATTATTTCCGCTATTTAAACAGTCCCTTTAAAAATTTTTGGATATCTCTCTCCCAAGCAGATCGTTCGATTTTGAAGAGCTTTGCAATGTGTGGTGGTATAGCACAAAATTGGAGACACAAGTAGCTGGTACTTTCCCATACTTTTTTCATTTTAAATATTATCGCGTCAAGAAATGATGCAAATTTACATTTAATCATTTCGAACCAGTACAAGCCCGCTGCAGACTCAAAGCGTTGATTACGTACGGGCGGCACGCGCTTCTACTACGTAGAAGGCGTTAAGATAGTTAATACGCTCACGAACATGGTTATAACTACTTTATTTATACAGTTATCAAAAATATGCAAAAAATGTAAATTGTTTTTTTAATTAGAGCCAATTGATAGGAGTAGTTAAAATCACTTAACTGCGGGAAACACGTTGTTGGTATTAAAAAGTATCGTTTTTTTTCTTATATTTTAAAATAGTTGGAAATTATTGCTAATCCGAATAAAGTACTTTAAATAGTCTATTGAACTGATAAAAGTCTATAACGATCGGCGTTTGCGTTTTTGAATAAAAATTTAATCAATTCCAAAATTTTTAAGAATTTCTAGAGGCCGTCAGAGTGAAATTTGGGATATTAGTAAACAATAAATTTGGTAGTCCATTGCCAGCTCTATCAGCTCGGAAAATTTAAATAAAATGTTGTAAGCAGTTGTTGAGGAATAATTTATTGACGATGTCTAAAATTTTGAGCCACTAGTATATTTAAAATTTTCATATTTATAGAAATAACTTATAAAATTAGTATATTAAGGATATAATTTAATTAAAACTATAATTTTTTATGCATTTCTAACTATTGATTATACAAAATCTGAATAAAAAAAATTAAACAATCATAAATTAATACAAACGATAACTAGTGTGGTGTAGTAACTGTAGTGCGGAAATAACTTGTATCGCGCTTCCACCAAATGTCCTAAAGTGGGATAATTATATTTTATTTATTTCGATCCCAGATTTAATAATAACTATAAAAACGCTTATGAAAATTATTTAATTACTGAAAATATGAGTTATTATTTAACAATTGTACGTTTGAGCCAATGTCATAACAAACGCTTAGTTGATTTTATTTTATTTATAACTTCTGATTCAATTTTTAAATGTTAAGCTTTGTAGTAGGCTTAAATTAATCATGTCTTAATTTGTAATAAGTATGCAAATGTACGAGTATACTACAAAGACAAAAATAATTGATTAATGTGAGTAACATACAATATAGGTTTAGTAGAGCAATATTTTATCGAAACAAAAATAAGTTTTTGTTTTTACAGCTTTTAAAATTGTTGTTTTATCAACTGCAGGTATTTACAAAAAGGGTGCGAACATTATCAACGGGAGCGAATGCCTACAGTCTTCTAATTCATCATAAAAAGAATCTTTCGGCTTCAGTTTCAATTTACAGCCATAAAATCAGCAGGTACGTAGTGTTAAACTTTTAGAAAGGCTGTAAGCGACAACAACTTTTTATGAGAACTTTGACGCATGCAAGATTTGATTTTATGAGACCGTCGGTCATCTACATTGTAATTAATATTTGCACGAAATTAACACATGCTGTTTATTGATAATTAATGTTTGGACGAATACACAACCGCACTCGTAAATTAATACTTTACTTCACACGAGTTAAAAAAGAAAAACCATTTCAAAAACTTAACGCTATCTTTAGATATTTAATTAAAATAAAAAAAAGGAAAAGTAATATATTGCAGTTTTTAAGCATTTTTTGTGGGAAACGTACGGAAAATATGTCCTTTATTACATATACTACATGGGAAAGTAAAATGTGCGTTTGGGTATAAAAACGAATATTAGAGGAACTATAAGGAATTACATTAAAATTATTTTGTAATTAATGTTGACTGTTGTTTCCAATTATTCAGTTTAGTTATCTTAGCAAAGAACGTTAAAGCGAACGTTTAATAATCAGTATTTCAAAATAAAGCAAATAAAATGTAGTTTAACTTTGAACGCCAAGAAATGATGATGAAGTACCATAAAGACGCAACACGGTTTACTTGCTACTGCTTTTTGTAATGTGAGTTATTAATTGACCAGAATACGAAACATACAAAATGTGGCCCATAAAACATAAATAAGGACATAATTATTTTGTGTTGCTTGGTAAAGTTACTAAAAGCTGAGCAACAATACAGTTACTAAACCGTAATGGTAATGGGACAGTTAAAATATACCATGAATCGATTTTTTTAAAGTTAATCGACACATAACAAAATCAATCAACTCGAAAATGAGGCAATTTAAATAACAACCCCAAAACACAAAAAATTACCCACAATTACATCCAAAAAAGCAGATTAAATCACCAGCAGGCACATAAAATCTGTCCGTCCTCTTCTTCGTATTAGAGTTGCGGACAATTAAGGTGGACGAAAAAGGAAAACCACAACGAGGAATCGGAAGAAAATGCTGAATATGAGAAGGAGCGGTTGGTCGGTTTCGATCAAACGGCCATAGTTTATATAGTTATGCGGGGTGACCAAGCGGTCAACAACCGGCCAAATCGTTGCTTCGGACCGCGGAGGTGTCTTCAGATGACCCACATCCCGGAGTTTTTGCGGCAAGCCTAACAGTACTGGACCCAACCTGTATGAACGCATTCCGCCGCCATACGGCAATAAATGCATGAGATTTCTGGATATGTACGGATGGTATGTGGAACACACCGGAGGATGCGTGAGAAATGTATCAGTGGAGGTTTCAGGTCCGGTTAAAAGTCACCCAGAATCATACGGACAATTACAATGCAGTCCGCCTACTTTGCATGCCTACACCTTTGCTGCTAGGTGCAGAAATAATACAGTATTCAAATTATACAAAGGAAGCCTGCGCTAAACCATGTGCGGTACGTTCTTACGGTGTGTATGTAAATGTTTGTAAATAAATATTATAGTTTTCATTATAGAGTTAAAAAAGTTAATATTATGGCAAATTTAATAAACATCAATTTAAAAACAAACTAATCCAATTGTGTGTTTTTTAACTAACCTCAGTAGGCATAGATAAAAAAATATATTACGTTTATATAGATGGGAAACTCTATAAACCTACTACAATACATGAAATAGTACTGACTATGATCGCAAATGGCGCTAAATATTGTACAGCGGGAAATTCAAATTTTAGGTAAAATTATACCATTTAAATGTATTAGTAAAACTACAAATATATCAGAAATAAAGCGTTTTAATACCATATAAGAAGATTTATAAATGAGGACCTACGAAATAAGTTAAATTCGTACAATACAGTTACTGGTGTTATTACAGGATCTTTTGGCAAACACATGTCCATATCAGTTCAGCTACGATTACATATCATTCAGTAATGTAATATTTTCTGGAAAAAACATTCTGAATTGGGAAACTTTTAGGAAAATTTGCTCAAAGTTTTTACTGAAAACTTCCTGCTTATAAAATTGGGGCATATTTCATTTTTAGAATTTTTGATTGTGGACTTCTTTGTATTTTCATCTCGGGTAAATATTGGGAAGCGTCCAAATTATCTGAAGATGTCCCAGGTAGCTGAAGATGTTCTGGTAAATGTAAAGTAGGAAAACTATTAAATTTTAGATTGGTCTTGTTATGATGTTCCTGAAATTTCATATCTTCGCTAAAATGTATATCGCAGACTCTAAGATTCCGTTTCTTCTCAAAAACAATGTTTCGTCTTACAGCCTCAATCCACTTCTTGCAAATCTATTTTTTACAATAATTATTTTAACAAAAGTTTGTGAAAACTACATAAAACTGATAATGTAGAGAAATAACTTACATCAGGATTATTTGGAAAATTATGCATTTTCTTCTCATTATTTGTAAATCTACAATTTAAAACGCAACATTTAAACACCATGGTTATAAAATAGTCTAACTTAAACGTAAAATATCTGTAATCTATATGGCGTGTAAATTATTTTCAAGTTGCAAAACAACTGTCAGAGAATACCAAAACACCGAACTGTCAACAAGTAATTCACTTACCGTATCTTAGCAACCAAAACATATTCTGCAATCAGCGCCATTCGTGGTTAGAGTCAGAACTAAATTACCGATTGTTTTTTTAAGTTGACTTAACACACCGTGTCAGTGGGTGTTTATTATCATTGTAATTCTACTTTTTTGAAATATAACAAATCTAAATTTAGACTGAGCTTTTATTATTATAAATCAAGTTAAAAGCAATACGTTGTAAAAGACGTATTTACAATAAGCCAGTTTAAGCCATAATAAAAAATTACTTTGAGATATTATATACTTAGATTTTGTAGGTCAACGCTGATTAATTTTCTAAATAATAAAATATTATTGACGTACATTTTAATTACCCGTAAATATATTTTGTACTTTATTTTAAAAACATATTTCAAATTTATTAAAATCAATATTTGAGTGTTTCTGTTTAATCAGTCACTTTTGCAGAACTATTGCACTATTATTTAACAAAATCTGGTGATCAAACCAAATAATACTTATAATATTTATAATAAAAATCAATAAATAATTGTTGATAAAGTTTATTACATCATTGACATGTTAGAGCAATCACAGAGTTCGAAATTTCCCACCAACGAAATCAAAATTACGACAACAAAATAACTGTCAACTAACTTCCTCATAAAAATCACAATTGCTCGAGGGTTTTCGTAAAAGTCGACACAATCTTCGTTGCTTTAAAATTCATTGTATTAATTAAAAATTTTCATTAATGTGAAATCGGTTAATGCTATAATCATTCCAAATACCCGCCATTAAAGTGTGTTCTTGATAGTTTTGACAAGGTGAACACTTGTGCTTGTTAAGTTGTGAGTACCAACACGTGATACTTATTACCATGCCAATATTATCGGTAAAATTATTTACATTATGTAAGTGTCCGTATGGTTCTGACTACTTACGATATTATTATGGTATAATAATTCTTTGTGATGCAATAAAAGACAAAACCAATGTTTCTTTAACTAAATAATATTAAACATGATCGCAATAATTGTAAATTACTTGATTAAAAACAGCTGTGTTAATGTTCTTTTGTTAAAACGTTAAAGGAAACTTAAGTGGTAATCCCTCGATAAAAATTAGGGCGATTGGCCCAAAATGTTATCCGTAAATGCACTCCTGAGTTTAGTATAATAGTAAGTACTACAAAATGGTATCAGTTAAAGCGATCAAATTTGATAGCAATTTTAGGAAGTATTCCATATAACTTGGTAAAATATAAAGAAATTGCGAAACGAGAGGGGTGGTTTAGGGTCCACTTACGCCGCTTAAGTTTTTTTCATGTTTTCATTAAAATTTAAATAATAATTAAACCATTAACAGGTATGTATTGTATCAAAATAAGCATTTTGCGCCTGTTTCTTTTTCTTCGTACGAGTAGCCATTTTAGAGAAAAATGGAAGAAATGCTGTGGGTAATGTACCTAAGTGCTTTATTTATAGGATAAATTATGAAAATAGAGATATACATAGTTGTCGTGGATACCGTATAACAAAAACATTTAATAGTTTTCATTTTTCGTCTTGCACTTTCATTGTGAAAACTACAAATTGTTTTTATTTTACGACATCAACAACTAGATCTCTATTTTCATAATTTGTCATATATAGCACTAATACACACACTATACAGCATTTCTTTAGTTTTTCATTAAAATAGTTACTTACGAAGAAAAAGGAAGAGACACAAAATGCATATTTTGAAACATGCTTCTTAATTTTTATTTAAATTTTAATAAAGCCAAAAAAAATTGAGCGTGGTAAGAGCCACCCTCTTACCACGCTCAAGAGGGTGGACCAACTCTAAATCAACTTTCTCGTTTCGCAATTTTTTTCATATTTCAGCAATTATCTTTGGAAAATGTCCTATAATTTTTATCAAATTTGATCGTGGTAACTCAAACAGTTTTGTAGTACTTGCTATTATACTGGTTTTCTTTTGCAACTTTGAGGGGCTGTAACTTTACAGGGATACTTTTTCGAATAACAACATTTTAAGCCAATCGCTATAATTTTTACAGCGAAATTACCACCAACTACACCCTGTATTTAGTGTTTCTTTTGTGGTGTGGATATTCATTTTTGTGCAATGCAGGACGTCCGCATGGGGTACGTTAAGCTGATGCGGTGCACTTCTTACTCAAAAATAAGAAAGAAAGTGTCTGTGAACATATGTGCTAAGATGCTTTGTTAAAGAGATACAAGGAGTTGAAGTCGATCCTGAGAGGAAAGTATCTGGAACAGCTTAAGATAAAATTCTGCAATTTAGTGGTTGATATTAAGGATTTAAAAAAAACTGATAGGCGTAGTGTTTATCAAGTGCAAAGTAGGGTAGACATAAGGAAAGCCCATGCTATATTCACACAGAAAAGTTCTTATCTTTACTTTTAAAAATTTGTATCAACGTTCTGAAAAACCTCTTCACGGTATCAGTATACAGGGTGTTAATGAATTTTAGGGACAAACTTCTAGGTCTTGCAAAACACAACAAAACAAACCATTTTTGTTAATAAATGTGTGGTCAAAAGTGTTTCCTTTCAGGGATAGAGCTTCTCAAAGATTCTTTACAAAGCGCCTAAAAGTAGGCAACTCAATTTACTACCTACTATTTGTTTCCATAACGATGATAAATAAAGCCCTCTTTCCCACTTTTCAAATTCAAATTAAATTTAAAATAAATTAATTAACAAAATGTTTCAAAACTAAGCAATAGAAAAAACCACAATTACAAAGCAAAAACCAACTATTTGAAAAATAGACAATAACTAATTCAAAAATTAACAAAATTATAGTAAATGTTCAAAATGTCGCCCCCCAGCTTCTACACACGAAGCACATCTACGAAGTAAATTCCTGCGCACCGCTCCAAATATACTAGGAGTCTGTTGAACTTCTTCACATGCAGCTAGAATACGCGCCGTAAGTTCTTCTACAGTTTCCACTGGGGTAGGATATACTAACGTTTTAACATGACCCCACAAAAAGAACTCAAGTGGGGTCAAATCAGGAGGCCACGCCACATGCCCTCCTTGACCTATCCATCTGTTGGGAAAAGTGTTATTTAAAAATTCCCTGACTTCCGCCGAAAAATGAGCAGGTGCACCATCGTGCTGCAGCCACATTTGAGGTGGAACATCTTCCAAAAGTTCAGGCAGGACATGGCGCAAGAAATTTAAATAAATTGCTCTTGTTAACCTTTGGGGTAGCAGATATGGTCCAATGAGTCTATCGCCAACAATCCCGGCCCAAATTCTCACTGAAAATCTTTGCTGGTGTCCTTTTTGAACCACAGCATGGGGATTTTCATCGTCCCAAATGTGGCTGTTTCTACTGTTGAATATTCCTTGTTTCGTAAAAGATGCCTCGTCACTAAACAGAACGTTTACTTGGAATTCTGGATCCTCATTACACCGCCGCAGAAATTCCTGGCAAAATTTTACCCTTCTGGGAAAATCTGCTTAAACCATGGGTTGTACCTTCTGTGGATGGTACGGATGTAGCTGCTGCTCATGTAGTACCTCCCATACTGAAACATGGTTCACTCCCATTTCTTGAGCGATAGCTCTTGAACTAGTAGAAGGATTTTCAACCACTCTTTCCAAAATTTCTTCCTCAAAATCCACCGTTCGCCTTGTTCTGGTAGCTCCACAGTTGTGTCTGTTGACAACGAATATACCTTCCTCCCGCAGCCGACGTGAAACTACACTAAAGGCCTTGTGCGATTGATTATTCCTATTCGGAAAATGTTTTTGGTACAGGCGAGCAGCTTCGCGTGCGTTACCTCAAGCAGCTCCATACATGAACATCATGTCATGCTGTTCGGCAAAAGTATAATTCGCAATAACACAAAAATACGAAAGAGAACGAAAATAACGAAGAAAATAATTATTAAAAAAATCACAGAACGAAAAAAACGAATGCAGAAAAGTCAAAAAATATCACAAAAATATTGAATTGTGTCAAAATTGACGTTATTTGAGTGCATGTATGTCTAGATCGTTTTTTTTAAATTCCGTGTGACCTGTGCAAAATAATTGAAAATGCAATTTGGGTTCTTTAAGAATCTTTAAGAGGCTCTATTTTCTAAAGGAAACACTTTTGACCACACATTTATTAACAAAAGTTGTTTGCTTTGTTGTGTTTTGCAAGCCCTAGAAGTTTGTCCCTACAATTCACTAACACCCTGTATATGCAAAAAAGGTGCTATTGTGGTTGCACAAAACGCATCCTTGAAATCTAAATGTATAAAACACAAATAAATAATTAAAACAAACCTTTAACTTTTATTAAATAGCATTTGATTCCATTAAATTTTAAACATATACAGAGTCGCCCAATAAGAAGTTTAAAAACAGTATTTTTTCAAGGCAATTTGAATAAGTGCGACCATGACAGATAGTCGTATAGCTTTTTTTAGACTGTTTTCGGGCCACTCTGTACAAGCTCTAGTGAATTTCATTACGCATCATACGAAAAATCCATGTGTTGTAAAATTATATATAAAATTAATTAAATTCCTGCTTTTCATAGTTTTTAAAGCAAATTTTGTTTAATACTGATTATGCTGTGAACAAACATTTGTGTCAACCAATAAAAACCATTAAAGAATAATAAAATTGTTTTTCTTAAATGTTCCATTCTGGCCAAATTTAAATAAATAAAATTACAAAATATAAATATTTATAATCGAATAGCGGAACCCGTGGGGGTGCCTCAAGCTATTTTGATTAAAAAAATAAGCAAATAAAGTAGGTAGTGTAGCGGACAGTTCATGGAAGTCCTAGCTTTATGAATTATATAGCGTTAGCTGTAATTGTACATAAGTCAAAATCGGGATCCCTTCGACCTGTCTCGAGAGGAATGCGGCTGCAGCTGTGATTATACAACCCAAGCGGCGCGCACGGTATGTTATAAAAAACCGTAGGGCGTAACTCACGGGTATAGTTAGTTCTTCTGAAATGCGAGCTCAATATTTGGGTCAAGTTTAGGTCTTGTTTATCATGTGTTAGCCTAAACAAAATCAAAGCAGTTCATTCCGTGTCATACCTAATTCAGAATTTTACAAATTTATGAGTACAGATTGCTTGCAATGTCTATTTACGCAATGTCTGCTTGTACTTGTAAATATTTCAAGATTTATTGTTAGGAATGAATTAGTACTCAGTATGTAAAATTAAACAAAACTGTTTACTTCTCACTTCCTGTATTAACAATCTGCAGCTGAACACTATCGCATCTTCAATTTAAATGAATAATCGTTATAAAACATAGCTTCGCGGCCCCATATATCACTGTGGCACATATTGTCTGTAATAACGTTTGATAACTTTTACGTGCTTCGGCGCCGTAAGTGATTGTTATATAAACATTTGCTCAAAACAATAAATAAACTGTGCCAAGATATAGAAAGCTTTCATCGTGCTACGGTGAGACAGTTGGGGATTTAATATATAGAAGATAGATAGATACGTAGTGTTTATAGTCGTTATACCTAGCATGTTCAACCTGCTGGGATGTTCTTTGTACAATAAAAATAGCATTTTTAAGTGCCTCCTACCATCTGTTTGATTAAAAACTTATTTATAGTAAAATGATAGAAACATAAATATAAGTACCGTGGTAAAGACTATCCCTACAGATTTAGTAGATTTTACATATTTAGTTTGGAAAATGTAAAATCAAGAATTTCCTTCTAACAAAGGTTTTAGGAATAGAAAAATATATTTAGAGAAACATTATATTCAATATAGTAGCATTCTGTGCGGTTTTTCTAACCCTTGATTGTAGTTTATTTTAATTAAATAAAACTTATAAAAATACATTGTCGATTTTTAAATCTTTTATCTCCTATTATTAAAAATGTATCAATGACGCCTATGTCGTCAGTACATTGGACTTTTAAAGGTAATTGTACTTTCATGCAAAAACAACGCTTTGTGCCCTTTACAAAAGCTTTCCTCCGGAAAAAAACATATTTTACCATTGTATAATCAGCGAAGAGTAGGGAAACAAATTTATTTTAAAATAAATAATTTAAAAGAATGAAACAGTCAAAAGGTAAACAACACCGAGAGTATACGATCATGTACGGTTAGTTTTCCGCGCTAAATGTGGAGGTTTGGTTAGATGCGGCACAATAGGATATTGAGTACGAGTAATCTACATGTTGACCTCAAACAAAGTAGCTCGATGCTTGATCTAACTACGCTATAATATTCATTGGTAGCATTGCAAAATTCATCTTAGTTATTTATTTATTTTAATGGTAGAAGTGGTGTAATTAAACTTTTTATTTGGATTTATGTATATTATTTATTATAGTAATATGTATGAATTATGTAATAATAATTTCAAACAGTAAACAATTTATAAAAGATATGTTCGTATGGCACCACATGAAAGTGACGTACTTAAACAACTATTTTCTTAATTCTGTTTACATTTTTTAATTATTACGTATATAAATTTACCCTGATATTTTTTTTATTAAACAGTGACACCAGGTAACTATATAAAACCTACATTTTGCATTTGCTATTCTCGGAGGCACTCTAACTTGGTAGGCACAAAGTTCGGTTTGTATTAGTATGAAACGAGTAACGACGTACTGTATTATCATCAAAGAGTACTTATTGCAGGTAAACGAGGGTCGCGTCCAGCAGGTAGTACGTTTGCGGAGTTGAAACTTGCGGAGATAATGAGACGCACTGCGTTGATAAGTAAGAGAGAAAAAGAAGCAACTAGTAGCAAGTCGGTGGTTCAAAACATGTTAATGCTTTACTATCTTCACCTAGAATATTATAAAATATTATATTCTAAGATTTCTATTCGATTTATTTTTGTAAAATAGATCAACTAAACTGAGTATTTAATGTTCCAAACCGTGTAATTTATATTAACTGTCTATGAACCAATCAAAACGCATAACTTACTAGTTCGTAAACAGGGCTATTAAAATATAATTACCACAGGCGGATATGAAATGTTGTCGTTTGTTGGCGACAATTGTGATGGCACAAGAGTTAGGTGTTGTGCATTTGCAGTCTAAGAATCTAGCCCTCAATTTAATGAACTATTTTCAACGAGAGAAGGAAGCCGGAGAAGGAAAAAACGTCGGCGCGCAAAACCAAAATCTGTTAATGTCTGTGAAGGGGTTAAAATGGCAGTGCGGGATGTGATTTATAACTTCTACAGTACCAACACCCAATTTACATTAAGAACTTTGCTACAAGCTGTAAACGATCGGGAAATTATAAACATAGGTTTAAAAACGTTTTCTAAACTTGTAAAGAACATTGGTTTTAGATGTAAAAAAGACTGCAACCTGCGGTATCATTGTGAACAATCACACATTGTAAACCAAAGGGTACATTTTTTGAAGTCATTTGTACGTAATTTGAGTACAAAACTTTACAAACCCGTTTTTCTGAATGAAACTTGGATTTCTCGAAAAGGTTACGTGAGATTATAGTTGATGATATTGATCCTACAATAATAAACGTAAGTGAAGATTTAAACCGGTTTAATTTAATATAGGAAAATTCAAAATACAAAAATTGATTTGATTATAACAAATAAATTTTTAATATTATAAATAAAGTAGTCAATACTTCAACAGTTCTATTTTTCTATCATTATACGTATTTCGGTATGTTTACATATCATTATCAAAGAATTGTTTGTGAAATTCTAACACTGCACGAAATTACTACGTTTAGAAGTAGAGAACCGATGAGTATTGGCTCATCTTAGTTCGGACGCAGCGTTAGCTCACGACAACCTTTGTACCTGCCAAGTTGGAGTGCCTCCGAGAATAATAAGTAGATTTGCGTTATTAATTCTTTTACTATTAAATCAGTAACGAAGAACAATCGTATATTTGGTCACTCTACAATTTGAATTTATTTTTGTTTACTCAAAAACTCCGCAAAGAAGAAGCGTTGTTTTTGAGACACTGCGATGGGTCTATCCCACTCTACGGGCCTTTCTGTGCTAAAAACAGGTCATGTTTGTGAGTCGAATTGGTAAAAAATGCAAAATTATACCAGGTGATCATGAAACGCAAGACTTTGTTTCTCTCAATTTTTCAAACGGTACACCCTGTAGCGGATGGTACAGAGCGATAGCCCTTTAATCAGTAATATAAACTTTTATGGGTGTATTACGCACGGATTTACGGAAATTGGACAATGATCGGAAAACAAGTCATTTCTCAAGTTTTCGGTAAATTTAAATAACGATCTTCAATTGTTTTTCGAATTATTGTTCAAATCTCTTTTTTGGACTACTTGTGCGCGTTTTCTAACACAGGGTGTTTCGAAACTTGCGGACACTAACTGTGGGACGGTATTCTAGGAGAAAGAAATGAACAAGCTCTACGATTTTTCCATTCGACCAATATGTGTTTTTGGAATTATTAAAGTTTTGACAAATTTGAAAATGAAAGAAAAATATACATTGCAACTTAAATTTGGGTGTTCAATCAAGTGCTGACATTTAAGCAGTGGCACACGCTATTCGCTGTTGAAAACAGCACGTAATTTGATATCGTAAATACGATTTATTATGTTTAAATCAGCCTAAGTGCAAAAAAGCGGCCCCGTCTAAGCGTACCGCTCATCGTGCTCTAGTATTAGAAGCCCCGAGTGCCATCAGCATATCATAATACTGTTGAATCGATAATAATTCTTGACCACTCTTTCGCACTTTGAATCGATTTCAACATAATGAATAATATTGCGCGATACTAAATTAGACACTAAATTAAATCAAATGTCGAACTATGAAACAAATAGTGTGCCACTGCTTAATTGAACACATAAATTGAGTTTTGCGGACACTGACAACATTTGTATCTTTTCTTCTTAACTATTATTCTTGTTTTTTGTAATTTATCAAGAATTTATTTTCAGTAGTTAAATACTTATGTTTGAGTTTACATTTTTTTTCTGTTATTTTCAGTTTTTCAAAACTCTAATAACTCAAAGAGTATTTATGGCCGAATCGAAAAGTCACAGAGGAACTTCTTGTTCTTTATTTTTCGTAGAATACTGTCCCACCGTTCGTGCTTGCAAATTTCGGAGCACCCTGTATTGAATAGCCTCACCTTAACAAGGCAACATTTTCGTTATTGCAACTTACTATTATTCTCGGGAGGTTTAAATATTCGCAACTATGGACTGAGAATGACTGACTTAGGTAAGAAAAATAACCGTTTGTTTTTAATATGCTTGGAATAAAAGATATTGATTATGTAAAGCTCAAAAATTCGATCAGTGGGGAGATAGCATTCATATATTTGTCAGACACAAATAGAGTTGTTCCTAAGATAGAGCTTATTTGATACCGTTAATTTTGTGAAGTTTTTTGTTTTATTTCAAATATACTCTTAAAATGCCCGCATAAAAGCTTTTCTGAAAATGCATCAAAATCACTAAATTTAAATTAATTTAAAAAAATTTAAAACATTATTATTAGGTCTCATCTGTTTTATATAATCTAGTTAAAATTTATTCCTTAATTATCTTTTTGCGTTAATTTGCACATTACATTAATTTGATAAATTAGTTAGCAATCCCTTTGTATAAAAGCTTTTTAATTATTGTTGGGCACATGATTTAACTAGATGTGCAGGTTATAATTATATAATTTTTGTAAATTTTGGAAATTTATTTGAAAGTTAATTTATTGCAATTTACGAAAGTACTGGTTGATGCTTGCCTCAACAATTTGATGAATAGCTTTATCTTTCCCAACAGTAAATTATTGTCAACATTCACTTTTTCGTAATTTTCTGATTAATTACCAAAAAAATCTTAAGTCTTTTTTTTTATATAATCTATCTTTGTAATCATATATTTAAAAAACACCACTTTTAATTTAAAATTGTCTAAATCCTTCATAAAATTAATAGCTTAATTTAAAACGTAGCCTTACTTGAAGTGTGCTGGCTTCAGGGAGAATAACAAAAAGGTTTTTTTCTATATTCCGCCTTACTATTCAATTCGTAGACATTTCTGATAAATTATAATTAAGCGTCTAAAAATTATGTATACAAGTTTCGTGCCGTCCCCAAGAGCAAAATACGTTTATTAATGAAAGTCGTTAATTTATTCGTACCGTTGTTTCACAATTCCGTAAATAATTAATAGGTGATTTAACGTCTCACATGTTGAAATATTCGAAATTAATTAGCTCTGCTGTATGGATGTGGAAAAAAGGGGTCTCGCGGCGGGGCGCGGGTAATTGGGCTGCTCTGTGCGAGGAACCCCGCGGAGTCGACGTACCCCGGGGCTTGCGGAACCAATCGAGGGACCCCTCTACAATGTAGTAGTCTTTTCACACCTTTGACACATGTCAATTCTTTATTATTTTACAAACATGCTACACATCGTGCAAATATTGTACACCTTGTAGCTAAGCATTGTATTTTATGTAAAAAAATAATATTTAGAAAAGGGGTAACCATTGAGCTGAAAGTTAATCATACGTACCGTTATTTAAACTTAAAGAAATCGAAGTATACTAGTGTGACTGTTATAAAAGTTGAAAAATTCATGGCAATTATAATTGTTTAATCGCATTATATAACGGAAACGTGGTGAAGCTGTGAAGCTTCTTTAATAGCTCAAAAAGTTAATAACTTTCATTCTCAAATTGGTTGTTTACAAACATACTACTAAAAAGAGGGATCAGAAAGAGGACAACTAGCATTGAAATATGAAATGTATCAATAGGTACGCGGTAGCGATAAAAATATATTCAAAAGTAGAAACTAATTTGTTAGAAATAGATTAAAATGTATTCTACAAAAATTCTCAAAAACGTCAATAAATAACTGAGAAAAATAAATACCTCTTTCTGCCAGGGATCCTTTTCTAGCGTTTTGTAAAGAAAGTTGTATATTTCTGTCTTTTCCTAGAAATTTTCCTACATTTGCTTGGAACGCACCAGTTTTTTTATGATATTTTAAAATGTATAAACGACAAAAGAGCGGTCTCAACAACAAAAATATAAATGCTGCTTTTATAAAAACGCATGATAAAATTAGGAGGGAATGGCTATGAAGTATGGAGCGTTTCTTAATTAGTCTAAGAAATGCTCGGTATGTCAAAAAGTAAACAGAAATATTAAATAAATTAATAAAATAGTAAAATATCCAACGCAGGTGTATCATATGTACAGGGTGTTACTGATATAGGTACGCAGCCAAACTGGAAAGGGCGGTGTTTGCAACCAAAAGGAGGGGAGTCGAAAAGTTTCGATAAACTTGGGTCTGGAAACTTCACAGCACAAGTAAGAGGTCGGGTACAATCCTTTTTTGTCGCAGTAGGTGCACTAAAAATATGCTAGCTTTATTGATTTAGCTGAGCATTTCTGCTTGTTTTTAGCATAGCACTTTTAATTATTAAACTTTTGAAAAATTAGTCTTGATAACACAACCGACTCTTGTTAAATGTTGCTAAATTTAATGGGTTTCGGGTTTCTTAAGATGCGCAATCGGTTTGTATATATTTTGAGGGCAAATTCTGTACACAAAAGCAGTAAACAAAATTCGTACAAACGGCACAGAAACGCGTCCTTACCAAATTACAGCCTCCAGAAGAGAAAACAGTCCTAACTATTAGGGCTGAGCAGTGTTTAGTAATAATTATAAAATCGGCTTAGTTTTGGAATAATCCATCCATATACATATATAAAAGCACAAAGGGTTTTTTTCTCCGGTTCCTCCAGCGGCTACCGCTTCGCCAATTTGGAGGTCTCTATCCACAGATGGAACATGAAAAAACATTTTATATTTTTATTCTACGTCGATTTTTTTATAATAATTATTTTAATTTATAATATATATGAAGGTCGGCTAGACGCGAGTCACTTGGGGCGCCATCTACAATAACGTCGCGTGTCATTATTGGAACTAATGCATCACGTGACTTGACATTTCGCCGGTTCTGTCAACGCTGTCTGTCAGTGCATTGTGTGCTGGGTTAACACTAGTAATAATTAGATATTTAAAAATTATATTAAAAAGTTGCTCTACTTTTTCATTTTTTTTGCATGCAGCAAATTGTTCTGCAGTAGAAAAAAACCTGGGATAATTAGTAACGTGGTAAACATCACGGAAGTATTTTGTATTCGCAAAAGTAATTAAGATACTATTTTATATTTTCAAAAGTATATAAAATATAGTTCTGTATTTTAAATACGCTTGGAAATATACTTTGTAATTTATATTTTAAATGCATTGTTTACAAAGAATACTTTGCTCGGCTTTGACGACATGCCAGTGTGTTCCTTAAGAGGGGGTTTCCGGATTGATGTTATAGAGATTTTGTGTCGCTTAGATTTGCAGGAATTTAACTAAAACTATACAGCGTGTACATTTTATCGTGTAACCGCTTGTCTGTTCAGAGTAGGCAACGCGCTTTGCATGTCATAGATTGCTTTATAAATAAGAACAATAGTTTGCTATGAATAAAAATCCTTATTTGACTATTCATTATTTAAAAAATGTGCTGTGGGATATCGACAGCATACTGTCGTTCTCATTTACTAAGTTACATTTTAATAGTAAAGTAACCTATGGCATGCAACGTGTGTTGCCTACTCTTAAGATTTAAGGGGTTGCACGATAAACTGGGAACCTGTATACTAAGTATCTGCACATCTTATGTAAATATCAAACCTTCATGGCAATTCGATTTTCTTGCAAATATTGAATTAACTTAAAAACCGCTTGATCTATCAAAAAAATTTAAAAAATGTAAGAATCGAAACAATATAAAAAAAAATGTTATAAGCCATATAGGACACGTCTGGTACATCTATGAAAAAAGTAAGCTATACGGGAATTCTCACGTGCGTAATTTAAACTTCTAGTGCAAATACTGCGCGATTATTCACAAAGAAACTGTTGAATTGTTCCATTTTTCGTAACTCTTCAAGAAAGCGTGTTTGAACCTATGTTTATCAGTACTTTTCTTGGTCTCATTCACCAACCATTCAGGTTTGGCGGCGTATATCAAGAACACCCTCTATACAGAAATAGAAACATTGTCAGATATACAAAAAATCATTTTTACTGTTAGTTCAGAAAAATAATTGGCTACACTTTTTTTATAGTCGTTTTGTAGTTTGTAAATATAGTATGTAAGTGAGGAATTGTATCTGTACTTCAGCCAACATGACTATGTTGTGTGTATGTACACGTCAATTGTTAATTAAAACATGAATGTTAAAACTTAATACATATATAATATAAGTTTCGCTACAAGCCTGAAAATATAATAAGATAGTTGTATTTCGATACAAGTACTGGTATAAAGCAGACATAAATATGAACAATTAGTTTACAGTGTTGATGTGGTACAGGAATAAAAATTCATTTGACAAAAAATCATCAAATATATAACATTTTGTAATTAACAGCACTTTTGTATTATTTTTTGTATGTGTCAAACCTTAATTCTCTAGTATGAAGAGGTATAGCTTGACAAACAATTTAGTACTAGTATAAGTAGATTATTTTTTAAGTAAATACTTTTATGAAATTTGTGTTTATTTTTAGTATATTTTTGTTTGTTATTTTATTATATGAATGGACGAAAGGTGCATATATTTCTTTATTAAATATATTTTGGAAATAAAAATGTAATTCTTACTTTTTCGATGTCTAAGAAAACATCGCCATCCTCCCTCTCCACCTTTAATTTTTCTACGTGGCAGCAATAATTTCCATACTTTTTAAAATCCATAGAAGGTATCGCACCGAGCAAATAACTCTTCCCTTGCTCCACGAGTTAGTTTTCGAAAATTTCTTTTTTAATTTTCTTACATATTAACAATGTGCCCCTTAGGGCTACTAGAATAACCAAAGTTTATGCCGATTTGATAATTTATTTTATATCGTAAATAAGCGTTAAAGACAAAATGTTCAAAAAAATTTTTATTGATTGCCATTTTATAGCAAGAGTGCTGTTAAAATAGTTTTCGATTTGTCTTAGTGCTCTCTATTACACTCTGTTCTTTTTTTGAAAAACATGCTACCATTAATTCGTTTCTAAATTTCGTTTCCCGTTCAGAATTTGTACAAATGCAAAATATGAAGAGAATTTTTTTTCAAATTTCCTACATTTAAAAAAAAATATTGCTTTAAAGCTCGTACTCGTTTGTTTTAATTCCGTAGGATTATAGAGCTATAAACAAGCTACAATTTGGTTTATGTCTCAGTTCGCTTATTTCTGTGACGCCTTCTATAAGTTGTTGAAAATGGAAAGTGTATTTCCTTTTATTTAAAAACGAGTGATGATAAAACATTTCTGTTTAAGCTGAATAGTGCATGACAAAGAAAATGTCTAAAAAATTAAAAATTCGATTTTTTGTTTCATGAAAAAACTATAGCACATGTCGACAGACATAGACCAACAGAATGCTGGCGTACGTTTCCGCTAGTTAACCGGTACCATTGGGCTAATTGGGCCATAGCCCAAGAGCGTCGGGTTCAAAAATGAGCTGGATAATGCTTTATAAAATATATCGTTTTAAATAGTTATTCCTTGCGGTCCTACAATAAATAAAAGTATCTTGATCTTTAGCTATATCTTTGTTTTTTCAATTTTTAACAATAATTCTCTTGGTGCATAATAAATATGTTGGTGCGCCCACTTGTGCAAGCTAAGCAATCTACCTGTGGTCTGGTTATAAGACAGTGAGAGTGAGCCTGCGCTTGTGTTTGTGAAAGATACGAATCCTTAATAAAAAAAGCATTGCAGGCAGCAAATGCAGAAAAAAATGTATTTAAGTAACGATTCTTGTGAAATATGGTTTAGCTGTTTAGTAAATATTAAGTGTGGCTATTATACAAAATAAATAGTATAACTACGCGTTCTTTACTTCAGTTTAAAATTATAACTGCTATTAGGGCGGTAAAAATTCTTAGCACTAAAGCTCTAAATTTCTTGGGGCTGCCCTGTACATTGGCAATTACAAAATGACATTTAGTCCAGACTTCTGATCAGTGTTGATGAGTATTGTCGCTATTGGGTGTTGTGTATGTGGTATAAGTTTTCTCTTTTACCCATGCCAATTATTAATAATTAGTAAAACATTTAAAAGAAAAATAGAAGGACTAGTTAATTATAGCAATAATGAATTAGAAACAGCAATTGGTGGGCAAACACATTCTCACTATCTGGCAAGTGTGTAATTATTATTATTATTATTATTATTTTGACAGAGGGCCCCATCTAAGCTGTAGCCTAAGGCTCCCAATATGGTTATTCCGGCACTGGTTCCAAAACATGTATTTTTATCAAAATCTCAGAAAAGAAAATTTTCACGATCACAGTACATTGCCGTACAGAAAGTATGAGAAAGTAGAAATGTGTTGTGCATTTATTTGAAGAAAAAGAATAACTTTTTTCCACGACTGGGAGTAGAAGTCGGTTTGTATGGCATCAAAATTGTGACAGAAGTAAAGCAGTTACTCCCTAGGGACGAAATAAGACAACAATTTCCCTAGGGGAGTTTAGATTTCATTTCATATTTATTTTTGTAAACAAATGTCTGTTGTCATGGTACGTTGCATGGAAACATCCCGAAGGCTTCTAAATATTGTAATTTCGCTCCGATTTATTATAATTCTTTATTTATGAAATTAAGTGTTTCTACTACCGATCGTGGAAAAAATAGTATATACACCTCGGGAGAGACCGCCATTTTTCCCTCTATGTATTTGTAGCCCTCGGGCTTCAAATTACACCTCAGGAAAAATAAGACGTTTCTTTCCCTTAGTGTATAATGTTCTTTTATTTTACCTACGACTAATTATTCATATACGTTAATTCTAATGCGAGAGTCGATATTTCTAACGAAATACCGATAGTGTTGTTTCTGAACTTCTGAAAGGGTGATTTTCTTCCTATATCTTTTTATTACAGTGTCTGGTCTGTTACGTAATAAGTTTTTCTTGATACTAATGTATATAAAAATACCTGAAATCCTGCAAAGTTTTTCTCAAAAAGCGTTTGAGACTTTTCTATTTAGCATAGATTGTGTATTAGAAATATTTTGTAGATATATTTATTTCTCTGTGTATATGTTGTAGGTTTTCTGATTTTTTTTTCTAAGATTTAATCTAAAAATAGTACCGTATTTTTATATGTACATACAATTGTTTTCTGTTAAAATTATTCCTGACAGTACTGATATTTAAACCAAAGAACCGCAAAACGCTTTCTATTAGAAACACATTCAGTATCTGTTTAATAAACCCTAGCTTTACAGTACAATTTACGTTTTATGTGCAGACATATTCCAGATTTTAGTATACATGAACCTAACTTTGCAAAGGCCGCTTGTCTGCTCACAAAGGAAGGTCGAAGTATTCGAGGAAATTGGAATATCCATAAGGCAGAGCAAGATAAGTTGCTGAATAGAACGATATGTGGGGTGCTATCAAACGACTATTCAAAGATAGATGATGTGTATTTACCAGAGCATACAAAAACCAGCACACTAGGTGTTTATGCTACAGAAAAAGGAATACGCGACTTGGTAGTACTACGACAAAATATTTTATGATCGCATAGCAGTTTTTAGAAAGATTACAAACAAAAATCATTGTAACAATTTAGGTTAGCTAAAATATTAGCAACGAAAAATTTCACTACGAAAACGAAGATAACTAAATAAAATTGCAAGAGCGTAGATGCTTTAACGTTATAATATTGTGTCAACCTCTAACAAGGTAATAATATTTGAATTAATGAATTTTTTTAATTCCATAATTTACAGCTACTGAATGCTTGCATCAAATACGGTAGGAATTTTAATGTCGGTCCAGTCTGTTGACGTTAATGATTTTACGACGCAGGTATTACAGAACGGAAATTAATATTTTACACAGTTTACGAGCTTCAAATGAAAATTAACGTGTTCATGTGTAACGATATCTCAATAGAGAGAAATACGTATTTTTAAAACATAGTTTCTAAAACAATTACATGAACACTGTTAACTCAAAACAGCTTAATTTTATTCGGATATCCAGTCACTTCCAATAATATGTGATATTTGACCTTGCAATGTTAACAGGGGCGCAAAAAAGGGGGTAAACGACAAAGTAAACTATGCATTCATTAACAAAAGCTGCAAGGAATTGCAGAGATTTGCGCTACAGCTCCATCTTCCGACTGCTGCTTGAAATAAGAGACGAGATGAATTGGTCCAGGCAGCATGCACAGTAAACACAACCATGGACATCTGGTGTTAAATAGTAATACTACACAACTGCTACTTTTTAACAAGTTCGTTAGCAAAGTTACAGACCAATCAATGGATCATAGAAAGGATTACCATTATATTCAAGGGTATTATCATAAACTAAATAATTATTTAGTTTATGGTATTATTAATATTTAATTTAGCATTTCCTTTCAGGTCTTTTACAGGCAGGTAAATTATGGGGCCTAGTCCACAACCAAAACAATTTTTTATACGTTTCTTTCAACGATTATTCTTTGCTGTAAAAAAATATTTAAATTTATAAAAATTACTCAATAAAATAAAAGACCCTGTTGTTATTATACAAAAACGAAAAGTTAATTTAAAGAAATAAATAAATAAGACATAATTTCCCAAGATTTTAAAAAAGAAAATGTAAATATTTATACCAAGCCTAGGCTGAACAACTTTTACTTCGCAGAAAACACGTAATAACCATTTGTATTTCTGGTTTCGCCAAAAGCAGGAGTAACCAATTTTCAGCACAATTTCATCGTTCAAATTAAAGAGATAAAAAACAACTGGACGCTTAAGGTTCACAGGTAAAAAGTTCCAATGTTTCTGCTATGAAAAAGAAAATGCGCCTAATGCTTTTTAATATTAAATTTTTTAAGATGTAACGTACAGTCACCTAGAAAATTTCAAAACTTTTTCCGCAGGCTTTTCATCAAGGGCGTTATAGCATTTTTAAATTTGCGTTTCAGGAATGTATGTAGAATGTTCTTGCTATTTGTATACACATTGTGTTATTTTCAAAACAATTAACAAAACTTTTTTTTTGTTAGTCTTTGTTTATTAACTAGGGTAGGATAATTGTAGCTAATCTATAGTTCTACAAGTCTACAAAGTTAAAAAAAAATCGTGTTGCCAGTTTTTAAGCAGCTTGTTTTAGAAAAAAAAACAAAATTTTGATTTTTTAAAGTCACTGTTTTAGTACCGTGTGTTCAAAAAGTAATTACATAAGGGTTGGCGAAATTTTGGAAATGTTATTCCCTTCATAGATTTTAACTTTTTTCAAATTTTTATAGACAGTAACATTGGGTCTCTACAGGACTATTACGATTAAATATTTGAACTCGATCTGTCACATCCGTGTTTGAGTAAAAGCGCTAAAATCAAAATATTCAAAAAATCGTAACTCCCGCTGTTTTGAAAATATAAAGTTTGGAAAACAGTGTTGGATTTTCCCTAAAGTCTGCTATTGGATTTCGTTTTCAAATTTATTAAACTTATTTTCAGAAAAAACGCTACCGGAAAACTTCCGTTTCCGTTTTCGGATTTGTATAAATGCTTATTTTGTCGGTAAATTTTTAATATACTCTCAAATTGTAAAGCTTTATCGAAACCGGACCATCCGTTCGGTAGTTATGATACACCACACACATACATGAAAAAGTATGGAACAATGGCTGTATTGCTTTAAATATAAGTTTTAAGAAAAAATTCTTCAAGAGGTATAGCGATTCAAGGAGACATTGTATGACGCCCTTTAATTTTTTTTTCAGTTGTTTTTGACAGGCGATATCAGAGACGTTTCTTTTTAAATGGCAACATAGAACATGTTGGGTATCGTTAAATAGAGTTTTTTTTCTCATTACTTATCTAAAAATCTAAAAATTATTGACAAAAAAATTATTTAAAGTTATTGCATTTTACAATTGACATTAAATTAATTGTTCAAAATGTTCACCATTGACAATTTGATAGTGTCCTAAAGTTTGTAAAAAATTATTTAACGAATTTTTTAAGTACTCTGCTTCTATTTGCGCCACCTCTTGCTGGATTCCGTGTTTTGGATCTTCTACATTGTTCGGCCTTCGAGTGTAGACTTTGTTCTTCAGGTATCCCCATAGAAAGAAGTCTAAAGGGGTCAAATCGGGAGGTCAAAATGGAGCAATCGACTGGCCAGCTCGATCTCCCGATTTGTTAGCTTTAGACTTCTTTCTATGGGGATACCTGAAGAACAAAGTCTACACTCGAAGGCCAAACAATGTAGAAGATCTAAAAAACGGAACCAGCAAGAGGTGGCGCAAATAGAAGCAGAGTACTTAAGAAATGATTTAAATAATTTTTTACAACGTTTAGGACACTGCCAAACTGTCAATGGTGAACATTTTAAACATTTAATTTAATGTAAATTTTTAAAATGCAATAACTTTTAATATGTTTTTTTCAATAATTTTCTAATACAACTCTGTGTAATTTTTAAATAGAGAAAAAAAGAAAAAAACTCTATTCAACGATACCGAACACTTTCTATGCTACCATTTAAAAAAACTTCTCTGATATCACCAGTCAATAACAACTGAACCAAAAAGAAATTGAAGAACGTCATACAATGTCTCTTACCTTAAATCGCTATACCCCTTGAAGGATTTTTTAAAAAACTCATATTTAAAGCATTACAGCCATTATTCCATACTTTTTCCCCACCCTGTATATACCGACCCACTCACAGACAGACATTTTTTAAATAACGCTTTTTGGGCTCCTGGAGGTCCAAAACGTATATTTCCATCAAAATCTTGATTTCAAAAATTTTCACGAAATCAACAGTAAAAAGTGCAAGAAATCTAATAAAAGTTATATTAAATTGACATGCAAGTGAAGTGTTTGGAAAGATTGCTTACTTAGCTGTTATTGCTATTAAGTTTCATTACAAGTAATGACTTAATTATCTTGGTATGAATAAAAAGCCAAGAAAACTAAACTCTGAAGTGATTCAGTGAGAGATAAAAGATTTCAATGCTGTAGACTTTATATTATAGAAATTTCAATAGTACGTCAGACTACACACCCCATAATCTTTACGTAATAATTTACCATTTGACTTCTTTGAGGTATAATTTAATAACTTATTAGATTTACATTACATCAGAAAGTGCATTTTAATTACCTGCAACTGCATATCGCAAAACAAATACCCGCTTCTTGAAAACAAAATTCCATATAATTAAATAAGCAGGTCAAAAGTAAATTAGTAAATTACCAGCAACTGGTAATCAGATTTCCCATAGGTATTAATTATGCTTTTTTTAAATTTCAGATTTTACCTAACTTAAAAAGCATTTATGAAAACGGGAAACGAAAGGTACTAAGTGTAATTAAAGGCAAGCTGTCTTATTAACACTTTTACTGAATTAAAATAATCAAACTATTAACCATAAACGGAAATAAGTGAAACCGGTAAGCAATGGGTATTTACCGTCATTATTAAACAATTTACTTTAAAACTGTGACTAAAGCATTATGCGAAACATGACATAATTGACAGTCATACAACATAAAACGTGAGCTTTTTTTTTAAAATTCTTGTGCATAAATGTGCAATTTGCTATAAAAAGGTTATACAGTAATTGTATACAGGCTGTTTCAAATTCGAGCCCCACCATGGAGATCTCGCTTATTTGAAGAGATAGAGAGTCGGTGAAAGGGAAGCAAAGTTGCCAAATTCTATGCCTAACAATAATCTGCAAAGAAATGTACAGTAGCCACTTTGTTTTTTCAGATATCTGAAAAAAACTTAAATTTGTTTTTTTTTATTTTCGGCTATAACGCATTTATCATTTATGCTACATATTTCTAGTTAACGCATTATTAGGACACTTTTCTATGCTAAATCTAAAGTTTTGATTGGATTTGGTGTAACTGTTACCATTGTTCATTTTCGAAGGTCAACTATGGTCGCCATATTAATTTTTTTCATATTTGAATAAAGGTTTTATTTCTGATTTCAACGATGTGTCACACTTTGCATTTCGTTTAAGTTTTGAGCATTTTATTACAGAACATAAAAATTTCATGAGAGTGCCATGGAAAAACCTCGTCTTTTAATTTACTTTTTTTAAAAAAATTCTAGTAGGCCATGAACTGATGGAAATAAAACAAAACATTTCTCTTATTTACTTTTACTTTTAGATACATTAAGTATCCGAAAATTTCAGGAAACTTTGTTTTCAGCGTAGGCAGCAGGATAAATTATTTTTTGCAAAAACAAATGAATGACAGACAAAGTTTCTAACATACACAATTTACTAAAAATTCCATTTACAGTTTTTATGTTTGCAACTGACAAATTTGAATAACAGGTTAAATAAACACAACAGATAACACTATAACTGCAATAATACGAACAATTATTACACACATTTGACACCTCTGTAAAAATGCCCAGAGGCTCGTCTAAAATAAACTCTCTAATAAGCGTGTTAGTAACTGTGACATTCATTTGTTTTTTATTGAAAATAAATTAAATGACGTGGTCTTTCCATGGCACTTTTATGAAATTTATTTTTTCTGTAATAAAATGCTCAAAACTTAAACAAAATGCAAAGTGTGACACATCGTTGAAATCAGAATTAAGAACTCTATCAAAATATGAAAAAGAAAAAATTTAAAATGCTGACCATAAGAAAAAAAAAAGTTGACAGTCAAAAATGAACAATGGTAACAGTTACACCAAATTTGATAAAAAAATTAGATTCAGCATAAAACAAGTGTCCTAATAATGCGTTAACTAGAAATGTGTAGCATAAATGATGAATGCGTTATAGCCCAAAAAAACTCCAAAATTTCAGTTTTTTTCAGATATCTAAAAAGCCAGAGTGGCTACTTTAAATTTCTTTACAGATTATTGTTAGGCATAAAATTTGGCAACTTTTCCTCAATTTAACCAACTCTCTATCTCTTCAAATAAGCGAGATCCCCATGGTAGAGCTCGAATTTGACACAGCCTGTATACTGAACGCAAATCAATTATACAAAAATTGTTAGTTATTACCGTAATCGAAAAAGTATTCAAAATCAAAAATGACGCTTTGCAATTTTACGATTTTTCTGTTTAACTAAAAAGAAAATCGCGGAAAATTAACACACGCAAGGACGCTGCAGTGACAAATAATTTATACCACGAGTAAAACGTAATTTAAATTGTAAACTATCTGCAGTACCATCAACAAAGAAGTCATAAATGAATTGCAGTATAAGATGGATTTGTTATCTGAAGTAATTTATTTTGTTACGATCGAATAAATCTTTGTAACCTGTGGGAATTACTTTTAAAAATGAAAACAAGAAATTGAACAAGATTAAATGATAATTTATTATGTATCTAACTGCGCTGTTAAACCAACATTTATTACCAATTCTCGAAATAACAAAGGGATTTCTTTCGTTAACTGCTAATAATACTTGTTGAGCATTAAGGCTTAATCAACAAAATAACAGTAATTTCTGGCAAATTTTATCTAACATAATTTAAAAGAAGTTATTTAATGATTATAGGCAATGCGAAATGAATAAGAACCCTTGGAATTTAGAAAATATGGGTTGTGCCAGGTCAAATCGTCAATCTTGATTTGGAAAATTGCACTTTCAGGTTACGTAGTTAATGATTATGGTTGGTGAATCATTTTGTATTTAGTAATCGTTTAGCCAGAAAGTTCAACTACAGGGTGTTCTTTAATTGCATGTTGATATTTTAAGATGTAATTCCTTAGCTGGTTTTAAGTTGAAATGTTTATAAACATATGTCCTACAATACTTCGTTTTCGAGATGCAGAGTGATAAGCTTTGAATTTTTTTATAGATTTTTAATTTACCTTACAATTGTGATAATTGGCTTACATATGACATTTTTTGTAATATCATTGACTATGCCCTTAGGTAATACCCTAAAGGTATATAATCAAAGGTAATATCTATATCTGGGTGAAATACTTTTTTAACGTAACCGAATTATTTTTTTACGACGCCACTGACTATTTTGCATTTGATAATCAATCTTCCTGTTCTGGAACTTGTTAGTTCTTTAATTTTTTTTTGAAATTTTCCTCTGTTTAGAAGTTATTCCACAAAATAGCCAATTAAGCATATCGATCTAAATGACTCGGAATGTGTATGCCCCATTCGACACTTTGCTACATAGATTCTAAACGGTACAGGATATCAAAACAATGCATAAAAATTTCAAAATAAACGCAAACTTCAAAACTTAATTAAACTTGATCTTGAGAACGAAGACTTTTAGGACATATGTTTATAATTTATTGTAAATAAAACGATTCTTAACTTCAACAGATTTTTTATTTTACCCTTATACGTATTTCGACATGTTAACATGTCACTTTCTGAGGCAAAATGACATGTCAACATGTGGAAATACATATAAGTCTAAAATAAGAAAACCATAGTGAAGTTAAGAATTGTTTTATTCACAATAAATAAAAATGAACTTCAACAAAGTAAAGCTAGAACTTATTATTAAAAACATAGGTTTATACAGAGCCTTCGTTAGTTACAGACCTTTGGTCCACAGTGACTTAGGGAGTTTTAGATTTAGATGTTGAAGTCAGTTCAGGATTGGTATTCGTGGTAACTAAAAATTCCCTGTAAGTGTCACTGTCAACATTCAAAGTGAGGTTATGTATGTAAACAAGTAAGCCTTGATAAGTCAACAAACGGCTTGGGAATTTGGGATAAAAAGCTTACCAACAGTGTAAGTTGGGTTGTCTGTATTTTGTGGTCACGTAATTAATGTAGGCTCTGTAGAAACTTCTTCACCTAAAATTGGCTAAGGAATCACATCTTAAAATATCATCATGCAATTAAGAAACACCCTATATATCGTCCTCGTAAATCGTAGTAATAGAAATTTTAACATATTGATAGCTATAACTTAAATTTAGATTTTTAATTTTTATGCAGTACTGTTAATGTTTTAATGATCTGCCACAAAAATTTAACGTGAATTAAATTTTTTTATGATATAATATTTCAGGGAGTATCTACTTTTAAGTCCTCAACGGTCTTGTAAAAATTCCTAGACTCTCATGAATACAATAATTAATGATTCAGATGAGGTAGCATTAGTAATTTAAAGAACTGAAATGTGTGCTTAATATTAGCTTCCTAGCAAAAATAAAATACAGGTTTGAAGCGCATACCTGCACCACATGAATAAAACATCATGCATGAGCATTTAAGGTTTAGTAGTTGTTGCGAATAAATTATGTGAATCTCCCTGAACGACACACTTAAGATAAGTTTATATAGATATTTATGTAGGTGCATTTAGTTTATATTAATTATTATAGAAAATACTGTTGGTTATAACTTTCATACGACATCCAAGTATCCAAGTTTCAAGACAAGAAAACTCCCAAAACGTTAAACCATTCATTCAAATAAAATTGTGAAAGCAAGGAAAACGACTGTAGTAGCAGTGTTTACCTAATATACAGTTAGTAAGTTAAAAACGAATTGAGTTCGAAATTTAAGCTATGGACAAAATTAGATTAAGCGTAATAATTAATTTAACTTCTGTTAAATATCAGTTTTAAATGTTTAACTTGATGCAGCTAACAAATAAAGATTTGTTTTTAACTATGGCTAAGATTGACCACTACATGTTTCGTTCTTCTTAGAACCCGTCAGGTGGACACAATCCCAGCAATAGTTGAAACTAAAAGTGACAAGCAAAAATACACTAAGAAGACAAAATCACCAAAAGCGTAGAGGGCAGAGGTTCGTTTCTTTGCAACTTTCCTCGCTGCACATTAGAAGGCATGACTTTTGTAATTCTCCATTGATGATTGATGCAGCAAAAAATAAATAAAATTTGAGGCATTATACAGGTTAAGGTTTGGTGAATGTTTAAAGAAAAATTTACATTTGTTTTGGTTTACAATACATTCATATACAGATTGACATTAATTTACTGGATTTGCCCTAAAGTCTGCTATTAGATTCCGTTTTCAAATCTATTAAATTTATTTTTAGAAAAAAAAAACGCTACCGAAAAACATGTCTAATTTCCGTTTCGGTTTCGATTTTTTTTAAATGCTTATTTTGTCGGTAAATTTTTAATATACTCCCAAATTTCAAAGCTTTATCGACATCGTACCATCTGTTCGGTAGTTATCATGCACCACACGCATACATATATACCGACGCACGCAAACAGACAGACAATTTTTAAATAACGCGTTGATGCAGCTAACAAACAAAGATTTGTTTTCAACTGTGGCTAAGATTGACTACTACATGTTTTGTTCTTCTTAGAACTCGTTAGGTAGACACAATCTTAGCCATAGTTAAAACTAAAAGCGACAAGCAATAATACACTAAGAAGACAAAATCATCAAAAGCATAGAGGCCAGAGGTTTGTTTCTTTGCAACTTTCCTCGCTGCACATTAGAAGGCATGACTTTTGTAATTCCCCATTGATGGTTGATGCAGCAAAAAAATAAATAAAATTGGAAGCGTTATACGGGTATGTTAAATGTTCAAAGAAAAATTTGTCACTAATTTACTGGAAACATGTAAACATAATGAGTACGACAAGTCGACAAGGAAGAGATAAGCAACTAATAAAGTGTGACTTAAAAAATGAAATAATTTGCGGGTCAAGTAGGAATTTGCGTATAGATGGATACTTTTAAATTTAAGTAATAAAATTCACATAAGAACCCGTTTTAAATTAGAAGCGATTCATGAATACATGAATCCTCACCTGGTCAGCCTATTATGTCTTCCTTGTCGCACTCAATAGTTGTCCATGTTTCCAGTCAAATAGTGACAAACTGTTATAATAAGTTTCAAACGAACAATAATAATTTCCTTTATCACTTTTAAATTATAGATTTTTTTGTAGTTCCGAAAGATCGGCTTATGCAAACACAACAATGCCAAAAAAGACATTGACAGCGTTGTACAACTGTCACTGTGAATCAATCGAACAGGCACGAGCAAGCCAAGTATTCTTGATTTAGTTCTTTGTTGAATGCGTTGTACTATACGTGTCATTAATAAAAAACCTTCATAGAATATTCAAATTTAATAAAAGCCAACAGCTCGAAAAACTGAAATCTCTTATTATATCTTCTAAATGTAGTTAGGATTTCTAGTCTAGTATTTACTCAGTATTTAAATTAGGAGGCAATCAATTAATAATACCTTTCTGCCATGATTCTTTTAAATATATGTATAGCACATATTTAAAATTGTAAACGAATTATCTACTAACTTAGAATAGTAACACATTCATATGTTTGACCTTAATCTAGCTTGTGCAGATAGTTATTTATTTGTTCAGCTGGAATTGATGCTTATGTAATAGTAAAGTAAAATAAAACAGGGTTCGTGAGCTTAGAACATGAATGTTCATGAGTTTTAAAAGTACTTCACGAAACAATTTTATAATACAGCAAAAATATTTTTTTTTAATTGTAATGTAAAATAGCAACCACGAATTAATAAAAATAGAACGTGTAAATTCATTAATACAACGACAAAGTTTTACGAAAGAAAAGTGAGCCCTGCTTATTCATTTCTTTTGGAACGCCCATTACTTGCGAAACCAGGTAGTTTACAACGTTAACTTCTAGTAAATATCGTAGTTGTAGATACCTTGCAAAATCGTGCAATATGTTTCACGTATGACCTAATGGACTTGAGTACGCCCACGGTTGTTGTTTACTTATTGAATGATAACGGAATTTTTTCTATTCTACTACTGAAAGTCCGGTCTTTACTTCTAAACATAGCACGGGAATTTTTTAAATTTTATCTGGGAAAAAGGTGCTATCCATGATATTTATCTTTCTTTCTTTTCTACATATCTTTACAATGGGAGGTCCTATTCATTGGAAAAATTGCTTTAAAAAATCCGAAAAAATAAATATAAAACCTTGATTTTGGCATCTTGTTAAAAAACAGATTTTTGCAAAAATAAAAAAGTATTTGAGAGTGTGATGTTATTTTTTCAGAATCATAAAAACATTTTGATGGACTGTATGTACATCACGTCACGTTATTGCATAAAAATATTTTTACGAAATAGAAACCAGTAGCGGGGTCGTATGGTGAAGCGAGTGATACGGCGCTTCAGTTATTTGCACAGCTTCGTATACTTTTAGTTTACTTTCATACTTACACAATGAAGCAATTAAATAAAAACTTTAAAAGCAGTCGCCTTTATAGCAAGCGCAGCATGTCGTTGATTAGTTTGCAAATTACAGAGCTATTATCATAATTGCGCGGCTTATTACGTATTTTACCGTAGTTGCTAATATTTCATATTTTTAAACAAATAGCAAGTGAGCATGGTAAATTATTTTTAATATCTATTATTTCTATTTTAGATATGTGCATGATAAATGTCAGTTGACAACCGTGACCCATTTAACCGACATAATATAAAAAATTTTAAACAGTAATTTGATCTAGCAGTAAGGGCGTGTACTTGTAATCTGGCGACTCCAGTTCAAACTCCGTAAAATACCTTTTTTTTTAATTTTTTTAGGACTGCGATCTTATCTTGCTTCATGTCTATATTTTGTTTAATTTTTATCGTATATTTATGTAAAAAAAGCACCTTGAAAGGCGTTTTTATTTAATTTAAATTTAAAAACAACTAAAACCACATTAAGTAGTAAAACAATTAAAAGTCACAGTAAATGTTGAAAATATAGTTTATTCATTTCTAGGCATCAACGAACTCATTTCTTCATGTTTTCAAAGACCCTTGCAGAGATTCTGGAGAAATTCCTTCGTTAGGTCTTTTAATTGCATGTTGTAATTCATTTAAATTGTTGATCCTTTTTAAAAATTGCAGTTTTTAAATGACCAAAAAGAAAGAAATCGAACACAGTCAAGTCTGAAGATCTAGAGGGCCGTATATTTGCAGTAGTGATTAATCTGTCACCCTAAAACTGAACTGCCGCAAAAAAGTTGTAATAATTTCAGTGTGGGCTGTAGCCCCATCATGTTGAAAACATCTATTTGCAGCTTGTCGTCGTGTTCAATGAAACGATTTCAAATGTGATTGACGTAAAATACGGCTGTCACGTTTTCGAAAAAACAATACAGGACCTCGTACTATCCTTCGTCTAGAAATGGCTACCCATACGCCAACGTTTAAAGGGTGAAAAGAAGCTTCAACGAATTGATAGTGATTTTTTGTTGACAACATTCTCATGTTTTGAGAGTTTACGTATAGCCTTAGAGGTGAAACCGTGCCTCATAAGTTAAGTCCAAACTATCGTTGTTGTTCAGATTATTCGAAAACCACTAACAGTAATTTATTCTTCTCTGAAAATCTGTTGGTAATAGTTCGCGATAGACCTGCACTTTATAGGGGTACATTTTAATGTCTTTATTTAATATCGTCTGACATGTACTGTAAGACAAATCTACTGGGAATGTTTTCTAAGTGACTTACATTGCCTCCATTATTTCTCTTACATTCTTAATCACTTCCTCGGTCTTCGCTTTAGACGTCAAATTTACAACTTTTTAGTGCACAAGTATAAATCCGGGTAATTTGCAGTATAGTTTGAAAACTGCTCTCGAAATTCTGCTATACAAGCTCCTATCGTATACTTCCACTCTCTATTTTCTTCCTTAAAACCATTTCTAAAGTAAGATTTTAACCAAATATTTTATGTTGTTTTGTTAACACCATTTTTTCAATGTTTAAACGAAATTTAAAAAAAAATAAAAAAGTCTTTCACGGGGTTTGAACTGGGGTGGCCAGATTACAATCACGCCTTTACCGCTAGACCAAATAACCGTTTAATTTTTTTTTCATTGCGTCGATTAAATGGCTCACAGTTGTCAACTGACTATTATCGTGCACGTTTGTGAAATAAAAACAATAAACATTAAAAATAATTTACAATGCTTACTTGCTAATTGATTAAAAATGTTAAATATGAGCAATGACGGTAAAATAATAAACCGCGCAACTATAATAATAGTCCCACGATTTGCAAACTAATCAAAGACATACTTTGCGTGTTTCATAGAAGACTGCCATTAAGTTTTTACTTGATCGCTCTGTATAATAATATCGATATTAACGAAAGTGTAAAAATTGGATAAAATTTCAATTTTCATAGCGCGATAGATTAGCCGCCACTACCGTTAAACCAAGCTGCTGTTGAAGTGATGCGACTTCAACTTCGACTTATAAACTACATCAGTCTAGGATGGAACAGTATGGGGTTGCTACGGCAACATACCCCCCGCCCGCCTGCTCGTATGTTTGGTTACGAGATGCGTTTGAAGAAGCTTTTCAGGTTGTTACTCAACCGGAGGCATCAATAGCTGTGTCTTGTAAACTGTAGCTTGCGTTCACCTGCAAAAAAGTAATAGGTTTCAAATGTCAGGGTGGTCCGCTTATGTCCCCTGTTTTTTTCGCTCCCGATGTACTTTCAGTTTTTATTAGAAACGCTTAACTCATTTTGGAACCCACAAGCCGCCACTGATAGAAACGTCCTTATTTATGTTGCGCAAGTGGCGTTTTGATTGGTTGTTGATAGAAACGTGCGCGTTAATGCTGTTGTGACCTTGTGAGCAAAACGTTTGTGCATGGTTTGTGGTTAAGCAGTATTTGGTTAAGCGCATTCGTACAAATCAGTTAAGCAACACATCTATCAATAACTATAAAATGTTTGTAAAAACATTTTTACAGTGGGATAAAGTAATACGGCTTCCTGTAATTGGAAACTTTGTTTCTGTTGGTGGCATTTAATCAATAAGGAATAAATTAAATTTATTCAAAAACCCTTTAACAAAGTAGATTGATTATTTTAAAAATTATATAGTTTGTATAAGCATATTTTAATATTTAAAAAAAATTAACTTTGTTTCCTTTCCGTGCGTGCTAATTTTGTTTTTAATTTTACTATTGTATAATTTAATTATTTCTATAATAATACGAAAATTGAATTTCTAATTAATAACAAGGTAAGATAACCTTATACATCAGTGTTCTGATATCGTAAGCTAATTATATTTAACAGTGTTATACCTATTTTATGCAAATTGTAATACTGTTGTAGTTGTAATTTTGCTGAAAGTTAAGGGTACTAACAGTTTCGAATAAGGTTTACATTTATAACAATAAGTTGTGAAATTAAATTCTAACTATAAACCTCCATTTTTTTCTCTAAAATTGGATGTAGACTAACAGGAGAATAATAAATGGGTTAATGTTAATCCAAACTGGTTTAGCGAATTTTAAAGTTACAAAAGTAGGAAAGCTGTATATAACAAAAAAATTCCAAACAGTTGTGATGATTAGATTTTTTTCTTGTTGACATGCTTGATAAGTTACAAGCATTGCACGATATATAAAATCACTTGAGCTTATTGCTAACTTTAGACTGTTTTGTCTCTTGTTGCTGCTGCTTTTTGCAACCGCGCGTGTTAACACAATAATAAAAATTAGCTGAACCCGTGGTCTACGCCTCAAGCTTTTTTTGTTAACTTTCAAATGCCGCGTCCGCGTCGCCTTATGTGCTTGTTAGGTAAATACGGTAATATTGTCGAGATATGAAATAAATGACCGTCGCGCGTAGAGTTGAGACAGTTCCGAATTTAGTATGAACAGATAATTTCTCTGTATTTTTTGTTCAAGTTGCACTTTAATGTCATACGAAAATGTGTAGCTATAATAGATCTACAGGAGTATAGGTTCATTACACAATTTTGTTTACATATTTATCGTATTTATGGATAAACATTTTAATGAATAAAACAAGCTCAAGCTTAATTGGCATTGTAGTACATTCAAATAAATTATAATAAATTAAGCAGGTTAAAATGAGAGAAAGCATATTGTATGCTTCTTTTCTTGTACTTATCAAGAATGATACAGATGACATCGAAACCACCCAATAACAATTTACTTATGTTACAAATCAGGCACGTAGTCTCTTAGTCAAGTTCTAATAGAACATTTTTAGATTAAAATCTAACGCTAAAGAATAAAAACCATGAATTTACAACGTGTACACACACATTAAACCAACCACAGAACACCTGTTCGCTGTAACGTCGACAGACTACTATAAGTAATTATCTGCATTCCTGCAGCCCTCATCAATTAAATATAAGGCAGAACACATTCTTTACGGGCTACCTAACATTGTCTACATCGCAGTTTAAAGAAGTAAAAATTGGCTAACGTATTATAACTACAAAATCGGCGACACCTCTTCAAACAATAACAGATAATTTATATCGCCAGTACAAGTCGCTGCTTCTAATTAACTCAATTTTGCTCGTGTCGGACCTATTTACCTAATAGCTGTAATATATAAATTGCTAATGACGTAATGAAATATTAAATTCACTTCAATTTCGAAAAATAAAAAGGACATTTATTTCTGCAAATCTGGTGACACCTTTAAAACAATTAATAATTTACGCTTGCGAACACTGTCGCTGCTTTTTATTATCAGGAGATATCTACCGAAACACCTATTTATTTTAGCTTGGTAATATATTGTAGTCGTTAAAATTCCTTACTTAATTGTTCCAATTACAAGTGCATTGAAGAATGGAGTCGAATTTTAACGTAAGGACACAAGTAAGCCTTTGTCATTTAAAGAATTTTATCTATGCCGTTGATCAGGACCTGATAATAACACCTAATGAACGGAAATATAATTAATTTTGTTTGCACTTAAATATAGCCTTTTAAATTATTTTCCTAATTTACAATTAAGGTAATTGTTAAAAGCCTCAGGTTATGTACGTAAATAAATCGTTTATGCTTGTAGATTATTCCATTGCTTATTCAGTTAATAAATCTTAATCGTACAAAAAATGACAAAAATTTTAATGATACAAATTAATAAACAAAGTAACTGTTGTTTTTCTTTAATTATAGCTTTTCTTTGCTCCAACATTTATAACTCAAATTCTATTTTAGAAATAGTAACGAAAGTGATAGTGGAAGACAAAAATTATTAACATTCTTAGAAATTACATAGGTGTAACATGCTGACGTTTGTCTACAAAGTAATTTAAAATTTAAATTTATAATTTTTATGGGGCCGCAAAAAGCAAAAGCAAAGGAAACAAAACAGAAATATCTAATTGCCTCGGGGCGGAATGCAGAAAATACAGAACAGAAAAGAAACGAAATGAATTCAGTTAGTGGAAGCAAACCACCGCAAAAATTTGTGGGTAGATCTTTCTGTTACGATATCATTAACATACATTTACAATAAAAAATAAGAGGGCAGCATAGTGTAATTAATAATACCGTGTGTTTTAGAAAGCAATGGTGAGCATGAGCATAGCGTACATACAGAGTGTTAATAAAGTATGGATACATAAACCTTATATATGTCAGTAATTTTAGGTCTCCGACACATCAGAAGGATTATTTAATGTATTAAAAAAATTTCTCCCTCCCTTTTTGGAGTAGCGACGACATCGAGGTTTTTTCATAAATAACACTATATATTTTATCTGCGGTTCTGGGTACCTTCTGGTATTTTATTTATGGTAGTATCAATTTCATTTAGGGTTACATAAGAAAAAATTCGACATTTCATTCGATCAAGTAGGTAACCATTGATTAGAAAACAAATGAAATGAACGTGGTTTTGTTTATTTCATTAAGTAAGAGTTAAATTTTTAAGTTATTTTAGAAAATGTTCACCACAAACAGCTTGGCAATGGTATAAATGTTGTTCAAATTCAATTATTGTTTTTTGTTAAACATTTCAAGGCGATTTCGTTTTTAAAGGGTTTTTAAATTAATTAATTACAAGTAAATACAAATTAACAGCAAGCTATATTCGTACCTATACGAAGTTGTTAACCCTTATTTGATAAAATAAGCAAAACAACGACTGTTCAATTTTCTATCTGAACAATGGTTACAGTTTACAGAGGTTGCTTGATCAAATGAAAATTAGTACTTTCACAAGAACACGAAAAATGACTAAATGTTCGAACTTTTTCTTATACGAGGTGTTTTTAAATTAAGTACAGGTTTTTATGCAGTAGTTATTTTGTACAAATATAAGACTTATTACCTCATAAACTGTGGTCTGCAACCTCACCGTTTCTGAGATACAGGGTATTGAAAACTTTTTTTAAAATTTGTTTTTTAACTCGATGTTTTGGAAACGAGACGAAGTATTAAGATGCAAATTTGAGGAAAATTGTTAGTAGTGAGCACCTAACATTGTACGTGTTTTTGTCGCAATATGTTTACCAGCGGCGTAATTACAAGGGGGGCTAGTCCTTCTTTTTAAAAAATGTATGTTAGTACTCTGATTAAATGCAATTTTTTAATTTTTTGCATATTTAAAATCTACAATCGATTTATGAAAAAGATCTTTCGCATTTTTGTCGTAGACCGCTGGGTTTTCGAGATAATTGACGCTTAGTTTAGAAAAATGATTTTTTATGTGTGAAGCCGCTTGAGTTTATTCCAACGGTTGCACTCGAAAATAAGGTGAGCCATGCATTGAAACAACGAAAAACAAAAGTATTAAAGTTTACTGTTTTAGAATTTCATTGTTTGTATTAATAATTTTCCTTCTAATATTTTGTTTGTGAAATAAAATTCTAAAACAGTAAACTTTGCTTTTTGTAGTTTTAGTGCATGGCTAACCATATTTTCGAGTGCAAGTGTTGAAATAAAATCGCGCGGTTTTACACTTGAAAAACACCTTTGTGAACTAAATGTCACTTATGTCGAAAACCGACCGGTCTACAACAAAAATGCAAAAAACTTTTTACCTAAATGGAATGTACAATTTAAATATATAAAAAAACTAAATTTAATCAGCGTGCTAACGTACATTTTTTCAAAGGGAACCGACTGTCCTACGCCGGTGAACATATTGCGACAAAAACATGTACAATATTGGGTGTTTATTAGTAACAATCGTCCCTAAATTTGCATATGAATACCTCGTGTCGTTTCCAAAATATCGAGATGAAACTAAATTAAAAAGTTTTCAACACCCTGTATCTCAGATATGGCGAGATAGCGGACCACAGTTTATTAGGTAAAAAGTCAAACTTTTGTATGAAATATCTAATGTACAAATTACGGCACTTAATTTAGAAACAGCTTTAATAACTCTAAGAAAATTGATACTGCCATAAAGAAAATGCCACAAAGTACCCAAAAATGCAATTAAAAATATACGATATCATTAAAAAAAAACTTTGCGACGTCACTATTTCAAAAAGAAAGGGAAATTGTTTTCAACTTCTCCAAAAAATTCGCAAGAGCATTTTCACGTGTCTGCGGTTTTTTCGAAAAACTTAGATTTATGGAGATGTAAGCTTGTATGCATACTTTATTAACACCCTTTAGAAGATTAAGTTTTGTCTTAATTTATAGAGAATATTTTCCATTACATCAAAATTCCGTCTAAAATGCAGTAGAGTAACTTATGACGCATGCGCAGTAGCTACCATTCGATTTGAGATCAGCGGTTCTCAAACTAGTTCGCGGTTCAGCACCGATAATAGAGAAAAATAATGTGCACATGTGGCGAAGTCAGTAGTTAGATCTGGAAATGTATGTAAAAAAAGGACGAAAAGTAGTGTGCACATGGTGCCGAGGTTAGTGTTTCGCAAGGTAATCCGTTTCACTTTTGATTGAGGACTGATGTTGAAAAGAAACTTTTGCGCTGGCATGGAAAATTTTAAGGTTGTGGTCTACTATACTGCGTTTACGCAACAACAACAAAAAAAAACAAAAATTTAGGAAAATTTAATCAGCGTTGTGTAAAAGGGAACAAATTGACGTATATGTAATAATTTCTAATTCAACAGCTTATTTTTTTTTCTATTTTCTACGATATTGAAATATCGAAATCAATGCGGAAGAAAATTGGTAAGTGATAAACCCGTTCTTTATTTTGTATCTTAGCTAGTTATTACTCTTTCAACTAACCATTTTGTTCAAACTTGTTTTACAAAAACTAGAAGTCAATCTCTAGTTTCGCTTGAGGAAAAAAAAAGAACCTAAAACTGAAATGTTCTTTAAAAAAATTAGCACTCGGTAAATGCGAGGGCAAGACACGTCTTCGTCATTGGGTATGCATGAAAAAACGTTTTAATAGGAACACTATAGCCATTTAATATATTGTTCAAAACCAATACTAATACATAAAAATATACTTTTTTTCTTCTTTCTAAATAATATATTATTACTTAACGGTCTTATAGAAAGTAATAACAGGTTATACTATAGCTTAGGACTTAGGCATGCAATGAAATGCTGGTTTGGCAGTTTTAAATATTTAAGGTGTGTCAAATCTTTCTTTAACCACTTTCTTTGTGTGATAATTGTGCTGTAAATATGTTTTTAATGTTAGCTTTTTATAAACGAATGAAACCGATCGCGTTGTATGTGTTTAATGCAAAACTAATACATCACACTCTCGATACAGTTGTCTAATTTTGGTTTAAACATCAAGATTTTTAGGATACATTTTTTAAATGATTACTAAATTCATTATTGTAGGATTGTAGCCTGCTCCTCAAATTACATATAGGGTCGAACTGGCTATAAAGTTCACCGGCGGTGCCCTGTTGGGGCTGTTTGGCGCTGACATACAAACAAACATTACAAGGTTTAAAGACAAAATAATGCTAATAAATAAAAAATTTTTACCTTATTTTAAACCTAAAACAATTCCTTACTACGCCGCATATCGTCGTCACTCTCTCTAGTCTAATAAAGCAATGCAAAATTCAAATCAATGCAAATAAAATGCTCGCCAAAAATTAATTACATGTTTAGCTACTAGAAAATTTTCCGACTTGTCGTTTGCGAAGGAACAGTTGTTTTGAAGGAGAACTGGCATAGATGAACCGTTCACAGACTCCAGACATATTTTTAAAGTAGAAGTATTTAATGTGGCACATAATAAAAAGTTGACATCTACACCAACGCCGCGTCTCCTCATGGAACTAATACATCACGTGACTTAGCATTTAGCCGGCTCAGTCAACACTCAGTCGGTATGCATTGTGCGCTGGGGTAACACTAGTAACAGATTATTATTGAAGATGCTAAAACAATAGATAACGATAATTAGACTCAAACACAAAAATCCTCGTACAAAATGCACAATAACTGCATATTATTGTGGTTTAGTGAAATATAATTCATATCATCTGTATATACGGTGACTACGAATCATAGGAAAACCTCATGGTAAATTATTGATGTTTGAATATTTATTCCCCTATTTACCTTAGCGTTAAACAATATTTGCAAACGTTTTGGAGAATATTTGAATCTGTTTAATTCAACTATTACATTAGTTTCAAAACTTTCCCAAGAATAAAAAACTAGAAAATATATATATAACAAAAATATAGTAAAAACATAGTAGCTGTCATAGAATTCGAGCATGACGGTGTCTTACTTTATTTTTAAATAACAGTTTGTCGTTAAAAAAAGCACCGTCGATGATCTTTTCTTTTACTATATTTTTGTTGCATATATTCTAGTTTTTCAATTTCTAGAATGCTTTAAAAGTACTGTAACTAGATGCCGTATTAAACATCTGTGAAGCTTAATTGTCATCTATACAAGCAGCAACAAACCATCAGTTTAGACTTTAGAAGTTGAAAATAATACTAAACAGATTAAGAACTTGCACGAATTAACAACATTTTGTAATATTTATGCTCATGAGTGCAGGGAGAGAAAAAATTACAGCAGATATACCAATAGAAAAAATTACAAAAAAGTCTAAGGCACAAATCTTTAGCAAAATTGTTATTCTAGTTAAAACCAACAAAAAGGACATAATATTATGTATATGTATGATGATATTTCAAATATTCCTAAAATACTTTTCGCTATTTTGCTGTTTTCGGTATAATTATACATTTAACATATTTAATATGAGTATTTCTAAATTCCAATTGGAATTATCTAATATGCTAACAAGTTCTGTATACTTATTTTTATCCAAAGGTTTTTCTAAGAATTTATTTTTAAAGCCAACAAAATAACAGTGACAGTATTATATTAACGTTAAATACTATTTTTATAATTTATTATTATAAACAACGTTTCAGGAAATAAGTGAGATAGAACAAAAAGCTCGATGGACCAGAGATGTGTGGGACCCAGTGGCGTAACTACAGGTTTCACGAAACCAGGGCCAGTGAATCGTGGGGCCCGGCAAGGACCCGTTCTTTTACTACTGTTTTTTTTATTAAACAAATATTCATTTTTTTGGTTCCAAATCAAACTATTTTTTCAACAGCTATCTTTCGACGAATATATCTTTTCTTCTCTTTATAATTTATTGAAAGCCAGTGAATAGTGAGCTTAATTTCAACGAATAACTCTCCCATTTATCTTTTAATATGAGTAATAATAATATAACAGTTTTTTTTCTTCCGAGCAGCCCCGCTGAATACTCGGAGAGCGCAGCGGTACGTTACCATGGCAACCCTCTTGCTGTTAGATACGGTTTGCAAGACTGTTAGAGTCACTTCAATTATCAATAACAACATTTGAAGTGAAGTGTTCAGTTAAATGAGTTCAAAGAAGTAAGTGCATAAATGGGTGCAGCAAAACGAAAACATCAATTGAAAAGAGCAACAAAACTGTTAAAAATTGCTGCAGCTGAAAGATCGGTTTCAAAAAGCATTAAATATTATTTAAGCAACACTGTAAGACCAATTTTTGTCTCTAGCAATAATTTCTATAGAAAATAGCACTGTACAAAATTTGGACTAAAATACCTTTCAAATGAGATGTCACTCGACTCCCATTTTTATTAAAAAAAGAAATTTTAAAATGGCGCACAGCCGTTATTTTGAATGATACAAAATTTAATTATAGACTAAAAATAGTATTTAATTTCCCATTACAGCACACAAAATTTTGTGGTAAAATATCAAGTTGTTCAGAAGTTAGTTGGGGGAGGGGGGAGGGTTACTTCATAGACACAGTATATAATTCATTTAATATGAAAATACTTATATTAACTATATTTATCTAATAAACCAACAAGTTCTGTAGAATTATTTTTATATAAAGGTTTCACAAAAAGTTTATATTTAAAGCCAATAAAATAACAATGAGAATATTACATTAATATAAAATACTATTTTTATTAATATAGTTGCTCTTATATTATAAACAAAGTTTAAGGGTAAAATATAATTTTCCAATTCGCCCCTGATTGCAAATAGGAATGTTTGAACTAAGACTGTATAAACCATTTTGAGGGTTGCCTACTATAAACAGATCCGTAATTGAAAAAATTGTATTTATAAGTTCGAGCTTTACTTCGTTGAAGTTCATTTTAATTTATTGTAAATAAAACAATTCTTAACTTCAACAGGTTTTGTATTTTAGCTTCATACGTATTTTAACGTGTGCACACGTCATTTTCAAAACCAAAATTAAAAGTAAACAGTTGGTGTTGCTATAGGAACAATAAATCTTCATAACTTTATCGTGGTTTTCTACATCTGCATCAAGATGACTTGATTTCTCATTCCAAAACGTTTAATAACGGTTATTTCAAGAGATCAATTGGTTCATTCATTAAAGGTACAGATTTTAAATGTTTATGAATTTCAAATAAATACACAAACTCAACATGCCTATTAGACCAGTAGTATCATACATACATGCACCCAACCACATGTTGGCAAAAATATTAAATAACATAATTTCCAGTTTTGATTAGAAACCTAAATATTCCATTAAAAATGCATCTGAATTAATCAATAAATTATCTAGCATACATTTACCACCACAAAGCAAGCTACTTAGTTTCGATGTTAGTAACATGTTTTCAGAAATACCTCCCCAAGAGTGTATTCCTTTGTTAAATAATATTCTTATTAACAAAAATGTTAAATTAATAAAACGGACTGAGTTGATTCAATTGTTTGAACGTTGCATTAATCAAAATTATTTTACTTTTAATAATAAAATTTATTTCCAAAAAGATGGTTTACCCATCGGAATTCCAATTTCACCACTTTTAGCTAATATATTTATGGAAAATCTAGATATTTGAATCAAACCATTTTGAGAAAGTTATATTTTGGTTTCGTTATGTTGATGACATTTTAACATGTTTCGATAGTTCATTTCAGTTAAACAATGAATTTTTGATTTTTATTAACAGCTTGCAACCAAAAATAACATTCACAATAGAAACTGAACAAAATAAGTCTATTTACTTTTTAGATTTAAACATAAAAATAAATTCAAATAATAAACTTGAATATTCTGTTTATAGAAAACCTACACAAACAGACATTACAATACCACACGATTCTTGTCATCATAAAACACATAAATTAGCAGCAGACAGGTCCATGATACATAGGGCTTTAACGGTTCCTTTAGGTGAAATTAGTTATAATAGAGAAATTTCGATTATTAGACAAATTGCATACAATAATGGTTATAATACTTAACTTATTGATACACTAATTAAAGAGAAAAATTATAAATTAGCTATTCAGAAAATTTATCCAACTACTTCATTAGATAAATTGAAATACGCCTCAATTCCACATTTTGACAATCAATCAGAAAAAGTTGCCAAATTTATAAACAAAACAAATGAATGCAAAATAACTTTTAAAACAACAAAAAACATTTTCAACACTTTGTTAAATGCTAAAGAAAAAACAGACAATTTTCTAAAATCAGGTATCTACAACTTAAATTGCTCGCACTGTAATTCAGTTTATATAGGACAAACAATTAGAAATTTTGATATTAGGTACAAGGAACACGTACGTTGTTGCAAGTATAAACACCCCCATAAATCAAATTACGCTAAACACTTATTAGAACACAGTCATTCAACGACATCTAATAACACTATAAAAATTTTACACATTTGTGATGACAAACGTAAGTTGGATATACCAGAAGCATTTGAAATTCATAAACATTTAAAATCTGTACCTTTAATGAATGAACAAATTGATCTCTTAAATTCACCGTTATTAGACGTTTTGGAATGAGAAATCAAGTCATCTTGACGCAGATATAGAAAACCAAGATCAAGTTATGAAGATTTATTGTTCCTATAGCAACACCAACTGTTTAATTTTAATTTTGCTTTTGAAAATGACGTGTGGCCACGGTGAAATACGTATAAAGCTAAAATACAAAACCTCTTGAAGTTAAGAATTGTTTTATTTACAATAAATGAAAAAATACTACCCGTACTTTCAGTATGAGAATGGAAACTGGAAAATTTTGAATTGCGAGATTTTGACGGAAATACAGTTTTTGGATACAAGGGGTTTTAAAACATGCCTGTCAGTATGTATGTATGTATGTGTGAACGCTCAATATATCATGAGCTGCTGAACCGATCTTAATCAAATTTGGAAGACTCAGGTATAAAAAAAAATACAAAAAAAAGCTTCTAAAAACAATTCGAAACCGGAAGCGGAACCTATTTGGTATCGGTCTTTTTAAACACATTTACGTCAAATTGAATGTTGTTTTTCGACACTAGCTTGAAGATGGCGGGTGGTCGCTAGAGTTTTTAATAATTTAGGCTTTAATGCATCAAAATGAGTTGTGGCACTATCGTAGCCAGGATGTTTAGAAGAGGGTTATGTGAATAAATTCTTTTATAGTGGCAAGTAGGGGGCTCTACAAACTTCATTATTTCTTTGGCAACGAAAATCACATTTAAAAATAAGTACCACAATTTATTCATACAAAGCAATAAAATAAATTTTTAAATTCTTAAAAAACATATAACATTTTCTGTACATACTGAATTTTCGTTTTTTGGTTTAAGTCAGTTGTAAAACTTCAAGGGTGCGGGTAATAATCGACAGCGAGAATTTGAATAAGCGTTCTTTTACAGAAAGAAAACATTAAAAATATGTTTCTTGCTGTTGATATATTTTTCGTTGTTAAATTCTTGCACCATGCGATATTCTAACAGAAATGCACTCTTGTTTTTTATTTATTATTATAACGCGTACGTAACATGCTCATGTGGGTAAACAACTTTTATTTGAAATACTATTTAAAAAAAAGTTGAACCGTTGAACTTTCAAAGGGAGTACACACTCAAACACCCCCCTTAGCTACGCCGGTGAGTTGTCAGTTGTCAACGGTTGGACATAAACATAATAACAGTAAGTAATATGAAATGTAACAGGTCTAGGAAACACATTAGTAGGTGGGAGAAATTTTGAAATTGTGAAAACTAGGAGCTGAAATTAAAAATTTTCGAAAATTTTTAAAACGTTATTAGTCAGTGGTAGCAGATAAAGATTTTAAACCTAATATTTGGTTGCGGCAACATTTAGAAAGGCTAATCATTCCTCTCGTCACCATTGTTTGATCAACAATTTTTTCTCTTTCGTCTCTGGTGTTCTTTAATCCAAAGCACGTTTTTCCGAAAACATGAGAAAACCATCATATAATATAAAAATTGTATGCTACAGCGCACATTTTAAGAGCCACTGTGTGACGTCATCAAATGTTAAAACAACGACAAATTAAAAAATTAATACGCGGTAAGTCTGCAGCTGGTACATTTTAATCGTTTTTACAATATGTAAATATAATAATTTAGCTACGATGGATGATAAACTACAAATAAAATTCGTCTAGAAAACTAAAATATTTTACAATGGGTGTACCTATGCTCGTAATAACATAATGTGCAATAAACAAAAAATGAATTTAGGTGGATCTATAATGTAATATTACTTTACTAATATAGTTGGGGCACTTCTTCACATATCACTTTATCATAAAATATATAAAGTAATTGAAACATACTTTAAACACTAATTTGTTGACAGATTAGAAGCACCTAACCTCTATATGACATCTAAAGCTGACAGAAGTACGTACACTGCGCGTGCGCGCTGATGGAAAATAGAGTTTCTCAGCAAGTTCTTACACTTCCGCAGAAGTTGACAAATTTAGTCTAAGAAACAGCATACCATGTTCTATACTCTACCATAGAAAAAACACATCTCTTTTCTCTAAGAAATTGCAAATTGGGTATCTACTGCGCAATTATAGGTAAACAAGTGCTTTGATATTACGCAGGCCAGCAATGAAACGACTGGTGCGACATGTCAGCATTTGCGGACCATCGAATCGTATGTAGCTAACTCTCAGACTACAACTTATACGTCTTGCACTTATGCTTATACGGTAATATAATATTTTTTAAACAACTACGGTAATTTGTGAATACGACTGGGTGTCTTATTACTTTATTTGCATTCATTGTCCACCGTAAGCTGAGAATGGATATAAACCACGTTTTTAAAACAAAAAACTCCATTATTTTTTAAAATATGAGAAATTCCACGGCATATACGGAGATTTATGTAAAATTAACAAACTGAAATTTGATTAATCAAAATTATGTATAAATACCACAAGGAAGTAAGAAAACGTTCACTAAGCCACTTCCTAACTCACTCACCATTCTTATTTTTTTTTGTTTTTACGCATCTAAATTGTTTTTTTAATTAAAATTTATTAGCCAAGTTTCTCACTACTGTGTGGTTTCTTTAATTTTTAATTAAAGAGACAAAACCTAAAAATTACGTTTCTGCTTTATTTTTTATCTAGAGAATTCAACAATACTGAAATTGAATAAGCTAAAGCTGGATTAAACGCTGGAATAATTTTAAATTGTGCATACTTAAACGAGATTTAATTAAAAATACTTCTAAAAATGTAGAAATTTTAAGCACGCGAAGAACGGAATGAAAACTTTAATATCTTTAGAATTGCAAGTATTAAGTACAAAATATTTACGTTTTATGCTAAAAAAAGTAACGTCTATTCAAAAAATAGCATATCAATAATCGTCGTATTTTTTAGTACAAAAAACAAATTAAAAGATGAAGCTTTTACTTGTCTTCCCTTGACAATTTACAGCAACTTAGTAACCCCAAGTTTCCTTAATCTGATTCAATCATTGCAATTTTTTGCAACTAGTTTTTGATGCAGTTAAACGATGATGTCATCTCTGCACAATATCCTTCAAAATACAAAGTTGAGGCAGTGCCGCTCCTGAAATTCTGTTCTGTCATCTGATTTTATTACCTTCTGACATTTATTAGCCGTTACTCTTACCATGAAAATGAATTTCCTACAAGGTACCATCTGCTATGAATTTTTCAAAACAACAAAAGTGAGCAATTGCAGTGGTTTGGCTTTTGTAAAACCTTGAATGTGACATATGTAATGTTATCGGATTTCTGGTACAAGATCTCTTAGTAAATATTCATGGAATGCAAATGTGCAATAGACTATAATAGCAAAATTGCTAAGTGCAGCGAAATATACGATTTTAATATACTAAATAACTTTACATTTTGTTGGAATAATTTGTAGGTATACATGGTAAAGAGAAAGACATTAATACGTCAGTAACCTTTTTTTTTGTAGATAAATTTTTTTTTACTCATTATCCGGCCAGTCCTCTACGGCCTAATACCGAATACGCGGCCAACTATTCGTAGAAGATGTGGCAAAATATTCGACCAAGTATTTAGCCTAAGTGCTGAATATTCCGCTAAATATTCGGCAGAGTACCAAATATTAGCCAAATTATTCGGCCAAATATTACGCTCACTATTTGACTAAGTACCGAAAATTGGCAAACCTGAGCCAATTATTCGGGCATGTGCCGAATACTTAATGGTATGAAATGTGTGGGTAAATTGTTTTGTGTAAGCGGATAGCGTCCCGTTTGGCTATCGAAACCATAAATTTGTTTCTATGTATTTTTTATCTTAATTATACCATCAAATGCTTCGAAAAAATGGCAGTTTGGTATGGTTTTCATGAAGTACGCAAAATGCCGAATATTAGCCAAACATTCGACAAATATTCGGCTGACTCGAAAAACTATTCGGATTATCCGAATAACAGACAAGCTCCAAAAAATGGCCGTATATTCGGTTATTTATTCGGTCCATCGAATACTCGACGCATCCCTAAAAATTATTTAAATACATTTTTGTTTAATTGCATTTTTAAGAAAAAATGAGTGACTGTGCGAAAACAGTAACAGTAATGAGGAAAAGCCCCTGTAGTTCTTCCCAAGAACAATTTTATGTGTACGTTCAGATGTAAATTTCGAATGATAAGCAGCCATCTTTCGTGAACTATAAAACGAATGCAACAAAAACTGGAATAACACAAAAAGGCAAAGTTACTTACGCCTGGTGATAGATATCAGAGAGAATTATTAAACCAACAATTTGGTTCAATAAAATGATCAGCAAAGTATTAAAATTGAGAGATATAGACGACCACAAGTATAACTGCATTTATACAAATCCTTTGTAATATCGATACCCAAAAATAGTAATAATAAAGATATTTTTTTTAAGTATAGCTTTCCAGTTTAAAGTAAAACTTTAAAAGTATCATCAGCTTTATTAGTGCTGTAAATATATTTTTTAAATTAAATTCGTCATTTTAAGCACTATTACAACATGTAAAACAAAAAATTGCTTTTACTAATACAGACTGATTTATAACATGTCGGACACACTTTCAGGATAAATTCAAAATCTGAAAACAATGAGAAAAGTCCCAACATGGTCCGGAAACGTTTCCGTTTCGGCTCCTGAAGATGGAACAGTGTAATAGCACATTTATCGATACTTTTGCAGTAGTTGCACTAACATTTTGAAATTCTGCGAGTGTATATAAGCATTACTCATTTAGTTTAGTATTACTGCTAATTTTTGTTTAAGTAAGTGCACCAGAGGTATCTCATATGGGAAAGCCACGTAGTATTTTCTTCAAAATATTTTAGATCTTTACAGTTTTATTGAAGTTTTGTCTAGAAAAGCGCATTTTCCATACAAAGCTCCACAAAAAAGTACTCTAGCTAAAGGTCGCTGAATTGAATAGTTTTTGAGACAATTTTCAATTTTTATAACAAAAAAAAACAACAACTGTATTGGGTGTAGAAAGAAAATTAAGCAAGAACTTCCAAGAATTATTCCGACAATACTTAATTGCGTTTTCATTAATATTAACGTGATACTGCAGCCTCTTAATGAGTACCTCTACCGATCAAGAAAAAGATAAAGATTGCTTTCAACTATAACTAGGATAGACCACGACATGTTTCGTTCTAACGCATCAGGTGGACGCAAACCTAGCTACAGTTAAAACCAAAACAGACAGACTCAAATATACCCAGAAGACAAAATCGTGTCAAGGGAATTATAACAGTAATGCCCTCTAATGTGCGGCGAGGAAAGTTGCAAAGCAACAAACCGATATTTGGGTGCGAAAGGAATCCGCTAAGCGAGTATCTACAATCACTACCGGCTTCTATAGGCACAGCACACGAAACGCTGTATTGCAAAAGTAAATCGAGAATAAGATCTTTCCTCCCCGCACATTAGAGGGCATTACTGTTGTAATTCCCCTGTCATGACCTCTACCGATAGCTATTCCCCAATACTCGCATAAAAAATGAAGTATTAATAAACATAATATTTTATTAAGGAACTGAAAAGACCTTAATGTTAATATCTGCATTAAATGTTATTATTTAAAATAAAGGAACAAAGGAACATGTAGCATCCATAATTATAATATAGTCGTGACTGTTGTACTCATTTTATACACTCCGCATCCAACATATTAAGATATTATTCGCGAAAAAATAATTGCAGCAGAAGAAATTTGGTATGCCTACAGACATTTTTTTTCGTTCATTTATTTCCGTTTTAATTTAATTTTAATATTCGTGTGAAACTGTTTTTTCTAACTTTCACCTGTAATCCAATTCTATTATTGTGCATCTAATGCTGATTACTTCCAAGGCCAACATTATTATTTGATTTTGGCTCTTCATGTCGATTTAGTGAAGCGGTAAATTAAATGCAATGAGAAAATGTTATTCTAGGAAGAAAATTACAAAATTAAAAAATGAGCTTCGAATGGTGCTATACATAATGATATAAGTCTATTTTAGGACGAATAAAATTGCCAGACATCGTTTACCAACTCTGAAGACATTTGAGAGAGTATGTACAAGCACATCCATGTGTGATTTAAAACGCCATTATTTTCTACATTTTCCTATTTGTCAGATTGTTTCAGTGAAATAAAACTTTAGAACACTGTAACTACCTAACTCTGAAAATAAGTGTAAGCACTACTGTTAGCCTTTATTAGCCTAACAATTTAAATAAGAATAACTTATGATATAGGTATTTTTAATGTACCTATAATGTGTAACGAGTTTTTTGAATTGTTTTTATGATTAGTTGACGAAACGTATTAGGATTAAAAGGGTCACTAATTTATAAGCCCCCGTATTAGACTATACAAAATCTTTGACAAAAGTCTTTGAGAAAAGATCTTTTATGAAATAGTTTACAGTGTAATGTGGTATCTTTTGTAGAAGTTGACTATTGATAAAATGTAGCCTCGTGCTGTTAAATTTTATAAAACCTTTGATGACAATCTCTGCCAAAGATCTTTGATAGTGTAATACGAGCTTAACATGATATAGGTATTTAAAGAATATTTTACACTTCTGTAAAAATATAAATCAAATATACAAGGTGTTTCAAAAGTAAGTTGCCACGATGTCTAATGCGCATGCGGTCGCGTATACAGAGTGATTTATATGCAGTTTGCTAAATTTACACAGCGCGTTGAATAAGTCATTTTGAATTAAAGATTACGTATGAAGATGGTCGGATTTCCTTTCGTTTAATTATTATTAATTGAAAATATTTCCTAACAGACGTCAACCAACTATTAAGGGATGGTTTTAGTAGAACGTTTAAAAAAGAACACATGCACCAGCAACTTACTCAACACATAGGGATATTATATACCAAACTCAAAATTGTAATGAAATTGATATAATTACACGCTCCCTGATTCGTAGATGACAAGCATGCTGAATGTGAAGTTTTTGAAGCATTTCTATAAATTTCAACTTTCTTGTTGCAATTACTTAATAACTAGCGGAACTCGTGGTCTAAGCCCCACGTTTGTTGGGAAACTTATTTTAGAAAAAAATATATACCGTAATTATGTTTAAAGAAAGAATACATAAAGCATAAGGAAAATAAAATTGCGGTCTTTGCATGCTTTAGAATTTAAACAAACATATAGTAACGTCAATTTATTGTAAATAAAACAATTCCTAACTTCAACAGGTTGAAGTTAGGAATTGTTTTATTTACAATAAAATCTAAATGAACTTCAACGAAGTAAAGGTCAAACTTATCAACAAAATAATAATATCACTTAAAATTTTTAGTTTGTCATTATAGTGAAACTGACAGAGTGATGGTAGTTAATAAATGCTAAAGCATGCAAAGACAGTAATTTTATTTTTCATGGTCAACTTTTATGCATTTTTTATTTGAACGTACGGTATAAGCTGTTTCATATATGTCACATGTAACACATGCGACCCGCGGTATTGTATATTCTGAAATACTAACTTTTTTGCAACTTAGCCCTGTTCATTGGTGTTTTTAATTACAGTTTTTAAATTTAAAACTCTTTAAATTGCAGAAATGAATGTTTTTGATTCTTATTAATAGCAATTGTGTATGTTAGGCTAGGTTAGTCTAGTCCTGCCCGAAATGTTTTTTTTATCTGTCAATGTACTCGAGGGTGATAAACTCGGACGGAATGCGTCATATAAGTAAGATCGACTTTACTTTAAGTAAATTTGTTTAATTTATTAATTTTGGTAATAAAACAATAGTTCCAGATATCTGCCCTCTTGAAATGTCACCTGCAATGTAATTTGCAAACCTTATTTAACTTAAATATGAATATTTTAGCATGTGTCTCTCTAGTTAAGCAACGCGCAGAACGTTACAAAATACACGCGCTGTCTCACTTTTATAGCTACTTGCTGTAACTTCCACAAATGTGCATTGCTTTTAGGCGAAATATTTAAAATTACTTTCTTATTATGCCTTTTTAAACGCACATAAAATTCAAGGCTTCGACTAACAGGCGATTATTATATGCAGAAATTACGCTACGCTACTATTTCTTCATTGTAAATATTTGTTAAAGTAGTGTAGTCGTTAACATTCTTTCACTGTTCATGTAGTTCTGACATTTTTTTGACACTAATTTAAACATTTAAAAAAGACTAGATATGGAAATAATAGATGTATTTATTTTTTTTTTTTCTGACAAAGTAATTAACAATGTTTCTTATTTGTTATCTTCATTTTCTAGTTTCGTTTGCTGCATTAAAAAGAAACGGCATACAAATAATAAAATAAATTACTTAAGAATGGTTAAATACCGCCGAACGTCCTATTTGCTGCTACACGAAGGCAATGCGGCAATTCTAATACTATACTAACCGTGGATCTGTGACCTACATCTCTCCTCAAAGTCGCTTTAGATACTGAGCAATCCAGGTTCCTGCTGCAAACAACAGCCCAGCACTATGTAAGCCCGAAATTATGTGTGCGCCTTGCGGAGTTTGATGTAGGAATACTAGCTGTCGGCAGATTATAATAAAGTAATGCAGACAAAGCGTTGAAAAAAAACAACTTATTTTTATTTAAAACTGTAGCGGCTTGTTGTGCAAAGAATATAAGCTGTACACAGTGTGTCCAACTTTGCTTGAAAACACTCCTATAAAAGATTTATTTGTTGCCCAATTAAAACCTTTTTTTTAATGTGGAGAACAAAAAGTTGTATCTTAGGACAACATTACTAGTTACAAAATGTAGAAGCACAGTCTACCGCGATTTTTAATCTTTTGCCAAAAAACAAAGTTATATTAAGAATTTTTTTTTCAAAATTTTAAATAGCTTATACAATTTTCTTAAGCGTATATTATCTTTGTGCAAGTTTTAAATAAAACTTCTTAACGTGTTCTCCCTTAAAATTTTTTTTGAATTCTATGATTAAACAGAAAACTAAAACGGTTTCACTTAGAAATACTGTTATTTTTATGAAAGTTACCTTATTAACTCAAACTCACTTTTATAATTTTATTAAACAATAATTCATTACCTTTGCAATAATACTCCTATTTTAATATGTTGTTCTTATGTAATGTTAATATTTTGTTGTTGTTCTTTTTGTTAATTAGGAGCAGGTAATAATATATATCTTAACATCTACAAATAAAACAGTTTGTCGCTTAGTAAAAGTTCACCACATCGAAAGCAAAAACGTCATATAAGTATTTTCTTTCGTCAAAAAATAATTTTTTTCGAAAATTAAAATGACCATAGACAACGCTGATGCATCTGATTTCAAACAAAAAAATAGATATGCCAAGTACTTCTCGAAATATGACGTTATAAGTGTTTAACATGCTTAATTAGAAAAGTGGCGGTTTCGGCATATTTGATTTAACAAAAAAAGTTCGGTACTGGGGAAGAAGGTTGTAAATGATTATTTTGTATAGAAAATAATGTATTTAACAAGAATGTGTCGGTATGATCTCGTAGGAGGAAAATACTTTTTGTGTGTAGGTTGCGACTTTTAACGTTTACCCGATTTACATAGAAATTTCGTCAATGTCTAATTTATTTTTATATACAAGTGTTATTAATGTTCCAAAGGTCAATATTAAAATTAAAAATTTTGTTGATTTTGTAATAAATAATATTTAATCAAATATAATGTAAATTATATCTATCACTAGATGTGCTGTTCTTAGACTGGATATTTAAGCAAAGCAACACATTACACTCTACTTCCGTTCCTACTTCCGTTCTTATTTCCATTTCGTCACTTCCGTCTCTCATGCGCGTGGCTATTTCTGCCGGACGAGAAGAAACTTTTAATGCAGAAAAATCGGTAAATGTAATCATTACCCAGTTTGAAAATGTTTCATTTGAAGATATGCAGCCCTTTTAAGGATGTTATGTTTTAGAGATACTGTTGTTGATTTTTGCATCATCAGGAAGATTATTTGTTATTTTTCATATAAGGGTTAATATTCTTATTAGCTAATAAAGTTTGTAGATGTAATTACACGAAAAACAAACAACTACTTAGAACGACCGAGATGAACATATCAGTGGCGGTCCGTCCTATTATGCAGGGTAGGCAGTGCCTACCCATAACTTTTCAATAAAAATTAAATTCTAACTTTTATTTAAAGAAGTTACTTTTACACAGTTTTTACTTTTTAACACCACCGTGTTACATTAAAAATGAGGCGCCAAATAAATAGACCGTTGCCTTTAAACATAGTTTTACATACGCAAAGCCTGAGCTTATCGGGCCGAATGATTTCAGCTACGACACAATCAAGCAATCTATTATTCTTAATACGTTTGCATTAACATTGATACAAATAATTCAATGATCGGATAGACAGATGTAAAGAAATAGTAGAAATTTCAGAACGCAATAAGCACGGCAAAGGCACGGCTTCCGTAGTACTTTACTTGCGCCGGTCGGCGGCAGTTAGTTTCAGCGTGCAGATATTGTGTGTTTATTTATTTCATACGTAGTTTGCAAATTTACAGTAAATATGGAAATTGTCGTTGACCAGCTTTTAAAACAAAAATGCAATGAATACTCTTACTAAAAACAAATAGAAATACAAAATCATGGGCGATGGACTTTAATATGACTAGGGCCGTTACAGATAGACAGTAGGAAGAAATCTAGATCGTTTAATACTGAATGGTATAAAAAATATGGTCTGGCTAACTGGTAGCGATATTAAAAATAAACTATTTTCCTGGAATTACTTACTATTTTGATCTATATTTAACCCCTCAAAAGTATAGCCTGAAACAGGATACTCTGTTTTAAAAAATCTTTCAGCTGCAATTAAAAAACGTGCGTCGACCAAAGAACATTTATCTGCAACTGTTAGATCAAAATTATTTAACAATCACGCATTAACTTGGCTTAAGACGAAAGTTTACGTTATCAAATTAAAGTGCATAATGACAAACTGAAATTTAATAGGGAATTTATGCGTAGATTAATTCACTTAACAATAAGTCTTCGTAAATTTTAGTTGTCCTAATTTTTTACATTTTAATCTTAATGTTGGGAAACTTTTGTCATTGCCTACCCAAATTTTGAACCCACGGAACGCCACTGGAGCACATTAAGGGCAATACTGGATAAAGTAGAATAAACAGAGTGAGAAACTAAGATGTGAGAGAACAGTGCGAAATAGTAGAAGTAGCAAAAATTTAGTAAAAAATGAAGAAAAGAGTGGAACAGCCACGTAGACAGAGCAGGAAATAATCGTCTGATAAGGGTCGCCCGTGATTAAAACCCAGAGGCAAACGAGTAGTAGGTCAACTACCAAAACGGTAGGCTAAAAGTTGGGTGCCATTATCGATCTGAAATGCGTAAAGAAAAACAGGCATGCTCCTATATATAAAAAAGAAGAAGAAAAAAAAACAAATAGTTAAAAATTCATCTTTAAATACCACAACTTCGGAAACTAATGATATCTAAGTATTTCAGTCAGTACTTATAACTTTGTTTAATCTTCCTTACGGTACTATAGATACGTGTGCACTTACTATGACAAAAGATTATAAAATAAATATTCATGGGAATCATTTTTTTTTAATTACATATTATGTACTTTATGTAAAAATTTAGGGTAAAAAGTATAAAAATCAAATACTTCTTAAAATCAGATATTGTAAAGGCCAATTCCACACAAAATTCCGTTCAAAAATTCTCATGGACGTACAGCCTTCAACTTTGAACACCCATCGAAAAAAAAACGGAGTGAATGCAGTTTGTGCAGCAGCATTAAAACTATAGTGAGGAATCAGTTACATTGTCAATTATATTTATGAGTATTTATAGCGCTGATGTCTGCAGGCGCGTTTTAAAATTGTCAACCCTGAAGATGGTCTTTTCCGAATATGTTATGTATTAAAAATATTGGCTAGAAAAGAGCGTTTTATCAGTAATACTTTTACTTGAAACTTCTGAAAAAATGTAATTTCACAGCTGTTAGTTAATAAATTTTACGCAGAATTTTTGTGAGTCGATTCGCGGCCGAAAAATTATATATACTCGATTTAAATTATAAGAATTCGTTGGCGAATTAAATGCGCTGTCTGCAAACAAATACAATCTCCTCAATAGTTTAATTTACAAACCAGATATTCTAACAAACCATTTACCGCAATCAAAAATGGTTGTAGTATCCGAAAAGAGTGTTTTGCGGATTTCTAACTTTTTGTATTTTAAAATTACTCTCTTGTCAAGAGCACAATTTTCAATGCATTTATTATATTTATTTTTATCAACAACAAAAAACAAGGCCATGAATAAAGAAAGTATCGTATGGAAATGCTACAATTTTAGTTCAATTTTATTGCAAATATGAACGATGTTGTTATTTAATGTTTGGCTAATTAACTTCTGCAAGTTCGTTTTTAACAGAAATGTGCAAGAAGCAAAAACTTATTCATTTCACATAAGCGTGGTTAAGAGTATATTTTGAATACAGAATATTATATTAAAGCAGATTTGTTACCGATTTTACGGTGTTAGAATTATTAAATGCAAAATTTATACGCTACAAATATTTGCAGTATTTATTAGCTCATGTTATAGGTACATCTACTAAACTCTATTTGCGATTATTAAAAGGTTAAGAAATTTTTGAAAGTTTTCCTTCATGTTTTAAACTGAAATTAATAGATGATATGTTTGACATATTTACATGTGAATAGATGAAGGTACTACCTACATGGAGGTTGTACGGTTTGAAGTCACGGCCTGTCTGCACTTAATCCGTCCACTATACATCCATTTATTTTACTTATATATCCTAACTAATTACTGTTGAAAAAGTATGATTAATGAAGAAGTAACTCTACTTACTTCGTATTGCTGGTAATTTGCCAAGGTCGCATTTGAATTCAAATAGAACCGTGACATCATTCCATCGTGCTTCAATAAATCTGTGTAATAAAAGCAGATTTCAGAACAACAAAAACCACCAACTAACAGGTACAACTTATACAGAGATAACAACTTCGATATTATATCACTAATTTTAAAACACGTGCGCGGGCGGGATCATTAAAATTTGATTTTAGAAACAATAATAAATTTGCAGATTTTATCACAGTCATATTCTGTTCGCCCACAGCGTATATTTAGCACATAGTCGTGAAAACGAGGGGTTATCAAAATACGTTTGTATACGCGATATGTTTGTTGGTTTTAGGCAGGTTTACAGGCACTGTGTGATTGTAAAGGTGCAACAGTCCTTTGGCTAGTGATCCTTGCAGGCCGGGGGTAACACTAGCGGCCATTGGCCAGAGTAACCGAGCAAAGTCGCGCGATTGGTGCACCGAGTTACGTGCCAGAGGCGACCACGATCACAAACCTGCAATTTCATCTTTTGATTTACTTCTTGGTACTGCTGTGGGTGTATGCCGTGCTGTGCAAGTGGTAATAAGTTATAGAGAACGAATAGTTCGCTGCAGGGCCGGATCTAGGGGAGAACTATCATTCATCATCTTATTACGTTACGAATTGCATGCTTTCACGGTTTACGTAGGTACTTACTTGTTTATATAGAATTCTCGGCGTTTTCCGGGTTATTGTTTTTCAAGCAGAATTATACACAAATACACCTGTTATTTTATGTTAGAACAATATACCTGAGTTATTTAATATCCATACGGCACCTGCTCATCTTAATATACAATTTTAGACTATTCTTCAAACAAAATTAGTAAAATTTGCTAATTAAAATATAACAAAAAAGAATTAGAAACTTTCTGACGAAATTCTATTTAAAAAGAAAACTAAGCAATATAATATAGAAAAATCGGCGCAAAAAAACAAATGTTTATTGCTGATTTTGGTTTTTTTCTACTAATAGATACGGACTTGAGAGAACTGTCGTAATTTTATCTACTGTTACTGTGGGACGGCATTCTACTATAAAAACTGAACAAAAAGTTCCTATACGACTTTTCAATTCGACTAATATTTTTGGAGTTATTAAAGCGTAAAAAATCTGAAAACTATCAAAAAAAAACCTTCAACCACAAATTTAAGTGTTTGATCAAGTACTGAAAATAAATTCATGATACATTACAGCAAGAAATAGTTTAAAACGATAATTGAGAGAAAAATTACAATTGTCGTTTAAGATGTCTGAAAAACTCAAATTTACGTTTTCAATTAAGCAGTGGCATGCTATTGGCTGTTGAAAACAGCACTTCATTATTTATTTGTTTCATATTTCGTAATTGTTTTTAAATTTAGTTCCTTAGTTTTGCAATGCCACTTATTATGTTGAAGTCGGTCCATGTGCGAAAGAGCAGTCGCGTATAAACGTACCGCTCTTTCTGCTTGTTTATTAGAATCTGCCAGTGCCATAAGCGTGTCATAATTCGCGGCCAGTCTGTCGCACTTAACAACTAAATTCACACAAATGACAAACTACGAAACAAATAAATAACGACGTGCTGTTTTCAACATCCAATAGTTTCTCAGACACTTTAAACGATATTTGTAATTTTTCTTCTAAATTATTATTTGTGCTATCTCCTGTTTTTTGCAATTTATCACGGATTGGTTTTCAGTACTTAATCCAACACTTAAATTTGAGTTTGAATGTTTTTCTTTCTATCATTATCAAATTTTTCAAAACTTGAATAACTCCGAAAATTTAGCTTGAACCGGAAAACTGTTTAGGAACCTTTTGTTCAGTTTTTTACGTAGAATACCGCCCACAGTCCATGTCCGCGAGTTTTGGAACACTCTGTATTAAATACAAATTTATTTACAAAAATAATTTATTTATATAAGTAATATAAAATTTAAAACTAATATTAATATTTTTTTAATCAAATTGTAACGTAATCTCAACATTTTAATTAATAATATAATAATTAAAATTTTATCAAATTTTGCAAATCCGCTAGCGCATTGAAAAACGTTTAAATCATCTATGTAGTTTAAAAATAATATTTATACTATAATAAGCAAAATTGTTGACTAAATAGCTGAAAGTTAAAAAAAAGACATCAAAATTTTCAACAGTATCTGAAGATTATTTAAAAAAACTTAGCAAAAGATGAAGAAGCAACTACATAAGCAAACATGCAACAAAGAAGGGCGCCTACCTACAAAACAGATCTAAAAAGCTACTTAACACAAATACCTTTACCTCCATCAGTTCTTGAAAAGTGTATAATTCAAAGACATAATATTGTTAATAACAACAAGTCTTTAATTACAGTAAACTGCCACAATTTTCTAAACAACATAAAAAAGTTGTTATAATTTTGTTCCTTTTAAGTTTATTCACGACGGTTCTTTCTCCTTTTCAGAAAGTTTTTATAAACACTTTAGTTTTAATCGGTTTTGTTAGGACTATCCTACATGATATTCACCCCTACCAGAAAACATAACAAATTGTGACTACGCTACTATTTATTGCAAAATATTTATAGATAATAAGGTTGAAGCAATATCGTCTAAAAATTAGTGCGCATAGGAAAGTGTCAAAATGTTAGAAACAACTAAAATTGTAATAATGTTTTGCATTTTAAATCAAACTAGCCGAACCCGTGAGCTACGCCTTCCGATATTTTTTTAAACTTTATATCCAGTTCTCGCCGAGCCTAATGTTTCCTCCGCTTAGTCGTTCTAAGGAAAGAAAATCCTAAGACAGAAAATTTAATCACAGCCCCATTTGCATATAATTCTAAAATGAAATTCGTCATTGTTCATATAATTCAATCAGCAAGAAAAATACACATATCTTTTTCAAGGATACACCGACAAAACTAAGGAGAAAAAGAAAATTATTGTACCGAGGTTGGTTTTTCCGGAGAATGTTTTTTTCTAGAAGATGTTTTTACCGGATCTTTTTCAGATAATTATGTTTTTCTCAGGAATGTGTTGTGGGACTTTTTAGAGACGTTTTCTTCGTAAACCGAAAATGGCCCCTATAATAAAAAGGAAATTAAGCACCATCGCTGAAGTGTATCTGCATTAGCTCTGTATGTATAAAGCAGCTTTGTATAACTTGTTGCAATGTTTATGTTTATACTTTTCAATATTTATGTAAGGTCGTCGCGTGATTAGCAAAAACACACTCTCATCATTATTTTATTGCTTTTCGCGTTATATGTACTCATTTCAGTAAAGTGTTTTACCTTACTATCAAATATAAGTCGTATAAACTATACAACTGAGTGAAAGTAAACGCAGGTTGTATTCCAGATCGGTCCGGCCACTCGGAGAAATAGAGCGACATCCGCCTACCGCCTAGCCCAAACCACTACTGTGCACCTGAATGTGCTTCTTTGGTGTGTATACACACAGTGAGGTTCACTGTACAAAAGAATATAAGCTTTATAAAATACAGGCGTAAATGTGTTACTTGTAGTAGTGAGGGCCCCTCACCAATAAAAGTTGAGACCGGTAGAAGGAATCCGGATTTAATATATAGAAGATAGGTTTAATGTAAAAATAACGTCCAACTTTAAAGTCGGTAATCACGGTATACCTAAATTCAAAATTGAGATAACGAGCTTAAAGTGAGTATTCTAATTTAGGAATAAAATATATTATTTTACTTGAAAATTCTGTCAGAAAACAGAAATTTTAGTTTTTCGTTATCAGTGTGGCGTTACTTTGCATACGAAGAAAACAAGACAGCATCAATTTGATTAAAAATTAGCAATACGTGTTTTATTCAAAGGAAAGATAAAGTCGAAATGACAATTCATGTACACTGAACATTCACGAAAAAAAACATAAGACTGTGTTATTGTATGATAGTATTCAAAAATATTTCAACCTAACCTAACCTATTTGTCTACCGTCCATCCTTCCATTTTAGTTATGTTTTAGAAATAAATGTTTTATTATTATTATTACTATTATTTTATTATTATTATTATTATTATGTTCAACATCTGTACAGACTTAATAATCAATATATATTTTAAAACTTAAATTAATGTGAATTTGCATATCATACTTGAAAACGTTATGAAAAATTACTTCGATTGGGATTCGAACACAAGATCTTTAGCTATCTAGGCTGATGTTCTACGCTACCAAGAACGTTTTCAATTATAACCGAAACAAACACTAAGAATTTACATTAATTTATACTAATAACGACCAAGAAAATTTAGTTTGTCTAAAGCTGTACATTAACACAAAGATTGTGATTATTTAACTGCAAATATGGGGAAAATAAGCAACTAATGAGTGCGACAAGAAAAGGAAGTAACGGACGCAAAAATTAAAATTAAAAGCTACTTTCCAGTAAAATAGTGACAATCTGTTATACTTATACTACCCATTGCAGTTCAAAAATGTTATGGTTAATGCAATGATACAATATTACACACTTCCTTTCTAAATAATATACTTATCTATACAGGGTATTTCCTACGTACGTACAGACACTTGAAATGATTTCTTGGGTTATTTAATGAAGAAAAGTTCAGACAAACATATGTCCGAAAATGCTTCCTTGCAGAGTTACCGCCCTCTGAAGAAAGAACAATCTAATGACGTAATATTTTCTTCAAAATGTTTTAAATGTATACAGTTTTTTAAGTTTTGTCTAAAAAATCTTATTCTCCATACAAAAGTACACAAAAACTCTTGTTGAAACTCGCTGTATGTATCAGTTTTCAAGATAATTCAGTGTTTTTGTAAAATTGAGTTACCATGAAGGTCTAAGTGTTTTCTCAAAATGTATTGTAAATAAAACATAGCCTTATACGTATTTTAAAGTGTTTACACGTCATTATCAAAGACAAGATAATGATAATGCCGTGTAAACACGTTGAAATACGTATAAGGCTAAATAAAAAAAACCTGTTAAAGTTAAGAATTGTTTTATTCACAATAAATTAGAATGAACTTCAGCGAAGTAAAGTTCGAACTTATAAATTTTCTCAAAATGTCCAAATAGTTTTCACAAACTTTGAGAAAGAGTTCTACACATGAAAACGGTTACAAGTTCCTAAAAATTTGTCCGAACACGCTTCTTTACAGAGGTGCCGTCTCCGGAAGTGGGAAATGTTAACAATTGAAACTATTAATTCTTCGGGATCCTGTAACTCTGTAAAGAAACATTTTCGAATCTATGTTTATAAGAAGTTATTTTATTGTTTCGTATGTAGAACTTATCCTCAAAGTTTGTGCTAGCTATTTTCGCATCCTAAGAAAACACTCGGACCTTCATAGCAACTTGATCATAAAACTTGAATTATCCCGAAAAATATTAAATATAGCAACTTTTAACAAGTGTAAATATTTAAAATATTTAGAAGCAAATATTACGTAATTAAACTGTTTTTTTGGTAGGGCTGTAACTTCCTAAAGAAGCATTTTTGGAAGTGTGTTTAAATAAACTTTTCTTTATGAAATAACCCAAGCTATCAGCTTCTGAAGTTTCTGCAAGTAATTGCGAAAGACCCTGTATATAATAAGCTTACTCGGTTTTACCCCTGTGAATTGATAGTCGAGATACAATAATTATATCAATCCATAAAATAATTAAATATAAGTTACATATAAGCTTTTTGAGGGTCCCGATTTCAACGGCATCGCCGATACGGTGTAAACATCTACAACTCCTTAAATAAATCTTTTTATAAGAATCCAAACGAATAAATTAATTTATAGCTGTATAGCCTGTATAAGTCCGTTGAATGACCTTTACATGCACACCCACAAAACGTCACAACCCCTTTAATGGTGAATGCTTTAAAATTTGACTTTAAACGCCTGCAACTATATTTCCTGCTGCCAACCGCAATATAAGGTAGATAGATCACTCAACGCGAATGGCAGACACCTCATTTATACAAGTATTTTATTTATGTTTTTGAACTAATTTCTAGTTTAAAATATTAAAATAAATTAAAATTAAAGCATTTAACAAAATTATGATGCTGGTGACCGATATGCCAGTATAGTACAAGAAAAGTAAAACCAATAGTGATTTTAATACAGATAACTCATTGAAACGGTAGTGAAGCAATATGACGACTGGAAAAAATGTGTGAAGTCTGGAACTAATTCGATAAAATTGAAACTGGCGGTATTTTCAAAAAATCGTCCTACACGTCAACCTTATTTTTAAAAAACGCATTTTTTCTGATAATTGTCATTTTTTGATCGTCTTTTGTTTTCGAACTATGACGTCATCGATATTTTTGCAGTCATATTTGGATAAGGATTGAAATTCCGAATTCAGCCATATATCAAAGTATGACATTGACAGTTTTCGAAATAATCAAGTTTAAAATAAAAAAAAAAGCACATCAAAAATTGAGTTAGCCATGGAATATTGACAATTAATCATTGTCTCAAAATGCAAACTAATAAAAAAATCTGACAGTAGAACATTATTTTGTGCGTTTCCGTTTGTTACTTCGATATTTTGTTGGTTATTGATTATTTATTACTGATAAAAATGATGCGATATTTATGCGAAAAACAAAGAATTGAAATTTTGATGACGGTTCAATTTCATTGTTATTTTTGGTTAATTAATGTTACTTTGTAAAATTTAGATCGTTTCCAAACAATTCAACTATCAATACTCCATGGCTCAAAAACTGTCAATGCCAATGTTATACTTTGACATATGGCCGAATTCGGAATTTCAACCTCTATCCAAATAGGACGGTAAAATATGGGTTGCCATTTAAAAAAATTGTTGTGACGTCATAGTTCGAAAACAAAAGACGATCGAAAAATGACAATAATTAAAAACTATGCATTTTAAAAAAATAAGGATACATGTACGATGCTTGTTTGAAAAATTTGACAATTTAAATTTTATCGAATTAGTTCAAGACTTTACACTCGCACTGTATAATAATCAAACCTTAGAAACACAGTTTGCAACTTATCTTAGCATTGAAATCTCCACATATGTCATGATTTTTTAAATATATTTTGACATCGGTTTTCTAAGATGTTACTTATGTATATTTATACAGAATGATAAAAAAAATGATTCAATTTGCTATGAACGAAAGGTTTGAAATTATAATTTATTCTAAAAAAAGAAAATAATTTTTTAGACAGAGGTGTAAGAAAAACACTTAAAATGTCAGAAAGTTTATGTTGTTGTATTAAGAAATAAGCGTATGGTTAATCCAAAAATTTTTTAATCAGGCACTGTAGTGGTCAAGCAGTCGCGATGTATACCGGAATGCGCGGTCTGATCTCTGTGATCAAGTACATGTCGTGGGCGGCCGGCTTGATCTGCCCGAGGACACAACATGGCTTCTTGAGTAGTCAATATGGCCGACTACCCATTGTTACACATCCAAACTTGTAATGCCATCTATATACACTAAATAATTTATGCTGTCTAAAAAGCACCCGACATTAATAATTTCTCTTGCTTAAGCAAATTGTCTTGATATTTCAAAAATAAATTGAATCCATTCCAACGGATAGATCACGCAAGATCGCTTAATTTGGTAATGCAAAAATGAATGATGATAGCAAGCTTTCTTGTGGGTTTTCTTACCAAAAGTAAAGGCTTGGTTATAAATGTTGCTTTAATACATTTTTTTTTAAATATTTGTACTCCATTAAACACTCATTAAAATGCAGTTTGTGCTACCTCAGTGTTTACGCTAATCATGGACATTTTGATTCTGCATAACATGAAACATTCTTACGGTATGTTATTTGCAAATTAAATTACTTCCTCTTCATAGTTTACGAGTTAGGTACTATTTTATAAAAACTTGCGAATACCTATTACATTACTATGTCAAATTATGAATATATTAATCAACGTAGTAGAGGATTATACTAAAAATATGACTATTTCTGACCACAATGCAATATTCTGGCCACAATTCAATATACCTAACAAAAAGGAACAAATTACAACCTATGTTGTGTGATTTTATTAAGAGAGGAAAGTAGCTTACCAAATTTTAGAAAGTTATTTGCGCACTAAATATGTTTTCCCTGCATACCTAAATTATAATGTAATACATCACTTCATCGCAATGCATCTATGTATACTGCTTCCACTCAGCACAATAGTATTTCCTACATTGTTAAAAATTTTCTATTTTCTTTTTTCCTCTTTATTATTCAGCACATCTATGATAGTCTTTTGTTATTGTAGAAAAGTTATTTTATGTAATGTAACTTACAACAAATTTTTTCTATTTCGGTTTTTTAAGGTTATTCTTAAAGCACTGTTTTAGCTAAAAACAGTGTTTTAAGAGAGTCTTTTAAAGCATTGTTTTTAGTAAAATTTCACCAACAAAGATTGGTATTCATGATATATTCATGATCAAATTTGGTAAATTTAGTGTGTATGCCAACATATACATACTAAATTTACCAAATTTGATCGCAGCAATTTTTTATAACGTTTTTTCATTAATTCTCCTCAATAGAAAAAATAGTATAAACAACTCGTTTCATAAGGCGTCTTGACGCACTCGTCCATTGAAAAACTTGGTCGTTACGCTCTCTCGTTTTTCAATCTTGGACTCGTACGTTAAGACAATGCCTTATGCAACTTGTGTTTTAATATACTATTCTTGAACGTTTTTGACATCTATAACGGCTACAGGTGTTTGTTTATACGCAACAGCGGGCCTTCGTTATTCAAAATCATTACGTAGAAGAGTAGAAAGCAAAAATACAGGAAACAATTTAAAGAGAATTTATACCACCTCCCATCAATATTATTAAATTGTGATTACAACAAACCTTTAAACTTTACACTAGCAAAATATCACTTTTAGATAAAAATCTTGAATGATTTTGTAATTTATACAGAGGGGCTAGGAAAACCCCGCCCACTTTAGTAAAGAAAAATTAAATTAAAATACTGGCAACAACGTAGAATCCAAGACGTTTTTGTTATTATTTATACTATATTATTATATTATATATACCCCATATTAAATCAAAACAACCAAAGCGTCTTGGATTCTGCGTTGTTGCCAGTATTTTAATTTAATTTTTCTTTACTAAAGCGCCATCTCTTGACCGCCGCAAGAAAAGTGGGCGGGGGTTTTCCTAGCCACTCTGTACAATGCAACATAATTTTTCTAAAACAACCAGAAAAGAAACATATTACAAATACCACATGATGTAAAACGAATTTTATGTTTAACATTTCATTATTCTTCTTTAGGAAAAATATCAACCAAATACCAACATATTGCACTTAATAATAAGAATATGAAATTACCAAAGTTAATAGTTACTTTAAGAATCTTGAAATATTTTACTTTCGTATGCCTTTTTCCAAACTATGCCCAGAATTTAATAAATATACAGATTTTGAACTTCAAACAAATTCTAGAAGCAGCACTGGCAGTGAAAAGTGAATAAAATACTGCTGCTATAGGAATAAAAAAACTGAAGTTTTAACTTCGAGTGGACTTTAATAATTGCCTTATTTGCAAAAGTATAATTTTTTATAATTATAACGTTGTACAGTTTACCGACTATTAGATATCTCTTCTCTCATTTCACCTTATGTTAGATTTCTAAAAAACAATTTATATAGGCAACCCTACGATGTCGCATGCCGTATAAGAATAGTAAGAACGAAACCGCCCGCCTTACAGCTAATTAGATGTGCTTCGGATTTCGGACTAAAAAGCGATATAAATGGTTTATTTAAAGAATTATCAAAAATATGCAAAAAGTGAAAAAAAATTTTTTTAACTAGAGCTAATTGATAGGTTTAGTTAAAATCATGTAACTGCCGGCAAACACGTTGTTGATATCAAAAAGTATCGTTTTTCCTTAATTTTTAAAATAATATAAAATTTTTGATGATTTTAATAAAGTACTTTAAATAATCTATCAAATTGATCAAAGTCTATAACGATCGGCGTTTGCGTTTTTGATTAAATAATTAATCGATTTTAAATTCTTCAAAAATTTCTTGAAGGCGTTAATGCAAAATTTGGGAGATTAGTAAAAAACGAAACATGAAAAAATATATTTTTACAATGTTCAAAATTTTGAAATTTATTTTACCTCATCGTATACTACCCACAAAAGGATCTCCAACAAGTTGTAGCTGATCCCGATCAGACAACCATTTTTTGAGTAAATGGGCGTTAATGTCGAGATTTCAAGTTTGGTAAAAAAGTTTTTGATTTGCCTTAAGTTCTTCTCTCAGATCCCGTGCGCCAAATTTCTAAAATTTAGTTTTGGAAAAAAACGCTGCCAAATAACATGTCTAACTTCTGTTTCCGGCTTCGGATTTTTTTGCAAAGCTTAACTAGAACTCAAATTTTTGATATACCTCTTGATTTAAAATTTCATCAAAATTGGTCTAGTACTTTCGCCTTTAGAGGCGTCACACACCCACAAACATTTTAAAAATCACTTTTATGGGTTTCTTAAGCCTCGAAATGCGTATTTTCGTGAAAATCTAGATTTCGAAAATTTTCATGAAATCAATACTTCCCTATACCGAAGGTATGGAAGAATAAAAACCATTAAAATTTAAAATTGAATGCTTGTTTAGCTAGAAAAACGTATAGCATATTTAGGCTGCAACTTTGTTTCAGAACTGATGCCGCGAGCGCGAGACAAAAGAGTCGAAAGAGAAGGTTTCTCTCGTCTCGTCTCGAATGCATATAGAGAAAAGTCTCCGTCTGGACGCGAGAAAGATTTTCTTTTGTCTCGACTTTCGTTAACTTAATTCAGAATCGTATAAATTATGAAGTGAAATATACATCGAGTTTACACATAAATAAAGATTTTAATACCTAAATATTTATTATTAAAAAGTATTTGCTAAGAGTTGGTGAATTTGCATTTTTCTCTATTAAAATTATTATCGACCGACAATAAGTTAAAATAGTTAAGTCCGGTTAAAACCTTCTAAGGAAATATTTGCTCAGAATATAGTATGTAAATACAAAATTGAAATACATACTTTTACGTTGTTATACAGCATTGAATACACTAAAATACAGCAACAATCTCTATTGTAAATCCGGATCCCTTTTACCTGTATCAACATTTATTGCCGGCCGGCCTTCGCTACTACAGGCCGCAGCTTCACGCTTCAATTATGTAAGGCACAAATTCGTATGAACTTGGGAGCAGCGGACCAATACACTTTTCGTGACAAATAGGCTTGATGCCTAAACAGTGGACGACTGTAATTTGGATACGAACGCAAGCGGCCTTCATTTGCAATGCCAACTTCGCCATGTACGCATAGCAGAGCCTGCCTCCGGATATCTATGACTTAACCCTCCGACTTTTATATTCCACCAGCCTATTTTATTTAATAGTACATTTAATGTATCTAATTTAATATAACTGATACAACTCCCATTTAATAAATATTTACGCTTTGGTTGTTGGTATACATTTTATTATGTAGTGGTTTACTTGTCACCTTAAGTTATCTTTCAGTGACTTTGAACGACGGGGGTTATAAACTATCGTTAATTCGTAACGTAATAAAAACTAACATGATAAGCTACTTAAATATATCGAGTTTGGTATTTATATACGTTTTGCGTATTTGAGACACAGCGGCGTGGCTTTGGAAGTGGCATAATTAGAAAACACCTTCCATACCTCTTTTCTTTATTTATTAATGTTTTTGAAAAAAATCATAGGCACACAATGTAATATAATTTTTTTTAATAACAGAATTAATATAATACCAAAACAGCACTTCACAGAAAACATTAATAAAATTTTATTAGAAACAAAATTTCCATTCGGAGCGGGGATTTTTATTCTCTATAAATATAAAAATTGGAAGTCAAAAACGTAGAAAAAAACATTTTAGGCACCAAAAGTTATATTTCTGGCAGGCTAAAACTGCTATAAAAAATGTATTTAACAATCAAAGAAAGAATTAGCCTTACACCGAAAGGTAGAAAGGTTTTGGATTAAGTAAAGTAAGTAAGTAAGAAAGAATTGTTACGTTTATATCGAACGGTAAAAGCTGCTTAAAAATATAATACAAAACAAACCACTGTAGTTCCAACAGTTATTTAATAAATTATTAATGTTTGCTATAGCAAACAATGAGTTTCTCAATATTGACTAAGGGTAAGCTGTGACTATTGTCAGTTGACATGTTTTTATAAACTTGAAAGTAAGTGACGGGAATGTATTTAAAATTTGGTAATCCCATAACAGTAATGTTTGATACAATATAGTTTATATTACGCTAAGCTTCTAACAGAAACGTTGTTCTAATACAATAAAAACTTATTTTACTTTAAAAACATGAGTTATATGCAAAAATTGTTTCAACTTGTATTGCCGATGGCGGCAAAATCTACACTGTAAAAAATCATGGTAAAATTAAGTTGATTTTTAGTGTATTTTTTACATGGTAAATCTATGTAAAGAATATAACTTCAGTAAATTTTGCGTGATATTACAGTTGTTGTGTAATTTTTTACGTATCATGTGAATTTACAGTAGCACTTATTGTAAATTTAAATTTCTGTTGTAAAAGTACAAAATGTTCTGTAAATTTACGAACAATTTACAAAGGCGGCTGTGAAATTACATTTTTTAATGTAGCATTCATCAAGGTTACGCGATTCACAGAACGATTCGGTAGTTTTTATTGCTAATTCGGCAATCCTATTATTCGCGCCAGACGCAGTTCGTTCCCTCTTCAATGCGCACTCTTGCATCAGCAGTGTTAGTGTACCTAAACAGTAAGTTTACTTTAATGTAAAATATATTATTTTAGTAAGCAGATAATCATCAGGGCCGCCGGTCTTATGCGAAAATTATTCCTTGAGTTCAGGAAGTAGTAAAAACGTTGTATACAACTTGTGAAACAGTTTGTTTTATACTGTGATTTTTTAACATAAATAAAAATAAAAAGTAGGTACATGATAAACCACAAATTTTAAACAAAACTTTTAAAGATTATGTATATATGCGGTAGTATAAACAAAGAGGGACTTTACCCGTCTGTGCTGCTCTCGCAGCTGATATTCAACCTGTTGCGGTGGCGAACAAATAATCTTACCTATAATCTTATTGCAAATTAAAATTGTTTAGCTTGGAGGTGTAGGGTTGCCATCTTTGCCAAATGTATTTCACTTCTTCACAAAATCGACCGTGGCGGCCCTGATGATAGTATTATTACCTACTGATGACGTGTATTCTTTTACAGACAAAATAATAGATATATAGTTAGTTTCATAAGTATATTATTTATACATTTATGTTTAAACTGATGTGTTAGTAATACAATAATGGTGTTTTACAACTGCCCTCTATGTCCAGTCAAGGCTGTATCGGTACACAAATATAACTCCCATCAGTACCATTATAGAAATATGTTGAACGTACGCTTTAAGTGTGTATGCTGTATAGGAGAGTTTTCTAAATATGTCAGTTTTAAGCAGCATGTATATCGTAATCACGCTATTAATCAAAAAGATGATTTTCAATTATTTATTTATAGATGTAATGTCGACCACTGTAACTATCAACACAAAAATTTTAAACAATTGTCCACGCATACGATAAAGCACATAAAAAGTGGCTCTGTAATTAATTGCCCACATCCCAATTGCGCTCAGCTCAATACGCTGTTTAGAAATGTTTCCCAATTTAAGTCGCATGTTTACCGCAAACATCAACAATATGACAAGGAAAATAGTATACTCATAGAAGATGAATCACTAAATTGCCAAAATGATGATACAATTTCTGACTTCGAAATCGATGGTGGTAATGAACCAGATTTTAATTTAATACAAACAGACATGTTACTTAAACTTTATATAAAGTTGCAAGCCAAATACTTTTTATCAGAGTCAGCCCTGCAGAGTTTAATCGACGGTATACTAGATGTTAGTAATGTTACTAATACAAAAGTGTTTAAAATTTTGAAAGATCACAATGTGAACATACCAGAAAATGTAATTGCCGATTGTAATGTATTTAAAGCGCTTCATAACATTAAAGATGGCAAACTGAGAACGCCATTTGCAAAAAAAAAATATTTTAAAGAAAATTTTAACTTTATAACTCCAGTTTGCATTTTCTTTCAAGCAAATAATTTATCGAATAAAAAACAACCAAAAATGTATTACGTACCCATATTAAAAACAATTCAAGTATTAATTCAAAATGCTACTGTTAACAAACATTGGTTATTAAATGAGGAATTAAACCGAAACCAAAATGAGATTTTGTCAGATATTACAGATGGGCAGGTATTTATTAATAGCAATTTTTTTAAAGAAAACCGTAATGCATTACGTGTTATACTGTACCAGGATGCATTTGAGATCTGTAATCCTTTGGGATCCTCAAAGAAAAATTTCAAAATTATTGCTGTTTACATGATTTTGGCTAATGTTCCTCCATTTCTTAGATCAAAAGTAGATTATATTCAGTTAGTTGCTTTAGGGTTTGAAAAAGATGTAAATAAATATGGCATTTCAAATTTTTTTCAAATTATTGTAGAAGATCTACAACGCTTGGAAAGTGAGGGAATAAAATATGGCAAGACATCAAAAATAGTTAAAGGTTCTGTGGTAGCTGTCGTCGGCGACAACTTAGGATCTCATCAAATAGGCGGCTTCCTCGAAAATTTTTCTTCTAATAAATATTTTTGTCGTTTTTGCCATATAACTATGAATGATTTACATCGTGGGATATTTTATGGTTTCTCCACTAGAAATGCAGATTCTTATGACCATGATGTGACTTTAGCTCTTTTAACGGGCGAACCTTCAAACGGAATTAAATGTAATTCCGTTTTGAATGCTTTAAATGAGTTTCATGTATGTAATCCGGGGTTACCTTCTTGCATTGGGCATGATTTATTCGAAGGTGTTTGCCCCAGTGATTTAAAACTGGCTATTAATTATTTTGGGGCAAGAAAAATGTTCACATTGGAGTTTCTCAATTCCCGATTACAGGACATAAAATTCAGTGGTGAAGCTGGCGAAAAAATCCCACTTATCAATAAAGACGACAAAAAACTTAAAGGTAGTGCTACCGAAAATTTAAGAATCTTGCAAATCTTCCCTTTAGCTGTTTATGATGTGATAGATGTTGCAGATCCTGTATGGGAAATGGTTTAATGTTTGCGTAAAATATGTAACTTGCTAATGGCATGTACAATATCGTTAGGACAAGTTGCATTTTTGAAAACCTTAATAAAAGAATACCTAGATCAGCGTATACATTTATTTCCAGATGTAAAATTAAAACCGAAACATCATTATATCTACCATTATCCGGAGTTAATATTAAAATTTGGTCCACTGCGTCATTTATGGACTTTACGTTTTGAAAGTAAACACAGATATTTTAAAAATATTATAAGGCATAGCCCCAATCTTAAAAATGTTTTATTCTCTTTTTCCGAAAAATATCAACTTTTACAAGCGTTACTTATGGCATCACAAGATTCTTTTAATGATAAAGTTATTTCTGAAAATGCCACAATTTTTATCGAAGAAAATTATCCTATACACATACGCACATTAATTAAAAATGTATTCACTTCCAATGAGCCTAAATTAATTGCGGATAATGTGATATTTAGAGGAACTGCATACAAAAAAGAAATGTTTGTGTGTAGCGGCCAAAATGAATATGGGCATCTTTGTTTATGTAATAGATAAATCATATATGGAAATATGTTTTCTTGGTACTAAACTAGAAATAGTTGAAAATTGCGACATAGGTCTTCATGTCGTAGCGAAAATTTTTAAACCCAATGATTTAACATGTGTTCATTTTTCACAAGTAACTCCTCATGAGCCTGTTTTGCAATATGTCACTTCAAATGGGCCACACTTTTATTTATTTAAGGCAGCTCCCTTCACAAGGTTATAATGGAAATTTTTAACAAGAATTTATGTTTTATACCACTTTCACAATTGGGTCTTCTACTACATATCCATTTAATTATCGATTTTTAAGTTATAAATTTCACGAATTAATGTAAATACATAACTTGTTATAAATGTATTCTGTTCTATTTTTATTTGATAATATCAAACGAATGAAGTCTTGACTGTATAATTTATTTTAACTACGAATTGCAATTATTAATAACAAATATTTGACAACTATTACTGCAGTACTTAAAAATAACATAGATGTTGTATACAGATATAGGTATATAAATATGATCCACTCTTGTATTTGAAATACGTATTTGTTAGAAAACTTAAAGCAGTTTTGCAATTCTTGGCAATATAGGTTTTCAATAAGCAGATATAAGAAATTATAACCGCTTCCAAAAATGAACTACCTATTCAAAGTTTGGGACGCAGAAAGAATAAAAAAATGTTTTGTATCGCTTAACAGCGACGATCAAGATATCCACACTTCTTTGATACTAAAAGGTAATTTTAATTCATTTTGGTATAACACATTACATATTTTTATTGTAATTTTAGCTTCCACAAAATTACAAATAGATGGAAGTGTTTTAGTTCTGGAATGTGATGGAACACCAGTAGACGACGATGATATATTAAAATAGGTGCATAAGGAAACTCTTGTTCTTTTAGAAAAAAGCGAAAAGTGGAGGGCAGTAGAAGATGTAAACCTTTCCACCTGCTCAACTGAAACCAACGCAAGTTCGTCAGAGGACTCTATTCCACTGTTTAATGTTTCCAGTTCTGGTAGGTACTGTTTGTGCTACTAGTGTTACTACTGTACTGAAATCATTGTAAGCTATACATAACCTGTTACAGAAACTATTACTAAAGACAAGACTATTTCACCAGTGGTGTCGGAAAGTAGTTGGGAAGATTTCTCAATTCCTTATGAGAAATTGAGTGTGCAAACTCTTGAAGACTGCGAAAAAGGGGAACGAAATAAACAATCGATGAATGAAGTTATACAAATGACAGTTAGTGCTGTCAGGAATATCAAAACGTATGTTCCATGCAAGGTATTTAAAACCGTGGCTAAAAAACTTATTGCAAAATACCCAAAAACATTTAAAGATATGGATGAGTATGGAACAGTAATAGGTGACGGCTCCCATACAGTCTTTAATAAACTTATGGATAGGAACAATTACCTTAATAGACCCCACAAAAAAAGAAATCTTATGCATGATTTGGCAATTTCACCAAAACAAAGAAAAACTATACTAAGTGCTAAAGCAGGTCAGTATCGCATTTGTATTACATATTATTGCTTAATTATTTACATTGAATTTTAGGATGCGTAAATTGGCAGCCTGAAACTGAACCGCTGCCACCAGAAACACTGGAAGAGAAAAAAACATATTTGTTAAATGCTGTTCATGAGGAAAACTTTACATTTGATGATCGAATGTTCAATTTATTAAGCGACACTTATGCACAGCAAAGATTTTTTGTGAGTAAAACAGGTCCTTCAATTGAACAGTTTAAAACTGAATGGCCTATTTTATTTAAAAAGGAAGCTATTTTCTTTCATTTTGAAAAATTAATGGGTAACTCAATTAATAATTTAGAAGAAATGTTTAACCTAAAATACAAGAAAATTCTAAAGCTTGGAATTAATAAAAAATACATTACTGAAATTCCTAATAATGAAACTGACAAGAAACTAATGTGTTTTGATGTTCTAGGGCGTTATTTTAACGAAAATAACGATTTATTAATTATTAAAACAAATCCGGTAATGTTTTCTCTCCTAATTTAGACTTTTGTTTGATGAAAAGGTTATTTTTCAGAACGAAATTGTGGACGAAAACTCTATTACCGTCACTGCTCCATGTATTTGTATTACTGGTAAGTAAGTAGTTAAGTAGTTGAGCATGCAATATTAATTTTGCTTTTTAAGGTATGGATGACACAAGCACTTATTCGATATTTGTTGAAAAACAAAAAATTGAAGAGACAGGAGATTTTTTAACTGCTCTAAAATTACTTTTTGCCCTGTACTACAATTTAAATATGTCATATCCAAAAAGCAATTCCTGTACATTAGAATTTATGCAGATTTACTTAATGAAAATTAACCCAGACCAAGGAACAAAAAATAAAAAGAAGAATTCCTCGAAATTGAAGATTGTGTCACTAATTAGATCTTTGAGAGATTTAGATGGCGAATAACTGTGTTTATGCGTTTTATTTATATATTTTTAATTACTCTTTAATAAACTTTTTTGTTATTATCATGTTTAATATAAATCATTTTTATACGAATTATTATTGAAAACTACTGCAACAAAATTAGTATTTACATTTTAGCGCACTCTGTATATCTGTACTCTGTGTACTGCAAAAGCAAAAAATGAATTAATCATTCTTCTACATTGGTAATAATTGCTAGCTTTATTTAAAATAAATACCTCTGAAGTTATTATTTGTATTATTTATAAAATTCATTATTTTTTATACTTTGATTTTCAATAAAAACAAACCTTTAGAGGGTAAGTTAATTTATCTGAAAGGACATCATTCTGTGTTAATATAATTGTTTTAATATTAATTCTTTCAATTTTATTGATAGCAACCTATCATTTGCGAGGGCTCGGAAAGCTTATGAAAACTGCCTACAGATGTAATATCAAAATAAAAAATTAACTATTTGCTTTATAATTTACAAAAAATGAAAAAACTAAAAGAAAGTGCTTTTTACGAACACCGTCCACTGTAAACTTACATGGTGTATATGACATTTTACATTTGTTGTGCGTAAAAACACAAAGAAAACCTGTAGTAAGACATATAGCCACTGTAAAATTACATGATATATATGACTTTTTACATTTTCTGTGTGTACTAACACGGAGAAAACCTGTAATAGAGCATAGACCTATGTACTATTACTTTGCAGACTTGTAAATTTACAGCATAAATATGCGTTTCCTACATATCGTAGATGTAATATTTACATTCGCCTAGCATTCGTACATGTTCTTTTTGTAATAATTACATTTGAAATGTAATAACACATTATCATGTATAATTACACAGATTATCATTGGTCACAAAGTTGCCAATGATTTTTTATGTAATTTTACAAAAATATTTTTTACAGTGTATTTATTTCTTTGATGGTAAACAATATACATTATAAAAAATAAGCACAAAACGAAAAATGAGGAAAAACTATCTAAATTGTAGTTATAAAAACCTAGATATAGGCAAAATAATTAAAAACGACTTACAATAAGCATCTTAGGCATAAAGGATTTAGATTAAAGAACTTATTTCAAAACGAATAACAATAATATTCACTCTGTAACCTACGCAAATAGGTATTTACCTAACAAAACCCCAATGCAAATGCATTAGCTGCATTGCTGAGTATGCTTTTAGTACATGTCTAACATCTGAAAGAGTTAAGAGTCAAGAAATTACAAATAGCGTGGAGTAAAGTCCACGGCTTCTGCTAGTTAAAAATTAAAGATATAATTCGAACCGTCTACTTTTTCTTGAACTTATATTCAGTACATACTTTTTAATACCAGAAGTTGATACATTATTTGAATCTCTACATTAAAAAAAGGTGCATGCGGAAAGTGTTGCAGAAGCCTGTTTTAATACTACTGTCGAACTGTGCCAGCTTCGGTGGCCCTGCGGTATGCACATTTGGGTTTGAACCCCTGTGACGGTACCCGGGTTTGACAACCGATGAGCTTGGTGAAATGCATTATATTATAAAGAAGCATACATCAATACAGTGGCTTTCCTGTATAAAGCCACTGTAGAGAAGTATTTGCAAATATGCCATCTTTTGAAAACGGTGTAAAACTATGGGTAGGTACCGCGTGGTAGATGATTGACGTTGAAGACCCGTAGTAAATAGAAGAAGGACCCCATGACGTCGGTAATAACGAGTATAGTAACAAAAATAAGTCAATGATAAACAAAATATAAATGAAAAAAATAATTGTAAAGTATAAAATGGATCACGTTAGTTCCAAACAAAATACTTTAAATATTTTCATTATTACCAAATTTGATGTTTGGTGACGTATGATAAAAAAAAATTCAATTTAAAAATTTTATAGTACTAATTCTAGTTTATTAAAAAAGTAGATAATAAAATTTTTACGTTAAAACTTGTATTCGTGGCTATTTACAGATAAAATGAAAAATAAAATTTCTGTTACGATTTGGTGAAAAGCTATGATAGTTATTATAGAACAAGATAACAAAAACCTTTCTACTGTAGTAAGCAACAAGTAAATTTTTGGTTCCAAAATGTCGCACGAATCGTACAACCGATGGTGGGTAGCCTCAAAAAGACAACTAGAAGACCTGCGAGTCAAAGACAAAATTATACAATCTGTAACAAAACCAACGAAAGTACGTACTATTGCAAATCACCTAGTTGGTGGTCTCTACGCTAAGTACTCTTTGATAGTTCAAGATCTAGCTGCTTGTCTGGATCAAAGCTGCCTGGTAAACAAAACAATAATATTATAATTATTATTATTAATAGTAATAATAATACACAGATACAAAAACGCTTTACTATGCGAAAGCTAGTAGACGCGGCGGCAACAAGATTAAACGAATTGAAAGAAGAACTGACAAAGATTAATATGTCTGAGTACCACTACATAGATGGAAACCTTGTCGAGTTAAAACTTATTCCTCATGAAATTCAAATTCTCGATCCAGCCTTGGTTTGCGAGAGATCGCTTAATTTTGAAGATTTTTGGACACAGATAAAAGTATCTCACTGCAACAAAAACCTAAATATTTTATTAATCCAAAACATGCTCATTTAGAATGGAGAAACAATTTATGTGCCACCTCCACCACCACCAGAACCTGAACGTTCTTCAATGAGTGCGGAGACGCAAGCTCCAGAACTGCCTACTGATGCAGCAGCTACAGCTGAAGCAGCTTCCCCTGCCAAAATGGCAGCTGCTGCCGAAGGACAGCAGGCACCAGCTGAAGGACCAAAAGAAGAAGAACAAGCAGTTGCACCGAAAAAGAAACGAAAGTACTAAATAAAATTTGCATACAACAATACCACCAACATTAACAATATTTTTGGATTTAGACGTTCAGTTCAAAAATATGTTCCGCCGCAAGTTATCTTGACTCCTGAACAGGTAGCGGAATTAGAACGCCAAAAACAAGTAACTGCCGCTGTATTAATAATACAAACTCAAGAACGGGCTAGACAATGTCGAATATACTTTGGTGATTTAGATATAAGACGTAAAATGAGAAGAAGAGCAGCAGAAGGTCCACCAATTCCACCAGATGCAGAACTCAAAGTACAAGAAACAGCTGCTACGAATATTCAAAGATTATGGAAAGGATACGCAGACAGACAATTACTGAAGAAGCGTGAAACAGCCAGAAGGCTTCTTATTGGTAACATATTTGATACATTTTACTTATATTTAGAAACAGCAAGGTAGTATTATCACAGTAGAAATAGGTAACTGCACTAACAAACAAATTTCATAAGAGTTCATTGCAAGTGAATTCCGGTTTTCTTCACAGCCGTACAACAGTTACTGCATAATGCATTCTCCAACTATTTTCTAAAACTTGGTAGCAAACAAAATCGTATTAGTGCAACAAACTGTTTTTCTTACAGGCATGACTGAACCTAGTTGGAAATCTAAAGCAGAACAAGAAAAAGTCCAGACGACAATAGAGCACCGACGAGCTATAAGAGATCAACACATTCGAGAGTACATTCAAGCAAATCTCGATGAAAAGCAGCGAGTTCTTCAAGTGATTGCACCCGGGTTAATGGAAGACGTAGGGGATGATATACGAGAGTGGTTTTATCAGTGGTACATACGAGCTAAAAATTTCGACAAATATCCACCAGAAGAGAAAGGTGGCAGTATTTTAATAGTGCGAGGTGAAACCATGACACCAGAGCAATGGTTAGACGAGGTAGAAAGGAAGAGAAGAGAAAAGGCAAAAAGCGGTGGTAAAGATGCAGACAAAGAAAAGAAGAAAAAAGCTGAAGCGGAAAAAAAGAAGAAAGAAGCGGAGAGGAAAAAGAAGGAAGCTGCGGCCGCCAAAAGAAAAAAGAATGAAGAATTTCAATTTAAGTTTGTCGATTCTACAGCTACTCCTAAATTTAATGAAGGTTTTAAGGAGTATCGCGAAATATGGGATGAACGCCCTTTTGAGGAAAATCTTGAACAGAAACATTACACGGACATGATAACAGAGGATAAATGCTATGAAATGCAATTGGAGATACGACCTCAAGTAGATGAACTTATGAGGTACGTACTTTGATTTTCTTAGGAAACAAGACGATTGGCTTATGTAGCATATTCGTTTTTAGACTTGAGTTAGACATGCTGAAAGAAGCCTTAGAAAATGACAAATGGAAAGCAAAAGGGAAGAAGGGGAAACCTAAGGGTAAAGGCAAAGGTAAAACGGGAAAAAAGGGTAAGAAAGGTAAAAAAGGTAAAAAAGATCCTACTGGAAATCGAACAATAGAAGACCTTTTCCAAGAGCTAGTTAATAACGAAATAATCCACACTTATCCAGAAGTTCATTTAAAAGAATACATCGGAGATTTCAGTTACTGTAACTGGGAGAAAAGAAACTTGGAATATGATCCGCCCGCAACGTTAGGAGACGTTCGGCAGGCTGTTATGATGAACTGCATATTGCCTTTAGGCGTTGAAACAATGGTTAAACCAAAATCAGTTTTAATTGCTGGTCATAGAAAAAGTGGAAAACATCTACTTGCAAATGCTGTCTTTTATGAAACTCGATGTGTGCTTTTTGATTTATCACCGCCTATTTTAGCTGGAAAATATCCAGGAAAAAAGGCATGTATTTTAATGCTTTACAAGTATATAATTAAGTATCTTGGTATTTAGGGAATGAAGATGCTAGTTCATCTTATCGGCAAAATGTCCCGTCTTCTTCAGCCTTCTGTAATATTTATAGATGGCGCCGAAAAACCTTTTTATAAAAAAGTTCCTAAACTAGAAAAAGCTTTAGAGCCAAAAAAGATGGGAAAAACCTTATTCAAAGGAATTGTAAAACCAATCATGCCCGAAGACAAAGTTCTAGTGTTGGGTATAACAGGACAACCATTTGCTGCAAAAGCAAAGCAGATGAATAAGGCGTTTGAAAGGGTACTACTTAGTACGATTTACAGAAACAGAAAATAATATTTTTTTTTAAATTACAGATAATACTAATCCCTCAAACAGACTACGGCAGCGTGTACTTGTACTGGAGGGAACTTTTGATGGCATGTCATGGAGTGGATAGAGATTTTAATGTTTCAGAAATAGCAATGATATCTGTTACTTATCCGTTGCCTGCTATCAAAGAAGCCGCAGAAAAGGTGTTAATACCAAGCAGAATAATACAATTAAAATTTAGACTTTTAGACGCACACGAAATTCTAGATGCTTTAATATGTGGTCCCGAGCCAATTATAGAAAAGGAATGGAAAAAGTTTGAGAAATGGTTTAAAAATACACCATTAGCAAAGAAAAGAGCTGCTTACATGAAAATTGCTGCACAAGTACGAGAAGCTGAAGCAAAAGCTGCAGAAAAAGCTAAAGCTAAGAAGTAGTGTCTCCCTTTTATATTTTGGAAATTATCCACTGCATGTGTTTTAACAGTTTTTTTCCAGTTTTTATTTTAGTGTGCTATTTGATGTGAAGTAATAAATATTAGTTTTATTAGAATTTTTTCAAATCATTTCTAATTAAGGTAATATTAAATCGAGCGAACGTTGCTTCAGTAAGTAGGGTCCAACTCAAAACTAATGCAGCACATCACAGGGCTAGTTCAAAACTTTGAACTGACAGAGGACAACAAGGGGTTTAGTCCCGGATTGTTATTGGGGCCGCAGGATATTTACAGACTGAACTGCAGCCGCCGATTCGCATCACATGTGTCGTGACAACATTGCAGTGCACTCAAATTGAATTGATTTTTCCTATAATACCTTGGCGACCTTATATAGAAAAACGTAAGAACTAAATTTGGTTGCTCAGTAATAGTTGCAGTTAATTTAAAAAAATGTGATAAAACCTTTTGTAAAATGTAAGTAGTATTTTAAATATGATATAAATAATACAATTTTATAAACAGCAACTGTCGCACTAGAAAGTTAAATAAATGTATGTAAGTTTGACTAGTAAAAATTCTTTTGGTGTAGTTTAGAAATGACAGCAGCTATTATTATGTGCTTAAATATAATATATTTCCCTGAACTAGTGAAACTAGTAATAAAAACATATAATAAATTTTATTTATAGATTCCAGTTTTACTTCGTTAAACTTCATATTTAATGATTAGTATATAAAATACCGTGTGTTCAAAAAGTAATTACATAAGGGTTGGCCATGGCTACTAAAATTTCTGTCTTTGCATGCTTTAGAATTTAAACAAAAAAATATAATGTCACTTAAAATTTTTAGGTTAAGCTTGTAATTTGTTATTTGTAGTGACACTGACAGAGTGATGACCGTTAAATTCTAAAGCATGCAAAGACAGAAATTTTATTTTACATGGCCACCCCTTATGTAATTACTTTTTGAACACACGGTATTAGGAAGTAAACAGTTACTGTTGTTATAGCAATAGAACGTGGTGACTTGATCTCGGTAATTGTCTGCAGATGACTTGATTTTTTATTCCAAAATGTCCAATAGAGGAGAATTTAAGAGATCAGTTTGCTACGTCTATCATCACAAACGTGTAAACGTGTATAGTGTTATTAGATGTCATTGAATGATTGTGTTCTAGTAAGTGTTTAGCGTAATTGGATTTATGTGGGTGTTTGTATTTGTAACAACGTACGTGTTCTTTATACCTAATATCAAAATTTCTAATTGTCTGGCCTATATAAACCGATATACAATGCGAACAATTTAATATGTAAAAGCCTGATTTTAGCAAATCGTCTGTTTTTGATTTTGCATTAAACAAAGTGTTTAAGATGTTTCTAGTTGTTTTAAAACTTACTTTATATTTAATTGTTTTCTTTATAATTTTAGCAATTTTTTCTGATTTGTCACCAAAATATGGGATCGAAGCATATTTAATTGTATCGAATTAAGTTAGGGTATTCGGATAATTTTTTTGAATGGCACATTATAATCTATTTCTTTAATTAATGTATCAATAAGTTTAGTATTATAACCATTACTATATGCAATTTGTTGATTAATTGAAAATTTTCTATTATAATTAATTTCATCTAAAGGGACCATCAAAGTTGTATGTATCAGGGACCTGTATGCTGCTAATTTATGTGTTTTATGATAACAAGAACCGTGTGGTATTGTAATGTCTGTTTGTGTATATAATATTATAATTATATAATAAATTAATAAAATAAGCAGCCGCTACAAGATCATCCTCGAATAAGCTAAAAAAATTCCCGTATTCTTATTAAATTCGATTGTATAAAATATTTAACAATTTATTAAAACAGATAAACTACATCGAACGCTATTACTTAACTAACGAATGGTTTTTGTACATTTCATCAATGTAAATCTATATTCAAAACTGCTGATTGTGTTGCGTGCGGTGATTTCAGTCATGTCGACCGCAACCTAAGGTTGTTTACAGGGTTGGTCATGTAGAATATTACATGTAAAATATACTTATTATACATGGTTATTTTACATGTAGAATAATAAGCCCCTTTTCTACATATTCTACATGTAGAATAATACTGATGCAAAATCAGGCATTTTAAACGTAAAAAAAGAAATCTCATTGTCGGTGTATTCTACGCGACGGGGCGGCCGCTACGGAGGTCTTTTAGACTCCGCACTAGAGTCCTAAGCCCTTCTTCAGCCGAGAAAAGATGGTGATTTATATAAGGGGCGATTTCCGCGGATAGTACTGTCCCAGTATTTACTTTGTGGTTCAGGAAAACCACGTAAAAACCTGATGCAATACAGCCGGCCGGGCCAGGGAATCGAACACAGGTCTCTTGAATGAAAGGTGAACGCGCTTACCACGGAGCCACCTTTCTCGATTTTAAACGTAAATAAACACGTATACAACTTAATAAATGTAAAAAATAGTAAAAACCTAAAAACGTAAAATAATTGCGACCAGTGCCGGAGTTATGGTGGGGACGAGTGGTACTTCCGCCTCAGACGTAATTATTTAAAAAGCGCAATAGTTTTATGCAGATGTTTTTCTGGAATCTATCTGTACACATTTTACATATTATACATACTTTACATGTATAAAATGTAAAAAAAAGCTAAATATACTAGTTTTATTTAACATACATATTCTACATATTATTCTACATATTCGACGTATTCTACACACTTTTCTACGTGTAATGTAGAAAATAGTTTTCTACGTGTAAAGTTACAACCCTGGTTGTTTATGTAAACATTGAAACAACTACCTTCAAAAACCGCCTGCAACATATTCCTACTACGATTGTGTAATCAGCTTGTCCGTTATCATTTAAAGATCATAATTTTCTTACTAAACGAAACATCGCTTTTGACGTTTTTTCCCAGAGCTAATATTATGTTGTTATTTTGTAGGACTTCGGAAATGTTGCGTTAATAAAAAGGATGATTTTCCTAATTTTTGAAAGAGTAATCATGTGTTATTTTATCTGGCATTTTGTAATTACAAACAATGTTTATCCGCTGAAAGCAAAAGTTGATTTTTTTTGATAGTGTATGATAGTCATTTTTTTTGACAGTTATTGAATTAAACTGTTCAGGTCAACGACCGTAAAAAACACCATAAAGCTTTTTTTCTCAGTGGGAAGTGATTTCTATTACCATTTAACATGTTTATACCTATTTTGAAATCGAAATTCGTACGTTTCTGAAAAACAATAAATCGACTCTTGGGTGGTAGAAAGACCGCACTTGCGTAGATTGATTTATAGACAAACATAGAACACGAATCTAAGTTGACGATTTAGCGAACAGCATCTTAAATCCTGATTATGGCATGCGATCGGAGAAATGGTACCCGTGTACTCCATAATATCCTACCTGTGTAGAATAATCAGTTCCTCGTTACCCGTTAATTTATCGTTACCCGATTATTACTCAGTACCCGATAGTTACCTGTTACCCGATTATTGTCCCGTACTCGGTAATTACCCGTTACCCGATAATTACCCCAAAAGCTTTCATATAATTGGAAGCAAAAATTTGTACGCACTGTTTTTAAGTGAAACACTACTCGACCAGAAATCATACCCACTTATATGTATAGTGGAAAAATAATATAAACTAGCGGAACCCGCGGTCCACGACCCGGACCCACGCTTTTTTGGTAACTTCTTTTAAAAATGTAATAAATAAGCTGTGGCGAGCTGCATGACATGTACCAAATGCCTCCCGCAGTATTGTAGTATATTCCCAAATACGAAAACTCGGCTACTAAACTGAACATTTGTAACTACTAAGTAATCATGCAATTGTTTATTATAAACTTTTCCAACTGTAGAAATGAATGTTCGTCTTTGATTCTTATTAATGATGATTGTGTATGGGAGCTTCGGTTAGGTAAGTTCAGTTTCATCTTAAATTTTGTTTTTTGAACTATAAATGGTAATCCAGTATCCGAGCGTGATAAAATATTTGTAGGTGGTAAAACAGTATTTTTAGATATCTGCCGATTTCTCTTGAAATCTCAGTTGCAATGCAATTTGTAAAATTGATTTGAATAATTTCTGATTATCTTCGCGCACGGCATTGTTTGCATGATCTGATCTGCATTACTCTCTAGATTGTTTGGCGCTGATTTGTCCCTGATCCTGCCGTAAGTAAAAATCTAGCTCGATGGAAGAGATCCGTAACCCAACATGTGTGCTCCCGAGGAGTCTGCTATGGGATTGCCAGTTATCGACAAATTATACCTTAATTACACCCACAAACCGTAAACATTGATTTTTATTCTTTATCGAAACCTGTACACCCCCGCCGCCTTGCTTACAAATATGCGCCTTAGATAATAGACACGTGAATATGGGGCTCCTAGTAGTAGGGACCCCTCGCCACTAAATGTTGAGTCAGGTGAAAGAAATTCCGATTCACATAAAAACCCAGTGGGCTATGCTCTTCGTTTTTTGCAGTAAATAAGCGAATAAAGTAGGTAGCGTAGCCTTTGTTTCAATGTTTAATAATGACGTACCTATTCAGTAATATTCTCGAACCACCTTACTTATTATGTTAACGTGTTCTAATGTTTATGTAACTGTCAAGCAGTGTAATCTGTGCTATGAAGCTGCGATTGCGGCGAAAGGTATAATTTACATCTATATATCTCTTGTAATCGATTTGCTAGAAATCCTTTGTAAAGAAAAGCGTGTGGCGTAGTTCACGAGTGCTGCTATTTTATTGTAACAAAGAAATATCAAATTAGCAATAAAATAAGCTGCAGTTAGCAGTTGTTTGTAAAGAAAAAATTTTTGCGATTTCTATAATTCTTTTAATCTAACTGTATGCCAAAATAATATATGGGTCAATAAGCGTTTATAAATATTCTGTTTATAGAAAACCTACACAAATAGACATTACAATACCACACGATTCTTGTCATCATAAAACACATAAATTAGCAGCATACAGGTCCATAATACATAAAGCTTTAACGGTTGCTTTAAGTGAAATTAGTTATAATAGAGAAATTTCGATTATTAAACAAATTGTATACAATAATGGTTATAATACTAAACTTATTGATACACTAATTAAAGAAAAAAATTATAAATTAGCTATTCAGAAACTTTATCCAACTACTTCATCAGATAAAATGAAATACGCCTCAATTCCATATTTTGGCAATAAATCAGAAAAAATTGCCAAAATTATAAATAAAACAAATAAACGTAAAATAACTTTTAAAACAACAAAAAACATTTTAAACACTTTGTTTAATGTTAAAGAAAAAACAGACAATTTACTAAAATCAGGCATCTACAAATTAATTTGCTCGCACTGTAATTCGATTTATATAGGACAAACAATTAGAAATTTTGATATTAGGTACAAGAAACACGTACGTTGTTACAAGTACATATAAATACCTTTATAAATCCAATTACGCTAAACACTTATTAGAACACAATCATTCATGACATCTAATAACACTATAAAATGTTATACTTTTGTGATGACAAACGTAAGTTGGATGCTTCTAGTACAACATTTGAAATTCATACACATCAAAAATCTGTATCTTTAATGAATAAACAAATTGATCTCTTACATTCACCGTTATTAGACGTTTTGGAATGAGAAATCAAGTCATCTGGACGCAGATATAGAAAACCAAGATCAAGTTATGAAGATTTATTGTTCCTATAGCAACACCAACTGTTTACTTTTAATCTTGCTTTTGATAATGACGTGTAAACACGTTAAAATGCGTATAAAGCTAAAATAAAAAACATGTTGAAGTTAAGAATTATTTTATTTACAATAAATTATAAATATTCACATTTATAAATCACACGAGGGAATGAATGAAGCACTTCAGTACTGTGGTAATGTTACGTAATGTAGCACCCCTAATTTTGGCAAGTATACTTTGCCTAGTTTTCAAATTTTTTGATGCCATTTCAAGTATATTAAATAACAATAGTTGGTTATGAATTTTGAATAAGTGTGCAACTAACACCACCACTACCCACAACACATTGTGCGAGTTGTAATTATAGCAAATATGTTTAAGTTACAGCTATCGCAATTCACGCACCTATGTAGCTATTGTGTGGTATTTGTATTGGATATCCGTAGCATCGGTGTGTAGGGAATATTCAAACTACAACTCGGCCCGAGGCATTGAGCTAAAACCCTACATTAACCCTTTATCCAGACATTTATCAATTCCAACCCCTTGCACTCTCTCGCGCGGCTTCATCCCTAAACGGTCTTTATAGAACAGTTTCAAAGCTCACCCTTACCATGCTCTTCTGTATCAGGTATATGTGCAGGAACCCCAGAAATAATTTGCATAGAGACAACCCTGTGTCTAACTGAGACATAGGGAGAAATCGAGCGATCTGAGTCGTGAGCCATGGGCGGTTCCCGTGGATCCGCCTCGCGTACTGCCCCCCCAAGCACGTAGTGAAGTTCAGATATCAACGCACCCTGTGATTAGGTTAATAAATAGACACTTAGCTGAACCGGCGCCGACTGTCCTGACCGCCTAATCACAGGTCAAACGTTCAAAATTATACACACTTCACCTGACCTAGCGCCAAAGTGAGGGTGGTCAGACAAACTTAACCTTTGCTTTCAGCAGGTTCAACAACGCGAAGTGCTTTCGTCCTTTTTCTGAGCGAGTCCCGAAGCGTTCGGATTATCCGGACGCTTTTTCGAACGTACCTAAACGGATCTCGGAAATGTTAAATATAAGTTTGTTTGGATCATACAAGCCGCTAACGTGTTATTATTAGGCCAAGTTATGAGTGTGTGTTTTATATTTCCCAGTTTAGTGGGAGTTTTAACGTCCTTTAAGATTATAAATAATTCTAAACGTTTTATTAAGAATGAAAGTCTATGATTACCAGTTTCTTAGAAATATAGCGGTTTTGGTTCAATGAATGTGTTTAAAATGATATTTCTTTATGATTTATTGTTTGGGAACATCAAATATTGTTGCACAGTTAAAGTTATAATTAAACCCATGTACATATATGTACCTAAGGAAAGAATTTTTTTTATAGAATTCCGAAAAAGAATTAGTGAACTGCAACTTGTTTTATTTTCGTTTTGATTTCGGAGGGTTGCTCCAAAAACCGAAAACATTAAACGGCAAAATTAGCGGAATATGGTGTCATTTTGGTGTTGCAGATTCAGTAGTTTGATTTAAATATATTAGGTGAGAGTGAATAATTTAAAAATTAGACAGCACAGTTTTCGTACAAATATTTTTAATATGAATTTTACTTTAATACATTTTGGTTGTAGGTACACGAGTACCTTATCTAACATTTAGTAAAATTGTTACATTACTGAAAGTTTGATATATGTTATATAAATATTTAAAACATGTCGAACATTTGCCGATTTGAGATTCTTTTGGTGTATGGAATTTGCACCCAACGTCTGTAAACTAAAAGTTGCTGAGGGGCCCCTAGTATGGGGCGCCAAGTGTAAAGTGAAAATTTGCTGTGCATTTCACGGTATTTAAGGCAATTTGTCCCAATATTTATTATATGTATATACACACACTTAGCTAAATGCTTTTTATTTTAATAAATCATTCTAGATTCAAATAAATTCTTAAACATTTCGTTTAAATATTCCAATATTTAATAAAGCATTAGAGATTAAAATAAATCTTAAAACATTTATATTAAATTTTTACATATTTAATTAACCCTTATGTAATGAGTATCTGTATATAAAATACTTAATCACTTTAACAATTTCTATTTATTTAAACCTTATACGTATTTCAGCATGTTAACATGCCATTGTCAAAGGTTATATGAAGGTAAACAGTTAGCGTTGTTATAGCAATAGAACTTTTTTACTTATCTTGGTAATCGTCTGCAGATGACTTGATTTCTTATTCCAAAATGTCTAGTAGAGGAGAATTTAACAGATCAATTTGTTCATTCATTAACGGTACAGTTTTTAAATGTTTGTGAATTTCAAAAGCTTCTAGTATATCTAATTTACGTTTATCATCACAAAAGTGTAAACATTTTATGGTGTTATTAGATGTCATTGAATGATTTTGTTCTAGTAAGTGTTTAGCGTAGTTGGATTTATGTGGGTGTTTGTATTTGTAACAACGTACGTGTTCTTTATACCTAATATCAAAATTTCTAATAGTCTGGCCTATATAAACCGAATTACAATGCGAGCAATTTAATTTGTAAATGCCTGATTTTAACAAATCGTCTGTTTTTGATTTTGCATTAAACAAAGTATTTAAGGTGTTCCTAGTTGTTTTAAAGCTTACTTTATATTTATTTGTTTTGTTTATAATTTTAGCAATTTGTTCTGATTTCTCACCAAAATATGGGATCGAAGCATATTTAATTGTATCGAACGAAGTTAGGATATTCGGATAAATTTTTTGAATGGCTAATTTATAATCTTTTTCTTTAATTAATGTATCAATAAGTTTAGTATTATAACCATTACTGTATGCAATTTGTTTAATAATTGAAATTTCTCTATTATAATTAATTTCATCTAAAGGGACCGTCAAAGCCCTATGTATCAGGGACCTGTATGCTGCTAATTTATGTGTTTTATGGTGACAAGAATCGTGTGGTATTGTAATGTCTGTTTGTGTAGGTTTTCTATAAACTGAGTACTCAAATTTATTACAATACCACACGATTCTTGTCACCATAAAACACATAAATTAGCAGCATACAGGTCCCTGATACATAGGGCTTTGACGGTCCCTTTAGATGAAATTAATTATAATAGAGAAATTTCAATTATTAAACAAATTGCATACAGTAATGGTTATAATACTAAACTTATTGATACATTAATTAAAGAAAAAGATTATAAATTAGCCATTCAAAAAATTTATCCGAATATCCTAACTTCGTTCGATACAATTAAATATGCTTCGATCCCATATTTTGGTGAGAAATCAGAACAAATTGCTAAAATTATAAACAAAACAAATAAATATAAAGTAAGCTTTAAAACAACTAGGAACACCTTAAATACTTTGTTTAATGCAAAATCAAAAACAGACGATTTGTTAAAATCAGGCATTTACAAATTAAATTGCTCGCATTGTAATTCGGTTTATATAGGCCAGACTATTAGAAATTTTGATATTAGGTATAAAGAACACGTACGTTGTTACAAATACAAACACCCACATAAATCCAACTACGCTAAACACTTACTAGAACAAAATCATTCAATGACATCTAATAACACCATAAAATGTTTACACTTTTGTGATGATAAACGTAAATTAGATATACTAGAAGCTTTTGAAATTCACAAACATTTAAAAACTGTACCGTTAATGAATGAACAAATTGATCTGTTAAATTCTCCTCTACTAGACATTTTGGAATAAGAAATCAAGTCATCTGCAGACGATTACCAAGATAAGTAAAAAAGTTCTATTGCTATAACAACGCTAACTGTTTACCTTCATATAACCTTTGACAATGGCATGTTAACATGCTGAAATACGTATAAGGTTTAAATAAATAGAAATTGTTAAAGTGATTAAGTATTTTATATACAGATACTCATTAAATATGGACTTTAACGAAGTAAAGCTGGAATTGATAAATAACCCTTATGTACTTAGATAAATCTGCATATATTTGTTTTAAATCTTCCAATATTTAATAAATATTCTCAGATCTAAATAAATCTTTACAGATATAAATAAATTCTTACAAATTTAAATAAATGTTTCAACATTTAATTCTAAGCTGTCACATTTAATGTTAACCTGTCATATTTATTTGACCTTGGTAGACCCAGCTTACATAAAAGACCAAAACCGTTTACACTGGTGGTAACGTTCAAGAATTATGAACACGTTTTCCGCATTTCAAGAATTTATACAAATAATATTAGTTCAATCATCAATAACAACATATTTAACAACTTGAGCATTGCATAATTTATTATTCATATAATGAAAGTTTCCTAAACATTCCTTTGAGAATGTAATTTTGAGTTTGCTTTTTTTAAGCGTGGAACGCTCCCACCATGACCAGCCTTGCCCCTTACTACAGGTGTAAACAGTCTTGGTGTCCTAAGTCAGCTGGGCTCAGCAAGGTCAAATAAATATGACAGGTTAACATTAAATGTGACAGCTTAGAATTAAATTTTGAAACATTTATTTAAATCTATAAGAATTTATTTATATCGCTAAAGATTTATTTAAATCTGCGAATATTTATTAAATATTGAAAGATTTAAAACAAATATGTGCAGATTTATCTAAATACATAAAGGTTTACTAAATATTTGAAAATTTAATATAAATGTTTTAAGATTTATTTAAATCTAGAATGATTTATTAAAATAAAAAGAATTTAGTTAAATGTGTGTATATAGTAAATATTGTGACAAATTGCCTTAAGTACCGTGAAATTCACAGTAAATTTTCACTTTACACTTGGCGCCCCATACCCTAGAGCTAAACCGATGAGAAAGTAAGCTTCTGACAAAAAATTACGTTCTTTAACGTAAACTAGCGAAACCCGTGGGCTATGTTTCACGCTATTTTTGGTCCTTTTTTTATTAATAAATCAGCTAACTAAATAGTAGGTAGTGCAGCCGACCGCAGATGGAAGTCATAGTTTAAGAATTACCTAGTGGCTGTTGTAATTTTACATATTAAATTCGGATCCCTTCAACCTGTCTCATCTTCGGAGGAATAAGGCAGCAGCTGAGATTATACAAACTAAACGGCGCCCCATGGGTCTTATATTAAGTTACAAAAAGGACACAAGGTCTAACCACAGGTACAGTTAGTTCCTTAAATGTGAGGTGTTGGTGTAAACGCAGTCATGTGTTATTGTAACTTAAGCTATTGGGGCCAAGTTTACTTTCTGTTTATTATTTCTTAACCTATATATTTTTAAACACAAGCGTAACATTGTCCACAAGCAATGTACAAAACCAAATCGGTTTATACCATTTTATAGCGAAGCCTGCAGTGGCCGTATTTATATTACAAGTTTATGGGCAAAGATCGCTTGTAATGTAATTGTTCAATATCAATTTGTCGAATTACCGCTTTTACTTGTACATATTTCCGAATTAAAGCAAGAGATTGAAAATAGCTTAAGTTCCTGTCTCTGGCGGCCCTGATGCGATGTTCTTGGAGTCGCTTTCAGCAGAGTATGTTTCAGTTATACAAACAAATCGTAGAATCTCAAATTTGCTTATCTGTATCGAAAACTGTAGCGGTTTGCTGTATAAAAGATTATGCGCTTTAGATAATAGACGCGTAAATATGTGCTTTTTATAGCCGGAAGCCCCTCACCACTAAAAGTTAAGATAGGAGGAAAGAATTCTGATTTAATATATGAATATGTTACATCCCGATAGTGAAATAGCTCATTTCACAAACTGCTCAACTTTCTGCCTATTCCCTGAAATGGCCGCTCGTCTTGCCCATTTCACGAACCGAGCAAAATTTTGATTATTTCTAGCCTATTTTGTGAATTAGTCATTTAATTGGTAAACACTTATAAGAGAATTTTGTTGCAATATTCTACAATAAATAGCTGTAAAGACAGTGCCAATGGCATATATTAAACTAGCGGTGTGAACTGCCTGACAGTTGCGGTACTAGCCACTTTTTTGTTAAAGATGCGACACTACGTGTCGATGCTGCATGTTATAAATGGCAGGAGGAGAAGCCAGTTCACGGAATGGACAGAATTTTGTTAATTTCATGAACTTGGCAATTTCACAATCTTCTACTTCTTCTTGAAGCGCCATACTCTACAGGGCGTTGGTGAGAAGGGGAAAGTCACATTTTTAAACGGCTTGCCGTCGTTAACTTTGAACACCGCTTTATTAGGAAAATTCGGCGTAAACTGCGTAATTTTCCGTTACTATCACAGTTCCTAGTGTCACACGCCGTAGTTTAACGATTGCCCTAGGTATGAGCATGGACAACCGCGACCGACGGCTTTACGTGCCCTCCGATGCACGGCTAGACTGCATGTTGTATGGGTAACTCATTTAAGGTGTGACCAGGCGGATCGTTGCTTTAACTTTGAGTACCGTTTCGCTGGTACTCGCTGCTCCCAGCTATAAAGCTTCACAATCAGAGCGTAACAAATATATTGAACTTAGCATGAATTCTGCGTATGCTTAAGAAAAATGTTATAAACTGCGTTATTACGGTCCTGCAATTTCAAATTACACATAAGCAAAACAAAAATTAGCATATTTTAAAGGAGCTTCAAAATGATGATAATCTTTAATGGATTGGAGTAAGCTTACGATTTTAGGTTTTCTACTTTATATACCCCTGCCGAGCTGTTCCTACTTTGCTCTAACTTTAATATAGGCTTCCTATAGAGCCAGATGCGGCATGCTTTTATTAGCCGCCTCCAATAGCTAAACGCAGCAGTTTTTAATTGGAGCTTTTGAAATTCTTATTCAGAAGACAAAATGACAGGAAAACGGACGTCAAAGTGAATACTTGCTGAATGCTGCAAAACTGGGTTTTTACACCAGACATTCATGTTCAAGATAGAGCGCGCGTAAAAACGCAAGCGCCCGCCGTTCTCGTGAACCACTACAGTCCGATGCAGTGAACGTGAACCAGAAATAAATAGTAACGGGCAAGATTTGCATCCAAACACTAAACGAAAACATGTTCACAGGAGTTTATTGTCATTGTCAAAATGCCGTTATTAACCCGGTCACAACTTACACTTAATCCGTACCTGGACGGACGCGAATCTCCCATGGAACTAACGAGGACCCCATGTGTTGAATTATTTCTAAAACGGTGGGATTTGGCGACTTTCAAAACAATAGTCTCTTTTTATTTACTTTAGATAAATGTGTCAGAGTGCTGATTTAATGATATACATATTTTAAAAATAAGTAAAAATAAAAATTTCTTGATAAAAAAAACACCTTGTGCTACTCCCTTTGTCTACATTACCGTAAACTTAAAATGGAGTATAAATAGCAGTTGTTTTTAGATATCTTAAATAACAACCACATTCCAAATCTTATTTTAAACGGTTCTATAGATATTTCCGAAAAACCGATCCCTCCAGATCTACTTCAACACCCTGTATATCTTTAACAAAGTATCTTATGTATGTTAGCATTTTTTTTTCATATACACTTTTTTATTATTTATTAGTGGAAAACACAATATCATACCCAACATAGACACCTTGTATAATCAAATATTTATGACTGACAATAAACAAATACACCCTATAAAAGAGTATAATCCAAGTACATATTCTTTATAGTCTTTTAAATGAGATGTAGGCCCTACTTGACTGCAGAAATATTAAGCAAATAAAGAAATGGTGAAATTTGGTTCTTTTGTCAATTCTGGCCGTTTCGGATATGAAGATAAAAGATTAATGAACCAAACTTTAATAACGTTTCTGCAACGGTTCCTATAATTCGGCAAAAAACTGTGCATGATAGATATAATGCAAAATAAGTATTATTAACAATATCATAATCGCTATAAACTATTCTATATACGTGTATATCATATATATACTGTGGTGCATGATAACCATAGAGCTGTAGATGATCGCGTGTGTACACGTTGGCCCGAGGCTCTGGCCCAGGCCCCCTTCATTAGGCCTTCGCCCTCGCCGCCCGCCGAGCATTACCATACCTAATTATACACGTGGACGAGAACGAGCGCGCGTTAACGATACTTGGATCTACTCTGAACAATTTTTTTTAAGATGTACAATCTTTTCTGATATTACACCCATAAATTAGAACGCATGTTTTTGACATTGTATATCAAAAATCAGACCCCAAATTATGGTTTTGGGTTTACGTGGCAGCTAACGTTGAAGAATTATGTAATAGATAACATTAAAAAAAACTAACGCCCATTGAAGAGTAAAAAGTGAAATAACGAGAAGGGAACAGTTAGAAAAGAGACAAAATTTATTTAGGAGTAAATGTTAAGTACTAGGCACTTAAAAATATTGTTTTTAATGCAGTGTGTATCGAAAAAGTACGTACTTATTTCTTGTAGCACATACACTTTAAGCTACATTCTTTGTTAGCAAAAAACCTTAAAAATTAAATGTTAAATTATATTTTTTCAAATAAAAATTGACTTTAGATTTCAGCTCATATGTGGTTATTGAGAAAAATTATACCTTACACATAAGGGTTATTGACTTTGATTAAATTGCTACAAATTTATACGTTTATATGTGCAGTCTTGGATATATATAGTGTTTTAAATATTGATTAATTTACCAAAATGTTTGTATTCAATTTATTTAATACTTGCGAAGCCTGCGGGCTATGACTCATGCTTTTTCTGTTGTTTTTTTTTAAATTAATAATTAAGCTAATTAAGTAGGTATTGTAGCGGTCCGCGGATAGAAGTCATAAATCTATTAGTTATATATAGAGATTGCTGTAATTCAACATATTAAGTTCGGATTCTTTCAACCTGTCTCAAATTGAGAGGATTGCGGATGCAGCCGAGATTATACAACCCAACGGCACGCATCGTATCTTATGTTTTTCAAAGTTACCAAAAGAAACCGTAGGGCGTAGCCCACAGGTACCTACAGTTATTTTTTAAATGCGAACGGTAGTGTCAGCGAGGCAATTTTTTCCTAGCGCGTTTGCTAATGTCACTTTAGCTCCTATTATTTGCGTCAAGTTTAGTTTCTCTAGAAATAAATTGTTAGTTTATTTATTTTGTAACGTAAGCGTAATAATATATTCCACACACGATAAACAAACTAAAATCGGTTCATTCCATCTCATAGATAAACCCGAGATGGCCGTATTTTGAGCAAAAATCGCTTGTAATGTAAATACATTACAAGTATCTGTTTGTCCAATTACTGTTTCTACTGGTACATATTTCCGTTTTAATACATAGATTTGCGTGCTTCGCAGCACAATTTAATGCAATGGAAGGTAAATTCACAATTCAATTGCATTGTGTTTGTTTTTGTAAGCTGTGCAAAGACATTAAAAACCTAATTATTAAAATAAATGTTTCAAAATTATAATTAAAGCTATAATTCTATTATTTCAATATATACAATAGTGCTAGTAAATGTACCCATTATTTCTTTAAAGTGATCCTGTTCATGAGTGTTCTTAATTGTAATGTTCCCATTGTTTTGTAGGAAATACTGCTTGTGTTGTTTATTACTAGTACGAGTACATAAAAAAGCACCGCATATTTTTTCTTTCAAAGTTGTTTGGTCTGTAAAAGCAGATACTCATAACAAAATTTAATAGCAGCCACTGTTTTAGTAAATTAAGAAATAAAACAAATAATACCCGAAATTTTATGTGCCGGCTCTGCCCTACGTGACTGGCACATAAAGACAGCCGAGATGGAAGCGTCCGTCATCGTGTTATGGTGACACAGTTAAGGATTTAATATACATAAGATAAATAAATAGATAAATTAGCAAACAGTAGATTAATTAATCTTAATTTAATAATAATATTCTTCTACGAGGGCAGAGTAAGAAGTTTGGTAAAATTGCAACAGAGGGCGTCGCAATTGCAAATCCCAGGTGACATTTGTCAATATCATCTGTCACTACGCCACATTAAAAGTTTCAGACAGATCTGTCACTTAGTTTAGTTTCGACAGCCACTGAAAGCAGACAATCCTCTCGTATTTTTGCAAACAAGGAAAAAAGTATAATTGATGTGTTAATTAAACATTATTTTTTCCGTAGAAAAACCATTACGTAAACCAAAACAAAGCTTGATAACTATTATGGGGACTCTTCACTATCGTTTAAAATGATTTACAAGTGGTCTTCTGATTTTCGTTGTGGTCGTACAAGCACAACTGATGCCGAACGTTTAGAACGCCCAAATGAGGTCAACGCACCAGAAATGATTGACAAAATCCATGATATTGTATTGCAAGACCTGAGTGAAAGTGCACGAGATAGTTGGGATAGTACGCATCTTAGATGAACGTGTGCGCTATATATTACACGAACATTTAGATATAAAACAGCTATCTGCGCTATGGGTGCCGCATTTGCTCACAATCGACCAAAAACGCACACGTGTGACAGCTTCAGAGGCTGGTTTGGCGATGTTCAAGCGCAATAAAAAAGAATTTTAGCGTTGTTTCATAACGAAACATGGATCCATCACTATACACCAGAGACCAAGGAACAGTCTAAACAGTGAATTTCTACTGGCGAACCTGCGCCGAAGAAGGCTAAGACGGTTTTATCGGCCAACAAGGTCATGGCTACAGTTTTTTAGGATTCACGCGGCATAATCCTCATCGATTACCTTGAAAAGGGAAAAACAATCAACGGCGAATATTACTGCAACTTATTGGACCTTTCAAGGACGTTTTGAAGAAAGAACGATCGCATTTGGCGAACAAAAAAGTTCTCTTACATCGAGGCAATGCACGGGTGTACACGTGTGTAGGTCATGGCCAAAATCCATGAGTTACGCTTCGACATACACCATATTCTCTAGACTTAGCCCTCTGCAACTAGTTCCTGTTTCCAAACTTGAACAAATTGCTCGGCGAAAAGAGATTCGGCTCTAATGAGGAGATCATCGATGTAACAAACGCCTATTTTGAAGGGTTGGAGAAATCGTATTATTCGGAAGAGATCGATAAATTGGAAAAACGTTGAAATCAGTGTATCAACCTAAAAGACGACTACTCTGAAAAATAAATTTTTTTTTTGTCCGAAAAAAATATTCTTTGTTTCATTTTTACCAGACTTTTCACTCTGCCCTCGTATATTAGCAGATGTTCCATGTTTATTTCCTTGCTTTTCCTAAATAATTTCAATAAAAACTACTTTATATTTTAATTCCTTGTTGTACTATCCGCTTTGAGTGATTTTGAAATAAATATAGCATTTAACCGTACAAAAATTCTGCTTTTTATTCAATGTTCAAACGATAAGAATATATATTCGTACAATCAATTGACAAGGCAAAATGTGACCTTTACATTTATACCAATAAAGTCAAAACTTATGTTTTAATAAATTATAGTTGCTGCATAAACTTTTTTGAAAAGCATAACATTGATACATGAAATTATCCGTTCCTGTTAGTACAATCGCATTCCTTTCTAGATAATTAAAAAGAAAACCGTAAGCTTATAAGAAAATGTGTCAGCTTCTATATTCACATAAGGACATAAGAAAGAAGTCAGAACAAATGTTCTGCAAAAAAATAGGAAGCGTTTTTCATCTTTTATTTCACAAAGAGGGCAGTATATCAGATTGATGCTAGTCCAGAACCCACAATAAAAAGGGTCGTAAAAAGAGACGACAGGCCGTATTATAACTCGCAATATGATAACTAAAATACGACGACATAAAACGAAATGGTAGAGAAGCGATAAAAAGGGAAATAAAGGACAAAATGCGAATCGGAGATATTGTGAATGTGTCGACCATTTTGTGGCAGGAAGGGTGTGTAATGGCCGCAGGGATAAATCGATACGGTGTCGCAACAGCAGGGGTCGCCACCGTCGCAGCAGGTCCTCTCCACAGGATTCAGGACTCCCACTGGGTCCAGCTACTGAATAAGCCACAAGAATCTGCGTGACCAGTCAATCACGGAAATAAATGTACTAAACTACTAGAGATGAAAATATGAATGGGTTTGGAGTACCTCTAGAATTATCAATGGATTAGTTGTAGCCAGTGCTGTGAATTATTTACCGATACGATTTTTAATAATACTAGAATAGATGCTTGTACAGCAAAAATTTTACGATACACTAGTATTATATACAAATATATGACCAAACATACAATATTATACATCATAATCTTTAGAATAGAAATTACCGTAATATAGCACTTGTCATTTCTTGAAACAAACAGATGGCGTTATTCTAAAATATTAAACGAGACTAATGTATTTGTAGAACATTTTAATTAATAAAATAAATACCGTTATAACAAACTTGACAACAGAAATAAATTTTATGGTTGTATTTATGACTATGATAATGATCAACAGTTAACTAAAATGAATGATCAATTACAAACAATTAGGGTTCCACTGAGTTTTTCGTTAGGCGTTATGACCACATTATTGAATGTCATAATGAAGGAACTCGTGCTCTTAGACTTTAGAGGCAAACGGAAGCAATTACAGTCTAATACCCTAACTAGGTTTATTTTATATAATATTTTTCTATCAATAAAGCTTTCTAAATTGTCATACATATGTAACTGTTACATTTTGAAATTGATTCTTTAAAAAAATTGGCAAAAAGACGTAACTGATTAAAACACCGAAATCATTTTTATGTATAATGAAAAATTATTATATATTTAATGTAATATTTTACTAGCATAACCCGCGAGCTAGGCCCCCTTCATGATTGTTTTGTAACTTCATACCCGACATGCAAAAGGCCGCTAGCATGTTATAGTGATAAATCTTTCCGAGATGCAAGATTTAGTCGTGTTGTTATGGTGAGACAGTTACAGATTTAACACATATAGACGGCAATGCAAGAGTGTTAATGTTTTATTATAATTCCATCACGCTGAACATATTTCACTGTAATAAACATAAGGAAGATTGAATTTTGCAATTTCAATGATTTACAAAACTAATAAGTGCCATTTTAAAGTTATCATTCTTGACACCTACGGGTACAAAACGATCTCATTATGTAAGAAAGAATGTCTCAGTGTTCATTTAGGAGTTAATATTTTATGGAACAATGTAGGTGAATCCCAGTTCAACTTTTTGTAATGCGTATTGTAATAATTGTTATGATCTTAAACAAAGTGCATGAGAAATTGTTTATCAATTCTTCTTAGAAATACAATATTTGTATGTTTTGCTCTAAAAAGTTAAATTAAATTTATTATGACATGGAAAATGTGTATTTCAATTATGAAATTTTCTAGTTTGTTATAGTTGGGATAGGCATATACAAAGTGAAGAAGAATAAATAGGAATAAAAAGAGGAAAAAGCAGCATCTACGAGCTAAGTTATTCCATGCCGAAGACAAGTATAAGAAAAACAGCGCTTAGGAAGCTAATATGACAAAGTTAAGAATAAGAAATCAACGTGGTGAAGGGAAGGTGTAAAAAGTTAAATAAAACCGGAGCTTTAAGTCAAAAATAAGTTGAAAACTGTTAACAAATTGCAATAAAATAAGACGCGAATATAAGTTAAAATTATAAACTACTGGAAGACATTTGAGATTCAATCAAGACTGAAATCAAAGTACGGTGCACTGCGAGGTTTTGGTTTCAATCTTAACTATGTATATCTTGCGACCAAATAGAAAAATCGCTCAATTAGCAAAATAAACGGATACAACGAGTTTGAATGAATAAACACCGATATTAGATACTTTTATTTAGCAAATATTCAGTTTATCCACCCTGTGCAGATGCTTGCAGACCCGGTTGTATTATAACCATTCCAGAGAGCATAACTAGTAGCATTCTACAACGAACACGGTACAAACAATAATAAACAGTTATGTCGCGTTTTGGCTGTTTATTTCACTCACTGAGCACTTTCGATGTTTGGGCGTTATATGCAAACCGTAGACACGAAAAATCAAAAATAGTATGTTTTTCTTGTTCCGTAGCTGTAACGAGAACGATAGATTTGTGTTGCAATTTCAATACAACGATGAAAAACGTAAAGCGAACAGATGTAAGATATTAGTTTTCTTATTGGTGGCTGTGTTTAATTAACGTAAAAAATATTCGTATTTAAATTGGTGTAACTTGTATTACTAATATTTAGTTTTTTTAGTTATTGTAATCATTTTAGGTGAACCTTCTCTATACAGGGTGAGTCATTTATGTGTCACCTCTTAATTATTTTCTAAACTATTGAGAATATCAAATCTTTTTCGTAATAAAACTTGTTTGGGGTTTAATGAGGTACTTTATTCAGCACTCAAAATGTAGCTTTTTCTTTGTTTTAATTATATTATATACTTTTACTTTTACATTGCAAATATTTTAAGAATAAGCAATTTTAAGCCAGACAAGTCTTATTACATGACTCAGATTCGATATACTTACAGATGTATGACTATTTAGAGGAATAGTTAAAATAACGCTTTTTTGCCTAGGGGCACTCGTAACAAAGAAAAAATAAGGTATGTCGGTACTAAGTAGGTAAAACACAACTGTTTTCATTCTACGAAGTTCAAAATTCAAATCACCTCAAAATCGACCAGAATAAGTTTTCGACCTAGGCGAAGTTACAAAATACCATCCCTAGAGCCAAAAAAAGTTACCTAAAACGATCTTTCTTTCCTTCTTGCTATGAGCGCCCCCTACCCTCCAAGTAAGTTTTGAACCAATTAGGTCGAGATTACAAAATACCATCAATCTATCGAAAAGAATTGTTTTATACCTCTTGTCCGGTCAATCTGGAATTACCCCGTTATGTTACGTAAATACATCAATGATTTTACTAGTATGTTGCATCGATTGATTTAGCCCTTATATGAAATAGCCGCCTATTAGAAACCTTCAACCATCAGAAGGAATACTTTCACCTATTAATGTGTAGGTGCCAAAAATGATGCTCTCTGGCGCGCGAAGGCTTTTAAATTGTAACCGTTAAATATAATTAGATAAACTTTGGCAACTTAGTTGATATCAAGATAGCAGTCGAATTAACACATACGATATGCGTCTAAGAGTCAGTCAGTTTCTATCACAAAGAATAATAAAGGTTTAAGGTTGTATTAATTCCGCAATGATTTTACTATCATAATTAGCTTTATTCGTTGATACTTAAATGAAAAAATATTTAATTGCCAGAATTCTCAGTTTTGTAATAAGTTATTATGAATTGCTTAATTTCAGTTTCAAAATCATCAGCAAGATTAATGACATTTAGCACAAATACTTAGTATGGTAAGTTACCTCACTCGACTCACCCCGCCACTTAAAATGTTTGCAATTGTTTGGTAGGCGTCGCTGCTTATCCATTGTTTCGGTTACTTAAATAGTAATGCGGTACAAAAAATTCCTGATCAAGTAGGCTAGGGAGTTTATTAACGTTAACGCGTGTCGTACTTATGATCATTGTTTATAGTGAGATTATGTAAACAACAACAATATGAGCGCGAAGACGGCCGTTAGAGAAAACCCATAGGTCTTTTGTGCTATATTTTTTCTGAAACAGAAAATTTTTAAGAGCTGTGTCACCTTTTGGCGGACCTCTTTTGCTATTTAAATTTTACATAGGTTGGCGTCGCGATGGAGTTGCTTTCTAAATTCTTTATATATGACTTTGAGTCTAACGTAACTGTATACAAAAAAGAAATGTGTGCAGAGCACGCAAGTTCTAAGTGAAACTTCTTCGCGTGTTCTCACTGAATGCGTTTTTCCTTTTAAGCCTTATAACATTTATTAGCATTTTACTGCAAAGGCGGCACCTACTCTAGCAAAAATTGCATTTGCGTTGAAAAAGGTGTAAAATTTTGCACGAAGTCTACATGTAAAAATTGTAAAAAAGCGCAAGTAGACAAGGATGATATGGAAGAAAGTTATGAATTTTGATTTCTTTGTCAAGATTTTGTTCGTTTGCAGTTCTCAACTTATTGTTTCTTAAACAAATATTCGCATCACGTATGATTTCCTGTTACAGTAAGTTGATAACATTATACGTACAATTCTTACTCTCCCAACGCCCAGCAAACGGTATTAGCACATATACTTTTCGCACTCATTCCTTAACTTTTAACAATATGAACAAGTCTAACTGTAAGAGCTCTAACAAAGTTAATTTTGCAACGCTATTATATGTACATTGTATGAGAGGAAATGTTCCTTAGACTGCAACAAAGTTTTGTGTGTAACAAAAAACAAAATTAATATCCTGAATAAAAAAGATACCGGTATGTAACATTAACAGAATTAGTTTAGAGTTCCCAAAAATATACAACAAATTTATTTAACATACATTTATTTATTTATACCTTATAAATAACATATCAAAATAAAGGGCACATTATGGTCCACGTGTTTAAAAATATCAAAAAAATAGTTTTTTAATTATTAACCTAGAGCTTTGAAATTGCTATCGACAAAGTATCATTTATTTTTTCTTCGGCATGCGCAAACGCGTTCAACCTACTTCGCGACTCCCTGAGTACTGACGCTGACGGACCGATGCTAGAAGATGGTCGTGCGGGTGCATACGTTACATTACATCCGTTATGGTTCCTGATCCCACGATCACATATTGCACCCGCCGGCAAAGAAGTTACACTTCAAGAATACTTACTCGTCAAATTTTTTTAACCTTACACCTACAGCGATTATAACGTTAAGATACAAACATATACCAGTTAAGCCCACGGGCTTCGCTCCACGCAAGCTTTTGTAATCATGTCCGCGTCGCGCCAAGTGACTGTTACATAAACATTAGGTCCAAATATTGCTCAGAAAATAATAAATAAGCTGTGTCAAGGTGTAAGAGCATAGCTCGTCAGACTAGACCAGGTACTGGTTATAATCAACTGTTACAATAAATAAAATAAATAATGTAGATAATTAGTTCTTCAAAATGTACAAAAATTTATCTTCTATTGTAGTGGTTAATTATTTTTTATAGTCTTCTTCACGTGGTAGTATAAATTTATAACGTTGAAAAACTCCATTAATGGAATTTCAAACAACAAAAGAAATAATTTTTGGCATCCTATTTGTATTCTAATGCAAATGTAAATTCGAAAATGACAGATCAGAAACAAAACCAATTTGGTGCGAAGAGGTGATGTATCGTTAATACAGTAATTTGTAATTGAAACAGCTCTTTGTGTCTCCGCTATTATACGCTCCATTCAGGCGGTACGTGTTTTAAAAAACAACCCCACTGTAATCACCGTATTCGAACCCTTCCATAATCGCATATTGAATTGTCATTCATGAAAGAGAAGGACTAAACCAACAGTTTTAAATTCTCTCCGTCAAATGATTTAAATTTGAGTTTATAATTTCGAGTGCTGTCGAAGCCGCTAACATTTAAGCCGGTTGCAACAGGAAAGGGTTGATTTAAATTATGAAGAGAATTTGTAGCACAACTAGTAATAAATGTTTGAAATCACGCGAATTGTAGTATGTAGGAATGCACAGATGATTACCCAAAAGGAACCACCAAAAGTTTGGAATGTTGCATGTATTTGAGCATTCCTGAGTAATGGCAGACTATGCAACGCTTCATTTGATTCTCATCAGCAGACTAATTTGAATAATTCTACTGCTTTAGCACGAAATGAATTGTTCCTGGCATCTGGCAATTGGTATTTTGCAAAAATAATTAGGTGGAGGCCAATTTTTTTATGCTGCGGGTTGGTAGCAGTAGAACAACTGCTAATTAAATTCGGATTGCATAGTATCGAGATTTTAATTGCCGTTCTAACCTTGTTTCTGTATAGGTACAATGTCAAAACATTAATTTGAATTTGTCTGCACAGAATAATATAAAGATGGAACATGTAATAATTATTTCATTTTTAAATATTAATTGATAAAAAAGAATTTCAAAAAATTTGTGTAGAACTCTAGCAATTGATCTTGAATAAAAAAATCGAAATATATGTTTAAACTGTCTGTGCTCTTATTAAAGCAATACAAATATTACAATTTTAGTGATTTCAGTGCAAAGATGTGCTACGAACTGCGCGACTGACATTGCCAATTAAATCACAATAATCTTTACTTAAGCATTTAATTAATTTTTGAACAAACGTACGCTTATTAACCTTAATAACGTTAGTAAGGTATGTTATTAAATATTAATACAATCAACTATTTTGCAGGCATGTGCTTGTTTGTGTAAGTAAGTGAGCGTGCTTATTCGTGCGCGTGTGCGTGGGTATATCTCTATCTGAATGCACATACAATCCTTAAGCCAGGAATACCAAAGTAAGATTAAAGCGTAAAGCACTTATACGAAACTTGCTACTGTTACTACTTACCAATGTTTAAAATTAGGGAATTTAAGAAATAAGCCCAATGCTTAGTGCATGATGAAAAAATAGTACCCTCACAATCAGATTTTAGTTTCTGAACAACTCAACATAATAAATCTCCTTTATTGTTTCACTCGAGGCGATTACCTGAAAACGTTCATATGAGAACACGGAAACCGTGGCAGCATGAATTTTAGAGGTAACTGTAAAAGTATCGGCAAAACCTCAAATATGTTTTCAGCAGTCCTGCCGTAGCCCAGTTTGTCAAGCGCGTTACTCTGAACGGGGCGACTCCAGTTCCATCCCGGGAATGTGTTATCTTAGGTACATGTTCGGCTTGTTAGTCCGCCAAAATTTGTTTATATACTTCGTGGCTCAAGAATTCTCTGGAAATGTTAACGCTACTAACAAACGCTTGCAGCCACTGGTTCAGAATTAAGCTCGGTAGAGAGATTAATTAGCGAAAATTAGTGCTCGGTATAGAAGACATCTGGGCGTATGCGAGGAAGGTTTCGTTTCGTTGCCTAACGTAGATTAACTAATGTTAAAAAGATCCACATACGATATACACAAAATAATTTTGTAGAAAATGTTAAAATAGACATACTGCGTAGCTCTACAATGCTTTTCAGTTCACTACTATACACAGATTTTTAAATTATAACTACAATTTGTAAGTTCTTTATGAACCGCTTTCTTGCTGGGATGTTAACATCAAGATACTTTTGAATTAATTAATTTTAATTGGTTTGTGTCCGCACGCTTCTATTTTCAACTGGTTTTTTTGCAGCTATTTAATAAGAATAATAACAATCGAGATATCAGGAATTAATTATTCCGAGGTATTTTAAATTAAAACGCGTAGAAAGCCATTAAAATATTTCATAAAAGCTAATTTAGCGCCGTTAATGGTAAACCCTAGCAACCAATCTTCATGAAAAGTCAATCTAATTCTCCACCAACGCCGCGTCATATAACGAACGACCCAATCTACCTGGCCGCTCATATGTAACCGCTTGGCATTTCATTTGCTGTATGACAGATTCCTGTTACTAATTCATTTTTTAATTAACGGAGCCATTCCCGGGTGCCTGTTGTTGTTGATCACCGGCCCCGGTTGTTAGCTTCAGTCATCATAATGAACTCGCCTAGTGGTTTCTCAATGACCGAAAGTGTTTTTGTTTTGACTGTTTTTATGGTTTTCGAGAAATATGGGCTTGAAAATTATGAGAGTGTAGCTTTAAATTCGATTATCTAACTTCCCATCGACAACAAATTAGGCTCCAATGATATATGGTTTAGATATGTCAATTAATTGTGCAAAACTAAATCGCTCATTAAATAAAAACTAAATCATAGCACCAGTGAGCAATATTTTGAAATAATATAAAAACGACGTTTTGAATTTATAACCTACAAATAAAATTGATTGGTTGAAATCAAGTAAAATATGTAAATTAATGTGTTTAAAGTATAATTTCTGTATTGCTCTCTTATACATTTTGGATGTTTGTTGTTAAAGAAGGCGGAGAGTAGAATAAAGTAATCTATACATTAAATCCTGATCCCTTCCACCTGTCTCAACTTCTACTGCCGCCGGGTTCCCGCTGCAAAAATCCAGGTCTGCACGCGTCTATTATACGTATAAGGCGCGTATTAGTATGTGCTAATGTATGCTAGAACACTGTAATTTTAGATGTTAATTAGCCAATAGATTTTAAGATATGCTTGAGTGACTGTCAATTTAAACAATTTAATCTTCGCCAGCAAAGCATTTATGTATAAGCACCAACATGATAAACATATCGAGTTCGGTATTTATGTATGCATTTCTCCTTTAACTATTTATTTATTTGATTATTTGTTTTTATGGTATTAATAAGACGAGTATAAAATATAACACAGTGTTATTTTATTTCTATTAATAACAAAGAATTAATATCATACTAAACTAAAATATTATGAAAAACAGCAAAGGCAAACAGCAGGCTGGGATTTTAAGCACTATATTTATTTAAAAAAAAATTTCAAGCAAAATGAGGTCTAAAATAGTTTATCAAAGTGCTATAAAAAATATATTTACCAACCAAATAAATAATTAAAAGCTGCTTAAAAATATATGAAAAAGAAATGGCTGTAGTGCTAACAATTCATCAATAAATTATTAATGTTAGATGTTGCTATAGCAAACAATGAGTTTTTCAACACTGTCTTGAGTGTAAGCTGTGACTATTGCAATTAACACATAAAGTCTAGGACACTTCGTCCAAGGACCACAACGTTCAACGCTATAACAAACCCACAATGCCCAACGAATGTTCACAACGCGCACATCGCTCGCGAAGGAAGCAATGCTCAAAAATAGCTAGAAACACATTGCCTACTGTGTCCATAACGTCCAATTATTCAGGAGGCTCATAATGCCCACTATGTCTAATAACGCCTAAACTACAGGTCCACAAAGCTCAATGTCCACAACGCCCAATTAGTTTATAAGACCACAACGCTCAAAGAAAGGCTCATAAATGCACAATTGCGCTCGTGTAATATCGGTCTTGTTAATCAAATTAATTTTGTTGGTTGTTATTCAGTAATTTGTGTTTTGTTTTCCATTTTTCCATTATTTTATGTATTAAAAGGAGAATGGTTAACGACTACAACAAAAAAATGTTTAATGTTGTATGAGCAATGTAATCGTAATTAATGCGAAGATCATCCCATAACAATTTACTGAATGACAACCGACAAAATCAGTAAAGAAAATATTATTTTAAATTTAAAAAAAAAACGTTGGGAAACCCTACATGCTGAAATTTTGGGCGCTGTGTCCCTCTGAGTTCGGATTAACAAACCGATGTGACACGAGCGCAATTGGGCACTAAGGGACCATTTTTTCGGCGTTGGGGTTCTATAAACTAATTGAGCGTTGTGAACGCTCTGGGTTTTATGGATTTGTAGCAATTTAAGCATTATGGCCCTCCTGAATAAGTGGGAGTTATGGGTACATTGGAGATTGTGTCTCTAGCTATTTTTGGGGTTTGTTGCCGTCGTGCGCGATGTGTCCTTGTCCAGCCATTGGGCGTTATGGACATTCTTTAAACGATGTGGTCTTTTTATAGCGTTGGACGTTATTGTCCTTGGGCAAAGTGTCCATGCCCAAACATATTAGGTAAAAACGATCTTTCCGCTTTAAAGGAAGTGACTGGAATGTGTTTAAAATTGGGTGATCCACTAGCAGTAATGTTAAATAAAACATGTATTTTATATTATGAGCTTCCAACAAATATACTTACAATTAATAGGCATTTTAGGCAAAAATATATATGGTTCAGATCAAGAACTTTTTCCAAAACGGATAATAATAACATTCACTCTTAGGGGCCAGTAACATACAGAAATAAGTATTTGCTTAAAAAGTCCCCAATGCAACTGCAACTGTCTGCATTGCATTGGCGTAGTTACGACGCTTTGTTTCCATCTAGTACATGTCTTACATATCAACACATCTTATTTATTATTTTTAAAAAGTTATAAAAAAGCGTTTGGCGTAATCCACCAGTTTTGCTGGTGTTATTTTAAAATGATAGGTACAGCAGTTTTTTGTATAATGACAATATGTTCTACAAAAAGCCAATGCCAGTTTTTAATTTTTGGTGTAGATGACTACAGTAGCAATTTTAATTTGCTTTTAAAACTATAGAAAATAATTAAAATAGGCGTAGTAAACACTGATCTTAATATTTAAAACAAGAATTAGGTACAACATTGTAGAGAAGTACTTGTAAGAAGAGTAATGCAACTAACAAAAAAACAACTAACAAACGGCATTTTTACAATTATGATACCCATTTTAAATAAACGGCTTAATTGAAATAAATAAACAGTTTAAAACCTGAAGTTGAAATTGTAAAACCTCAAAAAGATCTTTCAGTTCAAGCTCCTCAAAAATTAAAATTAATTTATGGCTTAGGGAATTTATCAAGTCAGTTCCGAAATATCCAAGATACATTTCAGAAAGAAAAATATTGGTAGAACTATGGCGACATAAGAAAATACGTAGTTTCGACTGGGTAGAGCTAGTAACGCGGAAGTTTGAGATTAAATGGTGGCCAGCGTAAGTGTTTGAGTCACTTAGTGCATGTTATATAGAAGCAACATAACCTCAACAGTTAGTGCTTCTCCCCGAAGGGTGTAGGATTAAAATAAAAAAATGCTTTATAAAAAAATAATTAAAGCTATATATTAATAAACGTTACATAAAAAATTATGAGTGTTATAGAAATAATAATGAACCGATTTAAAATATATTTTAAAGATATGCCGCCTAGACCAACAACTTTGTTTTAAAATACAACTTTGTTGCCGCATTGTTTTTACTTATAATCTCATAAGAGCACTACTTCTTTCCGGAAATTTTTTGGAGTGCAGTCCAACAACGTATTAATCGACCTGATTGCGTTGTTGGAATGCACGATACAAAATTTACAGACATGAATTAATGCTCTAATGCAGGTTCAGTGAGAAAATCGTAACGACCGACACTGCCACAAAACGTAATAATAACTCAGGCTTTAAATTTTGCTCGAAATTATCAAGTTATAAGAGAAATGTATCCATAGCAACTTACTCGCTATGATAATTCAATACACTGTGTCCATAAAGTAACCCCTCCCCCCCCCAACTAACTTTTGAACGACTTCATATTTTTCTACAAAATTTGGTGTGCTGTAATGGGAAATTAAATACTATCTTTCAGACCATATTAAAATATTGTATCATCCAAAATGGCGGCTGGGCGACATTTTGAAATTTTTTTTTAAATAGAAAGGGGGGTCGAGTGACACCCCATTTGAAAGGTCTTTTAATTCTGCGTCTGATCCTAGAGGTTCAAAGAAAAATATTCAGCCATAACAAAATGGCGGATTTTAAACAAATGGACTCACTCAATTCAAAATTGTTTTGGTTTCTTTATCCAGGGTCGAGTGACACCTCATTTGAAAGGTCATTTAATTCTGCGTTTGATCCTAGAATTTCAAAGAAAAATATTGAGCCATAACAAAATAGCGGATTGTAAACCAATGGACTCACGCAGTTCAAAATTGTTTTGATTTTCTTATCCAGTAGTCCACTTTTTCATTTGCAGGACTAAATTTTCTCAGAAATATCTCAGGTGGCTTGAAATAATATTGAAAACGTTATGTTCCAACAAGACGGTGCGCCGCCTCATTATTATAGGCCTGGTTCTGACTTTCTCAACGGACATTTTTTTGGCAGATCGATTGTTAGGCGGGGGCCTGTAGAATAGCCGGCTCGCTCCCCAGATTTAATTTTCTTAGATTTTTTTCTATGGGAATATCTGAATTCGAAAGTGTACAGAACCCGTCCAGAAACAATTGAAGAACTGGAGCAACGCATTACAGAAGTTTGCAGAATTATCACTCCAGAAACGCATGAAAATGTAAGGCAGGAATTTCATAACCGACGTTTTATGTGCTAAGAAGTGAATGGTAAACATTTCGAACACTTAATTTAATTAATTTAAGCTTTAATTCTTAGTTTTTTTAAATAAACTTCTTTATCTTCAAACACTGTCATTTTGTTATGGCTGAATATTTTTCTATGAAACTTTAGGATCAGACGCAGAATTAAAAGACCTTTCCAATGAGGTGTCACTCGACCCCCTTTTCTATTTAAAAAAAAAATTCAAAATGGCGCCCAGTCGCCATTTTGGATGATACAAAATTTTAATTGGTCTGAAAAATAGTATTTAATTTCCCATTACAGCACACCAAATTTTGTAGAAAAATATCAAGTCGTTCAAAAGTTAGTTGGGGGGGGGGGGGGGGTTACTTTATGGACACACTGTATATTTTAATTTAAATGTATAACTGGCATATTTTACATAAAATTTCCACTTGTTAATTTCGCTTCGGTTGGTTAGGTATTAAAAATTGTCAGGAAATTTTGGTGTTGCCATGGTAACCATGCTTAAGTCAATTTTTCGATTGGTGGTTCATTAGTGTCGTATGATTTTTGTAAAAATATTACTGTTCTTAACTATAACCTCGCCTAGACCGCTTAGACTTACAGCATTGTTTTAAAAAATAACGTTGTTTATGGTAAAAATGTAACTGTTGTTAACCAAAATTTGTTTTAGACTATTGATTAATCTATATATAATTCAAAATTTTTTATGTATCATTTATTATTTTGTATAGCTTTGGAGTATTGTCTATAGCATAAAAGTTTATATATATATTGTTCTATAGCATTTCTTGATTTTTATATAGCCTTTATAATATATTTATTAAACATTTTAATCTTGCAGGATTTCAGACTGGTTTATGAGAAATTAAATAATAGAAATGAGCGAAACACTTGACTTCTCTTACTTCAAAAACTTATGTTTTATAATTTCAAAAACAGTTTACATAAAATTGTAGCTCCAATAGATACTACTATAAGATTAGAATTCTACTGCTGACATGATTGGTTGTGTTTTGCTCACTCGTTACAACAGGGATGTCTTATCGTTCTTCGTTTATTGAAGAAAAAAGAGGTTAATTTCCAAAACTGATAAAAACCATTATAAAAAAGTGGCGTTTTGAGGCAGATATAAGATTGTAATTCATCTCTAGCTTCATATATAAAATAGCGATTCCCAATTTTGAAAATATAATGTTTTGAAAATTTGACAACTCTTCACGGTTTTTATATTCTAAAATATTACGTACTCAATAACATTGTCTGCTAGGCCCTAGGCTATTAGGACACTAACGTTTTTACGAATCTGGACAAACGACAAATTCAAAATTTTAACAAAAAAATATACAGACCACCAGTTTAAAGCTAGAGAATTCGGAAAAAAATTATTCGATTTGTTCAAGTAGTCTCGGTTAGAATCTGTGCTTAAATACCTAACAATAATACCGGAAACATAACCTAACTTTCGTATTAGTTCAGAATCATGTTAAAAAGTCTTTGCTTCAAATAGGTTTTCATTATACCTGCAAATTCCAAATTTCATTAAAATCGGTTCAATAATTTCATGAATTTTGAGAGTCACTCACATACAAACAGGAATTTTTAAAAAATTACTTTTTTGTTCGTAGACGGGTCCAAAGCATGTACTTGCGTTCAAATCTAGAAAACTGATTTTTTTTCACAATGACATTACGGTCTCGTACTCTATTGGAAAATAAAAAGTACCTTCAAAGTGCCTCTTTGATATAAAATAATTAAAATTGCTAAGTTTCTATAGTTTTTCTTTCACCATATGCCGAGGAATCTAGGTGGCGCAGTGATGAGACAGAAAGAAATGAATTGGTCAAGGTCTTATCTGCTGGAACTGGGGTGATGAGTTATTCGAATGAACTTAAAGTCAAAGATGCTATCAGTAGTTTACTCGTTTATGTTGATTCAATTTCAAATTTCTAGACTAATTTTATGGGTATTATTAGTTGTAAGACTCCAAACATCTCGTACCAGTTCGTCTTCGTTTTGATGCGATATTTCTAAGTAACGCAAAACAAGCATGTTATCATGAAAAATTTTTCTAGTAATCCTGTAACCGACTGAATTTATTGTATAGGACACAATTAAACAGAAATTGCATACAATTTTTAATTTAGTCGTGTTCTTTATACCATGCCTAAGCTCGTAGTTGGCTTGCCTTTAAGATTTCGTAGTTCAAGGTATTTGGGGTTTGAAAAAAAATTGCACACGTCAACTGACTGCCCCCGGGGCGCCACCACAAATTCATTTAAGGCACTCCAACCCACCTGAGCTACAGTAACTGCATTATAGTAGCATCGCGGTGTGAAGTAGGTATAGTGGAGTGATTGTTTGATGTAGTTACGCCCTCCACTAACCCCCAATTAACCGGTAGCTAGTTAGTTACCTCTAATCACAACCTGATTGCTACCTGTTCACGCTCCACGCCTGCCAAATTAATACACAATTTTATGTCTCAATTATCTGTCATGGCGACCGTAAAAGAGCTGATTACTATCTATAATTCCGTCACTTACTTAGCTCATTGAAGGCGGGAACTGTCAATCTACATATTCTATCGTTTTTGGCTGTAGGTGATACATGCTTAAAATATTTTACGAGCGCAAATTATCTGCAAAGTTATAAATCTTCTCGGAATCTCCCTATGCACCACTGCTACTCGTAATAATTACGTTTGCAAGACCACCTTTTCAATTTTACTTTGTCTTGTTTCACTACCTATAATTCATCCAACAATAGCAGAGAAGCTGCTAGTTGCATTAGCACTCATACAATAAGATACTTGTTAATTAATTTACAACCCCAAGCTAGTCATTATAAAACAAAATAGGTTTTTACGTCGAAACTAGAAAACATTAAAAAAAATAAATGACAAGAATCAAAAGCCCAAAAGTGTACCGAATCGCCCTCAAAGTAGTCATTATACGACATAGGGTAGAACCATACATTTTTATGCAATAAGCATCTTTAACAGGGGGTCCCTAGAGACGGGTGGTATAGGAGAGATCATCTCATGGTTAATTAGGCAATGTGGGCGACAGGGGGTTCTATGTAAATATCACCCAGGGACAATTTCAAGCTCTTTTAACCACCGCTCGACAATTACTCAGCAATTTAGATATGTATCAAACTTCAGAAGGGGAACCGTATGGCGTAAAAACTTGGATTTATAAAGAGGTCACTGTATAAAAGTACTTTAACAATTTATTTCGTAAAATGAAAAATGGTCATTTAAAGATTCGTTAGAAATTACAATTGCAAATTTGAATAATTCCTGTAAACCATAGGTTTATTTAATTTTGCTAAGAAAAGATATATTTCAGAAGCAATGTTAATTTAGCAACAAAAAAGTTGGAAGAATTTATAGAGTTGTTTAGCATTAGTTAATGACGTTTACGATATGTTTTAATTGAAATAATTGCACATTTTTGTAAATTTTAAAAACTGAATTATTTTCTTTTCTTATACCTATGCAAATCAGGAAAATACGAGTGTCTGAAAAATAAAAGTTTTCGACATTTTGCAATATTAAAAAAATCTTTCTCCCTTTTATCCTAGAAAAATTGTCGTTTCTGTTAGATGAAAATTTGTATTTTTATTTTCATACTTTGATTTCTGTTTTTAGTACCATTAATTTTTACGTTCCTTTGTGAGAAAAGTCTTGAAGAAAAAATGAACAACTATTACACATTACAAATTTTGTTAGTATCTACTTTCTACCAGTTCTAAAATACAAAAACGCTATTGCTAATAATAATAATAATAATAATAATGATCTTAATAACAAATGATAACATTTAGGTGCATACACATTCAATTGCAAAATAACTTCAAAAAATTATCAGATATCAACAAACTGCAGAAATGTAAACTAAAGACAAAGTAAATATACCTACAAAAAATGCTGTTTAGAGAACATATTTGGTGGCCAGCCAAATCTTCAGACCGCACCCCTGTACATTTCAGTTTGTCGAGTCACCCAATAACTTGATTTACGAGACAGACCAGCTAACTTGGAAAATCTCAGAATTCGGTTAAGAGAAGAAATGCAATTAATATCAACAAAATGTTTGCAAAACACTTTTCATAATCAATCGAAAAAAGTAGTGATTACGTAGATATTAACAAATATTGTTATGTGAAACAATAATTAACGTTTTCTTCAAAATTTCCCACAAAAAATTATGTAAAAATTAATGTTACCGAAGACAGAAATAATAGATGTATTAAATGTTAAAACAAACATTCAAAATTGGTGACGTAGCTAGTTAAAGCAAAAGCAAAATAAGAAATAAATTTCCTCAAAATGCAGCCTCAATTTGACTAAACACTTTTATTTAATGTATTGTATGAAAAAATTAATATAAACATTACACGAATCATTATTCCATACTTTATAATTGTGCTGTATAGGTACAAGATGTAGTACGGCCACTAGATATGATCAAATCTTTTAAGCATACTAGGTGCCACTCGCTCACGTAATGTTTCAAAACAGCGCTTGTTAAATAACGGTAATTAGGCCATCTCGTTTTAAATGCTTCACGTTGCGAAATATCTCTCACAATCACAAAATGTAGAAAAATATGTAAAATAAACTAATTGTCTGACCAGCACAATGCGCTAGAATCTTCCATAGGAAATATTATAGCTTTAAACAATTTACCTGAAACAGAAATGTTTTATAGCTCCGCTCGTCTATTAAATAAATTTTCAAAAATTCTTAGAAGATGGCATAAACAGATTGGCCACTAATTAAAAAAAAATTATGTGGCCAGTGTATAAGTAATATTTTTTGAACATACCAAAATTTTGATAATTTTTCCACTTTGCAGTTTTTATGGGTTCAAAACTGCTCCTAGATAGCACCATTTTTAAGAAAATTGCCATTAATAGCAACATTTTCCAGAATACATAAGCGTCGACATTTTACAGCCAGTGTTCGAAAAAAGTTTATTACAGTTTCCTTTACATATTCGTTTTTAAATTTTTGAAATTTGTTTTTTATAAAAATTATAGTAAAGAAAACTTCCTTTGTCGGTTCTGAATTCCAAAAAAGTTTTTTGCTATTCTTGGTGTACCAAATTTAATTAAAATCGGTTCAGTAGCTCAGTACTGAAAGTATAGAAAAGTAAAAATTCTTGGTATTGTTAAACGCTAAATAAGAGAAAACTTGCATATATTCTCAGGGAGTTTGATTCAGAAAATTTTGTCTTACAATTCTTAACAGAAATTTACTACATCTGTATGTTAACAATCTTCTTAACGAGAGGCGAGAAATTAATTTATAAATTAATAAAGTTATCAAATATATTTGGGATTGCAGATACAGAAAAATTAACATCATTAATCGTGTAATATTCAACGTTAGATTTAAATATTAAATAAAATGTTTATAGTCATAAAGTTCAGGATAAGTTGGTTTAATTCTGATAGTATTGTTGTATTATAAATTATAATCATGATGGTATACTAACAATAAAAATAGCAGTATCTACTTTAAAACTATTTCTGTCTCACAAATGAGCACAAATGAGGTGTTCCTAATTTTTTTTTCAATTTCGTAGGGTTAATGTTATTTACATACAACAGAGGATTCAGAAAAGAATAAATGACGAATAAAATAAAAAACATTTTTATGTTATTGAAAATAAAAATAAGTTATTCGAAGCTTTCACAAACACTCTGGGAACTTAGAGACGTAAGGGGCGATAAAAAAGTTGTCGAAAAGGTAAAAATGAGCTGAAGTTAAGTGATTTAGTTTCTAAAAATAAGAGAAAAATGAAGAAGTGGAAACAAAAAGTTTTTCGACCTTCATAATAAAAGTATGTATGTACGAACGCACTCACTTTCTTAGCTTCATGGAAAATATGCGGTAAACATTCGTTTTGTATGTATCTATGCCATGCACTAGAGCAACAATATTAGTTATGCAAATAGATTTATTTCAAGTTATGGTTTAGTAAACTGCCGAAAGCATTAAATCAAAAAACAACAGTTAACACTCATCCGGTTATCTATTCATATATGTGGCTGAGTTCTTAAAGTGATTAGTTGAAACCAGAAGACAAATTAGAAAACGTAATAATGTTTTACGGTAAATTGACGTTGAAGACAAACTATAATGAGAAAAATAAACAAAAAATTGAACTTAGCGAAACTATAATATTCTCGGCAGTTGAAAATAGATTAGGGGCAGTAAAGTTCAAACTGCAGACCAGAACGAAAAACCGGACAATTAAAACCATCATCGTCTGGACGTACCTGCTCAACCAACGCAGTTTAAAACACAAAGCAAAAAAAGCCCAAAATGCACAATAATTGCGTGATAACTGTGCTATCCATCATAACAGTACAAACACGGCCACAAACATAAATTATAAAACTCGCTTAATCTACTAATCAATCTATCACATTTTGTCATGAAAATTATCTTTAAAAACCATAAACTCTTGTTCCTCGGCGAAATTACATCGCTGGTCAGGGTCTGCACCCTCGAATAAAAACGCAGCGCTGCAACCTAACGATGGAATGGTTCGGGTCATATGTATTTATAAAAAATCGGTCTAAATTAGCCATAGTTAAGTGGGGGAGAGAACGAAATTTATAGAGGTCGAGGGAGCTCTTTTGAAGATACCGAAGCCCTTGTTTTACGGACTGTGATTGCGTGATGACTTCGGTCCTGTCTGATGATTTTCCGACCCAACTTTCATTCTGCACAAAATTTATTACTAATATCGATGTTTAGATAGCTTTATGACTTTACAGACTGTTGAAAATGTGTAAAATATGACAAATCAGTTCATTAGCGGAGAACTTCAGTTAATGAAGGTTGGAGGTTTTAATTATAAATTCTAATACACACCCATCTTATTTGTAACGAAAAAAAGATGACAAATTTTTAGAACAGTTATCATTAATGTAAATTCTTTGCTAATTCCATGGTTACATTATTAAAAATTGCGTAAAAGTTTAATAAATTTTGTAATTACTGCAAAAGAAAAGATTTTAATCGATATCTAAAGATAAACCCAAAGAAAAGTAAAACAAAAGCTTAAAAAAAAATCAGCCGGTAATGATGTCTCAAAACAACACAACAATATAGCATGTATTAAAAGCATATAAACCTTAAGAAAATAATAGTGAAGTATGAAAGAAAAATAGACAAAGCACATCGCCTGGACTTTCCTGTACTTAAGACATTTTTACTTTTCCTATGTGCAGAAGGTTTTATGCACAACGTTATAGCCCCACTGCAGTTGCAGTATAATACAAACGCACATTGTCATTACTTCGCAAAGGGCAAATGCAACACATCGTACAAGTACCGCTCCGCGCAACAAAACAAAACATACATAATACGACGTGCAATTAAAATATGCTAAGCCACAACCCCCACCTAACTGACAACTACAGCCGCTTCAGCATAATGTCGTTAATCCCGGTCCAAAATTTTTTAAGTCACTGGCTGGGCTAGCCACAGCTGCTTACGGGCATGTCTTATTGTATTTAGCAACCATAATATTCCGTTTTTTAAGAAAAAAACGTCGTTTTTTTTTATTTTGCTAAAGGATTCTTTAAGATTAGAGAAAACCAAAAACGGAAGAACAAATTCGTGGATTTTTATTTAAACATATGGTATACCAAAGAGTTATAAATCTTATGCTACTATCACTCATTAGCAATTTAGCTTAAACAGAACGTTTTTTTGTCGTCTTTCGGTTATTAAATAAATAGGTATAAAGTTTCGATGTTTAACAATAATAATGTTATGTCTCGAGGTTTTGCTATGGTGAGACAGTTAGGAAATTAATATAGATAGATATAAATAGATTATGTCTAATTACAAAGCAATTTAATGCTAACCGTAAAAGAATTTTACCAATACCTTTTTTATTATACACTTCAGGTTACTATTGCATTAGAACTTTTTATTCCAAATTAAATTTTCTTTCAGAATATGCAAAAATATTCAAAATGTCCAATTTCAAGCAAAATTATTTTATAGGATAACTCAAAAAAGAGACGTTTAATTGTTTTTTTAAAAAACATCATGGTACTTATTGGAAAAAGCTGCAATACTTTGCTAATTTAATCGACTTTGTAGCTCTAGTAATAACGAAGACAAAATGGTGCCCCGATAATTTCGAACAGTCGGTATAATTTCCTATGCATTTTGCATATAGTTCAAGTTGTCTGGGAAACGGTGTATCTAGCGTACTATCCTCTTAAAATATGTGACTTCTGTATCAGATTATCTAAAAACAAAAACTTACAGGAATAAATGGTTGGCCTGACAAATTAAAACTGACTTCTAGATACCGAGTGTTTTAAATAATAATCCAAAATAATTTTAGGTCTTACAAATTTTACTAAATTTGATTTAAAGTAGAGTTGTTATAAATAAAAATTGTTGAAATATTTATTTGATTACTCTTTGAAGCTAAAAATTAAGTTCTACCCGATACACAAAGTCTTAAGTTATTGTCATTAAATTTATTTTTTAACAAATTACTACTTTTGGGAACACCTATTTATTACGTTTACTTATTATACATAAAATAGAAAAAGAAAAGAACACAATCTTAAACACTCAACAAAAACAAATATTTATAAAGAAATACCGGGAAACTGTTATTGTAAAAAGAACATTGTATGTTTAGTATAAGATATTTTTTATATCATTACGGGAGTCTTAACTACAAGAGTTATTAGTCCCCATCCATGAAGTCTAACAGCGCAGCTATCTAACATGCACAGACACAAACAACTCTGACAAACTCGAGATTCGAACCCAACACGGGTAAAATATCGATTAATAGCAATTTTTCATTCCCGTATTCTAAATCAAATTTGCAAACTTTTTTATGATAAGGAAACAATTTAACTGATTATCACAGAGCATAATATATACATAAGGTTAACCACTAACATTTCATTGAATGAATCACAAATTTCCCCTATTAGAACGAACCGATCGCGTTTGTTTTATTCTGATTAAACTGCATGATCCTGTTTAAATAAGCGATTAAACCCACAGTATCTTCGGATAATAATCGCTCTTAAGTCTTAAATTAATGCGTTCAAAACTGAAGTGCAGTGACTTTTGGGTATATTAATTATTATTTAAATATAGTTTTTCATTGCTTCGGCCAGAACTAAGTATCATATTTAATTATAACATAAAATATGAATTAAAAACAATAATTGTCTCTGTCCTCTACAAGCAAAAAGCAAAATACGAGATGGCCGATGATAACAATGTCAATGACAACCAACTTGAATCGCGAATGTTCAAATCATAGTTCAAATCATAACCAACCCAAGTTTTGGTGTACCCCTATAATAAATATAATAATAACATGCTAATACGCATTACAAAACATAAGCGAATTTACATTAAAATTGCATCTTGTTTGACATGTTATGTGAACTAAAATCTTAGACCAAATAATGTACATAATCTCAAAAATTTTATGAAATACCACTTAATGATTTTTCTCTAAAACGATCAATTTTTACAAAATCTTTATCGACATTTAAAATAAAATACTGACGATTGACGATAGAGCACTTTTTATAGGTCCCTTGTCTCGCATCTCCCTGTCACATGTACTGCAAAATTGGGACCTGCATATCATAGCAACAAGCGGTTCATGGCATCCTTATGTTTTATATTACTTTGTGTTTATTGCATATTTAAGGTTAACCACGTGACGTTACGTAAAGTGAGTAAAATAAATTCTTATTACTTAATTTTAATCTTCTATTACTTTACATGATATGTCAAAACGTATTTTTTTTTATTAATAAACAAGAAAGTTATAATTAAAGACCGGACTTTTGATCGCAGATGAACCAAAAATTTTGTTAAAATTCACTAAGTAAACAAAAAGCATGGGCGTACTCAAATCCATTAAGTTATGCGTAAAACATATTGGACAAGAGAACTAATTTTTTGGATGAGAATTTAGAAAAAGTTGTTGTGTACTGCAATTTTTAAGTTTTTTATTCAACGATGGTTATCTGTCCCTTATGAATGTTGATAGTCCAAAATTTTCTTTCGTAAAACTTTCTCGTTAATTAATTTACACGTTCTATTTTCATCAATTCGTGGTTCCAATTTTACATTTTAATTAAATTAAATATTTTTGCAGTTTCATAAAATTGTTTTGTGAACTACTTTTAAAACTCATTTCTATTCTATGCTTTATGAACCCTGATTTATTTTATTAAACTATTACATCAGCTTTAATTCCAGTTGATCAAATTAATAATAACTACCTGCACAAGCTAAATTAATGTTAAACATATAGATATGTTACCATTCTAAGCTCGTAAATAATTCGTTTAAAAGCTTAGGTATGCGCCTACTATACATTTAAAGGAATAATGACAAAATTGCTCAATAATTGATTGCCTCATAATTTAAATACTGGCAAAATACTAGACTAGAAATCCGGACTATAGTTATAATAAATGCTAGATTTGCTTTAGGGTGAATCATGTGGTATAAAAAAATAAAGAGTGGCTAAACTCCCAACTGTGGTTATTATAATGTCACATCTCGTTTTCAACCTAAATTAGTTAGTAGTGAATAGTTTTGCACTTGTGGTGTCGAAATTTCTAAGAAAAAGGAACGTAAGAAAAATGGCTCTACATCTAATAATCCAGCTGCTTTATCACGTTTTTTTTAAATCCTTATATGTAAAAATGAAAATATGCAACTGACCTTTCCTGTGCATTTTAAAATACTGTTTACTTAATTTCTCAACGGTATATATTCGTATTCACCTATTAAAAATTTAATTATTCTTAATAATCATAAAAAATTAACGTTTGGTCTTGCTGGCCACTATCAGTCAGCTTTAAAAACCACAGCGAAATACGTCACTTCCTACTAGCCCCACTCATGAACAATCAACAAATCCTGAATGTTTTTCAAAACAACTATTCTAATTTAAAGGTAAACACAAGGAAGTCTGGAAAACTAAAGTACATATTCCGAAATCAAGTTGCTTAATTCTAAAACACGCGATACATTAATCAAAACACGAAAGTTTATAAGCTCGTGCTATTCATGCATTCGTCTTTTGATGTGTTAACATGGGCGGAATTCTAATAAAATAACAAAAAAAAGTCAGAGATAATTACAATGTCTATCATGTTATTTAATCAAAAAATTGCGGCATTGAATTACATATTCAGCGGAGTGTGCCTTACTTTATAAAACATAAACACGATACAAGAGCTTTTTACGGATTAGCGTAGCTAGTTAATGAACTGCACGTGCCTTGTAAAAGGTTTTGTTCGCTGTTATAAACGCGCCCATAATACTCAGATGAGCTTTTTGATTTAAAGCACTCTTATTTTTTATTATATTCAAAGAACGTAACTGTCTGACCCCCCAACTTCTGTAATTAGTTAATTACAATAAAACTTTGCTTTGTGATCGTGATAATGCAATAAATTAATTACTTAAGAGTGAATGTAATTTTTTTTTACATTTATGGTCCAATGAATACAAGAGTAACTTTGCTCTCGATTATTGCATTGTGTTTATTGTGTTTATGTTTCACAATATTATTTTATGTTACATAATATGTCAACAGAGTTATAAACATAATACTATAAAATCATTAAAAATAACACAATTACCTGTTTACAGGTACTTTCCTATTATTATAGTAGTACACCCCTTTATACCAGTTGAACGACTAATTTAATAAGATAATATGTTCAACGTTCGGAAAATATATCTTCAAATTATATAATTTTGTTATAAAGTAAAAAAATAATCTGGTGAAAGAACGATTTCTGTGCTTTCATTCAATTAAACGCCATAAAAGCAATTTATCAGAAGTACATTTCCTAAAAGCAGTAGGTGTTTGGTAAATTAATTAAACTAGTGAAACCCGTGCTCTACGCCCCACGTTGGTATGGCAACTTCTTTTTAAAAAGTTATAAATAAGTTTTTCGGAGAGCAATACGTGTACCAAAAGCATCCCGCGGCATTGTCTATTCTGAAATACTTAACTACTAGTAACCATGCGAATGTTAATTCCTTTGGAGTAACATCCCGACCCAGGGTGTTCGACAGGAAATAATCTTAAAAATAAATGTACTCATTTTGTTTTAAATTCAAGTTCATTACTGTTTTATATTTTAATTTATACATTTAAAACTGTTCTAGCTGTAGAAATGAGTGTGGCTCCTTAATTCATATTAATGACAACTATGTATGGTAGGTTCGGTTAGGTTAAGCTAGTCTTGCTTCAATACTTTTTTAACTGTAATTTGTAATGTAGTACTAGAGGGTGTTAAACTCGAGCAAAATGCTTCATATAATTCAGATTAAAGTTCACTTAAGATAAGTTCGCTTAATCTATTATTTGTAGGTAATAAAACAATATCTCATGATATCTGCCCTCTTGGAATGTGAGCTGCAATGCAATTTGTAAACTTTATTTAAATTAAATATAAAAGTCTTTGCGTGCAGCTTCGTTTGCATGTTTTGTACTACATTTTACCTTCTTAAACGCTATAAGCACATAAGATTCAAAGCTTAACCTAACAGTTGATTATTGTATGCTGAAGGTACTCTACGCTATTGTTTTTTAATAGCAAATTAGTAGTGTAGCTATTGTTTAGGTTTTTTTTCTTTGGCAACTGTTAACACTTCCTAGTTTTAAAAATCAGAAAAACGGTATACAAATAACAAAATAAGTTACTGAAGAATGATTAATACCACCGAACACAATATGTGCTGCTTGTAAATACGCATAGAAGTAAACGCAGTGACCTATATCCTCAAAATCGTTTTGAATATTGATTTGTCCCAGTTTTTGCTGCATTCGAAAGCCTAGAGCTATGTAAGACCGGTAGCATGTGTGGCCGCGCTCGTAAGCAACCGAAAGCTGACACACGCCGAAGATCAGCGCCTTTAATATAAGGAAACAAGTAGTCAGTTTTTATAGAGTAAACTCATTAAACTGATAATCTATGCAAGAAAATAGAATTTTGCCTATTGCGTTTTGGAAAAGTGCGAATTTTTGATGTTCTTTTAAAAATTGCGGTTTTGAAAATTTCTAGTTTATGCTCTATGCCTTCTATTATAGAAGCAGTTGTGTTTCGACACGCTTTGGTAAAAGAATGGTTACAGAAATGATCATTCCTAAACAGTTTTAAAAATTGCAAAGACGAAAATGGGCATTATTGCGCTACGATTTCTTTCGATAAAATCGCATTCACTCGTATTACGTATGAAAAGATTTCTATATTTAACCAACTTTCTATCTCTTATACAAAGCAACCCAATAAAAACCTAATCGCAGTCGCCTTTGAAACGAACACGTCATGTCAATGATTAGTTATCAAATCGTGAAACTATTATCATAATTGCGCGGTTAATTATTTTACCACAATTGCTTTTATTTAACATTTGGTAAATTATTTTGATTATTTATTATTTTTATTTTACAGCGTACGTGATAAATGTCAGTTGTAAACAGTGAAACATTTAATACACATATTAGAAAAAATATTAGACGGTTGTTTAGTTTAGCGGTAGCGAGGGCTTGTAATCTGGTAACCCCGCGACAGACCTGTTAAATTTTCTTAATTGTTTTAATTATTATTTTGCAATTTTGTAATACTATGTTACCTTGGTCCATGTCTATAATTTATTTTAATTTTTACCTAGTATTTATTAAAAAAAAAACATTTTTTTTTAATTTAAAAATGTGTTATGTTGCTTTGTTGGAAGCATTTTTACGAACGAACGAAATTAAATGCCGTTAAGAAAAGTAGGTAAATAAACATAGCTAAAAAATAAGAACGTTTTGCCCTAGTGTTTTATACACGCAGCTATTATTCCACAGGTGTTTATTTGTATTACATTGTTAAATTTAATTTAAAAATATTTTTTTTAATTAATACAAGATAAAAATTAAAATAAATTATAGACATGAGGCAAGATAAGACAGTAGTAAGAAATGACAAAAAATAAATTTAAAAACAGGTCTTCCGCGCGATTTGATCTGGGAACATATTACAAACTGTCGCCTTTACCGCTAACCAATCAACCGCTAATATTTTTTCTTATTATATGTTTTAAATATGGGGCATGGTTTATAACTGACATTTATCGTGCTTGTTTGTAAAATAAAAATAATAAATAATAAGAATAGTTTACCATGATCACTTGCTAATTGTTAAAAAAAATGTTAAATATTAGTAATTGCCGTAAAATAATAATCCGCCCAACTATCATAATAGCTCCGCGATTTAAAAACTAATCATTGACACAACGCGCTTGCTTTATAGGCGGTTGCGATTAAGTTTTTATTTGATCGCTCTGTAGTTTCCAGCATCCCCATATTTCAGATTGTTTTGGAGATACGCTATAGCAGCAACAAATCTTTTAATCATTTATATACCCCAGAAAATTATGAACCATTTGCTGTTATAAAGCGTAAAGGAAAAAACATGTAAAATTGTGTATGAAGTAGTAAATATTTCAACAATTTTCTTGTTGGTAGTACTAAAAATTAAATAACAATTTTGAAATTGCACATTCTCCATAATCTACCAAACGTGGTTCAACGCCTTGGGAAATACTTAATTTTCTTGCGAAAATTCTAACATTGCCGTTATCAGTGGTAGGTTAATTTGTTTTAAATATATAATTATTTCAAACATTTCAAATTTCCCAATTTTTATCTGAACCGTTAGTACAAAAAAGATACATATCTCGCAAAGAATTAACCACATTATTACTTTGTCCTCGGACGACTAATTTGCTTTCTACTTTCCCTTATACAAAAATGAAATTTGGATATAAGTGACTACTTACAGTGTTCATTAACGTTACATATGCACGAAAAAAACCTTGTGTTAAGTATACCTACATGGGCCTTAAAGCCGTAAGCGAAGATTGGTAGAGTCGCGGTGCGCGCACGTTCTACACGCGAGCGAATTCCATTCCAGCACTCGCCAAGTCACGCGAGTACACCTCAATTACATCTTAAAAACCGCCAATGGTAAACTTTCAAGCACTAACGAAATAAACACTATCAATTACGAGTGTACCTAGTAAAATATTTGCTAAAAGTATTGCAATTATTCTTCTTGCAATTCATTACAGTAATTGTTCTTCAATTATTGGCTTTGTTGCGATCATTACACGCCCCACTGCGTAGGTATTTCAAGCCTTTTGTTTTTGTAAAACTAGTAGTGATTATTGTTTAGTTAAGCTAACACATACATTTATGTGAATGCTTAGTTTGTACGCTGTTTAGGTAACAGTAAACACTATAACATTGTGATTTCAAATATCAAAGCTAGTCAGTCGCCTTAAAGTGCAAACTCCAATAGGTTAACAATGCAAATTGAAATTTTGAAGTAAAAATTCAAAACGAAAATAATAGATTAGCTCGTTTAAAATTCATGTTCTTGACAGTTTATTACACTATGCAGGTGATGCCTAAACGGAAATTTATTGTAATTAACTACATTTAACTGAAAAGGAAATGTCTTGTCTTAAATACAAAATAAAAAGTAGTTGTTAACTTATTATTTTACTTGAAAATAATGGTTTATAACTTGAAAAAATATAAATTTATAATCAGGAGAGTTTTACAAATTAACGTACGTGTAATTTTATGTAAATTTGATACGAGCGCGTTTCATTGACATTAAATGCAAAATTGAAATAATTTTTCATGTTGCTTGGAGGTTAATAAATTTATTCATAGACATTTTATAACAGACTCATTAACAATTATTAAATGCTTATTAAGTGTGATTTGAAAGAAGATAATAGGTTATTTTCTGATAATTACCACATATCACATAACTCTTGCCTCACTATTAAAGTTCAAGCCCGTGATATATTGCATCAGAGAACATTAAACAATTAACAAGCAATTTCGATGCCATGATGAGTTGATGACGGTGCAAGGGCTCTGATTTCAGGTAATTCCAGTAATTAACTTCAGATTCGTGTTATTTGGAGCATCTAGCGTTACAATTAACGTTCAATCATTAGACTAAACATCTAACAATCAATATTATAAACGTACATCATCATCAGCGTAATTAAAATCCGCCACCAAGTAGACGAAAATCTTAAATTAAAATGTCCTCTTATTTTAAAAACAAGAAAATTATGGAAATAAGCTGCGTAAAGCAGCTTTATTCAAATATTGTTCTCTGGAACGTCAAAGTAGCTCAACGAAGTAAATAAAAAATATTTAATATTGTCTTTGAGCGGAATAACTGCGGCTTCGTTAAGGGATAACTTAATTCTCTTCTCTTCCTTCTGCTTATTCTATTTTACTTTGTTGAGTTGTTTCGCAAATTTGTTTACGGGACGTCTATACTGCGATGAGCTTTTCCTTAAAAGGACGTCGGCTGCCGTTTCCTGCATCACAGTTGATGGAATAAGTTTGCTGAATTTGGCAGGTTAATAACTTTTTTGATTAAACTGCGTAATGTCATATGTAAATACAACATGTTTTTGAAAACGTTTCTGCCCCCCAGCAGCAAAAGCTTGTGATATGATATTGCAACTTAATCGAAAGTGTGTCTGTAACATTTTCGTACGGTGATAACTTCGAAACTTACTATCAACTTTTAAGATTATTTGTTTTCAGCTAGCACAAAAATTGAAACAGAAACCTTACAATTGTTACAATATTTTACATAAATGGTAAACCTCTGGGGGTACAAATTAATATTATTACTGCAAATCTAGAATAGGCAGAACTCAAGTAATCTATATGTTCAACTATTGGATGATAATAAGTAGTGAGTCTCCTAGAACACCATATAATAAGGACTCGGTAAAAGATTATGTCGACGTACAGCCTGGGGTATGAATATACATTTCTTCTTTGCTTGATGGAGTAGAGGTACGCCTACTTTTACAATACTGCACCTGCCGAGGCCAAGCTGAAGAACGTACCGATATTGCCAACAGCAGTACAATTAGAGTTTATACCCTTATTAAATGCATGCTTTCGCCGAGACAGTTCATTTTATGTAGATGTACATGGCCATAATAAGAGTATAAGTACTTACGAAAGTATAATAGGTGGATTCACTTGAAGAAAATTATATCATACCTAAGCGTAGCATCGTGCCAGCGTAAGATGGAAAACGTTAACTGCTTAACAACATGCCAGTGACCAATGATTTAAATCCTAAACGTTTAATTTTTTTAAGAAATGTAATACGAATTCACGCTACTATAATGAAAACTAGATTGTAATTTATAAACACTCTTGGACAGTGACGAAGGTCATTTTCTTGAACAAGGAGCATCAAATTCTGACTATACCACTCATATTTTATTAAACCAATCACAAATTTACTCTTTCATAAAATGAACCAATCACCTTTGTTTTATAATGATTGAACTGCATGCTGCTGTTTAAAGTGATTAAACCCACAGTAGCTTCAGATAATCGCTTTTAAGTCTTAAATTAACGCGTTTAAAATTGAAGTGCACTGACTTTTAGGCGTATTTATTATTATTTTAATATAGTTTTTCACGCTACCGGCAATGTAAGTAGGCCTTACATCCATAGCTACAGGGATCGTAAATGGCTGATAACATTCGTGTACTAGTTACCCTTGACGACGGAACTTAATAGTGTCACTTACATCCCTAGGAAAATAATGTTGATTTTAACTGTTCGTTGATATGGTAACAAACACAGACAACTTAGATTAATGGGGCTTTTAAAAATAATTCCGATGACAGCTGTCAAAACGCACTTTTAAAAATATGATTAAATTTCTACCTGTAGGCCTACTTACATTGCCGGTAGCGTGAAAAAGTTAATAAGTAACACGGAATGTATCGACAATAATTGTCTCTGTCGTTCACAAGCAAAAAGCAAAATAAGAGAAACGTCGACGGTAGCCGATGATAACAATGTCAACCAACATGAATCGCAAGTGTTAAAATCATGGTTCAAATCTTAACCGACCCAAATTTTAGTGTATACTTATACTAAATATAATAATAACCTGCTAATATGCATTAAAAAACATACCTATATATTTACATTAAAACTGTATCTTGTTTGACAAGTTATATGGACCAAAATCTTAGATCACAATAATGTACATAGCCTCAAATATTTTATGAAATACCACTTAATGATTTTTCTACAAAATGGTCCATTTTACAACACTTCAGAGCAACAGCAAATAAAACGGTCAAAATAGAAAGTTTAATTTAGGGAAGGACGCCACTAGAAAACATTTGAAAACAAGCTAACAAGACCATGTTAAGAGCGAATACACCCGAGCATTTCCGACTAGTTCAGTCTTACCAAAAATGCGTCAAAATTAATGTGAGTGATATAGTCAAGACGAATACGACTCGTGATACGATTGTTCTTTGATAAAATTGCAGTGTAAGCTAACTCGTGTTAGTTAGGATTTAGGTTATCAACTTAACTAACAGACGTGAATTTACACCGCAATGGTATCGTAAAACCGCAATCACTCGTTGTATTATTTATGATTACTTCATTATTGTTTTAAAATTGTCAATTTAACATTTCACTAAAAGTTCTGGAGAACGTTGTACTGTATGGGTAGAGATGAAACTGAAATAAGTAGATTAACAAGTAATACAAGAAAGAACACCCGAAGCCTTACCCAGAATAGTTTAAGTAATTTGTCATTTTTTTATGTTGTGTATTAACCTGTCTGTCTACTAATTTTAAATTTATTCAAATAAAACTATTGCGGGTGAGACTTTGAATTTTCTTTTCTTTATTATTTACCACCCCCACTTGAGGACGATGGACAATATTGCTATATATAATATTAAGTATTATTCAAAAAATTCTCAGAGTACTAAACATTAGAACGTGTTATTATTTTGTAAATATTGCATTTGTGCTCAAACCGTTAAGATTTTGCATATATTCATGGCATTTCCTAACTGTTTAAGCACGCTAAATATGCTGATACAATATTTCTCTAAAATAACGTCCTGTGGCATGTTTTTTAGTGTTATAAATTTTATTGTATATTTTAAAATTGATTCGAATGGCAGACGAGCTTTCTGGCCATTGCGTCCCATTTAAAAAATTTAATAATATTATTCAAATTTAACATATAAAATAAATGCTTTCTGTCTAATTCAAATTCATTTTGTTGAATTGAACCTCTATTTTGAATATGTACAGTTCATAACATATGCCAAAATTGTAAAATTTATATTAAATTGAAAGAAATCACTGATATAATTCTTTTTTGCAATTCCAATAAGTTTGCAAAACTTGTCCTTCAAAGTTATTTTTTCCCGTGGTGCATTTCAAATGGAATAGTCCAACGGATTCAAATCGGGTCAATTTGGTGGCTACTGATTTGCTTCTACAAAAGATCGTACGTTTTCCTTTTAAACAGTCTCGTGCTTGTAAAATTTCTATGAAAAAGGGTCTTGCACCATTTGGGCACAAGCGGTGAAATTCTGATATCAAATCATTTTGTCCCTGCGAAATGCAATTGTCACCGTTAATTTTTATTCTCTGTGGGTATGTTAATACAAACGACTTCCAAAAACACAGACACATACAGGAAATCATATTAATGTTCTAAGGATACGATCTTATATAGAAAGCAAATCTAACTGAATTCACCCGATTTGAATCCATTTGACTTATTTCATTCCATTAAAAATGCAGTACAAGAAAAAGTATACGAGGGTAACGCCGTAATTATTGAGAATAAGAAACACGGTTAATGTTTTTTAGGATTTTATTTTAAATATGTTCAAAGTAATTCCCTTCAGCAATAATGCACTTCACCATTCTTTCTTTCCACTTCTTAAAAGCCCCCAACCAATTTTCTTTTGGAATACCTTCAAAATGGTCGTTAATTGCGTTATCAATTTCTTCCTCAGACGAAAATCTTCTACCCTGTAGATTTCTTTTAAGACCATAAAATAGCCAAAAGTCACACATGGCTAAATCAGGCGAATAAGGCGGATGTTCTATTACTTTTATGTTTTTTCTTGCCAAAATGATTCTAAAATGTTTTTTGCTTAATTCCATTTTTTCAGCAACAAAACTACTTAAAAACTGAATAGCTTCGGTTCCAACTATCGCAACTTCGCAAACTAAACGTCAACTGACAGAGAAATATGTAAAATGAATGCGTAAATTTTGTTTTTCTTGACCTACTAGATTTTTGATTCTCAATAATTTTAGCGTTCCCTCGTATTTTTAACGATGAAATAAGCGTTTTGCAAATTAACAGGAATTACAAGAAAGAACTGAATGTGTATGGCCAGTGATATCTTGAAATTTAATTTCAAGTGCAATTTTACAAGTTAAGCAACTACACCTTTACTCAATGGAGGTCCAATTTAACATATTCTTGAGTAATTGAAAAATAATTGCATTAGGCTTAGAACTACTATTTTAAATGATATGATTGAAATACTGCTCTTTTTTTGCTTTTTTGTTGAAAACCTTTAAAATTTGGTAAAATAACGATTAATATTTAATTAAACTTTCCTCAAAAGTTTAGATTTCAATGGGGAACCAGTCCATATTTATAAACCTCTAAACAGGAGTCACTTGTTTTGGCCCACTCGGTATGATATTATGAAAATATTTAAAAAACGAATTGAGACAGAAATAAACGTTTTGGGTCTGCGGAAACGCAAAACAGTGGTTTCAAAAAATGTCTGCCTGTATGTGTATATGTGTGTGCGCGCCTCGTAACACCTGAACAGATGATCTAGTTTTGATGCGCTGTGGAATGCAAGGGTATATGAAAAATTCATAAAAAATAAGCTTTTAAAAAATTCGAACTCTGAGGCGGAAGCCAAACACGTTTTAAGTAGTATATAACGAATTTTTTTAAATTCAAAAATTGAATCTTAGGACAAGTTCGGCAATTTTGTTTAACATTCTCCCTTTAAAAAAGGAGGCGCAAGGTTTTTTTTTGAATTTTGACTTTAACGCATTATTACTCATAGATCGGGATCAAATTTTCTAGCGTAATAGCCATATAAAGGCACAATGTAACTAAGCACAAAAATTTTGCGATTAGATGAAAAGTTATCTAAAGTAGGCTAAGAGTTCTTTAAAACGTGTGCTAACGTTTCTTTTAGTCGGACCTATGTAATAGCTGTCACAAATAGAACAATTAACTTGATAAATATTAGATTTTGCTTCGTTCTCAATAGGGTCTTTGGTGTTGCCTAAAAGATTTTTTAGCTTATTTTTAGTAAAAATAACTGTTTCTATTTTGTTAAAAACGATTAGATGGTAGTTCAAAGAGATTTAGTGTTGATGGGTGTCTGTTTCCTACATTGTATAATTAAAACCAGGAGAAAAAATACTCAAAAAAAAGTACTCTTGCTTTTTAGCCATAAACTTTTATTTCGCAAGTGTTTAATTTAAAATTTAAAAAAATTATCAATACGTGTTTTTTGTGATTTTTGGAAAATTTACGCCTCTTTTTTAACATACAGGGAACGATAAAATATGCTTAATTGCTTATGAGTGATAATACAATAAGGTAACCACTTAATTTTTAGCTGCAGCAGTATTGAACATTGAATTTTTGGCTGAAGCATTTCTAGTTATAAGCACGTATTTAAAAAAACAAAAATTGATTTTCATAAAAGAACTTGTAAATACAATAAGACATGCCCTCAGGAATAGAGGGCATGGTACACAGCAGGTACTAGACTGGGGTCCCGGCTCACTAGCCGAGCTGGTACAGTAAGCCACTGTCACTGGTAGCGTTCTTACAAATCACTGTTTATACGCAAAATGTTGATACAAAATTACAAAAATATTTTGATATATGATAAGACAATTTCTCAAGAATCGGAAAGTCGAGGCAAAGTATTTCGCTCATATATTTATTTTTTTCTTACACTCGCAGCAGGCACTATAGTCCCCCCTCCCAGTCTAACATGCACAAACACGTACACGTAGAGCCATCCGGCTCTGGATTCGAACCAGAGGCAGAGTAGTGCGAAGCCAGAGGCCAAATCTGTATGGCTAAACAAACTGCTGAAAATAAAAAAGCATGTAAAATGTTCGCAGTTAAATTCTTAAAATACTTTAATAATAACCGACCGATAAGACTTCAAAAACTAATACGTTGTAATTAAGAATATTTTTTTTATTTAATGCTTGATATTAATGCAGCTAGTTAGCGCATCGTTGCTAGAAAAAATTGTTAAATTAAAAATACGTGCCTGTTGTGGTACATGAGCCAATAGGCAATTTTTCTTTGGTTAAAAAAAATCATTACGATTTATAACTGTAAGACGGATGTTAACACCATGAGCTGAATTAAAATTAGGTCCCTAATTCTGTACCATTGTTTTACGTTTTAAGGGATATTTCAGAAACTAGATAATGCAATTTTTTTATTAATAATAATATTAACTTCAATTAAAAGAATCGCAACTTCTGTTATATTCTTCTTGACCTGAGCGACAAAACAATTAAAGAAAAATAGTAAACTAAAACTGTAACTCGAAAGAACAATTAAATAAAAAATAATCTTTTAATTAATGATAGGGTATTTCTTTGTTAACAAGTCCAGTTATTTCATAACTGTGGAGATAATAAGTAGAACATATAACAATGGCACAAGTGGGTATTGTCACGTGCGTGTTGTTTGTTCTGCTAACGAGGCAGCGAGAGCTTTTCAAAACGGTAAGTAACGCTGATTCGAGTGCCATTGTCCATGACATGATCCCTCTGTATCCGTCATTACATCAACTAAGGGTTTTATACGGCAGGCATTATTTTCTCAAACAAATTCAATACGTTTTAGCAAAAATTGTAATGTAATTCATTGTTACCTAAATAGCTATATTTAGACTTGCGCCTAATTGTTCCTATATTAATTAATAAATAGTCGCAGATAGAAAATCACATTGAGCAGAAATTTGCCTGCAATTTTTGAAAAGTATTTGTAAAGTAAATAGAGAATTGAACATAAAAGCAAGGCAGTAGCTGACCATTGCATAATCAAAGAGTAGATAGTTCAAGTTCACGTAAACAATTTCAGATGACTTCAAAATGGTTATTTTTATAAATCAGAAAGCTTTTCAGTTTTGATCTTTTGAAAGCTGAAACGCAGTATACAAAGCATCACGGTTACAGCGAGTAGGTAAAAGCAAAATAAAGAACGCGCTTCGTGGAAAAGTTAATATAGGCAGGTCGTGTGTCTGTGAGATGGAATCGGTGGCCTTTGAAGTGTTTCATATAAACCGTGTTGACAGAGGCCGCGTGCTCTCTGAGTCAAAAACCACAAAGGGCGGTGTTGGTGTCACATATACAATGCACACGCCACCCACAACCCAGATCAATATTTTTAATTAATCCTTAGTTATTGTTTTATATGCAAAAACATGGGAATGTTCAAAAAAAGAAAACAATACCTTTTTTGAATTCTTGGACTACGCATGATTCGGATTTTCAAAAAAAAACAGTAATAAAACCGCATTAAATTAACAACAAAATTTGAAGTTAAGACACTTTACTGAACTTGGCAACTCATGAAAAAAAATGTAACGTAATATACGAGGTAGGTCGTAGGTCAATAACAAACCATCACACAACATTCGTATAAAACATGCACGTCTATTTTTTTCTGAAACAACTTTGAATTTTTGTTAAATATTTATTATGCAGTTTTTACTATATACTCGTTGGAGTAGTCGTTTACCACGGTCTCTAGAAGTATAGTGCAGCAATCAACTTTTCTGTTCCACAACAAAAATGATAATTAATTTGTTCGAATCTTGCTCGGTTACATTAGGATCAGTCGGAAGAATACAAGTGCATCTACAGATAGAAGCCGAAAACTTTCAATCCTAAAAACTCCAGGCAAAAATTGATTTTTCGATTTTCTCGGCAACAATACAATAGATTAGAAACCACCAGATGTCAAAATTCGTCCGCCGAAAAAACTGGAAAGAGCTTAATAGGTCCCTTGCTAAAAATTGCTGCATTGTAAAAAGAGCGAACGTAGGCGCAGCAATGTACACACAAGGTTGGAGAAGAGGGTAAATTCGTTTATAGCTACTATCCGTTGATCCAAGGTGAGTGAAGTGAGGAAAGATCATAGACTTAGCTTAGATGCGACTCTAGTTATTTAACTTTCCTTGAAACAATTAATTTAAAATAAATAATAAGATACATAACATGTGTACGTCAAACATTACGTTACACTTGTTATTAAACAATTTAAGCAAAAACACTGCAGATAATACGTTATTAGTTTGTGCAAGTAAACGGGGAAACTTAAATTGTTTTTAATGAAAAAATTAGTTTAATCAAAGAAATCGATTGAACTAAAAAAATCCGATTTAAATCAAATAAAACGCTCCATTCAATTGTTTTAATAAAAATCATGATGTTTTTGCACCCTGCTTAAAAACCAAATGGTATTCGTTTCTCGTCTAGTTTATAAACTTTAACAAAATTGCGCTTCCAATTTTCTATAAATTTCTCTGGAGTATTTCTAATTGCTATTAATTTAATTTTGAGATTTTATTATTTTGGAAATACATTTTTACAGTAACAGACAATGTGTATCCCCAGGGCTATTACGATACCAAAGAAAAAATTGGCAAAGCACTTCGTCTGGACTTTTCCATGCTCTAAATATTGTTACTTACCGTATTTGCAAAAGAATATTTGTTTAACATTGGACCGACACTTCAAAGCGAGCGCAAGTCGCAAAGCGCCGTAGTAAACAGGGATGTGTCTGCGGCATTAGCCGCTCGGCTCACTACGTAGTACGTAGCAAGTAGGGAGTTACATCTGATTTTAATCATTTATTTAAATCGATTTTAATCAAGTGAATAAAAAAAAGAATCATGAGTTAACTCAAGGTTTTAAAACCAGGAAACCAAGTACAAAACTCAGAAATGTACACTCTACAGACGCCCCATGACGTCAAGTTGCAAGAGATTATGGGTTGAAAAGAGTTTCTAACCATAGTTAGCTCATTTGATTGAAATTTCCAATCTTACTTTGACCCTTTCGTCCGTCTTTTTTTTCGTAGTTTTTTTTCGCCAGCTTTTTTAATTTCTTTCCTTGCTTCTTTTCTCTACGGCTTCGTTATCTTAGATTTACAACCGATTTTCTTTTCTAAATTCATTTTTGCAAAACAAATCCATTTTTTGTTTACTGGGAAAAAGGTTCCTTGGTATTAAATTAAACCAGAAACGAAAAGAAAAATTCTTCCGCTAAATATTTGGCTTTAGTGAAATAATTAACCTCCATAAATATTGCTGCACCTTAAAATAAAGTTGTGAATCTTATTCTATCACCACTTATGGTCAATTTAGTTTAAAAAACAAGTGTTTATTGTTTCCCGTTTAATAAATAAAAATACATAAATCATTGATATCCTAAAATTCATAGAAGACGTCACAAGGAAATTAGAGAACTGGTACACAAACCAAATTGTAGATCAGCTTTAACTCTAAAACCTGATACAATTTTTTTTAAATGTGTCGCTAGTTTTTGAGCAATATTTTTTTGAAAATGTCAAAATTTGAAAATTTTTCCACTTCAATGTCTTAGTAGTTCTAAAGTTTTCGTAACTGCTCAAACTAGTAACATTGTATATTCCTAGGATATTTATAATATTAAATTTCATCTCAATCTGATAACTCGTTTTTGTGTAAACAAGCGTTAAAGCAAAAATATTCGAAAATTCATAGAAAGCCTCACAATAAAATTAGAGGGCAAGGACACAAACCAAATTGTAACTCATCGCCAGATCTATAAACCTACAAAATTTAAAAAATATCGTGTTGCTAATTTTTACGCAATATTTATAACAAATGTCCGTAGCTCAGTGGTAAGCGGGCGGGCTACCAATTCAACGGACCCGGGTTCGATCCCTGGCCCGGTCGTTCTCCCTCGCAAGGCAACGGGAAAGCAGCGAGGTGGATTTTTCCCCAGGAAAACCTCTCTGGAGAAGAAGTGCATGCACTTCCTGTGGTTCGGAGCCCACGTTAAACTGTAGGTCCCCTATGTCTATCTGTGCAAATTATCTATCGCCGCGCACCAAACACAGACATAGGAGAGGTAACCAACGCCCCGAATAGGGCTTGGCACTATAAGATAATTCACAATTTTTATGCGTTTAAAAATGTTCGGACATAATAACATTTTGTTCTCCTAGAGCTACTACAAGACAGAATTTGATGCAGATCTGTGACCTCGCTTTTTGAGTAATACAGCGTTAAAATCAAAATTTGAAAAAAAACGTAGAGACCGCCATTTTAAAGCTAAAAGTTCGAAAAAAAAACATTCGCTTTGATTGACCTAAGGTCTTCTATCAAATTCAGTTTTCATATTTAAAAAGAACGTACGTAAACGAAACGAAGCGCGCTTAGACTTCGCTTTGATTATTGGAAAAAGCTGCTTGCGCTCCTTTACGGTACTTTAGAAGCGCCTTTAACCTCCCTCAGAGAAACAACTTCTTCGTAAATAGTGTCCTTTGTTTACTTTTCCACGTTTCGTCTATTCTACTTTTTCACCATGGGAAAGTTTTTAAAATTAAGCAAAAAGTATTTAATAATGTAAATGTTAAAGTTGAGAGACCATTACATAAGAATAGCAGACACAAGAAACAGCAAACCACGAGGCGATGATCAAGCGGTTAAGCGCTTGGCTGAGCGTGACGCGGCGAGTGATGCGCTACGCCAAGCGTGACATCGCTACTCACACCCTCACCACTCTTATCAGTGATTTAGATTGCAATCTGAATTACCCAGGGTTGAGCACTAAATGAACATTGATTTACTTGAGCTAAGAAGACAAGAATTTAGAGCAAATAAGAGACAAACACATCGACAAGTCAAGAACGCAAAGAACACTTGAAAAAAGTCGGAATTATACAGATAGAAGAGTTGTTCAGGGTGATTTATAACATAAGGAAAGGGACAAACTTACGGGATGGATTTGGAATCTGAAAACGAGGAAACTTTTTTTGTAGACATGGGTCTTGAAACGTTTTGTTGCGGAACACATGTAACAATCTAATCACTTTTTGTCGATTTCCGCAATAGTCTGACTAAAATTTTAAAATTGTCTGATTATTATTCATTTAGTATTTCTACTAATTAAGTGTTGTTTGAATAAGCAAAGACTATGCAATATTTTCTTCTAAATATTTCAGATCTTCACAATTTTTAAATTTTTAGTTATAAAATTTTGTTCTCTTTAAAAAAAATAAACTCAAAGGTACCTGCAGAAAGTAGCTAAATCCAACAGTTTCCAGATAATTCAATGTTTTTGTAGAATCGACTTGCCACGGAAGTCTAAATACATTCTCACTAAATATGTAGTTTCCACAAACTTTAAGAGTAACTTGCACATATAGAAAAAGTTTGTGTTCACTGGAGTTTGAACACCTTTCGTTACATCCTCCGGAAGTGGGAACAGTTTCATCAATTCAGAATGCTGCCTTTTGCGGAGGCTGCAATGGAATTAGGAAGCATCTACGGACCTATGTTTATCAGAACTATTTTTACTTTTCCATACCTTCGGTATAGGGAAGTATTGATTTCATGAAATTTTTCTTAATCTAGATTTTAACGGAAATACACGTTTTGGGGCTCAAGGAACCCAAGAAAGTAGTTTTTACAAAATGTCTGTCTGTGGGTGTGTGGGGAAGGGGCTCTACAGACGAAAGTACTGCACCGATGTTGATAAAATTTTAAATCAAAACGTATATCAAAAATTTTAGTTCTAGTTAAGCTTTTCAAAAGAAATCCCAAACCGGACACAAAAATTAGACATGTATTTTTGTAGCGTTTTCTTCTCCAAAACAAAATTTTGAAAATTTGAGAGAAAAACTTGAGGTATCTCGAAAACTTTTTTACCGAACTCCCTAGCTTTAAAATGGCGGCCGCTACAGCTTTTTGAAAATCTCGACGTTAACGCCCATTTACTCACAAAGTCTGATCAAAATCAGCTACCACTTGTTTGAGAGTCCTTTCTAGGTAGTATACGATGAAATAAAATTAATTTAGAAAATCCGAAAAATATCCCAATGCTTCAAAGTTTAAAAAATTTTCAAAAATAATTTCTCAAACACTGTCTACACGATTTCTTTAAAACTTTCTGAGCCGATAAAGCTTGCATTGAACTACAAAAATATTTATTTATTTATCTCCCAAATTTTATTCTGACGCCTCCCAGGAATGAAAAATTTGAAATTGATAAAATATTTATTCAAAAACGCAAATGCCGATAGTTATAAACTTTTATTAGTTTAATAGACTGTTTAAAGAACTTTATTAAAATTTGCTAAAATTTTCAACTATTTTAAAAATGAAGAAAAAAAACGATACATTTTAATATCAACAACGCGTTTTCTGGAATTTACCTAATTTTAACTACGCCTATCAATTAGCTCTAGTTAAAAAATATATTTTTCACTTTTTGCATATTTTTGATAACTTCCCAAATAAAGCTAATATAGCCAGTTTTGTCCGACATCCGAAGCGGAATTTGTAATCCGCCGATAGGCGCGCCGACGGGCGTTTACCTTGCTTTGGTGCAGGTAGTCGCAGCTTCTATGGGTAGAGTTACGGTACGGAAACCAATTGAACAGGCTATCGCAAATTCAAATTCCCAATGCTTGTTTTCTTAGAAATCTAATACTCCCTAAACTGTACAACATTATAATTATTAAATGTTACACTTTTGCAAATACGGCAAGTTATCTAGTACACAATTTGTTTTTTTTAAAGCTTTATTTTACTGTGGCGTTTTCTACGAATTTAGATGGATGGAATAGAAGGTTATAATTCCACTCGAAGTCCACACTTCAGCTTTTTATTGCTATAGTGTGCAGAACTTATGCTCAAAGATTGTACGAACAGTTTTCGCATCTTGGAGAAACATTCAAGTTATAAAACAATTGTGTGCGCAATAATAAATATAATTTTATTTTCACTTCAACAAAATTTTTGCTGTCCACCAATTACTACAACAATTATGTACCTTTAAAACATTACTGCAGTGATACCTACTCTAATAATATTTAGTAAGCATAAATATTTACACGTATGTTTATGTTTTTACCACAAATGGGCAAAACACTTCACCTGGATCTTCGCATAATTGAAATGTTGTTAGTTACCCTATTTGCAAAAGTATATTTGTATAACGTTGTAGGGTACTGCAGCGGTTAAGGCCGCACTACAAAAACGAGCGCAGGTTGCAGAGCGCACTAGTAAAGAAGGAAAGGGGTTTGGGTCAATATATCTGACCAAGCTATAACCGAAAATTTTTGTTTTTGTTTTTTAGAAAGAACACCAATTTTTGCTGTTTTGTATAAAAATTCCTCGGTACTAAAAGCAGCCAAAGATATACAGAAATTTCATTAACAAGAAAGTTAACACGAGGGGAAAACTAACCCCCCTAAATATTGTTGTAGCAGAAACTTAAGTTGTGAATCTTATTCTACTATCCATTCATGAATAATTTACCTTAAACAGAAATGTTTCATCGTGTCTTGTTTATTGAATAAAAATTTGGGAAACGAACCAAATCGTAGTCCATCTTTACCTCTACTAAACTATAGTATTAAAAAAATAACATGCCAGTGTATGAGCAATAATTTATTGAAAATATCAACAGTTTGGCATTTAATGTGCACTTAACAGTTTTAGTATTTCTAAAAATTCTCTCAGTTCTTTATATTGTGTCTTTCTATTCCTATAGCTACTGTAATACCAAATTTGATCCCAACTTCGCCGTTTTTGAGTAATAAAGTGTTAAAATCAAAATTTCAAACAAAGTAGCGACCTCCATTTGGAAGTAAAGGCAAATTAGACCATTTATTCGGAAGTTATAATGCACAAACTATTTTGAACAATTTTTTGGGTTCCTCAAGCTTCAAACTTGTATTTCCGTCAAAATTTCGAGTTCAAAGATTTTCATGAAATCACTACTTCCCCATACTAAAAGTATCGGAAAGTAAAAACTGTAGCAGACATTTAGTTCTCCATTTTACTTTCTTATACTTCTATTGAAGTAAGGAAAGTTATAATTGAATGCAAACTTCCTATATTCAGATTTTAACGGAAATGCGCGTGTTGGAGTCGAAGAAACCCAAATAAGTGGTTTTTAAAACATGTCTGTCTGTGCGTTCGCTTCTCTATATCTCCGGAACCCCTTGAACGATTTTGATAAGATTTGGTGTGTGGAAGTTTTTTAGTTGCAGGTAGTTTTTTGTAAGGTCTTTAACCCGAACCGAAAACGGAAATTAGACCAGTTTTTCTGGTATAGATTTTATTAAAATTTTAAATGCATAGCGTTGTAGTGCATCTACCGACAAATTAAATTCTTTTTTTTTACAAATGCTCTATCTTCAAAATGAAGGCCGCTACGAATTTTTTAAAATATTAATTTTAATGCCCGATTACTCAAAATCAAAATATCTAATCAATACAAATTGTCATATTATTTGATAGCCCTTAATAAGTATAACCAAGTGATGTAAAAATATTTTCGGTAATATGAAAATTATAAATATACTAACGGCTTAAAATTTTGAACGTTTTCAAAACATTATTTCTCAAAAACTGCCCACACCATTTTTTTTAAAACGTTCTGAGTCGATAGAGCTTGCAATGAACTACAAATCTGTATTTTACTAATTTACCAAATTTTAGCCCCCAGCAATTTTCGAAAATTTTGGAATTGACGTGTGTTTTGGAAGTTATATGATTTTAACGGGGCCTATCGATTAACTCTCATAAAAAAATATTTTTCATTTCTTGCTAATTTTTGATAATTCTACGCATTACGTATCGCTTTTATGTAGTCGGCGAGCGCGTCCTGTACGTAACCAACGCCTTGAGTCTGGAGCGAGCTGTTTTTTTATCTACAATATTTGGTAGAAATAATTCAGTTGTTGTGTTACAATAAAGAAAAAATATCAATATTGAATTTAACTTGACAGATTCATTATAGCGATTACTATTATTAAACGTGTAAAAATAGTTTACCTATGTCGTACTTGTTTGAAATTTACTATTTGCAAATATAAGTAATAACACAGCTGACTTATGATGTTAGTATTTCTAAATCTCCACATTAAAATTAAGCGAAGTCTACATCGCCTGGGCTTTCCAATACTACAATACTACGAGGAGTTTGAAAATCGAGAACGAAAATATCTTTTGCAAACTCGAGGTAGGATGCATAGCTGTGCCGTCTGCATAATAACAGGTTTGCTTCATAATTAAACATACACGCACATTCTGCGTGGACAGCTTTAGTAGCAAACTAAGCGGTACGCAGACGTTGCGTGGTGTCTAATGAATGTGTTATAAAACAAAATTTTTTTAAATTTTTGTGCGAGATAATTAGGCCCCTAAATACTGCTGCATCTAAAAATTAAATTTCCATTTATCTTTGTTTTTAAATAAAGGTGTATACATTTTCGCTTTTCAAAATTCTTAGTAGACGTCACGGAGAAACAGGCACATTTGACTGACTAAGCGTACTAACTTAAAATAAATCCGGTACCTAGCCGGTCTTAATGTTCCGCAACTTTGGAAATTTTTCACATCGCAGTTTTCATAGCTTTAAAAATTCTCGTATATCCGAAAAAGCGTCAAGTTTACCTTAAAGCCGTCTATCAAACCTTTTTCAAGGTTAAAAAAAAATAACAATAACTTTCGTGTCCAGTTTGGAAGCTTATTTTGTCGTAAACATTTAAATCTATCTGCACATTCCAAAGCTCTTCAAAATCATACCATCCGTTCGGAAGATACGAGGATACGAACGAACGCATCCCACCCACCGGCAGACATCTTTAAAATACAATTGTTCGGGATTCTTGAAATTGTATTTCTGTCAAAATCTCGAAATCGAACATTTTGATGAAATCAATACTTCCCTATAATGTTATTTATAATGCTGTAAGTAAAGTAAAAAGCGCGTTTACTTTTAACCTTCAATTTTCTTCTTTAAGTTTCAGGTAACAGTTCTAAAATTAGTTCGCAAAAGGTGTAACCCGGCGGTAAACAAAATTTCGTCCGAGAAGTTGTAGTGTTTAGGAAGTTAGGGAGCGGAATTATTAAATCAGTGCGGCCAGTGTAACAGGATATTTCCGGGTAGTTTCCGCCGGAAAAGTGAATAGCAGTCACTTTCCGATTTCGACCAGTTGTTTAGTTCCATTTAAAACAACACGAGGATTTTTTTCCTTTTGGTTTATTTATTTATTTTGCGGTTTTAAGGTCAACGACACCCAAATTATCTTTTAATTTTTAAAGGACTTACCTGCCAAGTGTTATTGTCCAACGTTGCGATGAACGACATAATCTTGGTTGATGAACTTCACCAGTCGTTAGCAGAGTTAGTTTCTCTAGCAATAAGTGATTCTGCAAAAAAAAATCAAAATCGTTAAAAAGGTATCAACGAAGAAATCAGCATGAGCATTAATTTTCAATTGTATAATGACTAAAAGTGGGTTAACTGTTGTTCGGATTTGTGTCTTCAGGCACAGAATACTCGAGTTTTTTTAACAAAGCAATTATGATATTTGAATTGGAAATTAATTGTATTGCCAGATGTTTGTTCTCACGGAATCTGCCAATTTTTTCACTTATATAACTAATTTACATAGCGCTTTGCAGAGATATTTAAATGAATAAAATTTATACAAAAATTAGCTTAAACTGACTATTTCATCGATAAGTAATGTAATCATTTACTAATTTTTTAATTTACAATTGAAAGGTATAAATATCAAATCAAAATCACATTAAAAGCAAGCAGTAATTTTTATTTATTTTTTCTTGCCCTTTTTAATTTTTTTAGATGAGAGATAAATAAAATAATATTTAAATATTAAGACATATAATATAAGACTTAAATATAGACAGCTAATAAAACCAAAATTTGATTATTAAAAATATTTACAGCTTACATAAAAAAAGCTCTAAGTTTAAATAAATAAAAAGGGCAGAATGACTACCTTATTTAATTTATCTTTTTGGGTTTTTATGTAAACGTCCACACCACAATTACCCGTAAAATAGTAAACATTTATGACTCCAACTTTACCTACTCAGTTTTTAATGCTAATTTTCAATATTTACATATACATATTTTCTGAAAAAAGTTTTTAAACAATAAGTATGGGAAGAGACTACAGTTAATTTTATAATTTTCAAAATAATATAAAGCAAGATGCAAAAGGTAATAAAAGATCTACCTATTGGAAAAATTAAGAGTTTTAAACTTACAAAACGATAAGATTCTATATGGTATACGTTATTAAGTTATTAAGAAACATATTATTTTAAAGCTTTGATTTACACAACCAAAGCTTTAAATGAACCATAACAAAACAGTGTTATTATACCTTCTCTTATAAAAATGTTAAAATAATATTTATTTGCAGTTGAATCATGGATTTCAACATTTTCCAATTTTGTAAAATCTAAAATGTTTCGTGAAAACGTTTGAAAGTAACATAACAAATATCACACCCAATTATTAAACAATGATTTTTGATTTGATAAAAAAATGTCCTGCAAACATTTTCAAACCCCGTATTTGAGTAATTTTCTTTGATAATAATTTCCCTTGTAATGAAAAATTTAAGATTCAATTTTATATATTTTTTCCGTGGTAATTTAAATCGTAAATAATTAATTTGTGGGCATAAAACTAAGCTTCACAGTGCAGACATTTTAAGATAAATTAATGTAGCCTATAGAGTATAGAGATAATGGAAAAGACGCCTCTTGTGGTAAATCAAGCCAACTAATCAGGTATATGGAAAGTACTTGAAAATTTAAATAAGTCCATAATCAATGAGTATTAATTAAGTTATTAAATACCTACATAAGCAGGGTTTGTAGAAAATATTAACAATGCAAATTTATGACAAAATATGATTAATGCACTTTAAATTACGAATAATTGAGTTGTAATATGTACTAATGGCAACCTATTAATAATAACAAAAGCCCTAAGGTACATCCTTTCAATCTACACACAGGATTCAGCATGAAGGAATCTATTAACAAAGTCCTAAAGCTTAAAGGTAGTCCGACTACCTACTTAATAAAAAGAAGTTGTTTGAAAGCAAAGAAGTAAAATAATTTAAAATGCTTACCCTAACTTTGCATAACACATAAAATAAGGTGCAAGGAGTAAAGAAATTGGGCGAATCGCGCACTTCGGTGTACCCCAAACAAAGACTGCAGGATAACTGGCCCGCAGCTGGGCCTGAGGCACCCTGCTAGGGCTTCCCACAGCGCCCGGGCATATCTCCGCCCTCGGCAAAGCTCCGGCAGCCAATAGCAGCCTCAGGACACGCCCAGCCTCAGGCTATCTCCTCGTCCTGGTTCAGGATCGTGGAGCTTTCAAGCCTTTCTTTAAAACACCCCGAATCTATTTAATCATATCCTGTTTATTTGATTCGTTTGCTTTTGGTAGTTCTTGCTGCAAAATATTTAATTTTCTAAACAAGCAACCGTAGAGTTTATAAAGATTTAGTTACAGAGTACAGAACAGTTTACTTAAATAGATTTTCTGCGAACAAGTAGGTAGTTAGTTGCAAGCATAATATTCCATTAAAGTTATCCTTAGCGGCGGCACACTAAAATATGTTTACAAAACAAGATGATGAAGCAATGACTAAATTAATATTAAAACTACGATTATATTTTTCCTTCCTTTGAATAACTAACTTCGAAATATAGTTCTGTTAAATGTTTGAATTAAGTTTTGAAAACTGGTCTAAAATATATGAGAAGATACATTAATTAAGGGAATAAAACGTTTCAAATAATCTTGAAATCTCCTCGCATATAAAAAACCCTTTCGTTAAATTTTTTCCGAATTTTTAACTCCACTTTTGGCTATTATAATTTGCTATATTAAACGAATTTTATTTAAAAAATATTAGCTTCTTTGAAACTATCAAAGCCAATTTAATTTATAATTTACCGTCGATTAGGTATGCTATACTTTTTCATTACTCTCTGTGGTGTATGACATTGACAAATGTCATATTGGTTTTGGGAACCGTTGAAAATGATTACAAAAAAGAATTCGGAAATAGTTTAACACTTTGGAAAAGCTATTTAATATATCCCTTGAATAAAACAATAGAAAAATCATTATTCAAAGACTTATTCTTTATAGCTTTTTCATATCCCTAATATTAAGAAACGTTTTTAAGCATCTGTTACGTTATAGGTATATACTTTTTATGTATCATCAACAGTTTCCTTTCCTTGCACAATTTTCTAGACAGTAATACTATAAGTGATGACAATTTCGTCTGATTATTCTACTCTTACTATATTATAAGGACCCAATCAGAATGCACAATTCGTAAAATTTCTGCCAATCACGTTCGTTTTAGAATGATAAAACAGCATCATGCTGTATTAAACTTAGAAAACAGCACCTAGGTGATGTAGTTTCGTTTCTTAATCGTGAAATAATCTATCGAAATACCATTCGTGATTACAATTTTTTCAAGATAAGTTTCATCGATATGTTCTGACAAAAGTTTGCTTTCGAAGAATCGCATCCGACCTTTTGACAATTTTGGGAAGCAATTTTCGTTTGTCAAAACGTCTTGGGGCAATAATGCTCAACAATATCCACAAATTTTATCACACAAAACTATAATGACTTATGGTTGTTAAGCAATATGTTGCTTAGCAACCTACATGAGACGTTTTGACAACACGGAAGAAACGTCAAGTACGGTTACTGAAAAGCAATATTTTGCGAGCTAATAACTATATGAAATTTATTCTGAGGAAATTGTAACCACGAATGGTATTTAGATTATTTTACGATTAAAAAATGGGCAAAGGACTTTACCTGTACTTTCCCATACTTTTACAAAATAATTACTTTTATACACAATTCACTTGTACTAAGCGCTTGTCAGACGTTTTTACTCACACTGAAAGAAATGAGGAAACTATTGTCAACAATATGTAATTGTTAAAGAATAGGTTGTCACTGTAACCAAATTTTCTAATTATTTTTACGATAACAAAAGTAATGCATTTGTTATTAATACAAAAACTATATTGTTAACATAATATGGTCATCTTAGCAATAAAGTCAATTGAAATCTACAGTACATACCGTTGTTATATTAAATATACTAATAATTGTAATTGAAACAAACTTCAATATTTAATACCAAATGATTTTTTAACGGTACCTATATACTGCTACGATATTTGGAATTGTTTGATTTGACTGGAGTATTGTGATTCCTGGGAGGCAGTTTTTGGGATGCTTGTTACAATTTAATTTACGTCTGGAGGTTTGTGAAGACTGTAAGGTTTTGGTATTCAAACTTATAAACTCAGGGTTGCGTATTATTGCTGTAATTTCATGTTTTAAAATTCAAATAATGTGGTTATCTTTATATCATTTGTATTTTTCATACTTGTGAAGTTTCGTTTACTCTGAAAGAAAGAAGAACACATTCAAATTGATACGATTATTGTTTATGTTAATTTTAATTATAAAATTAGTTCAGAATTGTTTAAAAGGTTTAATATACAAGAAGTTTTAGACTTACTTGTTTGTGCATCGTTAAATGTCATTTGTGGGGGTTATGGATGTGAATGTCAATTTGACGAATGTATAAAAAGAACACTCATTGTTTCATGAGATTTATTTGTTTTAAAAAAATGAAAGATCAAGAGCGAAGACAAAAGCAAGTGAAAACTTATTAGTTAGTCACGGCTCGTCCTGAAAACAAAGATACAGGATTTTTCATTCTCTGAAAGAAAAAGAGAAAGAAAAGAGTTAAATGAAATAAATAGTGGTTTTGAATCGAATGGAAGCTATAACAAAACGGATACAAGTGTTTCTCAACTAATTTTGGAAATATCCAAAAGAATAATAATATAAAAGCGGTCCAGAACGAGTTTACAGTTATCACGGTAGAAAATGCCAATTATTAGTCAATATAAAAGCAGTCCAGTACATATTGGTTAATACCATAATAGCGGAGAAAGATTCTTACTAAAGGCCAGTGGTGTGGTTTTTGTGGAAACTGCAAACCAGAGAAGAGGGAGTTTATCATTCAACGATTGTCGAGTTAAGGATATCATTATAAAGAAGAAACAAAGATAAGTGTTCAGTTTAAGAATAGTAGAATAAAAAGAAATTTCTTGATTTTTCATAAATTTAACCTCAAATTGGCTTTTAAATAAAAAGCTGTTTGTAACGTTGATATTGGTTTGTGTAATTTTTTTTTAGTCTTATTTATTAATACCATTTCTTCCCAAGCTTAATAACGACCCTGAGAAATTTTATAAAAGAGTTTCATGTAAAATATAATTAGTGACTGCGTAAATTGCAGGCATTTAAGGGATTGTTTTTCTGGTAAGCGCATAGCCTCATATCATCGCAATACATATGGTCAGGTACAGCATGTGATGTCATGTGACAGTATAGTGACGTATGCAGATGAACCCTACTCGGTACAGTTCATTTGTATAGTTAACCCCGTTCATTTTGGCGGTTATGTGGTAAGAAAAATTGTCGAATCAGTTAAGTGTATATGTGCGTGTGCCTATTTAAAGTACAATTATGGGTGAAAATTATGGCGTGTAGTCCGCACCGGTGAACTTCTGCTATTTTGTGATTATACTATGTTCATCTCTTACGCATTACGTGTTTCGCTATCTATCTCGTGCACTTTTAAGTTGTCATTGATCAATTATGAGGAGAAAAAATATTTTTTTTTATTTATGTTTAAAAATTCCTCGGGGCAAAACAAATACCAAAAACAGAAGAACAAGTTTGTTCGACAAAATTAGATAGAGAGGAAAAAATTAACGCCTCTAAACCGTTGCCCGTTTATTAATTAAGGGGTATAAATTTTTTATTTTCAAAAATGCATAAAAGACGTCACAGGGAAATTAACGAACTGTGACATAAAACAAATTTTAGTTTATCCCGCTCTGTCTCTATAAGCTTACAAAGTTTAAACAAAATCTTTTCAGTTTTTGGGAACTATTTTTTTGAAAATGTCAACATTTTAAAAATATTTTCACTTCACAGTTTTTCTTGTACAAAAATGCTCTTAAATGGTAACATTGTGTTCTTCTAGGGGTATTGTACCAATATAATACCGATATGTCAACTCGTTTTAATACCAAAATTTATGTATTATACGTATTAATGAAAATAGCAACAATTTTTGATTTTCAAATATTAGTAGAAACCGGCACATAGATCTAACCAGAGCAATAATAATCCAAATTCAAAAATCATTATATAAAAGATAAATTTAATTTAATTATTTGTAAATATTAATTCAAGACATGTTTCATGAGAAAATATCAAACTTTGCAAAATCAACAAAGTAGAGTAGAATGTAGTACACATTATTGAAAGTTGCATTTGTGTTTTGCATTGCTCAGTTATTACGTAGGTATTACTTTTAGAAAAAGAAATAAGTTTAGATAACGCACTCCAATTCCTAATGCAAGTCAATTATTTTTATTCAATTATTACAATCAAAACTTTTCGCCACTGACTTTAAAAAGTCAACCAGTGGGGATTGAAGGTAGGCACGCACACGCGCACGCACTCACACGCGCACGCACTCACTCACGCACTCACGCACGCACGCGCGTACTCACGCACGCACTCACACACGCATGCACGTACGCACGCACGCCCGCACGCACGTTTTTCTTTTGGAAAATAGTGCTGCATCAATCATGTAAAACACGCAATCTAACGACAGAGTTTTTTGTTTTTTAGTGAAATTGAAATTCTGAATATTGCTAAAATAACAAGTTGATGTATATTAGTTCCATCTGACAAAATTTCTTCAATCAAATCAATTAAACAATAGAACGTTAATGTACGATTTTTATAAAATAATTAAAACTATTAAAAATCACTACTGAACCTCAATAGGAAGAAATATTGTACTATGGGTATCGATTGCTAATTCGTATTTGTAATACCTGTGTAGTATTGTTATTATACACGTTGAATCTGTATTTTTGGCAGTTTTAGGTTATTGTTAATTTTCTTATCATTACAAAATTAATTTTATTTAATTTTTTCTTGAAGCTAAACATCTACAAAAAGGTAACGAAAGGAATTCTTGTTCTGATAAAAAGAGTAATATTATAGCTAGTAAAATTGTTCAAAAAATATTAATTTAAAATACAGAATTTTTGCAAAATATGATTTGTTCTTAAAATCACCGTTGGTAATATCGAATCAATCAACGAACTTCCTGCTAGGGTCTATGTGGTTTTCATATTACGATTGTAGAACATCCAGCATTAAAATTCTCGATCTATATTTCTGCAAATATTTTAATTCGGCATCTAATTGATAGCTTCTTAAGTAGCCCAAGTTGCAATTGTTTTGCAAATGTAAAATAGAAATTAAAGTGATGATGAATTTGAGAAGCTTTCCGAACAATAAAGAACTCATCCTCTAGCAAACACCGCAACCTGTTCCCGATAGACCAGTAAGAGCTGCTTCAAACAACGTAGCAACCTACAATATTTTATAATAAAGCTACCACCCCCGCGGCAGCCGGTCGCGTGTAGAAACTGTACAAGCTCCACTACAATCTACGGTGTCGGCATGATGGCCCAAGGCCCTCATGGGGCCCTCATGAGCCGCAGAACTCGGGCCTTCTACACTGAGCCAGACCACGACTGTCCCCTGCAGCCAAGTCATTGCGCTCGCATTCTTACTTGCATTGTGTGAAGATCTGCCGAAAATGCCCCCAAATTTATTTAAACACCGTTTATTGCATGTAATAATAATTGTCTTCGGTCCCTTACGCTTCAATTGTTCGGCAATTTTCCAGAAACTTTCGAAATTTCAGTAAATGCCTCTTTATTATACGATTTGATATTTAAAGTCGTGGACTATCAAAAGGAGAACCCTGCGGCCCTTGGTTTAATATTTGGGAAGGAGTGGTAGTTGAAAATGGCAAATTCGTGACAGATGGAAGCTAAGGTCGTGGGTTTTTTATTAATGTCTTATATGGGTACGTATAAGTAGCCACGGTAGCTATTGCCGCCAACAAAAGAAATTATGTTTATTTTCATATTAAGTTTAGTTGATTATACTTCTAACGCTGAAATATTTTGAAACAGAAGTAGCAGTTAAGAAGTAAAAAAAATTAAAGTAGTTTTTAGATTATCTTCTTTATAATCCCTTTAAAATGTTTTAAATGTATTCAAGAAAATGATGACTAAAACTTCAAGTGAAAACTTTTTTCAATTTTATTTTGATAACCTAAATCAGAGTGCATTGTATAACTGATAATATACAACAGTAAATGTAAAGTTTCATCCCTTAACCAGTAAAAACACCTTTTTGTTTATTAAATAATAAACAATATCCCAATTAAAAATAAAACTTCGCCATAAGTTGTAGCTATGCAATAGGCCAATTTTTTCACATAATATTATTTTTGTGATCGGCCAAAACCGTCTTCTCCATTACAAATTTAAAAAATATCTTTTTTGAAATTTTCGTACATCATATGCTATATACTAAAGGCCAAATAATTAATTTTGACATTATAAAATCATTATAAGCTTTTCAAGGTTGTAGCAAAAGTCCATTAAGAAGAAGAATATACTAGGTGTGTTTGTGAAAGAAGCATCAAATACTAAAACTTGATTTATACAGAAAGGAATTTATAGCTGTATTCAGAAAATATTAAATCTAATTATTTGGTCTTCTCATCAAACATTTAATAATGCAGACGCTCCCAATATATTCAGAAATTTTCTAGCTTTTCTACACAGATTGACTTTAAAAATATTTTGTTAAGATATTTAATGTGCATAGATGTTTGTATTAATTTCTATGAAACAGTTTGAGATACCTTAAAAGCATGGACAGCATCACAATTTGGAAAGTCAGACTTCATTGGTGCGAGTTTCAAAATTAATGTAAAAGTAAGTTTTAACAACAAAACTTTGTTTCAAATTTAATTTGCTTTATGCTAAAACGCACGAGGTGGGCGTAAATATACACTTGTTATTTTGAAGATTTTTTTTTCATTAGAACAGATTTATTAGCAATCAGAATTTACAGTTCTATGAGCTAATGTGCTAACTTAAGTAGTAATTACAGTACTAACTAAGATCTGGGTTAGGTTAGTTGCTCTGGTTATTTTTTACATAAATGAAATATTAAGGCAATGAAAACTTACAAACAATCAACTGTCCGATTATGTTTCGTTGACAGCCAATCATTTAACATCTCAGTGATTATAATCCGCCACTTCTAACAATGGGTTATTATCGCCAGTTTCCAACCCTACGCCCTTAATTACCATTTAAAAAAACCTTAGTAAAATAAAGTTAAAAAAAAGATAGACAAAGTTGTTATGTTGAAATTTTTAGGTTATTGTTCCGACACCAAACATGACTCGTCTATTTTTTTTTGTGGCAACCTATTTTCGAAATCAACGACTTATTTAGTGATAATTGAATAGGTTCTTGTTACATTACTACTGAACATAAATTTTGTTAATGATAACTAAACACCTACGTTGTTAAACTACTCTACGGAGTGCGGTTTTGAAAAGTGAATTTTTGAGAATAGCTCTTATCATCATAAACAGTCATATTGTGGCGTGAAAAATTAATTTTGTTAAAAAGTGACGCAAGTGTTGCACTAAATTGTAAAACCAACCTGCAGCTTTCCATTCAAAATTTAAATAAAACATTAATAATTAATAATGATAACAATTAAGAATTACTTCCTATAAAAAAATAATTAAAATTTTTTAATTTCAATTGTATTTTGTTTTCAAATTCCATATAGTATGATTGTTTTGACGAACAAGAAAATTATTATTATATATGTATACATGCGATTTAGTCTAGCTATCTAAAGCTAATATTTGAATTAGTTTTTAAGTTACCGAAATTAGCTTTTGAGAACGTCTATAGCATTTAGAAACTTTTAAATTCTCGTTATAACTAACATATCACTAATTCCGGTTCACGTTATTTTCTTAAATAACTATTTTTTGATAGATTCTGATAGAGTAGTAAATTTTTTATTCGGCCATATATAATAGTTACTCAGAAAGGTAAACGGTTAACCGTTAGAAGACCTTAAAGTAAAAATTTAAATTAAGCCACAAATTTTATATTAAATCTGCTCAAAAAATTCAGCACTACAGGCCATTGAGGCCCTTGGCTTGGTCTCATTCACTCCGGGTGTGGTTTATTCGCTATGTCCCGGAGTGTAGTGGGGCCCTTTGGACTTGAATCACTACGCCTCCTCAGCTTACGCTAAACCCTTGGCCATTACATTTACTCGTCCATTTGCTCATCCATCTATACTTTGAAGGGACTTCCAACCCCTCTAACGACGACCAAGGTATTAGCTTGACCGCCGGGACCGACTATTTAGTGCCCATCAGCCAGCACGAGGCGCCGTGTTTTGCGCGGCTTTGGGACACCCATCCAACTACCGACCACGAAAAGCATTGCTGCATTACCGCAATCGCCAGTAAATTGCCATCCTACCCGCGCCAACCCGGGACCCCGGGTTAGTGTAATTACAAAATTGATTATTAAAAAAAATAATCTTTATTTAAACTTTGCAAGCTATTTATTGGCCAATTTTGTCAAAAACTTAATTTCGAAATTTCGAAAAGTGACCTACGTTACCCCTAAAAAGTGTCTTGAAAGTATATTTTTTGACAAAGTTGGCCAAAAGTCTGAAATGTTTAAATAAAAACAATTTTCAGTGTACCTTCAGTTTTGTAATACACAATGACGGCGTTGAAATATGTTTAGCAGATTTAAATATGAAACTCATGGCCAACTTGAATTTTTAATTTAAGGTCCTGTAGCGGATAACCGTTTAACTTTTTAAGCAGTATTTATACATAGCTGAATAGAGAATTTATTGCTCTGTTACAATCTATTAGAAAAATATAAAATGCTATTTAAGGAGAAAAAAGGAAAAAGTTCGTTTCACTTCCGGTGTAACCGGAATTAGTGACATATTGTTTCTAAAGTGAATGTAAAGGTTTCTAAGTACCATAATTGCCTGCAAAAGCTAATTTTGGCAACTAGAAAATTAATTGAAATGTCAGCTGACGACATCTTGGCTGAATCATCTGGTATACAATAAACGGAGTAAAAACGAATCATAGCGGTGTACTACAATAAAAACTGAATTAAAAACTGTTGAAATTTTTTTCATCAGAAGCTTAGTCTTTGAGCAATACACAATAAAAGAAATTGACACTTGGCAACACTGTTGGCACCTAAACAGTTTTTCACATATTTGCTGTTGCGATAGGTTAAATGGGAATAAATGTCCCTAGAGACATCTATATGTAGCAGGGCGAGGGAATAAATGTAGCAAAGCTTTCTACTCTTGGTCCATCCGTATACTTTAAAATCCTTACACTAATACAATTTGTTAACATTACAAATTACTTTTCAACTTCGACCGCGTCGTCATTTAAATGATAATGATAATGACAGACCTGTAGCTTGTCTTCCTTTACAAGCATTTGTCTTAAAAGTTTGAGCGATAGTCTTTTGTAGGCCCTGCCTGCCTGAACAGGGCCGTGGCTTAGATTGTTTAAACCTTGGGACAGACAAGGATTTGATCTTAACGTATCTTGTTTGTCAGGGCATGAATATACTTATGTATGTTAGCTGTTTGTGTTTGAGTCCTTAGAGGAGAAACTACTAGTGTTCAAGCTTTACTAGGTCTAAGACCATTCCCTCTGTTTATGTTGTTTCTTAATTTCAATTGTTTCCCTAATATTCGAGGTAAGTAAAAAGGTATTCTGGCGAGTATTTGAGCGTTCTCACAGTCGATTTTATGTCTAGTTGAACCCGCATGTTTAGTGATGGCGTCTATGTTTGAAATCATGCTTGTGCTTCCGTAATCTTAACTCAATGGAATGACCAGTTTGTCCTATGCAGCTTGAACTACAAAACCAAGGAATGTTGTAGATCCCGACTAAATTTAAACTTGATATTTGGTCCTTTGCGGAGCTGAAATTGTTTCCCAGAGCTTCATTAGTCCTAAAGACTGCCTTTATACTGCACCTTCTAAGAACATGCCTTATTTTATCAGTCATACCTTTACTGTAGGGTAAAAAGCCTTTCGGAGGCGCAAAGCCAATTCCTCCTAAGCTCTTTGCTATTCAGCATTGCAGTATGCTCTGTGAATTTCTGTGGCTTTATAACCATTTTGTTGTAACGACATCAACGGGTGTGTTTTCTCTTGTTATCTGTGTTTTGCATCTGAGATTTAGACTGCTCTGGTTGTTAAAGTTCGTAGCATCGGGTGGTGATGTGAGTTTGCATTAAAATATCTGCCTATAATGTAATGTTTGGTTTGTGGTTGTTAAATAAAACGCTATTTTGGAGGAGAAAGTTTTAATGATGTTTTCACGTTTACAAATAATCTTTTTATTAATTGTTTTATATTATGTAAATAGCAACCAAGTCGCTAAGTTACCAAAATACGATTGCTGCTACAGTATGAGTATTTTTTCTGTAAACTGTGCGCCACAAGCTACCATATGGTGTTCGTGTAACATCTACATTGTATAACTATGAACGAAATACTGCCATTTTCCTCCACTTTCATGGCGAATTGAATGTTATTATAAATTAAGTTTAGGTGTTCTAAGAAGTGTTCTAATGTTTGGCATCTGTAAGACTAAACGACAAAAGTATCGTCTTCTCTACGTATCTGAACCAGGATTTAAGTTTTAGATCTAATGTTGCCAAAGCTTTGATTTCAGATTTCTCTATGTATATGTTTGCAATAACAGGTGGTAGCGTTGAACCCATAGACGCTCCTTCAACCTGTTCATACAAGTTATCATTCCAAGCTAAAAAATGTCACTCAACATTATTTCGACTAATTGGATTAGGTCTGTTAGTAGTTTACCTCTTAGGATCTATAGCACTCCAACTACCTGTACTTTGGCAATAAGAGAGACAACGTCGAAAGTAACTAGAATGTCTCCTTCATACATCTGTGAGATTATGATCTTGTTGACAAAGTCACAGGAATTCCGTATGCATAAAATTCTGTATTGCCACTAAGTGGGCGGGGTTTGGTAGCTAGGTTGTGAGAGAACTGATAGAACATTAGGTCTGAGTAGCACTTCAACTTTGGGTATTTTAAGTAAACCATAGATACTAGGTGTAATGGTGTTTTTGGGTATTATGCCTGTTTTACCGTATAGTGACCAATTTAGACAGAAAACAGCTAAGTTGGTAGCAGATTTGGCTTTTTTAAAACTTTTTCCTGAATAATAAAGTTCTATCAAATTGTGTGTTTATCAAACACCATTTGCATAACCGACACAACATGCGAATTCTTCAGAAAGCAAGCCTCGGGCTGCTGAAGTCGAAAAATGGTAGAACTTGCATAGATCTTGTTAAAATTGACTAAAACTGTAAGAGCTATATTTACAATTTTCTAGAACGGTAGAAGCATCTCTGTTCCGAAGCCGCTGTGGAACGAATTATAATTCGTATACCCGATGACAAGGTAGTGGTAAACCTTAGCAACATGCTGCTAGATGGTCGAACTACATCGTTATTAAAGAAAGGATTTAACTATGCAGTAGCAACTAAGCGCATTCCAGTGAAAGACATAGTATCTGGCGTCGAAGCAGCAATTCACAAACTACTCACAAAATTTTTAAAAGCATTCGACAGGGTATATATAAAGCATAGTAAGAAGAGCTAAGCCGCCTAGCTCCAATATCGGTAAAGATGAGAAAAAAAGTAGCAGAGTGGTTAAGAGAGAAAAGTTCAAATTGTCGATTCCACTTATAATAGATTTAAACGCGATCCGCTAAAGTTTCTTATTTCAAAGGTTACAGCTGCGATGAAACGTTTTGATATTATAGACCATACGGAAAAACAGTGTATAATACCCATAAACTCCATCACACCTCGTATCTATAGTTTAGCCAAAATACGCAAGTTTGGTATCCCACTAAGACCTATTCTAAGTGCAGTCAATTTTCTCACACATGCTTTAGCAAGATAGTTAGCCACTGAGCTTTGCCTACTTAGTGGCAATACAGAATCTTACATAAGGCATTTCAGTGATTTTTGTCAATTACATCGAAAGTTTACGAATGCGTGACATTCTAGTCAGTATCGACGTTCTATCTTTTTACAAAAGTACCGGTAGATGGTGTGCTACAGATTCTAAGAGATAAACTACACAGCTATCACCTGTCATTGCATACATAATTATACACAGAGAACTTTAAAACCAAAGCTTTAGTAGCAGCTGATCTAAAACGTAAATTTTGGTTCAGGTATGTAGATGATACATTCGTCGTTTGGTCTCGCTGCACTAGAACACTTCTTAGACCACCTAAACTAAATTCACAATAACATCCTATTCGCCATGGAAGTAGAGGAAAATAGCAGTATTCCGATTTTACATGTACATGTTATACGTTAACCAGATAGTAGCTTGGGGCATGCAGTTTACAGAAGACACATACAGACAGTTGTTTAAATGCAAACTCGCATCATTACCGATACAGAAAACTAGTGTGTTAAAAACTATAACAACCAGAGCAGTCCGACACCAGAACCCCAACAACAAGAGAAAGCACATCTATTGGTGTCGTTACTACAAAACGGTTATACAGCCTTAGAAATTCAGAAAGCTATCTGCGATGCTGAACTGACCAAAGCTAAGAAAGAATTGGCACCTTCGAAAGACTTAGCTTTATTAACGTATAGTAAAGACATTACTGATAAGATAGGGCATAGTCTTAGAAGGTACAGTATAAAAACAGTCTTTAGGACTAATAAAGCCCTGGGAAACGGTTTCAGATTTGCAAAAGACCAAATACCGAGCTTAAAATCGGCCAGGATCTACAACATTACTTGCTCTTGTGGTTCAAATTACATTGAACAAAACTGGTTGTTTTATTGAGTTAAGATCACGAGAGGATATAGGTAATTGTAAACATAGACGCAGTACTAAATCTGCGGTGGTTAAACAAACGAGTTATACGTGAAGCAATTGAAATTCAAAAAACCAACTAACTACGTAAACAGAGAGGATGGTTTTAGACTCAGTAAAGCTTGGACTTTAGTAGTTCATTCTCCAAGTACTCATAAGCACCGCCAATCTCACGATCACGCTCCAGCGAATCCGTCTCCGTCCAACGGTGACAGCCCACCAGAGCTCCGCCCGACTAGCTCGAAAGGGTTTTAATACCTCCGCATCCCGGATTTAAATTTAGTGCTTTAATTACTCTGAAGATTCAATCTACACTGTCTTGCGGAACGTTAGTTTGTCTTCACTAACAGCTAACCAAGCATAAGCCGATTAAGTATTCTTGTCCTGCCAAACAAGCTGCATTAAGATCAATTCCTTATTCGCCCTAAAGTTGTAACAGTCTAAGACATGGCCTTGTTTAGGCAATCAGGGCTCACAAACCACTAAGGCTCAAACGTTTAGAGCAACTGGTTATAGAGGCAGAAAAACTACAGGTCGGTCCTTACCTGATTATGATGGATGTCATCCCAAAATGACGACGCAGTCTAAGCAGAAAGTAAATTGTAATACTGACAGTTCGAGAAACCGCGAAAACCTCAAAGAATAAAATAAGACAATATTCCAGAAATAAACAGAATAAATGAATAATACCTTCTGCAAAAGGAAAAAATCCACGCCATGAAAAACATTACACACACATACATACATGTATGTATTATGTAGGTATGCTTTATGAAAAAACAAAATGCTAAAAGAAAATAGAAATAATATTAATAAACATTATGCTACATTAACCGTGTTTCGCTTTTTTTTTTTTCAAAATTTGGTTATATGCGGATATTAATATTTTACTTAGATGGAAATAGCGCTGTTTCAAAAACTAAAGTTGCTACGTCCTTGTTAAAGCATATGTAAAATACAATCAAGGAATTTATAATTTTAGTAGCTATCAATTTTATTTTCAGCTAAAAAAAGTATTATTATTATTTTTTAATTCAAATGGTATTTTTTCGTAAAATTTAGTCCGATATCCTAGAAACAGTCCTGGAAAAGTGATCTAAAACTTTTTCACTCGTTTACTCAAATAAAAAAGGCTTAGGTATACAGCAAGTGCCATTTAACCTTGCAAAAAAAATGACGATAAGTTTAAAAGGCGAGAAGCCGTTACACTCTCAAGCAAAAGCAAGGTTTTTTATTACATTTTTAGTTTCTTTGCTGTATTTTTTATACGTAACCTAAATTATCGTTAATCCCTTCTCAAAGCAAACTGTTTCTAACCTTATGGCGCACGGCCTTTTAATTTGTCAAAAAAATCCACAATTATTCGTAAACCATAAATAAATTGACTTTCACTTTTTAGTAGAGTGTACCACACTGACCAACGGCCAATTAGAGCTAGTTTAAGTTACGACTACCGACGAAACAAAGCGGAAGTAGCCGAATCAAAGCCCACTAAAATTTGCAAGGTTAGGTGGCACTTGCTGTACTTTCTTAGTAATGTGAACGACGAAGGTGTCTGATTGTAACTGTTTCCATGCCATTTAGGCATTTAGAGCAGCTATTAGCAGCCAGTAACTTAACATTTTACTAAGTTAGGGAATTATAGAAGGAACGAAATAGTTACCAATGTTACCACAGAATAACTCGTTACTTTTCAAGCTACTTTTTTAAGGGCTATTAAATTTATCGAATGACTACCAGCTTAATAACCACAAAAACACATGTCCATGAGCTAATTGTTTATTAGTCAACTGAATTCTTATAACTTATTATTTATCGTAAAATATGTGGTTAACAGACAGTGAACTTCAAATCTAAAAAATACTTTGGGCCGGCGGATGCTCTAGTGGTTAAAGTCCCCAATGGCAGTAGATTCGAGTCCACTGCCTGTTGGTAATTTTTCTGAACAAGTTAAATCCGGCGGTTCCATGGATGGTGTATGTTGGGTTGCATGTCTTTCGGGAGTGGGGCATGTTAGACCGGTGAAGAGCACTTAGTGTGCTGAGCCCGGGTAAGGGGGTGGGATGGGAATCATGGGGTCGTGCTCACGCACGGCTTCATGATTCTTAAAAAAAATTACTTTTTGCGTTTTTTTATAATTTTATTTTATGCTACTGGTAAAAGAAATGTTTTGATGATTACAAAAAGGTTAGCTGTTGTAAGCTGTTTTCGGAAAAAATATTTAGGTACCAAATTAAACCTAAACTTTCAAAATATTCTAAATTTTTAACATAAAAAGTAACTCATCAATTTAAGTTACTACTAAATAATTGTAATGTCTTTTAGTTATAGTTACTAAAAATAAAAAGGTAAGTAATTGAGTTACTGTTTATTTACTAAAAAGGTAACTAGTTGCTAGTATGTAATGATTTACTTTTACTCAGTTACTACATAACACTGTTAGCAGTATCTATAGTGTTTTGAGATTTTGAAATTGAAGGTTCTGCACACGAACATGGAAAATTAAAAAAAAATGGATTTTCTTGAAGGGTAAGTAGCCCTAAGACTAAACAAATTTACAAATTCCAGAAACGGTAGTTCTACAGTATTTAGGTATTGAAGCTTTAGTGCCCGATGCATAGAATTTGTCATAGTACAATATTACTATTACAGTTGTAAATTTGTTTTTCTTGGATATTAGAACTATACCTACCCATTTTCTTTGCTTGATTCAGCAGAAACCCAATAGTTACGGTACTGGAATGATGTGTCTATAGCCAAAGTATTGGCAAAATGAATACTGTTTTAGTTATAATTTGATGCACTATTTGATATTTCGTTTATAAATAGCATGATATATTAATGAAGCTTAAAAATAACCATTCAAAAATATAGTCTCAACAACCTAATTAGTTTTTATATCTTCTAGCAATTTATTTTATTGCGGGTGTTTGTTTAGCCAGGCGTATGAACTCGTCGTGGATTTTACGAGGCTGTCAATGAGTTTATAGATCCACTACATAACTCAAACTTCTCATTGACTTCCATTTTAATACGTTGTTAAGCTCGCCGACTCAAAATTATAGCGCGTTTTCACATTATACTTACTAAATCATTTTAAAAATTTATTTATACAATAATAAAACCGCACTCGGCAGAGTTTGCTAATTATCTGAACATGCAAACTTTAAGTTGTTTAGAAATTATGATGATGAGCAAAAATATTATTACAGAAACAACATAAACTTATATAATAGTTTTATTTTTTGGGCTTAACCTGTGCGCAGTTCAAATAAATAATAATTATTCCACACTCTTGTCGTTTTTCTCAAACACTTTTGAAAAATTTTCAAATACAAATTATTTGGGTACAAAAACAGCTTTATAATTATTAGATAATAATCTTGCTTGGTTGGTAGTTAAAGGTTAGCTAAAACTAAAATATTAGAATATTATTGAAGTTTAAATTGTATACTTTCTAAAATATCTTTTAATGCGAGTGCAAATTCCTTCTTCGTTTTTGTTTGAAATATGACATTTAGACATGACTGTATAAAGTGCATTATTTTTATTAATTTTAATATTAATACACAACAATGTAGTTCCTAGAATGCAAGCTACAAAGCTTGCATATGCAACAGACAGCGCAAGTGCTTTGATCATCAGCCTGTGGTAAATCGCTTGGAGTGTTCTTAACATTCGATTAAAGTAATGCACCCACCTCAGCTTTGCTGCGGCTTATCCAGCATTGGTAAGAGGATGAAGTCAGATGTAAAAGAGGGACTTTATGAGTTAAAGTTGGTTTGATCCCGGATTTAAATGATGTAAGAATTACTTAATTAATGAAATTTGCCCTTACTTACTGATATACGTATGTACTGCTATGTTAAAGCTTTTTGGTGTTAATGTGTCTTATACCTTTCGTTTTTTTATTTGTTTAACATCATAACTACTTCATTAATTTTATTTTTTCTTACGTTTATTTACAAGTCTTCTAGGGCTAGATACTTTCAGTATAGGTAATAATAGTAATTGATTTCATGAACATTTTCGATTTTAAGATTTTGACGTAAATACACGTTTTAGACTTCCAGCAAATAAAAAAGTTGTTTGTAAAAACTCTATCTCTGTGGATAGATTTGCATGCGTGTGCGGCTCATATCTCCCGAACAGATGGTCCGATTTCGATGCTCCATATTATGAGTATACCAAAAAATTATCGATTAAAAAGCTTTTAAAAAATCTGAAACCGGAAGCGGAAGTTAGACATGTCTTTTTTTCAGCTTTTTCAGAAATTAAATTTCCTAAGCTTAAAAAACGGAATCCGATAGAAAACCTTAACCCAAATTCAACGCATTTTCCCCGAACCTTCTAATATCATAAATTCTATTACTTCCATCAACAAATTTTTAATAATCAAACATAAATGCCCCTTTATTTATTAAACGGGAGATGATACAAGCTAGATTGCTCGTGAGTGATAGTAGAATAAGGTTCAACTTTATTTTCAGGTGTAGCAATACTAAGAGATTAGTTTTTTCCGTTTTACCAAAATTGTAGCAAACGATCGATTTTTTCTCATAATAATTTTTGGCGCAGATTTCTAAGTGATTGTCGTTTTCCAAATAAAATAATTATTAACGTACGCTGTTGTTAGCCAAACCGGTAGAGTGTAAGCACTGGGGTGATCTGTCACTGTTACTCTTCGCGAGAAAAATATAAGAAAATTTCGAAGGTATAGCAAAGTCCGGGCAAAGTGCCTTGCTCATTATTAAGTTTGTTACGGCTTCCGGAAAGTTCACAGAATACAATTTACTAGCAGAATATTTGCCTACAAAATTTATCGAAATGCTATTCAACAAAATTTATTAAAACAGCAGATTAAGGCAAAGCAAATTATCGACAATCAAATGCAGCAAACCGCAATATTACTAACTAAACTAAAGTTTCCAATGTTATTTATTTTAACTTCATATTTGAAGTAAAATTTAACTTTTACTAAGGAGTATTGCCACCTCTTCAATTAAAGTCAGCGCGGCACCTTCGAGACATCGAGCTGATGATGTAGTCGATATCGTCGTGTGGAATGCTGTCCCAGTGGTGCTGACTGCCGAAGACGCCTCAATAGACCAGCTTCCGTCGGAATGTTTTTTAGATCTATCATGATCTTTCTTGAAGTACATTCTAAACGTGCTCTATCGGATTTAAATCGGGAGATTGGACAGGCCACGGCAACACATCTAAGTTGTTAGCGAGCAATCAATTTAAAATTGTACAACCACTATGTGACCTTGCGTTGTCGTGTATTGCGAGGATTTCAAGACCAAGTTGTTGGGCGATAAAAATTACCATACACAATAGGTATACCATTTTAATATCGAAACGAGATCAGATTTTCTGCCGATCACGATTCTTTTTCATACCGTATGTTTCTGGGTTCTCAATTTCCACGTCGAATAGCTGGACATCTCAAAGGTCGATGAGCATGTAACTGAAACCACAGATAAGGTTAACACTACAGATATACGACCCCTTATAAAAAATGTCCGCCCTTATTTGGAGACGAAATTAGCGTTAGTATGGCTACAGCGCACCAGACCAATTTTAGGGCGCTGCTATCGCTATTTGTTTATTACTGTTGAAATGTGTTGGAAACTGTTTTATCGCGAATTTGAATGCATCTGTCACAGATGACGTTAAAAACCTGACCTTATCTGGGATCTGGTTAACGCGCGTATTTTATATTTTCATTGAAATGGTAACAGAAAAAAAATAGTGAATATTTGGGCTTAGAATAAACCGCAATGGGCTGGTTCGTTGTGCATGGTTGTGCCTAATAGTACAGATAAGAACATGGCAAAGAGGGTACAACATTTTTAGAACAACTTATTTAAGCTGTTGCCTGTTAAGTGGCAAGTGCTCGATTATTATGATTTATATGAGTCCTATAAAAATATGTAGATGATTTTGGAATTATTATTAAATTTAATTCACCACAAACAGAAAATAAAGTTTTAACATTAGACTGTGCAATAAATGTGTATGATTAATGCTTGATAAATTAATTTATTTGCAATAAATTAAAAAACTAGGTACACATCATGAATATAGTTTAAGTAGAATTGGCGTCAATATTAATTATTTACGAAAAATTGCGATTTGACAATTAAGCATGGCATATGGCTTTTGGTTTGAATATGTGCTAAGTAATCTGCTCAATTACAGTCATCTGTGACTTAATTATAAATTGTCATTGTAGCGCCATCTATTTGCAGATTATTAATCATATAAAACAAGCTGCCGATAGCTCCCATATTTACCGTATATCTGTAGTGTTAACCTTATCTGTGCTGAAACTCATGTAGTCTGCTGTTCACAGTTTGAGTTGACATGGTTGTGTTATGAGTATTCTAAAGAGCACTTGCTTAATTCGTCGCTGTTACGGTAGGTTCTTGCATAGCCCTTAATCTCAAAAAGGTGTCTTGTATATTGCAGTTTTAATTCTGCGTTATCCTAGATGCTGACGCCATAATCTATAAATTACGCTTTTTTCGTTATCCAAAGCTCTCGCAGCATGCCGTCATTACTTTCAATGATTACAACAGAATGAAACATATCATCGCAACTTAAATGGTAACACTCACGAATCTGTTCCATTGTCAAAAACGTATTGCAATAAAAATATTGCTTAAATTACTGTCGCTTAAGTGAGTGAACTGTTGCTAGGCCAGCTTCTACTACTACTAGCTGATAAGAAGGTTATTTATTATTCACAAACCAAACGCGTGCTTGTCATAAAGCAATAGAAAATTCTAACGCGGTGTTAGCATGCTTGTAAGTTGTAAAATACAAACGCTGAACAAGATATTTAAAGCAGCGAAAAATTCAATTCAAAAAGGTCCGAGTGGTCCAGTGGTAAGAGGATCAGGCTCACAATGCGTGAGCTCTCAGTTCGAATCCCAGAAGAAGCAGAAAATTATTCTGTAATTCCGTGGATCGGTATCGAGCTCGGCAACCATTCGACGTTGGGTTACAATTAACGGCGTTTACCTTGATTACTGACTGACCAGGATAAGTAACAAAGTCATAAACAACATAAAAAACATACAATTAAACACATGTGTGTGAATGACATTGAAGGAATGGGCATGAAGGGTGGCATAAGCTTCAGGAACGTAGCGGTCTAAAGGTCAAAGGCCCCACTACCTCCTATTACACAAGCAAAGAGCCTACCCGGAGTGAAAGTCCTTGACACCTTCGGGTATAACAGGTGAAAGATAAAGAAGAAGAAGAAGAAATATTCAATTCTTGGTAATTTTTGTGCAAAAGTAAAACGTCTGTCAAAGCCTTTCAACAATAATTTGTTAGCGATTGTTTCATGATATGCGTCTGTTAGAATACCATTCGCCATCAGTATCTATTTATTAAATCCCTAACTGTCTTACCATAACAACACGACTAAATCTTGTAACTCGGAAAGATTTACTAATATAACACGACGACAAGCCCCTGCGTGTCAGCTCAGTTTATTGATTGTTTTTTGACACTCCTATTGGTATAATTTGGTTATTTATGGCCTACTTTAATTCTAGTTTATCGGAAATGTGTGTTTATTGCGCTGACAACAAACAAATACATGCCAGACAAGTTCCACTGTTCATTGATTTACAAATTGCGGGTCGACTAGGTTCCGCTTACTATTAAACAGTGTTTACTATAAAACTGTTTACTACACATTTTAAATGCTTTTGTAGGACCCCCACTTTTGTTGACGACGCATCACGCATTATCATGTTCTACATCTCGACGCAGCTTAGATGTTTATTATGTTTGCTGGTTCCGATGTTCACGTTTAAATTACGTATGTATTACTTATATCAATACATGTCTGACGTATGAATAAAAGTGTATTTCATTTAGGAATTATATGGAAATGAGGACAATTGATAAGTTTAACTAATTTTCCTGTAGTTTTTTTTTTAAATTTCCTGGGGCTATAATAATATTTTTTTTGGGAATATTTTTCCTGAAGATTATATGGTGTTTTTCTAACGAGGCTGCTTTTCCGTGCTTTAATTCAGAGGTTGTTTTCCCAAGCTTCTTTGTGTTTTTTTCTTTTTTTTACACGAAAGTTATTTCCGGGAGGAACTGTTATTCAAACCGACTTAGCGGAGGTATGAAGTCATCGGGGGAGCGTAGCCCACTGGTTCTACTACTTACGTATATTGTGCTACATTGATAAACTGTACAAAAATTGTTAAGTTAGTCAGTTAGTAAAATAGCAGTATTCGGCTTATTTGCTCTGCTTTACTATATTGTTTCATATCTTACAAAGAATGGCGACAAAATGATGAAATGGACATTCATTATCAATTGATAAATGGGTTGAAATTTTTTACTATCTATTGGATGAACAATTATGTTTTAAATATATTTTAAAAACTGGTAAATTTCGTTTATGTGTTTGGGTTTGATTGTTGCTGACGAGCTAATATTTTCAATAAATATGTTACCCGCGTGGTAGTGGCGGTAGCTCAGAGGTTGGGCGCTCAGCTTCTAACACTAAAGGTCTAGGGTTCGATTCCCCGCCGAAGCCGTGCAGCAATAAAATCTATGCCGCAACCCGCCACTCACATTACCCAATCCGTAAAACTTTGTAAGCTTTTAGAGCTATAGATGGGCTGTAACTTGTTTTGTAACTTAAACGAATTATATCTTTGTGACGCCTTCTATGAATTTTTGAAATACGTAAATGTATGCCCTTTAATAAACGGGTGACGATAAAGAAATTCTGTTTAACCTAAATAGCTCATGAGTAATAGTAAAATAAGATTCAGAGCTTAATTTTTAGATGTACCAATATTTAGGGGGGTTAACTTTCTCGCCCTTTTTCTAATTTTGGCAAACAAATTGCTCAAAATCGATTTATATAGAACTAAAGCAATCTCTATATAAAATTCATAAAACCAAGGTCTACCTTAAGCAGCTTATTTACTATGGTATAGCCCACGGGTTCCGCCAGTCCAACTTAATCTCAATATCAATTCCAGCTTTACTTCGTTAAAGTCTATATTTAATGAGTATCTGTATATAAAATACTTAATTACTTTAACAATATCTATTTATTTAAACCTTATACGTATTTCGGCATGTTTACGTGCCATTGTCAAAGGTTATATGAAAAAGTAAACAGTTAGTGTTGTTATAGCAATAGAACTTGATGACTTATCTTGGTAATCGTCTGCAGATGACTTGATTTCTTATTCCAAAATGTCCAGTAGAGGAGAATTTAAGAGATCAATTTGCTCATTCAATAACGGTGCAGTTTTTAAAATGTTTGTGAATTTCAAAAGCTGTTAGTATATCTAATTTACGTTTATCATCACAAAAGTGTACACATTTTATAGTAATCTTAGATGTCATTGAATGATTGTGTTCTAGTAAGTGTTTAGCGTAATTGGATTTATGTGGGTGTTTGTATTTGTAACAACGTACGTGTTCTTTATACCTAATATCAAAATTTCTAATTGTCTGGCCTATATAAACCGAATTACAATGCGAATAATTTAATTTGTAAATGCCGGATTTTAGCAAATCGTCTGTTTTTGATTTTGCATTAAACAAAGTGGTTAAGATGTTCCTAGTTGTTTTAAAGCTTACTTTATATTTATTTGTTTTGTTTATAATTTTAGCAATTTTTTCTGATTTGTCACCAAAATATGGGATCGAAGCATATTTAATTGTATCGAACGAAGTTAGGGTATTCGGATAAATTTTTTGAATGGCTAATTTATAATCTTTTTCTTTAATTAATGTATCAATAAGTTTAGTATTATAACCATTACTGTATGCAATTTGTTTAATAATTGAAATTTCTCTATTATAATTAATTTCATCTAAAGGGACCGTCAAAGCCCTATGTATCAGGGACCTGTATGCTGCTAATTTATGTGTTTTATGGTGACAAGAATCGTGTGGTATTGTAATGTCTGTTTGTGGAGGTTTTCTATAAACTGAGTACTCAAATTTATTAGTTGAATTAATTTTTATGTTTAAATCTAGAAAGTTAATGGACTTATTTTGTTCAGTTTCTAGTGTAAATTTTATGTTTGGGTGCAAGCTGTTAATAAAAATTAAAAATTCATTAATTAAATCAAATGAACTATTAAAACATGCTAAAATGTCATCAACATAACGAAACCAAAATATAACTTTCTCAGATTGATTTGATTCGAATATTTGATCTTCTAGATTTTCCATAAATATGTTAGCTAAAAGAGGTGAAATTGGACTTCCCATGGGTAAACCATCTTTTTGGAAATGAATTTAATTATTAAAAGTAAAATAATTTTGATTGGTGCAAAGCTAAAATAATTGAATCAACTCAGTCCGTTTTATTAACTCAACATTTTTGTTAATAAGAATATTATTTAACAAAGGAATACACTCTTGAGGAGGTATTTGGGAAAACATATTAGTAACATCAAAACTAACTAGCTTGCTTTGTGGTGGTAAATGTAAGTTAGACAACTTTTTGATCAATTCGGAAGAATTTTTAACTGAATATTTTGGTTTATAAATAAAACTGGTAACTATATTTTTTAGTATTTTTGCTAGCATATGGTTGGGTGCATGTATGTATGATACTACTGGTCTAATGGGCATGTTGGGTTTGTGTATTTTTAATAAACCGTATAGTTTTGGTGGTCGTGGATTTGGATTTAACAGATTATCAAAAACGACAAATAATAAATCCAAATCCAATTAAATTGTTCGCATTGTAATTCGGTTTATATAGGCCAGACAATTAGAAATTTTGATATTAGGTATAAAGAACACATACGTTGTTACAAATACAAACACCCACATAAATCCAATTACGCAATTTCCTATATGCAAAATTTCAAATTGCTAATTTATTAAAAGATATGTCAATCATTACCAATAAATCAAAAAATAAAATAAATAATCAAAATAATTTATTACTTAAAATCGATTAAAGAAAAAATTTCAGTAAATAATCTGATTTATGTCAAGGCAGATAAAGGAAACACATTAGTTATATTACCCAATGACATTTATTTACAAAAAATTATTGATTTCATAACCAATTCAAACATAAAAACTTTAACTAGTAATCCTACCAAAAATTATCAAAAAGTATGAAAACAAACATTAAAAAATTGCCAGGTTTGTTTAACAGATTAACAAAAAAGACAAATAATAAATCCAAATCCACAACCACCAAAACTATACGGTTTATTAAAAATACACAAACCCAACATGCCCATTAGACCAGTAGTATCATACATAAATGCACCCAACCATATGCTAGCAAAAATACTAAAAAATATAGTTACCAGTTTTATTTATAAACCAAAATATTCAGTTAAAAATTCTTCCGAATTGATCAAAAAGTTGTCTAACTTACATTTACCACCACAAAGCAAGCTAGTTAGTTTTGATGTTACTAATATGTTTTCCCAAATACCTCCTCAAGAGTGTATTCCTTTGTTAAATAATATTCTTATTAACAAAAATGTTGAGTTAATAAAACGGACTGAGTTGATTCAATTATTTGAACTTTGCACCAATCAAAATTATTTTACTTTTAATAATAAAATTTATTTCCAAAAAGATGGTTTACCCATGGGAAGTCCAATTTCACCTCTTTTAGCTAACATATTTATGGAAAATCTAGAAGATCAAATATTCGGATCAAATCAATCTGAGAAAGTTATATTTTGGTTTCGTTATGTTGATGACATTTTAGCATGTTTTAATAGTTCATTTGATTTAATTAATGAATTTTTAATTTTTATTAACAGCTTGCACCCAAACATAAAATTTACACTAGAAACTGAACAAAATAAGTCCATTAACTTTTTAGATTTAAACATAAAAATTAATTCAACTAATAAATTTGAGTACTCAGTTTATAGAAAACCTACACAAACAGACATTACAATACCACACGATTCTTGTCACCATAAAACACATAACTTAGCAGCATACAGGTCCCTGATACATACATAGAACTTTGACGGTCCCTTTAGATGAAATTAATTATAATAGAGAAATTTCAATTATTAAACAAATTGCATACAGTAATGGTTATAATACTAAACTTATTGATACATTAATTAAAGAAAAAGATTATAAATTAGCCATTCAAAAAATTTATCCGAATACCCTAACTTCGTTCGATACAGTTAAATATGCTTCGATCCCATATTTTGGTGACAAATCAGAACAAATACCTAAAATTATAAACAAAACAAATAAATATAAAGTAAGCTTTAAAACAACTAGGAACATCTTAAACACTTTGTTTAATGCAAAATCAAAAACAGACGATTTTGCTAAAATCAGGCATTTACAAATTATATTGTTCGCATTGTAATTCGGTTTATATAGGCCAGACAATTAGAAATTTTGATATTAGGTATAAAGAACACGTACGTTGTTACAAATACAAACACCCACATAAATCCATTTACGCTAAAAACACTTACTAGAACAAAATCATTCAATGACATCTAATAACACCATAAAATGTTTACACTTTTGTGATGATAAACGTAAATTAGATATACTAGAAGCTTTTGAAATTCACAAACATTCAAAAACTGTACCGTTAATGAATGAGCAAATGGATCTCAAAAATTCTCCTCTATTGGACATTTTGGAGTAAGAAATCAAGTCATCTGCAGACGATTACCGAGATCAAGTCACCAAGTTCTATTGCTATAACAACACTAACTGTTTATTTTTTCATATAACCTTTGACAATGGCATGTAAACATGCCGAAATACGTATAAGGTTACAATAAATAGATATTGTTAAAGTAATTAAGTATTTTACATACAGATACTCATTAATCTCAAAAATTTATAAAAACCAGTTCAGTTTAGGCTTAGCCTGGTTGTGATTTTTTTTTATCACGTTAACTGCAAAACGACTAATACGAGTTTAAAACAACTCAGAAAAGGTATTGACCAAGGAACTATACGAACTAAATATAAACCATGCGCATATTTGTACATGAATCTGTACAGTTTTTACAGAACTTGCGGTATCATGCTTAGGGAGCTCGTAGATAGTGGCCGCAGGAGCAATATGCTTGCGGCCTGCGCAATTGCGCTTATTTTTTTCCAGTACATTGCTTTTTCAGTTTTAACTGTTTTTATTGAGTGTAAAGAAATCACACCACAGTTCTACCTGAAAAATGGCATTTTACAAGCATAAAAATGACTTACAATCGTATTTAACACTGGTAAAATTTCGAAATATTTGGCATAATGGACATCTAATGCATCCGGCGAAGGTACCAAATCCATCCCAGAGCCGCATGCATCAAAAACAACTCACGGAATTATTCAGTGGACCTATATCAAAATGTCACATTTTATATGTCAGACTAATCAGGACCGTTTCAAGTTTTTTTACCAAAAACATTTTATATGAACGTATTAGTACAAATTGTGTCAACTACTGACGACAAGTCTGTATGGTTAAAATCCTTGAAGAAATAAACCGAGATTCTGCAGTACTAACATACGTTTCTATTCTATAATATCTACGGTCATTCATCATTGATATCGTAAGCAAAATGTGGTTATAATTTGAAGACTAAACTTGTAGCGTGGCAAATTTTTATGAGATCTAGCAAGTACAGAGGGGAATTCCGCGTTGGCAGGGCGACACCGCCCTCAGGGCAGCGTTCGATACCCCAGGAGTCTGCGCCTTTGGAGTTGGTGAGCCCCAGGCTTTCCCGTTATACACGGAAAACCTAATCCGAATAAGTTTCTGTCCCAGTTAGTTTTCTTCTGCCATTGTCACATTTGATAATTTATTACTTATTTGCGATTAATTGTTTACTTGCAATTTTACTACTACATATCGCAGAGCCACATTATTTTATAAATAAATTGAATTTTTTTTAATGAGAAACAGTATGTGACATATGTGAAGTCATTATTTTGAATTTTTCTGTTGCTTGGAAGATTTAATTAATGCTAACGATAGATTTCGCAGAGCTTCATTTTATATTTTTAATTTTTGTTTTAAAAACTTAAATTTCTTTCTTTTTTTTCATATGGCCTAGGAAATTTGTAGATAATATATAGATTATAGACAATTGTTTTCTTGAAAAACACCCGTTGGCAAGCGGATATTTCACTGCAATATTCAAACTTTTGTTAGTAACCTCTCAGCTACTTGTTCTTGTGTAACGAGAAACAACAGATACTCAGAATTAGAAAAAAAGGTTTTAATAAAATTTTAAATTATTTCAAAAATAGAAATGTATGCAGAGTGCTCGATTTCAAGGTAAACTTCTTAGCGTGTTGTATGCTCACTGTAAAAGTATTTTGAAATGTATGATTTAACAGAAAACGAAAACTGTTATGTCATGTTCGAGTTAGTTATAGGATCTGCTGTAAAAATTGTCAATGCGCGTGAGCGAGTAGTGCTTAGACAAGACCACGTTTAAGTAAAGACTTTTTTAGTCCAGTCTTGGTACTGAAACAGTCTTGAAGACGTAGCTTGTCTTGGTATTGCGATGCCAAGATCAAGTCTCCAGTCTTGGCCTGGAGTCTTGGTCTAGATCATTTTTTTCACATTTCATTGTAATATTATCGTGCATTAAAATAAAGGAGCATCCATAACCAGAACTTCATGGTTACTAGGGGTCTTGTCTGGTTTACAAACGGTTCAAGAACCGCGAGGACGGTACAGAGGCGGATGTTTATGGCGATGAACCACGAGTAGGACATTTTTTCACTCTTGTGAGCACGCCACCGTTTTCCAAGCCAAATATACGCCATATTAGCCTGCATTTACAAAGAACAACCGGTTTTAAAAAAAACATATTTATATTTGCTCAATTATTCGAACAGCCAGGCAGTTCTTCAGGCTCTGAGCTTTTTCAGGGTAACTTCAGAGCTAGCCTTGAAATGCCAATCAGTCCTGACGACACTCTGCGCGCAAAACTCGGTCGAACCAATATGGGTACCAGACAACAGCAACTTTGAGGCAAAAGAAGGAGCGGACGCTTATCAGGCGGGGTTCTGGCAAACACCCGCTTGAACCGAAATCAATTCTCAGAATATCCCCGTACAATGCTAACATGGAAATAAAATAATAGGTCTTAACCCAATTCTGACGAACCTGGGCTTTGCACCAAGAACTAAGGAAGGCAAAGCTCTTCATCGAAGGGCTTTGACTACCGGCATCCAAACTGCATATTCAGCCCAAGATGAAGCACATTAGGATTATGACAAGTCTATTAACACCTTGCCCAACACTTGCATAAAATTAATATTGTTAACGATCCTATTTGCAGGTTGTACGGGTCTCTGCGCTTAAGAAACTTTGAATCCGCAATTTTTTATCTGGAGGAAATATGGTCCATCTCTCTACACAAGGTGCTAGCGTTTGCGACCGGCACCGGCTTATCCAGGGAGATTCTTTAACAACCGGTACACACAATGGGTCTCTGGCTTGAGTGCTGCAGGCTATAGGACTTATACCGCTGTAGAAAAACAAAAGAAAACAAAATAATGATGGAGTATTGTATTGCATTGCAATAAAAAACCTGTAAGCAATATAAATATTATTTAATAAATGTAATAAGCTGGCATTTACGGAAACCTCGACGTCAAACAGAGCTGTTGCCTTCTAAAAGAAATGCTATCGCTTTGTGGCCCTCAAAAAATATGTCACAGTCAAATATTTATGTTTACTATTTTGTTCTGAATTGAAATTAGAAATTCAAAGAATAAGTGTAAACTAATGTTACGACCAAGATTCTTGGTAAGATTTTGTCAAAACTCTTGATCTTTAGAGGCTTGGTCTTGGTTTTGATCTATTACATCAAATTTTGTCTTGGTTTTCAAGACAGCACCAAGACAATACCAAGACTAGTCTTGGTATTATCGAAGCACTATAAAAGTGAGTTACATTAAAATTTAATATACGCAATTTTAATTATCTCATATCTATCTTAGTTTTAGGTATCTTGAAGTTCTAACTTTGGAGTTTGTATTGCTTGATAACATATTAGACAATGTAAAAAAAGCCTGCGTTTTAATAGATAGATAGATAAATTATGCTATAGTTTAGTGTAGTCTAATACATTTATCCAAGAAAAATTTAATGGTCAAGGCAAAAATTAAATATTTCCTTTTGTTTCAGTCAGTGGCCATATTTGACATTTTCGAAACTATGAGAAGTTGCTTTAGCTCCGTTAGTTGAAGAGATATATAGAAACAGTAATAGTACATTATACACTAACTTATTTTTCCTGCGGTGTAATTTGAAGCCCGAGGGCTACAAATACATCGAGGGTAAAATGGCGGTCTCGCCCGAGGTGTCTATACTATTTTCTACGATCGGGAGTAGAAACACTTAATTTCATAAATAGAGAATTATAATAAATCGCAGCGAAATTACAATATTTAGAAGCCTTTGGGATGTTTCCATGCAACGTACCATGACAACAGACGTTTGTTTACAAAAATAAATATGAAACGAAATAAAAACTCTCCTAGGGAAATCGCTGTCTTTTTTCGTCCCTAAAGAGTAAATGCTTTACTTCTGTCACAATTTTGATGCCATAGAAACCGACTTCTATTCCCGGTGCGGTCGTGGAAAAATATATTTTTGATGAGTAGTTTCGTGTAGATTAAAATAGTGGAACAAAATATTTTCTATACTTAATGGTTTTCTCAATCTGACCCTTGAACTACAATTTTTCAAAAAGCAACCATAGTTTACTATGACACCATTAAAATGTTTATTTTTTACATTCAGGAAATATATAGTTTGTTATATTTATTTATAAATATAACTGCTATTCTCTTGTTTTTTAAGAATCGAGTGTGTCTTGATAATAACCAATAATGATAAATGACTGAAATATAAACTTGCATTTTAACATATATAGGGTTTGTTTTCTCATTTGTTATATGATCAAGGCATACTCGATTCTTAATAAAAAAAAAAGCAGTTGGAACTATATTATTTTGATAAATAAATTTATCAAACTATGTTTTCTACATAAAAAAAGCATTTTAATGTTGTCGTAGCCAACTATAGTTTCCATTTAAAAAATATAAACTTGAGTATTATCTTGAAAACAATTGAATATGAAAAATATACACAAAAATGGCCATCAAAAATGTATTTAAGTTTTCCTATATTTTATAGATCTTCAAATAACGGAGCTACAGCAATCCTTTAAAATTTCGAAAATCTCAAATATTGCCATTACTGTAAAACCAAAAAAAGGTTCTTGATTTCTGCTTTGACCATTTAATTTGTCTCGAAAAAATGTTTCGAGATACTCAGATACCCCGCGTTTACACCGAAAATGTCTCTGCTTCACCTTATATAGTGTAGAGTACTGTAGTGTAGTGCGGTGTACTGTGGTGTAGAGTAATGAAGTGCAGTGCAGTGTAGTGCATTAAAATATGGTATGGTATGGTATGGTATGATATGATGTGGTGCGGTGTGGTGTGGTGTGGTGTGGTGTGGTGTGATGTGTTATGGTATGGTATGGTATGGTATGGTATGGTATGGTCTGGTACGGTATGGTATGGTATGGTATGGTATGGTATGGTATGGTATAGTATGGTATGGTATGGTGTTGGTATGATATGGTAGGTGTAGTGTAGTGTAGTGTAGTGTAGTGTGGTGTAGTGTAGTTTAATAAAGTGCCGTGCAGTTTAGTGCATTAAAATATGGTACAGTATGGTATGGTATGGTGCGATATGGTATGGTATAGTATGGTATGGTGTGGTGTGGTGTGTTGTAGTGTGGTGTGTGTGATGTGGAGTGTGGTGTAGTGTAATGTAGTGTGACGTAGTGTGGTGTAGTATAGTTTGGTATGGTGTCGTGTGGTGTAGTGTGGTATGGTATGGTATGGTATGGTACTGCATGGTATGGTATGGTGTGATATGGTATGTTATGGTATGATATGATATAGTATAATATGATATCATATGGTATGGTATAGTATGGTATAGTATGGTACATAATATGATTTGTTATGTTATGGTATGGTATCGTATAGGAGAGTATATTATAGTTATATTGCAGTGCAGTGGTATGGTATGGTATGGTATAGTATAGTATCGCATAGTGCAGTATATTATAATAATATAGTATAGTGCAGTACGTTACCGTACAATAAAGTACAGTGCAGTACAGTACAGTATAGTACAGCATACACACATAGCGTGCACTTCTTGATAATGTAGTTCCGACAAACCAACGAAACCTTTTCATGTTTATTTTAATGCAGATAGTTTTTAAGCTGAAATTTTTATTTAATCCAGATTTCTGATCAGTGTTCATATTAGGTGCTGTGTATTGTGTGGTGTATGTTTTCTCCTTTATGCGTATGAATTACTGATAATTATTAAAATGAACAAAAACCTGAACGTTGCGCAAAAACAAGAGTTGCAAAATTCAATAAAAAACAATACGATAAATTTTCAAACTGTATCAGATTTTGAAAAAAGAAGCCACCAAATCATAGTCTAAAGATCCCAATGTAATTTAATCTGGAACTAAGGTACAGTGTACAATGTAGCAGTGGGGGTTTCTCCATTGGGTCAAATGGTCATTGACCTCCCAATGAAATAAGAAAAAATAAATAATTACTTTTTGTTTAATAATAATATTTAAAAAATGCTTTATAGTTAGCTTTTGTATGAGATTTCTATGCGAGAACGTTTATTAAAGAGCTGCCGCAAGATCCAAAAATGTTTGAATGTTTGAGTATTTCGCGCGCATTAAACGAACCTATGCGAGGGTCATTTGGCTGTCAGTCTCCAATTTAACTATACGCCACCGAATAAAGCCGCCGACTTAAAAGGCCTTCAAATGAATAAGAGTGAAATAGAAAGCTCATTGCAGTAAAATTCATATTACCAGCTAAAAGAGGATAGGAGTATCTGCGTATTAAAAACTTCGGGGTCACGGACCCAGCCGAGAATTATGCTATCAGCTGTTCGTGGGAAGCGCATGCCAATAGCCGCCTAATTTGCGGGATTCGCACGTACACCACGTAGTATTGTGAAAACAGTTGTTGGTTGTGTAATCATAATTTAGTGGTGTTGTACGATGTCCGTGCAAAATAATTTTGGCTTGTGAATGCCATGTAAGAAAATGCTTCTACTTGTTTCCACTGTCTGCTATTTTGTGATCATTCATTGTGTGATATTGACTGCAAACATTTAAAAACTAAAATTCAAACACATTTTTTAATCGTAAACCACATGAAAATTTTTGTGCATTTTGACACACTGGCAATGTGAGTATCAATTTACAATAATCTTATTAGAGAGTACTTATCGAAAGTCTATTAAAAACTTCAATGAAAATGTTAGCAAAAATAGATCAGTTTGCCAACGTGAAGTATGGGTTTGAAATATAAGGCTACCTAAAACTTGGGTAAGAACAATTTTTTTCCAAAAAAAAACAGAAAAATACTTTAAAATGCCTCACAGTACACCACACCACGAGCCGCCACTGCAATGTAGTACAGCTTAGTATAGTATAGTGTAGTTTGGTATATGTAGTGTAGTAAAGGACAGTAGAATAAAAGTCCATTAACTGCTATAGTACCGACTACTTAACTTGCAGACAAATTTCCGTCCATAGCTAGCACGGCTCGTAGGTACCACGCAGCAGTGCTTTGCTTTACTAGCTCAATACAATCAGTTTAATATTTCTCGGTTGCGGAAAACATATAAGTTTTAATGACAGTATTATTAATTGATAAATTGTCGCTAACAATTTTTCAGGTTTTGCTTTAGGTAAATATATCGTAAGATATGATTATGAGACTGGATTCTCACATTGTATTAGTATAACTAAAATTAAATCATCAAGGTTGCACAATTCAAACTAATAATGCACCAGACAGAATTTCCAGATTAATCAACAAAAGTTTTTTTTATTTACTGAGAATTCTTCGCCTTCATACATTTAATTTACGGCTACGGCTATTTTTTGATGTTAGCATACTATATTTTATTATATTCCTTGCAGTTTAACTTAAAATGTTTTAAATTAATATGTAAGGAAGTCATCATTATTTATTATACACGTAAAAGATGTTAGTTCGTATAACTTAAATTAGAAATCGTTGAATATAAAAGCAGCTGTTTTCAGCACTGACAGTTCATCTTAACTAACCTGCAACATAATTTGGATTGTTTTTCAATTATAAGATTTATAAGGATAATGTTCTAAACTGCAATAGCTATTATAGCAGACTGTATCGTATTTTACCTGTCTAATATGTAGTTAAGCCAGAAGAAGTTAAATTTATTACCTGACCATAAATCTCAAGTCACACTTACAATCAACTAGGGTATGGCCACGGTCGTGGTAATAGCACGGTTGTGGTTGATCCCTTTGTGGTTTAGTACTGCAAACTACGACCGATTTAAACAATGCCATTAACATCTTGTTACGGACGCATTAAATTATTGACTAGGTGTTCGCAAAATGTAATTGCGCTATATAATAGCTTCAGTTTTTATTTTCACTGTTAATTTCCAAGCCGAAATCGTCTTCTGCTAGGAGATTTATTACAATTATCACAATTAGCTATGAGGGTACATTTGAATAAATTTAAAAACATAATATCACCTGGAGGGCAGTGAAATTAACTGTTTATGTTTAATATTAAAGATGAGTTTATAAACATCATTATTTAACCAAGAATTACTGAACTTACAAATTTTCATTAGTTAAGTACAATAAAAACTGCTTTTTCTCCCTTATACCCTTTTAATGAAGTAGAGACATTATTATTCCGCAAACGCATAAGCTTTGTAACTTTCCTGTAAAGACGATGGATTTCCTCTTTTATCTGTTCGGTCTGCTCTTTGATTAAGCTTCGTGAGCGAAGAGATAAGCACTTGAAGTCCAAGCACGTTCTTCAGCGGGGCGAGCAAGCTGGTGCTACCTGACCCCAACTGACCCTCACGGCCGCGGCACGCGTTTCTTAAAACCTCGAGTTAACATTACTTCATTGCTTGCTAATACAGCATTGCTCACGACGAAGGTTATTATAAAAGTAATAATGATTTAGGTGTTACTACTACTATAAACAAACCAAAGCTTGGAAATAATGAGTGATGGTTATATAAATGGTTACCATTTTCATTGCAAATAGTCAACAATCGACCGATGGGTATTACGGTACCATTTCATATTGCAAGTTTTAGAAAATAGATTTTTAAGTCATCAGAAATTTCAGAAATACATAAATATATAAATTCTATATTGACAGCTATCGGTTAAATATTTTAAAGAGCCAAAACCATGCATTTTCTTATACGTAAATAATGACTGCGTTTGCCAATATTGCAGATAAAATAGTATATTGTATTAGAAACTATAGTTGAACTCACTTATGACGAGTATATTTATTACGAGACAGCAGGTTTAATTAGTGTTTCGAGAGCAAAGGTTCAAAACCGTAGGCATAAATTTAAATTAATATATGCTGCTTAATACAAACTGTCATCCAATAGCAAACAGTACATTTCAGAAATTGAAAGCGTTTCCCCATTTGTTAAGCAACTGTGGAGGCTATCTGGTGGCATGATTATAACTTCTTTAGTAGTCGATTCAACTACACTAGCCTATATACAAAAGTACTTCGTTTCAGAGTTTTGGCGTCTTGAAGTGAACGTTTTGTGCAATATGTTCAAAACGGTTTAAGATCGAAACACAAGATATTACATATCACGACCGTAACAATGCCAACGACCGTGCATTGTTGGCCATCCAACAAAGTGACGTGGCTTGACTTTTTCGGAAGTGTAATTGCGACAAAGAAGAAACTAAATATTTTAAATATGTATTAAATATGACGGAGATACGCTCTTTGCTTTTGTGTAAAACTTTGGCTGCTAAATAGTAAATGACGTTTTATTCAATAAGTCTTCGAAAACATACCCACACTCTTAGGTATCATTCTCAGTTTTACGTATTTATACACAATACAATACCTAAAGATAACGCGCGAAACAATTGAAATAATTGGAACAGCGGGTTTAATTCAAGTAACTGCTGGCTTTAGCGATTACATCGGTGCATTATTCCGCATATCTACAAACCATAGTGAGGTGACTATTAACGACCAGTTATTGACCTTGCATGATCTCCTGCTTCTTTAGTGTAACCGCAGCGATTTGCGATTACACGATAGCATTATTATCTGCTGGGTGCTTTCTGTTCCGCGAACAGGACAGATAATTTACAAAGTTTTTAATTATTTAATATAGGTAATTATTATTTATTAATTTATATTATTTATTTAACACTTCGTAGTTTTAATTTTTCAACTGTAATCGCAGCAACATGACTGCATAGCGAAGTAAACCACTTATGAAGGCTTATTTTTTCGCTGCACCAAAAGACTTGATTGTCATGGTAACGTATTCCTCACCGCCCCAACATACTGCTAGCGGAATGCTGATCATGACTCGATGTTTATAGCGCTTCTTGCGAGCTCTTTGTAGATAATTCTCAAATGAAGAAATGTCGGTGTTGCATTGTGAGCAAGTCTTTTAAAATACAAAATGTTTCCTTTAAATCACGTGTGTGTTTTACTCGACACGCTTTCATCAAAGTTTAATAATGGGGTTAAAAGAAGATTTACATTTGAAAAAACCCATGCCCATATTATCAGTAAGTAAAACAGTTAAGATTAAAAATACCGACAAACTATACAACAGAAAACTTAAAACTGTGTGAAAAACTATTTTGCTGGCCTTGTATTCTCATCGGTAACCAAAATTCCATATGGAATAAATTTACCTTTTTACTTCATTATCACACCACTCTGGTGGTGAATGTATCGATGCAGTTATTAAAAACTCAGATTAAAAACATTTTAAAATAATTCGGGAGACATGGGTGCATGTGCTCCACGCTACCTGCCGTTTGGGGAAAACCAAAGTCCACGAACCGCCTCTGAACGTAGTACCATCAATTTAAAAAACCCATCTTTAAATAACGTCGCAAATATAAAAAGAAGGGCCGTGTTTTTTCTGTTTTCTTTTTGATCTGCTACTTTTTCCTGAAATTTGACAGATGCAAATATTAAATAGCTTGGTCGAAGCGGAAAACAAAGCCCACATATTCAGGCGGCCCTTATACTATAAACACCATTTTTTATTGTATTGTGGACGGTTATAATATTTCAAAACAATACGCTGGTTGAGGACGATGGCTTAGGCAGTGCTATACCAAACGAGCTAGGTTCAATTCCCATCTTAGGTGGGTATGTATGTTTGTGCGTGTTAAATGAGAAGTCACGTGGCTCTAGCAGTTGGTGTCTGTCTCCCCGTAAGTGTCGGAAAATTGAAAAAATAAGTAACTTGAACCTAAATTCACCAAAACTGTATTTTTTATTATTTTGTCATGCAAAGATGTTTGACCTCAAAGTGTTCCTTCTTATGTAAGCTGGACCAGTCTAATCACTTTTTTGTCGATAACTTTCGCAGTACCTGCCGTTGTTCTTATGATTGAATATTTCTTGCAAAGCCTATCATATCTTCTCACCTCTTGTCCTGTGTGGTACTTAAGCGGCACAGGACAGTGAATACCTACAGTTTTACGTAAGCTCCGAACCACGGAAGTGCACGCACACCATCTCCAGAGAAGATTTTACTAAGACAATCTCTAATGTGAGAAGTGAAGCTAGAGCCCGCTAACTCTTAAAGAGGGTTATACGAGCTATAGGCAACACAAGCAACATCAGCGTACGTTCTTGGTTGTCCATCCAACTCTAACTGGCTGAATACAATTGCAGCAATCGGCAGCTCTAGTAGTTGTTTTAAACTTTTCAGATTTTATATGTAAGCATTACTCACTCACAATTTCTGCTAATTTTTGTTGTAATAATTGCACCAGAGACAACATAGGTGTTTCATATAGAGAAGTTGCGCAATATTTCCTTTTAAATATTTAAAATTTTTATTGTTTTTGGAATTTTGTTTATATAAAAGTGTTTTCTTAAGATGCTAAAACAGTTTCCACAAACTTTTAGAGTATCAATACAAAGAATGCCTACAAACACGGGTCCGCTTCCCTAAGGTAGTTGCAGTCTCTGGAAGAGGCATCGCTTTTCTACTTTCGTAGGCTGTAACTTGTAACCACGAAGTAATATTATAAGGTATGCTGTGTGATGGTAACAAAGCGTACCCCGTCTCAAATTTTTAGAAAATATTTTCATTATTTTGTGTAGTACTCACTTTCAACGCATGCGGAAACTATTTGAGCGCCTTGAGATTACCACTTCGACCTTTATGGTAATTCAATTTTACAAAAACACTGAATTGTCTCGATAACTGTTAGATTTAGCGACTTAGTAACATATTAAAAGGAAGAAGATACAAAGTGGAATTTTTAAATTGGTATTACTATTTCTTATGTAAAATCATGATTCCATGCCAAGTTTCAAGTAGAATATATCTCACCTCTAAGCTCAGCCCCACCCACGACGTTATCAAGCCCCTCCTAGGAAAATGCTTGTAACATTTCTTATCAAATAATTGAAAAAAAATCATTTCTAACTAATCAAAAGATATATATTTATTTATTAACAAATTAATACAGAAATTAAATATTTCAGAACTAGGAAAAGTAAATATTCCTAAGCGTTACTTCTTAATAAACATAAGTAATCAACAACTTTTGCGTCTGCTTAACGCGACAAAAGGCGGCTTTCACCGACAGAGACTGGCCGACGCATGTAGCTTTGGCCCGATAAACAGTGGGTGACGCTTTAACGGTGCACATGCTTGTACCGTGGTAATGCTTAGCATAAGTCAGCGTCTTCCAAAATTTTCAAAAAATCTATATAAAAGTATAGAAATACTTGGAATTTTAAATGTTAAATATTAAATGCATAATAATAATGATTAATTTTGAGCACCATCTAATAAAACAATAGCCCTCTCTCCACTATTTCTGATTCCTAGTTGCGGGTCTGCATTAAGTAAGACTATTTTGTCAACTCCCAATTGAAGACGCAATAACTCTTTGACGAATCACTTTTGTATGTGTATGTTACATGCATAGGAGGAGACTGGCAGACAGTCCAAACTGTCGTGCATGCAACGAGGGCGACGAGTCGGCAGAACATATCCTATGTCACTTTCCAGCTCTCGCAACAAGCAGAGGATCCATGTTGAGGGACTTCTGGCCTAACGTGGCCGAAACCAACAATATTCCAATTGCTGATTTCCTCAAGTGCGTCCAAAAGATTGGATGGCTTGGGTGATGTTCAATTTGGAGAGCTGCTGGGAGGTTGTACTGTAGGGGGGGGGGGGGGTACTAATGTAGCAGCCTGGTTTATCAATTGTATTGTAACTTAGCGACTGGGTTGCTATTTACATAATATAAAACAATTCATCTAAATTATTTCTTCTTCTTCTTCCTCTTGTTATAGGCCAATGGCCTGTTTAATACCCGCAACTAGTGCGGGTTCTGTGAGCCCTCTTCGCACGTATGCCGGGCAGGAGGCTGGCCTTACCCGTCGAAAGGGGAAGAAGTTCCACTAAATGGTTTACGATTGCCAAAGATGTTAGTATGACAACCGGGACCGACGGCTTAACGTGCCCATCCGAAGCACGGTTGGTTGCAGATATACCCCTATATTGGTCACCCATCCGCGTGGGGACCAGAGCGGACAGTGCTTAACTTTGAATACCGTATGACCGGCATCCGCAGTTTTCCGCCATGCAACCAACCTAAATTATTTGTAAACGTGAAAACTTCATTAAAACTTTCTCCTCCAAAAAAGCGTTTTATTTACAACCAACGAACCCAAACATTACAGTACCATGAGCCCACCTATTGTGGCCTAAGTGCACGTGAGGTAACTTACCCTTTCAATTCCTAATCCAGAATCCAGCACTTTTGTATGTAAGTAAGTTTAGTTCAGAAGACATATTTTCACACTCGTTGTCTATGGTATTATTTAAGACTACTGTTTGCAAAATACTCTTTATACAATACAAATGAAGCATTTATATTGTTTTATAATAATTTTTGATATCAGCCAGCGCCTACTTTCAGCTAATCTTCTGAAAACATTTACAAAAGTATACTACCTAATACTCCTGTAAGCAATAAGTACAGTCTTCTCGCTCTTTATATTAATATTCTACTTTTAACTCTTTGCCTGTCACTGCAAAGTAATTAGTTTCTGAATTATTGCGTGGCAGAAAACACGGGTCGTGTGATATATACTGCTATGATATCTTGAAGCTGGGTTGTTTGGACTGGAGTATTGTAATTCTTTAATTGCAGTCTTTGGAATGCTTGTAGCGTTTTATTTTACAATCGCAGATTTTTAAAGTTAGTAAGCTACTGGCATTTAAAGTTTTAAACTCAAGGATGCGCATTCTTCGTGTATTTACTGATTTAAAATTCAAATAACGTGGTTATTTATATCATTCATATTCTTCAACATCTGTGGAGTTTGTGTTCACTGAAAGATAGAGAAACACAATCAGATTGGTACAATTATATGGTTTATGTTAACTTTAGTTATGAATTAGTTTAGAAATGTTTAAAACGTTTAAGATATAAGAAATTTAAACTTACTTGTTTTGTTCATCATTAAATGTCAGTTTTGGGGGTTGTGGATGTAAATGTCATTTTGATACTTTGACAAGTGCAAAATAGAACACTTGTTGGCCATGACATTTATTTGTCTTAAAAATAGTAGATCATAGAAGAAGAAAAAAGAAAGTGGAATGTTTAGTTAGTTACGGCTGGTGCTGTAAACCGGAGACGCAGAATTTTGATTTCCTGAAAGAAAAGAGGAAGGAAATCAGTCTCATTAAATGTAAAAAAGTGTTTTTTTGTACTCATATATGTGAAAATAGCAATTTTTCCACGGCTTACTCTACATGAAAGTAATAGTTTTTAACTCTAGAGATGAAAATAAGAATGACAAATTTAATGGAGGCAATGCATTTATTGCTATGGAAACGACTTTACAAACAGTAATTTCAGTAATTTGCATTGTGACAGTTCGTTTTGAATTAAATTGAACTTGAAAGTTTTGAACTTGAAACTGCAATATCGTAGAAAAAACAGCAATTCCTACTAGAGATGGAATACATTTTTTTCGTTCACGGCCTTGCCCCACTCGCCGCTAACGCGGCTCGTAAACAACTGTCCGCTCACGAGAAAAACGGTATTTTCATCTCTTGTTGCAAAATATACTATTCTAGTTGGATAAAATCTATGACAAAACGCACAGAAGTACTTTAAATCACATTGAAAGTATTCAAAAGTGAGATAGTGTAAAAGCAATCCAATACGTATTTGAGGCTACAGCGGAGGAAGCTGCAAAATTACATTAACGACCTTGAATAAATAAATAGTAATAAAATTTGTATTTGGAGCCGAGTGGTGTTTTATTTTTGAAATAATCTAACCAGAAAAGAAAGAGTATATCATACAACAGTTGTCAAGTCAAGAATCACAACAGTAATTGTGAAGAAAATAAGATAAGTGTTTGTTTTAAGAAAAATAAAATTTAAAGATTTTTCGATTTTTTATAAATTAGTACCTAGGTATAACTTCAAATTGACATTTAATAAAGACCTTTGTAGCGCGATATTTGGTTGTGTATATTTGCTTTATTCGGCTGATCCTGTTGTTTCCTAAAGCTTAATACCAGTCCTGAGATTTAAATAAATTTATTAAAAATAAATGGCAATTGCGAGATAGGAGTATTCTAAAATTATATTCAGGTAAGTGCTTTGGGGCTATATTTTTATGGCTAATATCATAGCAATACTAAGGTTCCTACATAAAAATTCGTTAAATAATGCCTATGTGAGATTGTTATCTGCAATGCAACTGAATACAAGATAATGTGCAAACAACTTTTATTGCATATAATGTGGGTATGAGTTTCTTTAAGATGTGAGAAATTGGGGTTTTTAAAGTTAAAATAGAAAAACAATTTTCTGCAGATGTAGTAGTTTAATATTATAGTGCATTAGAGATCAACAGAGCAGCATAAAGTAATGTTATTTAAATAAGTTTCTTTAGTTTTAGTTCAGGACGAAACAGTTTCATAGAGAATGTCTGAAAAGCAAACTAAACGAACAATTTTCTACTTTTTTGTAATGACATACGATATTATAGATAAAAATATAACATATTAGTAAATTACATACTTTATTAGGATAGAAAAAATTATATTGCAAACGCATATACATTGTAGTGATCATTTTAACTTTAATTATTATGATTTTTATTTACTTGCCATTGAAACATGTAGGTTTACCATTACCATATTCCATTTGGAAGCATAGGTATTGCCAAAAATATACAAAGGGGAAACACTTTCATGAATATTTGAACGCGAATCACAGAAAGATTGTAAACAGAAAAAATAAAGGGAGAACTTCGCGAAGGCGAGGGTGCATGAACTTGCAAACTGATATCATTTGTAAAAGTAATTTATTGTTATTCTTTTTCAATCTCGCATTGCCTCGCCGAGGGGCTTATCGTTGTGAAAAATTTATTATAGGTACTGAAGAGTTTTTCACTTAAGTTTATAGATAAATATATAAAAACAGATTAATTGTAAAACATATTATCATAAACATAAGATACGTATGAAATAAAATACTAACAACGTTCATTACATTCGAACATAACATTAACAAATACATAAAATTACTGTAAGTCGATGTTATAAAACACAACAAATTCAATATTTGCTTTTAGGACGCTTTTGTTTCTCTTAAATACCAACACAAGAATTATCTTCGAGAAAAATTATTATCTCATACGGTTGATCTACCTTTAATAACAGGAGAAAAACCTGTAAATATCTCTAGAAACATTTTTATTTCAGCTAACCCAGATATTCAGCGTGCTATATGTAGATTTAAATATAAATAATGCATGGGTTTTTTGTAGCAGAGGTACACTAAATTAGGCGAGTCGATTCCTTATCAATATTCATTGGGGGCGTGAACCATCTGTCCAGTAAAAAAACCATTCCGGCCAGCCGCATTAGAACATAAACTCATATGTTATTTGAAATATATGTGAAGTATCTCTAGACAATCAACCGCAATTCACAAAAAGGAATTTGTGCTTCTGTTATGTAGGTCTAATAAACCTGTAGCTAAATTAATTCCTAGGAAAATGATAAACATCTACATATACATAAAAACGAATGCAATTTATTACATTCTTGAAATAGCAAAATACTCCACATGTGTCTTTAGAAACTTTTCGAAAAATAAATACAATTCCACAAGTTTTTTGACAATTATTTTAAAATGTACACCCACTAATAACACTTGTCGGTCGGTTTGTCTTTGCTTATATGCGCGCTCTTGGACAAGTTTTACCGAGCCGTAAAACGAAATTGGACTGAAAGGTTGGTAGTAGTCCGCAAATGTATTGACTAGGGTGGCCCATCTTTATATAGGTGAAAGATCAATTTTTGTTTTTTTTTGGGGCACCATCTAAAATTGTTCTACTAATAAAAATAACAAACTGTACCAAATTTGAGTTAAATCGGACAATATTAAGTGGCGCCGACTTAAGGGCAAAATTTAAATAATTAGAATTTACTTATATCTTACAAATAAAACACCAATTTCTAAAATATAAAGTTTTATTTTATGAATCTTTTGTAAATACACATATTTACGTTATAAAATACTAAATGTAATTAAAAACCAACATTCATTTTGATTCTAACTACTGCATTGGTTCTATAACTGTTGATTTTTTTGAGTCCTGAAAACGCCGACGATAATTTACGATAATTTGTAATAAAAATTGTTTTTGTTCTTCATCTTTTGTTAAAATATTGCAGTATTGAGGCATTTTAGTGTGTACTAATACCAACCATAAAACAGTTGACAGCTGTGAAAGCTTTATGTTGTGACAACGGCATCTAACACTGGTTACATTAATGGTGCATGCACTTTATTAGAGCAAAATTTGTAAAAAAGCCTTTTGTATCTTCCATGCAGGCATCATATATTTGAAATAATTCTGAAAGGTTGTTTTGACATTAAAATGCCTCCATCGTCAGGTCCTAATGTTCCTTTATTTAAACGTTTTCAAGAGTCGTGGCCAAAAATCAACAAACAAAATTTTAAATCTGGGATGGAATCGGAAAATATTCGAGTCATTTTGTGTGAACAAAAAGATGTCATTCTAAATTTTATAATGATGACATTAAACAAAAAACAACCGCGAGAAGATTACCGCGAACTACTAGAACTATCCGAAATTTTCCTTGAACGTCCATCTCGCAAAATAACAATTCGTGTTCCTGGAGCATTCCATCATGCAAGATGGATGGCAAAGGCCATTTATTGTTTGAAAATGTTTCTATTTCGGGATGAATTTAAACTAAAAGCTAAAGAACTATCGAGTGTAACAGATCTATGTATTTTTATTGTCACTATTTACATTAAAGCCTGGTTTACCGCCCCACTTGCAGTAAAAGCTCTGTATCATGATTTAGAATTTCTTAAAAAGCTTATTATAAAAATATTGATCTAGATATCTCGAATACCGCCACCAACAAAATGGTAAATCATTTATGGTACTTAAATCCAGAAAATATCGCGCTGGCGTTTTTCGATGATCAAGTTTCGTTTAGGTTAAAAGAGAAATGATTAAAGTTATGACAAATTCTCATGAGACTGAAATAACAAACGATGAGGGCATTAAACGTCTGAAATTTACGAGAAACGAAATATCTGTGATATCAAGCAATTCAATACCTGACTTTGTATCCTTCAATACACAAACTTTTTTTCGATAGCTTGATTTAAATACAGATTTTTTAAAAAACAATCCCGAGTTTTGGAATAATGACGATAATTATAAAAAAGTTTTTGAAATTGTCAGTAATTTAAAAGTTGTCAACGATCCAGCTGAAAGAGGCGTGAAATTAATTACAGATTACTGCAATATATTAACAAAAGATGAAGAACAAAAACAATTTTTATTACAAATTGTCATGGATTATCGTCGGCGTTTTCCGGACTCGAAAAAATCAACTGTTATCATACCAATGCAGTAGTAACAATCAAAATGTATGTTGTTTCAGAATTATATTTAGTATTCTATAACACAAATACGTGTATTTTCTGAAGTTTAATAAAATACAACTTTATATTTTAGAAATTGGTGTTTTATTTGAAAAATACAAGTAAATTCAAATTATTTTAAATTTTGCCCTTATGTCGGCGCCACTTAATATTGTCCGATTTAACTGAAATTTGGTACAGTTTATTATTTTTATTAGTAGAACAGTTTTAGATGGTGCCCCGAAACAAAATCCAGGGGTTAAAAAGATGGGCCACCCTAGTATTGACCAAAACCTCATTTTGGTCTATCCGAAAAATAACACAACTGGGGGTTCACTTTGAATAATATGTTACATACACAATCGCTTGTAATGATGCATATTTATTTTTAAATTTATTTAAGTATTGAAATGTATTTTATTTAAACATCTAATTTAATTTTACACGTGACCTCGATGTGGCCGCTGAAAAGCAAGGGAGTCCCCAATCGAGAACTGTGTTTAACGCGCTTTCTGACGAGTTGATTTTGAAATATTTTAATCTCCACTATGCGGGTAGGCTATAAAAACAAAATTCAGACTGTAGTAAATACAGTTCATCATTAAAACTTCAAGTCCAGTTCTACAACCGATCACCAGGCAACCAATCCTAGGAATTATACTGTATACTCTCTCGCGTTTTATTTCAGAAATCTGTTGCGGTGACCGACACAAGACAGTGCTTCTTTCTTTGTCTTATTTTTTATATATCTGTAATAATCCCGTTTGTCCGCGGTACCTGTCTTACCCATTGAAAATTTAGATTCAGTATCGCAAGGTCTCATCGTTACTTAGTTAGATGCAACCATTTGATATCGTTAGCTACTGTATCTTACTTGCTACCGTATGATACTGTTTGCTACCGTTTGCTATTGTATTTTATCTGCTACCCTTTGCTACCGTTTTCTACCGTTTGCTATTGTTACTATTACTATTTGAGATTTGCTTTCGTATTTTACCTGCTATCGTTTGCTACTGCTTAGCACCACCGTATTTGCTTCTGTATATATTTCGTATAGCTTGGCTTGTAATAACTTGCGCTGTACTGTAATAATTATTTTCTAAATAGTCTATAGAAGTAACATGTTGCTTTTATTAATGTTTGTGGTTTAATGCGTGGTTGTTTTGTTTATTAACATTTCATACGCACAAATGGTTTTGGAAAGTAAAACTATTTAGACCCCTGGAGAGAGCCACTTTCGCTGCAGTTACCCAGGTCTTCAACTAGATACGACAAAACAGTGCAGACCGACTGGGGAAAAACCCTCCTCAAAAAGTGAAATCATACTGGGGAAAACGTCTACCACAAAGTCAGTTCTACTAGAGAAAAGCTCTCACCTAGTGAAGCACGACCGCATGATCCGCGAATTGCGCTCCGCCGGGAGTGAGCAGGCTGTAGAAAAGGACGCCCAAACAGTGTTTTCGGCTCAACCTAAAAACATCAGGCTAGCATGTAGGCGCCAAATTTAAAATAGACTATGCGTTAAGTGTGTAATTTAACTCTTTAAATTTCACTAAATTAATGATAATATATTAAATAAACCACTTCCCCAAAAAAATGAAATGAATGAATGTAAATATTTTGAAATATTAAAGCAAAGTGTTTTCATTTAGCAAAAATCAGAACACAATAAAACAAATTATAGGTACATGAAGTCAAATTTAATGCAAATATCGTACAACACGATTACACAATTAAATATTATACATAAATTCAAATTGAATGCAAATACAATCCATATTAAAATGAAAGGAATGAATGTAAACAATTTTAAGTTAAATATCAAATCAAAGTGTCTTCAGATAATAAAAAGCAAAAATTATATATAATTATAATGGTTTACAACCTAAATCGTCTTCATCGTCAGAAGACCAATACAGTTCCGAGTCATCACTGCTGTCATTAACATTTATAATAAGTTCCAGCACATCATCTATTATATATTCCCTGGCAAGATATTCGTCCTCGACCTTCTTCACATGTGAACAAATGTTTGCCCATTCTTGCACACCAACAACATTAAATTTATCTTCTGCCAACTTCCTGACATCATCCATTTTAAACGTTGTATTATGGGTAGCCACATGATTTTTTACCAATGCCCATATTTTTTCGATGGGGTTGAGTTCCGGATGATATGGGGGCAAGCGCAGTGCCACGTGACCCTGTTCGGCTAAAATTTTGTCGATCACATATACTTTGTTAACTGGTTTATGCTGGTTTATGTTTGCATATAATTCCACTTTTGTGTCTTGTAATTGAAACGGTAAGTTTCTTTCCGTTAGCCATCTCCTCATGTCCTCTTTTTTCCAAGCCGAGGTTGGATTTGGTTCGGTGGTTACGTTGTGGTACGGTGCATTATCGATAACCAACACAGAATTTTGTTGCATATTTGGAAGCAATTTCTCTTGTAACCACTTCGAAAAATTCTTGTTGTTCATGTCGTCATGATAGTCCCCAGTTTTAAGGCCCGATTTGAAAGTAAGTAAACCATTCGGAACAAAGCCTTCTTCACCGCCAGCATGCGCAATAATTAAACGTTGTCCTTTGGCAACTGGAGACTTCATACATTTGCTTGATCCGTCATCCCAAGCTTTAGGTGCAGTGTGTGAACTATGCAAGTAGGTTTCATCACAGTATATAATATTCCTACCTTCGCTTCTGTATTGTTTTATTTTCCTCAAGTATTCAAGTCGCTTCGCTCGAATTTCTGTTTTCTCAATCAGCATTTGTCGATTATCTTGGCTTTTTTTCCAACGGAATCCTATTTTATGCACTAACTTCCTAAAGGAACGTATCTTTCCAGTAAAATTAATGCCTTCATCTTTCACTGCTTCAAATACAGCCTGCATCGTTGGTCTTCTTTTGTGAATATTTGCAAATCTATAAATAATTGTGCGTATAGTTTCTTCTTCGTACTGATCCAACGTAGACCTCGGACTGCTTTTATTTCAAACTGCTTAAAGGAATAATAAGTTCTTTGGCATCATTTTCTTCCTTCATAAATTTATAAACGCTGTAAATTATTTCGCGGCCTTGACTGTGCACTGTTCGTTTGGTGTTGCTCATAATTACTAGTGATCTGTAAATAAACTTTAATTAGTAAAATGGCTAAACAGAATATTATTACATTAGTTATGTAAAAATGGATTTCAACAAAGTAGAACTTGGTACTGCCAATAGAATATTATTGTTACTTACTGTACAACAGATATTGCTGCGAAGTTTTTAAATAACGAACTACTTTTGCAAAGAAAACGCTGTAGGTGGATTATAACCTAAAAACAGTTTTAATAAGTATTCCATAAAAATGTTAAATTTGGGTACTTCTACTTACAGCTACACAGTAAATAAACCGCTGTAGTCTTCAAAAAAGCTGTTTCTTCTAATAACGCAGGGAAATTTAAATATAAACCACAGAAAAATTCGCACGCATAAAAATGACAACAATATTTCCGCAACGATATTTTCAGGTTGGTCTTTAGAACAGTTCGTGACGTCAGTAGCATATTTTGGTTTATTGCGCACGGATTATGAGATTTTGCAACTACTCTACGCATAAGCCAACGTATAATCCCACCCTCAACACAGAAAGAGCGTCACAAGCCATAGAATCTTATGCTAGAACCACAAAACCGTCGTTTCACGCTTGCGAAAATTTTCGTAACTTTTCTTAATATACAACTCCAACGCTCCAAGGAATTTCTTCTCACAAAGATGACTCTGGATTGTGGCAACAGTCTAAGATGTTAAACTTACTAGTTTCATAAAGGTTGAATTCATTCTAAGGGGCCTAGGTCACAGTGGTTTTCGGGAGTCTGTGGCTCTATTTGGCTCAGTGTTCGAATCCAGGCCAGGGCAGTTGTCAGCTCCTGGAAACCTCTTAACATAGAATAGTTTAAGTAGTTTTTAAGGACTTAGTTAAAGTAGTATGTAATGTAGTACGCACAATGGGCCCGACAATGTGGCCTAATTGCTGTAAGACCTAAAATACAAAGGTTGAAGCTTTAGAAAATAGGGTTGTTCTGTTCGAAAAGAAAACAGTCAATACGAGATCATAAACTTATTGAAGTTAATCTTTTCTGTCGGCAGGAGTAACCACGGGAATGCTAGAACGGAACACAGCTCGCCTAGATACAAACTGAAGCGATCAACGTATAGTTGTGCCATCACAGACACACACCTCCAAACGAGTGTATTATGCGGTTTTGCTTATATAGGATGCAAATGAACAGTATATCATGCAGAAGATATTATTTATAATATATCTGCGTAAGATTGCATTATTTGCGAATATTACTTTCTTTTCATAAAAACAAAGAATATATCATTTTCAATTTAAGTATTGACATTTGAAACAATAATAATAACATTTGCATATGAAAATAAATGTAATTGATGATATTTTCAAGTAAATTTTGAGGAGTTTGTAAAAAGAATATTACATGAAAAAAGTCACTAAAAGCATGCTACAATGCCCAAACTGTTAATTCGCATAAGTGCTAAATGTTGCCCTACTTTTAAAGTTTCGCTAAATAATGTTATTTTCTTATGAACATTAATCGTATATCTTATAAGCCAAGCTATAATAACTACTTTCAAATGACTCTAGATGTATTAAATAATTTTTATTATTTAGAGAGTGGAGAGACAGAAGTGGTTGTTCAAGTAATCATACTCTGAAAAAGTGAGAAATTCGTTTATGCCTAAAGCGTGGAAATATATTCTAATCGTGAAATAAATACTGACTTTTATAAATCCTTATCGGCGTTCAAGTATTTTCATGAGAACTGCTGAAGTGCATAATTTTTTACGAGATCAGTAAACAGACAGAAACAGTTTTTTAATATTGGTCACAAATAAAACAATTAACGAAATATTGCACAATAAATCATATTTTAGTTGTATTTTTTTACAAGTAATGAAATTACTGATTCCGCTCTGTCTATAAATTTGGATTGATTGTTAACGGCTGCTAGACGATTTCCAAAATGAATCAGCACGACTTATTATCGATCCCAAATTTGTCGCCCTTGTCGCTAACAAGCGCAGCTACAGCAAATAGTGGATTTAACGTAATATTATAGTGTTTTGTTTTTACTTATTAAAATCCAATGGTGATGTTTTCACTTTCAAAATGATTTGATCATATATTGCACCGTATTGTCTTTTATTTCTTTCTGTTTGTATAAATCCTGCATAACAACATAAGAGCATAATGTATAGAATTTGAAGCAAAAGACTCCAAAAGAAGGTTGAAAGTGTTATTTTAACAATTAAAACACCTATTGCACATTTTACAGTCGCCTAAGTGCTCTGTATTAATGCGTTAATCTGAATGCCCGCTTATTTGACACATATTTAAATTTATTTATTTTTACTCGATCCTAAGCATTTTATTTTAGTTCCTTGAAGTATAAACCCAGCGCCGACATTGGCATGACATGGTCCACTTGTTGCTCAATTTAGTAAGGTGGTACTTTAATTTTAAATAAATATTATTGTTCTTATTAATAAATGTGAGTCGTAGAAACTGCAAAACCTAATTAATGTGAACGCAAGTTGTAGTCCAGAAACCGGCGACGCGGTATAGAGCGAGGGAGCCCCACGGTGCAACCGTGGCCGAGATCTCAGTAACCCGAACATTTAATGTAAACCCAAAAATACCTGTACCGAAAACTGTATCGGTCCATTGTACAAAGAAATATGTGCCTTATACAATAGACGCATAATTATGTGGGTTGTAGTAGCGGTGGCTCCTCAGTACTATATAGCGAGACAGACAGATATCTGCATTTAGTATACAGGCTGTTTCAAATTCGAGAAACTTTGTTTTGAGCGTAGGCAGCAGGTTAAATTATTTTTTACAAAAACAAATTGATGACACAGTTACTAACACGCATATTATTAAAGAGTTCATATTAGACGAACTTCTGAGCGTGTTTTACGAATGTGTCAAATGTTTTAAACATTTATTTAATAATTGTCCGTATTAGTGGAGCTCTGGTGTTATCTGTTGTGTTTATTTAACATGTTATTCAAATTTGTTGTCAGTTGCAAACATAAAAACTGCAAGTGGATTTTTTAGTAAATTCTGTGTTAGAAACTTCGTCATTTATTTGTTTTTATAAAAAACAACTTAACCTCCTGCACATGCTCAAAACAAAGTTTCCTGAAATTTTAGCATACTTAATGTATCTAAAAGTAAAAGCAAATAAAAGAAGTGTTTTCTTTTACTTCCATCAGTTCATGGCCTACTAGAATTTTTTCAAAATAAATTAAATAACGTGGTCTTTCCCTGACCTTCTTAAGAAATGTCTATTTTCTGTAATAAAATGCTTAAAACTTAAACAAAATGCAAAGTGTGACACATCGTTGAAATTAGAATTAAAAACTCTATGCAATTATGAAAAAATTAAAAATACCGACCATAAGAAAAAAAAAAGTTGACAGTCGAAAATGAACAATAGTAACAGTTACACTAAAGTTGATAAAAAATTTAGATTCAGCATAAAAAAGTGTCCTAATAATGCGTTAACTAGAAATATGTAGCATCATTGATAAATGCGTTATTGCCGAAAATAAAAAATCCAAAATTTCAGTTTCTTTTAGATATCTAAAAAACCAAAGTGGCTACTTTAACTTTCATTATAGATTATTGTTAAGCATACAATTTGGCAACTTTGCCTCAATTTAAACAACGATCTATCTCTTCAAATAAGCGAGATCCCCATGGTGGGGTTCGAATTTGAAACAGTCTGTATATTTCACCTTATTTTTCAGCAAGTAATGTTTTGTTCTTCATTTTGTTGTTTTTGGTCCCAGAAGTTAAAGCACAAATAGATCACCTTCTAGCCAAGCGCGAAAAGCACACGAATATTTATCATATCGGAGCGGAGCTTCATTAAAAGCGAACGAAGAGGATTCGGTAACCACAATTTATAGCGAAAGGGACAAGAGAAAGATAGCGAATAACAAGTGAAAAACCCAACCACTGGAAAATTCTGAAATCAAAAAGTTGTATCAACAAAGTGTCCAGGAAGAGAACAGTTTGTAACAACTTACATCGTGGAAAAAATAGCTGAGATACTAATCGCATCCGCGCGGCAAAGTCTAAGCAGACCATCGTCGCCAATAACCCCTAGAAGAATGAGGGCCCTAGCACGGCATCAACAAGCACAATTTAGATATAATAGGAACAAGAAGTTACAGTTAAAGAAAAAGTTATGGCAAGCAACTATTAACAAAAGACCTAAAATCCACAGGAGCAACAAGTGCAAACATCTTTTCAAAAAATTAAACATGTATTTACCGGAAACAAGGCTACAAATACATACAAGTACATGAAAAAAAACAAGAAGAGACGACACTGCAACAAGAAGAGGGTACATACCTATGATACACTGGGAAAATGAATTGAGGACAACAGGAAATGCCCAGCGACAAATAAAAGAAACAGACCACTGGCCATTGGGGCCACCTCCAACTATAAAAATAATCGCAGATATAACACTATTTAGAGAATAATAAGGCGCCAGAAATAGACCCGGTACAAGTGGAATTGCAATAAGCCGCCCCCACAAACCAATCGAAGAAAACCTAAACATGCCAAAGATTCTAGCTTATGCGGATGATCTAATAATCATAGCGGAAGAGGAGAAAGACGGAGGAAGACTTTTGTAACTGCTGATAGCAAAACTTGATAGAGGCAGGACTAGAAATAAACATCAGTAAATGTGAAGCAATGCTAACAACCTCAGACAAAGAAAGAATTAGTGGAGCAGCCAATAAAAAAAAAGTTAAGTCGGTGGCACTACACTCCAATGAGGAGTTTGGTTTAGGGCTGGCAACCGGATTCGGATTTTCGGATATCCGGATTTTTTTTAGACGGAGATCCGGATATGGTGCAGGCTAAGAATCCGGTATTCGGATTTATCCGGATTTTGTTAAAATCCGGATTTCGGATTTTATATTAAAAATCCGGATTTCGGATTTTATGCTAAAATCCGGATTTCGGATTTTACGTTAAAATCCGGATTTCGGATTTTACATAGCAATCCGGATTTCGGATTTCACATAGCGATCGGGATTTCGGATTTTTTTAATGTCGATTCGGAATTTGGATTTCTTATATCGATCCGGTTTTCGGATTTTCTATACGAATTCAGATGTAGGATTTTGTTTTCATTCGGATGTCTGAGTTTTTTTTATTATAATACGAATTTTAGATTATCCGAAGAATATTTTATTGCATACATTTTGCATAATTCCGCGAATTCGTACTTTAAAATTCAAATCTTTAAAATACAGTTTTAGAATATTCAGATTATGTGATGGTATTAATTTGATTATTGCAGTGTTTGCATATCGATACGACCTTTTAAAATATCAATTTTGTTTGCATTTTTAAAGTTTTTTTTCATTTTTAATACGGTTTGTTGTTAACAAAGAATGCGTGAACTAGATCGCTGATTAATCGACGTTTACTACTACTCAGGAATGTCTCTCGAAGATATTGACTATTCAGAAAAAACGACAGCTATAATTTTTCAATGTTATAAATTTATTTAGTCAAAACGACTACACTCGCAAATTTTAATTTGTTGCGATAAGTGCATATACTTTAATAGCTTACAATTCTTACCAATAAGATTTAATTAGACCAATAGTTATTACGTCAATATTTAGCATTTTTACTTCAGCAAGGGAATTATTGTGATTGCTATCTTACATCTATACTTCCATGATGTGAAATATTTATGGAAGCAAAAAAAATACCTTTGTTAAAATTGTGGGGAAGTCCAGGCGCAGTTTATCGCTAGTTGTTTCTTTTTAAATCTAATTTTGCGTTAAGGACGATTTAAAAATTAATACTGGTTGTATAAGGAATGTTTATCCAAAACGTCTGTTTAGCATTAACGAGCACAGTACAGACTACCTGATGCTGTTTGTCAGTTTTATTTAGCATTTAGCCCTGTAATAAAATATTTGCAACACTTCGGAGAAGAATTTTGGTGGGAATTTCCATTTAGAAGTTTGAAGAGACCTAAACAAATTGAGTATTAAGGTTTCACAAATTTTACTGTTTGTCTTTTTATTTAATAAAATATACATTTCCTTCAGAAAATAAATTTAAAATTTTAATTAGTTAGAATAAGGAATTTGTGATCACTAGGCTTAGGATAAGTATGCATTTGCATATTTGCATATGCAAATGCATATTTTAGACATTTTTGGTAATAAATGCATATTTTATTATTAATGCACAATTTGCAGCATTTGTATGTTTAAATTGCATATTTATACAATTTTTTGTTATCAAGTACAGATTCACTTCGTCAAGCAGTCTGGGAATTTCCAGAAATTTTAAATAATCTTCTAAACGCCTTCATTCTGTATTTTGAATAGGTAGGTACTTTCTTAGTTGTTAAGCTTCGAAAAACCAGCATACTTGGAAATGCTAAGAGGATTACCAGGGTTTGATGAGTGACCCTGTTGCGTTAACGGGAAAACACCTGTGAAAGTTGAAAGATTAACAATTCATCATTTGATCAACAATCAGTTTTGCAAAAATTTTTTGGGTAGTTATTTGCTTTGATCGACTCTATGCTTCACTGTAGGGTGTCGCCTAAATAGTGGTGTCAACTGTTAAGTGCCATCGAATTTCGTTCAATATAATGTTAATACAACAAGTAGCCCTTAACTTTAAATTTATATAGTTTGCTTGGCGGGGGGGGGGCAATTAAACCTATTATCCCCTCGTCAATCAGCGCTTGTGTGAAAGTTTTAATGCTCTATTTATGTGTTTCCAATGAAAACAGTAATAAAGGCCAACTGCAAAAAAAATTTTACCATACAAAATTATTTGCAACCGATGTTTTTGTTTTCGGCGTTATTGCATACGATACTATTTCATTTTTTTATTGAAAATCGCAAAAAGTATAACCATAACTAAGTGACCGATTTCAGATTTGACATTTATCTGACAATTGATTCAAAATTAAAACATAAGCGTTAATTCCGTTTTAGTCTTGTAAGTTTTTAACGGTCGCGGGTCGTCAAAAATATTCCATGACACACGTGCGGAATTTGTGTTTTGGGCACTTGGCGGTAACAGAGTTCGACAACCCAGGTGCCGAAAACACTCATTTTAGGTACTTGTAGGTATCATAAATATCTATTCCATTGTTTTGTTTACGTATATTATACATATATAAATGTTATTGTATTCGGAGCTCTGTTAATAATTTTAATAAATAAAATTATCGCAGGTTAATGTTTTGGCATTACAATGCTAAAATTCTTCTTTCAAGGCTCGGCTGTGCAGATGTACGTTTTAAATTTTAAAACTAAATTCAAACTTCAATGAAAGTGATCTATTATCTAAAAATTAAAAGATTAAATTAAAAGAAATGACATTTTCGCTCCACATTTGTACATTTGTTTTTTTTTGAATAAATGTATGAAAATTACTGTCGCAAAACATTTTTCAATTACAAGGCCGACGACGCTAGGGTACAATAACGAGGTACCATTGCATTTGACCAGGGGCAATCTTAGAAATTCTTACAGAAATATACAAATGAATGACCACTATCCCAGCTTAAAAATACCTTTTTGCCGAATGAGTGAGACAGGTTTATTTAACACAGGTAGACCACAATTGTTTAGATAGCATTTTATCTAACCCAGCTTGCATACCTGATTTTCTTGAACATTTAATTTAATAAATAAACTAGATATCGGATTTTTCTGATAAATTCAGAAAACGGATTTTCACTTAAAAAAATCCGAATATAGGATTTTTCAAAAAAATCCGGATATCGGATTCTTCGGATAAATCCGGATAGCGGATTGTTCAAATAAATCCGGATAGCGGATTTTTCTGATAAATCCGGATAGCGGATTTTTCTGATAAATCCGGATAGCGGATTTTTCGAATGAATCCGGATGGCGGATTCTCATGACGGATTTTATCCGGATAGTAAAAATCTGACGGATTACGGATTATTCGGATACTGGATAATTTAAAATCCGAAATCCGGATTTTAAAATGGAACGGATTTGACAGCACTAGTTTGGTTTGCGATGCGGTGGGTCAGGGACACCGGACCTTCGCTTCCGATACACAGCCGTCTCGCACTCTTATATGAAGTACGGGGTGGTGTGGTAAGCACCACGTCTTAGACAGCTGCCGTACTTCCTTCGCCCCTCGAGGAGTTTGGTTCCCAATTTTTAAAGAGCGACAGGGTAGGCCGCCCGCCAGGCATCCAGTCTCAGATCCAAGACCCAAGACCATCCGCGTAACAGCCAAGTGCCCTAACCACTCGACCACTCTGGCGCGAGCAGCAAGTAGCAAAGTCTGGGTTTCTGATTTCAAAACAGCAAAAGATTTCGTTAAAATTCAATATGTAAACAAATACCATGAGTGTACTCAAATTTATTAAGTTACACGTAAAACATGCTGCATGATTTTGCAAAACTGCTACAACTACAACTGCAATATTTGAGATACATCGTTTTGCTCAGTGTTACACTTCGTATCTTGAAATGAAGGAAAAATGAAGCATAGACAAATAGAAGAACGAATAGTATTAGATGAAGAAAGTAAATAGATTAAAATGACATATTCATTAAATTGTTTCGTTTAGTACTTTCAAATAACTCTGTTATCATTTCTCTTGAAAATATACAAGCATCAATTGCAGATCATATACATAATAGGTAACTAAACGAGCTCGCATAAGGTCAAACATATAGGGAAGCTATTGTAATAATCACGTAGATAAAATTGCATGGAAGCAACCACTATATATTTACAGGGTTTATGCGGGAATTCATTATTAATTTATTTACTTATACTTTCAATATTGGCTAAATACTAGACTAAAAATACGGACATTGATAATTAAGTATACTGCAACGACACTAATTTCTACATTTATAAAGTATCTATTAATTATAGTGATGCACAAAGCAAGATTTGTTGTGTTGCTCAGCAACTTCTTGATTTGTCTTGTTAAGCAAGACAAGAAGTAAAACAGCTTCTTGTCTTTCAAATTTCTTGCTAGCTTAATTCTTGTCTTGCTAGCAAGACTTTTGCTTATTTTTTGTTCTTGCTAGTTGGGGGATTACCCGAACTATTGAGTCTCGATAAAGCGCCGCCGGCTTCCTGTCGCGTGCGCCTACTCGTTAAACGCCATTGTATCGCGTAGTACTGACTAAGAAACTTTTATATTTTGTTAACGCATTTGGTAGTTAGTAGACTAACATACATACTATACTTGCATATATTTTATTTGATTTCTTTGCATTAACAATTTAATTTTTGTATTTTATCGGTGCGCTCCAAATGAAGCAAACAAACAAACAGCAAAAAAAACGTTATTTATTTATTCTTTGAAATGTCAGTTTTGGACTTTTACATCTGCTTCGATTTCCCCATGGTTTTATCGTACAGAAATGACAGCTAAAATAGCAGTTTTGCGAAAAAACTTGTTTTTTATATTATTGATTTTTGCATTTTGTTTGAAACGCACTGCTTATTAAGAGTTATCTATATTAAATGAAGAACAATTTACTGGCTTTGAATTTATTGATCAGATTGAAACCTACCTACAAACTGTGCTTGTTATATTTTTATTGGCAGGGGCTGTCCTATTGTCTAATCATGGGTCTATTATGAAAATAGCTCATTTATCGCTCATATTACATTGCAACAAAACTTATAAATTATTATTTTGCACTACAGTATCATTTTGTTTTTACACACTCCAGTTCCAGAAGCGTTAAAATCGGCGTTTTGAAACTTTTGTTTTATGTATCTACATAATACAAGAAATCTTGTTTCTTGCAAACGTCTTGACAAGAAATCTTGTTCTTGCTCCAGCTAGTCTTGTCTTGTTTCTTGCACACCTACTTCTTGTCCTTGTTCTTGCAGCAAGAACAAGACAAGAACAAGAAAAACCAAGACAAGAACAAGAAGTTCGTGAAACACTAATTAATTATCTCAAGCGTAAAGGCGTATTTCATTTTTCTTTAAATAGGTAAGTTAATCATATTATTTAGTCTATATCCATATCGAAAAAGTCTGTTAATCTATATTTTAAACATCTCGTTCGCTTTTTGAAAACTTGAATGTAATAACACTGCACGAATGCAATAAACGCAAGCAATGCAAGAAATGCAGGAAACACAATAAATGCAAGGAAACCTTATTATTCTGGCACTTTTCTTGCAAACAATTTTTTGTTTTGTCTTGCAACTCTGATGATAAGTATTGTCTTGCATTTTGTGCAAGCGTAAGACAAGAACAAGAAAAATTCAAGACTGTCGTGAAACACTAATGATAAAGTGATGGCAATGATAACAGTTAATAAATAAATAATTCGAAAATAGGTCTGGGTTCATCACTGTATATAGAAATTGTCATATTACGTATTTTGTAAATTCACATCGACTATTAAAGCGTAAGAAACTTTTTATTTTCTCTGTCTTTTATGACTTTCATACAAGAAATAGGAAAAATATAATTATTGGGATGTGATACAACGAAAAGTAATCCATAAAATAATAGGAAACTATTACAAGCATGGCTATTAAAAGCATTATGAAGCATAGGATATATTTTTTATGACAATTGTTTAGGCTTACATACAGTCATGTACTTACAAAAACGCACTGTGCATTAATTGAATGCTTAAATATGAACTCTGTACAACATTTAATTATTTTTAACATGCGATAAATGATAAAGGGCGTTCGAATACTGGGTTGCATACAAACAGCCCCTTCTGATGAATGTATGGTTACATATGACCTATAATGGCAAATTAGCCCTCAGCAAGGATCAGCCTAACCAAACAAATGGGTACGCATGGCACTCTCGATATTGATGCCACACATACGCACACAGAGCCTACTTGATTTGTGATAGACGCGTATCTCTTACAACTTATTGAAAAGCTCGACTAAAGCTCTATTATGCCCACTCTATTGGGTATTGATCCTATAGAAAGGTTTAGCTTTATTGTAACTAAAAGTTTTTAGTGTATTTAACTGTACAACACACAAGATTTAACAAGAAGGTATCTCCAAACTTTCAAAGCAGTGGGCTAGAAATAAAACATGTTTGGTAAACTACTGAAAAATGCAGTTAATGCTGAAGTATATTTTTTTAATCAATCAATTAATTAATTAAAATCATAAACTAAATTCAAAAAAGTTTTTTACAGACTATTTCATACTAGAACATTTTAAAGACTTACTATTTATCGGTTTCATACACGTTTAGAACAGCCAACTAAAGAAAGAAAAACTAAAACGGTTCATTTCATCAAAACCCTACAAAATGTAGTAGACTGGCTGTTACTTTTGAAAATATTAAAACAAATTTCTGAACTAGAAGTAGAAATAGGTACTATTTTGTTGTAAAACTTAAAACAAAGTTTTTGTTTTCGGTTGTACGTTAGGTTATTAGCTGTGAAATATTTTATAAAATACACATAATTTAACGCCAATTAGTCAAGACATTATTTATATTTTCTACTTCAGTTGCAATTTTAAATAATCCAAAAACAATAAAATTAAATGAATGCAAATCAAAGACGTTTTCCGCATTTTCAAAGAAAACCGTAAGCTTTTACGCTTCTGCGTATTTATAATCATAACTTTGAAGATAAATGACGTAAGTGTAGTAAACAAGTCGGCAAAGAAGTTCACTCTTGGATAATAAATATAAATTCTAACTTTCAATTAAAAAAGTTACGTTTTACCTTTAAACACCACCACGTAAAATTAAAAATTAAGCGCCAAATAAATAAACCGTTGCCTTTAAACACAATATCGCATACGCGAAGGTCGAACTTATCGAGCCAAATGATTTCAGCTACGACACAATCAACCAGTATATTATCCTCAATAGGTTTGCATACACAATAATTGCACATTGATAGAAATAATGCAATGATCAGATGGAGAGATTCAATGAAATAGTAGGGATTTCAGAACGCAACAAGCACGGCAAAGGCACGGCCTCTGGTAGTTTTTACTTTAGTGACACCGCCGCGACGTTCAGCGGCGGTTAGGTGCAGCGTGCAGCTCGTGTGTGTTTAGTTATTTTATACGTAGTTCTCAAATCTGCAGCAAATATAAAAATTTTTGTTGACCACCTTTTAAAAGAAAAATGTATTAGATACTCTTACGAAAAATAAATAGAAATAAAAATCATGAGCGATGTACTTCAAAATGACTAGGGCCGTTACAGACAGACAGTAGGACGAAATTTAGATCCTTTCACACTAGATGGTATGAAAGAATGGACTGGGCAACTGAATAAAAAGAAACTATTTTGCTGGAGTTGCTTACTATTTTCATATATATTTAACTCTTCAAAGGTATAGTCTGATACAGGACATTCTGTTTCAAAATTCTTTCAGCTGCAATTAAAAAACGTGCGTCGACCAAAGAACATTTATCTGCAACTGTTAGAATAAAATTATTTGGCCAAATCACGCATTAACTTGGTTTTAGACGAAGGCTTAGGTTATCAAATTAAAGTACATAATAACAAAGTGAAATTTAATAAAGATTTTATGCGTAGATTAATTCATTTAACAACAGGTTTTGGTAAATTAGAGTTGCCGTAATTCTTTTACTTTTTAATCTTAATATTAAGCATATTTTGCCATTGCCTACCCAAATTTTGAACTCACGGAATGCCACTGGTATAACTACGTTATCTTGCTGTAAGCATTCACATGAAGATAATATATTTGTTTAAGAAACGTAACCGTGCAAAACAGCAATTATTTAATATTGCAATAAACATTCAGCTGTAAAAAATACTAAAAATGCTATAAAATAAAATAATGTTAGGTTGAGAACTACAAACGAACAAGAAGAGCAGTAAGAACACGCGTAGAAGTTTCACTCAGAACTTGTGTGCTCGGCACAAGCACGCAATTCTTTTTTTTAATGGTTCAACTTAAACAAAATAAATTTAATAGTTTTAAAAAATTAGAGGAACACCTAAAACTTATGAAGTTAGAACGGTTTGGTAAGTAAATTGTGGAAATTGTACGTATTTTTTTAAAGACTGTAACTATATTACGTGTTTTCCAAGAATTGGGAAAAATGTAATTTTTCAGAACAAGATGAATTAAACTGAAAAGTGCCGCATCAGTTAACTGTAGAATTTAGCAGCGTGTTTACGATATGCTGCTCTTCTATGTTATCTAAGTCATCAACCTTTGGGCAACATTTTTTTTGTTAATCTTTTAAATAGTTTGAACAACCAGTCATATGTTATATTACAAATTTTCCCCAAAATATTAATTGTCAAGGGGCAAATGTATTATACACGTAAATCAAAATATCGTTTATTTCTCCATCAAAGTTATTTATCATCCAAACTAAAAACGCTCAAACTGTGGAATAACAACACTTGAAAAATACAGTACCCTTCCATATGAGTAACTTTATATCAGATACGTATTTCTATAGCTAAGCTGTTATCTGTGACAATGTCAGTTTACCACTGATGATAATAGCTTAGCTATCGAAATACGTAGCTGGTATTAAGTCACTTGTGTGGAAGAGTGCTGCAGTTTTGAAGTACTTGTCATCAATTTAAATATATGCCAATATGATTAATAATTAATTAAATTAAAGTTATCTGATAAAAACGATAAGTAAATAAGTAATAAGTAACCTGTACAAAGGTTTGCAGTTTGCGTTAATACGTACCAGTAAATTTGAGCTTGGACTAGGCGTCACTGCTCTTTTAACATTCTAACTATATTTTTGAAGGCACTAATACAACAGCCCCGTTATTATTATATTAAATTAACCTTCAAGTCTGCGCTTGTTCCATTCAAAAATTTACAATTTCTTACTTGTTAAGAAGCTATGATCATAACGAAAATAATAACAAACGTTAAAGAAAATCCAACATTTCAATCAAACAAATGAACGCACAGATAACAGAATACAGCATTGACAGTCACTTTGAACAAAATCCTGCCAAAAAATGTTATTTTTAATGATTGTATGACACAATCTAAATTCTACGACCTGATCATGCTGTAGGCTTCGCGCGGCTTCGTGCACGGTCGAACTGTTTCGAAGTTTAAATTACGTGTTTTAGCAACTAACTACATGTTCATCGTGGCTCAAATGAAAATACGACTGTACAGCGTTTTGCTGCATAAACAGTTGAGAGATCGAATCCCAGTTGGGGCCAATTTTTTTAAATTTTATATATTGCTTTTTTTAAAACAATGTTGTTGATCTTTGCCGTTTACGCGAGGTTATGGTTACAAGCAGTTATATTTTTAAAGAAAAAATACGAAAACAAAGTTGCATTCACTCACTGATAAATTACTCCTAATCTGCGCCTGCGCGCAGGCTGCAAAATGGTCAGGCCCTAGACGCTTGCTACAATCCCAGATACGACTTTCAATTTTCAAGACAAACTAGATAAGTTTATTTCTATGTTTTGGTTGTAGAACTATACATTCATCTTCCATCAGCATTAACATCAAGTTTTGATTCGCATTGTAAATTCTAAGTTTTAAAAAAATGGCAAAAATTACCTATCAATAATAATTTAAAATATATTTTTTAACTTCCGATTTTTTATACTAACCTTAAAAGAACTGCTCAAGCGTAACACAATCGGAAACCGTATGTCTATTATAAGCAGGCACTTCCCTAGCCGATTCGGTATTAAAGAGAGAATACCTTGAGTCGACAGATCTCAATCCAACAGAATTCTCTTTGTGGAGCAATCCCAAGAAAAAAGTTAAAAGTTTTAATTTCCCAAGAAGTAACAGTCATTTCAATCGATTTGCTTACTCATGCTGTTTACAGTTTTAAGAAAAGGTTTTTGCTACCTTAGTAGTATCAGAACAAAAACTCGGAAATGTTAAATATTTCTTTTGAGTAAAGTATCTTTATTAATTATAAACATTATTTCAATTTAAAAAATACTTACTTTTGATTAATCCTGGATTTCAGTTACTTTTAATTTCGTGATAACAGAAAAACCTATTTAATTGCTAGATAAGTTGAAAAACAAACAAAAATGTGCAGTAAATTACGCTTACATTCACACAGAAAATAATAGACCTTAGTTAATACTATAATATGTAAGAAACATTTTGAGTACCATTAATCTGCAGTTACATCTTGAAAACATTTTGATATTCGCTGTAGTATATAACACACGGGAGTGCATAGAGAATGCAAAGATAAATGAAATGAACTCTTGGGATAAGAAATAAAGTAAACAGCACTTGTCGCCTCGGGGCTTGCATTGTAACATTGCAGTCCGTGCAGGGCGGAGGGACTTAAACACAATATGGCCGACCGCTTCGCGTTATTATTGCAAAGTGCAAACCGAGCACAATAAAGGTTATTACCGTTATTAAACGTCTAACGCTTATTATTAAGATATTGAAATTGTTTCTTGCCTTTGAATTTTTCTGAATTTTAAATAGCTTTATGACCTTTCCTGCCTACTACAAGTAGTAATTGCAATTAAAAGCTGAATTTAATTATTATAATTAAGTTAAAATATACAATACAAACGCCATGTGGTTAGTACAGGTTTTATTTCTACAACATTTTCTATTTAATAATTTAATCTCGACACTTTATAACGTTTTACCTACTACAATAAAGAAATATTGATTTTATGGGGTGATTTTCTGAAATTTCGGTTTAGTGCAATTCGTTCCATTTCGTTTCTTGCAAGCAAATTATCTAAAAAAACTTAGACCACCACTATCAAATGCAGAAATTGATCTTTTTCTAATTCCCCACAGAATGGCTTCCGTAAAAATTACGTAATCACTCTCAAGCAGCTATTAGGTCATAAATAAACTCATAAATTTGAACATGCAGTTAATAATGGCATTGAAAAGTAATCAACTTCTTGAATTCAAACAAAAATTAAGCAATGACGCTACTTTAAATTTTTTAAAGATTTAATTACACTAGAAGCATCAATTAAAATAAGCAAAATTTAAAAAACCAACAAAGTTTGTACAAAAATTATGGAAAATCAGAATTTCGCACCAATGGTGGCTGGTAAACTTCTTTTATAAGAAGGCAGGCATTTTTTGTAATAACAAAATAGTTAAATTTAAATAATATGTTTTAAAGCATTATTTCATACAATAAATTAGACAAAAATAACACGTAAATTTAGAAGAACCTTTAGCAATTACAAATTTGGAAAATTGTACAAAAACATTCTTAGTTTATAGTTTTATACATTAAGTCTATCCGCTTTTCTTTTTACGTAATAAAATGCACGATAACAAGTTGATTAAAATTGTCTACATTTTGAATTAAACCATCTTTGACATAATTCAAACAACGCCTGACTTAAAATACTTTCTGTACATGACAGATACAACAAAAAGAAAATTAGAGGGAAATGCATTGTTGCACAGAATGTAAAAGTGCGTTAGTCATAACAATAATATAAATACAGTAGAAGTTAATTGATACTTCGTCACTTTTTTTGGTTTATTAAAAGAGATCACAAGCACCCATATCTATTTAAAAAGTGCCATTTAAGTTGCAGTTTGGTATCTCCTGAATTTTAATTATTATTTTTTATAACTGTGTATTCACGACAGGAGAATAACAGTAATGTGCAGCGAAGAAAGTTGCAAAGCAACAAATCGCTATTTGGGTGTGAAAGGAACCCGCTAAGCGAGTATCTACAATCACTACCGGCCTCTAGACACAACACACGAAACGCCGTGTTGCAAAAGTAAATCAAGAAAAAGATTTTAGTTTCAACTAATGCTAGGATAGACCACGACATGTTTCGTTCTATTGGAACTCATCAGGTAGACGCAAACCTCGCTGCAGTTGAAACCAAAACCGACAGGCAAAATAAACAAAACAAATTTCTCTAAAAAAAATAGTACCTCCCTAAAGCATGCTTACTTTTTTGTACAACTGTTCGGCTAATATCGTAGTATCTAGAAAGTCTTAATCTATAGCACACTAGATTAAATACGTTTAGCGAGTTAATTAATTGAAGAAAAATATGTGTTACTTTCTTCTAATTTTGTTTAAGTTCATATTCAATCATTTTTCCACGTATAAACATACTGTTTTTTTAGTTTTCATCAATAATATTCTTTGAGAAAATCCAGAGAATAGTTTTCTTTAATATTTGTCTGTTCTAGTTTTTTGCTCGCATCCATGGCTCCATCTACAACGAGAGAGGAAGCAACCTTTTTAAGTTTTATAGAAGTGCAATTCTTTACTTTAAAATAAATTTATTATCACTAACATTTACTAACTTATACAATAAACATAATACATAATCAATTTTGTAACTTACATTATATATTTACTTATCTTTATTTAGTTAAATTAACATTACAATGTTTTTCAGTTTTAATACAATGCAATAATACATTATAAAGCACCGTTTTGTTCTGGAAATAGAAATTGCAGTCATCTAGGATTTTGACCAAAACATTTTACAACTTTTCGAATAAAAATTGTTTTTATGTCGCCAGTTACAATATCTCTCTGCACGCTCATTAAGCAGAGACCATTCAACCTATGGTCAGTTATTGGGGATCGCGACCATGTTTTAACCCTTCGCAACGTACTAAATGATCTTTCAATGTTGCACGTCGTACAAGGCAGTGCTAATAAATTCAAAATACCTTCATATACAGCCGGGTAAAACACTTTAGATTTCGCCAAAAGATACTGCAGTGACAATTCTGAAGTATCTTCCAAGGACATGTTCCACTTATCAAACCAAAATAATGCCTGTTTTGTTAAGATTGTCTATGTTATAAAATTTGTAACTACTGATAACAGATTTTGTATGTTAACTCTTTCGACATAATTTAATATTCTTAGTATGTAAATTAGCTAAATCAGAAACTTTTACTACTTGAGAAGAGAATCAGCTGCTTTTTAGTGAAACTATTAAAGAATCAACATAGGGTACAATAATATGCTCTGGCTGTAATAACTTTTTGTTGATTCGCCACTATAATTCGCATGTTAAATTTGATTAGAACATCGCCATGGTATTTTAATTAATTAAACGAGTTCATTTTCAAATTGCAAAATACTACTCCACAGTTTATCAAATGATTAATTGCATTCCTTCGTTTAAAAATATAGTTAATAAGGTATTAATATGTTCTTTAACTTCTACTATATTAATTTCAACACCCTGTAAAGTATTCGTTACAATTTCTAATGCAGCAGAGTTTTTACTGATTTATCAATATTACAATTTACTTTCGGCTTAGACCGCGTCGTCATTTGGGAACTACACCCAGCATAATCAGGTAAGGACCGACCTGTAGCTTGTTTGCCTTTACAAGCATTTGCCTAGAAGTCTGAGTCATATTTGTTCGTAGGCCCTGCCTGTCTAAACAGGGCCGTGTGCTTAGTTTATTTAAACCTTGGGGCGGACAAGAATTTGATCTTAATGTATCGTGTTTGTCAGGATAAGAATACTTTATCGGCTTATGCCTGTTAGCTGTTTGTGAACCCATACAAACTAACGTTTCGCAAGACATTGCAGCTTGCATCTTCAGAGTGAATAGAACACTGAATTCAAATCCGGGAAGCGGAGGTATTTAAACCGCTTTGAGCCAGTCGAGCAGAACGGCGGAGTTCTGGTTGGCTGTCACCGTTGGTTAAAGACGGATACCGGAGTCCAAGCTTTACTGAGTCTAAAACCATCTTCCCTGTTTATGTTGTCAGGTTGTTTCTCAATTTCAATTGCTTCACGTATGATACGAGGGAAGTAATGAGGTACTCTGGCGAGTATACCCGAGCATTGTCAGAGTCCATCTTATGCCCAGTTAAACCAATATGTTCAGCCACCCCAGATTTTGTGATGCGTTTGTGTTTGCAATTACCTTTGTGCTCTCGCAATCTTAACTCAATGGAACGACCAGTTTGTCCGATGTAGTTTACCTACAGATATAAACCAATTAGTCGCAATATGTTTGAAAAACACCTTTTTTAGTTGGAATGGCAACTTGTATGAACAGGTTGAAGGAGCGGCTATGGGTTCACCGCTATCACCTGTTATTGCAAACATACACATGGAAGACTTTGCAACCAATCGATCTCACGATCACGCTCCACCGGATCCGTCTTTTCCCAACGGTGACAGCCAACCAGAACTCCGCCGTTCTGCCCGACTGACTCAAAGAGGTTTAAATACCTTCGCTTCCCGGATTCGAATTCAGTGTTTTATTCACTCTGAAGATGCAAGCTGCAATGTCTTGCGAAACGTTAGTTTGTATGGGTTCACAAACAGCTAATAAGCATAAGCCGATTAAGTATTATTGTACTGGCAAACAAAATACATTAAGATCAAATCCTTGTCCGCCCCAAGGTTTAAATAATCTAAGCACACGGCCCTGTGTAGGCAGGCAGGGCCTACCAACAAATATTGCTCAAACTTCTAGAGCAAATGCTTGTAAAGGTAGACAAGCTACAGGTGGGTCCTTGATTATGCTGGGTGTAGTTCCCAAATGACGACGCGGTCTAAGCCGAAAGCAATATTGGTTAAAATCGTTTTGACCATTCCTGTTTCGACATGTACAGCAGAGCGTTCCTTTTCTGCTTTTAGGCGCTTAAAAACCTACCTCAGAAATAATATGACCCAAAGAAGATTGAACGACCATGCAATTGTAAACGTAAATAGGGAACTGGCCGACGAGATAAATCTTGACACTGTGGCTGACATATTTATAAATAGAACTATAGCTCGCAGGAATACTTTTTTTATAAGTAAATAATTAGCATTAGCGCAATATTATCATATTTATGAGCTGAAAATATTTCTCTTATTTAATTTTTTGATTTATTTTACTTAAATAAAACAGTTTTGTTCATTTTTTTGTATGTTTCAAAAATGTCTTATTAAAATATTTTTTAATTTGATTTTATTAATTATTAACCTTTATATTACGTTTTTTGGAGTCTGCATCAGCCCAACTTGTCAAATGTTAGCATTTGTGATTTGAGTGAGCACCCCTGAGCATTTTCAAAACCCGGCGCCTATGTGCACACCTACTTCTTGTTCTTGTTTTGCAGCAAGAACAAGAAAAGGCAAGATAAGAACAAGAAGTTCGTGAAACACTAATTGCTTCCGCATAGTCCTGAGTCGCTGTATCGATATTTACCGATCCTATTCATCAATATTCCATCGTATCGATACGTGAATAATACGTTGATAGTTATCGATAATTCAATAGGGCAATACGTATATACAATTTACGTATCGAACATCTATGCTAAATTTTTCGCATCGGCCAGGTCTAACTACTACATTACAAGCCATTTTTAGTAAAACATACTTAGTTCTAGATACCGCATTAAAATTTTCTAATACAGAACACGTACACAGTGTATAAAAAGTATTTTATTCTGTAATAAAGCAGCTATAAACAAATTGTTTAATTCATTAAAAAGTGCATTTTCTGTTTACCTAATTCAGGAGCAAGATTATTCGCATTACCTTCATTAAATTGGTACCGTCTTAGCTTACTCTGTCATGACTTCTCAGGGGTTATCAAATCAAACCATTTAAGAAATTGTTGTATAATAAGCATGCAATAATTTTAAAGGGTAACTTTTGTTTCAATGGTTTAAAGCCATTTGAAAAAAAAGCATATTTAAAACTATATCTTTAAAAAGGCATTTTTAGCAACAAATTATGACACTGTAGTTTAAGTTTTCTTATCACTGAAATTAGAAATATTTAGTATTTTCACGCATGAATAAGAAAAAGTGCAAATATCTTTCGATGCCATTACTTTCTTTCTATACTTACAGCTGTATCTGTTATTACAAAACCAAAAGAGAATATTTTTAATAGTAAGATGGGTTGTCATCGCACTGCTTTTCATATTTCATGTATGCATGTCTCTTGAGGCGGTGAGGGTAGTTAAATTGTCGTACAGGGTGCATATCGATTTTTGCAGTCCTGAACACGTAGAAAGCTCCAGGCAGTTCCAATTAGTCTATACTTTTCGCTATGACAACAGTACAAATCAGTGCATGCTAGCGTTTTACAAAATTATTTAAATTTTTGTTGGTCATTTTACCATACGCGCACAATAATTTAGAACCTTATTATATAAAACTGTTTCTGAACACTTTAAAAATGTACAGTAGCATAGAAACTTTTATCATTGTTGTTATAATTTTGTATAAAAATACGTGAAAAAACAATAGTGTGGAGAAACTTTTACTAACAACTCTTATTTGCATTTTCAACGACGAATTATACCGGGTGATCATAAGAAAAAATGATTCAGAGCAGGCCATGACCGAAGTGTTAAAGTTGGCAATACTTAATATAAGCCAATTGTCAAATGTTGACAGCTGTAAAAAATTTTGGTTAGATACATTTAACTTAATGTATCTACCAAAAATTTTGACAGCTGTCAATACTTGACAATTGGCTTATATCAAGTATTGCCAACTTTAACACTTCGGTCATGGCCTACTCTGAATCACTTTTTTTACGATTACCCGCTAATACGCCTAAAAGCCCAATTGAATTCATTTCGTACCGTTTATTCTGTATTATAGAGATTAAAATTTTCATAAATTTGAATGAGATATTATACTGCATCGAAGTTATAATATTCATGACAAAACAATTTCGTAGATGATCAAGCGTGTTTAAAATTTTAAGGAAATCGGATGGATACTTTGGAAAAACATTTAAAAATATTTTATATGTGAATTCTATACACTAAAGCGATGAAATAGTTCATATCAACAAGTGCGTGCCGAAAAATAATGCTCTCAAACCTACCTCAAAAAAGGAACAGTTCCATCATTATTTTAACAGGTGTTTCTTAAATAATAACATTACATTTTGTGTAAAACTGCACGATGCAGTTTTAATGTTTGTCTAATGGTTTGCTTAGTATGCTGATACAATATGGCCCATAGATAACTGAATACTTCACTAAAATGTGTAGGGGAGCCTACATCTAGTTTTCCAACGGGTAAGTTTTCGCACATCTATTATCTCTGCTGATGGATGTTATACTCTACCATAGATTAATAACTCCTTAGATATCTGACTAATGGTTATGCTTATTTGGTTAGTACCGGAACAGCCCGCATCGCGTCGCTGTCATCGTTTGGAACAGACATGTACTATCGCTACTATCTGCGCGGTATGTTGCCGTTCGACGCTAAGTTGAGTGAAATGGCTATAGCGAAGTCACGTGTTTTCAACTTCGTACAATTAACTAATTCCTAATCTCAGAAAAGGTAAATTTCGTTTACCTGAGCATACTTATATGCGTAATTATTTACTGTGGCACCTATTTGGCTTATGACTTTGAGTATTTAAGAACTACTCTATTAACAATAGATTTTGCTATTTTAGTAAGCGCAATTACGAATACTACAGGTAATAACGATGTGTGGTATTACTAACTCTGAAAATTTTGTTATTTCTATGCAAAATTATTTCATATAAATTTAAAGTAGGTACTTATGTAGTATATTTTTACTTTTCTGTACTTTCAGTATAGGGAAGTATTGATTTCATGCAGATTTTCGTTTTTGAGATTTTAACGGAAATACATGTTTTGAACCTCCGAGAACCCTAAAAAGTGGTTTAGAAAAAATGTCCGCTTGTTTGTTGCTACATAAAAATTTAAAAAAAGCATACAATGTTGAGTATTTATTAACACGACGACTTACACAAGATGCGTTAGAAAATACATTTTCTGTATTTCGCCAGAAAGGGGGATTTAATGATAATCCAACTGCAAGAAGCTTTAGATTATTGTTCCGACATTTTTTTTGTGCAAATTTAAAAAAACCGGTGGTAAATTCAAACTGTGAAGAGGATCAAGTAGAATTTGTATTTAACATCAAGGATTTATCAATGCCTCTCCCACCATCTTCTTCAAATGCCCTGATATCTGCGAATGCATATAATAAGGATAAAGAGGACACCGAGATCAGCAAGATAAGTGTACAGAGTGTTGCAACACGCGAAATCACGTTAGAAGACTGCTCTATACGGTACACTGCAGGATTCGTATTGCGAAAATGTATATAGAAATTTAAATGCAGCACATGCGAAAAAGAACTCAAAGGTATGTCAGAACCTCGCTGTCTGCGATCAAAACCTAAAATTAGAAAGAGTAAAACTGACACCGAACTTATAAAACAAAAGGCTTATCCCTGCAATGTATCTGTTTTCGGAAGACTGTGCTCTAACTAATGCGGTTGTAAAAATTACTTTACAGGTGTTTGCTGCATTGTATCCAGCTATAAAAAGACAAAAATAATGAATATTTTGTACCAGAGATCGCTAATGCAAGTAACAAACATACTTCCTGGTTTTCTTACTGCTACTGAGTCTTGCATAAAACATAGAGAGTTCATAATTCGCTATCGCTTACTAGTACGTTTGCAAAAACAAACTACCTGGGAGTCAAAATATATTCGAAAACCTAAAAGTGGAGTAAAAATGAATTCAAAAATTCGCAAATTGTCACATATTTAAGATTACGAAAGCTTACTTCTACCTATGTTTGTTCAGGATTCCGTCCACATTTCAATGAGAAGTTTATAATATAATTATAATAGTATATTTAAGCTATATTTAAGCAACATCATACTAGCAATAAGATTAGTTAATTAATCAATTATTTCTAATATTTCTATCCTAAAATTTAGATTACTGGACTTTTGTGCAATGTTAAACAACAATCGGCTGCTAGTTCAGAAATGTATTCTCTATTTTTAATTAAAAGTATAAATAGTACATTCCTAAATAAAGCTACTATTGTCATAAATTGAGATGTTTTTTTTAATAAACAGGATATGAATTTCTTGAGAAATGCCTCATCAAAATTTATATCACGTTAAACATAATAAATGTATATATAAATAATAACGTATACTATTTTTGCTGTAATTTTAATATTCGTATTTATAAAAATATTACTTAAGCTTAATAGTTCAAAAATGTATTAATATAATACTTGAACAGGTAGAAAGGAAACCCTGCTCAGTGCTTTTACCTGCTTCAAGATTTAATCCTCAACAAAGTTGACCAGTTAAGTGGTTCATTGCTTTTATTCTACCACGATTCACTTGAGTAAGTTTTCAGTACCTGCCGGTACTGCCACCTAGGATACTTTAATGTCACTATTTCGAGCAGAACTACTACACCATTTAAATCAGTGATCTAAGGAGTTATTAATCTATGACTCTACTGACAATGTATCATAATCTCTATTACATACGTCCAGTGTGGCGACAAAAGTTTGAAATGATGTTGATACCTGCAAATAATATTGTGGAATCATGACAGGGGAATTACAAAGTAATGTGCGGCGAGAAAAGTTGCAAAGCAACTATATATCGGTTTGTTGCTTTGCAACTTTTCTCGCCGCACATTAGAGGGCATTACTTTGTAATTCCCCTGTCATGATTTTGTCTTCTGGGTATATTTCTGCCTGTCTGTTTTGGTTTCAACTGTAGCTAGGTTTGCGTCCACCTGATGAGTTCCAATAGAACGAAACATGTCGTGGTCTATCCTAGCTATAGTTAAAACCAAAATCTTTTTCTTGAATATTGTGGAACTTTAGTGCGTTTGGAAATTATAAGTAACTTTACAGACCTGTGGAGAAATAACAGTGTAATCGCTTTTTACTTTCCCATACTTCTACTGAAGTAATGATTTCATGCAAATTTTCGAGTTTCAAATTTTAACGGAAATACGCGTTTTGGGGACCAAGGAACCCAAAAAAGTGGTTTTCAAAATATGTCTGTCAGTGGGTAAGAGGGTAAGAGGGTGGGTGGGTGGGTGGGTGCGTTCGTTCCCTTATATCTCCGGAACCCCCTGACCAATTTAAATAAGATTTGGTGTGTGGAAGTTTTTTAATTGCAGGTAGTTCTTTGTAAGGTTGTTAATCAGAACTGGAACTGGAAACAGAAAGTAGACCAGTCTTAAGACAAATAAAATGCTTTGTTTCCAAATGTTGTATCTTTAAAATGAAGGCCGCTATGAATTTTTGAAAATTTTAACTTTAATGCCCAATTACTCAAAATGAAATACAATATCATACAAATTATTATATTATCGGATAGCCCTTAATAAGTATAGTCAAATGATGTAAAAATATTTTTGGAAAAATAAAAAATGTAAATATACCAGCGGTTCAAAATTTTAGAAATTTTCAAAAAAAATTACTCCAAAACTACCCACACTATTTCTTTGAAACTTTCTGAGCCAATAGAGCTTGCAATAAACTACAAAATTTGTTTAACTAATTTCCCAAATTTCATTCTGACGCGTTTTAAAAAATTTTAAAATTGAATAATTTTTTATTCCTAAACGCAAACGCCGATCGTTATAAACTTTTATCAGTTCAATAAACTATTTGAAGTACTTTATTAGGATCAGCAAGAATTTTCAACTATTTTGAAAATTAAGGAAGAAAACGGTACTTTTTAATATCAACAACGTATTTTCCGGCAGTTACGTAATTTTAACTACGCCTATCAATTAGCTTTAATAAAAATAAATATTTTCATTTCGTGCATATTTTTGATAACTCTACAAATAAGGTTGTTATAACTATTTCCGTTAGCGCATTAGCTATCTTGGCGCCTTTTACGTAGTAGGGGGGCGCACCGTCCGTACCTACATAACCAACGCCTTGAGTCTGCAGCGGGCTTGTACCGGTTAGATTAGATATAAATTTCCATCCCTTCTTGGCATGAGAATATTTAAAACGTAAAAAGTATGGGAAAGTACCAGCGACTTGTTTCGCCCATTTTTTCGATAACGTTCACAATAGTTGCACTAAAAATTTATATGTGAGCGCTACTGATTTAGCTTATTTTCAACTAATTTTTGTTTGCATAAGTGCACTAAAGGTGTCTTATATAAGGGTTACATAATCACGTAATATTTGCTTCTAAGTATTTTGTATCTTTTTAATTTTTAAAGTTTTGCCTAGAAAATCTTTTCTCCATTCAAAAATACACAAAAAAGGTGCTTATGTTGAAAGTCGCTATATCTAACAGTTTTTGAAATAATTCACGTTTTATGAACAATCAAGTAGCCATGAATTTGTAAGTGTTTCTTTAAGATGCGACAATATTTAATACAACTTTAAGAATAAGTTTTACACATCGAAGCAATAAAATAAGTTCCTGTAAATATGGGTCAGGAAATTCTTCTTTACGGAGTTATAACCTCCTGAAGAGTCAATAGTTTGAATAGCTGAAATTTTCCGTTTCCGCAGACAGTAGCTCTGTAATGAAGCATTTCGTGACCAATGTTTATGGAAACTTTTCTGTCGTTTTCATATATAGGACCTCACTCTCAAAGTTTGTGGAAACTATTTGGAGATCTTGAGAGAAAACACGTACCTTCATGGTAACTTAATTTTCCAGGAACGTTAATTTATCTTAAAAACTGTTTAGTGACTTTCATTAAACGGTGCTTTTAATGAAAGTCACTAAACAGTTTTTATGTTTTGCATGGAGAAAAAGATTTTCTACACAAAACTTCAAAAATTGTAAATATAATATGTAATGTAATATATTTAGAAGAAACTATTATGTGACTTCCCCCCCCCTCTTCCCATATGAGACACCGCCGGTGCACTTATTTAAACAAAAATTAGTAGAAATAAAGCTAAATCAGCAGTGCTCAAATATAAAATACTAAGCTTTCAGTGCAATTACTGCGAAAGTTATCGACAAAACGGTGAATAGACTGTTCGTCCTTCAGAGGGCTGTAATTCCGCAATAAAACATTTTCAGACATAAGTACGTGTGAACTTTTCTTGCTGAAATAGCCCAAGAAATCACCTTTTAAAGTTTCTGTACGTATTTAAGAAGCACCGTAAATGTATTTTAGCAGTGTTGGTTTTTAATCATTTTGACCTATAATTTAAGGAAGAAAACGTATAAAATTCATTTTGGTGCATTATCAATGTACTGGATAATTTATCTCGGCAATTAAGAACATTTACCTCAGTAGTGAGTTTTCACAGCTGCAGCTGTTGAGTAGCAAAAAACTGTATTGGAGTTACACTTTTCTGGTTAAGAAAATTAGGTCAACTGAATACAGGTATGTATTTTCACTAGATAATTTTTAATATCGGTGCTAGTTATATTAATAGAAAAATAGGCGAAACAGGTCGCTGGATCTTTTCTATACTTATTATGTTTTAAATATTCTCGCGTCAAGAAATGATGGAAATTTACATCTCTAGCCGGTACAAGCCCGCAGCAGACTCAACCCGTTGGTTATGTACAGGCGGCTTCTACTATGTAAAAGGCGCTAAAATAGTTAATGCGCTCACGAAAATGGTTATAACAACTTTATTTCTACAGTTACCAAAAATATGCAAAGAATATATTTTTTTAATTAGAGCTAATTGATAGGCGTGGTTAAAATAACGTAACTGCCGGAAAACATGTTGATATTAGAAAGTAGGTAGTATCGTTTCTTTTTTATTTTTTAAAATACTAGAAAATTCTTGTTGATCCTAACAAACAACTTCAAATAGTATATCAAACTAATAAAAGTTTAAAACGATCGGCGTTTGCGTTTTAAAAACCACTTTTTTAGGTTTGTTGGGGTTGGGCCCCAAAATGCGTATTTCCGTTAAAATCTAAAATTTGAAAATTTTCATAAAATCATTACTGTCCTTACTTCAATCTATGTATATTTCACGAAAATGGTTATAACAACTTTATTTCTACAGTTATCAAAAATATGCAAAAAATATATTTTTTTTTAATTAGAGCTAATTGATAGGCGTGGTTAAAATAACGTAACTGCCGGAAAACATGTTGATATTAAAAAGTAAGTATCGTTTCTTTTGTTAATTTTTAAAATACTAGAAAATTCTTGTTGATCCTAACAAAGAACTTCAAATAGTCTATCAAACTAATAAAAGTTTAAAACGATCGGCGTTTGCGTTTTAAAAACCACTTTTTTAGGTTTGTTGGGGTTGGGCCCCAAAACGCGTATTTCCGTTAAAATCTAAAATTCGAAAATTTTCATAAAATCATAACTGTCCTTACTTCATTAGAAGTGGGGGAAAATAAAAATAAATTAAAAGTGGCAAACCTAGACTCGGACTCTCCTGTATTTTTACTTACTTACATTTTTTTCCAAAAAAAAACAAAGCATTACAAAATACTGTATAAATAACAAATTGTCTCATACCCCTATACTATTATTACTATTTTAATCACTCTTGGTTAGAGCTAGGAACTGTTTTCGGTATATCAATATTTATATTAATATATTAAATAACGATATAGAATATTGAAAATATCGATATAGTCGAATATATCGATATATCAATATAATCGATATAATAATTTTATCGAATGTAATGATATATCGATTTATTCAATATAATTGATGTATTAGATATATGTTGATATATCGGTATTTTATCAATATCAATAGCAACCGATGTTTTGATTTTTTGGAAAACAATTCTTTGGTATTAAAGAAAACCAGAGACGATACATCAGATTCATTAGCCAAAGTAAGTCGTCAGAAAAAATTAACCCGCCTATACATTACTACCGTTTATTAAATAAAGATGGATGCATTTTTGACTTTCAAAAATTCAAGAAAAACGTTACAGAGAAATTATGGCGCTAGGACACTAACCAAATTGTGGCTTATTCCTAGTCTCCAATTGTAAAGCCCCAGTTTTTGAACAATACTGTTTTGAAAATTTCCAAAATTTTGAAAACATTTTTTCTTCAGTTTGTATGTTTTCAGCAAATTTCGTGAATAATAACATTGTGTGCTCCTCGAGCCACTACAGTAACAAATTTGATCCCGATCTGCTAACTCGTTTTTGAGTGATAAGGCGCTAAAACCGAAATTTTCAAAAGGATAATTGTTGTTTTTGAACCACTTCCTTGGGTTCATGTAGGTATAAAACTTGTATTTCCGCCAGAATCTCAGAATCGAGAACTTTCGCGATCACAATACATTTTCATACTGAAATTACAGGAAAGTGACAAGTATTTAAGTTTAAAATTTCGCAAAAGAAATTTCACAATTTAGCTCAATATTTTATAATATTTAACAAAATCAGTTGTTAATAACTGGCACAGTGCTTTGGAATATTATTTGCTACCAAAGTGCAACAGTAAATTAATTCATAGTAGCTTAGAAAAGTAAAGTTTGAAATTTGAACATTTAATCTAAATTTGAATTTTTATCAGGAATTCTGGTAGTTACTACAACATATACTTAAATAGAAAATTCTATTATTTCGTACCTGGTGCTTATTTCCTTACTCGTCTGGCAGAGCCCAATTTGAAAATTAACAAATCGTATAATTAGAAAAACGTGTAACGTACCCATACCTTAATGACGAAATAGATAGCTTATTAGTTATTAACTAGGATTTTTTGCAGCTTTTAAATGTAACGCCCATATCCTGTTAACACTTATCACATAAATGTTTACAGGTTATAATAAATGATCGATCCAGACGGAACGTCATGAAGACGTTTAAGTAAGGTGCAAGTTAATTTATTACGAACTCATATATGAACTTGCCGGCGACCAATATGTCTTCAAGATATATTGACGCTCTTGTTTGCTCTGAACTATACAAATTAAATTTTAGTAAACGCAAGCATGTTTAAGTCCGGAAATTAGATACATAATTAAAAGTTAAAATTCTAAGCATCTATTCTTTTATCTAATACAATAGAATTTTAAAGCATGCTATATTACAAATAAGTTGCGAATAATTAATGGAAATGGGAATAAAGCATTGAGAGCCAAAAGAAATATTTTTAAAATAAAAAATATTTTTTTCCTGAATAACAATACAAATATTATAATTCGTGTTGTCCATAATTATCATTTAAAAAACTATTTGGTTATTTTCGTTCAGATTATTATACCAACAATCAACCACACAAACAAAATTATTAAAGGTAAATTAATTAAAATTACATGGTTGGAGTATCCTAATTTGCGGATACGAAAAGTGTCCAAATACCAGAAACAAAAAATCTTATTGCATACTTTAAGACTGGAAATATTAAGTTGATTTTTTTTATTTTAGTTAGACAACTATTAATTATTTCCATTATTTCAATCTATGTATATCTAAATATTATATAGTTCCTGTACCCTGATTCTTTCTTTTACAGCTTAGTTATAGCAGTGGTGTACGTGAGGTTTTCTGGTTAAATATGCAGCAAAGGGCGTTATTGGGTTGATTAGTGCTGCGAATGGCACCCTCATGGGGTTAGAATTGTACGGTCCTTAGGGATGAATGCGAGCAACATATGCGTACGCGTGGCTCACCGTGTGGTCGCACAAACCGCAATTTTCCGACTGAATTCTCGTTCAGTCCTGCCTTATTTAAATCCAACAAAAGCTTAGAGTCGTTGGGAAAATAAAGGATAAATGAGTACCATTTCTCACTTGTAAGTAATAATCTTTGACCGGATAATCTCTTTAGATTCGTATTTCATATTGTAATATGAATAATCGCTAAAACAAATAATTGTAAATAATAGAATTTTATTTATAACGGGAAAGTAGTGAAAATATGATAAAATAGTATTAAAGAGTTAAATTTTAAAACAAATATAACGACAATAACTAGAACGTTAAAGAAATTGGAGATAACATTTGGCCCATGCACAAAAGTTATATGTAAAGGATGATTTGTTATAATCGGGCATTTACAAAATACATTGCTCCCACTGTAATTTCGTTTATATAGGCCAGACAACTAAAAATGTTGGTATTAGGTCTTAACACACGTACGCTACCGCAGACCGTGACGCGTCTTCTAGGTGGCAGATGGGGAAGGTCTTGGAGACAGGTTTGCTCCGAATATTCATAATAATCCATGGACCAAACAGAGGTTGTGCGGGGGGTTGGTAACATCCCCATATAAAAAACAAACTTACTCAAAAGCATCAAAGCAAAAAGCCGGATGGACTAAACAGACACAAGCAGGAAAAGGTCATACGACTTGAATATAACCACATGGAATATAAGAGGTCTGGGAACATAAGAAACAGAACTTAACAAACAACTAAACGAAAAAAAAATCAATATAGCAAGTATAACGGATACTAAATAGAAACTGAAAGCAACCAAAGAAATGGAAGACTATTACAATGATATACAGCATGTGCCACCTAACCTTGCAAATTTTAGTGGGCTTTGATTCGGCTACTTACGCTTTGTTTCGTCGGTAGTCGTAACTTATACTAGCTCTAATTGGCTGTTGGACAGTGTGGTACACTCTACTAAAGAGTGAAAGTCAATTTATTTATAGTTTACGAAAAATTGTGGATTTTTTGACAAATTAAAAGGCCGTGTAAGTAATATCAAGAAGAATTTTCAAAAATCAATACTTTCCTATTTTGGCGTATGACAAAATAATAATCACATAAATAATTAACAGCAACTAGATATTATACTAGCTTTCAAACTAGGGGATTGCTTTTGCTTGAGAGTGTAACGGCTTCTCGCCTTTTAAACTTATCGTCATTTTTTTGCAAGGTTAAATGGCACTTGCTGTACAACGATGTAGTTCAAACTAAAACAGCAAGCTATGGGGTGGGCATACTATTAGACCAACAGTGGAAAGTTAAATGAAAAATTATAGATTGGTTAACGAAAGTATAATAACGAAAATTGATAAAGAATACCTTACAATAATCAAAATATACGCTCCTGAGGAAGGGAAGATAAAAGCAAGTGAAAATTTCTATTGTGAACTAGAACAAGTACTAAAAACAAATAATAAAAATGACTATTTAATAATTGTCGGAGACATTAGTGCCGGAGTGGCAAACCACACAATACCGCAATAGTGAGCAGTTTTACAGAAAAACAATTGAACCAACATGGGCACAAATTAAGAAAATTTGCCAACATTTTACGACCCCAAAATTACAAAAGCGTTAATTCGAAAAACAAAAAACGTCCACAAACACACTTGTAGCGTAAGAAGCCTCAGATTGGTGTAAGATTACGTGACTGTTAGCAAAAACTGACCAACCAAGTAAAAGACACAAGTCTGTCGAGGGAATGACACCTATTCAAACCAGTATCTAGTCACCTCTAAACTAGTAATCCCGGCAAAATAGAAAACACATAAACCCAAAAGAAAAAAAGAAATGGAAAGTATATACAAAGATGCCGAATGGATAAATATACGTAAATTACAGTTGAAACAAATGAAAGAAAAAAAACTTATATGCAAGCCATCTATAGTATTTAAACTATTTTAATATTATCTAGTATGTTCTTGCAATGTCGTTACGATGACGCTATGCTCTCGGTACACTGGTAAGAGTAATGCTGTTTTATAATTATCATTGGCACGGAAAACGGTAATACAAAAATACTTTTGCAATTATGATAAACAGCAATTTCTAAAGTATAGGAAAGCCCAGGCGAAGTCTTTTGCTCATTTTTTAAAAACCGTTTTTTTTTATTCTGCAGGTTCAAAACATGCATTTCCACCAAAATCTTGCAATCACGTATATTTATGAAATCAATACTTCCCTCTACGAAACTGATAATTATTATTTATAACACTGAACATTCACGACTACTGCAATAAGATTCTAATACTCAGAAGATGCAACTCTTAAAAACAACTCACAAACCACAAGAAGATGAAAAAAATTAAAAAACGAAATAGTGTTTGTTACAAATCGTTTAAGTTAACAGATCTAAGAAATAAGTTCACCTTCCCATTTACAATGGAATTATAAACAGATATTTTTTATATTAAAAAAGATCCTAAAACTGTTCATTCTTTTCTGGTCGATTGCCGAAAAAGTATAGCTGAGGACACGTGAGTAGTCGCAAGCAGTTTTATCACATTTGGAGACAACATCGGAAATGACTTCATAAAAACAAAATACAGTGGCGTAGGAAACGGGAAGACCAGGAAAAACCAGGAGGAGCCAAGCCCCCCTTGACATCTGAAACAGGAGAACCAGCGCCCCTTTGAAATATCCTTAATAAAAAATTCAGTTAACACGTTTGAGCGAATACAAAATTACCTTGAAATTGTTTTTACTATTTATGTAATATTTATAAAAAAAACACGAAACTTAAAACTAGTTAAACCCCTGTTTATATAAGTTTATAACCAGAATAAAAATATGTAATATTTAGTTGCTCTCTCAAACTTAATTTTAAAAACATTGTCATTCTTTGATTTGCGACCTAGTAAGTAAACGTTGCAACGTTGCCTTGAGACACGACGCGACATCATGCGCAAATGTACTGCTGCTTCAGTCGTGTTTGTGGTTTCTCGGTGACAAAAGTTCGGCCACAAACCTGGAAAACAATAGACTGAGTATGCATCTAGTCCCCACTTCCAAAGAGTGTACCTAAAAAGCAGCCATCTTATGAGTCTTTTTTTTTTGGTGCAATAAGTTTCTAAAGATTGCCTTCTTGAGCAGGTAGGTAACAAAAATTAGCTGAAACACAAACTACAGTCGATATGTGAAATTGTCAAACGTGGTTATGTAATTAGTATGTAAGCAAGTAAGTACCAATTTTGCAGCCACTTGTTGTCTAATTAACTATTATTATGCAATTTATTAGAGCGGCCGTAGCTCAATGGTAAGAGCGCGGGCTACCAATGTAGCGGATCCGGGTTCGATCCCCGGCCAGGTCGTTCTTCCTCGGAAGGCAACGGGAAACCAGCGAGGTGGATTTTTCCCCAGGAAAACCTCTCTGGAGAAGAAGTGCATGCACTTCCTGTGATTTGGAGCCCACGTTAAACTGTAGGCCCCCTATGTCTGTCTGTGCACATTATCTTTCGCCGCGCACCAAACACAGACATAGGAGAGAGGTAGCCAACGCCCTGAATAGGGTATAGCACTACAAGAAGAAGAAGAATGCAATTTATTACTTCCACTTCTTGTATATGCGTGCGAAAAGTTGGGTTAACGAATTAGGATATGACGCGTAGTTAAAATACAAACTATTTTGATTGTTTAAAGGGGAAACAATGTTCTTTGATGAGAGTACGAGACTCGTAAGATGGCCGACTTGAGTACAGATATTTAAGCAAGCATACGCAGTCTATTGTTTTTCTAAGTTTGTGCGTTCGGCTATGCCGAAGAAACAAAGCAGTTTAAGCAGTTGGAAGACAGGAAAACTTACTGGTAAGTAATATGCGATATTATGTATGTGTATTATTACCAGCAATAATAGTGTCGATGTCGACTGTTTGCATGCAACCTATTTCTTTCTAGAGAATGATCACATCGAAATGTGTACATACACAGCAGCTATGGTACGGTACATAGCTGCTATGCGGTATAAAACAACATCTCGCTTGCTATTACGAGCAACGTTAACTTTTAGAATTTATTTTACCTATGTTATTATCCACACAACTAACAACAAAAATAACCTAAATTTAAGCCGGCTGTAAAAGTACAGAGCCGTCGTTAATTACTGAAACCCACATGACCTTTGCCGCAGTGACTTAGGGAGTTTTAGATTTAGATGTTGAAGTCAATTCAGGATTGGTACTCGTGATAACCAAAAATGTCCTGTAAGTGTCACTGTCAACATCCAAAGTGAGGTTATGCATGTAAACAAGCAAGCCTTGATAAGTTAACAAACGGCTTGGAAATTAGGATATGACATGTATATAGAGCGGAGCAGTCCGCCCAGCCTATTGTTTTAGGTTGTATATACATTAGTGCAAAAAAAGTACCTAGCGGAAATCGGGCATGTGTTGTTGGTTAGGTTAGATTGGGATTCTCGATCCCCCACCCCCTAGAAAAAAGTACTTTTTAAGCTACTGAAAAAATACCACTCAAACGTCAAATATCGTTTTTCTGGTGGACAGAATGGATAGGAAAAAATAAGGAAGAATTTGAAAAAATAGTAGAAATATTGAAGCATATGGAAAAGAGTGTCGGGTTATTGTTTATAAAAGTTAAAGGTATGCGAAGAAAGTCTCGTGGTTCTGATCCGACAGCTTGTTATAATTGTTTGTGGGATGTGCATAATTCTGCGTACTATACCTGCTTAATGCATTTAATTTGAAATTAAACAAATCGAGTTTTTGAGGACAATCTATGTGTTGTTCTTGTATTTATTATATTGTACACGTAACATAGAAAAGCACTTTTGCTTGAATTGTTTTTCCGTATCAGTTTTTAACTTAAATCTATTAATTATTATAAACACGGTTCTGACACGGCACTTATTATCTTAAATGTTTAAAAATAGTTATTAGAATATTGTCGAAAAAACTTTGATGTGAGTACCAGCAATATATTCATCTAAAAAAAGAAGACCTACTTCTAATCGTTGTTACAATAAAGACCATAAAAAACTAAAGCCATTTAATGCGGATAATTTTCTAACATAAAAGCAATCCATAATCCATAAATAATGGAGGACTATAATTTAAAATTTAAAATACCGACGTTCAGAGTTATCATGTGGTCCAATCAGGACGTGCACGGGCAAACCACACACTGTTTTAAATTCCGCTTGCATCCCCCAAGTGTTTTTATCTTCAAACTCTATCAAATCTGGACAAAAAATAGCACTTTACAATTCAATACGCTCATAAAGCGACTATGATTTCGCTTTTATATATTATGTAGTTATGGTGGGGAAGCGTATAAAATTTTCACATGAACCATGAAATAAATCTATTCTTTTTAAGTTTCAATCGTAATTTAGCACTTTCTTCTCGTGGAGATTTTGATGTAGTTAAAGTTTTTTTACATTTATTGCTTTTTTCTAACAAAAAATAGCCGCGGGTATTTCCTAGAAATATAATCGTCTAATCTACCGCTTTTTATTTCGATGTTTTGGCGTGCTTTTTGTAATCAAGTGGACACTTACATGTCGTTTATAAAATGACAGTATTTTGTGTGATGCGTGATAACGAGTCACATTCCCACAGACGAAATTTCCATCAAACCCTGTCATTATGACCACAAACAATACTTGAACTTCGTTAACACAGTTCGCGGATTGGAGCGTGTAATTTAAAACCGCATTTTTAAACATTTAATCTGCCTTGTCCGATTTCAAAAAATTTCGGTCCATAAACCCATAATTTGTAATCTGGAAAAAATATAAAATTTAAATTACTATTTTTGCACGATATTTTCTGGTTCATAAAGCGTTTGAAATTATGATAGCGGTTTTGAATTAAAATACACCTACATTAATTTTATTCACGAACGGGAGTAGATGAAATCAGGAGCGCATAACAAATGAGCATCACGAGCCTGAGGTGCGATTGTTTCGATTGACTAACCGTCTAGTTGCTGTAGCCCAACGGGGTGCACATTTACGAAACGATCGCACAGCACGGGGTAAAACAGTTTATAATTTGTTTCAGTGCTACCGGGTTTTATGAACTCATGCGTATTTCTAAAAAATTTCATCCATTCTCATCCTACAGATCAGGTATTACAAGTACTACAACACCGTTAGAAAAGTACATACAAGATGTGCTATGGACGGTATGCTATCCCTAACTTCTAATAACTTGGACTTTGGAGATCTTTGCCAAATTAATAGAATTACGTAGTTAAAATTCATCAATCATATTATGTTAAGAGAGTAAATGCAAAACCATAATAGCAAGGAAAGGAAAATTTTCGCTCGATTCTCAAAAAATACGCATATAAAAAATTACTAGCTGTACTCGCGGCCTTCGCTCCACGCCTTGTTTTAATAAGTTGTAACTGTCGCGTTTCTCTATGTGACAGTTGTACAACCATTCGCTCAACATAATAAATAAACTGTGTCGAAATGTAAGAGCCCGTTGTCCTGTCAGGTTAAGACAGTTGCGGATTTAATATAGATGTTTTAATGTTTATTATACATATATACACACATCGTTATAATTGAAAATAATTCTTTAACATTTATTTTAATTTTTCCAGTATTAAAAAAATGAGACTGTACAAAAATTAATTCCGTAAAAGATAAATAATTAAAAATTTTCAGAAAGAACATGGGGTGAAGAGGTACAAGAGGCGATGAACAAAAGGCAATTAGAAAAGAACCTATAGGAGAATAGCAACCTCTGGCATTTAGGATGCGAGACACGGCCTCAATAGCTGTAAAAATCGCAATAAGTATATATAATATCATATGATCAAAAAGTCTTTGGATAGCGGTTGCTGTGGAATTGACAAGTCATCTATGAAATTATTTATTTCTATTAGTTTTGACATTTACTTTCAAAAGTCAGCGGATTGTGATTAAAAATGTTTCAAACAAACATAAATTTTTTATGATTAGAGCATATTACCGTAGTGTAAATCGTGGTGAAAACGGTAACTGGGTTTATTCACCTAATTTATGTTTAAAAAAATGAACTCAACACACATGTTATTCTTATCATATATCAGATAGGTAATAAAAGTAAGTGATAGCTTTGAAATTCCACAGCAACCGCGATCCAATGACTTTTTAATCATACTATATAATTACACTGTGTCCGTAAAGTAACCCACGCCCAACTAACTTTTGAACGACTTGATATTTTTCAACAAAATTTGGTGTGCTGTAATGGGAAATCAAATACAATTTGTCAGACCATATTAAAATTTTGTATCATCCAAAATGGCGACTGGGCGCCATTTTAATATTTTTTTTTAATGTAAAGGGGGGTCGAGTGACACCTCATTGGAAAGGTCTTTTAGTTCTGCGTCTGATCCTACAGTTTCAAAGAAAAATATTCAGCCATAACAAAATGGACTCACTCATTTCAAAATTGTTTTGATTTTTTATCCAGGGTCGAGTGACACCTCATTTGAAAGGTCTTGTAGTTCTGCGTATGATCCTAGAATTTCACAGAAAAATATTGAGCCATAACAAAATGGCGTATTGTAAACCAATGGACTCACTCAGTTCAAAATTGTTTTGATTTTCTTATCCAGTAGTCCACTTTTTCATTTGCAGGATTAAATTTTCCCAGAAATATCTCAGGTGGCTTGAAATAATATTGTAAACGTTATGTTCCAACAAGACGGTGCGCCGCCTCATTATTATAGGCCTGTTTCTGACTTTCTGACATTTTCTTGGAAGATGGATTGGTAGGCGGGAGCCTGTAGAATAGCCGGCTCACTCCCCAGATTTAACTTCCTTAGATTTTTTTATGGATATCTGAAATCGAAAGTGTGCAGAACCCGTCCAGAAACAATTGAAGAACTGGAGCAACGCATTACAGAAGTTTGCAGAAATATCACTCCAGAAACTTATGAAAATGTAAGACAAGAATTTCATAACCGAATTTTTATGTGCCAAGAAGTGAATGGTAGACATTTCGAACACTTAATTTAATTAATTTAAGCTTTAATTCTTAGTTTTTTTAAATAGACTTCTTTATCTTCAAACATTGTCATTTTGTTATGGCTGAATATTTTCCTTTAAAACTCTAGGATCAGACGCAGAACTAAAAGACCTTTCCAATGAGGTGTCACTCGACCCCCCTTTCCATATAAAAAACAAATTCAAAATGGCGCTCAGTCGCCAATTTGGATGATACAAAATTTTACTATGATCTGAAAAATAGTATTTAATTTCCCATTACAGCACACCAAATTTTGTAGGAAAATATCAAGTCGTTCAAAAGTTAGTTGGGGGGTTACTTTATGGACACAGTGTATACAGATTTCTAGTCTGTTTATGTTATTAGCTATCAGTTTGTCCAATTACTGCTTCTACTTTTCTTAAGGAATGATTTCAGTATTGTGTAACTAAAATGTTTAGTAATCCCGTTCTGCACGCGTCCGCTCGCCGTTATCCCGCATCGCAAATGAATGTTCCCTGCGCTCGCTGCACAGTCGGCCAAGTGTATTCTGTAAATCCATTGGCTAATTAATATCTGTAACTGTAGCAGTTTAGCAGCCATTGGCACATGCAAATATGCGCCCTGTGTAACCGATGCGTGCAGACCTGGCTTGTTGCTGCGAGGGTCCGGCGGCAGTAAAAACCAGAGGCAAGTGGAATGGATCCGGATTTGATATATAGATATAATTGTGCACACTATATTTGTTACATTTAGTGGTCCATTTGCTATTTAGAATGAGCCGTCTGGTTGTCACTTTTATAAAATATAAGAACTAAGTTGAGCAAAATTGCAGCATTACAAATAATATACATAAACATGTTAGAAGCTTCGACATCCTAATTCATTTAGTAGATAAATAAGTGTAAGTGTATAACAGAACAATTAATCAAATGTAATTCAAATTTCAAGGTATTACTGATGAAGATTGTTAAAAAGTAAAACGAAAATGTAGAAAATGGTATATTCCAACTCTACTAAATTTTATCCAAACTTCTCCAAAACCATTCAAGTATGTTAACACGACGCAGTACAAAGTACATAGATAAAAAATAGACATACGTTTATGTAGTAAGTAATTGGTGTAATTGCCCCTACTAAAACAACTTTAGACATTGGTAGATTTCTGATATTCGCCGTTCTGATCTTTAAGGCTATGTTAATGGTCCATGTTGTAGCATTTGCTGTAAGCAGACGATGTAGCTCAGTTGGAAATATGTGTACGTCGCAGGTAGTCGCAGAATCAAATCCAATAGGGATTTACTTTTTACTGCCTAGTCAATAGAAATGACACTTTAGTAACTATCAATTGTTAATAAAATAATACTTTTACGTCAATTAGCAAAACAAATTTTTTACTTTTTTTATTTTTTGAAAAGGTGTACATGGTTTGCGGTTTTTACTTTTTATTGTGCACATGGGAAAATGCTACTGGTTATGCTCTCTGGAATATTTTTAATGCGCCCGCAAAGGAACAGGCTATTAACTGCCGACCATGTTGGTCGACCCAATGATGGCCTGTAAAAAAATGTAGAAACCTCAAGTTCAGAATTTACATTTCCGACTGCCGCAACTTTAACAAAGGCAGCTGGTATCCCAACTGCTCATAGCTTTAATCTTGTGAACTACTCAATGAAGGCACTAATAATTATGATTACGAATTTTATACGTACCTTACCTTACCTTACCCCTCCCCTCGTTCTAACGAAAATTCACAGTTTTCAATCAAAGAATAAAATTAATCTGAAATTAGTGCACCCTAAATACTATCCTAATTTACATAAGTTCCAAATTCTAAATTTATAAAATAAATAATAATTGATTTTATCAACACCGCCATCGCATAGAAGGCACCGCCTTCTGGTTTTGTGGAAACCATATTTTATGCAGAATGGTTGGAATGTGAAAATTCAAACTCAAACAAGGAAAAGTCGTGAAGTAATAGCGTAAAACACAAATAAATAATGTAATATATCAAACGTTAAATTAGGCCATCAAACAAGTAGTGCAGTTTTCCTTGAGGCCGCTGTTAACTTTTTATGAAGTAGGCATTGTAAATCGGCAGACGGATTTTGCTGTCGCGGGCGGGTAGTTTTGCCCCTTATGAATAGTGTATGAGTCCTTCCATATTAAGGTAATCATAAAGGTACGCCTGGTATGCACCGTGCGTGCGTCCGTCATGTAATCTGTTGTGTGGGAGATGTGCCAGACACGCAAGAGAAGTCGCCAATCATCATTCCAGTTTTCTAACAAAAATTCGTTCCCACCATGCACACCCACTAATAGAGCGGCTTGTGATTTTGTTTTTTTAAGTTTAGCTCAATTAATATGAAATGTGAAGCTGAATCGCGAACTAATTGGTTATACATAATACATTAGATGTTTCGTGTACAAATTGACGGGTTAAATTTTAGATATATAGGTGCAGAAAATTGTTTGATTATTGAATGACTTTCTTATCCATGCCATTAATCAGAAAACTAACTTCAAAAACAAATCGTTAAAGACACGCCTAAAAGTCTCTAACTTTGCTTCTAGTAAACGTATCTATTTAATAAATTCGTAAATGTCTCACCTTAGCACGGCGACTGGCTCTCACACTTCGAGGCATTTTATTTATTATTGTAAGCGAATGTTTATCTACCAATCAGGTAGAGCTGTGCGGCACATATAAGGCAGAATTAAACAGATAATTTCTTATCAGCGGCTTAATAATTTGTTCACCAAAAGTGGGCATGCTCTTTGGGCCTAGGGCAATCGAGGGTCGTCAAAAACTAAAAAGAAAACAGGTCAAAAATATACGGTCATTGTACTTCAAAGCATAAAACCATAAAAAATATTTTAATTTTTATTAGTATAGTTTGCGTCGATGCGTTACCGAAATATATGATCTCACCTGTTAAATGCTCGATAATCGATAGCCTAAATAAAAACTCCCATGTCAGCAAAATAACTAGATAGTTGAATTTATAAATAATTAGTTCAGTTTCGGTTTCAATCGTGAACGTGCTTGTATCTACATATTAAAGACAGAAAAGTCTTAGCTTTCCGTGGTGGAAGACACGCAAACCTCGAGCTGATATTACCACGCTTCAGTACTAGCTTCAGTCGCGGACCCGCTGTCGAGGGCCATGTACGCAGCACAGAGCCGTGTCCCACATTTATTAATAACTTAGCCCACTGGCTTCACTAAGCTATATATTAAAGACTGACCTTCGGTTTGACTTAACTTTCTACTCGGCTGCCTGCGTACGCGGCCGGCCTTTCCCTTCTTAGTTCCCTTCCACCTGCGTTCAGTTTCGCCTCAGCTGTCGTTAGAAAATGTAGAGTTTGACACGGCTTACTTTTAATACATTTGCTAACAATTTTATAAGAAGAAATGAATGGGACGTAGTCCACGGGCTCAGTTAATTAAATATTTGAAATATAATTGTGGTTTAATTTTAAAGTATACATTGAATATAAATCTAGCTAAACCACTCTAAGTGGTACCTTAAAAAGAAAATTGGGTAAGAGACGAAAAACTAAAAAAAAACTTTCACAAATTAGCAGTTTCTACATCTGGTAGTAGAAGTAAATTTTCTGAATATGCTAGTGCCAGTGTTGTGAAGACACCAAATAAAATTGTTGAAGTACTAGATCAAGCTGCAACAAAAAAATATGCGTGGTTGTTTATAGAAATGCAGTAATTAACAGTGAAAAATTTGTAAAAATACGCAACGTGGTAGTCGTTTTGTTTAAACTGGGAATGTTAATAGACAAAATTGTGTTCTTACCGCACAAGATTATCAATAACAAAATAAGACAAACTTAGCTGGTAGAATGATATAGTTTTAGTAATGTTTAAAATATTTCATAAAAATTCTGGCATGTGACTGTTAAACGTAGATATGACTTTTGTTTAAATTTTCCCAGAAAAACTAGAGCTAGTGGAGGGGGCCTATTGTAAAAATTTGCGGGGGGGGCTTACTGTTTGCCTTACGCCACTGGAGTGTGACTAAACGGTTTAAAACATTTTAATACAAACGTCAACACATAATCAGGAAAATGGACTAGACCTAAATAATCATCGGCCGTGTTTTGGTCATAAATTGAATACACATCGACGAGGGTAGAAATGCACGAATTCAATTAAGCTTTAAACAAACGAATTTCGACACTTACTGCGGAAATGTTTACTACGAAATAACGTCTGCCTGTCTGTTTTTATTATTACAGTAAGAAATTTCTTTTAACAAAATTTGTTTATAGAATTGTTACAGAATCTGCTGTTTGCTGTCTATTTTCATTAAATTTGCCTTAAATGCCGTCAAATACACTATTGGCGTCTCCATCGCCCTTAGGTTATCTAATTAGTTATAATCTCCAATTTTGATCTCTCTTTTATTACGTTGGGCTGTATATACAGGACGACCCAGACTTCACTGTCCTATACAGGTCTATATCTCGAATATTTTTGAAGATAACTTCATCAAACTATTTATATATTCGTAAATGGGATAAAATTCTCCACAAAATGGCGGTAAATTGTCGCCGATGTCTCTTTAGCGCCAAAAGAATTTTTTGTGCTATTCTGATACAGTTTTTTTATTCTTTCTTTAGCCATATAAATTAAATACTACTGTTACATACAAAATTTTTTGAGATAAACGCAATTAAATTTTTTCGTAGTGATCGGCGATAAGAGAAATAATAAAAAAAAATTTTACAAAATATCAAGTATCAACCAGGTGCATTTGCTGTTCAGTTGTTTATAAACTAAATTTTGTTAATTTACACTATTAGAAGAAGAAGAAGTTGATTTAGCCAAAAAGTTTGACATGATGCTAATGTACGGTCTGTGTGGAAGTAATTTACGAGAGGCAGCTAGAATATACAGAGAGCAACAATATCTAGGTAGAAAGCATTCCCATCATATAACTTTTGGAAATTTCGAAAAAATCTCCGAAATAATGGATCGTTTTCAGTAAACAAAAAAATACCGCTTTCTGCGACTGCTGATGAAAAACATGCAGTAGGTGGTGTTCTTGGATATATGGAAGTCAATCCAATATCTTCCATAAGACAAGTAGCCCCAGAATGTAACATTTTGAAATACTCAGTGCAGCGAATTTTAAAACAAACAGGTACAAACCATACAAATGTAGTCGCACACGTAAGCTTTACCCTCAAGATCAAGAAAGAAAACTTATATTCAAAGCGCGGATTTCAAATATTTTGTTTATGCACTATTGTTGTAATCAAATGAAAATCTTTTTGTATCTTTACGATTCATGAAAAATGTAATCATTTGACACCATTTGTATTTTGCTTATTTGTTCTATACTGCTCATTTTGCTTTTTAAACCACTTATATGCGCTTATTTTAGCTTTTACGCCGCTAATTGGTGCTTTTGTTATATAAAAAAAATAACATTTGCAGTTTTTCGTTTTAAAATCGTATTTCAAAACATTTATTAATTTACTATTTTTTGGTTTAAACGACTTGGCGAATAATTTACCAAATTTTTACATCACATTCTACAAACTCCGTGCTACAACGAACAAACATTCCTAGTGCGCTCGGGGAATCACCAAGTTCTGTGTTCCATCGAAAGCGACACACAATGGGTTTATTTGTAAAAAGGCTAAAAACATTGCTTCGTCTTTTGTCAACGTCAGTAATCCGGAGCAATTCCATTGTATTGTGATGTTTTATGGATAGTTTTAATTTAAAATTATAAAATGCGTAAGTAAAGTGACGGTTAACACCGTACCGGCAACTTGAAGGATTTTCCTGAATTGGTTATTGAAAATAACAAAATATTTTGCAGAAACTACATAAAAAGTGGAAGTCACGCTTTTGTAATACCTATTTCTTATTTTTTTAGCTAATTTAAAAATTTTGTCGTTCGTGCTAAATTTTTTAATAATAACATGGTTTGAATGGCAAGGAAATTTATATCAAAGTATATTTTTATTTGTTGTTAATTACATTTTGTAGTTTTTATTTTGTATTGAAATATTTGTAACAATACCTAATTCGTATAAAAACAAATAAATTTTGTTTTTATTTTGCTTATTTTGTGATTTTACGTGGTTTTTCTAATTTATCAAGCTTAAGTTTATTTTCAAAAAATAAATGCTAATAAATCCGTGCTCTGCGTATATTGATTGCTTGGGTGGTAGTGCAGTATGCTCAACAACGTGATTCCTTGAGAAAAATATTGTGATCTGACGAAAGTCGATTCTATAATAGTGGATTGGTTTTGTCACAAAATACGACATACTGGTGACCATTTATTAGAACCCCATTTTTATGAAGGAACTTTAACTAGCAATCGGTATTTGCATTTTCTGGAGGAGGAATTGCCGGAACTAATGGAAAATGTACCTCTTCGTACAAGACTGAATATGTTTTGTCAACAAGATAGTGCACATAACAGTGCTACCGTGCGGAATTACTTGGATGATAGAACACGGTGTGCTATAGCTAATATTTAATATTAATTATACAGTTATATACATTATGCTTTTGTCTTCTTAAATAGGACCTAATAGATACAAGTCAAAGAGGGAAAACAGCGCAATATAAGCACGCTTATTATTTAAAGAAAAAAACAGATTTAAACCAGTCGTATACCACCCAAACCCATATATTAGGGCCTAATCAATTATTTAACACTTTTGAAAAACGAACCTCTCTAGAAACGTTACCTTATTCTACAGTGTTATTTACTATTTAAATAATAAACAATGAATTTTTTTGTAGAAGAAAATGATATTATATACAGCAGAAAGAAAACTCAGTATGAAAAGTTTATAGCGGTAAAAAAAGAAAAAGAAGATTAAGCCTTGATATATGGTTTTGGGCTCGTAAAACACTGGCAAAATAGAGAACGGGTAATAAGTAAATGGAAAAAACATCAAATAATATTTCTTCTGCGCAAGTAAATTATCTTATCACAAACCAATTAAATTATTTGTAGGGGCTTCAGTCGATTTGCGAACATTAATACAAACAACTTACACACGCGTGATTATTTTACAATGTTCTTCATTTTCATGAAAAACTAATCGTAACGAATGTACATTTTACGCAGTGTTGTCATAACGGTAAAACTGTGTTAAATGAAGGTATAATATACAAAAATGGTAATGGGGCCTCACTACCAGAACCCACATATTTATGCAACCATTACATAAAGACAATTTTTCTTAGTACAGCAAACCGCTATAGTATTTCTAAACTTGGAAGTCTACTTTTCGTGTGTGTAATTGGAATATAATCTACTGACAACGATAGCGGCATTACATTAACAAACTCCGAAGGCATCTGATCCGCGAGCCGTCAAATAACGACGGGCAGGAGTTCACAGCTTTCGATATTACGTTGAAATTTGTTTAGCAGAGGTGCTAACCTACAGACTAAACAGAAACATTCATTTCAGCAAATTCCTTTATCGTTTATAAATCCAAAAATATGTACAATTAAATAGCATTAATTGGATAAATATGTAATACTGAACAGTTATGTTACAAGCGATGTCTGCTAATAAATTAATAAAATTAATACGTCCAACTCAGGTTTTGCTATGAGATAATATTAACAAATTTGGATTTGTTTATCGTGTGTTATTAATGCTACTCTCATGTTTACAAACAAAACAAGAAAACAAGAAAAAAATTAATAAACAAATATAAACAACCCAAATATTGAGAGCAGGAGTTGCCGCTGATAACAAACTGATGAGTTTAGACTAACAACTCGCAATTAAAAAGAATTAACTCCACCCGAAGGCTACGCCCTATGGATTTTAGGTAACTTTAAGAAAATAAGATCAATTGAACGACGCTTGGCTTGTATACTGTCAGCTGCAGCCGCATTCCTCTCAAATTAAGACAGGTAGAAGGGGACCGGATTTAGTATGTAAAAGTACAGTTATCGCTATGAAAAAAATTTATGCTGTTTTTATGGGCAACATGAACACCCTGAGCATAGTGGGGTTTTGTTTTATTTGAACAAACCTTAATTTTTTAAAATTAATATCGTTGAATTTTGTACTTTTTGCTCAATAAATCAAAAGTGGTTACAAATAGCCATAAGGATGTACATACAAAAATATTCGCTATTTAATTCTACATAACATCGTTAAAAAATATACAGAGTGTTCCATTTGAAAAAGTTGAGAAGAATAACTTTGAAGTTCTCAAAATTTGAAAATTAATTTTGAACACCCTGTACATGGTGGCTCTACGATATTTAAACAAGAGCACCCTACAACCTCCCCTACAAGAAGGTCCTTACTTAATTTCGTCTTCAAAGCTGCGGCCGCGGAAGTGGTGAATTGTTAAGTGGAGTAATTTAAAAATCAATTTTTTTGAAAAAAATCTTATTACTTCTAAACCGGACATTAGATGGCGCTAATATTTTAGATATGAATAAACATCCCAAGAGAAGTGTTAAATATGCAAAAAGATTCCGGGCATTCTATTAAAGAAAATACCTTAAGCGTGCCACACTTTTTTAGTAACACTCTGTATATTTGAAAATAATTTCTATGTATGCGCATTTACCCACAGTTTACATCTGCGTTAGAAAGATTTTGTTATCTGTTACGGTGTACGAGCTATCGAACTCCCACGCATTATTGCCCCACTCTGTATAGTGATTACTGTAATTCTACATACTAAATCCAGTTCTCTTCTACCTGTCTTAATTTGAGAGCAATGCGGCTGCAGCTTACAGTATACAAGCCAAACTTCGATTTGCGGTCCGCTACGCTATCTACTTAATTAGCTTGTTTATTATTAAAGAAAAGGAACAAAAAAGCGTAAGGCATAGCCCACGGGTGCCGTTAGTATAATATTAAGTACGTATTTGAATGAAGGTTTAGCTCATCGAACGTTATCGTGTTAAAACTTACCCTATCGATATATACGACTCCAACTCTAGGGAGAGTTTTGCTCCTACAATCCCTGGGGATTTGGTTTTAGCCTGCAATAAAGACCTTTGGAAGCAAAATTGTTCTCCCATTGTCACGTTCGAGAATATGCAATAGAAATAAAAACTGAACTTTGTTATCAAACTGCTTAAACTCTGAGTAACGGTTAGGTTGGTTAGCGGTTCGATTTCGACATGAGTGTTTTGAGTGTTAAATGTCACTTAGGCTTAACTTAGATTGTATATTTAGAGGAAATAATGATAGTGACAATCAACGTGCGTAAGCCGTTACAAAAAAATAAAGAATATATTTTTTTAAACTACAAAAGTGACAAGTAAGTCGGAATTGTAAAAAAAATGTATTATAATGTAATTTTGTACATGTGTATCGTGATTGCGGAATTCCAACTGCACTTATATTCTTACAGACATCTAAAATGTACGCGAGAACAATGAGACATAACCTGATTAACTACCTGACTGGGTACGATAGAGTTATTCCTATTCTGCTCAAATAGTAACTGTTAGATGTAGATCGTTGTAATACAAAACAACGTTTTGAAAAGTAAACATTTTGAAAGTATGAGACAGTTCAGACAACGTGCTTTGCTAATTTTTTACTTTCCCATACTTACCGTAGATATAGGAAAGTATTAGTTTCATGAACATTTCCGGTGGCTGGCGGGAAGTTAACGCTCAAGAATCGCAGAAAATGTTTTTGAATGGGCGACTAGGTGGATGCGTTACTTCGTTCGTATCTCTCGAGTAGATATTTCAATTTTGATGAGCATTGGAATGTTGGAGTACAACACAAACTCATTAGGAAAATGAACTTTAAAGTCTTTTTGGTAATTTTTCAGTGCAAGACAAATAAAACGCTTTCGGTCTAAGACGTTTCGCCGTCGCCGTTTCGCCATTGCCGTTTGACCCTCGGTCGTTTCGCCGTCGGTCGTTTCGCTGTCGATCGTTTCGCCGTCGCCGTTTCGCCGTCGACCGTTTCGCCGTTGCCGTTCGCCGTCAACTCAATATACAATGTTTCCCAAATAGTATACAACAAATAGGAACTTTTTTATTATTAGTTTTTCAAAAAATTTTAGTTTTTATAAAAGTTATAAATACATATTTATTAGTTTTATTGTTAACCTAACCTAACCTAACCTGACCTAAGAAAAATAAAATCAAAAATTTAACACTAAGCGCCTAAATACATTTATTAACTAAACAATAATTTACAATATTACAAAAATGCCCAAATATTAAAACTAAAGACAATTTACAATTTAATAGCTTTACACAGAACACTTAATGTTATAAGTGGTTTTTGATATTTAAAGAAATCTAGAAAATTATTAACTGGAAGAGGTCGAAACAAGAAATTTTTGACGGTGAAACGGCGACAGCGAAACGGCGACGGCGACACGGCCGACGGCGAAACATCGACGGCGAAACGGCGACGGCAAAACGTTGACGGCGAAACGTCCCATTCCGTTTCATATAAACCCAACTGACTACAAAATTAATTAATAGTATATTATGCAACGAATCTATAATGATAGCTATTAATACTGTTGTAATTCAAAAGTGTATTAATATTATGTAAGAGTTGGATACACTGTTTTTGCTACGACTAGTTAATTTAAAAACATTTTCATTAAAAAATTTATTTGAACATTATACTTAAAAAAGAATTCGAACTGTTTTGCGATGTAACTGAGAAATGTCAACAACTCTTGTAACCATGATTAACAAAAACAATGCTCTGCTGCTATCGGTCAGTTTGGGTCATTTCGTAATGAAAATCTGTATCTTTGTATTATTATAGTACGGGCAGCGCACACTTAATAAGTAAATTAAAACATGGGAGTAGAAAAAGAATATTGTAGTAAACAAAAAAGAATATTTTTAGAGACAATTTAATTCAATTTTATTGTAAATAAAACAATTGTTAACTTCAACAAGTTTTTTATCTTAGCTTTATACGTATTTCGACGTGTTTACACATCATTATCAAAAGCAAGATTAAAAGTAAACAGTTGGTGTTGCTATAGGAACAATAAATCTTCATAACTTGATCTTGGTTTTCTATATCTGCGCCCAGATGACTTGATTTTTCATTCCAAAACGTCTAATAACGGTGAATTTAAGAGATGAATTTGTTCATTCATGAAAGGTACAGATTTTAAATGTTTATGAATTTCAAATGCTTCTAGTATATTACTTACTTTTGTCATCACAAAAGTGTAAGAATTTTATTGTGTTATTAGATGTCATTGAATGATTGTCTTCTAATAAGTGTTTAGCGTAATTGGATTTATCGGGGTGTTTATACTTGTAACAACGTACGTGTTCCTTATACCTAATATCAAAATTTCTAATTGTTTGTTCTATATAAACCGAATTGCAGTGCGAGCAATTTAATTTGTAGATGCCTGATTTTAGTAAATTGTCTGTTTTTTCTTTAGCATTAAAGAAAGTGTTTAAAATGTTATTCGTTGTTTTAAAAGTTATTTTACTAGCAGCTTACAGATTCATGATACATTCATGATACGAAGTAAAGCTCGAAGTTATAAATAAAATTTAATTGAAGGTAATCAGGGTGTAATTCTGGAGTATACGCGGTATACCTTTCCTAATAAATACTTTTTTTAAATGCGTATAATTAATTACTAAGAAACAGAAGAAGCAGTTATATGGGCGTATACATACTCGTACTATGTTATTTTTTATAAAGGAGCAAAGCTATTTTATAGAAAATAAATGTCTATTGGAATTCTTTTTATATGCTTTTCAGCACCGATTTTCGTGACTCACTATTTTTATTTCTAATCCTAGTAAACAGCAATTAGAAATACTTTTATTTAAATAAATTACTTGTTAAATCTATATTCATACGTACGCCTTGGAGAATATAATGCTATAGCAAATTTAAATAAACTTTATTACATACATAAATTTTTCAAAGTTTACTACTGCAGATTCCTTTAACGAATATTTTGTATCGATCTTTGAGTATCCGCTTTGATTAAAAGAAACAATACTTTTCCTTCAGTAGCACAAAAAAGTAAAAATGAATTCTTGTTGTTGAGGAATACGACACTGTAAGTTGATCGAAATAAAAGACCAAAAGCGGGGTTATTTATTACATCCATAGTTTTTGCAGCGTGAGACCGTTTGGCTGGTTCAGGCTAGATGGGATCAGCAAATACGGAGCTAATTTGGTCCGTAATCCTTTTATGCTGATAACAGAATAAGCATTGACTGGATTATATGGAAATGCACTCCGTAATGCAAACAAATGAGATCTCCATCCACAGCAGCATGTGTAAGATAATTTGATAGGCGATATATGAAGAAAAATATATCAGTTCCACTATGCACCCTTTTAAGGCTTTTCTAGCAACCAAATTTTGGTTATTCTAAGCCAGTACTAGTTAAGAATAAGTCGCTGTTTTTAAAAAATCCCCCAATAGTACAGTGATAATAAAGATCTAAAATAACCCAAAGTGAGGGCGGTTTAAGCTCTTAATTGTCACATGAATGATTACTGTATAAGTGAAGGCGACGCTACACCGCAGTTTGACAGATTGTGTATAGCTGAATCCCCTACCCTATAAATACAACTCACCCTTTTTGGTTTACAACTATTCATTTTCTCTTTTTTGCGTAGTATAGATTTACAAATCATTAAATACGAATATTACATAATAGCTAGAGGAAAGTAATACGAATTCTATTAAGTGATTCTTATTTTGTAAACCAATTAGAAACTATTTCCAATAGGAGATATATTTTCATATAACCCGATCACGTTAATAGAAACTCACATGCGCTTTCAATTTATATAAAAAAAACTTTGAAAATAGTTTAGAAAGCAGAGAAATATTTATTGAGTAAAAGTAATAGTATATTATAGACCAAGGTAGAGAAGACATTTTTCTCAGCCGAGCAGAATTATTTCCCGAGATGCGAAGCATCGAGGGAAATAAGTTGCGAGGCTGATAAGTCTTCTCTACCGTGGTTTATATATTATTTTTTTCACTACTAGCACCTTTATTCCTTTTATAATTAATTGATTTTACATTAATAAAAAATAAAATTACAAATGCAAATATGCACAAAAATAAAGTAGCCTTGCTTGAAAACAAGAGAATAGTTAATTTCAATTGACATTTATGTAAAATATCTATTTTATAATAGTGGTTATAAAACGTCCAATTTTGATGATTTGAGTGAAAATTGCACTCCTCCTGAAATTAGGGAAGGTGCAGAAAGTGTTGGTGAACAGTTATTACCGGTAAAATCAAAAGATTTTTACATGAAAGTTTATAATTTTAAATAGGCATGTGAGTACTAGATAGCAATTGTTTTCATTATTAACCAGTAGTTAAAAACGAAATATTATTAACCACTAGGTAAAAAATTCATCTTCTTGGCTCCAAAACAAAGTAAATAATGATATCGTTTAATGCTAGTAGTGGAAAAAATACTTTTTGCTTCGCATCTCGGGAAATAATTCTGCTCGGCTGAGAAAAATGTCTTCTCTACCTTGGTCTATAATATACTATTTACTTCAACAATATATATTTATTTTAACCTATACATATTTCGACATGTTTACATGCGATTATAAAATGTTATATTAAAAAGTAAACAGTTAGTGTTGTTATAGCAACAATAGAGCTTGGTGACTTGAGCTCGGTAATCGTCTGCAGATGACTTGATTTCTTTTTCCAAATTGTACAATAGAGGTGAATTTAAAAGATCAATTTGTTTATTCATTAACGGTACAGGTTTTTAATTGTTTGTGAATTTCAAAAGTTTCTAGTAGTATCTAATTTACGTTTATCATCACAAAAGTTCAAACATTTTATAGTTTTATTAGATGTCATTAAAGGATTGTGTTCTAGTAAGTGTTAGGCGTAATTGGATTTATGTGGGTGTTTGTATTTGTAACAACGTACGTGTTCCTTATACCTAATATCAAAATGTTTAATTGTTTGGCCTATATAAAACGAAATGCAATGCGAACAATTAAATTTGTAAATGCCAGCAGATTGTAGCAAATCATCTGTTTTTAATTTTGCATTAAACAAAGTGTTTTAAATGTTTTTAGTTATTTTGAAACTTACTTTACATTTATTTAATTTTAGCAATTCATTTTGGTTTGTTATCAAAATATGGTACTAAAGCATATTTAATTGTATCGGATAAAGTTTGGGAATTCGAAGAAATATATATCTAATCTTGTTAATATGTTTTGTGGAGAACAGTATCTACCCCTTAAGCACACAACAATGAACTTTCTTCAAGGTTTTTAAAAATTCGATAAAGTTTATCCAATCTTTCCTAACAGGTACTATACTAACATAATCGACCCAAAATCCTACGTCCACCTTAAAATGATTTAGATTCTTTTGGGGGATGTTTTCACGCATAGCGTGATTTATTGAACATGAAATTGCGTGAAATTTTATATAATAGGCGATTTTATGCCCAGGAGACGGTCTAAATAGCCTTTTCTGATTTATTTCTTAAAAGTACGTAACGTGGGAAGTAAGAAATTCTACGTAGATATTGTTCTGTTAGTTTCAATTTTATATAAGAAAGTACAGTTTTAGAAAAAATGTTTGTTTTATTGCAAGTGCGAAATGCAGCTATTCACTGCATATAATTGTATATTTATTAGAATTTTATCACAATTTGCTGTATATTATTTGTGTATGTTGCTACTTGTTGAAAATCAATTTGTGAATAGTTATTCTGTATTATTCTTTCATGCAAATTATCTGGAGCTAAAAATATACAGCATTAAAAATAGCTAGTTTTTATTTAATCCCATGCTGCTGATTTGGATTTTGTTGAATTCTGTCACGTTCATCTTGATTGACAGGTGTAAAATTGTGGATTTATTGTTGCATGCCTACAGGTTATTATTACGTTTGGAACCAGGTAAAGTAAAATCTCTAACGTGGATTTAAAGAAAAACACATTTTTTTGGTTAAGTTTGAATCCTGTTGTTATACCTATTCACAAAACCAAAAAACGTATACATGCATTTATTTAAAAAAACAAATAGACATACAAATAGTTTTTTTCGTAGAATAAATTGGTTTTCGGTCTGTTGCTCACTTGACCCAGTCGAATTTATGTCTCGTCACATTTGTCCAAATGTCAACGTTTTTATTCTTTCGATGCTTTTTGCGTGTTGCCTGACTGGAAAGAAACCATATGATTTCTATCCAAATGACCACCTTCAAACATTATTGAAAGGAATTTGTTTTACATCGAAAAATTCTTAAAATTTGTTTAAAATTAGAAATTAAAATTTTCTGCCATTTTGGAAAACGTTAATGTGAACTATTCTTTGCAAAGTGAAGATTTACAGATTTAAGTATTTTTTTGGATGTTTTGGTGTAATAGCTTTTTCAAATTAAGTAATCCTTTTTCAAAAATTTAGTGTGTTTATCTCAAAATATTCCATTCTAGACCCGCAACTAGCCAATGTCTCAATTAAGTACAGGATGTTTCATAACATGTGGAACGCACTACCAGGATGGTTTCGGAATGCGAAAACAATGAAAACAGTTTGTATAGCATGGGTACGAAAACGCTTTATTACTAAAGCCCATTTGTTAAAAACTAGCCGCTATCTTTTCTTTTCAAAAACTGTAGTTAACTCCGAAACGGTTGCTTTTTCAAAACTTTTTCAAGAATAATACATTTTTAGAACAAATTAATCTACAAAAATTTTATTTTTTGTTATACCCAGTATGTTTTAAATATTCTATAGAACTATATAATCTAATTATTTTCCCATACCTTCGATATAGGAAAGTGTTGATTTAATGAAAATTTCTGTCTGTTGGTGTGTGGGTGTGTGTGTGGCTGACGCCTCTACAGGCGAGAGTACTGGACCGATTTTGATGAAATTGAAATCAACAAGTATATCGAAAGTTGTAGTTCTAGTTAAGCTTTTCAAAAAAATCCGAAACCGGAAACGGAAGTTAGACATATTCTATTAGTAGAGCTTCTTTCCAAAATAAATTTTTGAAAATTGGATCACGGAATCTGAGAGAAGAACTTGAGGCAAATTGAAAACTTTTTTACCGAACTCTCTAACTTTAAAATAGCGGCCGCTACAGCTTTTTGAAAATCTCGACTTTAACGCCCATTTACTCGAAAAGTAGTTGTCTGATCGGATCAGCTACCACTTGTTTGATAGCCCTTCCTAGGTAGCAGACAATGAAATAAAATTAATTTTGAAAATCTGAAAAATATCGCTTCAACATTTTGAAAATTTTCAAAAAACAATTTGTCAAAAACTGTCAACACGTTTTTTTTATTAACATTTTAAGCCGATTGAACTACAAATTTGATTTTTACTTATCTTCAAAATCGCAAACGCCGATCGTTATAAACTTGTCAGTTCGACAGACTATTTAAAGTACTTTATTACGATTCGCTAAAATTTTCAACTATTTTGAAAATTAAGAAAAAAAACGATACTATTTAATATAAACAAGGCGTTTTCCGACAGTCACGTTATTTAAGTTACCCCTATCAGTTAGCTCTAGTTAAAAAATATATTTTTTATTCTTTGCATACATATACAGTTTTGTAACTTATATTGTATATTTACTTCCTTTTAATCAGTTAAATTTATGCTACACTGTTTTTCAGCTTTAATACAATGCAATAACACATTATAAGACACTGTCTTGTTCTGAAAATAGAAATTGCAGTCGTCTTGAATTTTCACCAAAACGATCTACAACTCTTTAAATAAAATTGTTTTATCGCCAGTTATAATATCTCTCTGCACGATCATTAAGCAGAAACCATTCAACTTATGGGCAGTCAATGTGGATCGCAACCACGTTTCAACACTTCGTAACGTACTAAATGATCTTTCAAGGTGCACGTCGTACAAGACAGTGCTAATAAATCAGAAATACCCTTCATGTAAAGCCAGGTAAAACACATCAAATTTTTCCAAATAAATACTGCAGTGACAATTCTGATGTATCTGTCAAAGACATTTTCCACTTATCAAACCACAATAATGTCTGTTCTTTAAAATTGTGTATGTTATAAGAATTGCAACCAGAAACTTTTACTACTTGAGAAGAAAATTTGCTTTTTAGTGAAACTATTAAAGAATCAACATAGGGTACAAATATGCTCTGTCGGTAATAACTTTTTGCTGATTCGCCACTACAATTCGCTGGTTTAGTTTGATTAGAACATCGCAGTGGTGTATTAATTTCAATATCTAGTTCATTTTCAAATTGCAAAATAGTACTCTAAAGTTCATCAAATGATTCGTTATAATTATTTCTTACATTTGAAAATATACTTAATGGGGTATCAATATGTCTTTAACTTCTATTATATTATTTTCAACACCCTGTAAAGTATTGACTAAAAACTGCAGTGCACATGTTTAGACAGTACAATTTGGTTAATTCATCAGCAGTAATTTATCTAGGGTGAACAAGAAGTAGAAACTGGTCCTACTTCTTTCCACCTGCATCTTAGATGATCACTTTCAATGATTCAGTTACACTTTTCTACAGAGCCTTCATTAATTACGTGACCACAAAATATAGGCATAATGAACTGACTTCAACATTTAAATCTAAAACTCCCTAAGTCACTGCCGACCAAAGGTCACGTGGGTATCAGTAATTAACGAAGGATCTGTATTATTTACCGTCATAAAAAAATATTTTTTTTTTATTTTGTTTTATTAAACCAAAATTAATGTTTGGGTGCGCTCTGGGTTTTGGTTTGAAGTTTCCGTTTGTGTTATATGACACATTGAAAATTTAACGACCTATAAAAATTTTAATTTTAGATTCGAAATCTGTGTAAAAAAGTGTCTAAATAATGTCAACCCCTCTTTGCGCTCTCTTTGATAATAACTAAATTATACACAAAAAAAACGAAAACTGAAAATGTTAGTTTTTTCATTCTGTACTGAAAATTAAGCAAAAATTCTAGGATTTGAATGTGGATCATAGTATTATTTGAGATGCTGAACAATTCTTCTCATCTAACCGAATCTCTATCTCTTATCGTTTACGAGCTTCCCATGCATGCACTCCTTATCTTGGACACCCTGTATATGCAAGCATCAGTGTAAACAAAGGCAAGGATTTTTATGATATATTATATTCTTTTAAACAGATACCATGCAAATCAAATTAAAATAAGAATTCTTTGCTCTATAAGTAATGGGAACGAGAAAAATTTAATTATTGGATTTAGTGACAAATGGAATATTGTTAGTGTTTGGAAAGAAGAAAGTATTGGACCAGGAGATGGTATAACATTAACCCTAAGTGATACATTTGATGAGCGATGTAAATTGTACTTAATAGAGCATGATTTTAACTTAGACCACTTAAACTTTTTAGATTTGTTTATTATTGTTTCATACTTAATTAAAAGAAATCAAAAGTTAAAACTCAAACGAGATGTTTTTTGTTTTAGATCTGATGGAACCAAGTCCACAAGTGTTATTATTTCAATATTTGAAACTGATGAATAACTGAATTTGGGTCTAAAGACCCAAATTCAAACATGCTCAAACTTTGTTTGAGAATCAATTTTATTATTATTATTATTATTATTAATCTATCATAGATGGAAAAATACTTAGAAAAACGAATGTGTGTGTATAGAAAAAGTTACATATATTTTTATAAAATTGGAATAGGATTATCTATAAGTAAATTATTATTTAGTGCACCTGGATTATCTTCTCTTGCTCTACCACCACTGGTTTAATTATCTCTTGGTGCTGGAGTAATACAAATCCTAGGTAAGAGGTTAAAAATATCGGAAAGGATTGAAGAATATAAGTTAATTTATAAATTTTGCAGACAGTTATTGCATTTATATAAGGCTGATAAATAAAATGAATGAAAGAGATACATTTACGAGAAGAAGAATTTATTAGCAATTTTAACTATTTCTCTAGAGAAAAATATTTATAAGTTCATTTAAACGGTAATTGAAAATTCGTGTCAAAAACCTCTCATGCACAAACTTCGTTCGTGAAATTTAACACATAAATGAAGCTTAGAACTGGGTTAGAAAATAAGATGTATACTATTATGATATTTACTTCGATATCTCCCTTTTTAATTGTTGGGTCAGGTCTTGCCTCTGATGTGTCCAAAAATTCGCCTTCGGCTCATGAAGCTTCGCTGAATTTTAATCAATCAGTTATGAGAATTATTTTTTAACAATATGGTTATATTGACAAAAATTCACAAAATGTCTTGTTTGAAGGAGAAAATAATGACGAAACACTCAATATTAAAAAAAACACTAATAGATTTTCAAGAATTTTATGATTTATCAATAGATGGTACTTTAAACGCAGAAACTATAGTTAATAAATACTCCGGGAAATGGTGTATCAGACAGACCTTTACAGTTTTCGATTTCAAATACAAAATGGATAAAAAATAAACTTTCATGGTCTTTTCCATTATCAGATCAAGCACAGAAAAGTATTGCAACGAGAGCTTTTGATGTGTTGCAAGAGAAATCTAGTTTAATTTTTAAATACAATATTGTGAATTCGGACATATACACTGTGTCCATAAAGTACCCCCCCCCCCCCCCCCCCAACTAACTTTTGAACGACTTGATATTTTTCTACAAAATTTGGTGTGCTGTAATGGGAAATTAAATATTATTTTTCAAACCATATTAAAATTTTGTATCATCCAAAATGGCGTCTGGGCGCCATTTAGAAATTTTTTTTTAAATAGAAAGGGGGGGTCGAGTGACACCTCATTGGAAAGGTCTTTTAGTTCTGCGTCTGATCCTAAAGTTTAAAAGAAAAATATTCAGCCATAACAAAATGACAAAGTTTGAAGTTAAAAAAGTCTATTTAAACAAACTAAGAATTAAAACTTAAATTAAATTAAGTGTTCGAAATGATTACCATTCACTTCTTGGCACATAAAAAGTCGGTTATGAAATTCCTGCCTTACATTTTCATAGGTTTCTGGAGTGATAATTCTGCAAACTTCTGTAATGCGTTGCTCCAGTTCTTCAATTGTTTCTGGACGGGTTCTGTACACTTTCGATTTCAGATATTCCCATAGAAAAGAAATCTAAGAAAGTTAAATCTGGGGAGTGAGCCGGCTATTCTACAGGTCCCCCCCTAACAATCGATCTGCCAAAAAAATGTCCGTTGAGAAAGTCAGAACCAGGCCTACAATAATGAGGCGGCGCACCGTCTTGTTGGAACATAACGTTTTCAATATTATTTCAAGCCACCTGAAATATTTCTGGGAAAATTTAGTCCTGCAAATGAAAAAGTGGACTACTGGATAAGAAAATCAAAACAATTTTGAACTATGTGAGTCCATTGGTTTACAATACGCCATTTGGCTCAATATTTTGCTTTGAAATTCTAGGATCAAACGCATAAAAGGATAAAAAAAACAATACAATTTTGAATTGAGTGAGTCCATTAGTTTAAAATCCGCCATTTTGTTATGGCTGAATATTTTTCTTTGAAACTCTAGGATCAGACGCAGAATTAAAAAACCTTTCAAATGAGTGTCACTCGATCCCCCTTTCTATTTAAAAAAAAATTTAAAATGGCGCCCAGTCGCCATTTTGGATGATACAAAATTTTAATATGTTTGAAAAATAGTATTTAATTTCCCATTACAGCACACCAAATTTTGTAGAAAAATATCAAATCGTTCAAAAGTTAGTTGGGGAGGGGGGAGAGTTACTTTATGGACACAGTGTATATTGTGTTTTCTAGTGGTCGTACAACACACAGAAATAATTATCGTTGCATGAAAGGCCAATGCAGTTATGATTTTGGTGGAAATGGAAAAAGTGTATGACACGCTACCTTTTATTATTCCTGCACTACAATCTGAAAATTATAACAAAAAAGGAAATTGATATCCCTTTTCGAAGTAATCTGTGTCATTAATAGTTGATATAGAAACGGTTAGCAACTGTTGTTGTTTCGTTGCTATGTATATTTATTATAAATTTGTTGATTTGTGAAGTTTGTTTCGACTTTGTGTTCGTGAATTACAAAATGAACGAAAACATGGATATTTCATCCGAGATTAGAATGTTAGCCGAACTGATTACCTGTGTATTTATCATTGTTCAAAATTTGTAGGTAAATTTGTTGTCATCTAGGCAACTTTAAAGCACTAGTGAAAATGAAAAAAAGCAAGCATAACTTCTTCGTCGATATATCCCTTACATTCTTTGAAGTCCTCAAGGAATTGAGAATATTGTAGCTCTTCTCATATTTATCTCGTGATTTCGACCGATATTTCAGAATGATTTTCATTATTTATTTTCATTTTCACAAAATTTCACGCGATCACACTTCTCAAATTTTTGTTTACTTATTTTTGTTTAGTTGCTGCAGTGATGGAAACGGCAATTCTCGCACTTGTCATGTATATTTTTTAAATAATTTCTTATAAAATGTAATCCTTATTAATCCATTTCCATTGTGTCCGAAAAAATTTTATGTATTATTCTTCTACTCATCGCGTTGCTAATCTCGGCTGCGCCTCGATTTGAAAGATCGCGATTCGTAAAGAATAACAATACTTTTCTTTACTTATAATACAATAGTTATTTGTATTATAAGTAAAGAAAAACTTAGATACTTTTCTTTAAGAATAATACATAAAATTTTTTCGGACACTCAATGGAAATGGATTACATAACGATTACATTTTATAAGAAATTATTTAAAAAATACACGACAAGCGCGAGAATCAAATTGCCGTTTACATCACTGCAGCAACTAAACAAAACAATACTTTTCTTTACTTATAATACAATAATAATTGTTTATTTTGTTGCTATAAAGAAATGGCTGCTATAAAAAAAAGAGATACTTTTCTTTACGATTTGTAATAAGAAAATGTAGTCCATTTCCATTGAGTGTCTGAAAAATAACTATTTTCGTGTACTCAACGGCAAAGAACGTCTTTTCTTAATAGAAAACAGTAAAAAAAGTGCCACTTTTATCCTTAGCAACACTTTTCTCCATAGCAACGCCCTAGCAACACTTTTCTACATAGCAGCGACCACACTTTATTCATTCAACTTATTGTGTAAATATTAAATATACAATTTTTCAAATTATTAAATGTTATGCCAGAAGAAGATGCCACTGACTGGAAATCGGAAACTGATGAAGTGCTAACTCCTTCGCTTGATACTGCTGTTGACTGGGGATAAGAAATTGCGATAGAAGAAGGTTGCTCATCAACGTTCTGCTGGCAGTTAAAAATTCTTCTTGAAGTCTTTAATTTATTCTCGATATTCTCCTGAACATATCCCTCGGCGACTATGCTCGAACGCCATCCTCCATGCCTTTTTAAAATTTGGATGTCAGCCCCGCTGTCCGCAAGTAAAGTCGCAGAAGTACTTCGGAAACAATGTCCGCTATGACTATTGGCGTTTCGAAGTTTCAAATATTCTGCAATTTTGCTTGGCATACCGTAGAAAGTATTAATACCAACTGACTGCACAGTGCATCTGCCTTTACGGTAACATATGAATAACCTACGATAGTCAACAATTCTTGGTCTTAAACTGAAATATTTTCGATATAATGCTATTCCATTGATATCTCCTACTGAAGTAACTGTAAAGACACGTTTTTTCTTCGTTTTTGTGTCGTGTAATGTTACCACCAAAACAGCTCCGACATCTTCTATGTCATCAACTTTCAACATACGTAGTTCATCACTGCGACATGCCCCATGCAGAGCAAAAATTAATACTACTTTGATCAAAAGGAAGGAATCATCAGGAGCTTTAGTTAAAAACGTTATCACATTATCCATCGTCGAAACGGTGTTTCAACTCCCACTATTTGCCTGTATAAAAAATTCATCCCCCGAGTTAGAGGGTGCCTGGACACTTTGTCGAATGCCCACAACGTCGAATCGATTATTTAAGGTCCACAACGTCGAACGTGTCCACAACGCCGAATGTTATTCAATGCCCACTACGCCGAACGTGCCCACAACGCCGAAAGCTCGGGAGGGACACTTCGCCGAAAGTGTCCACAACGCCGAAAAATATTTGGTAGTGTCACAAGTCCCGATGGTGCCCGAATAGCATGTTGTTTGTGTAAAACGTCTATAATGTAGAGCTCTGATTAACGCCTAATGAACACTTTGCGGAATGTGCCCACAACGTCGAAGCTTGCAAGGGACACTTTGCCGAATGTGCCCACAACGTCGAATGCTCGTAAGGGACACTTTGTCGAACGTGTTCACAACGCCGAATGCTTACAAGGGACACTTTGTCGAATGTGACCACAACGTCGAATTCTCGTAAGGGACACTTTGCCGAACGTGCCCACAACGCCGAATGCTTGCAAGGGACACTTTGTCGAATGTGCCCACAACGTCGAATTCTCGCAAGGGACACTTTGTCGAACGTGTCCACAACGCCGAATGCTTGCAAGGGACACTTTGTCGAATGTGCCCACAACGTCGAATTCTCGCAAGGGACACTTTGTCGAACGTGTCCACAACGCCGAATGCTTGCAAGGGACACTTTGTCGAATGTGTCCACAACGTCGAATGCTTGCAAGGGACACTTTGTCGAATGTGTCCACAACGTCGAATGCTCGTAAGGGACACTTTGTCGAACGTGCCCACAACGCCGAATGCTTGCAAGGGACACTTTGTCGAATGTGCCCACAACGTCGAATTCTCGCAAGGGACACTTTGTCGAACGTGTCCACAACGCCGAATGCTTGCAAGGGACACTTTGTCGAATGTGTCCACAACGTCGAATGCTTGCAAGGGACACTTTGTCGAATGTGTCCACAACGTCGAATGCTCGTAAGGGACACTTTGTCGAACGTGCCCACAACGCCGAATGCTTGCAAGGGACACTTTGTCGAATGTGTCCACAACGTCGAATGCTTGCAAGGGACACTTTGTCGAATGTGCCCACAACGTCCCGAGGTTATGGTTATGAGCAGTTATATTTTTAAAGAAAAAATACGAAAACAAAGTTGCATTCACTCACTGATAAATTAGTGCGCAGGATTGTGACGTCATCGCGTGAGTCCAAAAATATGTTAATGTTCCATGTTAACGTGGAGCTAAACGCGGCGTTAATTAAAAAAATTTTATTAGCCAACTCGAGACCAATAAAATAGATCTAGAAGACTTGATAATACATTTTGCTAACACTAGATCTAGAAGGGAGTTTCTTTAAATAACCAATAGTGATGCAAAATGACGGTCGTTTACACATTGTGACATCTGACCGTCATTTTATGTCATTTTCGAATTTTGCAAACTTTTATGTAAATTCCAATGATGGCAGTGAATGCAGGGGTGAATGTTGAAACACTTAAAACCGTTTTATCCTTACTGTTTTGTTAAATGATCCTTGTATATTTTTACTAAATCTGGACACATATCACATGTTTTACCATCTTTGTCGCATACTATGCTACTTTTTACGGCAAAACTTGCGCTAATATATTGTTAGTTTTTCAACAATTTTGATTTGAACTGTGAATAAAATATCGACATTAATGCTTTTCTTTCTTTTAATTTTGTTAATATTTTCTACATAATTTACAACTCATATTACATTAAAGTACATTTCTTTAAATACAAATATTGTTATTTTTCATAAATTAAGCCAATCGTTATTTAATTTCCAATATATAAACTATTTTGATTCTATTTACATTGATGTTTTATTAAGCTTATTGGTAAGAAATATGCCTTATCTACTGCCGAACAGTAGATAAACTATTTTCAAATTATCTTCTTGCTTTAGTAAAGACATTCCTGGCATATTTGAATTCTTAAGAACTGATTTAGGTCGTTTTACAGTTTCTCAACAAATTTTCAGGTAAGTTCGGTTCTTTCGGCCAATTTCTAAATAATGTTTGAAAAAAAAATGTATTTTTCCGCGGCTATTTTATTCTAGATTAAACTGAAAACACTTCTTAGTTAGATCATTTGATGTGAATTGTTGTGATTAGATATAGAAAAGAAATTATTTTGTATAAGTATGGGAAAGTCCAGGCGAAATAAATAATGACGTGCTGTTTTGCAATTTTTCCTTTTAATTATCGTTTTAAACTAGCTCTTGTTGTTGTAATGTATCATGGATTTATTTTCAGTACTAGATCAAACACTTATATTTGAGTTTGAATGTTTATTTTTTGATTATTTTCAGATTTTTCAAAATTTAATAACTCCAAACATATAGTTCGAATCGCAAAATCTGAGAAACTTTTTGTTCAGTTTTTGTGGTAGAATACCGTCCCGAGTTTGGAAACACCATATATATATACAATTAACCTAGTGAAAATATACACATTCTAAATTATCAGTATCGTATGTGAAAACTTTAAATTATAGTTGCAAAACATGATATTCTATAAATAGTACTATTTTCAGAATTCTTGTTTAGTTTCCGTGTCGTATTTTAAAATTGGAGATTACCGTAATGCTTGAAGTTTAGGTGGTATTCTTGTTATTTGGAGTAGATCAAGGCTGCCCAACCTTTTTAACAGTTGGGCAAAATTGACGATTTAAAAATCACTGGCGGGCCACTGATTACTGACGGTTCCTATTTTTGTTACCTAAGCTTTTTAAAGTCTTGTTTTGTGCAACAAAAAAATCAACATTTTGAAATTTAATTCTCCTTTATTAAAATAATAAAATAAATAGCATCTACTGCCAAATAAGAAACAAAATTTTATGTAACGAAAATCTAAATCGAAGTAATTGGTACAATCAATGTGATTTCTGACATTGTTTTTGTTTTAATAATTTTCCTATGTTAGGCATCAGGTTAGATGTTGACAGTAACAAGAAATCAGATATATGTTGCTCTGTTGGAGATGTGCGGTATTTATTTTTTACAAAATTAAGATTTGAACAAAACTTTTCACAAACATATGTTGATCCAAAACTACTTAAAAATTGAAAGGCCAGGTCAGTTATTGCAGGAAAGTCTTCCTTTGGCACCAATGTCCAAATTCTTCTGAAGAAGTTTGTGACTTTGAAGATATTTTTTCTGCAAAAAGGTTTTTTAGTGCAGAATGATTTTGCAGCTCAGTGAGTTCCAACTGAATATTGGCAGGATAACTGATTATTTCAGTTAAACTGATTGTGAAAGGATTAATAAAAATTTGTAAATTTTGTTTTGTAGCTAATCACGTGACCGCGCGCAAGGCGCATCGTTTGTTTTACCGCGGCGCGCGACACTTTTTCAAATTGGCGGGAATTTTGACACTGGTTCACGCGGGCCACTTATAATTCGTTCGCGGGCCACAATGTGGCCCGCGGGCCTGAGGTTGGGCAGCCTTGGAGTAGATGATAGGTGAAAATTTTGATATCACGCTTTCTACATAATTGTTTCGATTTCAAGAAATTGGAATAAAATAAAAGACGATACTTTTAAAACGGCAAGCGAAAATTTGGAATTTGGAAATTCAATAAAAAAATATCAAAAAAATGGGACTTAGTTTTATCAAGAATGCATTTTTTAGATTGGTGTGGTTTCGGAGATAATGAGTTGTAGAAACTAAAACATCGGAAATAATGAAATTTTGGAACGCTTCCAAACTTCGTAAACAGACTTTAAAAATAATTTTAGGATGATTAGAGCTAGGATAATTAGGCAAAAGCTGCCAATCCTTGCGTGTCCATTACGCCGATTATTTCGCAAAGGACACATTGCCGACCCTCACCAAAACGCCGACAGAATGAGTCCACCCTCCGATTTATGAAAGATATTTTAGAATCACCCTGTAAGTTTACATCCGAATTTTATGTTAATCCGGTTTTTTTTTCTATGCTGATGGTATAATTTTGATTTTTGCAATATTCGTATAACGGTTAAAGCTGTGACCTTTTACAAATTCAATTTTATTGTAATTTACAATAACATCTCTAAACTGTATTGAGAATCGACGACAGCTATAATGTGTTGATTTTATATAATAGGAATAATTTTTATAACTTAGAGGCTAATTCTCAAAAAGGACTACAGACATATTCATTTGTGTCATTAGTGCATACTTTAATAGCTAAAATTCTTACCAATAAGATTTAATTAAACCAATCGTTATTACGTTGTACAATTTTATTATCATTTCAATTTACTTAAAGTAAAAAATTAATGTTAATGTTTAATGTTACCAACAAATAATAAAAGTAGTCCAAAGTATGTAACTTAGTTTTGGAGCAGATATTCGGCCATTTGATATATTTATGTAGGGTAAGATGAAAGAAATGCAGGGCGTCCATTTTATGGATTATATCATTTTTTATATTTTGAAGGCAACTTTGCATTTTAAAACCACGTCTACAAAGCGGCATTAGGAAGGCTTGAAACCACTGGTACCGCTCGATATTTATTGCTCCTTTAACCTTATTACAAAATCGGCATATTTACAACTAGGAACATCTGCTTATTTTACTGGGAAAATACATTTTTTCAAAAAGCTTTTACTTCTAATGTACAGGCAGACGAAGGATTAGAGCGGTTATTGCTTAATTGCCATTTACTTACCCTTTAAACCGCCGACACTAGGTTTGGGTGAACAAATTTTAAGATTAGCTGGAAGTAATAAAATAATAACTCTGCAAAATTTGCATTTCATTTATTGTTGCCGACAAAGCAGTGAACTGAAGGATTACCGTCGCCGGCCTGCAAAGCTATTGACAAGTTCGTTCCCACGTCCAGCTACTACCAAATAAACGAATTAAATAATATTATCTTCAATAAAACCAAATTTGTAGGCATGTATTGCGGCTACCTATGCTCACATGTACGAAATTTGAATATTGAATTTATCTGAATACCAGAGTGTTGTTTACAATTTGAATAATATAAATGTGTATTACTAAAAATTTGATCTTAATCATTTATTTTACTGGAGTTCGCGTATACAATTCACCCCGCAATTTTCAGCTGAATTAACTATAAGTACATATTCGAACGTCAAATTTTAATAGTTCAATACGCAGAATGATAGTTTTGGACGAATCTAGATATCGGATTTTTTAATAAATCCGGATAGTAAAAGCTTAACGAATTATCCAGATAACCGCTAAAATAATAATCTAAAAATAAAAATCTTAAAAAAATGTTATGCGCTTCATTGGTTGAGAAAAGTTACTGACAAGATTTTATTTCAATTTTCAACGATATGGACTCGTTATGTTATTAAATTGTTAAACAAAATTTTGTTTTAAAGGAAAATACCTTTTTATACACACGAGCCGATATCGTTCTATTTGTAAAAATCACTTTTTAAAAAATTATAGATTAGTATATTACTCAGATTTTTTTCCTGGGCTTTTTTCCTATGCTTTTTTTCGTCGGCTTATGTTATGTATGTTTTTTCCTTGGCTTTTTTTCCGCCGTTTTTTACCTGGACTTTTTTCCGTTTTTTTTCCTAGATTCGAAAATCCTATACTAAATTTTTGCCTGATCAATCAAAATTCAGATATGAGCAGATTCCGGATTTTTGCAGCTTATATTTACTGTCGTTTGTCATCAGAATTGTCAATACTCAAATCCAAAACACATGGATTTAATTCAAATTAGACAGATGAAAGCAGTTCATTTTAACAAAAAAAGAAAAGAATCAACTTTTTGTGTCATTTTAATGTATAAAGTTAAAAAACTTGTCATATTTGCGTCACAAAGAAAATATTGGAATGGGACACGCAAAAATTGTAGCCCATCTATTTATAAGATTAGAGTTTTAAAAACATTGTGTGGCCGGTTTTTGAATACATAATACCTTTTTGACAATGCCCAAAAGACCTAGAAAACTTTTTGTTTTGCTTTATTTACAGGGTTGGCAAAAGTTGTGACTTTTTTAAAATAGTCAAAAAGGTCGTTTTTTTAAATTAACTTATACTTTTCTGAATTAATTCGCAGCATTTTAAAAACAGTATCAGAAAGACTAAACAGTTTATAGGAGGTGCTAGATATTTTGGGTAGATCGTTTAAAAAACAATCACCCTGTATATAATTATTTTATTACTATGGTGAAAGATAGTACAAACAATTGAAAATTGTTATAAGAATTTTCATCCACCCATCGCTACTCATCAGCCATCGGCGTTGTTGTAATTTTCGGCGTCTAATAAGAGCATTCGACGTGGTGGGCACATTCGGCAAAGTGTCCCTTGCAAGCATTCGACGTTGTGGGCATGTTCGACAAAGTGTCCCTTGCGAGAATTCGACGTTGTGGGCACATTCGACAAAGTGTCCCTTGCAAGCATTCGGCGTTGTGGGCACGTTCGGCAAAGTGTCCCTTACGAGAATTTGACGTTGTGGCCACATTCGACAAAGTGTCCCTTGTAAGCATTCGGCGTTGTGGACACGTTCGACAAAGTGTCCCTTACGAGCATTCGACGTTGTGGGCACATTCGGCAAAGTGTCCCTTGCAAGCATTCAACGTTGTGGGCACGTTCGGCAAAGTGTCCCTTGCGAGAATTCGACGTTGTGGGCACATTCGACAAAGTGTCCCTTGTAAGCATTCGGCGTTGTGGACACGTTCGACAAAGTGTCCCTTACGAGAATTCGACGTTGTGGCCACATTCGACAAAGTGTCCCTTGTAAGCATTCGGCGTTGTGGACACGTTCGACAAAGTGTCCCTTACGAGCATTCGACGTTGTGGGCACGTTCGGCAAAGTGTCCCTTACGAGAATTCGACGTTGTGGGCACATTCCGCAAAGTGTTCATTAGGCGTTAATCAGAGCTCTACATTATAGACGTTTTACACAAACAACATGCTATTCGGGCACCATCGGGACTTGTAAACACTACCAAATATTTTTCGGCGTTGTGGACACTTTCGGCGAAGTGTCCCTCCCGAGCTTTCGACATTGTGGGCACATTCGACAAAGTGTCCCTTGCGAGCATTCGGCGTTGTGGGCACGTTCGACGATGTGGACCTTAAAAAATCGATTCGACGTTGTGGGCATTCGGCAAAGTGTCCTAGACCCAGTTAGAGAATCTCAAGGCTCTTTATAAGATTTGCGCATAGATGGCGCTATTAAAACTTCAAATTTGTGTATATTTCAAATTTGGCGCTTTTTCAACATGTGCACAACACTTATTTATTAAGGTTAGGTTAACTAGTCAATTTCGTTCTTACTTTCATTAATGAAATATGCAAGTAAGTGAAATATTTATTCAGCATTTTTACGTAATGTTTATATTGTAGTTATTTTTGTGGCTGTTTTTAGTTCAAAAAAAGGCATAATCCACAAAATACCAACAACCAACAATATGGGACAAACAAGTCACCACAATAAGCTGGTTTTATAGTGCAAAGCCCAAAAGGAAACCCTATTAACAATAGTTACTAGACAGCATTTAAGTTACGATAATAGGTAAGTGAAATTAAACTTATATGATTGATGCTTAACAATTTATGAGAAATTACTATTGCAGTTTTGCAAGCTTAGCATATTGCTTAGATTTACGGGAACTATTTCGTTTCCCGACTTTTTTTTTGACATGTTAGTGTCAAAGGCAATCATAGATAAAAAATATAATATGTTTCTATAGATAGGAAACTCTATAAACATACTACAATACATGAAATAGTACTGACTAAGATCGCAAATGGCGCTAAACATTGTATAGCGGGAAATTCAAATTGTAGGTAAAATTATACCATTTAAATGTATTAGTAAAACTACAAATATATCAGAAATAAAGCGTTTTAATTCCATATAAAAAAATTTATAGAGGACGTAGGAAATAAGTTAAATTTGTACAATACAGTTACTGGTGTTATTACAGGGTCTTTTGACAAACAGATATCCATATCAGTTCAGCTAAGATTACATAATATAACAGTCAGTGATGTGGGGTGACATTTTCTGAAGAATATATTCTGAATTTAAAATATTGAGGAAAATTTGCTCAAGGTTTTTACTGAAAATTTCCTGCTTATAAAATTACCCATCTGAGAATAGGGGAACACCTTAAATATGTAGACAACAAACAGCTTTAGCTTACCTTGTTGTTTTGACCAGAGTCGTTAACATAAACACAAAACTGATTCATTAATCAGGTTCTGATTTGATATTTTCTAGACAACCCACATCGCTGATTACAGCAGAAGTACTACTTAAATTTGAAAGTGTGATCTGAACCGTTAACACTGTCAAACAGTTGGTCTATAAATAACAAAAAATCTACAGTGTCTGCTGCTGAGTCAGGAAGACATCCATTTCCTAATCTAATCAATCCTGCATAGTAGAAGAAACACGCTGTAAAAAAACTTGTGCAGCAAGTTTCACCTTCGTCTTAATTTTTTCTTTATAGATATGGCAAATTGTAAGTTTGTTGAGCATCCTTGTATTAAAATCTCCTACATCAATTTCAAAAGTCTTTACAACATCATCCCATGAAGCAATGTGTCTGGTTGTCTTCTTCCATAGGCTTTGGCCTCCAACCGATTATTCCTTATTCCTTTCAATAGGTGGGGAGGGTCATATTACAGGAACAACCTCTTCTCCATCTACTGAAAACCCAGACATTTTGTTTTCTTTCTGAACCAAGGCATGTTCTCTATCAGTTTCTTGCTTCAGCATTTTGATGGCATTTGTATTCACTGGAAGTTGATCGCAAACCGTTGCCACAATGTGCAAACCAATGCCATGGAGAGCTCGAATAACAATTTTTAAGTTTTTTGCAAGTTCGGCAGAATTCATACCACTTCGCGAAAAATAGAAGGATATTGGCTGCTTCCATTTCCTTCTCAGACCTCTTGCCATAAACACCATAGCCTTTGGACTTAATTGCTGTTTCCTTCTTACTTTAATATCTTTTAATAAACTTAATTTTCTTCGCAAGTCTCTGCGAAAAATGGGTGCTTTTGGGTAATTTTTCATTTTTAGAATTTTTGGCGGTGGGCTTCTTAGTATTTCCATCTCAGGTAAAATTTGGGGAGCATCCAAATTATTTGAAGATGTTCCAGGTAACTGAAGATATTCTGGTAAATGTAAAGCAGGAAAACTATTAAATGTTAGATTCGTCTTGTTATGATGTTTCTGAAATTTCATATCTTCGCTAAAATGTACATCGCAGACTCTAAAATTCTGTTTCTTCTCAAAAATAATGTTTCGTCCTACAGCCTCAATCCACTTCTTGTAAATCTATTAATTTACGATAATTATTTTAACAAAAGTTTGTGAAAACTACATAAAACTGATATTGTAGAGAAATAACTTACATCATTTCAATTATTAAACAAATTGCATACAGTAATGGTTATAATACTAAACTTATTGATACATTAATTAAAGAAAAAGATTATAAATTAGCCATTCAAAAAATTTATCCGAATATCCTAACTTCGTTCGATACAATTAAATATGCTTCGATCCCATATTTTGGTGAGAAATCAGAACAAATTGCTAAAATTATAAACAAAACAAATAAATATAAAGTAAGCTTTAAAACAACTAGGAACATCTTAAATACTTTGTTTAATGCAAAATCAAAAACAGACGATTTGTTAAAATCAGGCATTTACAAATTAAATTGCTCGCATTGTAATTCGGTTTATATAGGCCAGACTATTAGAAATTTTGATATTAGGTTTAAAGAACACGTACGTTGTTACAAATACAAACACCCACATAAATCCAACTACGCTAAACACTTACTAGAACAAAATCATTCAATGACATCTAATAACACCATAAAATGTTTACACTTTTGTGATGATAAACGTAAATTAGATATACTAGAAGCTTTTGAAATTCACAAACATTTAAAAACTGTACCGTTAATGAATGAGCAAATTAATCTGTTAAATTCTCCTCTACTGGACATTTTGGAATAAGAAATCAAGTCATCTGCAGACGATTACCAAGATAAGTAAAAAAGTTCTATTGCTATAACAACGCTAACTGTTTACCTTCATATAACCTTTGACAATGGCATGTTAACATGCTGAAATAGGTATAAGGTTTAAATAAATAGAAATTGTTAAAGTGATTAAGTATTTTATATACAGATACTCATTAAATATGGACTTTAACGAAGTAAAGCTGGAATTGATAAATAAACTTACATCAGGATTACTTAGAAAAGTATGCATTTTCTCCTCATTATTTGTAAATTTACAATTTAAAACTCAACATGTAAACACCATGGTTATAAAACAGTCTAACTTAAACGTAAAATATCTGTAATCTAAATTGTGTGTAAATTATTCTCAAATTTCACAAGAACTGTCAGAGAATACCAAAACACCGAACTGTCAACAAGTAATTCACTTACCGTATCTTAGCAACCAAAATATATTCTGCAATCAGCGCCATTGGTGATTCGAGTCAGAACTAAATTTATTTATCAATTCCAGCTTTACTTCGTTAAAGTCCATATTTAATGAGTATCTGTATATAAAATACTTAATCACTTTAACAATTTCTATTTATTTAAACCTTATACGTATTTCAGCATGTTAACATGCCATTGTCAAAGGTTATATGAAGGTAAACAGTTAGCGTTGTTATAGCAATAGAACTTTTTTACTTATCTTGGTAATCGTCTGCAGATGACTTGATTTCTTATTCCAAAATGTCTAGTAGAGGAGAATTTAACAGATCAATTTGCTCATTCATTAACGGTACAGTTTTTAAATGTTTGTGAATTTCAAAAGCTTCTAGTATATCTAATTTACGTTTATCATCACAAAAGTGTAAACATTTTATGGTGTTATTAGATGTCATTGAATGATTTTGTTCTAGTAAGTGTTTAGCGTAGTTGGATTTATGTGGGTGTTTGTATTTGTAACAACGTACGTGTTCTTTATACCTAATATCAAAATTTCTAATAGTCTGGCCTATATAAATAAAGTGATGTCATCTTCGTTAGAAGAACAAGCTAAAATGTACAAGAAGATCATGATCAAACATGGTGTAGCAACACAGAACGTTTGGTTTAATCAACAATGTCAGAAAAAGAAGCTCATTCCAAACTACATTAATATCTCCACCAAAACCAAGAACAGCATAACTGAGAAGATAATCAGAAATGCTAAACAAAGATGGTTGAAAGAAGAATCAAAAAGATGGTTTAGAATTAGAGACAATTTGCACATTTATTTAAAGGTACTTTACACAGAACTTATTCACAAATTACATCCAATTGAGTTTGACGTATTTGACAATGACATTAGAGAATTAGTTAGTAGAATAAAATTTAAAAAATACACAATACAGAAAAATAAACTTTCCAGATTAGAACAACACACACGTGCACTTCAACCACACACAAAACCTGACACAATAATAAATTTTCATCCTCGTTTTCTAAATTTATCAAACACAGATTTCAATGACCAACAGATAAAATTCCTAAATAAGGGTTTTAAGTTTGCCCCTTTTCCAAAATTTGCCAATAATATTAAAGAAATTTTAGCAGTCAATTCTGAACTGATTCTTAAAGAAAGACATTTTCTATATGCAAAATTTCAAATTGCTAATTTATTAAAAGAGATGTCAATCAATACCAATAAATCAAAAAATAAAATAAATAATCAAAATAATTTATTACTTAAATCGATTAAAGAAAAAATTTCAGTAAATAATCTGATTTCTGTCAAGGCAGATAAAGGAAACACGTTAGTTATATTACCCAATGACATTTACTTACAAAAAATTAATGATTTCATAACCAATTCAAACTTAAAAACTTTAACTAGTAATCCTACCAAAAATTATCAAAAAGAATTAAAACAAACATTAGAAAATTGCCAGGTTTGTTTAACAGATTATCAAAAAAGACAAATAATAAATCCAAATCCACAACCACCAAAACTATACGGTTTATTAAAAATACACAAACCCAACATGCCCATTAGACCAGTAGTATCATACATAAATGCACCCAATCATATGCTAGCAAAAATACTAAATAATATAGTTACCAGTTTTGATTATAAACCAAAATATTCAGTTAAAAATTCTTCCGAATTAATCAAAAAGTTGTCTAACTTACATTTACCACCACAAAGCAAGCTAGTTAGTTTTGATGTTACTAATATGTTTTCCCAAATACCTCCTCAAGAGTGTATTCCTTTGTTAAATGATATTCTTATTAACAAAAATGTTGAGTTAATAAAACGGACTGAGTTGATTCAATTATTTGAACTTTGCACTAATCAAAATTATTTTACTTTTAATAATAAAATTTATTTCCAAAAAGATGGTTTACCCATGGGAAGTCCAATTTCACCTCTTTTAGCTAACATATTTATGGAAAATCTAGAAGATCAAATATTCGAATCAAATCAATCTGAGAAAGTTATATTTTGGTTTCGTTATGTTGATGACATTTTAGCATGTTTTAATAGTTTATTTGATTTAATTAATGAATTTTTAATTTTTATTAGCAGCTTGCACCCAAACATAAAATTTACACTAGAAACTGAACAAAATAAGTCCATTAACTTTTTAGATTTAAACATAAAAATTAATTCAAGTAATAAATTTGAGTACTCAGTTTATAGAAAACCTACACAAACAGACATTACAATACCACACGATTCTTGTCACCATAAAACACATAAATTAGCAGCATACAGGTCCCTGATACATAGGGCTTTGACGGTCCCTTTAGATGAAATTAATTATAATAAAGAAATTTCAATTATTAAACAAATTGCATACAGTAATGGTTATAATACTAAACTTATTGATACATTAATTAAAGAAAAAGATTATAAATTAGCCATTCAAAAAATTTATCCGAATATCCTAACTTCGTTCGATACAATTAAATATGCTTCGATCCCATATTTTGGTGAGAAATCAGAACAAATTGCTAAAATTATAAACAAAACAAATAAATATAAAGTAAGCTTTAAAACAACTAGGAACATCTTAAATACTTTGTTTAATGCAAAATCAAAAACAGACGATTTGTTAAAATCAGGCATTTACAAATTAAATTGTTCGCATTGTAATTCGGTTTATATAGGCCAGACTATTAGAAATTTTGATATTAGGTATAAAGAACACGTACGTTGTTACAAATACAAACACCCACATAAATCCAACTACGCTAAACACTTACTAGAACAAAATCATTCAATGACATCTAATAACACCATAAAATGTTTACACTTTTGTGATGATAAACGTAAATTAGATATACTAGAAGCTTTTGAAATTCACAAACATTTAAAAACTGTACCGTTAATGAATGAGCAAATTGATCTCTTAAATTCTCCTCTACTAGACATTTTGGAATAAGAAATCAAGTCATCTGCAGACGATTACCAAGATAAGTAAAAAAGTTCTATTGCTATAACAACGCTAACTGTTTACCTTCATATAACCTTTGACAATGGCATGTTAACATGCTGAAATACGTATAAGGTTTAAATAAATAGAAATTGTTAAAGTGATTAAGTATTTTATATACAGATACTCATCAGAACTAAATTACCGATTGTATTTTTTAAGTTGACTGAACACACCGTGAACGCAATATAATCAAACTATGCAATATTTCTTGGGCAAGGTCTTCAGAATGGAAAAGACATCCCAATAAATATTTAAATTTATGATTGTTTATGGCTTTAGTAATCATCACCAAAGCATTCTTTTCAAGTTCGTTTTTAAATATCTGGCTGACGACCACATCTACATCAATCAGAAAGTTATAAAGGAGCTCTGATGGATATGTTAGGAAGCCTCTGCTTCAGCTTGAGCTATGATTTTGTTGAAACTCTCACTACCATGTCCAACGATGTTAATTTTGCAGTCTGGGCAGCTCATATTTTTGCTTTTCTTTGCTAGAAATCCACTTAGGTAAGCAAACGCTTCTTTGCAGCCTGTAAAAGCTTCCAGTTATAAATTTGTGTCATTGTTCACCACAATGTTAAAAGTTAACTCCATTTTTTCTTTTCAGGATTCTGTTGGATATGCTCCATACTTAACAATGTTTTTAACATGTGGCCTACAGAAACATTGCTGCCCCGTGGTGGTTTGACCATAGTGTATATAGACATTAATCTAAATGTTTGCCCAACTTGTAACGATTCATGATGGCTATTACATCCACCTGCGTTTCTCATCATACCAAAAAAATGCTAAAATAATTTATAATTAATGTGGTTAAAATGTTTAAATTGAAATATTACTTCTAAATTATCTTGATTTAGGTATTCTAGTCGTCATTAGATATTTAAAGCCAATCTCTTTTGTTAAATATTCAACCAAGTTTAATGTACAAGATATTGTAGAAAGAGTAATGTATTGCTTTTAAGTATTGTGTAGGTAGTTTAAAATATATATTTTTTTTAATTGAAAAGTGTGGTCAACTTGCTTTTGATAATGACCTGTAAACATGTTGAAATACTTATAAGGCTAAAATAAAAAAACCTGTTGAAGTTAAGAACTGTTTTATTTACAATAAACTACTTAGTTATTTTTAAAATGTACCTACAATATTTTTTTGTTTCATTTTTTATGGTAATTTTTTTCCTAGTTTATTAAAATAAATCAATGGACAGCTATGTAATTAATTTATTTAAAAAAATCTTTATTAATTTTTAACAGTAATTATGCGGTTCAAACATATTGTCGTGCAACTGTAGGTAGGTAGGTTTGCTAGCATAGCATGTTTTCTTAAAATTGGTCACTGGTTGCAACAGTTGGGTGGTGATTTTATCAAAAAAATACCTTTACATGGTAGCTCTTTATCAGGGATTAGAAAAAAGTGGTTTCATTTATAAGCGTATTCCATGGTAACGTTTACTGGACTCGTTACTTAAAAATGTAACGCTTTACTTCCAATGATTGCATAAACTTAACTTAGTACAAAGCATAATTTTAATACAAACCATTGATTTACTGATATGTTCTCATTATCGTCGGGTACATACGCATTAATTTTATCTGCAGTAAACATTCTGAAATTTATTTGTAAATTAGCTTTGCCATAGAAGAATGCTGATGGTGATGGAAGTCTTACAAATTTTCTTTATTAAAGAGTATTTGCCTTTTATGTTTAATTTGAATGGTGTCATTAAAATAACTACTACAAATAAAACCATTTTCGGCAATTTTCTTTTTAAAATTTCAACTCCAATTCTTGCGTTCTGTTTTAGTTTGTAATTCCATAAAAATTAACAATCATAGGTAAACAAAATAGCTAAATTCGCCTTGGGAACAGCAAATAATGATAAATCTTTGTTATCGCCCTTTGATAGGCCGCAAAAACAACAGTATTTTAGCATATTTGCCTAGAATATAACCGTGATAATAAACAAATAAAAACACTTCTTACATTTCAAATTTATTTTAAAATAAAAATGACGTTTAGAGTTGCACCATCTGTTGATAAAATTTACAAGGAGCCCTGAGACTGTCAAAGTTTGAGGGTGGAAACAATTGAATAGAGTGCAAACACCATACTCGTTTAATTACTCGATGTTGCGATGTTTTGTTACCATGTCAACAACACATAGATCTTAGATAGCGTCTTTCATTAAAAATATTTTACGCCAAATTTTAAATTTATTATTTAATAGTTGTATTTTATTTAATTTTCTTCCATTAAGTACACGAAAAAATAGCATGTTCTACTCGTAAGTAAAGTGCGTTTTCCAGCTCGGTAAAAATTAATCCACTCGCTCGCTCGTGAATTAAACATTTACACTCGCTGGAAAACGACCACTTTTCCTTACTTGTAAAACAATCTTCTATTTCTGTTAGTGAGTGTATTACATATACAAATCCTATGCCATCTACTTCGGTATAATCTGCTGCTGTAGTATTTATAGGCGGCTGTCAATTTTACAAGTTGGTAGCTTGTGAGAATTGATTTTCGAAGTTAATAAACTGTTTAAGTAAATTGGTGTTTACAAATGTGTAACAAATAAAATATTTTTGATTTCAAGTAACATTAAATAAAAGAATAATAAAATAAAATATAATTATTTGACAAAATTATTTATGCCGCAATTCATGGATTTATCCACAATTGGGCTGGTGCTGCCGTCTATGAACGAAGAGCGTTAGTATGTTCTAGTCTGGATTTAACTAAGCTGAAGTTACATACGTATGTAAAAGAAAAAAAGCTGAACTTACAAACGTATGTGATATTGCCAACCTTACAAAAATTAACCAACACATTGTTGTACACTAATGCCAGAAGTTTTGAAAAACTGGAAAACTGTTTTTCCAGGTAAAATAGCAATTTCATTTACTTTTAATAATAGCAATGCTACAAATTGTTGATGTTTTATGTGTTGCAACAAAATTAGATAATTATTTTCAAGTCTAATACTAATAATTGAGTATTCCTTTCAGAAATATAGGACATAAAATTAAAAATTTGTAAATTTTATTAAACAGTTTTAGGCCTATGCACAAAAAAATCATTGCATGGGCGTGGTAGGAAAGACCTTCGACTAGAACTCTACAAAAGCGGTTTTCCGAAAAGTTGCTTTTTTCGGGAGAAAATAAATTTTTTTCTCGACTCTGCACCAGAAATACTCATAAAAATTGACAAACTTCAAAATTCGTTTACTCGGTTATAAAGCTTTGCCCACCAAAACGAGTAAACGAATTTTGAAGTTTGCCAATTTTTACGGTTATTTCTGATGCGCAGAGTCGAGGGAAAAAATTATTTTCTCCAGAAAAAAGCAACTTTTCGGAAAACCGCTTTTGTAAAGTTCTAGTCGAAGGTCTCTTCTACCACGTCCTTTCAATGGTTTTGGTGGGCAAAGCTTTATAACCGAGTAAACGAATTTTGAAGTTTGTCAATTTTTACGGTTATTTCTGGTGCAGAGTGTAGGGAAAAAAATATTTTCTCCCGAAAAAAGCAACTTTTCGGAAAACCGCTTTTGTAGAGTTCTAGTCGAAGGTCTTTCCTACCACGCCCATGCAATGATTTTTTGTGCGCATATGCCTAAAACTGTTTAATAAAATTTTGAAATTTTTAATTTTATGTCCTATATTTCTGAAAGGAATACTCAATTATTAGTATTAGACTTGAAAATAATTTTCTAATTTTGTTGCAACGCATAAAACATCAATAATTTGTTGCATTGCTATTATTTTTTATTATTATTAATTTAATGAAATTGCCATTTTACCTGGAAAAACAAAGCTTTCCAGTTTTTCAAAACTTCTGGCATTAGTGTACAACAATGTGTTGGTTAATTTTTATAAGGTTGGCAATATCACATACGTATGTTAGTTCAGCTTTTTTTTATTTTACATACGTATTTAACCTCAGCTTAGTCTGGATTTGTACCTATTTATACGCAAACGCAGGAGTAGGAGATCCGCCATCTTCTGTATTATCATTCTTAAGTTGTTGCACAGTTCTTGTTAGATAAGTTTTTATAACAAATACAAATAACTAGTGTGAAAAGATAAAGCAGCTATGAGTATGAAAGGCAGAACCACGCTAGGTGTGTATATTAAAGGTGCGTTTCAGAACTTGCCTTATCCATTTTGCCAAAAGTTTTGACCACATTGTGATAACCTGTTTTTATGGTATTCATGAACTTATTGGGAATTGATTTGTTCCTTTATGTAGATTTCAATAGTTAGCTAAGACGCAATTTGCACGACAAACTGTATTTAAACAGTAGAACACTAGGTAAAGTAACAGATAATATTAACAGCGCGCATTTTCGTTCAAAATGGATTAGGCAAATTTTGAAAGGACCTCCTCATTTTTAACCCAAACAAGTTATCAAAACAGTGATAACTTTTTTATTTTCAGATTATAAAACCATCTTAAAAGAGTGGAAATTTTATCAACAGTGTAAATTTAAAATGGCAAACACATTTCCGTGCAACTTCAATTCTAACCTTACCACAATTCTACAATGTAGGTTATCATTTATAACGCACCCAGAACATCGTCTGGAAGTGCGTGATGTGTCTGGACTGATATCTGTTACGATATTATTAAGTGATCTCCGAGGATATAATTCCGAAGGCAGAAATATTCAATTGATACTGAGGCCAGAAGTATTGCTGAGGGCCCCTATTCTAGAGTTTCAAACAGAGGCTGTGCACGCACTTGCTTTTGCAGAACTAGAGAATTTCGCAAGGTAATAAAATCTAACCTAATTTTATATACAGTACGTCTAAAAAGTCTCTTTTCTGACTTTTGTATGAAACTCAAGTATAAATTTTTTGCATAAGTTTAAAGAAAATGAAAAGGTCTTACAAAAGTACCAAAAATGTCACCAAAACGTAGCTTGGTTAAAATGTGATTGACATGCTTTTGTTTTTTTCCAAAGATTTGTATCTGTGATTTTATGGAGGGATTGGAGACTTTTTGGATGCACTAAATATGTAGTTGGTATTTACACAAGTAAAGCAAAAATAATTCAAATGACAAGTTTCATGTGTGAGGTTGAATGTGTACTAATTGTTTAATTTTGTTTCAGAGAAATGGTGTCTGCACCAACACCACCATCATCAAGCGAAAGCGATGATTATTGTTCATAATATACTATGTAATATAATTGGGTACCTAAAATAAAAGTAAAATATAATTTCCAAGTTTTTTGCATCATTCCTAAGTTGAGGTAGATGTCTGTTAACAGCTAGGTAATTCTAAAAACTAAGTTCAGTGTAATAAAAACTATTGATTTTACACCTAAAATCATTTTGTTCTATACAGGCAATTGAAAACAAAAGACAAAATAATAAAAAATGTAACTAATTTTACGATACTTAAAAACGGGGGTATTTGTGGCTAATGGTTATTTGTTTAGTAAGGCAATAAAGCATACGATTTAAAGCCACGGCTGGCAGTTTCAGAGCCAAGACAAATTCGAGGCTTTGAGCCAGCTAAGGCTTTAAATCTGCTTTATTGCCGTATCAAACATATAATTTTTTTGCCGATCGTTTAAGATCATATTTCCTGTACTCAAATGAAAATACGTTTGCACTGAGGTGGCTTATATAGCGTCATTGCTGTTGAATTTTTTGTTTGTTTATTTCTCAATAGTCTATGTTTGTGAAGCTAGTGTCAAACGCGATAAGAAAAAGCTGATATCAAATTAGAAAATGGGTAGCAGTGAGGGTGAAGAATTGCCAGATGAAATTAAAGATGCGGCCAGAACTCTGGAATTAAACTTATTGCCTGAGAAGTCTCGTAAAATTTATAAAGCCCAGTAGTACTCAAAGATTGTACTAATGTAACTGTTAATATTTACTAGATATAATATTGTTCTTTTCCACTTTTATTGTGCCATAATAATTTAGGTTATTAATTCATTTACTGAAGTCATTATGTCAATGTATTTACTGCCTAATCATTAAATGTGTTACTTTACCGACCGTTAACTGTCTGTAATATCATGCATTTACTGAGCATCGGCGAAATAATATTAATTTATCCTGTAAATACTTAAAAAATTGTTTTCGATGAAAAAAGGATAAAACTTGAATTTGTCTCATGATACCTAAAAATGAGGTTTTTGCTTCAAAATATCAATTTGTCCTGAACAGGCCCATTTAGTAAAATTGGTTTTGTCCTTAAGTGGCTCTTATTCTCCTTAACTACAATGACGGATGGCCATCTGGCACTGAAATATATGTTCCATAATGTATAAATTTTAATAATTATAAAAACTGGATTATAGATATCTAGGTAAATATCAATTTGTCGAGATTTTAAGAATTTTTAAAATTACCTTGGAAAATGTGTCAAAAACCTTAAAATTCAGCGAAGCTTCATGAGCTGAAGGTGAATTTCAACTTATTCAAAATTACCTCAAAAAATGGGTCAGAAACGGCGAATTTTAACTTTTTAAAATTACCTCGGACAACGGGTCAAAAACCATTCAAATATTAACTTTTAATGATTAGAAAAATTAATAATTATAACATTTATTGATTTTGTGTGCCTAAAAATAAAATTGTCCTGAACAGGCCCACTTAGTAGTAAAGAAGTCTTCCTAAAAAAGTCTCCTGAAAAATGTCGCAGAAAAAAAATCTACAGAATAAAAGTCTCTAGCGAAAAAAGCTTAAAAACTACAAAAAAAAGCACAACTCAGAAAAACACAGAAACGTTTTAAATATAAAATAAGTTTATCGAAATATAAGATAAACTTGCATTTTGTTTATGGTGTTACGGGGCTTTTGATTATACCAGTAAATTCAGGGCTAGTTAAATTGCTACTTATAGTAGAGTTCAGAATGGCAAGAAATATGTAAAATAAAGAAGTTCGTGTGACTAGCTCCTGGTGTCTTCGTTAACAGTCGATCCTGACTTGCGCAACCTCGTCTAATATTGGCGCGTATTGTGCAGTGTTAACTTGTCAATGTGGTTGTTTGTAGGAGTGTGATATTTACATCGAAAGTGAAGCAAGATAATGAAAGTGTAAGTGTAAAGTGAAATTGCATTGTTAAAGCCGATTTTTTCATTGCTAATAAATTGCATTCAATACAAAACAACACATCCTTTCTTTTTAATTTATAACATGCACAGTACAGCGTAGAAAATACAAATCGAAAGTAACTTCTGATTTTCATTTTTTACAAAAAGGAATGTTAATAGTTATTTAAGTATCAAGGAATGTAAGGACGTAATAACATCCGAGGTAGGCGAATACGAGCTGAGGCGAAGCCGAAGCTTGTCGCCTGCCGAGGATGTTATTAGTCGATACATTCCGTGTTACTTATTAAATTTTTCACGCTACAGGTAATAAGTAGCTTAAAATAACAAGAAAATATTATTTGTAAAATACGAATCATGTGTCATTTGTGATCAGAATTTTTATAGTTAGCTGTGCGTCCTATCGAATCACAAAGCTGGTAGCAATGGCAACGGTAAACAAACAAACAAATTTTGGCAGACGCAAATTTTCTGATTTTAAACGAAATCTTGTGTCAAAAAATTGAAAAGATGGAGATTGATGAAGCTGCAAATGTCGCCTGCTTAAATCTGTTGCCATCTAAGTCCAGAAAAAGGTATGAGTTTTGCTATGACTCGTTTAAACAATGGTTTCGTAAGAAAAGTGCGGGGGTTATATCCGAAAATGTGATGCTGGCTTACATGTTGGAACGATCAGAAAAATTAAAATCGCCGGCCAGTTTATGGTGTGAATATTCTATGCTGAAAACCACAATTTTTTACAACCAAAACGTCGACATCTCGAAATTTCCGGGAAACTTCGGGAAAACGATTGTTAATGCGAGGAGGCGGTAAAACTTGGTTTTGATTTTTTTGGGAAATTCGAAAAAAAACAGATTTCAATGCACTCAGTTTTGACATCGATAAGGCCCCCAAAAGGCTTATTGCAAAGCAAAAACACGAAAAAAAAAATCGAAAACAAAATTGATTCTGTAAAGCAATTTGATGCGCCCGATTTGATGTTTATTATGTGCATGGGTCACGGTGGAATGCTACAGTTTATGTAGTTATAGAATGGAATGACTGTAAGGCATTGTAATTAAAAAAAGAAACATGAAAAAAATTGATAATTGACCCATATGAATCATACTTTATTGCTTACTCTACATATTTCCTTAAACACTATAGAGCACTAATTTTTATTGCAATTATTTGGTGAAAGTAGGCAATAGCAGTAGTAAAGTATAAAGATGTAATCAAATTAGAAGACAACGATGTAACTGCACAATTTTATCGTAGAATTAATGCAGTGTTATAATGTCGTTTCGGTTAACAGTTGCCTACGAGGGTACCATCTACCTGCACATATTATAATTGTCTAACATACAAACCGCATAAGCACAAAATGATAAATGTAATTTAAAACATTAAAAATAGAACAGAAACAAAAATCGGTAGGTACATAATAATACATTAAAATTGTACTGTATTGACAAAATCTATGCGGACAGTCACTCTAGACATACTGCATCTCTTTAACATTATAATTAGTAATAAAAACAAGTATTTTAAGTACTTCAAAAGTTTATTATTTACTTGTGTGCGGATAGCGATTATCTTACAAAATTTCAGAAGGGCTCCTGCCTATTACACAGATCACAATAAACATTCTATAATATTCATCTCAAACCTAAGATTTAAATATCTAAGAGTAGCTTGTATAACCCAGGATTAAAACACATAAAATACATAAAAAAACATGAAAACATTAAAATCTACGTAACTAATTTAGTACTTTTTTAGCATGTTAACTTAAGCATTAGACAAGCATTCCAATAAAATATACTTGATATAAACATAAATTCATTAAAAAAATCTTTTACATTATAAAACAATTAATGCGTTTTGCAAGTCTGCAAAAAATTATAATTAAACCATAAACCATACATGACTGCATGTCTGTACGCTTTGAATAAATACAAATGCAGCTTTCACTGAACAAGTAGTCACTATTATATTTGTCGTTGTCCTACTATGATGGCACGTCGACAAGGTAATCATAACACGGGGTTCTCGACCTGGTAATTCTGCCACTGGGATGGTGACATACCAGTTGCAGTTGAGGAATCAACGCATATTTTTGTGGTTATATGTGGCAATGCACACAGGACGATTGATAATATGTTGGGATGTACTTTCAGTACAGATTAAGAATCTGAAAATAATAAAAAGTTCCTATAAATATTTGCCCAAAAACTCTTTGTTACCGGGCAAGTTGCAGTCTACAGAAGTGGGAACAGTATTACCTCTTCCATAGATTTAATTTCATAAGCAGCTTATATGGACACATGTTTATAGAATTTACTCTCAAAGTTTTGTGTAAACTATTCTATTCTATCGTATTAAGAAAACACTTATTAGGCCTTCATGGCAATTTAATTTTTGAAAAGCATATTATCTCGAAAATTGTTAGATTTAGAACTTTTCAACATGAAAACATGTTTTTGGGCAATTTGGTATGGAGAATAAGATTTTTCAAAAAAAATGCTAAAATCTAAAATATGTAGAACATAATTACGTGACCCCCCCCCCCCCCCCATACGAGACACCTCTGGTGTTCTTATTCAAACCAAAATTATTACAAATACATGAATAACTAATTACGTGAATAATGCTCACATATGAAATTTTAAAATTTGAGTGCAATTACTGCAAAAGTTATCTACAAAAAGTGATTAGCCTGGTTTATTTTCAAGAAGCTGTAACCCTATAATGAAGGGTTTTCAGGCCCATGTTTATGAGAATTCTTTCAATTATATTTAGATTCTGAATCTATCCTGAAAATTCGTTCCACATGTTATGAATCACACTGTACATCATTGGTTTGGCAAACGAAAATTGTGCAGACTTCATTTAAACGAAGTAAAGGGGCTCTTTTAACTTTTCCTTTATTCGTGTTGCTATGAATCCTAAAAAATATTGCAATCATTATGAGAAACATAATTAAATAGATATAACTATTTAGAAATTGTAGAGTATGCTAAATTGTAGTTAATTTAGCATTAGTGTAATTTTAAATTAAACCATCTTTTTCCATTGTAACATGTAGCTGCGTACTAAAATACAAAGGATGTTGATTGTTTAAATTACAGCAAAAGGAAATTTTTATATGCTGTGATTATTATCAACAGTGATCGGAAGTACAATTCTTTTAACTGCCTGAAAATAATTAATTTAAGTATTTCTGAACTTCTTAACTGTGTTTTTACTAGTTAATTGTTATTCTACATACATATTTGATTAAAATCAAAACAGTACTTACTTCTCTTTAATTTTCTGCTGGTAGTCTGTCTTTTTACTAAGCTGAAGCTTCTACTAAATTGAGTTTTGTGAATTACATTGGTGTGTTAATTAATAAATCACCGAAGTATGCTTTTATTCGTTATTATTCTACTTTTTGAACGAATCGAATTGTCTCGTCAACTGTCAGAACATTTCAGGAGGGTAAGGTTAAAATTCACGGACACTGTGAAAGAGACAAGCCTTCACTGCTGCCCTCTCGCGGCAATACATTTGTGGGTCCCTCCCAAAACAATGTAAATATTAAAAAGTGAAAACACCAATATCTTATATATATTAGCTATCCATACATCTTGTGTAAAATTTTACAGCGTCTTTTAAGTTTATTAGCATTGTGTTATTATTTTTTAGTGTGACACATTAAGGTATGTAGACCATACAAGCTATTTTTTTGGAAAACTCTTAATACAGCTATGATTACTGAGTTATTTATTACGTCCTAGCAAGTTTTTTTCTAATGTAGTCTTGTTTGTTTACGACATGTCAATTGGAATAATTAACCAAAACATTTCGGGTAATCACGACCAGTGCTGTTCGGCATTACCCGACATGTATTTCAATGCGAAAGAAAACTAACACATATCTATTGATGTTATATAGCATTTATTGTTGATGACAGTCATACCTGCAACGACGACGAATTAGATGACGTGGATCCACAAAACTTGGATTTCAATGAAAATGAAGGCGAAAGTTGTTTAGTGTGTGGAGAATTTGGAAAAAGTGAAGTTTGGTACAGTGTTGGTTGTGGAGGTTGGGTACATAAACTTTGTAGTGGTGCGGAAAGGCCAACAGGTTATACATGTGACTTTTGTAGATAATTCTTATTTGTTGTAGCGTTTTATTTTGGATGTTCTAACTTTGTTCGGGACTACCCGCCAGCTGTTCGACATTGCCCACCACCTTCGGGTAATCCCGAAATTGTAATATGCAACTTTGGACATTGTTTTTATTTCTATGAATAAACTAAACCACTCTATTTATTGTAATTTACGTTCCCAATACCTTATCTATTCACCTCGACCAAGTCATATAATCCTAATTATAATAATTTCTGAGTTATTAAGCTTTCCGCTTAAGTGTTCGCAATTACCCTTCGCTCCCCTACCATATCATATTACCGATAATGGAAAATTTGTCGTTGTAAAGGTTATTGAGACGAAGAATGACGTTCAGCGTAGCTTCGCTATCGTTGAAAATACGGAGAAAGATATTGACTACCTAGGAACGCTAAGAAAGTACATCGAAATTAGAAAGAAAATATCCAATAATCCCCGTTTTTTCCTACGTTATCAGTTAGGAAAGTGTTTTAACCAGCCTATCGGAAAACACACATTCGCAAAAATTCCAGCGATAATTGCGAAATTCTTGAATTTACTAGAACCGCATTTATACACCGGGCACTGCTTCAGACGCTCGTCTGCTACTCTGCTTGTCAATTCTGGTGCCGATATTTTGGATCTGAAAAGGCACGGTGGGTGGAAATCCACCACAGTAGCAGAGGGCTATGTGGCAGAGTCTCTTCAAAATAAAATGGAGGTTGCTAACAAAATCCTTTCTAATAAAAATGCGGACGCTGGTAAATACGAGATTAGTGTTCCTCAAGCGGAAACAGACTCATCTTCGACAGTTGTGCAGGGAAACTCACTATCCTTCACTAATAAAGAAAATAAATTATTGAGAAATGAGCACGTTCTCATAAAAGATTGCTCGTTTTTTCAAATTGCAGTGTTTCATTTAATTTTCGTCAAAATTCTTAAGTAATTTGTTTTAAATTTGTAAAATTTGTTTTGAATAAAAATTATAACCTTGCATTTCCGTTATTACTGTCCATTATTTTCCTAGGGATGTAAGTGACACTATTAAGTTCCGTCGTTAAGGGTAACTAGTACACGTATGTTATCAGCCACTTACGATCCCTGTAGCTATGGATGTAAGGCCTACTTACAATGCCGGCAGGGTGAAAAAATATTTTTTTAAATTTATTTTGTAGAGCTCTTTAAAAAAATAATTATTAAATAATAATTTTTTTTCACTACTAGTAATATGGCTTAGCATTTTGACACATAATAGAATGCTGTGAAATTCAATTTCTCTACCTTTGTTCACCGACAGGTAACTAATTTTTCATTATTAACCACTGGTAAATAATGAACAAATTTATGTTTTTTGATAATCCTGTGACAGTTTTAAGAGTTTTAAAGAGAACATTTTTATAGCACGATTTAATATAATGGAAAGATTCTATTTATGGTGTTTTATGCATAAAATAGTTGTTTAAATAAATTAATTTAATTTTAAAAACTTTGGTGTATTTGAATATACGTTTTTCGCGCCGTAATAAATGACAACTCTGTCAATATTAATTTCAACTATTTAAAATTAATAGTATATTAATAAAATAAAACACTTGGTAAATTGTTTCACAAATTGTTGTTATTTATTTACTCGACTCGAGTTTCAACCATCTCGGTTATCTTCAGGAGTTTACAATACTAACTACCTAACTAAAAATCTAAAGATGTACAAACTGCTTATTTCTAGAAATACGATCGTCACCGCCCAGATTTTAAGTGTTACCACATGTGTTTTTATGGCTGAAGGGTCTGTGGGTCAAGGAGTGGTGAATTACCTAAGTCGGTGTGGTCGTTAACTAAATTTTTATTATTTCTCATTGCCTTTAGTTAACGACCACACCGACTTAGGTAATTCACCACTCCTTGACCCACAGACCCTTCAGCCATAAAAACACATGTGGTAACACTTAAAATCTGGGCGGTGACGATCGTATTTCTAGAAATAAGCAGTTTGTACATCTTTAGATTTTTAGTTAGGTAGTTAGTATTGTAAACTCCTGAAGATAACCGAGATGGTTGAAACTCGAGTCGAGTAAATAAATAACAACAATTTGTGAAACAATTTACCAAGTGTTTTATTTTATTAATATACTATTAATTTTAAATAGTTGAATATTTATTAATAATGTTTCATCAAGTGCCTACCACACAATCAATTCAAAATATTAACAATGCTTGTGACGCAAAACTAGTGGTAGTATACAAACGAACACTACTAAAATTTAGAAGATGTTCAAACCACATATGGTATAACACGCAGTGTAAAAAACGCAACGTTTTTCCAAATTACATAAATATCAAGACCAGCAGTACATCCATAGCAGCAAAAAATGCCATATTAAAAGCACAACAACTCTGGCTATCCTATGAAATACAAAAATGGTACAGTAACAGAAATAATTTAGGATTACACTTAAAAGCAATTCACAGTGAACTCGCGCATCGATTCCACAAAATAGTTTTCGATCAATTGGATAACAGAATACGAGAAGAAGTCCACAACGAAGTCCATCAGCAGTACATCAAACAAAAAAGAAAATTGGATCAACTAATAAGTGTACATAGTGTTAGTGCAAATAGTCAAGTGAGTAATAGTGCAAAAACCTACCCCAACGCGAACCGCGATTTTTACCCTAGAGTTAATAATCTATCAGACGTTCAATTTACAAATAAAGAAACAGAGTTATTAGAATTAGGATTAAAATTTTCACCAAATACACAACCCAGACTCAAGGATTATGAAACATTGGCAATAGATGTAGATTTAGCATTAGACAAAATAGATTTAGATAACCAAACAATTACAATGGAAAAGTCTATTTGTGCAGATATCATCAAGAAAGAGCTACAATCACAATCCAAACAACAAAACATAAAAATTAATACCAATTCTCACACAAAAACACTTCAAGGATTAAAAAAGAAACTTAAAATGAATGACTTAATTGTTTCCAAAGCTGACAAAGGTAATACAGTTACAATTATGCAAAAAGATGATTATGTACACAAAGTAGATACATTTATTACTAACAACAGATTTTCAAAATTAGACAAAGACCCCACTACTAAATACCATAACACAGTTAATGAAACTCTTAAATTTTGCAATAATTTCGTACCAAAAGGAAACGAATTTAAGTTCAGAATTATGAACCCACACCCACCACTTTTATATGGACTTTTAAAATTACATAAAAAAGAAAAACCAATTAGACCAGTCGTTTCATACATTAACGCACCCACTTACAAGCTGTGTAAAGAAATCAATAGAATATTACCTATACACATAAACTGTTTCTCAAAGTATTCGGTAAAAAATTCTTTAGAATTAATAGGCAAACTAAAAAATATTCAGGTACCCACTAATGCAAAACTAATTTCATTTGATGTTAGCAACCTGTTCACATCCATTCCAGTAAAAGAAGCAAAAGAAATAACGTTCGATAAAATAAACAATAGTAATTTGACGAATATTGAAAAATTAGAACTCAGAACCATGCTCGCAACCTGCTTAGAACAAAATTATTTCCAATTTAATAATCAAATTTACAAGCAAGAGGAGGGACTACCGATGGGATCCCCACTTTCACCCCTACTAGCAGAAATTTTTATGGCTAATTTTGAAGAAAAAGTTTTTAATTCAAACAATAATTATAGTAAAAATGTCAAGAAGTGGATTAGATATGTAGATGATATTTTTTGCTTGTGGTTAGGTACAGATAGACAAATACAACAATTTTTAGATAACATTAATAAAATTCATAACAATATCAAGTTCACAATAGAAATCGAAAATAACAATACCCTAAACTTTTTAGATCTGAGCATAAAAAGAGTAGAGAACAATTTAGAGTACAATATTTTCAGAAAACCCACAACTACAGACATGGTCATACATTCGAATTCTAAACAACCACTCAAAATTAAAAAATCAGCTTTCAACAGTATGATTCACAGAGCCATTCATATCCCACTGTCTACCGAAAATTTCGATAAAGAACTTAACACAATTAAATTTATAGCCCTAAAAAACGGATACACGGAGCAATTTGTAGATAACATTTTAAAGAAAAAACAAAAGGAACAGGTAAAACATCTTTTGTACAGCGGACAAGGGACAAAAATAATTGAAAAAACAATATGGTCAAAAATCAATTATATAGGTAGAGTCAGCTATAAAGTGTCTAACAGGCTCAAAAAATTAAATATTAACGTAGCTATACACAATCCAAATAAACTCCATAAACACCTAGTAAACAATAAAGACACAATAGAAAAATATTCAAAAAATGGTATCTATCAAATAGACTGTTCTAATTGTGATGCAATATATATAGGACAAACAGGCCGCAGTTTTAATACAAGAATTAAAGAACACATTAGATCAATTAAATACAATCATAAATCAACAGGCATTTCCCAACATTGTATTACAAACAATCATTTTTTCAAACATACAGATACAAAAATTTTACACATAGAAAACAAGGGTAACCGATTAAATAAATTAGAAAATTTAGAAATTAAAAAGGCAATGAGAAATAATAAAAATTTAGTTAACGACCACACCGACTTAGGTAATTCACCACTCCTTGACCCACAGACCCTTCAGCCATAAAAACACATGTGGTAACACTTAAAATCTGGGCGGTGACGATCGTATTTCTAGAAATAAGCAGTTTGTACATCTTTAGATTTTTAGTTAGGTAGTTAGTATTGTAAACTCCTGAAGATAACCGAGATGGTTGAAACTCGAGTCGAGTAAATAAATAACAACAATTTGTGAAACAATTTACCAAGTGTTTTATTTTATTAATATACTATTAATTTTAAATAGTTGAATATTTATTAATAATGTTTCATCAAGTGCCTACCACACAATCAATTCAAAATATTAATATTAATTTCGCCTATAATACAACCACACAAAGTAAAAAAGAGATTTCAGGCGGTGTACAATTTAAATCTTCACTCGTCATTTTTGCAAAAGCAGCCACAAAAAACTTACTAAAAGGCTCAAAAAACTAGAAATTTTACTTTTATGTCAAATAGTAACAATTTTCAAACAACTGTCATGCCAACAAAACAAAAAACTGTCATTTGTTTTATAATTTGAAATAAACAGGGATTTACTAAGTTAAAATAGTCATTTTTCGACAATTATAAGGGTTTATATCACTAGTAGTGAAACAAAAAATATATACGCCTCGGTAGAAAAGTCTTATAACCCTCGGGCCTTACATCCCTCAGCGCTACGCGCCTCGGCATCTAACCTTAGCCCCCAGGCTATAATAGTAGACTTTTCTACCTTGATGTATAATATACTATTTTCCACTACTAGCATTAAACGATATCATTATTTACTTTGTTTTAGAGCCAAGAAGATGAATTTCTTTCCTAGTGGTTACTAATATTTCATTTTTAACTACTGGTTAATAATGAAAACAATTGCTATCTAGTACTCACATGCGTATTTAAAATTATGTCAAAAATCGCCTATATTTTCTTTTAATCTTAATGTAGATTTTAACATAGAATATAAAGACCATAAACCGGATGCTTTTCTATTTTGTGTTTTTTCTTGAAAATAAACTAATGACGCATTCTCAGTTACTGTCGTAACCCCTTTCGATTGGCACCAATCTTAAATTCACCATAAACTTTAATGTAAAAATCTTTTGATTTTACTGGTAATAACTGTTCACCAACACTTTCTGCACCTTCCCTAATTTCAGGAGGAGTGCAGTTTTGACTCAAATCATCAAAATTTGACATTTTATAACCACTATTATAAAATATATATTTTACATAAATGTCACTTGAAATTAACTATTCTCTTGTTTTCAAGCAAGGCTACTTTATTTACTTATGATATAAAAATAACCACATATTTGAATTTTAAAACAAAAATTACAGCAGTAATACGCAACCCTGAGTTTATAAGTTTGACTACCAAAACCTTACAGTCTTCACAAATCTCTAATTGTAAATTAAATTGTAACAAGCATCCCAAAAACTGCCTTCCAGGAATTACAATACTCCAGTCAAATCATACAACTCCGAATATCATAGCAATATATTTTACATAAATGTCAATTGAAATTAACTATTGTCTTGTTTTCAAGAAAGGCTACTTTATTTTTGTGTATATTTGCATTTGTAATTTTATTTTTTATTAATGTAAAATCAATTAATTATAAAAGGAATAAAGGTGCTAGTAGTGGGAAAAATAATATATGAACCACGGTAGAGAAGACTCGCAACGTTTTTTTACCGAACTCTCTAGCTTCAACATGGCGGCCGCTACGAATTTTTGAAAATTTCGACTTTAACGCCCATTTACTCAAAAACCAGTTGTTTGATTGGGATCAACTACATCTTGTTTAGTAGCCCCTTAAGGGTACTATACCATGAAGTATTATTAATTTTGAAAATCGAAAAACGATCTCAATGGCACCACTCCAAAATTTTTGAAATTTTCAAAAAAAAATCTCAAAAACTGCCCACACGTTTTTGTTTAAACTTTTTAAGCTGATAGAGATAGGCATCTGCTACAATTTTGTTGTTTGCTCATTGCTGTAATTTCACTGTGACGCCCTCTGTGAATTTTTGAAAATTGAAAATTGGTACCCTTTTATTTATTTAACGGGGAGCAATGAAATATTTCTGTTAAAGCAATATAGCTCATCACTAATAGCAAAATCCGAATATCATAATATTTTTTCGATAATTTCATATTTAGGGGGGCTACTGTTCCCCCTCCCCCCAACTTTTTTCGATAAAAAATTTAAAAGTTGGTTTTTTGTTTTGTTTGCTCTAGGAGAATCTTTTTACAAAAAATCAAAAAATCGATTTTTTTGCCCCTTAATAATCGTTTTGTCCTCAAAAGAATTTCACATACTTTCTACAGCAGTTGTATTCTTGTACTAGTCGTTTAATGTTCAGTGTAGGCTAACTTTTTTATTTTAATAGATAGACTCGCAAACCCAAGAGCAAAGTTGTAGGGCAAATTCTTCTCGATTGTTTTTAAGAAAAAAACTTGAGTTTCCAATTTTAATATGGCGGCCACGGTAAAAAATAACTTTTTCTTAAATGGAAACGTGGAATTTTGGCTTTAAAATCAGAAAGGTTTTAAAATTCTAAATACAAATTAATAAGAGTAATTTCTTGCTAAAAATACTACTTCTCGAGTTATTAATACATTTTCAAACATCAACACGCTTCCTTACTCGTGCCTCCGGTTCATTTCAGTTCGGCTGTTTTACATGTACTCAGTTGCAGGCGGAGCCAGCGTGGTAATGGTACGTTTAAGTTACGCTCTTCACGCTTGAAGTTTTTATAAACGCTGTTTACTTTTACTAGCCGGGTCTAGACAGGTGTACATCAAAAGTGTTGGAAAATATAAAACAATGTTAATTTATAAGTATAGGAAAGTCCAGGCGAAGTGTTTCGCTCATTTTTTGTTATTGGATGACAAAATTTCTCAGTAACTAATAGAATTTATTAAAATATAAATGTGCGTTTCAAGAAAATTATTCACCAAACAGTACAATAAATTTTATTATAGGGTTTAAAATATAAGTTACAATTTACATTTAGGTGTATAATTAAATACGTTTAAACATCTGCTGAAAATGCAAGTAGACATTGACATAAAAGAGACAGTAACATAAATAATTAAATAATGCCAATTGGGAATTCATTTAAGGGTTTTTACCTAAAAGTAGCAGCAATAATTTGTATGATAGGGTAAATAGCACGAAGTGTTTCCGCCTATCTTTGTATTTTGGGATCATGAAAAATTCAAGAACTACAAAAAAAGTATAATAGTAATTTTTTCCATTAAAAACAAATCGATGACATCATTAGCCAAATATAACAAAGCAAAAATTTAACAAATATCGCTAAAATGTAGTTTGATGTTAAACAAGACTTTAAAATGTTTTTTTCTTTGTTCACAGCAGCAGTACATCAACCACCAATTACTTATAAAAGCTTTATTGTTTAGCTGACAACAAGAAAGGAATACTATACTATAGGTACATATTGCAATGATATGCTTGACCTTGTGACTACTAGAATACAATCCCTAAACTGTCTGCAATTCAAGCAATTAAATTTAAACTTGCTATGAGACTCTTCTAATTTTCTCAGGGTCGTTATTAGCTTGTAAATAAGTTATTTTAATTAATTTTAAATAGAAATAAACACACACAACGATATCAACTTTACAAAATAAGTTTTTATTTATTAAAAGAATTTCAAAATGTGTTTTCCGAAAATTAAATGAATTTTTATTAATTACTATCGTCTTTTTTTATTAAATTAGAACACTTAACTTATCGTCTTCTTATTATGACATTCCTCGCTCTAGCAAAACGCTGAGTGTCCAACCTCTATTTCGTTCTGTTGGCTTCTCGAGCAACAAATAATACTCGCCCTTAATCCGAATCTTCTTGTATCTCTGTTTTATATTCTTTCCAATTTATTTTTACCACTATCACAAAACGAAGAAACTTCCTCGATCGCCTTTTACTTATAATACTTCTGTACTTTTAACAATTCGTAGATAATCACCTATATTTTCTTCTGATCTATTAAACATCAGTTTACATTACGTTTAAAACTCGTTCTTTCTGTTTTCATCCAGAGGATATCAAATTCTCTGTCTTTTTTTTTCAAAGACGAGCCGTACTAATTAAAACAAAATCTCTATCTTTTGTCTTCCTCCTTTGATTTCCATTTTTCCAACAAACAAGCAAAACTCATGGCCATGATTATTCTTTAATACGTTTGTGACATTTGACACTGACATCCAAACTGACATTTATCGACGCACAAATCAAGTAAGTTTAAAACTTCTTATAAATTAAACCTTTTTTAACAATTCTGAACTAAATTATAATTAAAATTAACATAACTAAAAATCGTATCAATCTGATTGTGTTTTTCTTTTCTTTTAGTGCAAACAAACTTCACAAATATGAAAATATAAATTATTAGAATATGTAACAAGAAATTATAGCAAAAAACCCTGAGTTTAAAAGTTAGAAAATCAAAATCTTACAAGTCTTCATAAATCTCCAAATGTAAATTGAACTGTAACAAGCATTCCAAAAATTGCTTTCCAGGAACCACAATACTCCAGACACATCAAACACCTCTAAATATCATAGCAATATATTAAAATTTTATAACGTGCAGTAGCACGGCGTACTCTATACCAGGCGGTAAGGTGGTAGTGGGGGATTCTACGTCATGGGTCCTATCGGTCCTATCTCTGAACCACGCATACCGTGCGCATATAACAGGTTACTGCAAAAATACCGCTTGCACGTGGCTTGCAGTATGCCGAAAGTAGCCACTTTTTAAATATTAATCCAATGATAGTCCATACACCTGTTCTGTAGTTTAAAATAAATGCAATATTAATAATATTAAGACTGTGTTCTATGAAAAATGCCCCGAAAATGTTGTGTACCCGGTTGTACGAGTAATTACGACAGTAACAAGACAAAAGGCTCTCGGTATGTTTCAGTTTCCCAAAGACAAAACATTGTCACAAAAATGGATTAGAGCAATTCCCCGAAAAAATTGGACACCAACCGATAGTTCTGTGGTTCGCATAAATCATTTCGATCCTAAATGCATAATATTAGGGTACAGTTACAAAGACAAGTCCGGGGCATACAAAATGTTTGATTACGAAAAGCCAAAATTAAATGCTGCTGCTTACCCCACAATTTTTCCGAGTTTGCCGAAATATTTAAGTAAACCATTACCCGTTCAAAGAAAAACACCTGATCAAAGATGTGCCGAAATTGTACGTACAAAGCTAGTTAATGAGGAAAGAGCACAAGCTGATCAACTAAAAGCTGATAGCATCTTAAACTACGAATATTTTAAAGGTTCGGTAGAAGAGAAGGTGGACAAATTTTATAAGGGAAAAAATGAACTTTCAGTAAAAATTAAAAGTGAAAGTGTTATTATCTATAATCTTAATTATGATTCTATGATCTGTGACTATCATATTGAAATATCAAAAAATTTAGTACCAATTCTTTACTTAAAAAATGTTCAACTGTGCATAAATGAAATACAGCGTATACTTTGCGAAGGCATTCGTCTTAACAAGTGGTCCAAACTTTATAAAATTTTAGAATACCTTTCTTGTAAAGAGAGCATCCCAGATGTGGAATCCACTCTACAAAATATAGTGAATAAAATCGAATTATTGAAACAAAACGTTGCAGCAGAAGGTCAAGATGAATTCAAGATTAATGAAATTTATGTCAATGAATCAATCGAATATAGATCTGGTGAACTAAGAGGCTTTGCTCAAAATTCAGAGGAAATACTAGAAGCAAAGGCGGTACAGACGTATTTGATTTCCTCATTTTTCTCAAATTTTGAGCACGTGGTTCATTTACATCCAGTGAAATCGATGAAAGGTCAAGAACTTGGGGATTTAACGAAAACTGTGATCAGCCTTGTCGAAAACTGCAATTTCAAAGTATTATGTGTCATATCCGACAACAATAGAATCAATCAGAATATGTTTTCCATACTCAGCAAACATTCTGGAGATTATGACATTGTGCACATGCCGGAAATTGATCATCCCATTTTTACAATGTATGATTTTGTACATATTCTTAAGAATATTAGAAACTCTTGGTTAAACCAAAAAGATGTTGATAAGACTTTTGCTTTTCCACCTTTCGGTATAAATTCGGTAGAAAATATAGCCGATCAAGATATTTTGAAAGATCTTAGGAATCTTTATAAGAAAGAAGGGACTAATTTGCTAAGAAAAGCTTTTCGTTTAAATTATAAAAGTTTTTACCCTAGTAATTTTAACAAACAGAAAGTAGTTTTGGCAGTAAATATTTTTGATGAAAGCACACATGCAGCTTTAATATGCAATGAAAATAAAGACAGCGCTGAATTTGTTAGTATAATATGGAAATGGTGGTCTATAGTAAATGCAAAAAATTGTTTTTATGGTAAACAAAAACGCAATTGCTATGCAGAACCTTTCAGCGATGTTAATGACGAAAGATTTTTATTTTAATCAAACTTTGTCAAGTGGATTGAAAATTGGCAATGTCTTGGTGTTAGGTTTAAACGGGGTTCATTAACTCAAGATACAAGCAAGGTAATTAAATTTAACGTAATAATGCAATTTACTAATGTGTTTTATTTTATGATATTTTAGGCTATTATTCGCAGCACTCGCACTTTAATACGCATAACAAAGTACTGTTTAGAATATTTAAATATTAAATACGTTTTACCTGTAAAATTACAGACGGATAAACTGGAGAAGCGCTTCAGCATTTACCGGCAGTTAAGTGGTGGTAATTATAACATAAGTGTCTCCCAAATTATGGATACAGAAAGAAAACTAAGAACAAAAAGCATATTAGGTATTAAGTCAGCTAGATACGGTATGATTCCCTTGAATGTAAAAAATTTGGAAGTTTCCGATGATGATGATGCTAACGAGAAATTCGAAATTCACCAAGAAATTAAAAATGTAATAGTTGTAGAAGATGAAATTCCTGTTGACTATGATGCTTTGGTGTATGTGTGCTATGAAACTATATTTATAAAAGACGCTAGCCAAAGCCACCATTTACTTTTAAAAAGTTTAGTAAAAATTAGGATAGAACAAGATGCCGAACTTAAAAAATTATTTTGTAATACTTGCCTTTGTAACACACATTTATCTACGATATTACTAAAAAACATCGGCACCATCTGTAATATCTTGTTATCAAATTACAAGAAGCTTAGAAACAATGCTGTTGCTGCACGTAAAAGCAACACTAACGCTAAAAGAAGGTTGAAAACGTTGCAATGATCTTGTTTATTATTTAAGTTACATACCTACTTATTATTTGTTTTGAATGTACTTATATTTAATATTGTACAAGTAGCTAAATGCAATTTAATTTCTTTAGACTGATAGCATTTTATTTATTTTATTTTGTATGTAGGTGCCTTCAAATTATTAGAGAATATCGGATTTTGTTTAAAAGTATTTGTTAAACTCAATAAATAATATTGTTGAAATGGTTCTGAAGTTTGTCATTTAAATTATATAAATTGTAACATCCACAGTTGTGGTTAAACCAAATTATTTCACCGAAAATGCCGAAAGCCGTATGTTTTCAATGCTGAAGTCAGCCCTATGACGTCAGCGTACCGACTCAAGACTCCCGCCTGGTATAGAGTACGCCGTGGCACTAGGTATACTAATAAGAAATGTTTTCCTGTAAGATATTTACATATTTATCTTTACAATTACATAATTGAATCCAGGTATAGTGCCTGGACACTTTGTCGAATGCCCACAACGTCGAATCGATTATTTAAGGTCCACAACGCCGAACGTGCTCACAACGCCGAAAGCTCGTGAGGGACACTTCGCCGAAAGTGTCCACAACGCCGAAAAGTATTAGGTATTGTTCACAAGTCCCGATGGTGGCCGAATATGTACGTATGTGTTTGTTTGCTGATATTTTAATTAAAGCGCTAAAGAACACTAACGAAGCACTAACGATTGGCAACATTTTTTTGTTAGTGCTGAAAGTGTGCCTGCTGAGCGTGTAGTTGGCAGGCAATTATATTTTTTTAATTACTCACACATGTGTTTGTTTGCTGGTATTTTAATTAGAGCACTAAAGAGCACTACAAAAGCACTAACGATTGGCAATAACTATTTCGTTAGTGCTTAAAGTGTGCCTGCTAAGCATGAAGCTATTAAACAAACTATTAAAGAATCCACATAGGGTACAAATATGCTCTGACGGTAATAACTTTTTGCTGATTCGCCACTATAATTTGCTGGTTTAGTTTGATTAGAACATCGCTGCCGTGGTATCTTAATTTCAATATTTAGTTCATTTTCAAATTGCAAAATACTACTCTAAAGTTTATCAAATGATTCATTGCTAGTATTTCTTTCGTTTAAAAATGTACTTAATGAGGTATCAATATATCTTTAACTTCAAATATATTATTTTCAACGCCCTGTAAAGTATTGACTAAAAACTGCTGTGCACATGTTTAGAGGTTCAATTTGGTTAACTCATTCGCAGTCATTCATCCAAGGTGAAAAAAAAAGTAGAACCTGGTCCTACTTCGTTCATCCTTAATCTTAAGGTGGATTAAGACGATTCACTTTAGAGAATCATCCCGGATAAATTAGTCAAAGTGATTGCTTCATTGAAGTCAATTTTTGGTTACACGCATCCTCAAAAGTGAACTAGTCAGTTCATTTGAAAATGGCAACTAGTAAAGAATTGGTTGGTGTTGGATAAACCACGTGCTTCAATGACTAGGTGCAGTGCTGGATTGGGAACATTTTCTATACCGGGAAGTAATAGCGACCACCAGCCACACAAATTTAAAAAAAAAGTAAAGTTTGTCTCAAAGAGGGTTATCATTATTCAATAATAAAATGCAGCGTACATGATATTATTTTTATATTAATAAATTGAACACCACTTCATAACATTTGACGATTAAATATAATATAAGTATTATAAAATATTTATAATAACAGTAAATTATTACAATAGGTACTAATAATTTTGCCAGCAGGTTACTTTTACAAGATAATTTGTCAATAATTGCATCGTTTTTCATTAAAATCGTTTTCTCTGTTGCCATAATCATTAATTTATCTAAATTATCCTGCGACAGACTAGATCGTAACCTATTTTTTATAAGTTTAAGTTTCAAAAAAGATCTCTCACAATTCCACTTGTGTCACTGATAAGGTTAGTACTAGGGCTGGGAATATTTATCAATATATCGATAATATCGATATTAGCGATAATATCGCTGACATCGATAATATTGACAACGTCGATAATGTTGATAATATCGATAATAATACCTACATAGAAAATCAAACTATAATAGTGACAGAAAAAAATAAATCCAAGAAATACAGGGTGTCCCAGAACTGGCGGAAGAGCTCTTAACTGTGAGTTGTTTTCCTTAAATAGACTCGATTTGTCCATGAAAAATGTTTCCAACTAGAATACTTTTTGAGTTATTGCTAATTAAAGTCCACCAATCACAGAAGAATTAATTAACTAGTCATGAAGGTAGAAAAAATAAAAAAGGTTGTTTATATGGTAACTGAACTATAAAAGCGTCATATAAAATAAGTCGAATTTTTATTTGGCCGACTATAAATTTTCAATGTTTTATTGACAGCCGTTCAACGTGACAGTTCATTCTGAATTAGCTTAATAATTTGTGCAATTTGTGGGGGGAAAATGTATTCTTCTCAAGATTATTGTGAAATGCTGATTCTTTACATTTAAATTGTCTTCTTAATCTTTAACTGGTTACTAATTGTCTCAAAACATCACAAACCTGCGGCATTCAAATCAGGAATATTGCATGTGGGTAAGTGATTAAATGCCATTCATGTTAAAAACTAAAGTTGACCAGATGTTTTATACTAACTTTTGCAAAATCTAACAGATATTCTTGTTCCTAAGAAACGCATACATTTAATATTTCTGCATCTATCTTCAATTAATAAACCGTCTCTTATTGGTCAGCTTCATTTCATTGCGGTTTGAAAACCATTAAGGGTAGAAATTTTTTTCTTGGTAAAGAAGTGTCAGTTTAAAGAGTAGAATCTAGAGTTAAGAGCTCCTCCGAGAGTTCTGGGACACCCTGTATAGTGTAGTTGCTAGACACATTAAACTGATGATTGTAATTGACGCAATTATTGCAACAATTGAAACATTATCAACTCATATTGATTCGCAACTTAGATCGCCTACTCTACCTCAAACAACTGGTTATCCCTTTTTTATTAAAAGCGCTATAAATAGTAATAGCTCCGCTTTTAGTTTAGATTAGGAGCAAAGTCAACGTCAACGAGTAAAAATTCCCTCGTTCTTACACGATGTATACACAATTAAAAAAATACGAAAGAAATAAATCGTGGTAATATTGACATTTATAATATCGATATTATAGATAATATATCGAAATTATTGATGATGATGTCGGTATTATCGTAAATATGGCGATATTATCGTTATTATCATACTCTTTATACTATCGATAATATCGATATTATCGATATAGATTTATTATCGATATTCGATATCAAATTTTCAATATCGCCCAGCTCTAGCTTAGTACATACTTGTATCGTTGATTGAGGGAATTCCGTCAATCAACGCTTGTATGCTAAGCTTAATATTTTATATGCTGAACCATTCCAATACATAATTGACACACCTTATGCAATTACGACAGCGATTTTTATTATAGCATTTCTGAACTTCAGTTTCTTCATTTTTGTCATCCTGCTTTTCTTCTTCATTTTCTTCCTCTTGGCGGTATTGTTTTTGTGATTCGTCTAAATTAAATTTTAGAACATCCCACTTGGATTTAAAGTCCTTTAACTCCGAAATCAAAAGGGCAGGAGCAACGTCTTCATTAAACTTTTTTAAAACATTGCAAAGTTTTACAAAATCGTAGGATATTTTTTGGTCGTAGTTTTTTGGGTCCAATGAAACCACCTCTAAATATAAATTACCGTGTTTCTGAATACTCTCCTCAAAAGTAATAATAATTTGATCAAAAATTCTGTTATATACGTTGACTCTATACCAATTTTCTGCACCGATGACAGGATCATTTGAAGCAAGTTCATCAAACATTTTTTTGGTTTTTTTCGTTCGAACTTTTGGCAATGTGTCCTCTATTTCTATGTTTAATTCATAATTAGTAGTAATCTATAATGTTATGAAAATGAAAATCGATAACATAATCCCCTTCATGGCCCTACATATGATAAGTCGCTTCTAGCACGTAAAAGTCGTAAAATTATATAACAATAAACAAACATTTCAGTTTTCAGATCTGCCAATTCCTGGGCGCGTATTGGCATTATTTACTATGGCACAACGCGACGCATGGTTCTACTGCAGTAAACAATGTTCAAAAATTACGCCGCGTGCAGTGAGACAATTCTTACTGCCTTTCAACATATTCACGCGTTGAACCGCAGTAAGATATGGCAATGTTAAAGGTTGCATTTTCAAAGGCAATCCTTACTCGAACACGTTCCGTTAAATTGAATTTTAACAACATAACCTTTAAAATAATCTTAGTGAAACGCGCCGTGTTAAGGGTTAAAAAAACCGCCATAGTAGGATGAAAATGAGAGTTCTGGATCCACCTCCCACCACTCAAAGGTTATTGACCTAGGTCGTTGACCTTTTGACCTTGACCTCCACCCCCCCACCACGCAAAGGTCATTAAACTAGGTCATTGATCCTTGACCTCCACCCCCCACCACTCTAAGATCATTGACCCACCCCCCACCACTCTAAGATCATTGACCCACCCCCACCACTCTAAGATCATTGATCCACCCCCACCACTCACCGGTCATTGACCTCAACCTTGACCTCTCACCACTGACTTGTCCTTGTATGTAGGTCATTGACCCAGGTCATGGTGTAATGAACTATTCACTACCACCTCTCACTAAAAGGTTTTAGTATTTATAAGCAGCATGATCCTGTGAAAATATCAGTGTTAAGCATAGCTGAACGGTTTATAAACAAGTAAGTTATATTTAAAAATTTTGGTTCTAGTCTAATTAAATGTACTTATGTGTTTTAGTGGAAAATTTGAAAAATTGTATTGAACAGGCTAAAAACTTGGCACAGAAGCGGACCGTTTCAACCACATTTCAAAATGGTGAAGGAATATACTATCCTCTGATTAGTCAAAGCATTTATTTTTTAAACAAATCGAAAACTAAATGTATGAAAGTTGGATTGTTACCATCGTTGGGATTTGTACCAACAGTGAAAATTTGTGGACAAAAAATCAGTGGTCTTTATTTGATAAAGTTGAATGGAATATTCTACTTGAGAATCAAGGAATTATAACGAATTATTTTCAAAATGCAGATCATCAGTGGTCACCTTTGATGATAGGCTCCAAGACAATCCATTTTGAATTCGTGCAGCAGACAAAAGCTATAAAAATTGAAAAAAACGATTCAGAAGTGTGGTTAGGGTGGGAATCCGTTGCAGAGTTGTGGAATTTGGTGGATGTAATTAATTATCAATTACAAATAGTGGAGCATGCGCGTTTCGATGAGTTTTATGAGAACATAATAAGTGCGTTAGCAGTAATGCCTGGTGATATTAAAGAAAACTGTAATAACATACTAACACCGTTGAAAGATACGAAATCAGACAACGTGTTATATATGATGGAAGTTTTACATTTCATACCACAGAAGGTAGTTGCACATATTGAAAAAGAAAAAAGTGTTTCGAGGCAGTAAAGGTTTGGAAACGATTGGGAGCTGTTGGTGAGAGTTAGTGTATTAACTTCGGTCGACCCTTGAAATTTGGATATTAAAAATGTGGATGTGTTACACAGAACAATCTTGGACGAAGGCTGTAGATAAGTTAAGTGCAGTAGAGAGATTGATGCAACAATTTGAAGCTTTAGAGTTTGAAGCAAATCATGAACAAGTATATGGTAACAGACTTTTTAGTGTTGAATACTGTGAAGAGTTGGAAAAGAAATATAAACGTGGTATTGAAATTTGTAAGGAATTTAAAGATGGAACGAGTTGTGCTAGCTGTTTTGTGTTAAAACTGATTGAGACAGGTTTAAAGGACTTTATTAACGAGTTTAATCGTTTCTTTCCGGAAATAGAACATTTTGAACAACTAGAAAAAAAGGAATAAACTGTGGTGCGGGTAAAGAAGTTTGTACGCTTTAATGAGTCTATAAATAAAATTAATCATATGATAGTGTGGTCGTACGCCTTTGAACAAGCTAGGAAAAGTGAATGGGAGTGCATAGCTAGAGATAGATTTCGATTCGAAAGAAGAATTCAAATAGTTAGTAATATTTTAAATAATGTTTTAGACAATAAGCATAGATTACGGATTTACGAGGAGCGATTTAAAGATTTGTAAACTGTTATTTTTGCTATAATTAGTGTAATATGTAAGATTGAACGTTCTGTATTTTTGTAATATCCTATAATGACTTTATATATTATGTATTGTAAATGTAGCTCTCATATATCATAATAAAACAATAGATAAAATGTAAGAATTTTTTATTAAAAAAGTTATTTCATTACAAATTTATCATATAAATAATATACATTAGATAAAGCACATACAGAAGGAGATTTTAAATGATAAAAGCATGATGGTATCAAAGGGTTCAAAGCTGGCTGTTCGTCGAATTCAATAACTGGTTTAGAAATATAATTTCGTATGTAGACTGCTTTCTCATGACCCTTTACGTAAACGGAATCTGTATGTTTATCCGCTTCCCGAAGAGTTGGGAAAACATGGGTTTCCCATCTCCTAAATGCTATTTGAGTGTCAACATTTTTATGAAGGTATTTAGTCAAAGCTAATTCTTCTGCAAGACCGGCAGTTATGTGTGGAACTTTCCAATAGATTTTATCTATTTGAACTGTAACGTTTGGATCAGTACCTGTGAGCGCGTTAATATCCGTGTTACTTCGAATCAACACCAATTCCTGTCTAATATTTAAAATAACTTTCTTGTAATCTTCAGCAAAAAACTAATAATCTGCTTAGCAGTATGCAAACGTTGAAATTCCCATTCAAATCAACTGTTGTGTTTTTCCCGTTTGGGAACCATCCAGAATTTTCAAGCATCCTACTATCATTAGGAGTGTCTGATACATATCCTTTCATGGTGGATGTTAACCCAAGCTTTGTTGTAGCATCAATTTTAGTCCCATTCATTTCATATCGAGCTTCGCTAAACAGAAATGTGGGACCATTATTTATGAATGTGGTGGTTAGTTCTTTAACTGGTGGTGTGCCAACTTCTATTATTGGCGGGTTACCATCTTTATTTTTTAACTTCCCCTCCATATATAGATAACTCTGACTTGGTAAAGTACTCATACCTTCATGTATTGGAAAACGAATCTCGTCATTGTTTCCGAATCGCGTAGTATAAGGTTGATGTGTATGTATTTCAGCATTTACGATGGAATTGTCCACGTACACTTTTTCACTAACATTTAGTATACTCATTGTAATAAAGTAAGTCCGAGAGATCGCAAAAACAGCTTATTGTTCTGTGTTAATCGCTTAACCGGTCGTTGACTACTACATTTTTTAGAGTTAGAGCAACGCCTTTTATACCATTCCGGAGGAGGAACAACACACCCCTTTAGATAATTCGAGTTATATCGAAACACCATTATAAACACGTTTCAGATGTAGTCCTATCGTGACGGTTTCTTCTCTAAAATTGACGAGATCACCATCTTGATCTACTATTTTAAGAGTTATGTCTGTCAGCGTGTTTACATTAATTGGAAGATAAATTACGTGGTCCGGACTTTCAATTATTTTGTAACCTGGAGGCACGCTTGGGAAAAATTGAGGAATAACGTGAGAAGCTTGTCCGTTTTTATAGTTGCCCGTTGTTATGTTACATTCAATCAATAATGAGTTGACCTTTACAATACTTGTAATATAATCAGAATCCTGTTTAGAATTAGCCAGAATTTTTTTTTTCGTAAACCCTAAAAGCGGTTCTATTGAGTTCGGAACGTCAAAATCTACTTCCCCTGAAGTTTTAATCTTGGTTTTCAAAGTATTATTATTTGGCATCAATTCCACACTTTCATGAGTTTATTGATCCAATTTAGAATTGATAAAGGTATTCAACTCCGATATCTCATAACTTCCTTCGTCCACGGTTATTAATCTATTTTTGAACAAGAATTGATTATTAGTTGACGTCACATTTGGCATACTATTATAAGTTTCAAAAGATATTAAACATATTTCGCATCAGGATCGAGAATAATGGGAGGATTAAAATTAGCAGTTAAAACGGATGCTTTATCCGACAATGTAAATGTGATGGACATATCGCCACGAAATTTGGATAAGCACTAACACAAAACATTATCGACCATATGTATATAGGAACCGCAGTACTAGATGTCCACAGTTGTAAGAATTTAATGTTTGCAATTTATCGTAGTTATATTTAATGTTATTCCCGCTACCGTCACTCCGAAAGTAATGTGTCAGGAGATGTAGAGGAGGTTTTAATTGTCCTATACTATCGAAATATATTATTTTATTACGACGTTTGACATATGCAGTCCAATGTGTACCTTACCCAATTTTATCATCAAGATTTACGATTCCACTTTCCGTATCATAAATTTTTGAAGGTAAATTGTCTCGCATATACAGGGTGTCTGTAAACCTCCTACCATAAATTTACCAGCCGATTCCTGACGCAAAAATAAGTCGAAAATGTCTTTATAACTTTTGTCCTAAACCGCTTCCTGAGGAAGCTACACGTCTTTGAAAATCGTGTTAAAAAAACGGAAAACAATTGCATTTTAAAAACGGTATGAGTAAAAAAATCTAAATTTTAGAGGCAGTCTAAGCTATTGTAGACCTAAATTTTTTTTCGAAAATGAGCCATGGGGGTTATCGCCATTTTCTTATTACCCGCTTTTTTCTACCTTCTGTTTTTTTGCATTTTCGTTTGCAGATTTGGATTATCTGCTGTCTAATTAACAAAAAAGGTTCTCTTGTTGAAACTCGCCTAGACTAACCGTTTCCTATAAAATTCAAGTTTTCTGTTTAACCAAAATCAATTTTAAAAAATGCTGTATTTGTGTTTAAATTAATTCAATTTATTTTTTTTTAGTTAATTTAGTAAAAAATAAATTGAATTACAACAATTACAGTAACTGTTCGAAATGTTCTCCGTTGGTTCGAATACATGCTTCAGCACGCCTTCTTAAAGAATTTCTAACCCGTTCAAAAACTCCCGGCTGCAAGCGAATCTGATTGGCCGCATTTTGGAACCAACGGAGAACACTTCGAACAGTTATTGTAATTGTTTTAATTCAATTTATTTTTTACTAAATTAACTAAAAAACAATAAATAGATTTAATTTATTTAAACACAAATACAGCATTTTTTTTTTTTTAATTGATTGTGGTTTAATAGAAAACTTGAATTTTATAGGAAACGGTTAGTCTAGGCGAGTTTCAACAAGAGGACCGTTTTTGTTAATTAGACAGCAGATAATCCAAATCTGCAAACGAAAATGCAAAAAAACAGAAGGTAAAAAAAAGCGGGTAATAAGAAAATGGCGATAACCCCCATGCGTGCGTGCCGCCCATGGCTCATTTTCGAAAAAAAAATAGCAATTTATAGAATAGAAAATTTAGGTCGTTTTTAAAATGCAATTGTTTTCCGTTTTTTTAACACGATTTCAAAGACGTGTAGCTTCCTCAGCAAGCGGTTTAGGACAAAAGTTGTAAAGACATTTTCGACTTATTTTTCCATCAGGAATCGGCTGGTAAATTTATGGTAGGAGGTATATCCCCCTGAAATGTGGGATTTTCAATTTTTTAACGTAATGCATTAAATCGATATTTGTTAATGCTCTGTGAGGTACCTTTAAGGGGAGTTTTTTTGATAAGGAGTTAAATACAATCCAAGTTCTTTCTTATAAGGTTTTAAATATAAACCTTTTCCAACAGCAGCAGCTTCCATAGATCGATTGTGTCTCTCGGTTTCTTGCAAAGTCTTAGCCGCAGCTTTAAAATCACTAACAGCTTTTGCAACACCACCAGCTAAAGATCCTAGAGCACCCAACGCTGCAAATATGGGTATAAGAGGTAAAATACCTCCTGTTTTAGGAATAGGAATCACTCTCTGCTTCGTAGGCGCAATTTTCTTTTTTTTTAAGAGAAGTTAACGCGATTTTAGCAGTATTCAACAAATTAGAAGTAACGCCTCCTCCGATACGTTTTCGAGCTACCGTAACAGCATTCTTCAAATGGAACCCCTCTGATCAAGGCGTCAAGTATCTAGGAGTCCATCTTGATAAACGTCTGACTTGGAGAATACATGTAAAAAAAAGTTAAGTGAATGCCACGCAAGATTGTCAAAACTTTATCCTATATTAAACCGTAAAACACCTCTACAAATAACCTGTTCCCTACTGCTTTACAAATCTTTATTAAGACCATTAATAACTTATGCCACTCCAGTCTGGGGCGCTGCGGCTAAAACAACAGTGAAAAAAATACAAACATTTCAAAATAAAGTGTTACGCATAGTAACAAACGCTCCTTGGTTTGTTCGAAATACTCAAATACACCAAGATCTACAAATTCCCACAGTGGAGACGTACGTTAAAAAGTGCATTAAAACTTTTCACACTAAACTTAGTGAGTGTCCAGGCGCAGTCCATTACATGTTAGGAGAAAAATCTATCCACCAACGAATTAAACGTAAACTACCGCAGGATCTACTATCATCAGAAGACGAACTTAGTGACTGAGGACCTCTAGTGGAGATACCCTCACAACGCCAATATTGAGAGAAGTATCAGTGTAAAACAGTGAACAATTCTGTGTATAGCTTTTAAGCTGGTCCGGAAAACTTTAAAGAAAAAAAAAAAAAAAAACAGCATTCTTAAAACTAATAGCTCTCCCGGAATACTTTCTTTTACTCCTTTTACGGCGTTTTTCCCTTTTTTTTTCCCTTCATAATACCGCTTATAGTTAATGCAGCTGCTTTTTCACCAAACGTTGCGTCTTTGGATTTAAATCGTTCCCACGCCTTCTCTCCTAATATGTTATCAGCCTTGTGACGTTCTTCGATTTTATTGGAGGCAGCGTAACTAATATCGTGTTTTTTGCAAGCCTCATCCAAAGGGTTAATTCCTTTATCACATCTAGCGAGTCTTTTTGTCAAACGAGTACCTGGTCCACAGAGACGGTATCCGGGTAAATGTAATTCCACAGGCAATTTATTGATGAGGGTGTTAATCAATCCACCACCTGTTCTCCAACGGCTCGACGTCTACTAAAGTTATTGGAATACCGACGTTTCATTATTAACCTGTCCTTAACAACTATCGAAAAGCGACTAATGCAATTTATAGAAAAGTGGGAGTATATGTATGCAACTGCAGTAACAGAATGGATGAGTTTCGGATCACATCGCAAAACCAAACTTTACCCATAAAAAATCATGACTCAAACGATGCAATAAAACAGTATCGGAAACATGGTGTTTTACTAGGTGGTTGCAAACGAGGTCTTATTGTAGGCGGACGCGGAAGTGGAAAAACTAATGTTATTATCAGTTTGCTGGAAGACCCCAATGGTCTACGATTCGAAAACGTTTATTTATACTCTAAGACTTTGTACCAACCAAAATATGATTACCTAAGGAAACTTTTAGAACCCATAAGTGGTTTAGGTTATTATGAATACGAAGAAGGTTCAGAAATTATTTCACCCAACGAAGCTAAAACAAACTCAGTTATTATTTTCGATGATGTTGTGTGTGATAATCAGAGTATAATTAGAGATTATTATTGTTTCGGTCGACATAAAAATAACTGTGTCAAACTTATTCAAAAATCCCTAAGCAACTTTTAAGGGACAATGCAAATTTAATAGTTATTTTTAAACAGGATATTACTAATCTAAAACATATATACGACGAACACGTCAGTTTAGACAATATATCGTTCGAACAATTTAAGAAGCTATGTAGACACTGTTGGGATGTTGAGTTTGGATTTTTGGTGATAGATAAAGACTTTGAAAAGAATTCCGGCCGTTATCGAAAGGGTTTCGATCGTTTCATTAGTATATAAATATTCAAGCTATTGTATGCTCAAGTTAGTTATATGGATAAGCGTGTGGCGGAGGAGTTGATTAAAGCTAGAAAAGCGGTGAAGAAAAAATTTAAAAGTCTTAAGAGCGATTCCACACAATCAGAGCTGGAGTTACATAAAAAGTTTCAACCCATCGCTCAACCGCTGAAAGAGTTGATAACCAGTTTAAAATCTGGAAGTTTACATCCCAAACTAGAACCTCCCCAAATTAAACTATCTCCGCTAATTAAACGATCTCCTAAAAAATCTTCCACCATATCAGACACTCCAAAAGAGAATATTCTAGAAGAAACACAGGACAACAGCGATGTAGCACGCGAACTCAATTTTCTGGATACAGAAGTGGTTGCAGAAAACGATCCTATACCTACGTTAGAGGATTTAAAACATGAACTGTCAATTGTAGGAACAACTCCAGCATTCGAGGAATATTTGGATCAATATAAAGGACTAGCTAAAATGTACGTGGAAGATATGTTTAGAGATACGGAAAACGACTTCAATCACCATTACGGTGTACGTTATATTCCGAGTTGGATAGATTTGAAATAGGAAATTCAGAACTAACTTTTATCGATGTACCCGATGATAAACAATTCCAATACGCCGAAACGCCAGGGTTGTACGAACTGTTAGTCAAAAAAAAACGTCTCGGTGTTAAGGAGAAAGATAGGAAAAATTATAAAGACATTTTAGAGCGCACTAACGCTGCACGTAAACACTACAACCCAGACGAAGGCACACTAGGTACGGGGAAAAAGTATTCAAATACTATCAGACCAATCTTATTTCCCAAACCCTCGAAACCTACATCTACCAGATCGAGAACTGCAAGTATATCAAAAAGAGGGGGAGGAATGCACATGTTAAATTTGAATAATAAAAAACTCGAGTTTGTTCCTTGGAAGGATCCCAATAACTTAGTAGATCGGTTAAGGATTTTAATGAGTTCAAAATCTGCAGGACATACGGGACATACAAACGAAATTATATATATCATCGACGAATTGAGAGGAGCCAAAATTATTAAATAAAAAGGAATGCAATCGTACACGGTTCTCAGACTATCGTAAACGTTATTATAGTGAACATCAATATGACACTCGATAAGTTCGGTAGACACCTTCACGGTCACCATACAGATCAGTATAAATTATGTTTAGTGGAAGATATATCAACACTTTATTACTATACCATGTTCTATATGTTAGCTACAAATACGGATGAAAATGGATATTATCGAATCGTTAACAGCGAAAATTTTAAATATAAATACACATTATCTCCATCAACTATTACACATTGTAAGTTTACTCCACCAAACCCTAAAATATACATAAATGACGTGAATGTAAATGAATCATCACTTAGTGGGTTGACACTCAATACGGGTGATACAATAAGCGCGCGGTTCAACAAACACTCAAAGGCAACGTTTGCATTTGAAGCTCTTTTAAAAATCAACTTAATTACAAACACGTCGCAATAAATTGAAGCATGGGTCAGATTAGAAAAATTGTTTCAAGTGTTAAAAAGGAAATCGTAAACGAATTACATAAACCAGCCAGAAAAAATTATAAACGAAGACGTGTAATTTTGAAAGGATTAAACGATTTATTTCAAGCAGATTTGGTGGAAATGATACCTTACGCTAAATTTAATAAAGGATTTAGATATATATTAGTTGTAATTAATGCATTCTCCAAATACGTGTGGGCGTATCCATTGAAAAGAAAAACTGGAGGCGATGTAGCTAACGCAACGAAAAAATTATTGTTATCACTTAAAATTACTCCAAACAATCTACAGACGGACATGGGAAAAGAATTTTACAATAAAAATTTCGCAAATTTAATGAAACAATTTAATATAAATCACTACAGTACTTATTCAAATACGAAAAGTAGTATTGTCGAAAGAGTTAACCGCACTCTTAAAAGTTTAATGTGGAAACAATTCAGCATTGAAGGTTCTTACAGGTGGTTAGATTTAGTACCAAAAATCGTTCAAAAGTACAACGCTACCAAACATCGTACCACGGGATTTAAACCGAAAGATGTTAATAACAAAAATGCAAAAAGTATTTTAGCAACGGCATATAATTACGTGAAGACGATCGATCCCAGAACACGGAAGTTTAAGCTTGACGATGACGTGAGAATAAGTAAACATCGAGAAGCATTCGATAAGGGTTACACCCCTAATTGGAGCACCGAAATCTTTAAAATTGCTAAAGTTAAACTTACCAATCCAACAACCTATATTTTGATAGATAATCAAAACCAAGAAATTAAAGGAGGATTTTACAAATACAACCGAAAGTAAAACATTCTAATGTTTATCTAGTTGAAAAAGTCTTATGAAAAAAAGGGGAGAAGGTGTTCGTAAAATGGTTGGGTTTCGATAAAACACATAATTCGTGGATTTCTAAAAACAATATAGCGTAACTGATTTACTAATTAAAAATTGTTAATACTTTACTATTTATAAATGGTACTAATGTATAATTTTTAAATAAAAAATTCATACAATAATTGTTTATGTTACGTACATGTTTACAAATACATGTAAAACTAAATAAAAATACACAATGGAAAACAACAATATTGGTTGGAAACAAAAGTTATGCAACTAAATTAATACATGTTATTTCGAACAATATCATTCAAAACTTCATAGAAAATTTGTTGTAAATACATGTTTAATTAAATACAAATACGTTTAAATATAATATATGAATACACAAATATTGGTTCGAAACAAAAGTTATGCACATCACATTCAACAAATTAATACATATCATTTCGAATAACATCACCCAACATAGCTACTAAGTCATCCAGCCGATCAAGAGGGGTATCGCATAAATAAATAAGTTCATGACCCTACGCCAAAGTTTGGGAAGTGCCCGGAATAAGAAACCTTTTCATCCTTAGAAGATAAAGCGACTTTATTTTTAAGTTCCGTATACATATTATGCAGAGCAGATCCAAAAATGTACATCTTACAAAAAATGTATTTGTTATTATGTTCAACAATGGAACTGTAGTCCTCCCCCGTTAAACTTTTATCTATCGCATTCTTTTTGACACCTTTAGATTTTTTTACAGTTTCATCTCCAACATTGACACAATACGACTTAGCCCCCGTAGCGTAAAAACTGGAAACAGGAATGCCAGCATATTCATCTTTTATTTTACCCAGAACCGACTTGGTAATCGGAATTTGATATACATTATCGGGAGGAAAATTTGCAGTATCAAATTTGTCTATATTTTGACGGATATCTTCGTAAAAACTTTCAGTGTTAATTTTAAGTATTAAAGAATCAGTGTCCGTGTAAAGCAAAGAAACAAAGTTGCCGTAAACGCGTTTAAGAAAATCATAATAAAACTCATAAATAACAGTTTTAGAGAGATCTAAAACAGTAAACCCAACATAGATTGGTTTATCATACATAACGCTTACTTTATTTAATTCAACAGCCACCAAATTTTCCGAAAATATGCTAAGATTTTTAAAAGACGGTTTCCCAATGGCTAAGCAATTTGACATTACATCTATTGTCCACGTTTTTCATAGTTTTTCCGAACATAGCATTGTTCATAAGTTTAAAATGGTTTTTTTCAAACTTGTTTCTCGATTTATTTCGTAATTCAGTATTGAAGTCAACATAGGGCTTTAACCAAGAAGACTGAAAAAACTTTAAAATGCGGTAAGTTTTTGACAAGACGAGACCGTGAGACAAAGACTGCTTTAAATTTTGATAATGTATAACATATTTAGATTTATCATTCAAATTTGGAATTAATTTCGGCATGGCAGATTCAGAAACCGGAGGAACCATAATTTCTGGACAGAACCGTAAATCATTATGAGGATCATGCAACTCCACCGGGTAACGCAAATCAACTTCCAAAACATATCCCCAATCTGAATCATTCCGAATTTCAGTAACATCGAAATTGCATATTTCATTTTCCGACAACCAAGAAAATTTAGAATGGGAAAGGTGTTGTATCATGCTGTACCCATATAAGTTCGTAGCATCAAGGTATGCTATAAGCGTTTTCGGTAGAGTAGGATCGTAATCGGGGAGAAAGGATTGTTGGCTATCGCTTTTCTATCGATACAAACGCTAACACCGCCTCTAATTCCTTTTCGGAAAAAATGAAACATATCGATATCGGTTAACAGTTCCAACTCAACCTTTGTATACTTTAACATAGCATCCCAAGTAAAACCGGGCGTCATAAAGTAGTGGCCGGGGTCAAGTTTATAATTTTGAAGAGAAACCTTCCGAAAATTTTCAAACACGTCAGCTAGAATTAATACATCAGATTCAAATACACGTCGGAATAATCTCCTAACGTGTCACATCCAAACACTTCCCATACTCGTTGTGCACGCTCATAATTGTCCTCAGAAATTTCTTCATCGCGCAATTTATCATAAAACTGTTCACGAGAGGGAAGCACCTGTTCATCTAATTTAGAAAAAGAATTCACATATGAATACGGAAATACATCCTTTTGTCTAATCAAGTCAAATTTAGAACTATCCGGAAAATATTTTCTAATTTCGACACAATCATCGGAGGGAAGGTTCTCAGCTAAGCTGGCCAGAGAGGAGTTTAAAAACCTAAAGCTGTCTACAAAACGCAAACGTAAAAACTCCTTATGAGTCTTACCACCTTCCCTAATAATTTCGTCCACTAAAAGATATTTACTAAACGAAATATATTTTTCTTTATTCTGCGTTATGACATCAATCTGCTCATTTTCTAAAGCCAATTGTTTAACAAAAAGATGACTGTCGTAACCTAAATTATGGAAAAATACGGGGATAAAATTTGGAACTTTAAAATTTAAATTGCACTGAGAATGGGCCGCACCCCGATAACTGCCGTCCAAATGAGAATGGTGTCGAACTTTAACATCATCTTCCAAAAAAAGATTTTCACATATAAAACAAACCGTCACATTTTGAAACTCTAATAGTTCATCACGATCGAGCGGTAACATCGGTTTCGTATTTTTTAAATGATTTTCGTACAAATATCGACAATCATATTCTAATCGTTCCATAAAAACGATGGCAGCATCAGGACCGCGAAAAATTTCTAATTTGGATAGCGAATCATCATGCAAACATTTTATGTAGTACGCAAACGAGTACGGTTCATGTTCAGCCATTTTAATAGTAAAAGATTTAGAAGGGGAGGGTTCAGCGGTATCAATAGGTTTTAGTAAAATTTCAAAATCTGCATAAACAACAAACGGAACTTGCAATTGTTTCTGATAATTTTGAAATTTAAGCAAATTGCCAGGCACCTCATTACCTAGTTTATCAATTCTAGGTATTATCGTAGGTAATCTAACTACCACTCGTTCACAATCATAACGATAATGACGTTGTAGCTGTTGGAGAGCGTTAAAATAATTTAGACAACCATCACAAAAAAATTTCGCTCCATTCCTGGAATTCATCTGTTTAGAGAGAAGACGTGAAAAATTTTTAATCCAACAGTAATGGTTGTTACCTTTGGAATCGTTAAGAAGCAATAAATTTACATGAACGTTTTGTTTATTTTTTGTATAATAAAGAGGACCCACAATCTCATAGGTGGTCTTATTATCACGATAAATAGGTTCAACACCATACACGTTTAAGGAAACAACATTTTGGGATTCAACTTTAGAAATGTCTTTTAAGCTCACCGGAAAGTTGATTCCTCGAAAGTCGAACAAGTTGTTGAAGGGCGGGTACGAAGAGGTGCGGTTGGCGGGGCCGGTAGGTTGAGCGATGGCGGAGGTGATGGCTCAGGCAAAGCAGCATTGGTCATCGTTCTGAACGTTGACAATGGCTTTCTTAGTTAGCAGCTGCATAGGCAGCGCAATAAACGAGGAAGCTCTGAGGGGGTTGTATTTATTAACATTAACCTCCAAAAATAGCCATCGGACTAGAGCCCACCCTGTAACAAGGAAATATCTAATTAGAACTTTATGTTAAAAAATAAATTTTTATACACATACCTGACTCCCGCTCTTGAAATTCGACAGCTTTTTAATCCAGGATAGCAGTAAAATGATTATACATGTCGGTTAAATTAGTGCTAACGGTAGCAACAACATTTTTGGAATTAAAAAACTTGATATCATGAATTTGTTGAGATTCCAAAACGTGGTAACCAAATAACTCAAAATTTATTTTGACAGAAAGAAATTTCGTAATATCTCGAGAAAGAACGTTGAGAACGTTATTTTTTAATTCAGTCAAAAACTCACGTAACACAATATGATCAGTGTTACTGCTGAACCTGTAACTGATAAAGCGACTTTTAAAGGCTCTCCGAAGGATTTCCACACCAACACGATGGTCATCAGTACGGGCATTGTCTTTGTGGCGGTTGCTACGCAAATGCCCGTGATACTAGCGGTGAGGAACGTCTTCACGGCAAGCATCGCAGTATACGTTTTCTCTCGAAAATACTGAAAAATAAAATGCAAAAATAATTAAATTGTTGCTAGACATAAATCAAAATTTAACGAAACAGAAAAAAATGTTACTCAGAAAATCAAAATTTGACCACCAGAATTTAACAAAGATGACAACCCGGAAGTGCTATGAACGAAATATTAATCAAAGCTACATACCAATCGAAGCAGGAGCCTCCACACGCAACCTCTTAGCACCAGAGGGCTCCGGTACAACATTTGAAGTTGCAACAGCACGACCACCAGAGGGCCTCGACACATCATTAGAACTAGCACAAGGTCCCGGTGCAGGTCTGCTGTCTATTAGTAAACAAAAGAATTCATATTAACATCTTGAACATAAAACAAGAAAAGAATATCTTACCATTAATAGTCGGTGGAGGAATTCCAATCAAGCAACTTTGATTGCGATGTCGACGCAAAGCATCGGACCTGGTGAACGTCTTACCACAACGATGGCACACAAACATACTTTCAATTTTATACACTTTGAATCAAAGCACCACTCATACTGAAACGATAAAAGCTAAGAAGTTATTTTTAAAAGCAGAAGACAGGATGGAGAACACTGGAAACGACTACCGGAGGAACCGTCGACGCCTTCTTTTCACCAACTCGCTGATGAGGTGCTCCGTTAACCGCAGCTTCGCTTGTTGCACGGAAAGCAACTTTTTGAAACGTTCTATTTTTTTTACAAGCGTCACGTGCAACAAGCTGCCTATCTAGCCGATCGAATTGGCGACATCGACATCGGGGAACCAACCTTCGAACAACGGCGTTGACCTGGTGCACCACCTCAACGACGTGTTGCTCCATGTCAACAGGCTGTCCCACGTCAACCTGCTGCACCACGTCGTGGACCTGGTGTACCACCTCAACAACGTGCTGCTCCACGTCAACAGGCTGCCCAACGTCAACGTGTTGCTGCACATCAACTCCAGGTTCCTCCGACGAGTGGTTCCCAGAATCGTTCTCTGGTAATGGAGAGGCGAGAGGGTGAGGCAAAAGGTGTTCCGGTACTTCCATTTCCTCCAGGAGTCGATTCAAGTCTTCACCTCCTAGATCTAAAGAAGGTAGCGGCGTAGATCCTACAGAGACGTTTCTATCCGAGATCGGTTGATATTCTGCAAATTGATTCTGCAGCTGAGACAACTGCGTAAAATCAACGAACTCGGGCAATTCTGTAGCTAGCAATTGCGAAGCCGTCTGGGACGCAACCTCCACAGGGTCGGGCACCACCTGAGAAGTTTGGCTACACAAGTTAACAACCTCCGTCACCGGCAAGTTGCTAACTCGCTTATTCAAACTTCTCCTGTCGATCGGTTTGATCGTTAAATCACTTATAATATTTACCGTACTAGGTGGTGCCAAATTCCTCGGAGGGTCCGTCGACCGACGCATGGGTAAGTTGAACCGACGACTTGCTGGTCGCACCGGCAAACGGCGGACCATGCACTTGTCGCACAGACCGTCGCCTTTGTAAAAGAAACACCGCTGGAGTAACCCACACACAAAACAGATGGTAGAGGGGGGGGGGGGGGTAGGGGGGGGAGGGAGAAGGTTGGCGGCATTTTATTTTTCAATTTGGACCACTCCTTCTGCCATTTTCGACCACCCCAACCAGATCCCGTCCCCGTAGCACCTCTCCACCCCTCCTCCCCAGTGCTGTTTAAACTTCTACATTCATACCTGTGGTTACCTCACCCCTAACCCCTACGGTTCCGATGTTATACCCGGGGGTGGGTCCGACCAACTTAAAACTTATAATATTTGTTTGTTAAAACTGTACCATCATATCTTTTAGATGTTTTTATTTGGGATAGATACATTATGTATCACAAATAAAAAAGGTCAAGGTCGAGGTCAACCACCTTCACCCCTCCATTTTCAAATGTGTTCTATGCAGTAGTGGGATAAAAAAATGTATTTATAAGCAAGTTTGCAGTGTTAGTAAAGTATAGTACAGTAACAGCACAGTTCTACAGTTCTACAGTTAAAAATGGCAACATCAACAGATCGTGCACTTCCTGCTATGGTTGGTGAGTGTGACACCACCACCTGTGATCCTTGACTGTTAGGATTTTGGTCTTCCTTTCGGGATTTTGTGATGCTCAGCAGCGAACCAAATCGTTTCCTCTTGATAGTGGTAACCCTATCGTACGCTCAATCGGTTGGGGATGAACAACTGGATGATAATGTTATTGTGACGAAGGCATTACCACCAATACAAGACGATTTAGCGGCATACTACGTAAAAAACGTATACCCAGCTCTGCAAGCATCCACACAGCGATACGAGGATTCTGAAGTTCTCCACGTCGCTTTTTTATGGGGTGCCAAAACTGTTATTGAAAATAGTTGTAATCCTTTTTTGTATTCTTAATTTGTTTTTGTATTTTATTTGTATCATTTGGTGTAGTGTTAGTAAAGTACAGTACAGTAACAACACAGCACAGTTCTACAGTCAAAAATGGCATCATCAACAGATCGTACAATTCCTGTTATGGTTGGTTAGTGTGACACCACCACCTGTGATCCTCGACTGTTAGGATTTTAGTCTTCCTTTCGAGATTTTGTGATGTGCAGCAGTGAACCAACATCTAATCGTTTCCTCTTGATAGTGGTAACCCTGTCGTACGCTCTATCGGTTGGGGATGAGCAACTGGATGATAATGTTATTGTGACGAAGGCATTACCGCCAATACAAGACGATTTAGCGGCATACTACGTAAAAACGTATACCCAGCTCTGCAAACATCCACACAGCGATACGAGGATTCTGAAGTTCTCCACGTCGCTTTTTTATGGGGTGGCAAAACTGTTATTGAAAATAGTTGTAATCCTTTTTTTGTATTCATAATTTGACCAACAAATGTAGGAATTGTAGGATCTGTTGATGATACCATTTTTAACTATAAATCTGTTTTGTATTATATTTAATATTCTAAAATAAATCTGTTTAGTTTACAAAGTCTTCTCTTTGATGCAACATGTGTTTGGAAGATGTTAGTACAGCATTAGGTCGTTTTAACGACAGACTACTTACATTTAAGAACTGGGAAGGTGTGAAAACATCTGAAACCCTTGCACGAACTGGGTTTTTTTACACTCAGAATTGTGATTTTGTTAAGTGCTTTTATTGTCAGATAAAAATTGGTGATTGGACTGATTTAGATGATGTTCTTCAAGAACACTTAAAATGGTCGCCAAGCTGTTTGTATGCTAATATTTTGGAAGTTATAAATACTAAACAAGATCAAGTTTGTCATGTGACAGTGAAAATTCCCTCCACATTATATACCAACTATTTTCTACTCTTGGGAAGTATAGGCATCATAATAATTCCCTACATCTTTAAAGTGTTACAATGTTGAAATACATTTATATAATATGACTCCAAACTTATTAACCATCATTACGTTTCGGCTGCTTACGTTATCAACATGTTACCCATACAGTTTCTCATTGTCTTGGCAGCTGTGTATGATGATGTGCTGTATGGAGCTCAACCTCCAAATTCCATAGAAGGATATATATCTTTTAATAAAACTGCAAATTCTACATTATGGTATAGAATGGATTGTGACACTTTGGAAGGAATTAAAGTTCTCTCAAAACCATTACAGAATATTACAGCGAAGACTACGTTATGGTTTAAAATCAAATTTTTGTATCCCAAATCTACAATTGAAACTAGCTGGCAAAATATTATTGTTTCTCCAAATACTGTTAAGGAAAATACAAAATCTTCAACGCGCAACTATTGTCTCGCATCTTTAGTATTAGATGTTATAATAACTATCATTTTTGGTGTATGTGCAATACTATACTATAAAACATATTTAATGTAATAAATTTTAGTATCGAATGTAATAAAACATTTTAATATTTTTATTTTACTCTTATTTATTATCATATCGGTCAATGACCGGTGAGTGGTGGGGGTGGATCAATGATCTTAGAGTGGTGGGGGTGGGTCAATGATCTTAGAGTGGTGGGGGGTGGAGGTCAAGGATCAATGACCTAGTTTAATGACCTTTGAGTGGTGGGGGGGTGGAGGTCAAGGTCAAAAGGTCAACGACCTAGGTCAATAACCTTTAAGTAGTGGGAGGTGGATTCAGAACTCTCATTTTCATCCTACTCGCCATGTGTGAAGATATGTTGTTGTCTTTAAAAAACCTTAGTGAAGAGCAAGGCGAAGTGCATGATTATCAGTATGACAATCACGATAATAGCTTTACAGCAACAATTAGAGCTAAAACGGATCAAAACGAAGACCTACAGTTTTATAGTGATTGGTGTTTTGATTGGATTGGAAAGTTTAGTAAGGGAACTGCTACTAACTGGATAGTAAGATATACTTATCCAACTGCAAAAAAATATCTTTATAGAAAAGTTTTTAAGTGCCATTATAATAATTTTGACAAACTGAAAAAAAGAAAACGTGAAGATACTCGACAACGTGGCAAATATTGTAATGCAACTATTGGCATCCTATTCAAAAAAGTAAATCGTGATACTATAAGGAATGATTGTCTTTTAAACAAAGGATTGAATGTAGTTATACAGGTAACTTACTTTTTTAATTGCTAATTATACATAATATTATTGTGTTGGTATTATATGTGGATATAAGCATCAATTCGTGTCTTCAAAGATATTGTCCTGCAAAGGTGTAAAGCGTTCAATACTTGTGCCTTAATCGATTTTCTTATTAAGGTATTTGAATCGTATCAAAGGCGTCATTTACTCACTTTTGCTAATTTCAGAAGTAGTAAAAATGAACTGGCTTTTCTAAAAATGGTATCGCATGCTTCAATGTCCACAAAGAAAATTGATGAAAATACATATTTGGTTTCTTCAGAAAACGACGACGGTGTATTCTCCACTGCGCATATAGATATCGCATTTTGTGATTGCATTTATGGACAAGGCGGCAGATTCTGTAAGCACCTTTGTGCTATTCAAAATACTTGTGGTATAAGATTTTTTTTTTTTTTAGAATCATGAAGCCGTGCGTGAGCACGACCCCATGATTCCCATCCCACCCCCTTACCCGGGCTCAACACGCTAAGTGTTATTCACCGGTCTAACATGCCCCACCCCTGAGAGACATGCAACCCAACGTACACACCTACATGCACCATCCATGGACTCGTCGGATTTAACTTATTCAGAAAAATTACGCCGAGCAGTGGATTCGAACCAGCTGCCATTGGAAGTCTAGTTTCAAAGCCTGGGACTTTAACCACTAGACCACCCGCCGGCCCTGGTATAAGATTTAATACCTGTAAGCAATTAAATGCAGACGACCGGAAACAACTGGCACAATTGGCATTGGGAGATGACGTACCAACCGACTTTTATAAAGATATGATATTTACTGAAAATGTAATAAACAACAATACGACGTTAAATAACCCAGAATTACATCAGAAAAAGACAGACGATAACCACTATACCGTAGAAGAAAACCATTTTAATAACATAACGGAGATGGACTTTAATGCTGAACATTCAAAAGCTGTTACCGAATTGTCGTCAAATTTTGACCGATTAACTGATATGGCTTCCAATGGTAAAACCGTCGACATGATTAATGGCCTAACCAAATGGAATAAAATCTTAAGCAAAATTAATACACCGCGTCAATTAATCAATTTTATCCACTCATCTAAAAATTTTACACCAAAAAAGAATATTAGTGTACAACCAACATCGGTGAATCGTAGAAAGATTAGACCTGGTCTTACATCTGGTGCGAAACGAATTGAAGCAGGCAGACCTTCTAAGCACGAGAGAAAAAAAAATGGACAGAGGAGGAAGAGATCTTTAGCCGTCAATGTTGGTTTAAACAGACCAAATGCCAAATCGCATGGAACTGGACATTAATTAATAACTGTTTTGGTTCGAATACTATTTTCCTTTGTTATGTGTTACCTAAGTATAATAAATAATTTTGTATAACTTTAATATTATTTTAAAACAAAACGTATTTGTATAATTTTCATGCTAAAATAACTGTTCACTTACATAATTTCTTATCGGCGTACATAACTGCGTTTAATTTAAATATAAGTAAGTTGCCCTTACTTGTTCTATAAATTAAGATTTTCCCATTTCCTCATGTGCCCAGTACCTGCCTTGCCTATACTTTCGTCGTGTTCGAGTAAGGATTGCCTTTGAAAATGCAACCTTTAACATTGCCATATCTTACTGCGGTTCAACGCGTGAATATGTTGAAACGCAGTAAGAATTGTCTCAATGCACGCGGCGTAATTGTTGAACATTGTTTACTGCAGTAGAACCATGCGTCGCGTTGTGCCATAGTAAACAATGCCAATATGCTGCCGGGGCACCGGCCGCCGCATGCGTATGAAGTTCCAAAATTCCGACAATTCTTCCGAGAATATGTTATCTGAGCCGGCAATTTTTATTTTTGTTACAAGTTCACTGATTTACTCTGCCAGTCTCAACAACGAGAATACAAAGAGGAGAGAAGGCATAAGTTTGTAAAACTAAAGTACAAACTCAAAATTGCAAACGTTGATTTTATGTTAATTACAATAATTTATTCTACTATAGACCTGCCGGCCACCGCCCACATTTCTTCCCCGGCCCACCGGGAACTTCCCGATTTCCCGGTGGGCCAATCCGGCGCTGACTAGGTGTTGACTAAATACTGCAGTGTACGTTAATGTTTCACGAGACAAGATTTTTTGTCTTGCACGACTACTTCCTGTCTTGTCTTGCAAAACAAGACAATAAACTTCAATAACTGTTGTCTTGCTCCAGTCTCCAGGCTAGCTCGATTGTACGGTAAATTCTTTAACTTTAATGGGATAGATGTTGTACGTTTCTTTATCGCTTTTATTATTTATTACGCTTCCTATGATCAATTGCAATCATTACCATTGGTTACATACGTTACTTGAAATCAAAATATCTCGCTTAAATTTAGGACCACAGTTGTATTATAGCTTCTTAAACAGAATTTATCATAAAATCTAATTACAGAATTAGCATAAAAATACAGGATGTTCCATTTAAGAAAATAAAGGTATAGTCGCTCACCCTTAAACCAGAAGTCGGCCATTTTGTTGTGTATGGCCAAAATACTCGTCGCTATGAACTGTATAACTTTTATTTAAATAGTTTTTTTCTACCGCCGATAATAAATGAGTAAATCAACTAGCCCTGAATTTATAATCAACCTGTATATGCATAAAGTACCTATTGTATCAAGCTTAAAAGCGTTTTTCTTTTTTCTTTAAATAGATAAGTAAACCATATTATTAGGTCCATATCCACACCGAAAACGTCTGTTAATCAATAGTTTAAACATCTCGCTCGCTTTTTGAATAACTGAATTATAACAGCAGTGCAAAAATGCCAGAAATGCAAAAAAATGCAAGAAATCTTGTCAATTCTTGCACTTTTCTTGCAAACAAATTTCTTGTCTTGCCTTGCAACTCTGATTGTAACTCTTGTCTTGCTCTTGTCTTGCATTTTGTACAAGAGCAAGACAAAGTAAATAATTAATAATAACTGTTCATATATTTCAGATTAAATGTTGTCTGTGGACCTCTAAACAATGTATAAGACGGTGTAAAAATACGTAGTAGATAATTTGACAACTATTCTCGCTGAATTTTCCCCCTTGCTCATCTAATTCGTACTTTTTTAATTGTTAGGGCGATCTTGGCAAAAGTTATTTATTAAGTAAACCCATAAAAAAGTTTAAGGGATCTGGGTCGCAAGATCGTGGTGGCCATTTAATAAAACCTCTGCTTCATCTTTGTTGAAAAATTTAACATAGGTGGTACTGGTAGGTACTGTTCGAACAATTAACTCAAAATGAAGAAGAGCCCCATCTTGTTGAAACAAAATGTTGGCTGCGGGTATTCCCGGTTCTGCTTGATTTGGACATCCATTTATGACTGCAAGAAGAACGTAATATTGTAGTAACTGCAACTACTACTCGCTATTTAGTGTTTCATCCAGCAAAAGAGAACCTACAATATGCTGCTTTCTGCACAAATATTTCTTTTCATGGTGCTGTGTACGATGTTCCAACATCCAATACGGATTACCTTGCGACCAATAACAGCAGTTATACTTATTTACAGTGACAATACAAAAAGTGGCATCATTAGAAAATACTATTTGGCTGACAAAGACAGCCACTAATGTTATAAAACAACGACTATCAAACAACCGAATAACACGTCAATTCTAGTACCTTGTAAATTTGTGTTACTCCGGTAGACACATGTGCAGTTGTTGACACCATGAAAGTCTGTAGTTTTAAAATCTCCAGTAACCTTCAGATATAAACTAGTCAAGTGATCCGCGGAACACAAATGTTATATATGTTGTGTTGGTACCACTCACGCAAATTTGTATGATAATTTACTTCGGTAAGGGGAATAATAACCTTTTCTACACTATTCCGAATAAATGTTGTACTACCACTAATTTTTATAAATGCTGATGTGAGAAATATTGCATCTCATCGATATTACTAATAACAAGCGGTTTGAGTTTCTCACTGACATGCTTGAAACATTTGGCTTGACTTGCTGTTTCATCTAATACGTACTCAAGAGTCAACGTTTCACGCACCATGTTGATACGAGTATGTTAAACTTGCGAATAAGGAAATAAATATGTTGCGATGTGTATTTTAACTGCACGTGAGTTCTACAAAGAATGGAAAAATTGTAGTAGTAGTTTCTTTGCCGATAGTCGATCATAAATGTCTTCGGATTCTACACCATTTCCAGCAACATCGACACCATCAAACTTAACTAGTTTTTCCAAACCATCGAAAGCCTTTTTCGCCTCTTCAGGTAGCCCCTTTGTAGTTTTCAAGGATTTTATAAGATTCGCAAATAAGCAATGCTTTGACCATCTAAGGTGTTCAGACAGGGGTCGTCAGCGGGTTCCCATAGATATATTTTATTTCCACAACAGAAGCATTGCGTATCGTCAACACCAGTGGGGATGTGGTAGAAACCGGCAGCAGCAAGCGATTCTGGGGTTATCTCACCAGGCCAATTGTCGAATGTTTTTAGTCGTTTAACATAAGACTGGTAATTCGGGTTAGGCAACATCTTCACAGACTTGTCACTAAGCAACTGAAGTTTGGATTTGCAAAACAAGGTTATATAATCCCAGGTACAAGAGTGGGGGATGGGTGGAGTCAACTCAAGGCTAAATAGGTTCAAGGTTGTGAGGATTTAAATATTTAAAATAAATAATTAAGATTAAGTAGTATAAATATTTATTTTCAATAATAGCTAATATACAGCAGTTCCCCGTTCCTAAATCGAGAAGTAAAGCGCAGCACCTGCCAAACCACGTTGTTTCTGAACCACTCCTCCAAGGGTATCGTCAAGGGTGCCGCCAACGTTGTCAATCTTGCGAGCTCGTCAAGCTGTTCCCCTTGCAACTCTAGAGAGTACTCGATCGTGGCAACCGCATACACCTCCTTACCCTCGAAGGAGCTTCCTCCCTCTTCCACAAACTGCAGGAACCGTTGGTAGTAACTGGTCCTCGGGTGTTGGAAGAAGACATCTTCGTCGGAAAAGTCGTGAAGTGACATGATGCAAATTTTCAGACTGAGACTCAGACGATAACTGATGCTGTAAAGCTTCTACACGAAATATAAAGTAAAATACGCAACCTTCGTGAAATATGACAGTGAAATTCAAGGTTATGGGCGCTACTTTCCACCACCACTACAAAGTGCGACCTTGACTGATTGCAATATAAAGAGCATGCTTGTTTCGATATTTAGTTGAGTTTGTTTAGTTCGCGAAAGAAGATCGAGTTCGTAAAAGTGATGGATAATTTATTAAAAAGTATCGAAAAGGTGAAAAACCAAGTGTAAATGCAAACGCTAAACAAACTGCACCGTATCCAATGTTAATACATTGCAGAATAAATCGCGAAGCAAGTTTGTAGCGGTTGGTCTGTCAAGTTATACACCGCATTGGCCTGTAGTGCAACTGTATGGTTGTAAAAATGACTGGATAAGTTTCAACGAAGAAGAATGGAAAGTGTTCTTGGCGAATCAAGGGGTGATAACAAACTATTTCTTTTCAAGAGATTTTGAAGTTCAACCCGTGAGCATAAGTACTTAAAAACCCATTTCCTTCCAAACTGTTGCAAAAACAAAAGTGATAATCATACAGGACCAGGGTGCATCTGAAATTTACTTGGGATTGGAGTCTCTTGTGGAATTATGGGAACTCCTAGCATTAATTGATTGTCGATTGGGTCTGTTAAAAGGCTTAGAGTTTGAAAAGTTTTACACAAGCGTTATCAAAGGGGTTGCCTGTATGTCTGGTGACATAAAAAGCAACATTCATAGCGTATTGATGAATTTAAATATAAAGTCTGAAAATGTTGTGTGTATGTTGGAGATGTTAAAATTTGGTGAACAAATAATTACATGTGACGTTGAATTTGAAAACTTTGCAAATAAGATTAATTAACAAAAGGTGTCAGAATGTGGATGGCATACTCTGCAGCATCGAGTCCTGTGGCTACAGATTTACACACAGCAGTTATACGTCTTCAGAGTTTGCTTCAAGACTTGGAATTCGATGCTGGGCACGAAAGCGTGTATGGGTTTGAACGATTCGGAACTATCAGCGAGCTTGAGGAGTTAGAAAAAAAATATCAGAAGGGGGTCAAGTTATGTTGAAAATTTTTGGAGAACCGTATATGTGGAAAGCTCCTTCTGGAAAGTCTAATCGATGTTGATTTAGAGGAGTTTACTGCTGAAGTTGAAATATTTGTGGGTAAAGATTAAAACCTGATATATAACGATCAGTTGAAGAACAGGCAATCATTACGTGAAAGTTCTATAAGGTGTTGAGATGCCGATCGATAAATTTGGAAGACACTTGCATAGTCATCATGACCCTCAAATTTTTCTTGCAGAAATGTGTGAGGCGGAATTAAGAAGCGAATCTAATTTATTATTACTGGCTCTTAGGACCGATGAGAACGGCAAAATTTGTTTTTCTTGGAGATGAAGCTAAAGGCGACAGACGCGTGTATAAGTATCCAATAAGGGGAACCATTACAAATGTAAGAATCTCGGTGAAGGAAGTTAAACTTTATATTAACCACAAAGAAATTAAGTACACGGATTTGGTTGGAGTTGACCTGAAGGTAGACGATGAGATTACAGCTATATATAATATAAAAAATAGCTACCAAGCGCTGATGTTGACGTTAACTTTGCAAAGCACCCTTATAGTGCATGCATAAATGCCATAAAATGGTTTGCCAAGTGAAGTTTGATATGTCAAAAAATAAAATCCACAATATGATAGTATGGAGTTTCGCATATTGGCAAAGTAGAATAAAGTTTTGGGAATTTGTAGCTGTAGATCGATGTAGATTTCAAAGAAGATTGAAAATACACATAAAACGCTTGTGAAAGTTTTAAGTTCGAACCATAGAAATAAGATCTACTTAGAACGCTTTGCATAATTTTATAAAAAAATTAAAATGTATTACTATTAATAATGTTCATGACTTGTATATTAGAAATGTTTTTGCATTACAATGTATTATTAACAAATATATCTATCGTTTTAACGAAACCTGTATTTTATTAAATAAAACTAGTAAGTACATAAAAAAATGTATTTTAAAATTATTGCATTACATAGTGTTAGTATAAAATATAAACATTAGACAATGCACAGTAACATAGTGGTTTCACATGATGCATGCAAGATGGTTTTGATGCGCTCAGTGCTGGTCGTTCTTCAATTTCAATTATATGTTTATACGTAGACTACGTCAGCATCTCGAACAAGTCGCATCAAAATTTTTGGAAATAAGAAAACAGGTGTGAATCCTTCATCCCAATTAATACAGTGATGATTTTTCATCAACCAGTTAGCTTTTTGTTGTAAATTTTGGGGTAACTCAGAAAAATGAAACGGAGCTCTAAAAATGTAATGTGAAATGGTATTTCCACCGTATGCAGCTAATTCTTTTGGTGAAAAATTTTTTTCGGAAATCATGAAACCTTGGAGATCTATTATAACAAACATGTTGTCGCTCCCAAGGCACTGATTAAACTAACCATTTGGTTTTAATCTTACAGCTGTTTAACTGCTTTTGTTAGCGCGTTGTATGTAAACACGCGATCGTGCAAAACCAGGCAATACGCTATTGTATCGGCCGCCATGTTGACTGCCGTTTCAAATTCGAGTCTAAACACAACAGCATTAGCTTGTAAATAATCCTTTTGATTCGAACAATCCACAACAATCAGAGGATCCATCTTTTTAAATTTTTCTAGGGATAATAGAGGTTCGTTACGTTTGATTATGTTGATTGGAAGTGTGAATACATTTCGTATAGAGTTGCATAATGATTATTTGCGAAATCGATATTCAAATTATCGTATGGATATCAATCGGTGTTTAAGTAAACTCGAAGATTTGTAATATTACAATTATCAAATTCGCTCATTTTTTGTCGATTTTTCCAGAACGATCTGTCTGGAAAACCAGTATAACTTGTCGCGGAGTCTGTAATTTTGTACTGGTGGCAATCGCATGAGAATGTTGCGTAACTTGATTTAGTACTAAGATTATATGAAGTTGCCAACTTCTAAACGGTACTTGGGTGTCGATATTTTTATCTATGTATTTTGTTAGAGCTAATTCTTCAGCAAGGCCTGCTGTAATATGGGGAACTTTCCAATAAAGTTTTTCAATTGTAACATTGACATCTTCATCTATATTTGGACTATATATTGCACCGTTATCTGTATTACTTCGAATTAACACCAATTCTTGCCTTATATTTAGTACCACTTTTCCGCAATCCTCCGCAAAGCCCAACAGCATGCTGAGGGGTATGCAAACGTTAAAATTTCGTTACCGAATCAACCACAACGCCATTCATTTCATAGCGAATTTCGCTAAATAGGTGGGCAACTCCATTGTTAACAAATGTAGCGTTTGTAGCTCCTCCAGCTGTTTTTAACAATTTTCCTTGCATATACAAGTAACTTAAACCGGGTAGTGTTGACATATCTTCTTGAATTGGAATCCGGACTTCGTCATTATTTTCAAAGCGATTCGTATAGGGTTGATGGGTATGTATTTGATTGCTAACAATTGAATTGTCAACAAGAACTTTTTCACTAATATTTAAAATACTCATTGTAACACTTGAACGATTTAAGAAATGCTTTATTCTTCTTTGTCAACTGATCGGCTGACGACCTCTTACTGACTGCGGAACCTTTGGTATGTCTCATGTTATATCCTTTTGGAGCTGTAGATGATGTGTCTGAGCTAAAATTGCGGTAAGTGGTGTTGAATCTGAAACCCATTATAGCTTCTTTAAATGCAAACTGACCGTCACGGTTTCTGAACTGAAACTGACAGGAACATCCTCTTGGTCGAGTATTTTAATTGTTATGTTGGTAATTATTTTAGTGCTGATTGGAAGATAAATGACTGGATTTGGAGACGCAACTATTTGGTATCCAGACGGTACAGTAGGAAAAAATTGATGAATTATATGATCTGCTTCCCCATTCTTATAAGTAGAGTTGGGCAAATGCATATTTGCATCCTTTTTCCTATTGATCATAAAATGTTAATTTTTCGTATATACGATGTTTAGAGTCATAAAAAATAAATTTTATTTTGCATATTTGGCATATATTACAACTTTACGGTATACGGCATATATTAGTGCATATTTTAGCTTTTAATGGCATGAAAATGCATATTCTAGCAAAAAAAAAATTCAAATAAATTATCAAATAAAATATTCGTAGTTCTTAGAAGAAATTGCACAATTTCTTCTAGTGAAACCACATGAACCCTAGACTTGCACTTTCTAAATTTCCAAGTAGGGGTAGAGGAAATAAAGGATTAACGGACAAAGGTTCTATTATTTGGGTAGGTCTTATTCCTTAGGTACAAATTTCTTTGAAAATAATATTTGGAAATTATTCTTATACTTATTCTTAGAAATAGTTATTTATAATTTTAGTGCTTGACTAGTTCATTTGTTGCCTTGACAAAGAGCTGTAAAGTGTAATTGTCCAGTTTATACCCTGAAAATGCCTAAAGTTGCTAGTTCAAAAAACGATTTAATTAAGAAGTGGCTGAAGCCGTATAGGTACATGTTTTAAATACGATGGAAGTGTTGTGCTGTGCGTCATCTGTGAAAAAGAGGTATTTATCCGTTTATTTGAATTTTGAATTAAAAAAAACTGTTTACTCTGTTTAAAGTTAAAAAACTTCAAACAAGCCAAAACAGCGAGTTAAAAATTTAATACTAATTTGTTATTTTATTTTGTAATTAAGCAAACAATTTAAGAGTAAAATTAGAAAGTTTTTTTTTGTGATATTGCAAAGGATATGGCACAGGCCACAGGGCACATTCAATTATTTTCCTTTGTGTAAGCTGTAGTAAATTGTACTTAAATATTGTTTTTACAGATAAACGTTAATAAAAAGTTTCAACTTGATCAGCACGTAGCCACCGGTCCGCATCAAAAAAGAAAAAATAATACAAACGAGCCAAAACAACAATTATTGCTGAACTGCTTAAATAAGAATGTCGACAATTTCAACGACGATTTGTGTAGAATGATGGTTTCATGCAACATTCCATTAAATAACATGGACGTTTCCGAATTTAGAAATTTCTTAGAAAAATATACAAAACAAAATGTCGTTTCCCGGAGAACAGCTTCCAGAACGTGCATTCCAAAATTATACGAAGAAAATCTTCAAAAAATAAGAATCGTTGTTTCGAATAATTGTATTTGGTTTAGTGTTGACGAAACCACAGATGCTAAAGGAAGATATATAGCGAATTTGATTGTAGGTGTTTTAATGAGCAGTCCTTCCAGTTATTTAATTGCTGTTAAACAACTAGAAAAAACCAACAACCAAACCAACCCTTCCGTTACTTTATTTGCCAAATAAAATACCAGCAGAAAGGATTTTATACATGGTGACTGATGGTGCCGCATACATGGTAAAAGCAGGTCAAAATTTAAAAATCTTTTCCCAAATTTAATTCATGTAACTTGTTTGGCCCATGCGATGAATAGGGTGGCCGAAGTGGTTAGAACTGAGTTTTCTTTAGTCAATAAATTAATTAATAACGGAAAAAAGGTATTTTTAAAATCACCACTTCGCGTCGAAGTTTACAAAGACTTGCTTAAAGATGTGCCCTTACCTCCACAACCAATTCTCACCAGGTGGGGAACGTGGATAGAAGCCGCTCTATTTTATTGTGAAAATTACAGTGAATTTAAAAATGATGTTAACACCTTTGATTCAACTTCTGCTCAGTCTATAGCAGATTGTCAAGATATTTTAAAGTGTCCGGAATTGCAACCTCAGTTGTCCTACATAAAGGCTCATTTTTCGGAAACTCCTAGCATCATTAATAAATTAGAAACACAAAACCTGCTTCTCACTGAATCTTTAGAATTAATCGAAAAATATCATTCAATTTTGAATAAAAATAAGAATAAAAAATATGCAAAAAGTTAGCAGCAAAATGGACGATTTAATTCAGGAAAACAGGGGACTTTCAACTCTGAATTCCATAAAAAATATTTTAAATGGAGATTTCTTAAGCAATGGCCACAATGGCGAATGTTTTGCAGTTAAAAATTCACATTTATTTAAATATTGTCGAGTAACTTCTTGTGATGTAGAAAGAAGTTTTTCCAGCTACAAAAATACATTGGAAGATAAGCGGCAAAATTTTCTCGTTGACACCATTGAGAAGCACATGATTATTTATTGTAATAAATAGGTTCTGTTATTTATTGATTTTACTTCTACCTGTATTTTTGTATATGCAAATAAAAAATGCAGTTTTAACTGAAAATAATAATGCGTTTCTATATTATGTAAGCCCTTTTGATTTTTTGAATGTTGAGTGTTTGTAACTAAAAATAATGAAAATCATTAATTGTATTTATCTTTTTCTTTCAACGAAAAATTACATTTGATGCAAAACGTGCTTTAACTCATATAATAATTACTAGTATTAAACTGCAGATTCAAATAAACATCAGATTTTCATATTAGGCACTAAATAAACAAACTAATGTTTTTTAGTGCATATCGCAAAAGGTTACTGCATATTCTTGCATATATTGAAGGTTTTATGCGGCATATTTTAGTGCATATATTGACGGTTTTATGCGACATATGTTGCTGCATATATGCACTATCTTTACAGCATATTTGTCCAACTCTACTTATAAGATCCCAACGATATATTGCAATGTATTAATATGGAATTTATTTTCATTATCTTAGTTATATTTTCAGACGAATGCCACACATTGGGTTTATACTTTTGAGGTAGAAATCTTAGTAAATCTCCTATCGAGTTATTCGCCCTCTCGCCCAGTAAGTTTGAAGACGTTCTTCAGTGGTGATATATTGGGAATAGAATTGTACGACTCAAAACTAAGTAAACCCATTACATATTCGCTGTCTTCTTCCAAAAAAAAGTGGTGGATTGAAATCTGCACATAATACTGACGATTTACCGGTAAGAGTAAAAATGGTGGACATTCTGAAGTACTTTATTCAAAAGCTCAAAGCGCACTGCAGGTACATGTCAGTTTACTGCAAACACAGATGGCCACAATTGTAGGAATTTAGGTTCTGATATCTATCAAAGTTGTACGCGATGTTATTCCTGCTACCGTCGCTGCGAAAGTATTTTATTAATTCAAGAGAAGGTTTCAAATGTCCTATGCTGTCGAAGTATGTTACGTTTTCACTACGCTTCACGTAGGCAGTCCAATGGGTGCCAGGACCTATTTTATCGTCGAGATTTACGATACCGCATTCGTTCTCATGAATTCTAGATGGCAAAGCATTGCGCATGAATACTCCTCTAAAATTCGGAATTTTTAATATTTTAGCATACTTCGCTAAATCAACGTTTGTTAACGCTAGTCGCGGTAGCTTTACAGTTAGTTTTTTGGTTGGTAGGGTCTTAAATATAATCCAAATCCTCTTTTGTAGGGTCCCAAATGTAGACCTTTCCCAAGAGCAACCGACTCCATCGCTTTATTATGTCGCTCCTTTTCTTTAAGGTCTTTTGCAGCAGATTTAGCGATTGGCGATTGCTGCAGCTCCACCTCCTAAGGATCCTAGGGCGCTTAAAGCGGCAAATATTGGTATGAGCGGTAAAATACCGCCAGTTTTAGGGATTTTGATTATTCTAGCTTTTGTCTGAGCAATTTTACTTTTTTTAATGGTTGCTAAAGCTAGCTTTGCAGCTTTCATTACATCGTATTCTTTATTACCTTTAATACGGTTTCGCGCATGCGTGACCGCACCGGTAAAGCCAATAACTCCACCAGAACGTTTTTGTCTCACTTTTTTTGAACGTCTCTTTTTACGTAGAGCACCCATTCCTAGTTTGGTTTTTCCTTTCATAATACCTGTTATGGTTAGTGCAGCAGCTTTTTCTCCAAATTTAGCGTCTTTTGAACGAAAACGTTGCCACGCCTTTTCGGAAAGTATCTTGTCAGCTTCGTGTCGTTTCTGAAGATCTTGATGTTGAGAATATGCGATATCGTGCTCTTTGCACGCTTCGTCTAGCGGATTAATTCCCTGATCTCCCCTAGCAAGTATTTTCTTTAAGCGAGTACCTGGACCACAAAACTTATATCCAGGCACATGTAGTTCCACTGGCAAATTATTTATAAGCGTATTTAAAACACCACAACCTTTGCTCCTCACGGTTCGTCAACGAATACCTGGTTTGTGCGCGTAAACTCTTGTATTAAACGATCTGAGGTCGATTGCAAAGTTTGAACTGCAAACATTTCTTTAAAACTTGTTCTTATATATAACTTGATCACTGTTTAGATTTAGCTTAGTGTTTAGTGGGTGTACTGGAGAGAAAGGTGTCGAAATGAAAAGGATTACAATTGAAAAACAAAATGTAACCCTACCGATCGTAAATCACGATGCTAAGTCATTGGTAAAACCATTTCAAAAGCATAGTGTTTTACTAGGGGAGAATTGTAAAAGAGGGCTTTTCGTGGGCAGCTCAGCTAGCGGTAAAACAAGCATGATGGTTACTTTGATAGAACACCCTAACGGCCTACGTTTTGAAAATGTTTATTTATATTGTAAGACGCTAGATCAGCCTAAGTATGCATATCTTAAGAACTTATTAACTCCGATAAAAGAAATTGGTTACGAGGAATACAAAGATGGGGCTGCTGTCCCACAACCTATGAACGCAAAACCCAATTCTGTAATTGTGTTTGACGATGTGGTCGGAGAAAATCAAAATATAATTGAACATTACTATTGTTTCGGACGTCATAGAAATACCGATTGCTTTTACCTATGCCAAACGTATTCATCTATTCCCAAACAACTCATTAGAGACAATGCTAATTAATCTGATTGTAGTATTTCAACAAGTTAAAACAAATCTCAAACACATTTACGACGACCACGTCATTGTGGACATGTCGTTCGATCAGTTAAAGGAATTGTGCTCTATTTGTTGGCAGGAGGACTATGGGTTTTTAGTTATAGATAAAGATAGTGCAATAAATTTCGGAAGATGCCGGAAAGGCTTTGATTGCTATTTCCACATAAATAATTAAGACTGACTTCAAACTGTTAGTGGTTGGCGAACAACTGTAAACGCAAGATGGATAAACGTTTAGTTGCCGAACTGCTTAAAACGAGAAAAGCCGCAAAAAGGAAATATCAAAGTTTAAGGTCAGACATTGCTCAATCGCAGTTACAGTGGCGGAACAATTAAAACCAATTTCCCAACCCCTTCAGGATCTAATATCAACTCTAAAAACTGAAAGAGTAGATACTCCTGATATAAAAAGTAAAGTAGAGCATATGACCTCCCCACCCAAGCCTATTATTCCCCAACCAAATTTACTAAAGTTAGAGGACATTGGAGAGATTGCACGAGAAACAGAACTACGGGATGATGTAGAATCAGAACAAACCGCAGAAGATGAAGTGCTTGAAGAAAGCGTTGAGGAAGCTAATAAAACCGTACAGCAAATGATGCAGTCTCAAGTTTAAAACCAGTTCTTAGATCAGTATGACGGATTAGCTAGGCAATATATCGAAAATATGATACATGACACACAGGACGAATTTGATATGCACTACGGAGTACGATGGGATCTTGAGAGCAATAAATTTTCTATAGGCAATAAAGAATTAGACTTTGATGGGGAAGACATGGTCATAATAGATGGAGCAAATAGGGTGGTTTACAAAGGAACGCCTAGATTGTATGAGTTAATGTTTAAAAGAAACCCATAAGTTACAGTAAAGCTGACGAAGACAATTATAAAGATATCGTTAATCGGTCTGCAGCCAACCGATAAAATTACAATCCCGACGATCGAATAAGTGGTAATGCAAGGCATGTACAGAAACGTTGTTCGCCGTTTAGTTGCACCCAAGCGACGAGGTAAAAGACTCCTAAATTTAAATAACAAGCAGATTGAATTTGTTCCCTGGAAAAATTTGAACACGTTAGTGAACAGATTACAGATTGTAATAGCCTCACAGTTGGCAGGTCATACCGGTCATAATAACGAAATTCTTAGTATAATTGAGGCTTTGAAAATAGAAAAAATTATTAAATAAACAAACCGATGGTTAGATAGAGACCCAAACTTGACTTCTCATCACATAGCTACGAAATGCCGATCGATAAGTTTGGTAGACACTTACACGATTCTCGTTATAGAGCCTATCCCAGTCATGTTTTGCTTAAAGTCAAAAATATATCGGAATTGTATTACGAAGTTTCTCTACACATCGTTGGATCGAAAACTGACAAAGCGGGATTCTTCAAACTCAGAAAGGGGCAAACAGAATACATATTTCCGTTAACGTCGGCTGTTGTTTTACAAACAAATAAATCTATAGAAAACGCGAAAGTGTATCTCAACAATGTTCTTGTAACTAATCTGATCCGTCAAACATTGAAACGTGGAGATGCTTTCCGACTTAAGCTTCCCAATGGTGGAAAGGATGTTCTCCTGTCGATGCAGTTAGTTCTTAAATGTTCACTGCAACAGGAAAAGGTTCCAGTCTAACATGAACGCTAAACATGAAGTTGTCGAAGAATTGCACAAACCATCTAGAAAAAATTTTAAGCGGCGACGCGTGATTGTCAAGGGAATAAACGATTTATTCCAAGCTGACTTGGTAGAAATGATACCCTACGCAAAACTTAACCAGGGGTACCGATACATTTTAGTTGTGATCAACGCATTTTCCAAATAGGTTTGGGCATACCCCGTCAAGCGGGTCAAGCAGTTACCGAAGCTATAAAGAAAGCGCTTAATGCTGCAAGACAAAAGCCTAAAAATTTGCAAAAAGATATGGGAAAGGAGTTTTATAATGCAGAATTTCAAAATTTGATGAAGAAATTCGGCATAAACCATTACAGTAGTTATTCAAATCTAAAAAGTAGCATAGTTGAGCGATGCAATCGCACCTTGAAAAATATGATGTGGAAATAGCTTTCAGGGACCCTACAAATGGTTAGATCTTTTACCAAAAATCGTAAAAGCGTATAATTCAAAGAAACACAGCACAACTGGGTTTAAGTCAAAAGATGTTAAAAAATGCCAAAGAGATTCTAGAAGCTGCATTCAGTCATACTAAAACGGTAGATTCCAAGCAACAAAAATTTCACTTGGGCGATCATGTTCGCTTGAGCAAATATCGAGCAGCATTTGCCAAAGGAGATACCCCTACCTGGAGCAACGAAATATTTAAAATTGCAAAAGTTCGTTTTACTAACCCAACAGCCTACATATTGGAAGATGAAACTAAGCAACAAATAAAAGGAGGATTTTACGAGTACGAATTGCAGAAAACTAAACACCCAGATATATTCCTAGTAGAAAAAGTGGTTCGGAGAAAAGGAAATCAACTGTTCGTTAAATGGTTAGGTTTAGATAAGAGGCATAATTCATGGATATCTAAAACAGATCTTGTATAATTTTCTTGAACTATAATTATGATGAAATAAAATAATTTTTAATATGTATTTAGTTTAATTATGTTGCTATACAAACGTGTTTGTTCTTTAGATTGTCATTTACAAATAATTGATATTAAATAGACTTCAACGAAGTCACGTAAAATATAAACATCTTTCTCACATTCTTTAGTTATTTTACTCTATTATAATATATATATACATATAAATAATGCTAATACAATCTACTTAAAAACTACAAAGCGCAAGCAAATATGAGTAATAACGCACAAGAAAGTTTCTGTAAACGATTATGGTAGGTCTCCTGCAGCAAACTAACAACCAGTACTGCTCACTCGTGGCAACTGTAAATTAATTTAAATTTGTTCGGAAACGGCTGCCTCTAATAAATCCACCAAATCGTTAAGTCTGCCAACGCTAGGAATATCCTTGTGTCCCCATGCTAAAGTATTGGTAAAACCGGGAATAATGAAACGTTTGTCATCGTAAGAAGACAGCGCTACTTTATTAACCAGTTTGGTGTATATAGTGTGCAAACTAGAGCGATAAACGGTCATCATACAAAACACTCTAGACTGCATGTTTGTAGCTACTGCGCTATACGTTTCCGTCGTAAGAGATTTTTCGATAGCGCATTTTTTCACACCCTTAGCCTTTCTATCTGTTTTATCGCGCGCGTTTACACAGTATGATTTTGCACCCGTTCCGTAATAATTTAAAACAGCGATACCAGCATATTCGTCTTTCATCTTGCCAACAACAGACATGGTTCGTGGCATTCCGTGTTCCCGAGTTTTATAGTTAGAAGTGTCGAATTTATCTAAATGTTCTTTCATGTCATCATAAAATTTTTTAGTGTAAATTAGCAATATAAAGGAGTCAGTATCCGAATATAGAAGAACAACGTTATTACCATACTTTTGTTTCAAAAAATTATAGAAAAAATCATACATGACAGTTTTCGATATATCCAGAACAGAGAAACCAACATAACTCGGTTTGTTGTAGAAAACAGAAGTTCTGTTCATCTCAACGGCTATTAAATTTTCACAAAATATAGATAAATTTTTGAAATTTGGTTTTGCAATTAAATTTTCAGCCCCAATTGTTTTACCAATTTTCTCCCAATGGCTAAGCAATTTGATGTTTACCCTTTTGTCGACGTTTTCCATTGTTTTTCCAAAAACGCTGTTATTAATACCCTTAAAAAAGTTTTTTTCAAAGTCGCTTTTGCTATCGTTTCGAAATTTGGTGTTCAAATCAATATAAGATCTTAACCACAGAGACTGGGTAAATTTCAATATTCTATGAATTCGCGTCAAGATTAAGCCCGCATCTAAACATTGTTTTAAATTTCTGTAATGAATAACATACTTGCTTTTATCAAATAAATTTGGAATTAATTTTGCGTCTTTAAATTTTCCTTCCGACGAAACTAGCAACTCGGGACAATATGTGAATTCATTGTGGCATTCGTGCAAATTTTGTGGGTAGTGCAAGTCAACTTCCAAAACGTAGCCCGTATCCGATTCGTCCGAAATGCTGGAAACGTCAAAGTTTTCAATTTCCTCCGCGGTTAGCCAAATAAAATCGCGCTGCGGCAAATACTGTCGCATGGCATAGCCATACAGATTAGTTGCATCTAAATACATGATAAAAGAAGTGGGTTTTTTCGAATCATAATTTTCAACAAATTTGTTGTTAGCAATAGCCCCACACAAGTACTGACTTCTCCGCGTATTCCCTTTCGAAGAAAATGTAGCATATCCAAATCGGTTAGCAACTCTAATTCCACAGCAGTGTATTTCAACATAGCATCCCAACTTTGACCTGGAGCCAGAAGTAGTACGTCCAATTTTAGATAGGTGTCAGAGTAGTCGCCCAAAGTTTTGCATTTAAACGTTTTCCACACATCAACAGCGCGATTATAATTTTTTCACCGAGATTTCCTGCTCGTTCAAAGTATCATAAAATTGTTCTATTGTCGGCAGATCGCGCTGTTGTAGTTTGGAAAACGAATCGACGTAGGAGTATGGAAACACACCTTTTTACCTCATAAGATTAAATTTAACGCCGTTGCCAAATTCTTTCTGTATTTGAAAACACTGATCAGAATTTAAAATTTCAGCCAAACTTGACAAAGAACTGTTCATGAACCGAAAACTGTCTAAAAATTGCAAATGGATATATATTTTCTCGTTCTTGCCAGCATTATTTTGAATTTCATCAACTAAAAGGTGCTTGCTAAAAGATATATATTTTTCCTTGTGTTGTGGAATAACATCAATTTGTTCGTTTTTTAAGGCAATTTGTTTGACAAAAAGGTGGGAATCGTAATTTAAATTATGAAAAAATATGGGAATAAAATTTGGAAGAATAAAATTTAAATTGCAATTGGAATGGGCGGCTCCGCGGTAATTTCCTGTGAAATAACAGTGATCTCTTACTTTAACTTGCCCATCGTCATCAAACGGTAAACTACAGATGTGGCATGAAAGAGCATCATTAAAATTTTGAATTTCGTTTGCAGTCAAAACTTTCATGGGCACAGCATGTCTTAAATGGTTGGAATATAAATTTTGAACGTCCCTTTCTAAACGCTCCATGAACACATCAACGGTATTTTCACTACGATAAATTTCGAATTTGGATAAAGTGTCATCATAAGAACATTTAATAAAGAACGCGAAAGAGTAAGGTTGGTGTTCACACACGGTTACCGTGAACGGTTTTGTAGGATTGGGATGCGACGTGGCAAGCGGATTTAAAAGGGTTTCAAAATCAGCATAAATTACGAAGGGGACTTTTAATTGTTTTTGATAATTTTCAAATTTAAGAATAGTTTGAGGCGCCACTTTTCCCAGTTTGTTCGTTATAAAGTCAGTAGTTGGCAATTTTGTGTAAACGTGATTACAGTCAAAACGAAGGTGCATGTGTAACTGTTGTTCAGTACGAAAGTAATGGAGACAGCCGTCACAGAAGTGTTTTGCGCCATCTCTAGCCGTTATTTGTTGCGAAACTAATCTAGACAAATCTTTTATCCAACAGTAATGACTATTACCCACCGTATCAGTAATAAGCAGTAAATTGATATGAACAAATTTTTTATTGCGGGTGTAATGCAGGGGTCCTACAATTTCGTATTTAAGACATTATTTCGAAAAACTTCTTCAACACCGTACACGTTAATAGAAAGTTGTGGATTACATTTTTCAAATTTAGAAACATCGCTTAATCTCACCGGAAATTCGATGCCGTCGAAGCGCAATAACTGCCGGCAATTTGGATAGGAGCTGGTTCTGTTGGACGGTCCTGTCGGTTGACAAATGGCGAAAGTCACCGCCCAGCCGAAACAACATTTATCCTCATTTTGCTCATTTACAACCGCTTTCTTGTTCTGAATCTGTTTTGGGAGCGGGATGTAGGACGAGGCTCGAAGCGGATTGTACTTGTTAATATTTACATCCAAATACATTAGGTGCTTCAAACGCCACCCTGTAAAAAAGATATGGTCAATAAATATCGATACAAAAGACAAGAAAAGCAAATATATGTACTCGAATCTCGCTCCTGAAATTCTGACACCACGTCCAGCATCCCCGTAAAACGATCATATAAGTCATTCAACTCGGTCGCAACTGTTGCAATTTCATTAACCGTCTGAAACGTTTTTATATCTTCTATTTCTTGACTTTCCAAATCAAACAATCCAAATAGCTCCAAATTGTTCTTAGCGCTTTTAAATGCCGCCATTTTATTTTCTATTAAAGTTACAATTTTATGTTTGATGTCGTCCATAAATTCCGCGACACTTATATAACTGTTAACAGGAGTTACTCTGTAGGTAACAATGCGCTGCTTGAAGGCGGTCTGACGGATCACCACTCCTTCCCAAAGGCTGCTACACCAGATCGGCTTTTGTGGCGATTGCTCCTGAGATGTCCTACATACCCGGAGCGGGCAACGTTTTCGTCACACACATCACAGTAGCGCATAGGAGAAGGTCGAGAATTTGAAACAAAGAGAAACATATTACTCTAAACATCTGAAACGCTGCAGTTGGACTTACCATTAGGAGGATTTGTTTTAACTCTTTTGCTTGTGGAGGGTCCTTCACCATCGGTTGCCACCGAAGCCTCCAAACCGTTGCCTAAAAACCGCAAAATCGAATATTCTTTTTACGTAATTAATCAGAAGCAAATCAACTTACCGCTCGTAGATGGGTGACTCAACTCCTGACGGCAACTCTCTTTTCGGTGGCGGTACAATGCATCCGATCTGGTGAAGAACTTGCTGCATTTGTCGCACCTGAACATGCTAGTTGGCTAGTAGTCGAAGACTAAACACACCTACCAACACCAGAAGGATATAAACAAATGTTAGCAGCAGAACTTTGTTATTTGTTCTTGGCAACCTACACCGAGAGCATTTAAATAAAAGAATTACTAGGCTCGGTGTAGACCTCCAACTGGAACGAGCGCGGACGTTGAACTCTCCAGTCTGGAAAGGATTTTCGGGAAGGTTTCAACCATGTTACTATGGAATTGGATTGTTAAAAAGACATATTAAGCAAAAGATAGAGTCCTAATTAGCGTCTGCTGCACCCGAAGCACCTTTGCTAACCTCAACTCCAGGATAGTATAACATAAAAAATAACAAATAACCTAACCTAACCTTGCAAACCTTAACCAATTCGAGGGCCAAGGTTATCTTGTCTATACAGATTCCAAGGCCAAGGTTAACCTGTCTGGGTTCTACAATTTCTTAAGCTCTAAAAACAAAGTATCCGTTGAGCAAGACTGCGCAGAAGCGGTTCAGTCTCATATGCTTAAGGCCAACTATCCGCCACCATGTGTTAGAAGATTCTCAGTTTTCTTCGAGCTCTCGCACGATCAACATGTTATTCCTGTACGTTCCTGACGACGGAGTGTATCACGTAGATGAAGATGCCGAAAGTCGTTATTATAATTTTGATGAAGAGCCAACTGTAAATCTTGAACTAGTCTTTCAATTCCCTAAGATATCTCATCCATTAAACACTACACTAGCAAACTTTTTCCGAAATGAGTCGGGATTCTTTCATTACGATGCCTCCACTCTGTACAGCAAGAATTTTATTTTCTATTTAAGTTACAATTTTATGTTTAATCTCGTCCATAAATTCCGCGACACTTATATAACTGTTAACGGGAGTTACTCTGTAGGTAAAAATGCGCTGCTTGAAGGCGGTCTGACGGATCACCACTCCTTCTCCAAAGGCTGCTACACCAGATCGGCTTTTGTGGCGATTGCTCCTGAGATGTCCTACATACCCGGAGCGGGCAACGTTTTCGTCACACACATCACAGTGGCGCATAGGAGAAGGTTGAGAATCTGAAACAAAGAGAAACATATTACTCTAAACATCTGAAACGCTGCAGTTCGACATACCATTAGGAGGATTTGTTTAACTCTTTTGCTTGTGGAGGGTCCTTCACCATCGGTTGCCACCGAAGCCTCCAAACCGTTGCCTGAAAACCGCAAAATCGAATATTTTTTACGTAATTAATCAGAAGCAAATCAACTTACCGCTCGTAGATGGGTGACTCAACTCCTGACGGCAACTCTCTCTTCGGTGCCGGTACAATGCATTCGATCTGGTGAAGAACTTGCTGCATTTGTCGCACCTGAACATGCTAGTTGGCTAGCAGTCAAAGACTAAACACACCTACCAACACCAGAAAGATATAAAAAATGTTAGCAGCAGAACTTTGTTATTTGTTCTTGGCAACCTAGACCGAGAGCATTTAAATAAAAAAATTACTAGACTCGGTGTAGACCTCCAACTGGAACGAGCGCGGACGTTGAACTCTCCAGTCTGGAAAGGATTTTCGGGAAGGTTTCAACCATGTTACTATGGAATTGGATTGTTAAAAAGACATATTAAGCAAAAGATAGAGTCCTAATTAGCGTCTGCTGCACCCGAAGCACCTTTGCTAAGCTCAACTTTCTGGCCGGCCCATTCAAGCGCAACCGTCGTGTCTTATTAAGTTGGCGGATGGTGTGATTGTAGTTATACCTCGTAAGGTTATCTTGGCACTTCGAAATAATTCTCTGGAAACGGTTCAGCTTGCGCTCGCTAGCGTCAAGCATCTCGATAGTTTTGAGAATCTCCGTTTCCAGAAATTCGCTGGCGCGTAATTGGACTCCTTCTGCACACCAATCTTCAAAACCATCGTTTTGACTTTCTCGCGTGAAACGTTGTGATGGTGCAGCTGAAGCATCACTCGTTAGTGGAGAAGCTGAAGTACCTGCTGGGGTTGGATCAGCTGCACTATCAGAAAGATCCATGGATGTTTTTTCATGGGTTGCGGCGGTAAGGTGTGGAGTGTCAGCAACCAAACTGATGTCTGCAGCCAAACTCAACCCATGTTCTAAAACACTACCCTGAGAATCGCCGTAATCAAATGTTTCTTCCAAAGAGTTATCAATATTCAAACTTTTTTTCAGATTTTGAGAACGATTTCGGGACAAAATACCGTTTTGTGTAAATTGTTCGTAAAAAGTTTGTGTCGACATTGCTTTAATAACATGGGAATTAAAAGTTGAATAAGGACTTAAATTTTGTGACAAAGGAGACATTTCAATAGTGCTCCAATCGAGCTTTTGTGCCAAAGGAGACATGTCTGTGGTATTTGAATGCACTGAATCAGAACTAAAACTTAAATTTTCCTTATTATTTGAATTTAATTTTGAATCAGCACCATTTAACATTTGGTCCAAAGGGGTCATGATAATATCCGAGTCGACTTGTGAATTAGCGCTATTTTGAGACAACGGTGGCTTTTCATAAATAACATTTGAATCTAATTTTGAATCATTGCTAATTAAATTTTGGATGCTAGCTATAGAAATATCCCCCTGATCAAAACTTCTATCCAAAACGTTATTAACTGCTTGCGAACAATCACGAGAAGAAATTTCAATAATTGTTGCAGGTTTTGCAATATTGCAGCTAATGAGAATTATTCTTCTGGTGATTGTTCTCAAATAGTAAGAATTCGGCAATACTCTTTTTTAGTGCATCCACATTTTTACTTTCTCTACTAATTTTAGAATTTGAGGTGCTAGCTGCAGAAATGTTCTCATATAAACTATTTGAATTATTCGTCCCGACGTCGTTCAGTATCTGGTCAACGCATTCTACCAAATTAAATTTCGGTTGCGAAATACATTCATTTATTTCAACACTATTTGCAGAAATCTGATCGAAATGGACAGAGATTTCAGTATGATTTTCATTCGCAACATTTTGCACTAAAGCATTAAAATTCAATTTAGGTCGCGGAACAATTTTGATTTTGTTTAACAAGTAATTCCTCAAAATGCTTTCACACACTACGTCCTGAGTCAATTGTTGTTCAATAGCTTCTGTAGGTAATGCTTTACTAACGTCAGAGCTGGTGGAAGCGCTCGGTTGCGGGCAGGCGCAGAGTTTAGCTTTGGACTGCTGGGACTTCCTCAAAGAGAGTCGCGACCACATGGACCGAACACCTCGAGGAAAATTACTACATCCCAACACAACACCGCCACAAACACCACAAGAACCGCTGTTAGGACTAGCATCCATTTCGCTCGAGATTTCGACGTAAAATGGCTCCCCAGACATTGTGGAATGTTTATTACCCAGACAGGTTAACCTTAGCCTTGATCCCAAGGTAAGATGGTAGGGTTAATGGTGGGAATGCAGCCTTCAAGCAACATAAAAATTAGCGAAATTTTATAAAATCAGTTCGATGTCAAAGTAGTAGTCCATGCTAACTCCGCCTGGATAAAGTTAAAATTCACCTCCACCTGTCAAGGTGAAACTTGAAATAAAACAATATATTTCAATTAAGTTATTTATGTATAAATTTATGTATAAATTTATATATCATACATTCACGCTGGTGGTTGAGGTGTGTAGAAAGAAAACATAAAAAGGAATAATATTAGTAGAGCATTAAGGATGCTTAGAAATACTTACAGATAAATAGGAAGAGCTTTTGCTGGGCCGCATCCAAGTAAAGTTCGCCACTAACGAACCCTCTTGCAAATCGAATAACTTTTCAAATGAATTATTTGGGAGGTTGCGACACGTCGACAATTGATATAACATATATTGGGGCCTGATGATTATTACAGCCATTGCTGCGCGACCCATTAATTTTTGTTCGTCTTCTAAAACTTCAAATTGTAAAATACGTTCACAGACGCAAAAATACGAAAATTACCAGAATAAATCAAAGTATGGTCATTGTTGGGGAAAGGAGTCATGATCGTTGGTGTCGGATGGAGATTCACTGTTCGATAGTAGGCTGAAAATGGTATAAGTACCATCTTCAAGAACTCCAGGATAGTATAACATAAAAAAATAACCTAACCTAACCTTGGAAAACTTAACCAATTCGAGGACCAAGGTTATCTTGTCTATACAGATTCCAAGGCCAAGGTTAACCTGTCTGGGTTCTACAATTTCTTAAGCTCTAAAAACAAAGTATCCGTTGAGCAAGACTGCGCAGAAGCGGTTCAGTCTCATATGCTTAAGGCCAACTATCCGCCACCATGTGTTAGAAGAATCTCAGTTTTCTTCGAGCTCTCGCACGAGCAACATGTTATTCCTGTACGTTCCTGACGACGGAGTGTATCACGTAGATGAAGCTGCCGAAAGTCGTTATTATAAAATTGATGAAGAGCCAACTATAATTCCTGAAGTAGTCTTTCACTTCCCTAAGATATCTCATCCATTAAACACTACACTAGCAAACTTTTTCCGAAATGAGTCGGGATTCTTTCATTACGATGCCTCCACTCTGCACACCAAGAATCCGTATCACATGATCTGCTTGGATAGATATCCTGCACTACATAATTTGGAACTACGCGTTAATGCCTTTGAGAAGCCAAACGAGTTAAATGCCATAGCTAAAGAGGTGGGGGAAGTGGATAAGTGTAATTAAAAAGTGTAGTGCCATTTATGTAATATACTCATTCAATCTTTGTTTGTGTGCGGGTCAACATGATACCTATAAAATTATTAGAAGCCTTAGCAGCTGTCTACGATGGTCATCTGTATGTGCTGCAACCATCGAATTGCGCTTCGGCATCTATTGCATACGATCGTGATGGTAATAACAGCGTGATTTGGAACACAATGGATATTGATACCTGGGCTGACATTCCAGTCTTCAAATCGTCTGTCAAGAACTTAACGGAAAATGGTTTCGTAACATTCAAGATTAAATTTAATTTTCCTAAATACATGATAAGTACTAACTGGCAAACTATCGTGACGAACAATAAAAAGCCTAGTATACAAAAAGTTGCTATTAATGGCAATCACTATTGTTGTATTTCTACAATAATTCTCGGAACTATTTTATTACTTAGTTTATCTATGTGTATTATATATTTCTTTATATATTGGTCAATTAATTACAGTAACCTACCTTAGTGATCATTATTTATATTTAATTAATAAATATATTTCAATCTATTTGGTGTTTCCTTTTGGGGCGATGAAGGTGGTGGACGCCGTGGCAGTCGGGTAAAGGGGGAGAATGGTCTTGATATTGAAAGGAGCTAGTGAGGGGATGCTGCGAGCCCCCCTCCAGATAGGGCGGCAGCTCCAGCTGTCCGTAGGATAGCTGTGCGCAGGACAAGCCGTCCGCAGGCCAAGACGGCCGCAGGCCGAAAATTTTTTTTGACTGTGACCTTGAACTCAAGGTCAAGAGTGGGGGTAGGAGTGGGGAGATGCTGCGAGCTTCACTTCAGACGGGGCGCAAACTCCAGCCGTCCGTAAGACAAGCCGGCAGCCGAAAACATTTTTTGACCTTGACCTTAAACTCAAGGCCAATAGTGGGGGCAAGAGGGGGGGGTGACCTTGACCTTGACCTCAAGGCCAGGAGTGGGAGATGGATCTAGAACTGTCCAAAATAATCTACTGTTATAGTCTGAACTTTTATGCATAAAAGTTCAGACTATAACACTTTTCCCATGTTTATGTTTTTCATATACAAGGCTAACAAAAAAATAACTTAATCAAGAAAGTAATGAAAAAGAACGCATATCAGATTAGTAATAATCCGGTCGTTCAGTGAAGTCAAGTGCATACATCCCTAGGTACTTATTTACATCATGCGATCAACAAAAATCATCTCGAGAGTGGCTGTAAAGTTTAAAAGGTATGCCATTTCTTAACCCACAAAACGGGAATATTTATTATTACAAACTTACGTTGTTTTTCCTGCAGAGTGATAGATGCGTGTGAGTTATGAAATGACATTAATTAAATTTCACAGCCACTGTTGGGGTGATTTTTTGTTGATCGTATGATATGGATAAGAAACATCAAATGTTTACAGAAAAAAACGCGGCCAAAGCACGTTTATCAGTATTTCGCTAAATGTTTTGATAGCCACAATGCAAAACATCTCGCATACAAAGAAATATACGTTTTACTAGAAAAACTTATGAAGCGTGAAGGGAATAATTTACTTAAAGTTGCCTAAAGTAGAGTATGTGTTTATTATTGCTTAAAAAAATTTCGTTTATTTACTGTTAAAATTTCAATACTGAACGAAACTATTTGCAGAGTAATGCCATTTACGAGTCAATCAAAGACACGGTTCTCTGGATTAAGTTTGTTTTTGCTTGCTTCGTATTTATTTTGGAACTGTTGTTTTGTTTTTTAAGTTTGAATATTCTAAGTAAAAATAACAAGAACAACTAAGGTAAATGTTGCGTTATGATACTTACCCATAACAGCAATAGTTTATAGGAAAAATAAATTAAATGTTTAAACAGTAGATTTATATGAATGTCATTTCAATTGGGACGCCCCCATCGCTCCCACGTAATCGGCCCTATGATTTTTACGAGTGGGGCCTAATTAGTTTGTCTACCTTTTTTTTTTTCTAGGTTTGTGATGGCAACTCTAGCTCTAGCTTCTAGCTTCACCATGGGCATGAGTAGGACCGGTTTCAAAGAACAGCTCCTCCAAAGCTTACCAATGAAATAGCGGCGTCTCCTCGAAATTTCCATTCCAAAAAACTAATTTTGGGTAAATGTCAATGCAAAGACGTTTCCACCGCCTTTATTCTCTGAAACCGATATTACTCATGAACAAGAAATAGAACACTGCGTGAAGTTTGGCCGTTAATTTATACACATCCTGTATTTTGACTACTACTAACTAATAGAAACTTCAAGTAAACTACCTAACAAATAACATTAAGAAAATAAGTTGCCTGTTCAATTTAGTTGTATTTATGTACATAAATTAAATTTCAACTTAAACTATCATTTGCAAATCGATTGGTGTTCGAATTCTATTTCTAGCGATTTGATCGACTCGTTTTTAATTTTAGCTTAGTGTAGTTTTTATTACTTAAAAGGCATACCTTTAGTTGAATTATAAACCTTAGTTTACTCTGGTGTAAATTTACTTTAATTGGTAATTTTTATAACACACATGAATTTAAAATATGCGTTTTTTCACCACTCTTTTTATTAAGTTTTTACAGCATATTTTCGTATTATCCAACTCCAAAAGATTTTCTTTTAAAAGTTTGCAAATGTAATTTAATCAAACGTAACTAATAATAAATTAATAACGAACATCAATTTGAATCAGATTTGAAAACTTGCGCCATCTTGTATACACTAGCAAAACCCTGTGATTATTGTATGGTTGGTAATAAAACATGTAAAACCGACAATCGACAGCACCCATTCTCCTGGAAAACCCATAAACGTCAAACTCCTAACCAAACATGTAAAACGTCATGTTACAATCAAAAACAATTTAAAAAAATCTGTTTAAACAATTATTACGCACAAAATTACCTAGTCTAAGAACAATTAGTTAAGTAAAAAAATGGATAAATCAACAGACCTAGAGAAAAAGTACCACATTATAGCGTTGGAGTATTCTAAAGTAAGTAAACCAATATTGTCGAGGTGCTTTTAAACAATTTGTAAATTGTAGGTAAGATCTCAGGCAACCGTTTTAAAGAAGGCCGTACTAGATGAACAAAGCAAAAATATGGATTTGAAAGAAGTGATAAAAGACCTACAACAAAAGGTGCGCAAACATGACCAGGAAATGGACAGTTTAACATTTCGTAATGAACAACTTACAAAACGAATATCAGTTTTGCAACAAGAATTACAGATAAATAGTCACGGCAAGAAAAATAAAAATAAACAAGTAGAAAATACAGCTCATGTAGTAGATTTTGGTATTCTTGATGAAGAACTGCATAAAAAGATTTTGGAAAATGCAGAATTAGCAAGTACGGTGAGTACATAACCTGTTGTGTATCTATTTTCATTATAAGTTACTTGAATTTATAGATGGCAGATAAAGAACAAGAAATAGCAAATAATAAAGAAAAGATAGAATGGCTAGAACAAAAAATATGCCAACTTCAAAAACAAATATACGACAGCGAAGAACATCATAGTAAACAATTGGAAAAGCTGCGAAAGGAGGTGAATGTAACTAATTCAATTAAAACACAAGAACTTGTTCCAGTTAACGTGCAGAAGGATACCAGTACAAACTGTTTAACTGCAGAGAAGGGGCAAGGAGACAGTATGGTAAGATCATAATTAAAAATAAAAATGTAATTTAATGTTAAATTATTAATGAATTCCAGTGCAATTTTTGGCAACAAGAAGCAGAGCGGTGGCGTGTTGAATGTGAACTGTTGCGTGCAAAACCAGAAGCCAACGAACAAGTAACAGAATATTTTGAATCCCAGATTAGAGAACTGCTAGAGTCAAAGCAAATGGCACAATCAGAGGCCAGTAGTTTGTTAGCTGAAAATGCAGCGTTAAGTGCAAGAGTAGAACAATTGATTTTGGAAAAGAACCATTTAGAAAACAGTATCTTAACCAATGTTGAAGAACTCCACACAACAAGTGATAACTACAGAAGCCAATTAGATGCTATGACTGAACACTTAGCTGCTCAGAATGAAAAAATTACTAAACAGTGTGATGAAATACAAGTTCTAAAGCATAGATTAAGTCTAAAGAAATAATGCATTCCTATAATTGGATCTAGATATATCCAGTCCATATGTTGATTTAGACATTTATCCAGTTTAATAATTTTATGTAAACATTATCATCTTAATATATCTAAAGTAATAATTTTATTTATCTATATTATGTCTTTGTATGTTAATTTTTTAAAATATAATAAGAGTATTTATTCTCAACTGTATTATTGTATTTTTACCACCTGAAAGTTATTATTTAATACAGAAATTCTTATTTATAAAAGGCGTCACTGGGTATCGTTGCTGCTTAAATATTCTTTAATAGTTCGCTGTATAGCAAAACCATTTAATAAAACAAAAATTAGAATAGAAAAGTGATGGAAAAATGCCGGGAATACATTTTTAGGGAAAAAGCCCAGGTTTCTGGAGAATTCCCATCACCCATTTTTCTTATTTTTGGTTACAATCGGAGGTGTTGCACAAAGATATCAATTTTAATATCAAATTACCATATTTTTCACGTGTCTTTACCCAGTTTTTTCATAAAAATTATAACAATTAATAATTTTACAAATGTATTGATTTTTTCCTTTTTGTAAATTGCAAAAGAGAAAGAAGATTGCCGATGTTCAATTTTTATACATTTAGTAATTTGATTGCTGTGGCAATCGTACTGTGATTTTTAAATGGCACTATATTTTTTTCATGTTTTTGATTAAGCAGTAGTTTCTTTTTCCGGTACATAATTTTTCTCATGAAATGACAACATAATTTTTGAGTGAAATACCTTTGAAGTTCAAAAGTTTTCTGGCTGCGATACTAATCAAATAAAAAGATATAAAAAATTGAACATCAACAAAGAATGGACCAAAATTTAAAAAACAAGTTTTATTAGGCGTATTTTTAAATAAAATCAATATTTACAAAGTTAGAAATTATGTGTTACTTTTACGTACTCTATAAATTTAAAAATATTGCCAAACTGTTAAATGTCTCAGTATTCTGCTCTCACTTTAAAATTCACCTTTTTAATTTTCACGTTTTAACTGTCTTTAATGTTTAAAATTTTACATAAAGATTAGTGTGATGAGTATGAATAATAGAATACTTTATTATTGTTAGCCATTTAGATCCCGGTGTCGGGCGTAGGCCTCCCCCATCTGTTTCCATTTGGTTTTGTTTCTCGTCCCTAACAACCATGACTGCCCTGCTGCTTCTACTATTTCTGCTTCCCATCTCTGGTGTGGTCTCCCTCTTTTTCTTTGTACGTCCCTTGGCTTCCATTTTGTCGTTCTCAGGGCCCAGCGTGTTGTGGGCAGCCGACCTACATGTCCTGCCCAATTCCATTTTAAATGTTTGCATACTTCCACAATATCTTTTGTTCCTATTCTTCTTCTTATATCTTTAATTCTCACTTTGTCACTTAACTTGATATTTAACATGGATCTTTCCATTTTTGATTGCGTAACACTTAGTTTCTGACATAGTTTCTTATTTAAAGACCATGTTTGAGCACCATAAGTCATGGTCGGGATTACACACTTGTTAAATACACTTCTTTTTAGATTTATGGAAATATCACTATTTTTAAAATATGTTTTAGGGACCAAAAGCACTTCCAACCCATGTCGATTCTTCTATAAATTTCCCGCTCGGTTCTGCTCCCAAAAGAAATTGCTTGCCCCAGGTATAAAATTTATAAATATATAAAACATATTTTACAGTTTCATGTCCCAGTACTAAATCGTTTGATAGTCTGTTTGACATTAAGTTTTCAAAATTTATTTTTAGACCTGTCTTACTGCTTTCTTCACTCAGTTCCTTTAGCATTAACTTTAGTGTCGCACTGCTTTCAGCTAACAGGATCACGTCCTCGGCAAATCTCAGGTTTGAAAACCTTTTACCATTTATATCGATACCGTATTTTTCCCATTTTAAGTTGTGGAAAATGTCTTCTAGAGTGGCTGTGAATAGGTTAGGAGACAGGGGGTCGCCTTGCTTTGCTCCCCTTTTAATACTAAAGTACTCTCCATCTCTTTCTAGTCTTATTTTTGCTTTCCCTTCTTTATATAATTCTTCGATGATTCTGACATACTTTGTTGGAACTCCCTGTTTTATTAAGGCCTGGATCATAGCCCCATGTTCTAAGCTGTCGAAGGCTTTGGAGTAATCCACGAATGCTACATGGATAGGTTTGTTGTATTCTTGACATTTTTCCATTATTTGAGTACCTAATTGCCTGCAGGTTGTCCATTGTTGAGTACCCACTTCTAAATCCTGCCTGCTCTGGTGGTTGGTTTTCATTCAAAATGTTAATTATTCTTCCTTTAATAATAGTTGCAAATACTTTGTATAAGGTTGGTATAAGGCTAATTGGTCTGTAATTTTTTATCACTTCTTTGCTACCTTTCTTATGCAATAATATTATGGTGGTAGATTTCCATTGTTCTGGTATTTCCTCGCCCTGTATTATTTTATTAAAAAGGTCTTTTAGTACCTCTATAGCTTCCTCGGGTAGCAGTTTTAATTGTTCGTTCGTTAGTCTGTCTTCTCCTGGTGCTTTGTCTTTCTTTAGCGTACTTATGGTTTTCTTTATTTCTTCTACTTCTATTTCCTGCCAGGCATTTGTTTCATTTATTTCGCTTGTTTCACTGATCCTGGGAACCTCTGTGTTTCTACTGCTGCTAAATATTTCTTTGTAGTATTCTGTTGCAGCTTGGATTATCCCTTTTCTTGCTCTTTCCTCTTCCCCTTTCTTGTTTATTAACTTGCTGATCCATTTCTTCCCTTTGCTGAGCTCCTTCCTCAGTTTCCTTGTTGAGCCCGTTTCCTCCATTATCTCTTCTATTTTTCCTTTCTCATAACGTCTTATATCTTTGCGGATTTCTCTCTTTGTAAGTTTGTCGAGTTCTGCGTATTCTACCCTAGATCTGATACCCTTCCCTTTTTTCATTTCTTCTCTCTTTTTTATTAATTTTTCGTTTTTTCCGTCAGTTTCCCAGCTTTCGGGTTTGCCTTTTCTTTGGATTATGTTTGTGTATTTCTTATTATTCTCTCTAGCTCATCGTACAGATTCTGTACATTCTGTTCTGTGATTATTGATTTTTCTATAGCTTTAACTTTTTCTGATATTCCTATCCGAAATTTTTCATTATTGAAAACGGTTTCGCTTTTTGTTATCTTCTGCAGTCTTTTTATGTTTTTCTTTGTTGTTATTGTTGCTCTCACCATCCTGTGATCTGTGCTTAGTTCGAATTGGTTTATTACTCCTGTTTTAGTTACAAGGTTTTTGTCTGATACTAAAATGAAGTCGATTTCATTGCGGTACGTACCATTCGGTGTTTTCCAAGTCCATTTTCTTCCACTTCTTGCCTTAAAGAATGTGTTTGTAATAATAAATAGTCTGTTCCTTATTGCAAAGCTTATTAGCTCTCTCCCTCTATCATTTCTTTGACCATAACAGAACCGTCCTGTGATGTCGCCATCTTCTTCTGCATGCTGCCCTATTTTGCTGTTAAAATCACCCACCACTATGATTCTTTTCGTTTGACTTCGTGCTTTCTCTAACGCTTCTTCTACTTTGTCGTAAAAATTCTGTACGTCTTCTTCAGATCCAGCCTTCTATTGTTTTCGATTTATTTACTTGCTTTAATAATGGATGGTGTTTCCATTTAAACAAAGAAATACATTCAACTCACCGGTTATTAACTCTTCTACACTGACATAATCGTATTGGCAAAAAGAATTGATGTGTGGTCTGGAACACAAACATACAATTATTCACTTACACCGTACAGTTCTAGGTTCTATATTTTATATTACTGCAGAGAGCCTATAACATTTGCTGTTGCTATAATAGTGAATAGAATATAAAAACTACCATTCCTAAAAAAAATTATTATTCTGAAGAAAGTACCTGAAGTTTTATGTTTCCCAGTATTTCAAGAACAAACAAGGGCCGGTGGGTGGTCTAGTGGTTAAAGTCCCAGGCTTGGAAACTAGACTCCCAATGGGAGTAGGTTCGAGTCCACCGCCCGTCGGTAATTTTTCTGAACAAGTTAAATCCGACGGGTCCATGGATGGTGTATGTAGGTGTGTATGTTGGGTTGCATGTCTTTCAGGGGTGGGGCATGTTAGACTGGTGAAGAGCACTTAGTGTGCTGAGCCCGGGTAAGGGGGTGGGATGGGAATCATGGGGTCGTGCTCACGCACGGCTTCATAATTCTTAAAAAAAAAAAACAAACAAAAATACGAATTGTTTTTTTAAAAAAACATTTCCAATAGAACAAATTCAGAGACATATACACATCGACAAGAAACAAAATTAACTGTTAGTGCATAAGTTACTATTGTAATAGTACAGCAGTGGCTATGCTCCTACTGATGTGTCATCTGCAGTGTTAGGTAAGCTACTCAATAAAAGTAACAGAGTAAGTTACTCAGTTACAATGCAAAAAAGTAACTGAGTAAGCTACTAAGTTACCAAATTATAATAGAAAGGGAGTAGCTACCAAAGCTGCTACATAATAACTCCATTCTTTTCATGTTACTTTTTTTTAACCACTGTTAATATTTATCAAAGTCCTACCAACTTAATAATTGCAAAGAATACAGGTTTATTAGCTAATCATTTATTAGTAAACTATATTCTTATATCATTACTTAATGTAAAATTTGCTGGTTTTTAAAAGTAATTGAATTTCAATATTTTTGTCTGTTAATCTGGTCCATGTGGAATGGAAGACATCTTATTGTAATAGCGAATAATTTTTCTATTGGAGTGCTGTGTGTGTGTTTTTTAAACACTTTTTTAACTATGGGAAATGTATCTAATGTAACTAAATTAGATGATTACACGACATCTTTCTGGTTTCATCCTTACTTTTGGCCATTTGTTTTTTTCTTCATCGCACAGCCAGTGAATGATTGACAAAGAGTAATAAACTTTTAGGTCAAAAATTATTTTTAAGATTTTTTCAGTTAGTAGTGAATCAAATGTTTTGAATATCATTCATTGCAAAAGGGTTCAACATAAGCAGTCGTATTAGCATAGTCAATGGATTAACCGTTCCACAAATTCTGAATAACCTGCCCAATACCAGGAAACAAATTAAGCGTCAAGTGCTACTATAGTCTATGTAAATTTTTTTAGCTGCACCTACAAGACAAGCATAATTTGGCAACAGACAAAGAGAAAAGTATTTAGCATTTGAATTGCTTTCTTACAGCGAGATATGCGAAGAGTATTTCTAATTTCTCAAAAATTGCACAATTTTAAAATATTTTAAATTTTTAGCATAAAAAGTAACTCAACAAGATTAGTTACTAAATAATAGTAATGCATTTCAGTTACAGTTACTTAAAATAATAAAGTAATCCAGTTACTGTTAAGTTACTAAAAAAGTAACTAGCAACCAGTCAAGAGTTACTTTTACTGTTACTACCCACCACTGGTCATTAGCATTTCAGTTGGGTGTATTTTCGGCATAATGGAAAGTTCTTTAACATGTTACCTATCATGGGTTGATAATATGTTGGGCGACAATAATCTCGACAGCTTTAACTGCCTTTAATATTATGAATATTAGATTATGGAGATGACACATCAGTATTTGAAGATTTATGGCTTTCTATGCTTTTGTAAGGGCTTGTAATGATATATTTTTTAGCCCATGTGTATAATAATTCTGCATATAATTCCAACTTGATGCCTTCATTTAGAAAATCTTTTGAAATACTATCAGTTCACACAAACAAAAAATAAAGTACGACATAATTTAACCTTTATTACAACACGCAGCTAACAAAATTCATATGTTTCTTCACAACATTTGCAAATACCACAAAAACCAGTAAACTTTCAAGAACTAGCTACTAAAAATTAATTAATCTAATCGCACTGCAAACGAAGCACCGCATGAGCATCCTTGTTCGGCCAATGGATTATTTACTATTCTGAATGAAGCTTTAATTAATTCTTCCTGATAATCTACCGTGGCTCCTTTAACATATTCTAGTGAGGTTTCATCTATCACCACTTTTGCTCCGTCTCGTTCAAAAATTCTGCAAGTAATTAACATAAGTAGCTTCTTGATAAATAATAAAAGGCTTACTTATCATCTTCTTTTAATTTAGAATCTAATTCAAATTTGTACTGAAAACCTGAACAACCACCACCTTCAACACCAACCCTTAAAAAATCGTTTGAATCTTTTGCTACATTATTTAGACGTTTTACACAGTTGTCACTAATAATTAACTCCGCTTTTATATTCTTTAAAGGTTGGACAACCGTTTTTGCATAATTACGAAGTGGTGGACTCTTTTGTAATACATTTACTAGAATTGTACGACTAATATTAACTCTATTTAACATTTTCACTACAATTTCTTTGACGTTTATTCATCTTAACCCCTTATTAAAGAGTTGACAAGCAGTGTGGTCAACCATAGCACAGCAGTACCGTAGAATTATCAACTACACAAAGAACAAACGCAGTGTCTAGTGGAGCGTAAAATATTTATAGATCCACGAGAAGACGCCATCTGCACGGTAGAACTGTTTAGAAATTTATATTACGTGTATTAGCGACTGCCTGCAAGTTTGTCGTGGTACAGCGTTCTACTGCATAAACAGTTGAGAAGTTGAGTCCCAATTGGGGCTAATTTTTTTAAATTTTATATACTGCTTTTTTAAAACAAGTATGTTGGTCTTTGTGGTCTGTCCGAGGTTATAGTTAAAAAGTTACATTTTTAAGAAAATATACGAAAACAACGTTGCATTCACCCACTGATAAATTATGACGTCATGGCGTGGATCTAAAAATATTTTACGCTCCACGTTAAGGTGGAGCTAAATGCGGCCTTGTGCCCAACACTCAGCCAGGCATACCAACCTCTGAGACTGACTGTAATAACAGCAATGTTATAGGTTTTAATTAAATTTTACTGACAATTTTAGGTTATTAAATTTGTACATTAATAAAGAGCTTTTAAAAATGGTAGAAAGGCAAAAACAACGTGTTGAACAAGAAATGACGAAAATGGTGGATGAATTGGATAAGCAGTATCTCAGAAAAATGCAGGTAATGTGGAAAAGTAAGGTTATGTTGATGCGGTCTCTCATGCTGCTAGAAAATTTTTGTTTTGAAGACGTTCACGTAGGGCAAGAACTTAGATTTTAGAAGTTAGCTTCAAAACAAACATTAAAGTGAAGAGACCCTACGCTCTACAATTCTGTTTGGTGTCTACTGTTAGCAAACGGAGAATATAACTAATCTGAATTATTAATTTTTCAGGCAAGTATGCATAGATGTGCTGCAAAATGTTGCGATAATACGGATATATCTTTAGAAAGTGTGCAAAAATGTGTAGATACATGTAGCACCCCTTTAAATCAAGCACAGAATTACGTACAGAAAGAAATTGGCCATTTACAAAATAGATTACAAAGATGCGTTATGGAATGTAATGACGAAGTAAAGGATAAAATGGGACCAAATCCATCGGATGCTGATGTAATATTATTTTTCACATACATTTTTAATCATTGTATTATTTCTTTACTTTTGCAGGTGGATAAATTTACTCTTATGTTTGAAAATTGTGCAGTTAGGTGCGTAGATAAGCATGTAGAACTAATTCCATCAATCATCAAGGCAATGAAAACGGTACTATCAAAACAAACTACTAATAATACATAAATGAAAATGAAAACCTGTTAGTTAAACGAATAGCTCTTAAGATTAAAACCAAAGCAATGAAGAATTGTACAAAAAATATCTATAAATTGAAACATCTATTGGAAATTGTTATAAAACATACAATATTTGTATAAATCGTACATAATTGTTAAGATGGCAGAAAGTAAAAATATAAATATTCATACGATGGGTTCATTATTTTCAGTACATTTTGGGCAAATGCATACAATATATTACAAAAACACAATTTGTTTGCATTTGTTTTGGTTTTCTGATTTTTTTTGTCGCAATAAAAGCAGCGACCATATACTAGATCTTCCTCTGTGGTGGGTCGTCAGGTTCCACGTGACAGATTTTGCTAATCCTCAAACTTGGAACTTGTTGGACTGTTCGCTTTTTAGATGGGATGTTATCAGATCAAATGCAAGTGATTCTACAATAGTTTGAACATATTTGCATTCGTATTGTTCTTATTTAAATATCACAAATGCATTTATAGAAGCAATATTCATTAGGCTATAAAAAAATACTATCGGTCACCGCCGAGTTGCTCTAGCGCAATTATAACCTGCACTAAAATCCCGAATCAGTGCCAATTTATCAATTTCTTGCTTTTGCAATCTAGTTGCTTTATTGTAAAATCTAATGTGTCCCAACAGGAATTTAAACCTTTCTAATGACATCATGAGCCTGAACATTTCAATTGCAGTACCATTGCTTTTCCATAAATCTATAGCATTAAGGTGGTTCCTTTTTGGTACTCCCTAAAGATAGAGTAGTCTTAACAAGGCCTTTAGTTCTATAAGGTTAGTTGGACTTGCAGTTCGATATTGTCCTTGATATATGTAAAGATTAGTATTCTCGAGAACACGATTTAGAACTCTGCCGTCAAACATTTATATATATATATATATCTAAAATGGCAGTCAGGTTTCGTGCTGGTCATTTTACCCCTGGCAAATGAATCACAATATTCCTTGCGCGAGTCCTTACATGTTGTGTTTGAAAATGCTTAAACCGTTTTGTTTTCTTGTCTTTTCCAACAAAATAGGGGCCCGTACGTTGCCTTTATTTTCAGGTGGAATTTCCTCATCAGTATCAGGTCCAGCCTCTTCGTTCATGTCTTGCTGTGTGTCCGAATCTCCTTGACGCTCTTCAACATTATTCTTTTCATCCAAATCCTTATCGTCATCATATTCTATAGGCACATCACTTTCCACCTCTTCCAATAACCTCTGAAGATGAGTTTGTTTTCATTCATAATCTATTTTTAACAAAATAGTAATTTTATTTTATCTATTTTACTGTGAAAAATAAAATTTCGTTTACCAAAAACAATTAACACAATGTAGCACGAACACGAACATCAGTCTCAGAGACAGAAGTACACAATACCTTGGTCAAAAATGTAGCAACGCACTTTACACTTAGGCAACACCTTGCACAGTACCATTTTGCACAATGATTAAATTAAAGGTATTGAGATGCTCAACCCATGTGGAGCCTGCACACTCAGAAGACATCAAGGTTTTCTACAAACAGCTTGAAGAAACCCTTACTCACATCCCAAAAAGAAAAATAACTCTAATACAAGTCGATTTTAGCGCTGTATGAGATACAATTTTAAAATCTACTGAAAGACCACCATGTGTTAGCACCGAAAGATTAAAACAATCTAACATTAGTTAAATATAAAATTGCAATTACAAATACAACTAATTATTGTAGTTATTTAGTATTTAACTGATGTGAGGTGTTACTACAGTTTCAACATTATCACAAATGAATATTTTTATGAAAGTGTAATTAATAGAAGTTCAACGAAAAAGACGAAACAATTGCCATCTCCTAATATTAGCACAGTTGTATTTACTAATTTCCAATGGGGTCATTCAGTAATGGTGACGATTTCTCCTTCACTGACCCAGCATAGCTCGGAAGCAATATGCAAAATGCACTTGAAATTTGAACAATAAACAAACGTAACATGTTGAAGCAACAATATTCAGAATTTTGAATCATGATACTCTGGTTTAACTGACCTCAAGTAAATTATATTCTTTTTTCAAGATTTTCAAAATCGTTCCATTTTTGTTAACTTTTTCCAGTAAAACGATTGCATTGTAGCTGTCAAAACATTCAATGTCAAACATGCTTTTAGCAGGTTCTTGCCTATGTCAATCTGGAAATATTTGATTTTTTTAACAAATTAATAAGTAGAGGAAGTATGCAAGTAACAATTCACTTAAAGACTTTTTCACGCTACCGGCAATGTAAGTAGGTCTTACATCCATAGCTACAGGGATCGTAAATGGCTGATAACATTCGTGTACTAGTTACCCTTGACGACGGAACTTAATAGTGTCACGTACATCCCTAGGAAAATAATGTTGATTTTAACTGTTCGTTGATATGGTAACAAGCACAGACAACTTAGAATAATGGGGCTTTTAAAAAATAATCCCGATGACAGCTGTCAAAACGAACTTTTAAAAATATGATTAAATCTCTACCTGTAGGCCTACTTACATTGCCGGTAGCGTGAAAAATTTAATAAGTAACACGGAATGTATCGACTATTAACATTCTCGGCAGACCACAAGCCTCGGCTCGCATTTACCTACCTCGAATGTTATTACGTCTTTACATTCCTTGTTACTTAAATAACTAATTGTTTCTTCTAAAATATCTGCTCTTGTTTTTATTACATGGCAGTCTTATTAGAATGCCATTCAGCAATGTTTGGACATTTTATCATAGAGGGTGTCCAAAACAATTTACACAGCATGGGGATTTCGGCAACTATAAGAGATATGGAGACGGTTAGATTAGATGAATGTTGTCTAATTATAGTAAAAATATTATGTTTATTTTGTTTTTCTCAAAATATCTATGGATTACTAGATACGAGCGAAAAACTGAAAAAGTGGAATTTATTTAACATAAAATATCTCTGTACGTAGCGAAAACACAAACAAATCATAAAAGGAAAAAGTTGTAGATCTATTGAAGCTGTAATAAGAAAAAATATTTTCAAGATTGTGTTTTGTTTCGTTTTCGAGATATAGCACAAACATACAATTTTTTAAATGGAAAACCTATTTTATTTTAACACTATTAAGAAGGTTCTTTTTTTCTCTTTTCAACGATATACAGGTTGATATACTTAATTTTAAATTCAAACAAGATATTGATTAAAAACGCTCCTAGAATCAGTGGGTCATGAAGAAAATCAGAAAGTCATTATCAACAAGAACGCTAATGGATTGTTTTTATCGTTTCATCAATTGTCTACATTTAAAAGCAATAGAAGCAAATTGAAACAATTGTCTTTGTAACGTTGGTATTAAAAAATTGTTTCTAATATAACTGCTTAAATAGGTTTTGCTAAATAAGTATTTAAAAAAATCTAAAGTAACAGCTTACTTAAAATTAATGTTGGTTATGAATTAAAAATTAAGTATATCAACTCATATCTTGTAGAAAATAGAAAAAATAAGCTTTTAATGGTCTTCAAATAAAACATGGTTTCTATTTAAACATTGCATGTTTGTGTTATACCTCAAAAACAAAAAAAAAGCAATATTGAAAATATTTTTTCCTAATAGAGCTTCAATATAGCAACAACTTCTTCATTTATGTTTTTTTTTCTATTTTCACTATGAAGAAATATTTTGCCTTCAAAAAATTTCACTTTTGCTTGTATCTAGTAAGCACCATGGGTAGTTTGGGAAGAAAAAACAAAGTCACCATTACATTGCTTCCCTAATTAGGCAACTTTCATCTAATTCAACTGTCTTCGTGTCTCGTATAGTTGCTAAGATCGCCATGCTGTAAAAGTTATTTAGGCACCCTGTATAATTAGAAATATGTAACAGCCTTTATTATGCATTGTACATTTTTTGTAGATTAAAATATAACTCTTTGCTAAATTTAAATTATTTTATTTGTAATACTAGTATATCGATAAATAATCCTTCATGAAGCTTAAATCAAATAAGGCAAACAAAATACATACAAACTAACAAAATACATATATATTACAAAATACATTTATAAAATCAACAATTGAACTACCTACCAACCTAAGATTACTGAATTTTTACTGGTAAACCTCTGGCAACACAAGCAGCTTGAATTAAGTATGATTTTGCAGCTTTTTTCGCTTTACAAAGTGCTCTTAATAATTCTGGTTCATGTTCATCACATTCACTTAAAATTGTTTTCTTACGAGTTAAGTTCACTAAAATTTTCTTGTTAGAAACAAATAATTTTTTTATAGTATGCTTACAAGTTCCATCCAAGGCCCATTTTTGCGTGTCAATTAACTTCCAGTGTTTTGGAGCTTTTGATGGTAACAACTGACTTAAAAATTCTGTAGTTATTGCATCTGTATCAACATCAGTAACAGACCATAGCATACCTACTACGCATGGGCTACAAAATAAAACAAAAGTTTTAAGTTGCTATCCCACTGTAAAAATGCTCCTATTTATTTTTATAAATATGACGTCACGTAAAATTGCCATAGTATCCTATCCCACTGTCAAAATATTTTTACAAACATTTTATAATTGTTAGATGTGTTGCATAACTGGTTTGTAGGAATGAACTTGACCAAATGCTACTTAACCGCAAACCATCCACAAATGCTTCGGTGACAACATTACCGAGCACGCTTCCATCAACAACCATTCAAAAAGCCACTTCCATCAACATAATTACAGACATTTTTATTTCGTACAAATATTTTAAGTGACGTCATATAAATACAGCCCATCAAAATGTCTTTATAATTCTATGAAAATATATAAACATAAATACAAGAATTTTTACAGTGTGATATCGGCTTTAGAATTATAGAAAGCCTTTACTTAAGCAAGTAAAATGGGATTTCAAATACCTGCAGGCAATTAAGTACATTTGGTAAGAACTGTACATCTCAACTTGTGGACCACTTGATGTTAATTGAACACTACCACATCCAAATAAAAGTACAACGGCATTTACTCTCATCTTTTGTATCCGTTCACCCGCTAAAAATTGTGTTCCATTTCCATGACCACTATATCTAAAGTTTAAAAAAAATAGTAAGATGAATATTTATGAATATTTTCACCAAAAAAAAAAAAAATATTTCAATACAAAATTTTTCTGTCTTTCTTCAAAAGAGTTTTCTTATAAAAATATGATCCCTATAAAAATCTTTCTAGCTTAAAAAAAGTTCTCATAAAAAAACATTCATATTGAAATGTTTTTCTTCTTTTCGTTGAAAAAATTCTCTCTTGAAAGTTCTCATTTAATAAATAATATTGAGCAACAAAGCACGGCGGCGTCTGATACGTATGTCCCTTAAAATATGAGCCATAGGAAGATAACATGAAAAATTGAATTTGTCCAAATATTATCTTTCTGATCAATCCCTATTCATGTTTGTGATCTTATCGCAAAAGTGTGCATATTAGTTGTCTTTTGTGCTTAAATTTCTGGTTCTTATCAGTTAATTGTACTTATTTGTTTAACGCTATTTTAAATAATATTGTTATGTTGGGGTAGTGACATAGCATAACGCAGAACTGCATACCTCCGCATTGCTGCTAAGGGTCGAGCGATCAGGCATCGCCGAAGGCAATTTTTTAAGGTTTCTTTATAGTAATGGTAGTAAATAAATATTGAAATAAAAATTAACAAATAAAAATGTACTATACAAAAAAGGCAGCAGTACTGGCTGCCATGCAGCTCTATATTATGTTGCTTCACTACCCAGGTATTTATGGACAATGTAGCATTATTATTTAAATAGTATTAAATTAATAAGTACTATTATCTCAGAACAACCAGAAATTTAAGCACAAAATACAACTAATGAGCAATACTTTTATGATAACATCTGCAGACATGAATAGTACCTAATTGATCAGAGAGATAACATTTGAGAAAATTCAATTTCTCATTTCATCTTCTTACGTCTCATAATCCAGAGCACACATGGTACACAAGGTGTTTGCTTATATACATGGCATGAAATAACGACTGCCCATGAAAGCAAGGTTGGCATGATTTAAATCAAGGTGATGTTTTTATTTTATTCCACAATTTAAAATTACTAGTGTTACCCCAGCACACAATGCACTGACAGACAGCGTTGATAGAACCGGCGAAATGTCAAGTCACGTGATGCATTAGTTCCAATGACACGCGACATTATTGTAGAGGGCGCCCCAAGTGACGCGCGTCTAGAGTCACTATATAAGGAGAGTAGCGCCAACTGCTCGTAAGCCGCCATATTTGACCTAACGCCTTCGCTGGTACTATGTTATATAGCACGGCATAACAACAATAAAATGTAATTTTAAAGACATTTCTCATTGTTTTGCAATTTTCATTAGAAGAAACACTGATATTAAATACAATACCTGATCGAATTAAAGGAACAAAACTACGTAAATACGAGTGAAATAATTAGTTGCATGCATTTCTCATTCCAACACTTTTACTACCACACGCGATGGATTTAGATTCTTTTATACATTTGTTATACTTGCGAATTTTTAGAAAAAAACAGAATTTGGTCTTGATTTAAAAACACGTTCACGTTTTCACTTAAATTTTCGTAGTCTTTTTTTGCTTTCTTATATTGTCTTTCGGCTACTTGTAATTTACGCTGCAATTCTGCAATTTTCTGTTTATATTGCTCCTCCGAGTCGCCCGCGTTAATTACAACATTTTGCTCTTGCAAATTTAATTCATTTACATCAGGCATGGGCAACCTTTTGAGTAGCTGGGGCCAACTGAAGATCCATTTATGTACCGCGGGCCGTAAATAAGATTAAAAGCTACATTCTTTTGGAAAAATATTTTTAAAATATATAAATACAAAAAAGCATACAGAAATATATTCAACAAAAACAGAAATTTTTTAAAAAGCGAAAATTCAAAAAGTAAAAAGTATACATAATATTTCAGTTTCGCATAAAGCCGGCGTAGTCCGCATTTTTTTCTCAAACAAAAGAAATAATTCGTTGCTGTCGTTTATTTGTATCAGTTTAAAATAACAATCGGTCTCGCGGGCCGGATTGGGGGTTAAATGAAACATGTCCGGCGGGCCGGAAAAAAGTTGTACGCGGGCCGCATACGGCCCGCGGGCCGTAGGTTGCCCATGCCTGATTTACATGGTATGTACTTGCTGTAAAATAAGACAATAAAGGAACAATAATTATATTTTTAACAGAGTGTTTCTTACCATCATTGCTATCACCAGCTACAACGGTAAATTCCGGTAATTTACGTTTTAATATTCTTCTAGGATTTGCAGCGGCTACATATTTATGAGCAAAAACAGTTGGCACAGCAGTAAACTTTAATTTTTTCAGACCATCGGCTCGACAAGATTCGTACTGATCCTCAGTAAAATGTTTCTGTGTAAAAATGTGTTTGTACCCATAATAATAAAATTCGATAGTAAAAAAAAACACTTTAAACTGCGGTCAAATTTAGAATAATGAACATTTTCAAGATTTTAAATATTTAACAAAAACTAAATTACTAAAACAAACTACAGTATTTTTTTAATATTTAACGTAATTCCTAAAGAAGTAACTTACTTCACAAAGTCGTGAATTTGAGGAAGGAACCCAATTTTTTCTGCTAATCTTTTGCAGCCACAAGTTTCTCCTCTTGGGATCAGCAGGAATTTTAAATAATTTTAGTCCACCTTTCACCTGTTGGTTGTAACAATCAAAAGCACAACATTGTGGCATTTTAAATGAATAATAACTTTTTAGATCGTCAAAAATGCACTCTAACTATATGCACGACTAGGCAAACACTGCAGTTCTTAGGTCAATCATCATGGCTGACGCGTGGCGGGAAGCTCTTAACCAATAGGAGCTCGCTATTGTCGGCAAATGCCACGGCAATCAGTGGCGGTACTCTCCCTATATAGGACTCTACGCGCGTCTAGCCGACCGTCATATTTATTATAAATTAAAATAATTATTATTAAAAAATCGAGGTAGAATAAAAATATAAAAATGTTTCATGTTCCATCTGTGGATAAAGACCTTTCATTAAAAAAAAAATGATCCAAATTGGTGAAGCGGTAGCCGCTGGAGGAAGGGGAGAAAAAAACCCTTTGTGCTTTTATATATGTATGGATTCTACATTAACATGTTCGCTGCGTTGGAAATTATGTACGTGTGTGTTGCTGTGCTTCATGAGACATTGGCGCTTCGTTCACAAATGTGCGTTGGTGCCACACAAGTCACTGGTGTCTCGATATTTTGTTTTAAACAATTGTAAAAATAAAAGTTAGCAACACTTTCTATGTTGGCACTGTTTTACACCATGTCTTGAGAAGTGTTAAAAAAACTTCTAACCGCAACAGGATGAAGCTTCAGTGGCTCATGCAGCACTACATAGATTAATACAAAACAAACTGACCTGTAATGAGCTATTTGTGATAGTAAGCAGTTAACTATTTGCTTCATTTATTTTTACCTACCATGAAATAACTGCAAAACCAATGAAAAATAATGCACCACCACAAAGGTAACTCAAACAAGTATTAGCTATTATGTGACTCGTGCAGCACATCATGGCCGGCTCAAGCAAATATGCTGGTGGGGCAAATCTACATATTGTCGCCCCCCAGGCCGCCCCTTTTCAGACAAACAGATTTTAAGCAAATTGAAAACATTTTAGAGGTATATTAAGTTTATTTTATTTATCTTGTCAATATTACAATTTACTTTCGGTTTAGACCGCATCGTCATTTGGGAACTACACCCAGCATAATGAAGGACCCACCTGTAGCTTGTCTGCCTTTACAAGCGTTTGCTCTAGAAGTTTGAGCAATATTTGTTCGTAGGCCCTGCCTGCCTAAACAGGGCCATGTGCTTAGATTATTTAAACCTTGGGGCGGACAAGGATTTGATCTTAATGTATTTTGTTTGCCAGGACAATAATACTTAATCGGCTTATGCCTGTTAGCTGTTTGTGAACCCATACAAACTTACGTTTCGCTAGACATTGCAGCTTGCATCTTCAGAGTGAATAAAACCTCTGCTTCCCGGATTTGAATTCAGTGTCTTGCAAGAAGGGCAAGTAACAATAGTCATAAGAGATAAACTACCTGAGTAGCAGTTTCAGGGTGGTGCCATAGCTTTAGGCTATTATGGTGTGATTCTACTATGTTTATCTCTTATGCACTACTTCGCTATCTACCTTGTGCAGTCTTAAGTTGTCATGGATGTTCCTATGCTCATTAAGATGCGACAAAAAAATTCTCCGTTTATTAAAAGAGGGGCATGAATTTAAGATTTAAAAAAAATTCATAGAAGGCATCACAGAGATATATTAGCAGACTGGGACACAAACCAAGTTGTAACCCAATCACTAGCCCTATAAGCTTACAAAATTTAAAAAAAGATCTGTGTCCTGCTTTGAGCAATATTTTTTTGAAATTTTATAAATTTTGAAAATATTTCGCAGGTCATTCGAAAGAGTTTGTGCACAGAAACATTTTATCGGTGATTTCAGACTATCCGTTTGGGAGTTATGTTGCATTGCACACACCCAGCCACAGACAGACAGACAACCACTTTTTTGGCGGTCCAAAACATGTATTTCTGTCAAAACCTCGATTTAAAAAATTTTCATTAATCAATACTTCCCTATACTGAAAGTATAGGAAAGTAAAAAAGTGTATTTATATCAAAAAAATATTAAATGACCTCCCTCCCACCCTATGAGACACCACTGGTGCACCAAACATAATACAGGGTGTGTATAAATTGGCGAAGGAACTACACCTGGCGATGTTGGTCATAAAATTCTGAGTCCAAAATCTTAATACCAAAATATTGTACCATGCTTCCTGGGTATGCACGGGATCATCAAAGTTTGAAAATGAAGTCTTTTAATAAGTGTTTTTGTTATCTGTTGACAGAAAGAGCTGCAAATTAGAAGAAATAAGAATTGCAATAAATATTTTTTCATAGATGTTGTTTTTCAGCCCCAAAAGCGTGTTTTAAACATTTCTTCGTTAACTTATTATTGTAATAATTAACTTTTAAAAAAAAAGAAAACCGACTTCAAATAAAAACACAAAAGTGACATAAGTTAACTAAAAAGCAAAAAATAAATGTTTTTTATACAACAGTTTAATACTTATTTGTTGTTCCGTTTAATGTAATTAAGAAATTGTTGTTTATTATATAATTATTATTTGTTTTATAATTTTTAAGTCGGTGCCAAGTAAAACATAAAAATTATATACCTTGCTGCAATAACAAATTAGATTCGAATTTTTATGTTTTACTTGGCACCGACTTAAAAATTATAAAACAATTAATAATTATATAATAAACAACAATTTCTTAATTACATTAAACGGAACAACAAATAAGTATTAAACTGTTGTATAAAAAACATTTATTTTTTGCTTTTTAGTTAACTTATGTCACTTTTGTGTTTTTATTTGAAGTCGGTTTTCTTTTTTTTTAAAAGTTAATTATTTTACAATTTTAAGTGATGGGTAGACCTAGTAAGGATGCTTCTCGAATGAGGAAATGACGGCTTGTTGAAACGGAAGATGAAATACGGAAACACTAAAAAGTCGGTTAAAAAAATAGATTTTGAGGTGTATCTTCGAAGTTCAAGCTCCAATACCAATAAAATTATAATGGGACCACCTTGGAACTATACTGAACCCAACACAAAAAAATCATTAAAATCGGTTGATAAACAAAAAAGTTACGCCCATACATACATAAAAAAAAAAAAAAAAATATATATATACAGACGAATTGAGAACCTCCTCCTTTTTTTGAAGTCGGTTAAAAAATACATATAGCAGCATTGTAAAACATTCACGGAGTATTGCGATGTAACGGACATCCTTAGTTACCGTGCATTATAACAAAACACCTGTGGTGTGTGGATCCAATGTTGTCAAATGTACGTTCCTTTAAAATGGTTCCTGAGGACAGAGAAAGCATTGTCCAACATTTTGGTATTAAGATTTTCGACTTTTATGACCAACATCGCCACGTGTAGTTCTTTCATCAATTTATACACACCCTGTATATAGAAACACTAAACTAAAAGAGTAGTCTGTATATAAATTTCAAAATTTTAATGCAACTACTGCCATAGGAAATAGTTTTCCAATACATGTTTACAAGAACTGTTTTCATTGTTTTTGGATGTAGAAATAGCCCTTAAAACGATGTCCTGTATTTCAGCTACAGCCTGTATACAACTGTGCTATCTTGGTATTGTATATCATATAAGCTGCATGCATAGAAATTATTTTAAACTATTTACACGAAAATGTCGCTGCTACTTAGCATATCCTGAAAATCGGTTTCAGTTGGTTTTACACCAGCAAGACCAGACCAGTCTGGAAGCCAGTACCCAAAGAAACTGCATAACCGAGTTTCCATCTCCTTCAAATCTAAACCAGGATTAACAATGTAGCTTCCATTTTTAGAGATTATTTTGCAGCCATTAACAATTGTACTTTCATGCTCTTTAAATAATGCATATGTGAAGTGCAGTGATGGCATGCGTGATACTGGATGATCTTTTAAAATGTTCATCATTTCCCATGGTAAAAAATCGAGTTTCTGAAAAAAAAAACTCGGAGTGGTCACGTAACTAGTTTGATTGTCTTCTTTTTGACTTACTTTTAGTTTAATCTTTTGACATTGATTTTATATTAAATTATTAATTACACGCGACTATGAATTAATCGTTGCAATTCAGAGGCCTTCATTTACAAAACCACATCAGGGGCGCGACTAACAGGGCTTACGGTGTGTGCACTACACGCGGGCACCTTTGCAAAGAGGGCGCTAAATCTTCAAAAAACAAGCAAATAAATAAAAAACCTGAACCATGCAGACTCCTCCCAGAGCCGTTTTTTTAATTAAACACAAACTAGTTCTGACCATTTTGGTGCAACCACAAACCTAAGTAAATATACAGGGTATTAATTAAGTACATAGACAAATTTTACAAGGTGGTTCCTTGATTAATTCTAAGACAAAAAGTCTATATAGGCATGGGACCTAAACGGCTTCGTTTTCAAGATACAGGATGTTGAAGTTTTTACAAAAAAATAATTTTTTTCAAAAATCTGAAATATTTTTTTGATTATGTTATTTTCCAGTTTTGTAACTCTTAAAACATTTTTTTTTATAAATAATTAATAATTATAATAACCATGGCTCACTTTATTTATTATTTTTATGGAAATTATTTTTATAATGAATGAAATTGCTGTTACAGATGTTTCCCTTTTTCTCGAAAACGGTTCATTCTACCAAAAAAAGAAAAGAGACACCTTATGTGTCGTTTTAATGGATAAAGCTAAAAAACTGGTCATATTGGCTCAAAACAGTGGCTTACTAGATTTTTCTAAAGTAACGTAACCGAGGTGGTCTCGATGCACGCCACTGGTGCAAATAAATTAAATTTATTTTGACGTAAAATGACACTTTAAGCAATACTCACCTACACCAAGTTGCAATAGAATACCTTTAGGCGTTTACCAGATTTTTGAAAAAATCAGGAAATCACCCTGTAGTTTGTCTACGAACTTAATTTACACCCTGTATAATAAAAAAATTTTTTTTATTCATTTTGTCCTCTGAGTGAAGGTGAAGTCACAATTAATAAATCAGCAAAATAGCCATTTTGGTGCATAAAATTGTATTTTTTCTCAAGTTTTTTGGCTCTCCCCAGACTCCCCTTTACGTTGCTAGTAACGATGGGGGCGTCAAAACAATCGATTTGCACATGGGCGCCCAAACCTCTAGGCGCGGGCCTGGAACACATTTTCACCAACTAAACTTTAATTGGTGAAAGTGTTGCCTTCTCATGGTTGAAGTCCTCTGAACTTTGTAACGGATAGGCTTTTTTAATTCGAGTAATATAAAATCAATTATTAAGTGAATAATAAGTCACATTGCTGTTTACCTCGTCAACAATTAATATAATTGGATGTCTTATTTGCTCCTTGGTTTCATATATCCTAGATACATCTTGGATAATGTTTGCAAGAGAAATGCGCAGATTTTTTTGTTCAGTTTTGGGAAACATATAAAAAAGAGCATTCCTTATTTCAGATATTTTCAACTGGTTGCCTCCTTTAATTAGGTATTTTAATATACTTTTATATTTTTGCTCTTGGTTGAAACTGAAATGGAAAATCATAGTCGATGTCAATGTAGCAAGTAGCACTATTTATACAAAAAGTTACTCACTACTCTTCATCTTTAAAAACATCTTCAATTTTAGACATAATCATTTTTTCAGTGTTATCGTCCACAAATTTTCCTATCAGTAAACAACGCCACTGAGCTAGCCACTTGTATTCTATTAGTTTAACTAAATCCTAAAAATAATCTGTTATTAGTGATTTGTATAACAAGTGCAGAAAATCATACTTTGCCGCACGAGAGTGAAGAATTGAAATCCGAGACAAAGACGAGTGTTGCAATCACTCGAGGGCAGCAAAGGGACTTTCGGCATGAGGTAAACACACTTTTTTTAAATTAAATTAAAGATAAATAACCAAAGATGTATTTTAACCGAAGTTTACATGTTGCACTTATCACTGGCGCCCGTGTTATGGAAATGAGAAACATGTAAAAACGGTAGATAAAATTTATAAGTGTTAGTCGCCATTGTTAATTTTTTTTTAATATTTAATTTGCATTAAAAGTGGTTTAATGAATGATACTGACGAAGAAACCAGATTTTGATAAACTCCTTCCGACTTAGAAGAAGTAGCGAATAAGATAACATTAACTTTGTTAACGGTAAAGTCAAAAGAAAGCTACCTGGTAGCCTACACAAAATTTGATATCTGGTGCAAAAGAAAAGAAGGTTTTCACTATTACCGAGAATGTTTTACTAGTGTATTTTCTTAAAAAGTTTGAATTAATAAAATCTTCAACTTTATGGAAAAGTATTCAATGCTGAAATCGACTCTAATAGTGAAAAAAAAAATATGGATATTTCAAAAATGACGAAAGTAATTGCATTTCTAAAACGGAAGGATGTAAGCCAAAAAAATCTAAAATTTTCGACAGCAATGAAATTACTAAGTTTTTAAAGGAAGCACCAGATGAGATATTTGTTAATGAAGGTATCAATTGCACTTAATTTTTTTAATAATTATCTAAATTGTCTTTATTTTGTAAGTGGTATTGATTATTGGAATATGTTACAGTTAATATTGCAAGCTTTTTTGTTCGATTGTGATATGTGGATTTTTTATGTGCTTGTAATAATTTACGCATTATATTAATACAGTTGAGAGAAAATTAAAAATATGACCATTAATGTCATGAAAGACATGAACTTTATTTTGATTATTAAAACCCCGATTCCAAAACAAAAATTGAAAGAACATTCATAGTTACATCTGGACCCGAGGGGCTTTTTCTTTAGTTATATAGAAAATATGCTGGACTTAGACCTACAGATACAAAATTGAGTAGATTTTTTTTATGTTACAAAAAAGGAAAGTGCACCAAACAACTGTTAAGATTAAGAGGATAACAAAAAAATACAAACATGGTTTCGTCATTAAATTCATGCCAGACCTTTTAGGGACACCCTGTATATACTCCACATAGCGACGATATAGCTAAAAAGCAGAAATTCTAGTGCTATTTTTTTTTCTGGTCCTACGGAAAAATTACAGAAAAAATTGCCACTTTTTGAAATTTCCAAATCTGTCTTTGTACAGTGGCCGTAGTTTCTACCGATCCTCGGCAGCATTACTAGTTGATTCTGGTGCCGATATTACTAACCTGAGAAGACATGGTGGAAGGAAGTCTACATCAGTAGCTGAGTTATATAGAAAATTATGCTCAAAATAAAATACTTGGAAAATGTAGCGTGTCCATGGATCAAGACCGAAGTCAAGACGTTCACATTTATGAAGAAAGCAATAACACTGAAGATCTAAATGATAAATTTTTGCTCTCAATTAAATTATTACATCTAAGCAAGGTGATGTACCGTTTCCTGTTAACATTTTAAATTGTAATAATTGCAATGTTAATTTAAATACCCATTAGGTTCATGTTTTTTGTAGTTTTTGTTTAAATAAAATACATAATCAGCATGCAAGTGTGTGGCAAAATATTGCAGCACACTTGCGGAAAACAGCTGCTTTCCACATTGAAAAACAGCTAGAAAATATGAACTTACAGAACCAAGAGTAGAAAGTTTATAGTTATTTATTATACAAGACGATAAATAGATATTTTATCGACAAGTGAAAGATGTTAGTTCACGAGTGACGAAAGAGCGAGGGGGCTATCTTTCACGAGTCGATAAAGACTCTTACCGTCGTGTACAATATACTATTTTATTTTGTATTTAATGTTAAATAATAATCAATAATTTATTACTATATTAAAATGTCAACTCGCACAGATGTTTTATAGTAATTGTTGCCATCACGTTAGCAATGATCACTGTTTTGTTAGTTTGTTTACTTGTGTCAACATTCAAAAATTTTCACGAAATTATTTTGCTTGTGAAAAAACATATGGATATTGAAGCTACAGTGAAAGAATAAATGGCTAAATAAGATAAGTTACCTTCATGTAATATGTAATAATTTAAATGAGTGTTGTATTATGCACGAATGTATTATAAATAAAGTGTAGATAAAATTCTACTTTATTTAAAATTGTTTCTTTATCTATTAAAAATGAAAGCATAAAGCCTACTTTTAACATTAAGTACAAAATAAAAGTATGTTCTTACCTCTAATCTGCTATTCAATAAAAACTTAGATTTCAAATACATTTGCTTTTCAGTTTGCGTTGCAAGTTTTCCTCCATTTGTTTTAAAATTTTCAAATCCTTTCACATTTTCTGTGATAATAGAATACATCTCTTGCCTTATTTCTATGTCATTTCCATTTATTGTATCTTTAGGTGGATCAATGGTAATGGTAAATGGAGGATTTTGATTCTTTCCGCAGTTAAAAACCGTTACATTCAATGGAGTTGTGTAAAATTTTGTTGAATCTATCTCAAGACTTTCTTTTATGTTAAACATAGATGTTAACTGTACTATTGTCCATTCTAAAATTATAAACAATTATTAAATATTGATCAGTAAATTATTTTCACAAATTTCATACGAACCTTTAGGCATTTCACTTATTTGGTTGAGCATGTTTTTTACTTTATTATCAGTGCTTATAGTACTACATTTAAAATTAAAATTATTTTTATTTAAAGGTAAAACATCACTTGAAAGTTCAGATGCTTTTTCATATCGATACGTAGCCGTAAAACGTAAGTTGGGCGTGTGAGATTCTACAAGATTATAAATAGCTTCAAGTTCATTATCTTCCATACACAGCAAAGCTTTTGATTTGTGGTTTTCTGCAAAAATAATGTTGTTTTAAAATTAACATGGGGGAAAATGAAAAGAAACTTACTGGTATAAATGGGACCTGCAGGATAGTGTAAATTTTCTAGTTTTTTTAATATCTCATCTAATTGCCTTTTAGTATCATTCATTTTTGTCACAAGATTTAATTCTGAATAAACTATTATACCAAATACTTGCCATACGATATTCGAACTTTAAAAATCCGTTGACTGTTGTCTAACCAAAAGTTAGGTTAGATAGACGTTTGAAAATTTGAAAAAGGGTGTCTAACCGACCGGCCAACGGCCATATGTCACAAATACTCGATGTGTTTATTATAGAGTAGGCTATGCTTTAAAACCATTTGACATTTTTAATTGTGGTCTATTGTAATTCAAAAGTTAGAAAATAATTACAATGTTAAACAAATATTTGATTTCTGGCTTTGACAGATTGAAATTTTTTCACAGATCAGATCAGATCAGATCACACCTGCACCACACCAACAAGGATTTGAAGTCGCGACAGCCGTTATTAAGTCGTACTAGCGTTTCCCAACCATCCCCAAACTGTTTTATTATCACAGCCTACTTAAATAATTTAGTCACTCCACTCTCACAAAATTGGCGTACGCAAATTTCAAAACGCATGTTTCAACTCCCAGCATTGCCGCGCAAAGCAACGCACTGTTGTCTGTTTCGGAATAATGCGCCGTAACACAAAGCGCTATGTAGTTAACTGTGCGGGGTTTTCAAATTTATAAATCGCGCTGACTCCCGGTTTAATGCACTGGCTTGTTGTTCGACACAAACAGTAAAGTACCGATAAGTGAGTGGATTCATAGATAGTGAAATGACTGAATCACAGTTGTTGGTATGTAGACTGAATCATTTAAGTAGACTGTGTTACTACGTCTCTTGAATAGGGGTCTAATCCGAAACCGTAGCCGAAGACCGCTTGTTTTTCGATGACCGAAATCGTAATTACACTTCACTTAAAGCGATGACCGTAACCGAAACCGTTATTTTACAATAGATGACCGGCATCTTTTCGTTCATTTTCGGTCCTAGCTAGGTCAAAATGTTAATCGTAATAAAACATAAAAGACATGAAACTGTGTAACCTCATTCTTTAAAAACTATAAATATTTAATACTGGTGGTTGCCAGTAGATTTGTACACGTAAAATTAACAGATCAAATACAGATAACATTACAATGTTCGAAATATTTTAGCGACTAAAGCGCGAGCGCAGGTGTCGGCCGGGAACAGTTTGTCAGTATAATGTCAATTTAAATTTGGTTGCCGGATGATGTGTTTATGTATAAGTTTCATATTTTAACATCTGCTGTCAACAGATGCCGTGGATCAGTGGTCGAATACTTGTACATAGGTTAGTCGACAGTTCCATCAGAGCTCCCAAATGATTTTCGTCTTAAAAAAAGAAACAACCGGAACTCCACACCAAAAAATCAAGACCAAATTAATTTTTGTAAATTTTTATTTAATTATAAAAAAAATAATTTCATGTAAATATCAAGCGCACATTAAACTTCTAAGAACGTTTCGTTACAACAAAATAAACCCAGTATTATTTCTTAAATAGTTAAAAAATGTAGTTAAAAAATACTACAACAAAGGTAGAATTCAGTATTGTATTAAATACATATCTTAAAAAAATAAATAATTTTTCTGTAACAATAAAAACTTTACAGCAAAACTTTTGGTTTTTATAAAAACAATTCACTATATTTGGATGAAAGAGAGAAAACTATAACAAACCGCCCCACATCCACAGTGAGTGAAAATGAGAGAGATATACACGTATCGCCTGAGTAAATCCACGTGCAGTAAGTAATTTACGCAGATTTAAACAAGCACTGAATCACTTGGTAGTAAATTGTGAATATTAACGTCATATCACAATGAAAGTTGTGCAATTTCAACAAACGTTTTAATTTTCAGGTGCACAGTGAATTATTTTATATACCCTGTGTCTATAAAGTACCCCCCCCCCCCCCCCCCAACCAACTTTTAAACGACTTGATATTTTACCACATTATTTGGTGTGCTTTAATGGGAAATTAAATACTATTTTTTAGCCAATAATTAAATTTTGTATCATTCAAAATGGCGGCTGGGCGCCATTAAATTTTTTTTAAATGGAAAGGGGGGTCGAGTGACACCTCATTTGAAAGGTCTTTTAGTTCTGCGTCTGATCCCAGAGTTCAAAAAAATATTCAGCCATAACACAATGGCGGATTTTAAACAAATGGACTCACTCAATTCAAAATTGCTTTGATTTTTTTATCCAGTAGTCCACTATTTCATTTGCAGGACAAAATTTTCCCAGATATATCTCAGGTGGCTGGGAATAATATTAAAAACGTTATGTTCCAAAAAGACGGTGCGCCGCATTATTATAGGCCTGTTTCTGACTTTCTCAACGGACATTTTCCTGCAAGATGGATTGGTAAGCAGGGGCCTGTATAATAGCCGGCTCGCTCCCTAAATTTAACCCCCTTACAGTTTTTTCTATGGGGATATCTGAAATCGAAAGTGTACAGAGCCCGTCCAGAAACAATTGAAGTTTGCAGAAATATCACTCCAGAAACTTATGAAAATGTAAAGCAGGAATTTCATAACCGACTTTTTATGTGCCAAGAAGTGAATGTCGAATATTTTGAAAACTTAATTTAATTTCTTTTTGCTTTAATTCTTAGTTATTTAAATAGACTTCTTTATTACACATTTGTCATTTTGTTATGGCTGAATATTGTTCTTTGAAACTCTAGGATCAGACGCAGAACTAAAAGACCTTTCAAATGAGGTGTCATTCGACCCTCCTAAAATTTAAAAAAAAAATTCAAAATGGCGCCCAGTCGCCAAATTTAGTGGTAAAATATTAAGTCGCTTAAAAGTTAGTTTGGGGGCGGGGGAGTTACTTTATAGACATATTATATATTAAAGTAAAATATTCGAAAAATAGGAACTTTAAGGACTACTTTGGAAAATTAGGAACCTTAAAAAACCATTGACCAAAAAATATTGACCTTTTCCTAAAAAAAGGAACAATTTGGGAGCCCTGCAATTCCATGTGTGTTACATATTATAATTTTACTACTGTTTGAAAATGCTGTAGATGAGATATCATTATTATTGTTTTTATTGTGTATTGCGTATATGGTGGCCTGCTAATGTTCCCTGGCATATTTTTAAGAAAATGGCAGCTGCAAGCGCTGCAGAGTGCACAGAATCGGTTCACTGACTGCCAATTGGGAGCAAAAAAGAAAAAATGTATGCTGCTGGCAAAATACGCAATCACATTATACGATGACATCATACCGGTAAAATTTTGCCAACCGGCACCGGTCGCCTAGCTCCAGCCACAATATTTAGCGGTCTACGCAAATATTTTAATTTTAAGCACCTACAGAATATTAACCTCCCGCGGCTTTAGAAAACGAATTACATATAACCGTTATTTTTTTATCTGAATGACCTTGCCCTTAACCGTAACCGAAGTTTCGAAATGTCAGATGACCGTAACTGTAACCGGAACGAAAAATCCAATAACTCCAAAACCCTGCTATGTCTTGACAGCAAATTTTGCGGAAATAGCGGGACCTACAAATAGAAAACCGTCCGGCGGTCGAATAGACACTTTCAATTTGATGCAAGATAAAACAGGAACCTGTTTTAATACTTCGAAATAATTTGTACATAACCTCAAATTGATCGTAGATTATAATTTGATAACAAGTTTCATTAATTGATAAGAAATAAAACGTAAAAATGGCTAATATAATAATGACAGAAATATTTACATCCTTTCAGGACTATTTGCATTCAGAACAGAACGTGCGAGAGGTTTGTTCTATTTACTTTATATATGTTTCACAGGCTAATAGCTTTGTTTTCTCTTACTAAAGGAAATTCGCAATATTGTTAAGGAAATCGAGAAAAGTGCAAGAGAGATATTAACAGTTTTACAAATCATACATCAAGAGAATGGTGGTCAACACAGTAAGCAAAGTTTTGTAATAAACCCACATTTTTTATTTTTTCTGTTATATTTGTTGTAGTATCGACTTCTTGTCTAAAGGCAAGGCAGTTGTTCGAAGAAGTTCGGGAAAATTATAAAAAGTTAGGGGAAATTATACCAGCAGGACAGTACTATCGATACAACGATCATTGGAGATATGTTACACAGAGGCTTTGCTTCCTAGCTGCATTAACAATCTTTTTAGAAGTAGGGATATTGGTTTCTATCACTACAGTTGCAGAAATTTTGGGTGGTAAGCATATCTACAGTGCAAATACATTAGGATCTTGGTAGGTTTTTTAACGGGCCATGGTCCGTTAACCTCGTCAGTATGGGATTAGTGAATGACCTAAAATATAGGTTTTGTGGAGAACAGGAGGAATATTTCTTCTTCTCACCCACTGCCCCAGACACAGTTTGACATATTTGATACATTGTCTTGACTTTAGAATGTTTCCAACACGAGGTGTCAACGGAACCAACAGACAGCCCGTATTTTCTAAAGTTTTTGAGATATGGCAACGAAACTTAGCTTAGGTAATATGTGCACACTTTGACATGTTTGACGCATTTTTTGACTTTGGTTTAACCGTAAATGACCCCAACTTTTCAGTTTCCAAAGGGACACCCTGTATATTATGACATTATTGGAATCCTAAGTACCTCTGCACTATTTTTGAAAATTTTTAAGTCTACTTGATTTTTTGAGTAAATTTTAATTTTAAAAATAAAGTGCTATGACTGGAATTAAATCATTCTACGGGACGAAGGCGATAAGAAAAAAATATAAGCATGATTTTTTTACGGGTATTCTAGTAGGTACAGGCATTCATATTTGAAAAAATCACTGTTTTGTAAATGTACATTTTTTCCCATGATATACTTGAAACAAGTATTTCCTCGATTTTTTAAACTTCATACACAAAGAAATTGGTAGCTTTACATTAGTATCAATCCGATTTTGGATTTGAGAACATCATTGAATTTGTGGTGTGTAGATACGTACTGTCTAAAGAATACTGCCATTTGAAAAAATGGCTAATTTACAAAAAAGTGATTTCTTCAAAAATGAAGAGTTATTGTCTCGTACCTTAGATCGATTTTAGTCCGGTCGTAGCACTTTAGATTTAAAATAAAAATTGACTCTAAACAAATCAAGCATGCTCAAAAATTTTAAAGATAGGTCAGATGTACTCAGAATTATATCGGGATTCCAAAAACGTTAAATATATAGCGTGTCCCATTTTAAATTGGAAAGTTGGAGCCATTTCTGATGAAACCTGAAGTCAGAAACATGTGTAAAAATATGCCATTTTGGGTACATATTACCTATGCTAAGTTTCATTGTCATGTCTCAAAAACTCAAGAAAATAATGGATGTCTAATGATTCCATTGACACACTGTAATGCAAAACACTGTTGAATTTGTACCATATCACAAAATACAGCACCAAACATATTGACCTTCCAGGTAATGGCATCTGGCTTCACCTGTTATACAGATGTTGTGTATTTAGGGCAACTACTTGAATAGAAATCTGTGGCAGTGTGTGACTTGGCTTGTTGGTTAACGGTTTGCAGTAAGATTTTGATTTTGTTTTAGTAAAATCGCAGGCCTCTGATGGATTCCATCTGGATTTGGAAGACTACTTAATGGGCCTTTTACAATTGTGCTCAGAGTTGGTAAATACTCTATATCTATCTAAAATGTGATTTTAAATGTAATTTTTAAGGCAAGATTTGCTGTCAATGCTGTAACAAGTGGTGATTACAACAGGCCTTTGGAAATATCCAAATTTGTTGGAGAATTAAATGCTGGATTTAGACTGCTTAATTTAAAAAATGATTCTCTTAGAAAGAGATTTGATGCCCTTAAGTATGATGTCAAAAAGATTGAGGAAGTCGTGTATGATTTAAGTATAAGGGGTCTCAAACCAGGAAGTGGAAGTACTGAAACAGCTACTGAATGAATATTTTAGTTTAAGTATTTAGTATTTTAATTACTGTATTTATATTGAATGTATCTTTTTTATATATAACATTCATCAAAACAAAGTAATTGAATATAATTATTTGCCATTTTATTAACTTGAAAAATTGCAGAGCGAGCAAAAAAAACTTAGGTAGGTGGTAATAAAAAAGTGCATGTCTTTAAGTTTCATTGTCTTTATTTTGAAATTAATGACATATAACGCAAATACAGTACTTTAATTTTTTTTAATTCACATTTACACTGTAGGGCGAAAAATATTAGTAAAAGTATTTCTTAAGAAGACCGTTTATGAACTGCAAAATTAAATATAGTCATTTAAGAAATATGCTAAAATATGACTTCATTTAGGGTAAATATGCGCATGCATAGCACTGTTTATTTTTGTGTTGTTGTTCTTAACACTGTGTTGAACAGTGGACTGACGACTTGAAGTTCATTATTATTATCTAGTATTATATTTGGTATCCCCTAAAAATTAATTCATTAATATACGAAATTCCAAAGCTGTTGTTTATAAATCCTGATGGCCCACAAATGATTAACGTTAATAGGTTATGTTTGAATATTTTTAGGTATTCATTACTACTGCCACTTTACCACTTAATGACATCATATTCCCTCAAAAAATCCACTTTTAAATTAGTATTACATATTAATATGTAGTAATAAGCTTTATTGGATGCTGCCATTACAGGACAGATACACATTTTATTTAACGGTAAAGAAGAGCTGGTAGGATCCAATCGCAAGGCGAAATTCAGTAGGAGAATAAACCTACTACTGTTCTACCAATTAAACCTTGACAAAATATAAAAACCCAAAAAAATATTAAAATTTATACCTAACCCTAAATATTTTATTAATTTTACTGCTGTGCATCAACTCCGACCATTTTTTATTGTTAGTTGAGACTCAAAGTGAGAACTAGTTTCATAGCAGTATTTAATTATTAATTGTGTAAATAGAAATACTTGTTTCCCAATGAATAATTTGAGTTTACTATATTATTTAATGGGAGAACTCGGTGCTTACCTATAAAATCAATACTACAATTGTAATAAATTTACCAATGGCACACGAGGAGGCTCTGTGGTAAACAAAATAACAAGTTAACACTGCTATCAAGTGCCATCTGCCACAAACAAGAATTATTCTATACATCATATTTAGCAATTCGTTGGAAGTCGCTGCACTTCTTCTGAAAGAATGCTGAACGCAAATTTGTTTTAAATTGTAGTGTAGGAGCTTTTGTAAAAGTTGTTTGGATTGTTGTATATAAAATATATTTGGAAAGAGAATTATTGTTCAAAACGAGCCGGAGTGTTCTATGTGGGCGAAATTAAACCTCTAAATCTCGTAGAGATGTTATGTACATCTGTTCTGAACCTAATTTTGTTATATAGACATGGAGGTTTTTTGCAAACCAAAATTTGATGAAATAAACATTGACACAGTAATATGCAATGATTTTTCTTCATCAACCAACCAGCATCTGCCAGTTTATGCGATATATGATCATATTTTCTAATACCATAAACCGCAGGCAAGAGCTTTGAATTTTTTGTATTTATTCAGCACTCACATTGTCTATTGTGGCGTGATAGACCGAAACAGGTGTCTGAACCAATAAAGTAAACTATTTGAATATACAAACACTATGTTCTTCAAATACCCCCGCCAAATATCTACTATGGCGAAATCAGACGGCCTCATCTCAGACATTTAGATCCTAAATATGATTTTTGTTATATCTGGGGATACCAAGTTTTATTAAAATCGGTCTAGCAGTTCCTGAGATTTCGCGTCACGCACAGACACACATACAGAATCGAAAATCACAACTTTTTAGGAGTCCATAATGATTATAGATTGCAGCTACCACCAACTCTAGCGGAGGCACAACTGTTTTAGTAAAGTTGGCGTTTAGCTGCTGTAAAAAGGTAGTTGCAAAACAACATTCATACAACCTTGTGTAAGTCGGCTTAAAAGTACGGACTGTATTTTATCTATTATAGATTGCACCTACCACCAACTCTAGCGGAGGCACAACTGTTTTAGTAAAGTTGGCGTTTAGCTGCTGTAAAAAGCTAGTTGCAAAACAACATTCATACACAATGTAAGTCGGCTTAAAAGTAGGGACTGTATCCACATAAATTCAAAAGAAACTGGGGCCAGCGGGTGGTTTAGTGGTTAAAGTCCCAGGCTTTGAAACTAGACTCACAACGGCAGTAGGTTCGGGTCCTATGCCCGTCGGAAATTTTTCTGAATAAGTTAAATCCGGCGTGTCCATGGATGGTGTGTGTGGTGTGTATGTTGGGTTGCATGTCTTTCAGGGGTGAGGCATGTCAGACCGGTGTATAGCGCAAGTCCGCTGAGCCCGGGTAAGGGGGTGGGATGGGAATCATTGAGTCGTGCTCACGCACGGCCTCGATTCTTAAAAAAAAAATAGCAACTGATAAGAAACAAGTTTATCTCTTAAAGGTTAGCTTATGCAAGTTATAAGTTATTTTAAATCTAAAATGCCTATTCTAAATGAAATACTTAAAAATTGGTTTGTCGTTTTTATCTGTTGAACACCTTCATGCAGCTTTAAACCTTTAATCAAGGATTACCAGACACCCCTGAGGTAATAAAGAATTCTCTTGTCGCAGATTATCACAACAAACAATGATTCAACTACCAACTTTTCGTGTATCTCACAGCCGGGACATCATAGCTGAGGGCACCATCAGCTGTACGTTGTACCATGAGCAACCAAATTTCTGCTTTTATTAGAAAATAAATGATTTTTGAATTTTTAAGAAAAAAATTCCTTGGAATTAAAGAAAACCAAAATTGTAAGTAAGGAGAAATCCATCCACCAACAATTTGGTGGTAGGAAATAAATTAACACCCCTAAATATTCCTACACCTAAAAATTAAGTCTCGACTCTTATTCTACTATCACTCATGAGTTATTTAGCTTAAACAGAAATTTTTTACCTTCCCACGTTTATTAAACAAAGATGCACAAGTTTTCGATTTTCGTCATAGAAGGCATCACAGACAAACTAGCGGACTAAATTATAGCTCTATTAGCCTATAGAAAATAAAAATCGTCTGGCCAGTTTTTGAGCAATATGTTTTTGAAAAAGACCTAATTTTGTTATTGGTTTCACTTCACAATTTTAGTAGTTGCAAACCTTGTAACATTGTGTACCCCTATCGCATTTCTAATATTACATTTCATCGTGATCTGATAACTCATCAAGTAAATAGGCTTTTAAAAACTAAAATTTCAAAGATTCGTAGAAAGCTTCGCATAGAAATTAGCGCGTTGCGACACGAACCAAATTGTAGCTCATCTTCAGCTCTATGCGCTTACAAAATTTGCCAATTCTTGTACAATATTTTTAGAAAATTTTCAAAAGTTTGAATATACAGTGCTTTTATTTCAAAACTAGCCAGCCTCAATAACTATCGATTTTAAGTAAATTTGATTTAAACAAAAAAACGTCGATTTAGATATAGAGGGGAAAGTTTAAAACCAATATTGATTAAACTTTAGGTTTCACCCCCAGCCGCCACTACTTAAAAATTTCAAATAGCACCCCCTACCTTGTGATACATCATTTTAAGGGTGGCAAAATCCTCATCCACCCACGTTAAAAAAGTTGGATTCAGTTGATCCGCTTACCAAATAGAGTTAAAAGTATTTTATTTCCAAAAATACTCCATAGCACCCCCTATCTTGTGATACATCATTTTTAAGGTGGGAAAAATCCTCATCTACCCACCTTAAAAAAATTGGATTCAGTCGATCCGTTTTAAGTTAGAGTAAAATTTTTTAGGATGAAGCCACAGATAATTCATTTTCAGCAATATTACAATTTTCGAAAATTCACTTATAACCAGATTAACTGAATCCAAATGTTTTAAGGTGAGTAGATGAAAATTTTTCCCCTCTTAAAAATGATGTATTACAAGGTGTGGGGTGTTATGGAGTATTTTTGGAAATAAAATATTTTTTACTCTATCTGGTAAACGGATCGACTGAATCCAATTTTTTAACGTGGGTAGATGAGGATTTTTTCACCTTTAAAATGATGTATCACAAGGTAGGGGATGCTATTTAAAATTTCATAGTAGGGGTGGCTGGGCGTGAGGAGGTAAAATCTAAAGTTTAATCAATATTGGTTTTAAACTTCCCCTTCCATATCTAAATCGATGTTTTTTGTTTAAATCAAATTTACTTAAATTTTTGTGAACATTGTCTCAATAAGGCTATTGCAATACCAAATTTAGAAGCTTGTTTTTGGCGCTAGTCAAATTATTCAAAAAATCGTAGTGGTCGCCATATTGCAGCTAAGAAGTTTAAGAAAAGCGTTAAATATGCCCTAAATTCTTTTATAAAATTCTCAATTCAGATTTACATCTAACTTCCGCTTCTGGCTTCGCATTTCTTTTAAAAGGTTATTTCCCCGATGAATTTTTTATATAACCCCGTTCCAAAGCTCACTGAAATTGGACCATCCATTTGGGAGCACATCCAGACAGAGACATTTTTTAAGAACCACTTATTTGGGTTCCTAGAGGTCCAAAATATTTATTTCTGTCAAAATCTCGAATTCGAACTTTTCATGAAATAATTACTTCCCTACACTGTATAGTATCGGAAAGTAAAAAAAATAAGTCGATGATGGTCTCAGAAAAACAAAACAGTGGGCGATACATCAAATCTGATTACATAAAAATATAGAGAAAATAAAAGATGCTGTACAAAAGTTCAGATTTTCAAAACTTTCGTTAATAAAGATGGTTTCAAAAAACAATAATAATTTTTTTCGTTTTTAGTTCATCGCTACGAAATAAAAGCAACTACGCCGATTTTCTTTTTAGATTGTTAATCAGCATAAAGCTCTGCAATTTTTCCCCAACTTTACCGAATCTCTATCTCTTACAGGTAGTGAGATCACAAGGGAGAGGGTCGAATTTGAATAACCCTGCGTTCAATAGGACATGACATTTAAAATTTCTTTTCAACTTTTTATAGTCTTTGAAGGTATTAATGCATATTTGGGATTTATCGAAGTAAATTGGAAAGTTGAGAGGGAAATAGATAAAAGAACAAGAGTTCTAAAACCTGCACGACAGATTTTATTGATCACTCTTACACATAACTAGTTATATTTACAGGTATTCACATTCAGATGACCTAATAAACCCAGAACGTTCATAGAGACCCGTATAGTAATCGCATTTTAAATTAAATGATAACACATTCTATATCTGATCATACAAGACCCTTACATTCACCTGAATACAAACCTATTAAACGCATAATTACTAATAAAAAACCAACATGATTTAAATTGTAATTCATAAAACACTTGATCCAATGCAGTGATCTTATCTGATCAGAGCTACATTAATATAAGCATTTTTTTTGTTTTGTGTAAGTAAATGCAGTATAGATATAACACATGGAAAACAATATGCAGTAAAAAGAATTCCAGACACCTACTTACTACAAATACTTCAGTTCCAAATTTTTGGCCTTCTTCGTATTACTTAAATTTGGAATATCAAACAAGGTTAACAAACCCGATTGATGAACTGGAAATTATTTTATGGTGTAAATATTAAAATAAATTTCACACAAGCAGTTTTGTTCAAAAGTGCAGAAAAGCGTATATACAAGATGTTCAAAATTAACAATTTTTAATGCGTTTTGTTTTTCTAAATTCTCCTAGAAGTAATATGCTGTACATAATTTCAGGAAGAATTTATTATACAGAGCTTGTTTTGATTAAATACATTTTAAACAGCAATGGGAGCTAAAGTGCCCAAAATAGTGAAACAAAGCACAAGTTTCTAGAAAGATGCAGAAATCTTATAACTTTAACACAAGAGTTTTGATCATAATAATCTGTAACTGAGCAAGGACCTTGTGGTAAATTCAATTGAAGAAGGAGTATTGTATAAGATGTAATAGAGGGGCATCAGCATAAACGCTTTATAAAATAAAAGAATGTCTTTGCTGAGCAAAATTAAAAACTGCAAACAAAATTGTCAATTTTTACATAAAAATTGTATCAATTTTAAACATCAACCACAAAGTAGATGAAAATGTCTCTTTCTTCATACTTGGAGTTAATTATTAAGTCCAAGATACTTAACATGTATTTTGTTATCATTAAGAGACTGCTTATACAAGTAATAATTATTGCAGGAAGAATTCTTTGTGTATTAGATCAACAGTTCTTGGTTTAAAATAAGTTCTAGGTAGATCTAAGTTTGAATTCATGTACCTACACTGCTTAAAAATAATTGTATAAGTGTCGTTTGTCAAATAATACAGCTTGAGCCAAAAATGTTTTATAAGCCATAAAAATGCATTATGGGGTCTAAAAATCCAAGTATTTTCACTTCCGGTTTCACGGAATCAACTTTCTTATTTAAAATGGAAAACCCTGTATATTTTTGCATATTCGGAATTAGGATGACATTTTGAGTCTGCGTTGGTCAACTAGGTGAAATTTTAACATTGTAATTTTTTTTTGTGTAATTTTTGTTGACTATTAACAATGCCTTGACCACCCAAATCGATTCTAATCAATTTAAGTACTGATATTTATTGTAAATTTTTTTTTTCATTTGTTTCAAAAGGACTGCTAGATTCAAGATGGATTTAATAATTTTTTGTTAGAATACTAAATAGTTAAATGAAGGCTAGTAATCCAAAGAAAAACACAAGTTATGGATGGGTATCATTAAAAAACATTGAAAAATTCTTTATTGAAGAAGGCATGTGCCTTCCCATTTCAAAAAATGAAATTATTTTGAAAAATACCCTTTGAGAAATTTTCAAAAGTAATATATCAACTGGTGTCTTTTCTAGGTTATAAATTTAATTTTTTTGGGCGTATGTAACTTTATTATAATCGATTTGGGTGGGTCAAAGCACTTTTAATCGCAAACAAAAACTACAAAAAAACTATTTTGGGGATGCCAAAATTTCAGTTAAGTGGCATAGACAGACTCAGAATTTCATCCTAATTCCGAATATGCAAAAATATATAGGGCGTTCTATTAAAACTAAGGAAGTTAATGTCATTTTTGGTGAAACTGGAAGTAAAAATAGTTCAATTTTTAGATCATATAATGGGTTATAATAGCCTATAAAACATACCAAAATTTCATTTGTTTAGCTTAATAAATAACATTAACACCTGGTATATCCATGATTTGATTTTCAGCAGGAATTTACTGGATGATGAACTTTTAAATTCAGATATACACTAAACTTCTATTTAACAGCAAAAATTTAAACATAACAGAATTACATGAGCATGCCAGGATGAAATAATAGTGGTCATCGTGTCCTTCGTGGTATAGGTCCTTGATCTGTTCCGATAGAAACAATAGTATCTCGATTATACCGTTCACTATAGATCTGAATTGACGATGTCAAAATTAAAAGAAAAACCACCCTTTTGGAAAGACTGTGCCTAAATTTATGACGCATTCTTGACACCAAAACCAGAAATAAATTTCCTGTAGGCATGCTTACCACATCCTTCTCCTAAAAAGAGGATGTGCAAGAAGTTTTTTATGGATAAGTTTCATAGTGAATGCACTGGGTTTTTGAAGGTTTGTGTTCTGGCATTGCTCATTTACCTTTGATGTTTCTTTTATATCAATGTCACCTATGTAGCACAACCAGAGCAATCAAGAAACATTTTTTGTTCCTTGTTTTGAAATCGTTACAATTTTTTGTAAAGATTTTATTTACGTTTATCACATAAAAATACACCAAAATGCTTTCCAGTATTTAAATAAATCCACTTTTACAATTGTTTTTTTCTTCTTCACGTATTTAAATCATAAAAATGTATTTAACTCTGGTTGTCCCACATAAGTACACTAGCTACACGAGCAGTGCCAGAAAATAAAAACTCGTAGTGTAATCACTATGAATATTATACATATAACGTGCTTACCATGTGCCCCTTTTAAAGAATGTAGCTTCCATGCTTTTGGGATTTTTTTTTAATTACATACATTTGGGCATCAAGTTTCAGTTAATATTTTCTGCGCCAGCTGTACATAACAATGTCAAAAATATAACAGATAAGTTGTTTTGTTATTTGTTGAAATAAATTATACTGATGTTACTTTAGATACAGGGAAATAAAATTAAAAATTCTGTTTTACAGTTCTGGCACAAAAATAAACAAATAATTAAGATGAATTTGGCAATGCTACTGAAAAACATCAGTCATGGCACAAAATATTTTAATTAAAAAAAAACTTCATAATGTTGCTTCATATAGCGGTTTGCGGTGAAAGCAACACCTTAAAAATTAATTATTGAAGACTGGTAGCCGTATTTATTTTATTTATTTATCAGTTCATGCAAAATCATTTTTTTGCTCATAACAAATGAAACTGGAAGTAAACTACAATATATTTTTTTTTCTGCATTCAGTGCTGTGAACCCTACCAATTTTTCGGTAATCTACCATTAATAATTCCTAACTAACGAATTTTTCATAATCTGTCAAAACCACTAAAATTCCTACCAATTTTTTAAAAATGCCGAAAATAAAAAAGAAGTACTTATTTCATTTAATGATCTCAAAAAATATATCTGGAAAATTATGCTATTTTAAGAAATGTTGAATTTTTAATTAGAAATTGTAGGTAAATACTGTTAGGTATACCGTACCAAGTAGATAAGTACGCACCAACTGCGGTTGCCGTTACATGAGACTAATGCTGATGCACAGGAGAAATATGTACTATGAAGTGACCCTATGAATAATTGTAGGTAAGGGTCAATGTCTCGCTAGTGCATGTTTGTGTAACTACAATCAGATTCTAACACAAACAGCAGCTGTAATAGCTATATAACTAGCAAAAAAGAATTTAAAAAAAGGTTGCCCACCCAGGATTAGAACCTGGAACTTTTGCATCGAAAACATGCTAACTTAACCTCAAATATGGCGTTCAATTTTGATGCCACCCAGTCACCGGTTGGTAGGGCCCCTACAGCACATGAATTTTGTACGAAAAAGAGTGATGCAGCAAGCCATGTTGATACGACAAGTCAAGTCAAGTCAATATTAAGATGCTGTAGAATAGAGATATTTATGAGTCATATTGAACAGTTCATTGGACTAACACAAGAGTTCAGATATTTAATAGGAGTTGAAACTGTATCTGGTTATGCTCATTATTTCAGGATAGAAATGAAATAATCAGACACTATCAACATTTTACAACTGCAGATACAATTAGTGTTTTTAAGCCAATATTTTTTCAAATTTGTAAAATGCTAGGATAGTGCTCAAAAAGACATTGCAAAATCTTTCTTATGCTATAAATGTCTGTAAAGATAAAATTTAGTTTTGTTCACATAGAGGAAAGTTATTTTTAAAACTCCAGAATATTATAATTCTGGAGTTTTAAGAATAACTTTCCTCTATGTGAACAAAACTAAATTTTATCTTACAGACATTTATAGCATAAAAAGATTTTGCAATGTCTTTTTGAGCACTATCCTAGTATTTTACAAATTTGAAAAAATATTGGCTTAAAAACATTTTTATAATGGACAGATAGATTCGAGTTTGTTAAAGTATAAGTTTGAACAAAAAAGTTTGCATTGAAACTGGGTAGATACTATACTGCATTACTTTTGAATTTTTCATTCAATGAATTATTGAATTAACAGCCTAAAGTTTGGTTTACTTTTATTTAATTAATTAGACTACCTATCTAAGAAACTAATACAAAATATACAATCACAAGTGGCATTTTTTACTTAAAACTGTTAATTCAGCATTTCTGAAACACATAGAAATAGGAATGTCACTTACATACTCTAGCAATTTGCACCATTGATTCTAGATTTACACAAACTCGAATAACGCAATATGCCATAAGCAAACTCATTCTACGAATAAAAAAATATGTACAACATAATTGACAGTTTGTACAAAAAATACTGTTAGTTCTTAATATATACACTTACTAAATAAAAAAAATTAATTATACTATCTACAACAGCTATTGATGACATCTTGGGTTATTCAAGTTCATGATACTTTAAAATTTAAAATCGCACATTAAGAGAGCTTAAACTATACCAATTATTTTTATCCTCGTAACAGCCTTGTTATTCAATAGTTTTACTAAAAAAAGAAACATACACAATTTTAAAATTAACGTAGTTTTTGTATTGATAAATTGGAAATACTTATAAACCAAACTTGCAAAAGTTCACCAGAAGCAAAATGACTACAAAAATTATAAATTTCCATCGTGTCTAAATTAAAACACTAAAAGAAAATATTTTTTGTGAAACTACTTAAAAACTGTGTTGTGGTTATGGCTTTTTTATTTAAATTTTGCAGTCATCTTAGCAAAAGCGTCCTCTTTAATGTATTCTTGTTTAAACACGACAATGAATTTACAATGTTATATTCGAAATGTGTGAAAAAAATATTCTCTCAAAGTATGTACAGTTTATGATGCATGATTTTGTACTTGTTACGTATTCTATGAGGCAAAATGTATTTTAGTGATAAATACAATTTTCACACACTTCTAAGTTTACTTGAAACTTAATGAAAAAAAAATCCAACCGACGTGTAAAAAATTATATACAATTTAATATCTTTAAAATTACAATCACTTTTTTACAGTGTTGCACAAAAAGTGTAAGTACATTTCACAAAAACATTTTCGTTAACAAAATAAATTACTAATAGTATTCAACAGCCTCGGAATTCTTACAGCTAATATTTAGTTAGGTAATTACAGTTAGATTTTACTTTACATGAAAATAAATTAGAACAATTCCTAAAATCAAGTTTACAGTATGTTACAGCAGCGCATCAAGATATATCGGTTGCAAGAACGTTTCACAGTCGCTATCGTTCAGTTCTAATTAATACAAATCGCAAAAAGCTTTAAGATGAGTAACGGTACAGTGAACACAATATATTTATTTCTGTATGGTATATATTTTCAGAATCAACGTAGACATTCTGAAACAAGTTGAACTGTTGGTTCTTCTACAACTCATAAACGTACATTACAAAATGCCAGAAGACAATTACTTGTACACTTTAATTATTTCACAGTAAACTTTAACCAGGAAGTGCTGAAATTTTTTTCAATTACTTTTTTCATTATTGAAAACAAAATTCTATGAAGTAGAAAATAGTAGTAATTTTAACAATTACACATAGAATTCAACAAACACTATCAATTTTTGTTAATTTTGTATGCTTTCGCTTTTTTTACTTTTCTCTCTTTTGATATATTTTGACTACACAGTGGAAAGATCAAACTTCATTCTTCTGTTGATTATAATATATAATATTACATTAACATACAACATAAAATAAATAATGAACACATTTAAGAGTTAAGCAAAAATGCGTACTTACAAAATTAGGCCTTCAAAAACTGTATTTTTAAAGGGACATAACTGACAGGAAACTCAACTATCTTTTAATCATAAAAAATTTTGTATTTTCAATAGTAAAAAAAAAGTTATAAATTTCAAATACTTCCATAGATCAATTGTGATAGTGCACACAGCTCACGCAACAAATGAAAAAAATCATCATTATTAAAAGTAAACAGTATAAGTGCTTGCTGTTCATACTGTGTGTCCTATAATGCACACCATTCCCTTGAAGAAGGTTCCATAATGTGAAAACGAAAATGTCCATGCTCCAATCGTATAACAACTAAACCTAGGTGATGTGCCGATTATTTAACTTAAACATCCTCCAATTCTTATACTATTAGAGTCGGGATATTTTCATTTGCACATTATGCACTTGTTTCTTTTACAAGGAACACATGCTTCATGGAACTGGCACAAATTATACGGCACCCTGTATTGTGTCAAAGTATTTAATATAACGTCTTTGTAACAATTTTAAAGTAATAGCTTTGGAAAACTGAAATAATGCAAGAATTGTTGATTCCAAGCAACATTTCTTTTACTGAAAAATGTCATCATTATCTGACATGCAGCCATAGTGAAATGAAATCTATGTTACAAAATGGTCTCTACTAAATACCCTGTACATAACAGATTCATTTTTTGTTTTGCAAGTTATGTAATTACCTAAAACTCATACCGTATTTTTAACAATAACATATTTTCTTATAGGAATATTACTGCATGATTTATCTTCTATACTGCAGATAAACGTCAGTAAAAAGTTGGCAAAACTATGCATGATAAATTTTCTTTATAACAAAACTGCAGTTCATGAGATGTAGGAAAAACCACCATGGTTACTAGTTATTTGGTTTGAGTTTCAAGCAAAAGTAAAGCTGATAACAAAAATTTGGTAAAAATGTGGAAGATAACTTAAAACTTGTAAATAAAATATTTGTCACATTTCCAAATATTTTATACTGCAAAATGTAATATGCATAGACTAAATTTCATTTGTTCCATTCTTTTATTACAAACAATTAGACAAATTCAGAAATATACAAATGTAATAAACTTAGTAATAATAATATAAATAAAAAATTAAAATAGTCAAAATTCAAAACTATTATCATGTGAATTTTGAAACGGCAAAGACCGTAATTACAAGCAAATATAATTCATGACAATGAAGAATGACACCACCTACAGCAAAAGCTCTAATAGGAAATGTCCAAAATATATATATCATAAAAAATGTACAAAGCTTATTAATATTTTTGTTGCTTATAACTAATTTTTGCAATATTATAAACAACTAGTGATTAACAGTGATACTATATGGAACGATAGCAGGGTAAAAAATAATGAAAAAGTCGGAATACATTGATGAACGTCACAGTTGTTATTCTATGGCGCTATTCCTTCTTTTTCCCCTTCTAGTTACCAACTGCTTTTTATGTTTATTGAGATATGTTTTTCTTCATGTTATTCAACCAATAAACTCATTTGCTAACGCCGCACACCTCGTAAAATATTGGAGTGATGTTTCGAGCATCTAACTTTTCTTAGCAATTATCCAAAATTATTAATATCCAAAAAATTATATTTGAATACCGCTGCAAGCAATTAATCTCCTGAGGCTGTAAATGTTGATAAACAAACACGGGATGTCGATGATTAGCTTGCAAATCGTGAAGCTATTATAATAGTTGTGCGGTTTATTATTTTATGATAATTGCTCATTTTTCAACAATTAGCAATTTTTAATATTTTTTATTTTTATTTTACAAAGGTGCACGATAAATGTCTATAGACAACAATGATCCATTTAACTTGCATAATGGAAAAAATCTTAAACGACATGTTGGTTTAGCGGTAAAGCTGTGGGCTTGTAATCAGTTCAAATCTCGTTGCAGATCTGTTTTTTTTATAAAACGTCTTGAATACATGAAAAACCAAGTTATTTATGTCTAGAAACGAATGGACATTTTCAACATTTATTCGGATTTTTAATTGTTTTTTGTTTATCGACGTTTTGATTGTTTAATTTAAATAAAATAAATCCATATTTGAAGTTACCTCTTTTCTAAATAAAACAAAGAAAAAATTTAAATAAATTATAGCCATAGGACGAGATAAGACAGCACTAAGAAATGTCACAAAATTAATAAAAAAAAAATGACTAAAAAACAGGTCTACCACGAGATTTGAACTGGAGATGCCAGATTACAAGCCTACGTCTTTACCTCTAAACCAACATGTTGTTAAAAAGTTTTTCAATTGCGAGTTAAATAAGTCACAGATGCCAATCGACACTTATCATGCATGTTTCTAAAATAAAAATAATTTACAATGCTCACTTACTAATTGTTTAAAAATGTTAAATATAAGCAATTATGGTAAAATAATAAACCACGCAAATATATTAATACTGCAGGATGTGCAAACTAGTCATCAACATGGCAAGCTTATGTCATAGGCAACTGTGATTAAGCTTTAATTTGACCATTTTGTATATTCATAAAGATAACCGTGGGAAAAAATTATGAAGAAAGCTATTACTTCTTGCAATCTGTGGCTACCAATCTCTTTTATAGTTTTTGACACCTAATTTAGCAATTATATAAAATTAAAAGTAATAAAACGTTAAGATTGGAATTTCGATTTATCAGGAAACCATAAATGGCTGTAACAGTTCATCAGAAAAAAAAGATAAGAAATTACTTCATTTATGCCATATTACTTGAACACAAACATGCCAGAGACTGCCATAGGTTAAAGATTTTTTTCTGAAATTATCACTTATACAACCCATTTTTTGCCTGTACAAAACTGTTGAACTGCTCAATTCAAAATCTTTAGCTGATTGAATCATCAGTATTAAATATTAGATTTATGGTGTGCTTTAAATATTACAGTATAATGTAATGCAAGTCAAATAATAAAATTTGCATTTAAAAAAAAATCACTTCAGGTGCAACTGACAGAACATACATTGCTTAGACAAAACTTACAAAGCAAATTTGGATCTTTGAAAATTCTTTTTGTGGGAAACTACAAATAAGAAAAAACAGAACACCACACTATACAATAAAAATTTAAAAGGGGAAATCAAGTATGGACAAGATCGCAGATGTAGCTATGTCATATTACAGCACCCATTCAATGTTAACGTAACTGATTACACTTGTCCTATAATAACTTTTTCAAATGATACAGTTCAATTTAAAATTAAGATAAGTAAGATATATAATCAAGACCCATGGTTATTTCAATACAGTAATCTAACATATATAAAATCTGCATTTTTATAACCTAAGTAAACATAAATAATAACAAATGAGTATTTGAAGTTATCATGAAGCCAGCAAGTACTTCTTTTGTTGGGTGCTACATTAAATATAATTCTTTTTTTTATAGTTAGTTGTACTAAATTTTCAAGTTGAATAAATATTTTTATACATAAAAATATAAGCGCATTTTCGCATAAAAGAATGATGTTTTAGAGTTAAATTGTTATAACAGAAAATGTTCAGTATTCTAGTAATTTCTTTTTTGATGTTTTTTTAATAAAGCCATTTTAAATATAACTTTGGCTAGTCAATATTTACCATTGTGGTTAATCAAAATATAATAATTATTATATTTGACAAAAAAGAAAAACTCAATACCTGCAAATAGTTTTATTTTAGTCTATGCATATTACAAGCATGATGTTATAAGAACATGTGCTTTACAAACATAATACCAATAAAAACATAGCAACTAGCCAGGTACCATCACATGGTGATCGAAATAAGAGCCAATCAGCTAAAACAAGTCTAACAGGCACTTCATAGCCTGAACTTAAAGCGTACCACCAACCTTAACAGCAAGGACATAAGAAGCCTCCCCGTGTTTGCCTCCTGGAAACACAGGTATAGTGTTGAGCATCAGGTCACTTCCATGACCAGATTATTTTTTTGGACGATGGCCTTGTTCTTGTTATTGGGCGGTGTCGTACTCGGTTCTGTACACTGTTTGTGGGATATTGTATCTGGGTCGTTTGACAATGGTATTTCCAAAATGTTGGCACTAGAAAATATAAGTGAAGCTAAACCTTATTTATTTATTTTTTAATATCCTAATCCTAAAAATTGTATTAATTAGAAATTATTCTCTTAATAACTGAATTTTTTTAGTAATTATAAGAATAAGAATGGCGGCTGTACTATAGGGGCTGTGGTGCTGCAGAACCACCACTTTTTTTAGCAGCTTTAATAAAACAATTATTCTCTTTATTAATTCTAAAACAAACCGCATATTTTTGTAAAGTGCCCGATGTTTAAATTTACAAAGCATAGACGTGCAAGCCGCCAGCAGCATGCTTAGAAGAATCGACGCCTTCTTCTAGTAGAGAAGATCTATGCACCGATTCGTTTCCACTTGTGCTTTAATAGACCAGTCAGAGACCAGCATACTATCACAAGGTTACGTGGCCAGATAAAACAGTTCTAAAAGATAGAATAGTCACGTGACCTTTAACGTTCTATGAAACCGATTATGATAAAAATTACACAGTGTGTTGCAACCTATTAAGGACGAATGTGTATCAATTTGAAGTACCTAGCTCAAACCGATCAACAGTTGTTCAAGAAAAGCTACATCTTCAAGCACCTGTTAAGACTTCAGAGAAGCATTTTTGGAAACATGTTTATAAAACCTTTTCATCTTATTTTTAAACATACAATATGCTCCTTTGCTACAGGATAGGTATTTCAGAACATACTGCATTATTTGTTTGTATAAAATATGTCCACCAAAGTGTCATTAGAAATTGTTTTAGTTCTAGTCTGGAGAAATTCATCATTTATTTTGACTTTCAGGAAGACTGCACAATATGCCATTTTTCAATTTTTACATAGATATAAAATGCAGAGATGTACTTTATCTGTTATCACTCTGTTAATTTCAAATTTTTGTCATCACTTTTACTATGTTAAAATGACTTTTAAAGTTTGACAAATTCATTGTTCTTTACGGCAAAATTTAAATATTTACAAAAATTTAAAAATTAAATCACGTTCAAGATTCAAGATGCGGCAGATGTTCTCGCCAACCATATTGTCTTGATTCCAACGAGTTTAGCTACTTCTCGCTCTACCTCACAGGAAGCCCATTATTATTGTTCAGTTTATCGCGAGCATGTAAGGTTGCGAAAGAAATCAATTCTTACTTAGTTTTTAAAAATGATTTACTGATCATAATATAATGATTTTTTCAACAACAGAAACTGACGAAAGTAAAATTGTAGCACCCGCATTAATATTCCAGTAAACAAAAGAAGAAATTTAAATTAGCAGTTTTGTGTTATTTTCCACAGAACAACTGGTACCAAATTATTTATATTACTGTCTTTTCTCAGTTGACCAAATAAGAATTTTTCAATTTAAATTGGTACCGGACCGGGTCGTTTACCTTTTTGCTTGGTAAATAGTACTGCTTCACAAGCTTCCTCATTTATTGCTATATCTTTTCTTTTTCCAATTACGCAACGATTTTTGTTTGCAAATAAAGCTATTATAACAACACTTGTGCCAGGCAGTTTGTTTAACAAACATATTATTTACATTAGCACACAATTTTAAAATTGTTTCATTTTCTTCACCCTCCATCTGTCTTAGCATGTGAGTTTCAAATACTTTGGAATATGTCTTGCACATTTTATTAATTTGGTACCTATTTAACTTTAGAAAGTAAAACAAAACTGCAAATTCATATTTCTCCTCCCGTTTACTAAAATTTTAATATCGATGCTTCAATTTCACTTTTGCCAGTTTCTGTTGTTGAAAAATATCATTAAACCGCTTCTAAAATCTAAATAACAATAGATTTTTTCGTATACTTATCACGCTCGCAATGGACTGAACAATAATGATGACTCTTGTGAGGTAGAGCAAGAAGTAACTATACTCGTTGGACTGGATATGCAACAATACAGCCTGGCCGGCGACCAGCGAGTACTGCATCTTGAACATGAATTTAGTTTTTCTTTTATAAATTTATTATATTAGATTTTTTAAATTTTTTTTTGCTACATAGAAGACCAATATTTTGCACATAAAAGTAACCCATGGCAATTTTTACAATTTCTCACTTATTTAGCAAGTAGCACAAGTTAAAAATTAACCAATGTGCAAATTTTTACTCTCTGTTACACTCTTTTCCAAAAATTTTCACACCTTTACTTTTGATGCTTATCTTTACAGAATCACTATCGTTAGAACCCACGAGCCGCCACTGAATGTAATTAATATAGCTGTGACTTAGGATGAAGTACTATTACAATAATATCAAAAATTAAAACCAGAACACCTCAACTTTATTAAACATTTCCGGATTGTGGTTGATGGTATTTTAATATTACTATACTATTAAAGAAAATTTTTCAATAAATTGCACTTCGCCAAAGTTTTTTTGATAAATACTTACCTATGACTATTAAGCGTATTGAGAGTATGTGCGGAGGTGCGAATGTTAAGTGTGCTGGAAGGAGCACTGGAGTTCCCCACCCCACTTTTGTAAGCGTAAGAATGGTTTTTGTTGTTCTTCATTCTGTCACTTGCAGATACTAGAAAAACATGTAAATTATATTTCTGCGATACAATTCAATACAGTAGTGCTGATTAACCGAGGTAATGTGGCCCCAGCCTATGAAATAGTCGGATGATACAGATTATTTGAGTAACCAGATATACGTATGTAACTGGGGTACGTACAGATCTTGGAAACTGCGAGACAAATAAGGTAAAAGTTGCTTGAATAGAAAAGTAATACAAGTGATTTTGTTTTCCTCCACAATACCTTACCGTACATACAAGAAGATAGAAACGAAAAAGGAGAATTTCTTGAAGGTAAAATATTTGTTCTTAGTGAAAATAAAAGAAATCATAAAAGAGAAAATTGTAGATCCATTGAAATAGTATTAAAAAAATTATTTTAAAAATAATTCTTTTGTTTCATTTTCGAAATATACCATAAATACGCATTATGCAATATTTTTTAAATATAAACTGTATTTTATTTTTACACCAATAGAAAGTTTAATCCTTTTCTAGCGTTAGTGGGCCGTGAAAAAAACCCATAAAGACGTGGCATTTACAGCATTTACATAATAATCAATTAATGTTTTAAACTTTTGCTGTCTAGGTTCATGCAGGATTGACTGGAAGTGATGAGGCGCTTGCTTCATTTGCAAACCAGTAAAATGAAAGTTACTATGCTTAATTTTCATTTTAATGTAGAAACCGAATGTAATAATATGCAAATAATTTGAAGCATCTTGATGCATGTATCTTAGTATACTTTAAAAAGAAAATTAAAACAGGTGGTTGCTACTTTCCTATACTGTTTACGTTTTAAATATTCTCGCGCTAATAACAACTGATTTAACAAAAATTTCACATAGAAAAAAATAATGAAAAAAAGTAACGGCCCAGCAGTGTTTTGAATTTACAACAGCCTGTGCAATACGATGTCGCACACCATGTAAGAATAGTAAGCAATGAAATATCTTTTTAACTCGTTTATGTGATGCAAATAAGTATTATTACTATTATTAATATGCTAGGGAAAAAATTGACCATTTAGTAACTTTGCTTAGACTTATAAATTAATTTTTGCAGTACAATGTTCAGCAGTATAATTGAACTGTAATAAGCAAAGAAGTTTTAGCAAAGCAATTAAATTTCCCGTAAAGTGTTTCATCATATACAGGGTGTTCTATTTAAAACAATTGCAATATTGTTGTTTGAAGTTTGTGGAAAATTACACTTAAAACCAAACCACCCTGTATAATCCAAAAATCGTTTCAACGGTGCATTTATTACACTGGCCCATGTCCATACACGCTGTAAAAAATTGCATGAAAGAAACGATTCATTAGTCAATTATTACTATTTTAAATTTGAATGGCAACTGTAAAATTAAAAAAAAATCGCATATATCTGAACTGTACATTTCAAGTATAGTTCCATTTAAAATAACAAAGTTGCTTATTGCATCTTAAAAACTAAACACCCTGTATAAGTGAAATTGATTTACAATGATACGGAACTGTCTACCAAACAACTTTTGAATTTAACACATTTTCGTAAAGTTATTATTTAAGGCTGTGGCATCTATATTGCCGCACCCTGTATTGATATGTTTTACCTTAGAAAGAAAATCTACTTTTTCATTTTTTTGCTCATATTTAGTAAGCTGTTTTGTTTTTGTAAAACACAAATCACCATTACATTGTTCTCCTAATTAGGCAACTTTTTACTAAATAAAGCAACTTAGTACCTCTTACAGTTTCCGGTTTTAAATTTCTCAGAAGCTGTAGGGTGTCTCATTTTCGATGTAGTTATATAGGTGACTTTGTTAATATTAAAGTTTGGAAAACAAAACCTTTTTTGCATTTTTTGGGCTAATTTTTGAAGTAAAACTTCTTTACCAGCACCTACATAAAGCATAGAACTAAAACTTGTTCGTGGAGACGAGAGACAAGCACGAAAATGCGTCAAGCATCAGCATCAGCATCAGCATCAGGACATATAAGCCTTAAATGAAAAACAGTATCTCTTGTAAAGTTGTTACCCTATTATTTGTTACACTACCATTGCCCACTCTGTCTGTTTAAATTTCTTTAAGCAAAATATCTAACATTTAAATTATTTTGATAAGTAATTAAAAATCTCAACAGTACTTTTAATATTCAATTATTAAATCAAATGTTTTTTTTTATTGTAAATGAAAAACAAAAGAAAACTTTCAATATTTGTTTCTACCAGTGAAGTCTTATAAACGGATCCAATAAGATGGCAAACAGTTTTTTTTTGTAACTTCAATATTAACAAAGTTACTCATATAACTACATCAAAAATGAGACATACTGTACATACAAAAATATTAAAAATGCAACATCAACTCGGATACTGACAAAACAGATACGGATAATCACGACCCTACTGTACCAACATTTTAGTAATTGATCATCAATTCATGAATATTTTTACCTTCCTTGTCGGCAGAGCAAGTATATCTAAGAGAAAGATATTTTCTTTTACAAACAAAATATTTCTCACCTTCAAATCCAAACTGAGTTAGAAGTCCATTCGCACTACTAACAGGAATATCGGGACCGGATTTTATTCTGCCATCAATGGAAAGATTAACACTGTTAAGTTTAGGACTAGTTAAGGTATTTGAAAGTATCGAGGATGTCTTGGGTGACTCATCTGCACCTTCACTAATATTGGAAACGTTAAACATCGAGCAACCTATAGTCCTGTCTTCATCAGCATTTGCACTGTCACACGTTACAGTACAGTCATCTTCAATAAGACTAACATTGGAAGTAAAACTATCATTAACACTAGGGGTAAGCGTATTCAGACCGACATTAACATTTAAATTAATGCCCGTTTGCACATTCATATCACTGAATTGCCTCGTATCTGTTACAGGAACTTCTGTACTGCTAGGACAGAGGTCTTCAAGTGTGAATGGAGTTGTTAAGAAGGTAGACGTATCCAGGAGTGAGCTCGGAGCTTCCAACGTCTGTATTTCCAAAGTGAATGGAGTGTTGGCACTAGGTATAAACGTATCATCGTCTGGAGGTAAGAGATGACAAGGTGGTTCATAATCAGGAGGCGGCGTTTTCGGTCGAAAATGCAACCTGTAAACAAGTAGTTTAAATTAACACTGTGAAATATTTTTAAGTTAATAAATTAAGTCATATTCACATCTCACGATGTTGTTATGTAATTATACAATAAGCAAAACTGAGCAAAACACTTTGCCTAGACTTTCCCATATTTCAAATATGTTTGCTCGTCATATTTGCAAAAGTATTTATGCAATAAACGTTTTAGTCCCAAATTCAGTTACTATAAGATCACAATATTGAATATTCCTACCTAACACTGCCGCACCTGGCAATAAGCCACCAGGTTCTTGCATAAATATATTGCTTTTCTATCAAAAAAGCAAAAACATATTTAATTAAGAAATAGATTAGGCATCTGTCTGGTTATTAAAAATAAAACTTTTCTTGTAGGGATGTGTAATACTTAAAATATAAAACAAGATTTTTTAAACCTTTTTTCAAGTTTAAATATTTTCAGCATCTGCCAAGTGGCTCAAGGAGTACTGGCACATTTTAATCAAAACCAAACATTATTGGAGGCAATATATTAATGTAACATAAAAAAATAAACTAGAAGGACAGGGTTTTTATTAATGATGTGGTCACAATAACAAACTATTAAAACAACAAAAAAACACAAACAAAGTTAAACTTTTTTTTTCATAAAAATGTCATTTCAAATAAATCTCCAAAAAAGCACCAAAAAGACAAAATCAGCTGAAAGTCTTAGGTAGGATAGTTACGCAAAATAAAACCCCAAAAAGGCAATAATCAAGAAAATAGAAAGTCTTAAAAAAAAGGTTGAAAATTAACCAAAAACAACAATCTTAAAACTTTTCCTCTGATAGTTGTAGTGTGGGATTAAAGTTAACATTCCTAGGTATTTTTGCCAATAGCCTCCAATTGCAAGCTGCAGATGATTGTACTCTAGTGCAGAGCTGTGCCGAGTACTGAATGAGGTTACTCAGGAGTTTTTTTGCGAGTACTCTATTAAAGTACTCATGAGTACAACGTTACGAGTCTTATTAGTTAAACACATACGAGTAACGAGTAGTACTCGTAACTCGTGGTGCAAAATTACGAGTACAGCACACGAGTACTTTAATGTCCGAATTAGGGGAATCACATACTCGCAAAAATACTCGTAAATACATTGAGAACTTATTACGAGTACTTGCGATAATTCACGAGTACGAGTAACAAGTATTAACAAAAAAAAGTACTCGTTAGTACTTTGAACTGAGTACTTACAGTACTCAAGTACAAAATTAAAGAAAAGTATCGAGTACTTGTCCAGGTCTGCTGTAGTGTAATCTCAAAAGTAACTTAAGCAAGAAACCTTCTGGTCAGTTGTTTGTGATAAACTGATAATGATAATAAATTTTAAAATTTATTTTGATATTTAGAAACTGCACTATTAAATTTCCAACAAAATGTTATGTACCAAAGAATTTTTTAGCCGAATTTAACAAAATAAGCATAAAACACTCTAAAAAAGCAAAAACAAAATAGAATATTCTTATTCTGAAAATGACAAAAACGCTTAAAACTCCCGAAAAAGGCAGAATAAAATTTGGATGTTTGGATGCCTTAAAACAGAATTTAATTCGGGTTTGCCTTAAATATCTCTTTTTTTACATATAAAAATAACTAATATATCAAATATTTTCTTTTCAAAATGGAATCGCAATTATGCAACACTTTTTAATGTATAAATTGAATTTTATTTGACTTTTGTATGGTTTTTACCTGGGCCCCCTTGTATACTACAGTTTTCAACTGTCAAGTGTGGATTACTGCAGTAATAGTGTGGCAGAAAGGGTAGACCTTCAATGCAGGAGTCAGACATGCATGTTAGGAATTATTAAAAACTATTGTTTTTATGTTGATTGTAGCAAAGCAGGAATATGGTATAAAACATGATCTCATCTAGTACGTTTTATAATTTAAAAAAATAAAATAAAGGTGCGGGTAATGGGGGTCCGAACCTGTGATCAAAACAAATTTGGTCCAAGCGGTAACACTATGGCCAGCGTACATCTAACTAAGCTAGGTGACAGCTTAATTGCGCATCCAGATCATCGCACAATAAAACTAACAACTGCAGTTCCTGCAACTATTTTCGCTTTTTATACCGTTAGTATTATTTCAATTAGCCAAATTTTCCTACTTTTGTATCTGTATTTTAATTTTGATCATTGACATAAACCAATTTACACTAAATTGCACTGGGAAGATAATAATGCCATACTAAAAAATTTACATACATTTCCTCATAGACACCTAGACAATTCTGCACCCTGTATATTATTTGATAACGCCTTTGTAATTAAGTTATCAAAACGATATAGTGAGTGTGGGCTACTTGACAATTTGTTAAAATTATCTGTACCACAGAGCATTTTAGGTTCTATGGAAATACTCAGGTATTTTTAGAAATCCAGACATCATAGAATGCATTGACACCTGTTTGTTTTTGCAAGAAAACACGACAGACATTGTTTCAGTTCGTATAAAAAATTAGTTTTTTATGAACAAAGACTAGACTTTTAGTTGCAGAATAGCAAAAATTTCTTTAAAATTCAATAAGTAAACAATAACCATGGGCGTACTCTAATTAATTAAGTTATATGTGAAACATATTGCACAATCCAAGTATGTAAAAATATGCAGAGAATTCTATTTAAAAAATCGATTTATGACACATTAAGCTGGATACACACTTGAGCACGCATGCACATGCCTTTCCCCTCAGGTTATGTGCGAAAACCTTCGTTTGGTGAGTATCTGTGTGTGTTCAGACTATTCCAAATAAGCACAGCATTGTTAAAAATGAGTTCGAGTAATGCAGTTGCAAGTGCTGCATTTATACTAATGTACATTTAAATAATAAGAAAAAAAGAAAAGAAATGAGAGGCGTTGGTGGGTGACACGGCTTTATCAAAGCAGATTAAAACAGGGTGGATCTAATTTGCTAAGAGACTTACAATTTGATGAAAGTACTGGACAATTCCCAAACCTTATTCGCATGGCGCCACAAGAAAATCTCAAATTTAGTTGGTCCGAAAATAACAAAGATGAACTCTAAATAATAATAACCGGTCAGGCGTCCACACTGAGCACGCATGAACAAATCATTTCTTTTGAGCACGTCAAGAAAACCGACAAGCTGTCGCTTGCATTCGCATTCCTGCGTTGGTGGGCCCACATTTGAGCATTCGTGCGGGCTCAGTGTATGCGTGCAATAAACTCTGTGTAACCCAATTCAACTTTAAAACATCCGAAGACAAGTCTATGGCCTTGAGTAAAATTTAGCAGAAAAAGTTTTTTTAATCTGTGAAAGTATGGGCCTTGCAGATATAATTGACGAGATCTGCAAATTATTAAAAAAAAAGGTATAACTTGGCAGCATCGCAGCCAAATTTTAAAAACAATATATTTGAAGAGGCTATATGCAAAAATATACAAGGCGTTAAAAAAACGAGTCTTTGGTATGCCCTTCGATTTGAAATACCATGTATAAACGAAAATAATGTTAGAATGTGCACAAATTGTTAAGTAGCCCACATCTACAATATACTTTTGATTACGGCGTTTTCAAGAATTTGGCACCCTGTCTATTATATACTGACAAATAGCAAGTGCTTCACGTTAGCATTTTTTAAATTATCTGTTGCTCCTTTTATATTTAAACAATATCAAGTTAAAAGCGGTAATTTTTTCAGCTAACACTGATTTGTTAGATATGTCGCCAAGTGATTTGAAGAAGAGAAAGATCAGTTGTGAATGTATTAAAAGAAGGACTCAATCATAGTTTATTTTGGTATTGTTTATATAATATGTTTATGGCAAACATCAAGTTACCAAAAGAATATTATTATATGAGTAAACATTTTTGTGCTAGTCAATTTACTTAAAATGTTTAATAGGAAGATTTGCGCTAGTCAATTTACTTAAGATTTAATAGGAAGATGCTTTATAGCATAAACAAATTAAATGTGTCTAGGCACATATTGTAGATGATCCTCTAGGCTAACTAACATTTGAAAACATTTTTATTAAAATAATACTATAAAACTTATTCTTAGAGTTAAGAGGTTTTGTACCTGGTTGATCATTAAGGCCTCCCAGGTAAAAAATGTACAAAATCTGTCCTTGTGTACTTGGTCAACTGCAGGTAGTACACGTAATAACTGACAGCGCCATCTTTTGCAGGGAGCCCAGCGGGTTTAGATTGAAACCACTTTGTCATTTACTTGAGATGTCTAGGTATTTATTAGACTATGTTATTATTGAAAATTAAATTATAAAAGGATGCAATTTTTACTTTTGTTTCAATTTTTCTCAAAACCTTTATTTTACCATGAATTGACTGGTCTGGTGTCTCATTTTTTAAATAAAATAATAGTTGTTTTACTTTATAAAATATTTTTCATTAACCAACTATAAATTTACCAGTTGACTTTAGTTTTGTTTTTTTATTATTATTATTTATTTAATATCAGCCTCTTTCTGCTGCTTATGAAGTGTCAAAAATACTATGTTATACATAGGTTTACCAAACTACAGTTTCGATACTTATAAAACTTTAAATACCTTTCAGTAAAAATTCAGTGTAGTGCAAGAGAAAAAGCAAACTGAAATACATTGATTTACAGAATTAAAGAACCTTACCAATCTCTTCTAATTTCTTCGAGAAACTCTACCATTTCAAGCTGCTGATCTTGATTGTGAGTACTTTCAACAGGTATACTCCATTCTTCTATAACTTCTTCGGGTTCCTGCTTAATCACACTATTCACGTTACACACACTCTCACTATTAACATCACTCACACTTGTCCGTAAACTACTATCTCTACTACGACTTAACTCTGTTTTAATGCCAGTTTTTAACGAGTTCATGTGGTTATTCAAGTGACTACCTATATCTAAATTAGTAAACAAGTTTGCATTAAAGTCTTCACTGTGTTCATCCTTGACTGCACTTGCTTTGCATTCTGCAGACTTGATACTTTTTTCAGGTTCGTGTATCGTAAAGTCGACAGTTCGCCAGAAGTCATCCAGATTGGTAGCAACACGGTCTAATATAACACGACCGCCACGACCCATTCTTCGTCTTGCAAAACCAATGCAGCGCCGTGGATGGGATAGGGATGTCAAAGTGTAACGATATCTTTTATCTCCTGCACCGTTTTCTTCCCGCGAACACCATGGCCAGTTTCCTTCACTCTTTTGTGGCTGAGAATAATTATAAACACTAATTACTAAGTAATGAAGATTTTTGTTTACTTTTAAGTATGTGTACAACAAAATTATGTAATATTTTAGTAATTGATGGAAGTCAGTTGGTTTTATTTCTGTTATCTATTTCAATATTTATCAAGAATTATGCCATTTCCATACCATATGAAAGCTATGTAATCTTTGGTAATGTGTAACATGGTTTGAACCTGAAAAAAATTATGTCTTTTGCTCACCATGTGATAGGTACAGAGTTTGTTGCGACGGAAGGCAAACTGTCCTTCGTCTTCAACTTCCTCAGGTTCAGGAGATGCACGAGGTAACGGGTCTTCATCTGAAGACATGTTTCCTAAATCGAGCCCACCTGAACCTAATCCTAAACGATGATGATTTGAAGATTTATGTTTCCGTCTCTTGTACTGTCTTTTTTCCTTACGTGGTATAACCTGTAAAAACAATAAAACTGAAAGTGATTGTCACAACAAAGAAATAGATGAAAGAAAAGAAAATGTAAGCTGTTCCCAAACAGGAACTACAGAAAAAAAATTTTATATTAAAACTTCTTTTTTAAATATATTTATTTTTATTTAAAAAAAATTATAATGATAGGTGGTAAAATCAAAAGTTAAACAAACCTCATCTTTAAGAATAGCCTTGTTCGACCAGCCCTGATTCGTATAGTGGTTATGAAAGATTGGAGTAAAAGCAGGCCTAGACGACTTGATGGCTGCCAGTTCTGCAACCATAGCGCCACTGAAGTCCTTACTTTGATATCTCTTCTCAAACACTTCCAATGTAAGATGCACATACTCCCGTTTCATTTTTTCTCTCCGTTTAATCAATTCTAGTAGCGTAACTGCTCGAGAAAGGTCTCTGCGTAGCTTGAGCATTTTTTCGTATGATGATTCATCATTCTTGCGGTTTTTTCTTGTCTGCATTTTTTCTGTTCTTCTCCGAAAGGCTATATATGGGTTGTTATTTGCTTGTCCCGGACGATGTTCAGTTTTTACATGTAGAATTAAGGGATGTTGCTAAAAGCATTTGGATAGAAGTATACTTTGCATAATGTACAGTTAAAGTGGCAGTCAATAAGAAATATTTGTAATATAATGACTTTCTCAGAACTAAAGCTACAGTTTAGATAAATGTTCAACTCTGATGAAAATTAAAAATTAGAAACATTTTCCATATTTTTTTTATGAAGTAAAACTTCATTTCGTTTAATATTTCTCCAATCCTCCAAATTTAAACAAAAGCTACAATAATAAATAATAATAGAAAACAGTTTTCATTAGTTTTTGAATATTCAGTAAGAATATCAATTTTTAAGTTTTATTTGAATAAATATTATGCTATCATTAAAAGTGGACTGGTATTTGGTTTTCAAAACTTCAACGATGCACAACTTAATAATGAAACAAAATATAAAAATTTCCATAATTGATAAGCCAACAACTATTAAAAAATTCGAATGATTTACAAGCTACTGTCAAATTAAAGTTCAAATTTATTTTTTCTTTATTTATTTTTATTGTTTTACTGTAAAACAACACTTTTTTCTAGTTTCGTTAAACAAATGAATTTCATTATTATAAATACCACCAGTATTTTTTTTATAAGTTAAAAATCAAAATTTTAATTTATTTGAAAATGTTTTACAATTTCACATTTATTCTAGATTACTAATTTCTTTTAAAGTTCAATATTAAAAATATAATTTCTTAAATTACTTGACCTTTGTAAACGCTCCATAGTTTTAAAGCTAATTAAACATAAAAGCATTGTTTCTTTTTTAATGCTAACTGCCAAGTCGATGGCAGTGAACAGGCAAATCAGAGAATTAATTTTCCTTGAGAATTAACTTCGATTGGCCAAAACTATATATAAACTTGGCACTAAACATTAAAAAATTAGCGCTTCTATGTAAAATTAACTCAAATGTAATCTTGTTCATATTTACCATCAAATTTCTGCTCACCGTTTTCAGCCTTTTATTGAGCCAATAATCAAATACGGCAATGATGAGATCGTCGTCCTCCTTCAGGAGAGCTTTGGCCTCGTTGAGTGTTACAACTGTCTGTCCGCTACTCTTTTCCAACTTATCCATCATTTCCTCGAATTTTAATGGTGTCAGTTCTAATCTCTGTGTTTGAGACATCAGCCATCGTTCATCGTCGGAGTCCATGTCGTAATCGATGATGTCTTGTTCCATCGTAAATGCTAATAATATCAAATTTATTAAAAACATATTGAATAGGCTAATAATTGCATAATTTAAAATAGATTTACATGGTATGCTTAACAATCTTTCCTCCAGAGAGAAAAATTATTGCAGTCATCTATCTAGTAAGTAGCAAGCCAGGTTAATAATAACAATAATAATAATAATAATAATCAGTATATTTAGCAAAGGCTACTAAGTAAATATATAATATAAACACCAAAATTTAAATGTTATCGCACAGGTCATCTACAGAGTTGTTCAGAAAATTTAGGTGCTATATAAATTAACAATTTCAAGATTTCTAGTTTAAAAGTAATAAATAATTACTCCCGTTTGTAGATATTATTTGTTATATTATACTTAATTACTAATAACTACTGACACTACCGTTTTATGCTAATGTTTGTGCTGATATAATAAAGAGTTAATTATACTTTCTTGAACATTCTTCAACTGCACAATGCTTGAACAAGCTGTATAAAGTTTGAGGAAAAGAAAAGCTAAATATTGAATATAAAATTATATTTCACTGTGATGTCAAAGCCAATAAGCTTTTTATACATTTTCTTTTGTTAAATAAGTTCCAATAAATAGAAGAATGTATAGATTTTAGTCAAATGTTGACTGATTACCTCAGTTATTCGAATATGCTATTGTAAGTTATGTAACAGTAATCCATAGTGTTCCTGGTATTTTACCATTACTCAGATACATGATTGCTGATTAGTTCATGTACAGATTTAGAAATCGTATAAGAATCAATTGTGCAGAATGGTATTGAAGTAATTATAAATATAAATAATAAACACATAAATGTTTTATAAGCAAAATGCAGAATTATAGAATATTTTTTATTTAAATAAGTTTCAACTGTAATAGATATGGTATTTGGGTTTAAAAGCATTCAGTAAAATTTGGGTGGACTACTAACGGTTGTAGTAAACCCCTATTGTTCACTGAATACATTCATACTGTCAAACACTCTTCAGGCGTGCAAGGTTTAAATACAATAATTTAGAATGTATTTACATAAATGCACACAAAGATCAAATAATTATACAGGCGTGCATAGTAAAGTATGGAATAAATTCATTAAAAAAGTAAATCTAAACTAAATGCAAAAACCCTTGAACCCATATAACGAAACGATTTAGTTTAACACATAAGCTGCCTTGCCGAATTTTGTTGCTACCTCTGCTACGCCAAGCCCATATTCAGCAACAGCTTCAACAGTAACCAGTGTTCGCTGTGACGTGCTATTAAAAAATTCTTTGTTACTGCACGCCAAAGCAGACACCCTCAGGAGACCATTTCTCGTTATCAGCACGCCATGCGAGACACATAAGCAAACACACATATTCTTTAGAATATTTTCCTATTTCGATACAAGAAAAACATATGTTGATATTGAAAAAAATATATAATCATGTCGTTACTAACTAAATATGGTGACAAAAAAATGTTGTGACCACTGAAATGTGTTTTACACTAAATCTTTATATAGGTTGGAGGGTTTTTACGTTTAGTTTAGATTTATATTTTTTATGAATTTATTCCAGACTTCACAAGAGCACTTAATAAAAATTTATGTTTTAAAGTTAAACCTGTACAATAAATCATTTTATCCGTTTTTAAAATACCCAAACTTATTTAATATTAGCATCAAAATAGCACTATTGGCCTTTCTTCTATGTAGAAGGCAGTATTTCTTTAAAAATATAATATTAATAGATGTAAGCTGTCACCTTAAAAGGCTAATAAATTTAAACGAGAAACACTATACAATATTCAGAGTTGATGATCCAAACAAAATCCACTATTTCTTGTTCATGACTACACCCACAATCTATATTTCATAGTAAATTTGACAATATTTCTAATACTATATATAAATTTAAGTACAGGAAGGAGGAGTCAAAATTATACGTACAAGAACATAGAAAAAATAAAGTGGCTCACAATATGTTTGAATGATGAAGAATAACTATTTTCAGCTTTTAAAGAGAAGTAAGTTAACAGGCAAAAAAAATATATTTAAATTTTTATTTACAATCAGGGAGTTTTAACTATGTTATTTTTTTTGGTGTAGTGAACTATGTAAAAGCTTGTGAAGTTATTTTGATTCATTTTACTGTATTAAAAATTATACATACAAGTACATAGAAAAAATCAAGTGGCCAACAATAATATGTTTGAATTATTCAATATAAATTTATGGCAGTATCAAACGGTTCTAAAAATTGTAGTATAGGGTGTTTAACAGTAACTATTTTAGTTAATTTTGCAAATAAAAAAAGCTTTTAAAACAAGGTTGTGTAAAATTTCCTCTTGTATTTATTTAACCAATAAACCAGAAAAACAATTGTAGATTAAATAAGTAGCAAAGTTACAGACATAATTTGTATTTTTTATATGCAACACCCTGTATATTTTTAGCAATTGTGATAATTATTGAAATTTTCTTTCTCGCAATTGACCAAAGCACATAAAAACTGTACTCAACGACAATGGCATACTATTATTTGGAGTGATGAGTCCAAATTTGATATGTATTATCGGAAACACACCATACCAATTGTTTGGTTAGAAAAGTCAAGTTTCCAGCGTACGTCATGGTCTGGAGCGGAATGTCTGGAAAGCTGCATTTTATTGACGGTAGAGTCAACACCGAGACATATAAAAACATTTTCAGCGGAAGTTTTTTGACATCGATTCCGATATGCCAGTCTGCCAAAGGGAATATCGTTTTCCAAGAGGATGGTGCTTCGTGCTGCCATGTGGGTAAAACAGTAAAAACCTGGCTTGGCTGGATTGCCTATCGAGTCTTTTTGCGTTTTTCAGCACGTACAGTAAACGAACTCGAATCAAAATTGCAGAAGATATGGGACAATTTACAACCAAAAGTGTGTAAAGCTCGTGGACACAATGCCTGATAGAATTAAAGTCGTTATATGCAATAAAGAAGATGTGACGCAATGCTAAAATAGTGGCCAAACTATTATGAACCATCAGTTATAGTTTATTTGTTTTTATTAAATTTGTAAATATTATCAAATATAAAATTATTTTTCAGCTAATGAAAGCTTAAAGTTAATCTTTTCTTGTAGTAATTTAATTTTGGTAATAATATCACATTTAGTGGGTTTTTGTCATAATTTTGTAAACCGTTGACAATTCCTAGCCGGCCGTATAGCAGTTTAGATTTTATAAGGATATAATTTTATAGTTTTCCCGAATCTTCCTACAGTGCTGTAGGATGCTTCTCCATAATTTGTATTACATATTCAATAGCTTATTATTAGGTTCTTTTCCTTGACCTGCAATTTCCTTCTTAAGCTTTACAGTAACATTGTTTCTGAAGGACATTATTATTTGTCTTATGCAGATTATTGTAATCAACTACAGCATCCAAAAAATTTTCATGAAATTTTTGTGTACTATCGAAAGCAATTTCGGTAACTGTAGGAATTTGACCTTTATATCTACACTAGTCGTAACTGAGCGTATATGAATCACTAGGTTATTGCATGCGAAGATATTTAACTTGAGCAGTTCTTGAAATATGAACAATTCTCATCTTGCGCAAAGATGTCCAAAAGAATGTTTGCCAGTTTTTCCGGCTTTATCAAAAAAGCTATAATTCGACGTTCCAGTTGAAAAACAAAACTTGGCAATTGGCATACCTATTGTGGTAGAGCAGAATCTTTATTTTATTATATTTAATTAAGTTTCCAAACTTCGCTTCATGGGCCCTATATGTTATTTCAAATTTGTATTTATTTTGTACTGCCTATTTAGCCTTAATTTTGCTGATGACCAGGTAATCATTACATACAATGCACATGCACGAATAATAGCTTGCAGCTAATTCCAAAAACACTTTCAAATACTCGTCACAAATGAAGAAAACCTAAAACATGTAGCTAAATTCGAGTGTTTAGGTATCCGCCCCCTGCAAATGATCATCAGGTATGGTATGAAAAGTTGTGAAACTAACTAACTAAACAAAAACCTGTGCGTACCATAGACAATAACGATAAATGTCGAAAAAAATAAGTTATTTTTAAAAAAAGACGTAACTTTAACAATAATATTCATTATTCAATTGTTATGTCTACTAAATCTTCCAACATTTCAGATGAAGCTCTCAGGAGAATTTTACCATCTTCAATTTCATCATCGACACAAACTAAGATCTTCTGCTATGGAAGAAATAGAACAAAAAAAACGAGTGAGGCTTCTTTCTGTAGAAGAGTTTCCTTTTTTTTGCTCATAGCGTACTTAATTATAAAGATTATCAATTCATTTTTACAGTGATAGAGCAACACATAAGAAGGCAATTTTCAAGAGGCGATGGTCAACTTTTTTTTTCTAATGACCACTACATTATTGTATTTTTAAAAAGCATTTTTTATTCTCTATTGAATGATGTATGACATTTCTTTAAAATAAGAAACTGATGTTTAAAATATTTAAAAAACATATTTCTTGAAGTTGGCTGTGGAACAACTACCCTTAAGAGTTTTTTCACTGATATAGCGGCTGTAAGAAATAAAAAATTGCAGGAAACTCATCGTTAGTAAGATTATTGCCGAAAAAGTTAAAAAATTAAATATCTGTGAGCAACATTTTTCCGAAAAAAGTATATAAACACATTTCATGAAGCTGTTCCTTTGATATGTGCATCATCAACTGATGTTTCAAGCCCGTCAGTCATCAATTGCCATGCGTAGACTTCATATTTACAATTAGATTTAAAAACTACCATCACCAATCAACCAACAATCTTAGAAGAACAAAATTGGTTGCCGGTTGCAAAGCAGAGAAGAACATATTCTTCTACTACTACATGGATGCTCACTTCCAAGTTCGAAAACACCCAAACTTCAGAGCAAATAAAAAACTAGGAACAAATCAATTTTGCAATTGGTTTGCCCACCCAAATTAAGCAGCCTCCTAAAAACCAAGATTTAAAGCAAAGGCGTATTATTAAAAAAAAATGCTACAACATCTAGAGTCTACAAGGTCATAAGGGCATAGCAGGCAATGAAAAGGCAGACCAACTAGCGAGGAAAAGGTCTGAGGCAACCTTTACTGGTCCCGAACCAGTACTAGGTATTACAAAGGCAACAGCACATGGGGTAATAACTGAGTGGATTAAACAACACCAGCAATATTGGAAACATGTGCAAGGACAAAGACACAGTAAACTGATGATGGGAAGACCATCTCAGACTCTAACAACTGAAATACTGAAACTCACCAGAAAGAATCTTAGAATTGCGACGGGGCTACTAACCGGTCATTGCAGTTTAAGGTAACACATGCACAGAATGGGCGTATATACAGAAGAATCCATATGCAGACTCTGTAATGAAGAGGAAGAAACTGCCTCTCATGTAATCTTTGAATGTGAAGCACTAAACCGCCAACGTCACAACCTGTTGGGCGAAATAGACCCACAGGTAGGCATACCGGAAAAAGATCTGGTCCACAGGCTACTAAACCTAGCAAAGGACCTTAACTTGTTCACCTAAGATCAAAACACAATAGGCCTTATTGGCCGGGGTGTTCAGGGACTTATAAAACTGTGCTCTTCAATTGCTACTACCAATAACTAATAACATGGATGCTCACTTCCAAGTTCGAAAACACCCAAACTTCACAGCAAATAAAAAACGAGGAACAAATCAATTTTGCAATTGCTTTGCCCACCAAAATTAAGCAACCTCCTAAAAACCAAGATCTAAAGCGAAGGCGTATTATTAAAAAAAAATGCTACAACATCTAGAAACTACAAGTTATTGAAAATTACAAAAAAATAAGGCAAAAATCTAAAATCAAAAAAGTCATAATACATAGGTTACGTAAAAATTTGTCAACTGCGAGAATAAAAAGCCTTTTATTTTCTCAAGATCATAAGAAAAAGCAAAAGTAAAACAAAGATACAAAAGAGACTGCAATAGCTTTGTACTATACTTCACCTGCAGCATAACAAAAATTCTCATAAATCCCAAAGCTTTTTAGAAAATGCGATGCAAGTATGCGCTTCATTATTTCAGTATTGCATTAAGAGTAGCACATTCGGGTATACAAATAAAGTCGAAAACCATATTAAACGATGTATTTGACAATTTAAACAGTAAATCACTGTTTGACAAAAATAGAATTAGGAAGGGGCGGGTACAATAAAAATCCTAAGGTGCGCGTACATTTCGAACAAATTTACAGCAAATAATTAATGTGAATTTAAATACAATTATTTCTGATCAGGAAAATTGTGAATCGGATAGTGACAAATCGCTCTTATCAAATACAATTATGCATTAAAAAATCAATAAGGCAAGAAAACCGAATGTACTTTTACTGTAAAAGTACACAATGACGTGTGTCACATACAACTTTGTGCTATTAACTGCACTGCAGGCTATGCAATTCAAAAATTAATAAAAATGTGTAAGTGCGAATAATATACCAAAGAGCGTAGGCGTGCCGAAACAACTTGAGAACCCGAAATCTTTGCGTATCTTCTAACAATGCAGTTAAAATTACAATATTAGTACTCCCGTAATTTTATAGAATTATATAAAAACCTATAAAAGATAAAAGAACAGAAGTGTAATGAAGATAATGTAGTGTAGTGGAGTGACGCACCACCAACACTGAAACAGTCAGAAGAGCCCCTTAGGGGCGGTTCCAATTCCTACGGGAATGTATAGCCTTTAATAATAATATAAAAATCACAAAAGTGAGGAAAATATTAAGAGCAAATTATGTACCGTCGCCAAAACTGCAATAATCAGGAAATCTTCAAATTTCTTTGACACTGAAAACGACTGCATTATTCATTGTGACTTTTTACTATTAGTGCGCATATATAAAGAAACTGTGTGGACATCGAGAGATGTAGGAATAGCAAATGCAGGTGTTAGTGCTAAAATTATAAATTTAAAAAAATGATTAATTTATCTTTCATGTATTAAAACTAGTACATAATTATAAATTTAGAATAGATATTTAATGTTAGTATAAAATAGGATTTATTTTCTGATTAACTCAGTTGTTCACTTAATTGATTTCTTTTTAATAAGATTGTATTTTCAACTTAAATAGTCTTAAATTAACTGTGCATTCCCTAAGTACCCAAATCCATTTTTCATTAGCTCAGATTGAAATTTTTCTAGATTCCAGCATCCAGGTAAGAATTCTATTAACAAAAAAAAACTAGGTGCCAAAATTGTAAATTCATAATGAAAATCTGTGGAATATCTCGGCAAAAACTTCATCGGTAAAAAACACTTCTAAAAGTATTCAACCCTCAAAACAAATTCACTACTAAAATCATTCTTGTAAATAATGTCACTCACCCACAGAAAATTTTGGCAAACACTTTGCCGCCGTAAACAGCAGCATTTTTAATTTTCACGTTGACCAATACAGACCCTTAACAGAATAACCAATAGACCAATCGACCAGCATATTTTTATTTAAGTTTGTTATTTATAACTTGCTTGATGACTGCTGTCTAGATCTTTTAGTCGCTTTCGTCTGCTATTGTTTCAAGAAATGGAATACTTCGTAAACGGTGCGGGTCACTAAGTGTATATAGTCAATGGTATGACTAACTTTTTTGGCAAAAATGAATACCCAAGACTACAATGATGAGATCGATGTGCTTACTTTCGAGAAGTGGTTTAAAAATAATTTATTTCCAAATCTGACAGAAAAAAACTGTTGCTGTTATGGATAATGCACTTTACCACAGTAGATAACTAGAAAAAAATCCCAAACACATCTATCAGAAAAGAACAAATTAAGAAAAGGCTTCGACCTCAAGATTTATTATTTGAAGAGGGCTACTTTAAAGACAGAGCTACTTCAAGTAGTTAATACCTTTAAATCTAATTTTAATTGCTATGTTATAGAAGATATAGCAAAAAAATTAAACTTGAAGGTGCCACCCTATCACTGAAAACTAAATCCTATCGAGAAGGTACGAAGTGAGGCAAAAAAGTATGTGGCCAAAAAAAATCGAACTTTTAAAGAAGCTGAAGTGCAAAACTTAATCAAGGAAGCGTATTTCCAAATTACACTGGAAAAATGGACAAACTACGCAAACCACGTAATAGGAGTAGAACAGTAAATTAAAATGCGAAAAAACAACAATCTAATGGAAGACATACAACCAATAAGTATACATTTAATGATGAGAATGATATTGATAGTGAAAGTGAAGTCAACAATAGTAATAGTAACAATAAATAATAAAAAAAACATTCGATGTGCCACAGCAACAAAAATTTGCATTTTTTAAAACGCCGATTTGTTTTTGAATTTTTTTGGTAACAGATAGCGTTAAAATGTTAACTTTGACCAAAAGCGGACATAAGGATTTCGCAGATTAAGCCAACGATTTGTTTCTTTACTAATTACATTTTTTTAAGCTTACAAAAGTGTATTTATAAATTCCAGCTTTACTTCATTAAAGTCCATATTTAATGAGTATATAAAATACTTAATTACTTTAACAATATTTATTTATTTTAACCTTATAGTATTTCGGCATGTTTACATGCCATTGTCAAAGGTTATATGAAAAAGTAAACAGTTAGTGTTGTTATAGCAATAGAACTTGATGACTTGATCTCGGTAATCGTCTGCAGATGACTTGATTTCTTATACCAAAATGTCCAATAGAGGAGAATTTGAGAGATCAATTTGCTTGCACCCAAACATAAAATTTACACTAGAAACTGAACAAAATAAGTCCATCAACTTTTCAGATTTAAACATAAAAATTAATTCAACTAATAAATTTGAGTACAAAGTTTATAGAAAACCTACACAAACAGACATTACAATACCACACGATTCTTGTCATCATAAAACACATAAATTAGCAGCATACAGGTCCCTGATACATAGGGCTTTGACGGTCCCTTTAGATGAAATAATTATAATAGAGAAATTTCAATTATTAAACAAATTGCATACAGTAACAGGGTGGCCACTTAAAACTGCTTTTCGAATTCCCTGACTTTTCCCTGACTTTCCTGACAGATAAACTTCAGTTTTCCCTGACTCATTTTTATGGTAAGTAAGTAAACCTCAAAGTAAACTTAAATTACTTAGTAGCAAATGGAAATTTTTCAACAAGCATAACAAAATAAATCTAAACTTTTAAGGAAAAACCAAATAAAATGAATATAATTTGTATAAAATGTGAAATTCCCTGACTTTACGTTGAAATTGGTACAATTCCCTGATTTCCCTGACCAAACAAAAAAAATTCTAAATTCCCTGACTTTTCCCGGTTTTCCCTGTTTTCCAGAAAAGTGACCACCCTGAGTAATGGTTATAATACTAAACTTATTGATACGTTAATTAAAGAAAAAGATTATAAATTAGCCATTCAAAAAATGTATCCGAATACCCTAACTTCGTTCGATACAATTAAATATGCTTCAATCCCATATTTTGGTGACAAATCAGAAAAAATTGCTGAAATTATAAAAAAAACAAATAAATGTAAAGTAAGCTTTAAAACAACTAGAAACATCTTAAACACTTTGTTCAATGCAAAATCAAAGACGATTTGCTAAAATCAGGCATTTACAAATTAAATTGTTCGGCCAGACAATTAGAGATTTTGATATTAGGTATAAAGAACACGTACGTTGTTACAAATACAAACACCCACATAAATCCAATTACGCTAAACACTTACTAGAACACAATCATTCAATGACATCTAATAACACTATAAAATATACTAGAAGCTTTTGAAATTCACAAACATTTAAAAACTGTACCGTTAATGAATGAGCAAATTGATCTCTTAAATTCACCTCTATTGGACATTTTGGAATAAGAAATCAAGTCATCTGCAGACGATTAACGAGATCAAGTCACCAAGTTCTATTGCTATAACAACACTAACTGTTTACTTTTTCATATAACCTTTGACAATGGCATGTAAACAGGGTTCGTAATTATCAAGATAATTATTTTTTTTGATAATTATCAGATAATTATCGGATAATTATCTGACAATTATCTGATAATTATCCATACTGACAGACAACTTATTTTCGTTATATTTTTACTTACAAATTATTTTTTCAGTTCAAATATGTTGTGTATAAAAATAAGAAAGGCATTTATATCAACTTTTTTATTATTTGAAACTACAAAAATAAAAATAAATAAATAAAACTAAATATGAAATAAAAAAATAAATAAATTCAAAATTTCTTTTTCTTAGTAGTATAAAATTAAAATAATAATATGTTAAACAAAATAATATTCCAAACTTCTTAAACAAAAAACAAAATACAAAATAAATAATAGTATCACATTCTAACCATGTTAAGGAAATTATTTATTATTTTAAAATCAGTCTTTATATTAAGTCTTTGTTAAATTACTTAATGCCCTTAATGGTATGTTGTCTTCTTCATCCGAATCATTTTCCACTGAAATTATTGTGGGAGTAGATGTTGAAGGCAGCTCAGATTGAGGAACTGGAGAAGTTATCCAAGTCAAATCATTCTTTCGATTTTCAGGGTTTTGATTAAAATATTTAAATAAAAAGACAAGTTTGGCAGCTTTTTCGTTGCCTAATCTATTGCGGAGTTTAGACTGAACCAAGCCAAATGTTGAGAACTGCCTCTCAAGCCCCGCTGTGGCGGCTGTAGCAGTTAAAAGCTTTTCGCAAAAAGTCAAAAATTTTTCCTTATCTGGCCAATCTTTTTCATTTTCTAAAATCATTGACCTCCACCATAATAATGGACTGGTCATTACGAACTGAGCCCCAAACATATATTCTGGAAAAGGAAGAGTTTTGGCAACCAATGCCATTATGAAGGAAGTGAAGTTTTTGTCAGCTGCTGTTATATATTCATAAGCTTCCTTTTTTTGAGCATTACCCAGATTTCGACCTAAAAATCGATGATCCAACATGTTGGCTGCATAGTGCTCTCCAGACAGAGCCATTTTTTTTCTCGCCAGAAATGCTTTTTTTACAGTTGATGTCTGATGTGCTAAATCATTTTCTAGTACATTCCATATTTCTACAGCTATGGCTATAGTGGTTCCGTTTCTTTGCATTCTGTCCAAAGCCACTGCAATCGGTGAAAGTATTTTTAGCAAATCAACACAATTCATTGTTATGTGAGAATCATTCACAATTTTAATAATTTCATTGTCTATCGACTCTTTGTGGTCTTGACAAACTTGCACTAATATCCCTCTGTTGTCAAGATATGATTGCAATGAATCATTCATAGTATTCCATCGAATTTCTAAGGGAAGAACTAATTTTTTACCCCCTGCATTTTTGTAAAGAGCAGATGGAACCTGTTTATTTCGAAAATATTTTATTACTTTCATAATCGACGATGTCACTGTAGGCATTTCTAAATCTTTGGCAAGCAGATTCAAAATGTGTGCGGAACAACCATAGTGAACAAAATCTGTTTTTTGTTTTTCAGCCAGATCTCTTCTCATTTTTTGCACATTGGCTGCATTATCCGTTACAAAACTGCCTATCTTAATATCAAATTTTTCTTGGGCGGATTTGATAGCATTCATTGCAACTACACTTAAATTATCAGCACTATGTGGATTGCTCTGTGTGTCCACCGTGTCAATTAAAATAGATTCACCACATGAGGTGGTGATGCTTGAGCAAACTAATGGACAGTTGTGAATGTTGCTCCATCCATCCAACGACATAGAGACTGTTTGTCCCTTAATCTTTTTTCTTGTTTCTTGTGTAGCTTCATTATGAACTTTATTTAATATTGAATTACCAATTTGATAAACCGATGGAGGCTTGTAGCCAGGCCGAAGCAGTGTACAAAGTTTTATAAATTCTTCGTGTTCCACATGATTAAATGCTGTATTAGTGGCATAAAAATATTTTCCAATCTGTAGATCAATTTTTTCTTCGTAATCTTTTGTAGTTGCTATCACCTCTGTATTTTTTGTAATTGCAAGCTTGGTTTGAATTATGTTTGGTTTACTGGAATCTGTCGCTGGTGACTGTTGTGGTTGTGATGCAGTTGCAGGCGTAGACGAATTATTTGCAGGTTGTAAGTTAGTAGATACTGCCGCTGTTGGTGTATCTGTCGATGGACTACATATACTTGAATGTTTTTTAAGTCTATTAAGGATGCCTTGCATTTCCTTTTTGCACTTCCGGCACCTTGCCCACATACCACTGTTTTTTGTTTTGATACACACATATTGGCTCCACACGGAATCTTTAATTCTCGGCATTTTTGTATATTATTTTTAAATTTTAATTTAACATACGAACGAACACGTTTGTTTTCAGTTTTGACACAAATTTTGAGGTTATTTGTGTTCGGTGAGTTCGGTCGGATACGAGGGTGCGTTCCGAACTTACGCTCAAGTGCACTGGAGTGCGAAAGGGCAGTCCAGTGGAAAACGCTAATAATACAAAGTACAACTAGAGTTAATGTGGATTTTCATAATTATCAAGATATTTATCAAGGTATAATTATCAAGATAATTATCTTGATAATTATCTTGATAATTATCGATGATAATTATCACTCCGAACCCTGCATGTAAACATGCCGAAATACGTATAAGGTTAAAATAAATAAATATTGTTAAAGTAATTAAGTATTTTACATACAGACTCATCACAAAAGTGTACCTATCAATCACTTTTTTAATTAACATTTTTAAATAAATACTAGGCGTTTTCTTTTTAGCTCAAATACCTTAATTTTACAAAAGCATAACAGCAATGAAGTATCTCATGACATTTAATATGTAACATAAATAAAAGTTTCTTGTGGTAGTATGTGATATTTGAGAACTTTTATTGGCTTTTTGATACCGCTGGGAAAAGGACACCAGATAAATTGTAATAGTAGTTATCACTGATAAAGGGTCTGTACTCCAGAAGGGGGGTGAGGTTATGATTCACAGGTGCATAAGAGGGTAGCACCGATACTTGCTGCAAACTAATATAATCAAAGTGGCTATGAAAAATAAATGGAGAAAAAACAAAAGTACATTATTACGTACTTTGATAGTTCTTGTTATAGATTTCATTATCTGCATTAAATGCATTTAACAAGAGAAAATTTCCGATGTGATTATGTGTAGGGAAATATTTCAAAAACAATAAAAAAATTAATTCTTGTAAACCTAGTTTTATGTTTGTTGTTTGTAGCAACCCTCGAATTTACTTCAAAACAATGTTTCAGAGAAGTCTTGCAACATCGCCTGCCATAAGACCCTACACTAAATTCTCACGGTGATTTGCAACTATAAATATGCTTTTCATTGGATTAAGTTCTTTTACATGTGGTGGTTGTATAGAAAAAGCAGATAGAAGAATATGTGCGGCCTGATTCTGTGAATCTACTAACTACTGTGTATTTAAATAAAAATACTTAAGGGTTGGCCATGGAAAATAAAATTTCTGTCTGCATGCTTTAGAATTTAAACAAACAAAACACAATGTTACTTTAATTTTTAGGTTCAGCTTGTTATTTGTAGTGACACTGACAGAGTGATGACAGTTGAATTCTAAAGCATGCAAAGACAAATTTTATTTTCTATGGCCAACCCTTAAATATTTTTTATTTGAACATACAGTATAAAACGTGATATATATTCTTAAAACTGTGTGCTTATTTTTCTTTTTGTTTCTGCTTTGTAGAGCCTGAATAATCATCAATGAGAATTATAGCATGTTATCTATAGGGCCTTATAATTGTGCTTTTAAAATGGGAGTGAAAACCTGTAGTGTGAAAAAGTTTTTTTAACATCAACCGACATGGCAGGATGATATATTAATGATATACATTTGTTTGTAAATCAAGACCATGAAGAAAAAGTTATTTTTGACATAATTTTACAAAATCAATTTAATTTTTTTGTATTGTTTTCTTGTTAGCATAATGTGTATTAATGTACGAATTAACTAATTGACACTGGCATGTTAGAAGCTACTGTTTAATGTTAATATTAAATGGCCACCCATTTGTATGGGTACTTTTCCTATTAATGTAAGAACTGCTGTTTGATGTGATAAATTTGGATTGTACATTGAACGGAAAACATTCCGATAACAATACACATCTTTCTATGATCATTAAAATCACCATATGTGAAGTACATATCTTGTTCCAGTGCAAATAAATAGATTAAAACTTTAAATAACATCTTAAATTCATAATTAGCAAATACAAAATATGATATGAACTAATTATGTGTCTTTCAAAACATACCAAGGATTTATTGTATCAAAACTGAAATCCAAAAAACATGCAATGCAATTTAGGATATCATAAAAGCCCTGTCATCTTGGGTAATTTATAATAATGACTAACAAGAGTTTTAACTTTTTTGTATATTTAAGTGTTTCCGCTGTAAACCAAAAATAAAACCCACTTCACTCATTAAACATTCGACTATGTTTTAGGGAATTGGCCACAAAGGTATAAAAATGTTTGTTCAGAAACGATATATTTATATATTGCAATCAGCCTTTTCCTAAAGTGGAAAACAGAAAACCTACAGTTTAACATGGAATCCAAACAACTAAATATCAGAGAAGGTTTTAGGCTTTAAGACCTGTCAGCCCCCTACACCGGATTGGGGATGCCATAGGAAATAATAATATAACTACCCTTCTCGCAGTCTAGAAGATGGGATTTTGCCTTTCTTGGAGAAATTTCAGAGTTTACTATATTGCTATTAAATATGCATGCTTGGACTGTTTTAGCATTACAGTAAGACACATTTATTTACTTAGCGTACAACTGTACTCATACAATGTTTCTAAATAATAAAATAGAAAGTATTTAAACGCTTGATATAAAAATGTATATGCAATAAAAAAAATCAGTTGTTTCGATAAAAGTAGTAAATTCTAGGTAACAATGGTAAATGCATAGTAGGAATAATAAATATTAGTATGGGTGGTTTACGCAAGGTTATGGTTAAAGACAGATATATTTTTACAGAAAACAATGCAAAAAGAAAGTTGTATACCTTGAAACGGTAAAATATTCATTGCTTTTTCTAATTTTTTGATACTTATTAGAACTTATTAAAATAGCGAGCATTAATTACTTTTTTATTTTTTATACTGCAAAACTTATTAAAATATCTAGCAGTCATTGAAACTTATTATTTTTTATCCTGCACTAATTTTTTTTATCCGGCAAAACCTATTAAAACAGAGCGCTTAATTACACACCCAATAAAATAATGTAAACATACTATAAGCTGATTATTTCAGTAACAAGAACTAAAATGATTCAAAGAATGAAGTGATCACGACCAGTAACTAAAAAATGAGCGAAACACTTCGCCTGGACTTTCCTATACTTATAAATTGACATTGTTTTATATTTCCCAACACTTTCGATATACACCTGTCTACAACTTTGCTCTTGGGTTTGCGAGTCTATCTATTAAAATAAAAAAGTTAGCCTACACTGAACATTAAACGACTAGTACAAGAATACAACTGCTGTAGAAAGCATGTGAAATTCTTCTAAGGACAAAAAGATTATTAAGGGGCAAAAAATTCGATTTTTTGATTTTTTGTAAAAAGATTCTCCTAGAGCAAACAAAAGAAGAAATCAATTTTTTAATTTTGTATCGAAAATTTTGGGGGGGAGGGGGAACAGTAGCCCCCCTAAATATGAAATTATCAAAAAAATATTATGATATTCGGATTTTGCTATCAATGATGAGCTATATCGCTTTAACAGAAATCTTTTATTGCCCCCCGTTAAATAAATAAAATGGTACCAATTTACAATTTTCAAAAATTCATAGAGGGGGTCACAGTAAAATTAAAGCAATGAGCAAAATACAAAATTGTAGCAGATGCCTATCTCTATCAGCTTAAAAAGTTTAAACAAAAACGTGTGGCCAGTTTTTGAGAAATATTTTTTTGAAAATTTCCAAAATTTTGGAGTGGTGCCATTGCGATCGCTTTTAGATTTTCAAAATTAATTATATTTCATGGTATAGTACCCTCAAACGGCTACCAAACAAGATGTAGTTGATTCCAATCAGACAACTGGTTTTTGAGTAAATGGGCGTTAAAGTCGAAATGTTCAAAAATTCGTAGCGGCCGCCATTTTGACGATAGAGAGTTCGGTAAAAAAGCGTTTGATTTGTCCTAAGGCCTTCTATAATCTCCACTATTCAAATTTCCAAAATTCAGTTTTTGAATAAAATGCTACCAAAAAAACATGTCTAACTTCCGCTTCCGGTTTCGGATTCTTTTTAAAAGCTTATTTTGTCGATGAATTTTTGATATAGCTCTGCATTCCAATTTTCATCAAAATCGAAGTACGGGTTCGAGAGATATCAGCGAATTGACGTACCGTTCACGAACGCATTCGTAAAAATGAGCGAAACACTTCGCCTGGACTTTCCTATACTTATAAATTAACATTGTTTTATATTTTCCAACACCTTTGATGTACACCTGTCTAGACCCGGCTAGTAAAAGTAAACAGCGTTTATAAAAACTTCAAGCGTGAAGAGCGTAACTTAAACCTACTATTACCACGCTGGCTCCTCCTGCAACTGAGTACATGTAAAACAACGGAACTGAAATGAACCAGAGGCACGAGTAAGGAAGCGTGTTGATGTTTGAAAATGTATTAATAACTCGAGAAGTATTATTTTTTGCAAGAAATTACCCTTATTAATTTGTGTTTAGAATTTAGAAACCTTTCTGATTTTAAAGCCAACATGTTACGTTTCCATTTAAAAAAAAGTTATTTTTTACCGTGGCCGCCATATTAAAATTGGAAACTCAAGTTTTTTTCTTAAATACAATCGAGAAGAATTTGCCCTACAACTTTGCTCTTGGGTTTGCGAGTCTATCTATTAAAATAAAAAAGTTAGCCTACACTGAACATTAAACGACTAGTACAAGAATACAACTGCTGTAGAAAGTATGTGAAATTCTTCAGGACAAAAAGATATTATTAAGGGGCAAAAAATTCGATTTTTTGATTTTTTGTAAAAAGATTCTCCTAGAGCAAACAAAAGAAGAAATCAATTTTTTTATTTTGTAGCGAAAATTGTGTGGGGGAAGGGGAACAGTAGCCCCCCTAAATATTAAATTATCAAAAAAACAATGCGATATTCGGATTTTGCTATCAATGATGAGCAATATTGCTTTAACAGAAATATTTTATTGCCCCCCGTTAAATAAATAAAAGGGTACCAATTTCCAATTTTCAAAAATTCATAGAGGGGGTCACAGTGAAATTATAGCAATGAGCAAAAAACAAAATTGTAGCAGATGCCTATCTCTATCATCTTAAAAAGTTTAAACAAAAACGTGTGGCCAGTCTTTGAGAAATATTTGTTTGAAAATTTCCAAAATTTTGGAGTGGTGCCATTGCGATCGTTTTTAGATTTTCAAAATTAATTATATTTCATGGTATAGTACCCTCAAAGGGCTACCAAACAAGATGTAGTTGATCCCAATCAGACAACTGGTTTTTGAGTAAATGGGCGTTAAAGTCGAAATGTTCAAAAATCCGTAGCGGCCGCCATTTTGAAGATAGAGAGTTCGAAAAAAAAGCGTTTGATTTGTCCTAAGACCTTCTATAATCTTCACTATTCAAATTTTCAAAATTCAGTTTCTGAAAAAAATGCTACCAAAAAAACATGTCTAACTTCCGCTTCCGGTTTCGGATTCTTTTTAAAAGCTTATTTTGTCGATGAATTTTTGATATAGCTCTGCATTCCAATTTTCATCAAAATCGAAGTACGGGTTCGCGAGATATCAGTGAAATGACGTACAGTTCACGAACGCATTCGTAAAAATGAGCGAAACACTTCGCCTGGACTTTCCTATACTTATAAATTAACATTGTTTTATATTTTCCAACACTTTTGATGTACACCTGTCTAGACCCGGCTAGTAAAAGTAAATAGTTCTTATAAGTTGTAACATCTTGAAGCGGTTGAAGAAAGACCGACCGCTGCGCTCTGCAAGCATAAGGTTGGGTAAAATATTCGGAGTGAATCAACGGAAGGGCGGAAATTGATATTTGAAAATGTATTAATAACTCGAGAAGTATTATTTTTAGCAAGAAATTACTCTTATTAATTTGTATTTAGAATTTCAAAACCTTTCTGATTTTAAAGTCAAAATGCCACGTTTCCATTTAAAAAAAAGTTATTTTTTACCGTGGCCGCCATATTAAAATTGAAAACTCAAGTTTTTTTCTTAAATACAATCGAGAAGAATTTGCCCTACAACTTTGCTCTTGGGTTTGCGAGTCTATCTATTAAAATAAAAAAGTTAGCCTACACTGAACATTAAACGACTAGTACAAGAATACAACTGCTGTAGAAAGTATGTGAAATTCTTCTAAGGACAAAAAGATTATTAAGGGGCAAAAAATTCGATTTTTTGATTTTTTGTAAAAAGATTCTCCTAGAGCAAACAAAAGAAGAAATCAATTTTTTAATTTTGTATCGAAAATTTTGGGGGGGAGGGGGAACAGTAGCCCCCCTAAATATGAAATTATCAAAAAAATATTATGATATTCGGATTTTGCTATCAATGATGAGCTATATTGCTTTAACATAAATATTTTATTGCCCCCCGTTAAATAAATAAAAGGGTAAGAATTTTCAATTTTCAAAAATTCACAGAGGGCGTCACAGTGAAATTATAGCAATTAGCAAAAAACAAAATTGTAGCAGATGCCTATCTCTATCAGCTTAAAAAGTTTAAACAAAAACGTGTGGGCAGTTTTTGAGATTTTTTTTTTTGAAAATTTCAAAAATTTTGGAGTGGTGCCATTACGATCGTTTTTCGATTTTCAAAATTAATGATATTTCATGGTATAGTACCCCTAAGGGGCTACCAAACAAGTTGTAGTTGATTCCAATCAGATAACTGGTTTTTGAGTAAATGGGCGTTAAAGTCGAAATGTTCAAAAATTCGTAGCGGCCGCCATGTTGAAGCTAGAGAGTTCGGTAAAAAATCGTTTGATTTGTCCTAAGGCCTTCTTTAATCTCCACTATTAAAATTTCCAAAATTCAGTTTCTGAAAAAAATGCTACCAAAAAAACATGTCTAACTTCCGCTTCCGGTTTCGGTTTTTTTTTAAAAGCTTATTTTGTCGGTGAATTTTTGATATACCCCCTCATTCCAAAGCACATCAAAATCGGTCCAGCAGTTCCGGAGATATGGAGCGTAACACACCCACCCACCCACCCACCCACCCACCCACCCACCCACCCACAGACAGACATTTTTTAAAAATTACTTTTTTGGGGTCCATGGACCCCCCCTCGACTATTTCCGTTAAAATCTCAACTTTGAAATTTTTCATGAAATCAATACTTCCCTATACTGAAAGTATAGGAAAGTAAAAATGAGCGAAACACTTCGCCTGGACTTTCCTATACATTTAACTACATTGTTTTATATTTTCCAACACTTTTGATATACACCTGTCTAGACACGACTAGTTAAAGTAAATAGTTCTTATAAGTTGTAACATCTTGAAGGGGTTGAAGAAAGACCGACCGCTGCGCTGCAAGCATGAGGTTGGGTAAAATATACGGACTGAATCAACGGAAGCGCGGAAATTGATATTTGAAAATATATTAATAACTCGAGAAGTATTATTTTTAGTAAGAAATTACTCTTATTCATTTGTATTTAGAATTTCAAAATCGTTCTGATTTTAAAGCCAAAATGCCACGTTTCCATTTAAAAAAAAGTTATTTTTTACCGTGGCCGCCATATTAAAATTGGAAACTCAATTTTTTTTCTTAAATACAATCGAGAAGAATTTGCCCTACAACTTTGCTCTTGGGTTTGCAAGTCTATCTATTAAAATAAAAAAGTTAGCCCACACTGAACATTAAACGACTAGTGTAAGAAAACAACTGCTGTAGAAAGTATGTGAAATTCTTCTAAGGACAAAAAGATTACTAAGGGGCAAAAAATTCGATTTTTTGTAAAAAGATTCTCCTAGAGCAAACAAAAAAAGAAATCAATTTTTTAATTTTGTAGCGAAAATGAGGGAGGGGGGGGGGAAGGAGGAACAGTAGCCCCCCCAAATATTAAAGTATCAAAAAAATATTATGATATTCGGATTTTGCTATCAATGATGAGCTATATTGCTTTAACAGAAATATTTTATTGCCCCCCGTTAAATAAATAAAAGGGTACCAATTTTCAATAATTCATAGAGGGCGTCACAGTGAAATTATAGCAATGCGCAAAAAAACAAATTGTAGAAGATTCCCAGCTCTATCAGCTTAAAAAGTTTAAACAAAAACGTGTGGGCAGTTTTTGAGAAATATTTTTTTGAAAAATTCCAAAATTTTGGAGTGATGTCATTGCGAACGTTTTTATATTTTCAAAATTAATTATATTTCATGGTATAGTACCCTTGAAGGGCTACCAAACAAGTTGTAGTTGATTCCAATCAGATAACTGGTTTTTGAGCAAATGGGCGTTAAAGTCGAAATGTTCAAAAATTCGTAGTGGCCGCCATTTTAAAGCTAGAGAGTTCGGTAGAAAATCGTTTGATTTGTCCTTCTTTAATCTCCACTATTAAAATTTCCAAAATTCAGTTTCTGAAAAAAATGCTACCAAAAAAACATGTCTAACTTCCGCTTCCGGATTCGGTTTTTTTAAAAAGCTTATTTTGTCGGTGAATTTTTGATATACCCCCTCATTTCAAAGCACATCAAAATCGGTCCAGCCGTTCCGGAGATATGGAGCGTAACGGACCCACCCACCCACAGACAGACATTTTTTAAAAATTACTTTTTTGGGGTCCATGGACCCCTTTCCGACTATTTCCGTTAAAATCTCAACTTTAAAATTTTTATCAATACTTCCCTATACTGAAAGTATAGGAAAGTAAAAATGAACAAAATAGGTCGCTGGTACTTTCCCATAAATTTTTAAATATTCCCATGCCAATAAATGGCAGAAATAAAAAACTAATAAAAAAAGGTAACGCCCTAGTGGGAATTGGAACTCGCAGTAGCCTATGCAATATGATGTCCTACTATATCTGTATAGATAGTAGGCAGCGATAACTTCAGCTAAACCGCATGGAAGCAAAATAACTGCCCTACGACTAATTAGATATTGTGGGCATCAAACCAAAAATTGTTGTAAATAGTTTATTTGAAAAGTTATCAAAAATATACAAAAAATAAAAAATACTTTTTTAATTTAATAATAGGATACTTTTCATCGATTGAATATTTTCATTTTGAGTAATCAGGCAGTAAAGTAAAATTTTCAAAAATTCGTAGCGGTCTTCGTTTTGAAGATACAACATATAGGAATAAAACATTTGATTTGCCTTTAGATGCACTACAACACTATGTTATCAAAATTTAAAAAAAAGTTACAAAAAAAAGATACCAAAAAAACATGTTGTGATTAACACGTGATTGCTGCTGCAGTGTGCTGCCATTGGAGGTTAAGGCATAAAATCTAGGGATACTCAATGAGCATTCACAAGACATCAGTACATCATTGAGATTGTTTAATAAATCTACGTACAAGCCAATAAATGATCTAGAAAGAATATATCAAGCACCTTCGTTCCGCTTAACGTAAACTAGCTGCAGTCTACTGCTGTGATTTTGTTTTGCCCGACTCCATAACTAATATAAATATACTATAGCTACTGTATAATTTTCTTTACTTTTGCATAAAAAATTAAGAATGTTCTACAAATTACTACTCCTGTAGAATTTTATATGGAAATTATTTAATAGCTTTCATGTCTCAGCCATAATTTGTCAAATTCCATCTTATGATTTAAGAAATAGTTCAAAGTGTAGTAAGTAAAAATATGTAAAATCATTAAAGTTTAACGCAACAGTAATATTGCTATTAAGATGCTCTTGGTCTGAATTAAACTATGGTGCACAGTATGGGGGTTTTGCTTATTTATCCTTATTCTGCCTATGTAGTTACTTGGTTTGCGGTAAAAGCATGCAGTGCAATATATGCGGCCGAGGCATTAAATGAATAAACGATCTTCAAAAATGAGGAAAATAGGTTTTAAAACGGATATTAATTATATCTAAACTCATTGATGTTCTATTACACTACGATTAGATGTCAGGATCAAAAGGTAAACAATATTATATATAATGGTAATATTAAAAAAAATAGCACTGTAGATTTACCATGTAAACAATATTAATTTTGAATATGAGGAGTGTTGCTCATAAGCCGCTGATTTCCATGGTAATAAATAAATAGCCTGTACTATTTTCAAGAATAAAACAAAACCTTTTCCTATTTTATAAAAATTTCTTTGAAAAACTCAAAGAACTTACGCTGCATATGTATAAGTTGTCGAGGTTGCTTGTAGTTGGCAGGATAGAGCTTTTGGTAGGCCTCCTCGTCTGAAATGGCAATCACCTCTGGGGTAGGAATAATGAGCCCCGCACATATTGCTCGTTGCAGGTGATGCTCCTAATTTGCCAATAATATCAAGTTATTAGACGATATAAGTGTTAAAGGGAAGAGAAGATTGTGTTATATTAATTCGGTGTATATGAAGTGTTTACTAATATTAAAGGTAGGTAGATTGAAGTGTTTGTTTGAGAGTGACAGCTCGTGGAATGCAAATATCGAGGTTTAGATTTAAATTTCAGCCATAAATCTATGATCACTTTCGTAGATGCAGGTAATATAATGTAGAAAATACATTTGAATATTTGTGTTTGCCGGGCGCGTGTAGCGCGAATGAAAACCAATATGGCTGACACTTTCCTTCAAACAACTCCCTGGATGTCATTCGTGTACAAAACTTACGCATTCTTCCTCTTTTTCCATTCCAGACGGCATTTGAGGAACTGCCCGGTTGATCGCTGAATAATCAGGGAGATCCGGGAGTTCCTCAGCCATGTAAACAGGCATGGGCTTGCTTGCATCCAGGGCCCTCGCCCTAAACGAAAGCTTGGACATATTTGTTGACAGCTCGGACCACACGACAAGGCCAACATAAAATGCTCCTTAAAATCGACCTTCCCGTGCCTCGGACCGTCCGAGACGGGCACTAAACGATTCTTCGTGTTCTTTAGTACGTTCCCATTGTTTTTGTTTACACGCACTCAGTCACAAATACAGTAAAACAACTTTGAAACTTTGCATGTTGAGCGTGTAATACAGATAGCCATCATGGCGGCTCTGCCATGGAACCATATAAATTTTACTACCAACACGCAGTGCGCGGGAATCTTTTACGCACGTAGTATGGAGTGTGGTTCATTCATACTGAGCTAGTCCGGATTTTTAAATCTCCATAACAACTCCTAACAAGACCAGCAAATCATACAGCAATCATTTACGCGATTCCATCGTCACATATAGCAATATTTTCCACTTTGCAGTAGCAGAAAAACGTTCTGAAACTTCCTGAAAAGTGCTTGGTTTGACTAGAGAGTAGTGCAGCTCGTTTTTGGAATGTTTTTGCACGAACACTTCCGAGCAGGGATTAGACCAAAAATTACTTAAAACTAAAGCAAAACACCAAATACTACGGGTTAAAAAGGATCATACGATAAATGTTTGCTATATCTACAAGGAAAACAAATATGCTTTAAATGACAACTAGTAATTTTCATTATTTCGAGTCCACAGCGTCCATCAACTTCAGCACAAAAAAACTTCGACTAGTGGTGGGGAGGCTACTAGGAAATTCCCACCACTTTTAGGGTAGGGCCGTTTGTTAGCATATGACGTAACGCTACACGTGGAGGTTTCCCAGTTCAGTGACTAATTTTTCGTATTTTGCAACCATGTTTAGAACGCTTCTGCTCTCTAACGGAGTTTGCTTGCAAATAATAATCTGATGTCTGATATCGGTAAGGTAGTTTCCCGTATAACAAATGCGTACATTTTCTTATTGTGTAGTTTTATACTGCATGGTGTCGCTTGTGTAGTTATTCGTTTTTACCTAACATTACATCGAATTTTAACTTTCCTAGGATTGTGATTGTATATTTCGTACGAAAATAATGGCACTATTTGATTGTCGAAATATTTCGACATATTTCGAATGGTTACAGAAACTCATTTGAAAGCATTACATTCGCCAGCTACAAATACCCAATGCTAATGCATGATACTACGAGCAGTAGTATCATGATGCCAAATGTAGACAGAATTCAGGGAATCCCAATGAATTAAGACGCCGAGCAAACACGAGGATAACAATATAAGAAAGATCTGATTTGAACATACAGATATCATTGATATTAGAAACAGCAGACCCAACAATTAGCACCGCTCTGTTTTGCTTTTCGCGGTTATTTCAGTCATTCGGTCGCATTTCAAAATTTTCAAGTTGATCTAAAAGTCCAAATAATATAAATAAAAAAAACAAGATGAAAATAGAAATAAATGTAATAATAAATAATTAACTCTTAAAAAATTAATAATGTAGTGATAAAATAAGTGTTTTATTTTATTATTATACTATTAATTTTTTTAATAGTTAAATATTAATAACAATGTTTCACCACGTGCCTACCACACAGTCAATTCAAAATATTAAATGTATTATTATTTAGAATAATACTTTTGATAAAAGCAAGTGATACACGTCAATATTACAATTTACTTTCGGCTTAGACCGCGTCGTCATTTGGGAACTACGCCCAGCATAATCAGGTAAGAACCGAGCTGTAGCTTGTCTGCCTTTACAAGCATTTGCTCGAGAAGTTTGAGCAATATTCTTCCAGTGTTTTTATTCACTCTGAAGATGCAAGCTGCAATGTCTTGCGAAACGTTAGTTTGTATGGGTTCACAAACAGCTAACAGGCATAAGCCGATTAAGTATTATTGTCATGGCAAATTGGCAAGCAATAGTTATTTGTATAACAAGTGTTGAAAGTCCAGCTTTGTCGGTTGAAAATGAAGTTTGCAGCCGAGACGAGACTTTCAACAAGTGTTATTACACACTATTTTTTCAACTCCTACAGAGCAAGGAAGTTTAATATACGAAAATAACTATTTGATTTTTTAAAACAGTTTAACGTTTTATATCAATTTTTCATAATTTTTCGTGGAATATCCAGTATGTACATAGAAAATGTGCATGAAAATAAACAATAGATGACAAATGTAAACAAACTGCACAGTTAACCTGCGCCATTTTTGCGAGTGTTTTAGTTTTACAAAATTTGCATTTGATTAGAAGAAAAACATCAAAATGGACGAAAGCGATGAAGAAGTAGGATATCCATGTACCCCTCCGGAAATAGAAGAATAGGCAAGTAAAGCAACCCTCAATTTATTGCCGGAAAAGTCGAGAAATCGCTATCGCTATTAATATTTCTAATTGCAATAAGTGTTATTTTAATATAAATACCAATTAATATGTATTAATAATTAATCTCAGTAGTGTTAAGAATTTTCTTTAAAATAAATGTTTTATTTATTTAGTTTTTAGTTGATTTTTTTAAAAGTGTGTTGCAAAGTACTTTGCAACACACTTTGGTCACTTTGCCGCACACTTGCGAAAAACAACTGCTTTCAGCATTAAAAACCATCTAGAAAGATCAACTTTCAGTAGTAGGAGTAGAAAAAATACATTAAGATCAAATCGTTGTCCGCCCAAAGGTTTAAATAATCTAAGCATACGGTCCTGTTTAGGCAGGCAGGGCCTACGAACAAATGTTGCTCAAACTTGTAGAGCAAATGCTTGTAAAGGCAGACAAGCTACAGGTCGGTCCTTACCTGATTATGCTGGGCGTAGTTCCCAAATGACGACGCGGTCTAAGCCGAAAGTAAATTGTAATATTGACATTTCGAGAAACCGCGAAAGTCTCAAAGAATATACAAGTGATACACTCCACAATAAAAAATAAAAATAATTAAGAGGCGTTTCTATAAACGAATTCGAAATAACAGTAAACTCATCTCAAGACTTTCTTAAATTGGTTGTATTAAAAAAAAAAATTCATTTTTTTAGCACAAATTGCATGTTGCAAAGTTATTGTTTGACAACTTTGTAAAATAGTTCTAAACAACAGATGTTTTGTCCTTGGTCTCATTTTTAAAAAGAATTAATATATAAAACAGAAAAATTTATCCACTTTCGCGGTTTATAGAAACATTATTCAAAAACAGGCCAGAATTAGCAAAGAAATGTGATAAAATTAAAAATAGTGTAAGAAATGAATGGTGTGTTTTAAAAGAGACATCGGAAATTTAATGTGCGTACGTAAATAAGCAAAACACAGAATTCTATACAGTTTTACTAGATACATAAGTGAAGTCAGACGGCCATTTTGTAGGATGACAATATAGCCAATTAAAATGTAATGTAGCGCGATTACATTAACTTGTGTTTAACTAATAATAATTTCACTAGGAGCACTATTCTATAGCCGCTGTTTTAGTGAAATATTTTACGCTTCTTTTAACTTTCTGTTGCAATATTCTAACTTATAACTTATAACAAAATTTACTTAAGACAAAATATGCTATCATTGCGTAATAATCGAATACTTTCGCTATTTTTTAACTTTTACTTGAAAACCTGCAAATCGTCTCCTTGTTTCCGTCAATTTTTACAAATTACCGCGCAACACGCTTGCGACAATCTTCTAAAATTAGTTTTTGAAACTAAACAAATAGATTTAGTTGTTTATATTAACTTATATTAACAATGACATGTAAAACGGTGTAAAGTGTTGCAACGCTGACTTTGACCTTCTACAAAAAGGTGTCGAGCTTTATTTTCTGTAAAATAATTGTGTATCTTGTAAACCTATGTAGAAACCTGTGAAACAAAATTAGGTGGTTAAGCTACTGAAGCATAAAGCCCAGAGGGAACAACAGCGACTATTACGACTAGCGGTGCCTTGCAACCAATCAATCGAATTTTGAAGTATTCCAAGCCAACGGCTTACCCTGTTTTTGCCGAGCGGCCCGAGGAAAGACGATGAGAATAAAAATGCACTTATAAAAGTATTCGCGAAGCAAGTAGAGAGCGGTTTTATTACCTTTTACCGCATAAGTACATCCAAATTTTCCTGATGAATCATTCGAAAATTAAATTTATTTGAATTGCAATCATTCGATGACGCCCATTAGTAATAGACTATAGATACCTGTAGTTTCGACCAGAGTCGAGCAGTACTGGAGTACAAGTGCGGTACTAAAAATGTATAATCAAGAGTACTAGTAAGGCACTCAGTTTTGTGAGAGTCTTTTATTTATTAGGTACAATGACTAAGGCCTACGGGTTTTTCAAAAATCTACAAAAAGTTTGAGACATGAAAAAAATTTTATGTGCCACAAAATATGGAAAAAAAACTACAATATAAAAATTAATAAATGTTTAATTAAGTGTCTGCAAAACGTAGTATTATGTTAACTAGTCAACTGAAACTCAACACAATTCTTATACAGGCTGTATTAAATTATCTGGCCTATTGTTATCATTCTTATTATATAGCTACAAATTTGGTTAAATAAGAGAAAGGTATAACTTTTTATGCTGACTAAAATGCCTATCAAGTCGATATGCCAAGTACATATTAGATCGAGATATTACGTTATATTTGTTAAAAAACGCTTAATGTTTACAAAAAGCAATTGAATGTCTTCTTCTGCGGTTATTCCACAAAATAGTTTTGCTTAAAATTGAAAGGTCTGTATATTTTTGCATATTCTAAAAGAAAATTTAATTTCGAATAAATACTTTTATAGTAAGCATCATACTGCATCATAGATAAAAAATATAATACGTTTATATAGATAGGAAACTCTATAAACATACCACAATACATGAAATAGTACTGACTAAGATCGCAAATGGCGCTAAACATTGCATAGCGGGAAATTCAAATTGTAGGTAAAATTATACCATTTAAATGTATTAGTAAAACTACAAATATATCAGAAAGCGTTTTAATTCCATATAAAAAAATTTATAAATGAGGACCTACGAAATAAGTTAAATTTGTACAATACAGTTACTGGTGTTATTACAGGGTCTTTTGACAAACACATGTCCATATCAGTTCAGCTAAGATTACATAATATTACATTCAGTGATGTGGGGTGACATTTTCTGAAGAATATATTCTGAATTGGAACATTTTTAGGAAAATTTGCTCAAGGTTTTTATTGAAAATTTCCTGCTTATAAAATTACCCATCTGCGAATAGGGAAACACCTTGAATATGTAGACAACAAAGAGCTTCAGCTTAGCTTGTTGTTTTGACGGGAGTCGTTAACATAAAGAAAAACTGATTCATTAATCAGGTTCCGATTTAATATTTTCTAGACAACCCACATCACTGATTACAGCAGAAGTACTACTTAAATTTGGAAGTGTGATCTAAACATTTAAAACAAATGGAAGAAAAAGCACGCAGAAGCAGTAAAAATGAAATGCTGGTGTTACAAGACTGTACCACGTCCATATAATATTATTAGTATATAATACTAAAACGTTTTATAATATTAATTATAATGTCGATGATTGATAAGGCTTAGCACACAAAAATAATTTTGTTGAGAAAAATACGTCAAGGGATTATTCTACATTATATACAGGGCTTTTCGAAATTCAACATAAGCGAAACTTAATAAAATTGAATGTTTTTAAATTAATTTTATTTTTGAATAAGTCTTCTGAAACTATCACTTTTGTTACTTCTTTTACTCTTTTGATGTTGCTGGCATTCTCCCTATCTAACTTCCTCGCAGTTTTCCTTAAACCAGTGGCTATTTGATATAATTTTCTAGCCTTTGGACTTAATTGCTGTTTCCTTCTTACTTTAATCTCTTTTAATTAACTTTTCTTCGCAAGTCTCTGCGAAAAATAGGTGCTTCTGGGGAATTTTTCATTTTCAAATTTTTTAGCGGTGGGCTTCTTAGTATTTCCATCTCAGGTAAAATTTGGGGAGCATCCAAATTATTTGAAGATGTCCCAGGTAACTAAAGATGGTCTGGTAAATGTGAAGAAGGAAAACTATTAAATGTTAGATTCGTCTTGTTATGATGTTCCTAAAATTTCATATCTTCGCTAAAATGTACATCGCAGACTCTAAAATTCTGTTTCTTTTCAAAAACAATGTTTCGTCCTACAGCCTCAATCCAGTTCTTGCAAATCTATTAATTTACGATAATTATTTTAACAAAAGTTTGTGAAAACTACATTAAACTAATAATGTAGAGAAATAACTTACATCAGGATTACTTGGAAAAGTATGCATTTTCTTCTCATTATTTGTAAATTTACAATTTAAAACGCAACATTTGAACACCATGGTTATAAAACAGTCTAACTTAAACGTAAAATATCTGTAATCTAAATTGTGTGTAAATTATTTTCAAATTTCACAAGAACTGTCAGAGAATACCAAAACACCGAATTGTCAACAAGTAATTCACTTACCGTATCTTAGCAACCAAAATATATTCTGCAATTGCGCCATTGGTGATTCGAGTCAGAACTAAATTACCGATTGTATTTTTTAAGTTGACTTAACACACCGTGTACTGCATAGTCAGACGTAATAATTTGTTGATAAAAGACATCAATAATAACGATTAACTTTTATTTTTCATTATTACTTTTTGAAATAATTCGCAATAGTGGTTGTTCAATTGTTTTTTTTTTAATTAATCTTAATAAGCATACAGAATTACACATCTTTCCTAATTTAACCAAATTCTTAGTTCTAATAATAAGAAAATTAACTATAGTGCCAAGATCATTTGACACACCCCGTATAGTTATATTGTATTAATATAGTAAAGTTTAAATCACTAGAACAAAATAAATAATTTATTCTTAACCAAACTCAAAATTAAAAATTGTAAAAAAAATTCAAATTATGTTAACTTTGACACTTCTTTGTGAGCAAAATCTGATAAACCGTCTTTAAATGTAATTTCTAGCATAACTCTTTCAGTTTTCAAGACATACTCCTGTCTAATTTGTTCCAAAAATGGAAAGGTATTCTAAAAACAATATTTACATTTATTTATTACGTACTGATCATTTCAGCCACACTTCTTATCTGCATACAGTCGCTAAAATAACAATAAATGTCTTCGAAATCTGAAAGAAAATTATAAAAATGAGATTTTCACCTGGACACGCCTACCTACCTATACAGGGTGCTCAGAATAACTTGCACAGCGTATGAACTTCAACTATACGCGATACAAAGACGGTTTAATTAGATAAATGTTGTCTAATTATGGTAGCAAATGTAATGGTGATTTTGTTCTTCCCAAAACACCCATGACTTACTAGATGCAAGCAAAAAACTGAAAAATCGAAATTTGTTTATGGTAAAATCTCTTCATAGTAAAAATAGAAAAAAAATCACCAACTGTTTATTTTAAATCTTGCCTTTGATAATGACGTGTAAACACGTTGAAATACGTATAAGGCTAAGATAAAAAAAAACCTGTTCAAGTTAAGCATTGTTTTATTTACAATAAACCTAATGTTTTGTTTACATCAATTACGTTAAAGCACAGATAAGGTTAACACTACAGATATACGGTAAATATGTGAGCTATCGGCAGCTTGTTTTATATGATTAATAATCTGCAAAAAGATGGCGCTACAATGACAATTTATAATTAAGTCACAGATGACTGTAATTGAGCAGATTACTTAGCACATATTCAAACCAAAAGTTAGACAGCCATCTGCCATGTTTAATTGTCAAATCGCAATTTTTCGTAAATAATTAATATTCAAGCCAATTCTACTTAAATTATATTCATGATGTGACAGATGCACTTAAATCGGCGATAAAACAGTTTCCAACACATTTCAACAGTAATAAACAAATAGCGATTGCAGCGCCCTAAAATTGGTCCGGCGTGTTGTAGCCAAACTAACGCTAATTTCGTCTCCAAATATGGGCGGACATTTTGTTTAAAGGGTCGTATATCTGTAGTGTTAACTTTATCTGTGGTTAAAGTTACCCTACAGCTTACTACCGATTGTATTGTGCAATGTTGTTTAGAGTGGCGGTTCGCCCAGTAGGCAGTGCCTACCAATAATTTTTCAAATAAAAAAATTCAAATTGAAGTTTCGTTAAAAATTACTTTTATATATAAAGTGTCTAACATTAAAAATTGGCCGCTAAATAAATCAACCGGTGCCTTTAAAGACTGTTTGGCATACGCGAAGGCAAGCCTTGCCGCTCCAACTGATTCCCAGCCGCAAAACAATCATCCAATCTGTTATTCTTAATACCTCTGCATTCACATGGGCAAAGGAATACAATGGTCCGATGCCAAGAAATAGTAGGGATATTTCAGTTCAGTAACGACAGTGTAGACTGTAGGCGCGCCTATACTTGTAAATTTGATTTGGATCAGTCAGTGGCAATCATATGTAGCGTATAGGGTACGGTATATTACACCAAACAAGTTTATTTGTTGTATATGTAGATTGCACGTTTGCTGCGAAGATGAAAAATTTCATGGATCAACTTTTAAAAAACAATATTAATGGATTCTGTGTCGAAAATTAAACAGAAATTGTTTTTAAACTTGAACAAGTTATGAGTAGTATGGTAATATCGATAATCGATTATTTTGCAGCTATGAAAGGGAGGCGGATCAGCCTTGTACAAAGAAAATAAATTTTTCTTAAATGTATAGTGACTAGTGAGTGGTGTAAGGAAGAGTATGGTGTTGCAACTATAATATCATTTGTCTATATAAAAAATGCATCTTAAGAGTTTGACAATCTCGGAACTTCTTATAAGATTTACGCGTAGATGGCGCTCTTAACACTTCAAATTTAAACAATATTTAAAATTTGGCGCCGTTTTGATAAGCCTTTGATCACTACTTGACACTTTTTAAACCTTATTCTGTGTACAACACTTGTTTAATAAGGCAAAGTTAATTACTTAATTTCGTTTTTACTTTTATTTATGAAATACGGAAGTAAGTGAAACATTTACATCACAGTTTTACGAAATGTTTATAGATTATTGTAGTTATTATTGTAGTTATTTTTGTGGTAGTTTTTAGTTGCCACAATAAACTGGTGATCTAATTTACAAGCTCTACTGTAAATAAAAATGCAACGAAAGTTTGCGTACCATTACACGAAATTTGTAATTCGTTACCATTAGTTTATAGTAATTGTTCCAAAGTAACACGTTAGTGGCCTCGTTCCTTATCGTCGCGTACATACGAATTAGTTATATCTGCAGTGAACATTCTGAAATTTATTTGTAAATTAGTTTTATCATATAAGAACGCTGAAGAAACTTTTCCAAATTTCTGTTATTAAGGAATATCCGCCTTTTATGTTTAATCTGAATGGTGTCATTAAAATGCTTACTACAAATAAAATCATTTTCGGGAATTTTCCTTTTAAAATTTCTACTGCGATTCTCGCGTTCTGTTTTAGTCTGTAATTCCATCAAAGTTAGCAATTATAGGTAAACTAAATAGGCACATTCACGTTGGGAACAGCAAATAATGATAAATCTTTGTTATCGCCTTTTGATAGGCCGCACAAACAACGGTATTTTGGCATTTTTAGCCTAAAATATTACCGTGGTAATAAATAAATAAAAAAACTTTATACTTGCCAAATTTAAAATAAAATTGACCTTTACAGTTGCGCCATCTGTTGATAAAAGTTACAAGGAGCTCTGAGATTGTCAAAGTTTGAGGATGAAAACAATTGAATAGAGTGCAAACACCATACTCTTCTTTATATCACTGTATAGTGTATAGAAGGTCAATTCGACGAACATTATATTTGTTCGAAATGTTTATTTATATATGCTTTGCTGTTTGTTGATGTTTGATAAGAATAACAAGCATAATTTTTGAAATAACGATTTTTTTAGTTTTTTAATTTAAATGTTAAATTGTGTATGCATTTGCCATTGCCTACACTCAAATCTTGAACCCACAGAACGCCACTGGTTGCTTACATCACAATCTGTACTTTATCCTATTTATACGCTTTAATATAACACGTTTATAGAATAAAACTAGAATCCATTGAAAAAAATTAATATACTGCTTAAAAATTAAATTATTACAACAAAAAAGTATTTATGGCGTCCGCCTGTCCGACGCGTTTGAAGGACTCATTATAGAATTAAGCTCAGCTATAATATGAAGGTAATATCTTGGATTGTTAGAGGCGTAATGTGGATATATTAAGACAGTTTTCCTCACTACACGGAAGAAAAATACTTACTGTTTCATAGGAACGTTCATTTAACTTTCATTTTGAGAGAACAGGCTGTATGGAATTTGGGAACCCCTTCTTACCACACTGCTCGCTGATTATATACAGTGCGGTATTGGCTAAGGTTAATTATTTAAATTATTAGGCATACCTTGTTTAATAACAATAACACGTTAGTTTAGATATAACATCGTGAAGGTGGAAGGACATCGCCTAGGGGGAATTTCGGCGCCTTCCAGGTTTTTTCCACTTCTTTATTTATGTTAGATTTGGGTCATTTGCCTCATATTGTTTATAAATTATTAAGGTGAAAATAAATTCAAATATCCGATATTTTTATTTGTAGCGGAGTAATAAAGTAGACTTTTGATTTTAGCACCAATAAAAGTTTCGCAGATGTACTCCAGTGGAATAAAAAACTAGTTTTATTATACACCGTTTCCAGTTGCTTCAATTGGTTTATTAAGTTACACCGCCGTTCTTTTTCATGAACAAATATAACAAAAACGAAGGAAACAATAAACTGATAAGAAAGTGCGTAGTTACATAGTCTCATATAAATGACTGTGTTATGACCGTGGATACCATACTTAACCCCTAAAGCTATAATTTATGTTTGTTAGGTAACTGAAAAATATTGACAAAAAAAGAGGATACAGATATTATATTCTACAAAAAATTAACGTTTCCTGGACAGACGTACTACGCTGTTTCGAAACAACACTTGAAAGGTTTTAACAATATGACGCCCCAAACAAAAGTACAATATGCATATAAAATCCTAGAGGGAAAATGTTAATTAAGTCCTATTTTCAAGCCATTCGGTTTTTTTTTGTAAAATAAGGTTATGCAATATAAATAAATACGCATTTTAAAAGTGGCGTGGTCATTATTATTGTTCGTAATAAGTGTAATAATATTGCATAATACAAGTTGTCAGAATAGAAATGTATCACATTCTATTTAAAAAACATAAGAAAAATATGACTACATTTTTAAAATTTAAATCATAAAAGAAAAGTTAATAAAATATTTCATTGGATCTGAAGAAAATTAACCGATGATCAGTATCTAATTACTTCTTAATTAAATTTTAAGATTACTAAAGTGAAATATAAAATAGGTAAGAAGTTGCTGTTATATTTAAAGGTTAAATTTGTAAAAACTTGGCGCCGTCCATATGAGTCTGTTTGCATATCCTTGTTTATTAATCATTTTTATATTTTCTGCTTTATAATCTGTTGTTTTCGAACAAGAGACTTCAAATTAAACAAATGTATTTGCGTATTGTTACATTATACTAAATAACATTTTGCCGAAGTTTTTTAAAAATAAGAAAAATGAGTTCTTAAACTTTTCTGTATTTTGCGGTAATGTGTTAACACATAACATCTTGGGGATGACTAAGTACTTATAGAGTGCAAAATTAGTAATACAACGCAGTATTGACATCTGACAAAATGCTTTTAGAAGAGCATCTTGGCTTCCGGATTGAAGACGTATTATCGGTGCTACCGCTGCCGATGTTTCGTCTACGGTTACACGGAACATCTTCATGGCTGTAGACTGCTGCTGCAATACAACAGTTGTATTACAGAGTGCTCGTAGAAACAGCAAAAATTCTAAATCGGTTTTCATTTACTATGTTAAAACGGCTAAATGATTCAGTAATTGTGCTCTAACTACATTTAACTGTCTACGTCATTACTCTTTACGTATAGTAACCATTCTTAACTTTTACGAGTGGATTATATGGGAATTTTATTTTTAATATGGTTTTATACTACTATACTTTGGAAATTTTAGGACTTTTAAACTTCGCTCCTCTTCGCCTGAGCGTGTCAAGAAGGAATTTGAAACTTATCCAACACTCTTAAGATCATAGCCAGTATATTATGCGTCATTATAGCATTTATGACCAGTGCTATTTGTGCTTAGTTGTGAAAACAGTGACTATACGAGAAGTTCCTGTATAATCAAGGGTAATACCACGAGAGGTGAACATTTTTTGAGAACGTCTTGTGTTTACGCAAATTATTGTGCCAAATTTTCGCGAAACAAAAACACGTTGAAAACTGCGCGAAACAGAAGGTTGAGTGGTATTGAGTGTTTTCGTTAAGCGCAATTTACAATAATATACATGTAAACACAAAACATTCCCCTAAAAGATTTTTGATCGCGAGCGGTATTTGGAAAGATTATTCAACAATATTCTAACACAACATACTTTACCGTACTTTTTTTAAATATTTTCATTTGTTAATCTAAGTTGCAGGCTTCCGCGGCCGTTGTTAATAACATCTAGGGTTTCGGGTTGGAGCCGCGTCATCGGTGCATGAACTGCCGACGTTTCATCCTCGGTTGCACGAGACATCTTCAGGGCTGTGGTCACTTTGGGATCTGGAACACAACTCTTCCAGATCCCAAAGTGACCACAGCCCTGAAGATGTCCCGTGCAACCGAGGACGAAACGCCGGCAGTTCATGCACCGATGACGCGGCTCCAACCCGGAAGCCTAGATGTTATTTTCATTTGTTGTTTCAATGGAGAAAGTCCCGAAACGTGTATTATCACTTCTTTTGCTATATGAAACTAGAAACTTCACCTTGACTTTAACAAGAAAACAAATATTTAAATTAAGGCATCCCGCTGCTTGAAAACACGATGACATTAGGGCTTTTCGCTATAATATGGTTTTACTGGGCGTGATATCAAAAATAAAGCTATGGTATTGACTTATTTAATATAGTTAAAAAACATGAAGTCCAAAGGTGTCAAATCGGGAAATCGAGCTGGCCAGTCAACCATTCAACTATTTTAACTACCTATCAGTTAGCTCTAGTTCAAAATTTTTCATTTGTTACATACTTTTGAACTCTTCAAATAAACTATTTATACCGATTTTTGCTCTGAAGTTACACGTTTATGTTCCATATGTTAGAATTTGATCTCAGCCATCGCATAGTCTTAGGGAGTGCTGGTACAGCAACCTATTGCACATGCCATCGCAAGTTCAGCTCCCCTCTGTAGCTTTACTTTTTCTTAAGCCTTCTTCGTTTCTTTAATTTTTGTTAAAACAATTGTATAATAATAAAAAAAAATAAATGTCATTGTTGTAAAGTTGTAGGCTATGTTTACGCCTAGAACTCGACTGGAAATTTAAAAATGACCAGGCACCAGTACGATGATGGACAAAGCTGCAGTCTACATTACACTCCTCAGAACCTGCCCAAATGGTGAATTTTGTAAAACACTTGATATAATCTAAACTATTATATTAAGCAAAAACTTTTGTTAAATAAAAGCAAATATTTTCTCTGCTGAGTGATTTTCATAATACGCTGTATAATATTAACAAACAATTGATTAACCGATGGTTCATTAATCAATTAGTAATAATCGATTATCATTTAATTACGTAGTCAACATTTTTATCCCAGCCCTATTACAGCAACTCAAATTATTTATTTTTGTCTAAAACTTATTTTTTTGTGGCAATGGTAAAATAGGTTAAGTTTGATACAGTGGTAGTTCAATATATTGTGCTTCGAGTATAATTCTAACTGTCGGCTAATCGTCTGGCGCTTACGGCTTTGCCGAAAACTCATGTATGCTATCCTTTATAATTCCTGATAATGAATCGATTGATGATTATATCAGGACCTATTTTTAGAAATCACCTTTAAGATTCCAGCGAGTCCGATGTGCCTGTTTGTGCTTGTTTTGGCGACGATTAATAACCTCAAATGACCAAATCCAGACTAACCAGTCATAATAAAAATAGAGTATTATTTTGGTAAACAAAAATTGCTAAAATAATAAACAAAACAGACAAATATAAAGTAAGTTTTAAAACAATTAGAAATATCTTAAACACTTCGGTTACTGCAAAACCAAAAACAGATGATTTGCTAAAATAAGGCATTTACAAATTAAATTGTTGGCATTGTAATTCGTTTTATATAAGCCAAACAATTAGAAATTTTGATATTAGGTATAAAGAACACGTACGTTGTTACAAATACAAACACCCACATAAATCCAATTACGCTAAACACCTACTAGAACACAATCATTCAATGACATCTAATATAACACTACAAAATGTTAACACTTTTGTGTTGATAAACGTAAATTAGATATACTAGAAGCTTTTGAAATTCACGAACATTTAAAAACTGTACCTTTAAATGAGCAAACTGATCTCTTAAATTCTCCGCTATTGAACATTTTGGAATAAGAAATCAAGTCATCTGCAGGCGATTACCGAGATCAAGTCACCAAATTCTATTGCTATAAAAACACTAACTGTTTTCTTTCTAATATAACCTTTGACAATGACATGTAAACATGCCGAAATACGTATAAGGTTAAAATAAATAAATATTGTTGAAGTAATAAAGTATTTTATATACCTATAATCAATAAATATACAATTGTAATTTCAAGATGCCGAGGGCTACATAAAAGTAAATGTGTACATGCATATTGAAAATTCCGTGGCATTTTTAATAAAACAAAATCTTGGTTATACAGGGTGCTTATCCGGAGATGTCCACCATTGCTATATTCGTTACTACACTTAAATAAGTAAAGAATTTTTAACTTGCTGTTCGTTTTAATGGTGTTTGCAGAAAATGTAAACTTGACTGTTTTAGCAGTTTGTTTGCCACGATATAGAAAAATGTTATTAACTCAAGCTTTACAACTGTATAGCTTTATTGTAAATATTCTGGAACGACAATACAAAATACGCATTAGATGCAGCTGTAAAATGTTTGTTAACAATGTTTTTTTTTAAATAAATAGACAAAACAACCAAGTTTGAATTGTGCATACATGGAAACTGTAAAACTTAGTAATATGAATACTTTTTTATTCGCGTCGGCGTTATATTTCGAGATATGCTAAAATATATAGAGCACACCAGGGGCGGCTTGTTAGATTAGAAACAGGTAAAACGGTTTTATAAACAAGAAATTTGGTCATACCCTAACGCCCGCTGCAGGGGAGTACCGGCACTTATGTCTCATGAAAAACATTTTTTTAGTATTTCCGATTTTAATTTCGAATAACTGCATCTACAGATTCACCGCCAGAGTGGTGCAATAATGAGGTAAATGGTTATTTTATTCCACACGGAATTTTTGTTACCGATCAAGCAAAACAGTTTTTGTAAATAATAACGCCTACAAAATCAGTGATGCAGTTCATACCACACATTTTTAAAATGTTCTGTTCTATGAATTGACGATACTTTGAAAGTTAATAATTTTGTTGGGTATTGCTAATGTCGACATTAGTCTTTCCAAACCTGAAACTTATTTGTATTTTTTTATTAAACTTTGATAAAAGCGTTTCAAATAAATTCTTACACGATGTCACTTAACAAAGAAGCATTTTGTATTTCAAAAGACTTGCTCACAATGAAACACCAAACTTCCTTATATGCGAAAACTCAAAAAGAACTCTGAGCTAAAAGAGAAGCGCTGTAAAATATCAAGTCATGCGCTTGCAGTAATATTTCCGGTAGGATATACGTTGTCATGGTAACCACGTACTCTGGTTCATTTTAGAGAAAGCCGCATAAATCGCTTTACTTCAAATGCTTTTACCGTTTAAATATTTGCTTATAACTTCTTATTCTCGATACAAAAAATACTCTTGTTTTAAGCCGATTAATCAAACGGTTTTCGAAAATTTACATTTTTGTAAAATATCAAGTTGCTATAAAAGTTTTTGTTTCTCAAGATGTGCGAATAGTACGTAAAATGAGTTCTGCAAGACCAACGGTTAGGAGTCAAAATAGCGCTTCATTAATAGCGCTGCCGTAAATAGCGCCAGCAAAAATTAGGCCGGTCAAAAACAGCGCCATCAAAAATATCGTTGGTAAAAATAGCACCTTAAAATGGACGCTATGATAAAAGCTGGATTTAAGGTTTACACAAGTTAAATCGAACGTCTATCAAAATGCAAAGTATTTGTACGGCGACGTTTTTTAAGGCGTTAATTTTGTATCCTATTTTTGCTGGGAACATATTTGACCGGCGCTATTTTAACCGGCGCTGTTTATGCCGGCAAATTTTTTTTGCGTTTTTTGACCGTGCTATTTTTGCCGGCGCTATTTTGCCGAGGCTATTTTTGACGGCGCTACTTTTGTCGGCGACATTTTTAAGGCCCTTGTTTTGCCGGCAACATGTTTGACCAGCGCTATTTGTGCTAGCTAGCTCTCTCTTTGGCGGCGCTATTATTGGCGTATAGCGGGACGAACTATGCTTAGAGTTAAAGGTGCCTTTAATACCTTGAATGTAAGTTACCGCAAACTCACCGTAACGGAGTTACAATTTTAATGAATTTGTAAGATTAAACAAGTAGAGAGCAGAAACTGAAGTACTGAATAGCATTGGCAATAAAAGTTGTTTAGTGAGACCTCGTCTTTGTATAGGCTTCTTTTGTTTTAGCAGTTACAGTTATTGTAAATTGTTTTAAACATTAATTAATTAATTAGACATACTTGGAATCACCAAAACTTTTATAGCAACTTAATTTTTCACAAACATTGCACTATCTAGAAACATTTCAACAAGTACCGTTTTTATTTGGAAAATAAGATTTTTGGAGCGAATATTCAAAAAGTGTAAAATTCCAAAATATTACAAATGTGCTTCCCCCCCCCCCCCCCCGTTTAGGACACCTCTGATAAACTTATTCAAACAAAAATATGTAGAAATACTAAACTAGACTGTGAAACTACGTGAGTCCGTGCCAAAATCGAATCGGTCGAACGTTAGGTGGATTTGGACTTAAAATATTGGCAAAGGTTTACCACATGACGCGTTAATAAAAAAACAACGGAAACGCGTATTGCTTGACCACGACGAGGTTAATCAATGTTGCGGTTAATCCTGCTTCCTGCAATGCGGTCAAAATTAATACTGATAAGAGGCGTTTGGAAAAAATTACATCTTTCTTACAGGAGTAGATCCTCCTGTCGCCGCTGGTGACAGTAGGCGTCGCGGACTCGCGGCTGTGCATACCAGAAATTCCTGCCAGCGCTGCGAAGGTCGCGAGTAGTCGCAAGGCCTTGTTAGGCGCCACCAAGAGCGGGTCTACGAATTGCAACGGTCGCTTTAGCTCCGGTATCGCCGGTCTTCCGCGGCTTCGACGGCCCGTTCCCTAATTTCAGAGTTGGACTGGCCCGCGAACTTTAATTGATAATCAGAAAAATGAAAAAACGAGGTTGCTTCTAACTTCTGCGTTGAAATATGAAGTTGGTTCGTACATTTTCTTTGTTTGTGAAACATCAAAGCAGTGTAAACCGAAGTTTTGCAAATTTGTATTGGAGACTTCAACGATGCGTTAGAAGCTTAGAATAGTTTTAAAATTTTAAAGAAAAGTTGAATGTTAGCATAAAAATGGAAATTATTGAAAAGAAAATGCAGTTTATTTGGAATGTGATAAGAACTCAACGTTTCATATAATTTTTGAAAATGATGTTAATTAATGTTTTTTTAGATACATCGTTATAAATGCCACAACATACCAATCACATAAATATTTTGTTTTTCAAAGTGGACCCAACTGTATACTGATAGTTTGGAAAATTTCTTAGGCCATTTCAACTTTACCGAATTAATAAATATTTGAATAGGGCTTTTAATTCTGATTTCAACGATGTGCCACAATTTGTATTTTGTTTAAGTTTTGAGCATTTTATTACAGAAAATAAAAATTTTATAAGAGTGCCAGGGAAAGACCACGTCATTTAATTTCTTTTGAAAAAATTCTAGTAGGCCATGAACTGACGGAAAAGGAATTTTTGTTTTGAGCGTAGGCAGCAGGTTAAGTTATTTTTTACAAAAACAAATAAATGACACAGTTACTAACACACAGATTAGAGAGTTTATTTTAGACGAGCTTCTGAGCATGTTTTACAAAGGTGTCAAATGTTTTGAACATTTATTTAATAATTGCTTGTATTAGTGCAGTTCTAGTGTTATCTGTTGTATTTATTTAAATTTGTTATGTCAGTTGCAAACATAAAAACTGCAAGTGGAATTTTCAGTAAATTGTGTATGTTAGAAAATCTGTCATTCATTTCTTTTTGTTAAAATAATTTAACCTGCTGCCTACGCTCAAAACAAAGTTTCCTGAAACTTTCGTGTATCTACGGTATCTAAAGGTAAAAGTAAATAAAAGCAGTGTTTTGTTTTACTTCCATCAGTTCATGGCCTACTAAAATTTTTTTTAAATAAATTAAATGACGTGGTCTTTCCATAGCACTCTTATGAAATTTTTATTTTCTGTAATAAAATGCTCAAAACTTAAACAAAATGCAAAGTGTGGCACATTGTTGAAATCAGAATTAAAACTCTATTCAAATATGGAAAAATTTTAAATGCCAACCATATGAAAAGAAAAAGTTGACAGTCGAAAATGAGCAATGGTAACAGTTATACCAAATCTAATTAAAAATTCAGATTTAACATAAAAAAGTGTTTTAATAATGTGTAAATTAGAAATATGTAATATAAATGACAAATGAGTTGTAGTCGAAAACAAAAAATCCAAAATTTCAGTTTTTTTAGGTGTATTCAGAAACTAAGCACGATAGTTTTAATATTTTTTTTCAGATTATTAGTTAGCATAAAATTCTACAACTTTTCTCTAATTTAACCATCGTCATATCTCTTCAAATAAGCGAGATCCCCATAGTTAACACGCTTTTTGATACATCCTGTATATACTTTTAGCAGTTGTTTTTTGAACTTGTCAAACTATACTCTTTCACTGTATTCTTTTTTCATACAAAAGTTTATACGTAAGTCCCACATTCACTTCATGTTTGTAACGTTTTAAGGTTCATTCAACAGAACATTCCGCATTTTTGGCATTTAACTAAATGTATTACCTGAGCAGGCAGAAAGAAATTGAGTTCTATTACCTGTCTAACTAACAGGCAATAGAAATAGATCTAAACATTATTTGCAAAAATTTTCTAACTTTCGTATTAAATTCTTAAAGTTTAACATGTGCAGTGGTCTTCTTCACAATGGGGGTTTAACTTGCTATTTACAGCGGTATTTGGTGTTTGTTTAAAGGTAAACCATAGTGTGACTCTTACAGAACTTTTAGCTGCAACACGATTTTTGTACGGCGATATAATTGTGATATCGATGTATACTTATTTTTTTTAATGCCGCATATTTATTCATAATAATTTTGTATTATGTTATCTATTTCTACTTTCGTATACTTTCAGTGTAGCGAAGTATTGATTTCATGAAAATTTTCGAAATCGAGATTTGGACGGAAAAACATGGTTTTTAAAAAATGTCTGTCTGTAAGCGGGTGGGAAATAAGCTTTTAAAAATATACGGAACAGGAAGAAGAAGTTAGACATGTTTTTAATAGCATTTGTTTGAAAAATTAAATTTTTTAAATCTGAAAACGGAATCTGATAAAAACCGCAGGGCAAATCCAATGCTTTTTCCGAACTTTCCACCTTCAAAATGGCGCCCAATACAATGGTTTTGCAAATTATAACATTAGCACCTTATTACTTAAAAAATGAGTTAACAGATCGGGATCAAATTTTTTACGGTAATAGCCTTATAGAGACATAATGTTACTGTGCACCAGAATGTTCGAAAAAATAAAAACTATCGCCTAAAAAATATTTTCGAAATTTTGGAAATTTTCGAAAATATTGCTCAGAAACTGGCTATACGATTTTCTTTAAGTTTTATAGGTTGATGAGCGACTTTTTGGTTCAGTTTCAGTTCTCTTATTTCTCTGTGACCACTTCTATAAATTTTTGAAAATCAAAAATTTGTACTCCTAAAAGTAAATTCGTATGGAATTAATTGTGGGGAGATCCGAAGGCAGTTTCGCACCTGGACCCCGACACCATATTTACGTTTCTGTATTATACTCCTTTATTTAACAAACAAAAACCTATAAAAAAATTTCTGTTTAAGCTAAATTGCTCGTGAGTGATAGTAGAATTCAGTTCTCAACTTAACTTTTAGGTACAGCAATACTTGGGGGCGTAAAGATTTCTCCTCTTGCTCCTTTTTGGTGTACGAATTTTTGGTTTTTGTTAATCCCAAGGAGTCTTTTCAAAAAAAGAAAACGATTTTTTCTCCTTCTCTCCTCCTCCTTCTTCATCTACTTCTTTCTCACTCCCTCCCTTTCTCTCTTTTTTTCTTCTCTTTTCCTCTCTCTATCTCTCTGTCTCACATCCATGCGTTGATCGAAGTATACAAGTCCTACAGCGCGTGACCGAACTACAGCTACCTATTAAACCGAGTCGATTTTTGCTTCACTGTTGTCTCTCTTTGCAGTCAGTATTTAAATAAACGTAAAAATTCCTAAAAAGTTGATATTATTATTTTTATATGAAAGCTTTAATATCACGCAGCATGAAATTATAATGTTACTATTATGCAACTAACTATATTCTTGGTACAGTGTATGGTAAGAGTAATGAGATGTTATTGTAATCAATGTAGGAGCGTAAAACGTCAACAATAAACTATTTAAAATATATGTTAAGTACCAATAGTGCTTCGCTTATTTTTTCATTACTCATTCACTATGACGCCTTTTATACTTGGTATTTGGTTTTTAATAAATACATACCTTGTTTTACTATAAAAAAAAACAAAACATTATTTTAACTTTGTCGTGGAAAATGAGTGTTTTTGATATGATGCAGTGATAGCATCGATGGCGCTTGACGCTAACCAACGATGTTAACATCGATATTTTCTATACGGTGCGCATGCTTAACCTGCGGCGACACGGGTAAGTATTGTTTCAATCTTTAATCACTTGAACGTTGCTACTTACCTGTAGTTCTACTGTAATTCTCTTGTTAAATATAGGACGTATTCAGTTAAAATGATTAAGAACCGTATTGGCGTAAGATAAAATTCTCGCCTAAACGGCATCTGATCAAGCCCTCTGGTGTCTAAATGCGTCCCTGTCTGCATTTAATGAGACATTTTTTGAATTCTATATTTTAATAATTAGGACAATTTTGTCTGGGAAGTCTATATAATTCTCCCAGAGAAATCTGTCCTTAGCTCTAATTCCTCGTTCTCTGTTATTTACCTATACGTTTGGTGTCATCTCTTTGTTACACCTAGAATGTATTTAAATAGGAATTATTCTGGTGATTGAGATAATCAACGATTATAGTCAGTGATTATTTGCATATAAAATACTTAATTATTTACAATATTTATTTATTTTAACCTTATACGTATTTCGGCATGTTTACATGCCATTGTCAGAGGTTATATTAGAAAGTAAACAGTTAGTGTTGTTATAGCAATAGAACTTGGTGACTTGATCTCGGTAATCATCTGCAGATGACTTGATTTTTTATTTCAAAATGTCCAATAGAGCAGAATTTAAGAGATCAATTTGCTCATTCATTAGCGGTACAGTTTTTAAATGTTTGTGAATTTCAAAAGCTTCTAGTATATCTAATTTACGTTTATCATCACAAAAGTGTAAGCATTTTATGGTGTTATTAGATGTCATTGAATGATTTTGTTCTAGTAAGTGTTTAGCGTAATTGCATTTATGTAGGTGTTTGTATTTGTAACAAAGTACGTGTTCTTTATATCTAATATCAAAATTTCTAATTGTCTGGCCTATATAAACCGAATTACAATGCGAACAATTTAATTTGTAAATGCCTGATTTTAGCAAATCGTCTGTTTTTGATTTTGCATTAAACAAAGTGTTTAAGATGTTTCTAGTTGCTTTAAAACTTACTTTATATTTATTTGTTTTGATTGATCTCTTAAATTCTTCTCTATTGGACATTTTGGGATAAGAAATCAAGTCAGCTGCAGACGATTACCGAGATTAAGTCACCAAGTTCTATTGCTATAACAACACTAACTGTTTAATTTTTAATATAACCTGTGACAATGGCATGTAAACATGGCGAAATACGTATAAGGTTAAAATAAATAAATATTGTTAAAAGTAATTAAGTATTTTATATACAAATAATCATTAAATATGGACTTTAACGAAGTAAAGCTAGAATTTATTAATAAAGATTATAGTCAGTGCATTTTTCATGCTGCTTGAAAGAACCGGGAAAAGTTCTGATGCTCGAACTCTCTGATCTGAGTGCGTCCCTGCCTCTGTTTGCGTGGGCGTTTAAGCTATTGTTAGAGAATTATTGTCATTAAAAGGCTGCTAAACTTATTTACTTTAAAAATTTTGACATTTTTTTTGGGAGAAGTATTGGAACTTTACGTAATCCTTTTTTTGCGTAGATGTCTTTCTGCTTTATAGTTTTAAAGGCGATGAAATTTCGAGAATGGTTCGTGCACGTTTGTCATTAATAAACACGCGAACAAAAATATTTTTGTTGGAATCTTTTGGAGAATCATGAGTTAACCAAACTAAAATTACTTAATAGGTATTAGTTACTTTAAGTACTTTAAGTTATTCTTAAAACTTGTAATGGCCTCGTAAATTCCGAAAGAGTGTTCAAATGGATATTGGTCCAGTCTAGAGTTTCGGTTTTCCCAGTGTTTCATCATTCGCCGGAACGGGAATTAATATTTACTGAATTTTCGGTGATTCCCGGAAATTGGTGGAAATTTTAGTATATTGAGGGTTTTATTAATAAAAACATGTTTTTGAGTTAAAAATTGTATTTGTAAAAACGTGCATCTGTTTACACGTAATTTTTGTACTACGTAAATAAACATATCTTTTGTTATAACCATATATTGTTAACCGAATGTACAGTACCTAGTATATGGTAGCAAAATAGTTTACAACCAGGCAGCACTGAATAATAACACATAAAAAATATTTATACAAAGAGAAACTAACAAGTAAAATTTATAAAATAGCGTAATTTATTAGTAATATAATAACATATCTTTAATAATAATAAGATCATATGCTATTGTTTTATTTCCATACTATTCAAAAATATAATATTACTGGTTAAAACAGTCAACAAAATAGCCTTACAGGTGCATTAATGCATTAGGTTTATTCATAATTATAATAACTTAAAGAAAACCATAAAATAGAGTCGACTGACTGGTAGTGACACTGAACGCTAAGAAACACAATAATTTCGAACTAATTTGTATGATTTCATGAAGAACTATTAGTCTCTGAATATAATTATAACCAACACTGCGACGCCGCACCCGAGCCGGGCGATATCGAGTTTCCCAGATCCTCAGGTTAATCCCCTAATACCAGGAGCGAAATGTCCCATGTGATAAATTTTAAGTATGGTAGGCTTATGGCAGGTAAGATAACCTATTTCAAAGTATTGTACCTAGTTTACCGTTTTTAAAATCTTGTTTTATATCGTTAAATCACTTAAATTAGGCAAACACCCAAACAAACTAATAAATAGATGGTTACGCTTGGCGAATATTCGCATTTGCCAAATACTTTCTCAAATCAGCTGAATATTCACCAAATTATGTGCACTACATGAAAATAGCACTAAATTGCAAATGTTTCGTAATATTTGAAGATATAATTAAAATTAATGTACATTGAAGCAAAGCTATAATTTCGATAGCCAAAGGGGAATGCTATCCTCTTATATGACGCAGATTTACCACGTATTGATTATCGGAACTTGGCTGAATACTTGGTTTGAGTTCGCTAATATTCCGTACTTAGTCGAATAGTTGGACTAATATTTGGAATTTTTTCGAATAATTGGCATAATGTTTGGTAGTCGACCAAATATTTGGCCGAATATTCGGCAGTTTGGCCGAATTAATTACTTAATATCCGCCGAACTGCTGGTCGAATATTTGTTATTAAAACGCAAGAGACCGGCCGGTAGTATTCGGTATTCGGCTAGTAAAAATTACTATTCGGTAAATCCCTAGTTTTTTTGTATCATTTGATACTTACTTTGGCAATCAAATCAATGATTAAATAGTTATTTGTAAGTACGAGAAAGGACACCTGAATTTTTCCGTACCAGGCAGGCGTGAAATTTTTGATCGAGGCGTAGCGTAGCCGTGAACGAAAACACACCGTATATGGAAAAATGCATGTTTTCTACGTTTCTTATCACCGCGACCGTTTGAAAAAAAAACACTAAAAAAGGTATTTTCAAAATTTTAAATTTGATATTTGTTATCTGTCATTTTGACGTTTTTGTAATTTTTGTGGTAAAAACTTTGGGTCAAAAGAAGAGATTAATATAAATAGCTCAACTTTTTTAAAGAAATCTCCCGAGGTTATATTCACCAATGTAAAAAGTTTTGTTAACATTTATAATAAACAAAGCTGTATGTAACAATAAAGATTGTAATTGCATTGTTTACTTCTGTGGCAATTGTACGGAAAAGTTAAAACTTTTCTAATCTCATATGGATATTAATATCAAAGACTTTTTCAAACAATGCGATAGTAGAAATAGTTATTTTCATAACAAGTTCGGGAAGTAAGTGATCGTTTTTTGATTACAGAACTCGCTATCGCTCGTTTCGTTAATTTTCAAACTCGTGTGGGAAAACGCTTCCCGCACGAGTTATGAACAACTTTTTTTCTATAATCGTACAGGAAATACAGAAAATATCAAATTGGATAACATGGATACATCAACAAATTAAACAAACAATAGTTTAATTTTTCACTCTCTCGCACTGTTGCGGAAATTATGTACTTTGCGTACTTTTTTTTTATTGTAAGTATTTATTTGCAATCTATCATTTTTCATATGACATTAAGCAAATCAGTATATCTTGTTCCATTTCCAATATTTCCATCATTTAAAAATAGTTTTTTTTAAAAAGGACGCCGGCAAAAGGAAAAAGTAACTGACAAATATTAATATTTGGTAAATTTTGTTTCCGTAGTAACAAAGAAACAGACTAGATTGCAAAAGAATAAATATTTTTATTGTATTTTATTATAATTTTACTTAATTTTTTTTATTGTTTCAGTAAGTCTGTCGACAAAATGTTGTATGCAACTCGTGCGCGAAATGTTTTTGGTGCTTTCGAATAATTTTTTCTCGGCTGCCGCCTCGACAAAAAACTTTCATTCTCAAGCACCAAAGTATAATTTCGAGCACTAGATATATAAATAACTACTTTTTAACTTGAGCTAATTGATAACAAGAAGCATTGAATTTTCTCTTAATTTCTTAAATGGTCGAAAATTAGTTTTTTCGTAATAAATTGCTTCAAATAGGCTATTTAACTGTTTATGTAAAGTTTATAACGATTAGCGTTTGCGATTTTGAATATGTCATTGACCAATTTCGAATTTTTCAATAATTCCTAGAGAGCAGCAACAAAATTTTAGAGAATAGTTTAAAAAAAAATATAGTTCACTGCAAACTCCATCGGCTTAAAAAGCTTAAAATTTTTTTATTTTAAAACTTGCCATTTTAACAATTTTCAAATTTCCAAAAATATTATTACGTTTCAGGATTCTGATTATTAAGCGCTATTAAACGGTATAATAGTTTTTATATATAAGTTCTAGCTTTACTTCGTCGAAGTCCATATTTGTTGAGTATAATTAAAATAAATTTTACTTCAACAATGTTTATTTATTTTAACCTTATACGTATTTTGACATGTTCACATGCCATTGTAAAGATACAGTCACCAAGTTCTATTGTCGCTGTAACAATACTAACTGTTTACTTTTTAATATAACCTTTGACAATGCTATGTAAACATGTCGAAATCCGTATAAGGTTAAAATAAATAAATATTGTTGAAGTAATTAAGTATTTTAATTATGCTGAATAATATTTTTTGTCGACTGGATGTTTTCTTTCTTGAGTAATCAGGCATTAAAGCTAACATTTTCAAAAACTCGTAGCGGCCTTCGTTTTGAAGATACAGCAGTCGGAAAACAACATTTGATTTGCCTTTAGATGCACTACAACGCAACGGTAGGTATTCACAATCTTAAAAAAACGGTTTTTGTTAACAACTACGAGCGAAAAAAAAACCTTCTACATTCCAAACTTAATAAAAAAATCGGACAGGGAGTTCTGGAGATCTAGGAAGACGAACGGACCCACTCACCTGCGCACGCACCCACCCACAGACATACATTTTTGAAAAACCACTGTTTTGGGTTCCCTGAACTCCAAAACGTGTATTTCCGTTAAAATCTAAAATTTAAAAATTTGCATGAAATCGTAACGTTTAATTATAACACAGTAAAAGTATGGGAAAGTACCAGCGACAATTGTCGCCTATTGTTTTGAATGCATTGTATATCCTTGCTAAATGCTGTTAGAAGAAAAGCGAGTACTTAGGTACGTTCAGTTTTTAAATGGACATAGTAACAGAAAGTGAAATAAAAAATAGTTTCGTATGCAAGAATTTTTGCTACAAAACGAATAACGTTGTATCCCTGATTAACTAATATAAACGTTATAAATTAATAAAGACTAATTAATTATTATTAATGTGAGGAAGGTTACGTATTTAACTACCTTTAATGCGATTGTAATTTTAAATTAATTAAAGGTTTAATTACAGTGGTAATAATAAATAACAACTTGTCTTATTTAGATAACAAATTGTATTAGGACTTGAGTTAAAAGAATTACTTAACTCTTAATTGCCCATCAAAAATTATTTTTATGGACTAGCTTTCATTAAAATTCCTTTTCAAGAGCAGAAACCTAAATTTGTATAAAATACGATCTGATTTGTTGTTGACCGCTTCCTAATTCCAGCGGCTGACAATATATGTTGATTGATGATTGGTCCAACATTCCGGATTTTCCGGGACAACCCGGATTTAAGTGAAATGTCGCGCATTTAAAAACGCAAAATATTTATTACCATTAATGTTAATCAGTCTAGATGAAAATCCCAACATCAATATTTGTAATAATTATGTAAGGAATTAATTGACTTTCAAATTTTAATTATAATTTATAAATTTTGGTTTTGTCCATTCTAGTAAGATTTGGTAGTGTGTAGTTTCATTATCATTTTTGAACAGTCATCAACATAATAAAGTGCTGCATTTATGTTTTGTTTGTAGGTCACACGCAAATTAGGACGTAGTTACAATTTTCATGAAGTCAAAGCTGATTATCCTTTCAAGTAAGTCTTAAGTGAGTCTATTTATTTAGATATCTTAATTTATATGACTAGTTCCTACAAATAGAGAGACTTATGCCGGATTTGTCCCAAATGTAATTTGAATTTTTTGTATTTATGTTGTTTATTCCACGCAAGTGAGTGATGATAAGTCATTGATTACATATACAGGATGATTCCGAATTATAGTTCCAAATTTATATGACACATTCTAGACACCAAAATAATTAAAAAAGTTGCAAGTCTAAATCCGGTTCGTTACGGAGCTACAGCCTCCTGAAGATGGAACACAAAAATGACTTTTTTCTCGATAACTTTGACAGTGCTTACACTAAAATTTTATATTTCAGCATTACTGATTTAGTTTGGTGTGTCTACTTCTTGCTTAAATAAATACACCAACAGTGTCTCACATTCAAAAATACACAAAAAATGGACTCTTGTCGATAGTCTCGAAACCTAACAGTTTTCGAGATAATGCAATTTTCAGAAAAATCAAGTTGCCGCGATGGTCTAAGCGTTTTCTTATAAAATATCTAAATAGGTTCTACAAACTATGAGGTTAAGTTCTACAGATCATAATAATCGAAAAAGTTTTATTAAACATGCGTCGGGACAGTTACATCTCGTTACAGAATTCGTCAAACTTTTCGGAAGCTGTAACTCAGCAACTTCGTTTCTGGCTCTATGTTTATTATAGGAATGTTTTTCATTGTGTTGATGTGTACAACTCAAAGTTTGTTGAAATTGAAACTTTATGAGTCAGCAATTTGACAATATGCTTAGAACTTCATAATAACACAATTTTATAAAACATTCAATTAACTCGAGAACTGAGTTAGATTTTAAGAATTTCAACAATTGTACTTTTTGTGTGTATTTTTGTATGAAGAAAAACATATTGTAAACAAAACTGAGAAACTTGTAATTATCTAAAATATTTACAAGAAATTATTAGGTCTCACCTCTGGTGTACTTACTCCAACAAAAATTAGTGGAAATACTAGTGGAAATTGCAGTCGGCCGTTCCGCCGTCGGTCGTTTCGCCGTCAACCGTTTCGCCGTCGCCGTTTCACCGTGGGCTATTTCGCCGTCAACCCAATATACAATATACTTTTCCAAAAAGTATGCAACAAATAGGAAAGTTTTTTATTATTAGTTTCTCAAAAGATTTTACTCTTTATAAAAGTATATTTATTAATTCTATTATTAACCTAACCTAGGAAAAATAAAATTAAAAATTCAACACTAAGCGCCTAAATACATTTATTAACGAAATAATTAATTACAATATTACAAAAATGCCCAAATATTTAAACTAAAAACAACAGTTTAAAGGCTTCGCACAGAACACTTAATGTTATAAGTGGTTTTTGATGTTTGAAAAAATCTATTAAATTATTAACTGGAAGAGTTCGAAACAAGAAATTTTCGACGGCGAAAGAGCCGACGGCGAAACGGCAACGGCGAAACAGACGACGGCGAAACGGTGGAGGCAAAACGACGACGGCGAAACGGTGACGGCGAAACGTTCCATTCCGTAAATATAAACCACTTTGTATAGAATTAAAAGTATAACTTCAATCTGAGGTTTAGATAGAAAATAAGATATATTTGTGTTCAATTTCAAAAAAAGTTACACTGGATTTCGATTTATCCCATATTTATTATTATTATTTTTTCATGGTTCACACCCGATTTCCTGAAATCCAGGATTTGCTATTGACTTGTCAGATCATAGATAAGGACAAGCCAATGAAACTATTAGGGAATGTTCTTACAATGTGAGTGGTTTAGAGTATGACAGCTTTCTGCATAAGCAGGTAAGTACGTTCTGGTATTCCTGATGCTTTTAGGGCAGGTTTTAACGTTTTAGGTACTGTTCCTATAGCTGATATTATGATGGGAATTATCGTTACGGTGTTCATGTCCCACATTTGTTGTATCTCTATAGCCAGGTTAGTATATTTGTCCAATTTTTTCTGTATTTTGTAATGATGTTATTGTTATTTGGGATAGAAACATCAATTAGTAAAGTTTCTTTATTCTTATGATTATTATTATTATTAATGTATTATTGTTACGTAATTGTTAATTCTTGTAAACTTAAACAGCTCTTGTCCCAAACTATTCGTAAAGATCTAGAAGTGATAAATTACAAAATTAACAATTACCTTTAAGAATATTGCAAATACATTTTAAGTTGTAAGGTTTTGTATTACACCCGCTGATTTTCTTTGTAACTGCGGCATTGATAGTTTTTCTACATGACATTAAAAAATAATTACTTTGTTTATTAAAATCAGCTTTTAGTTAACTTTTTAGTAAGTCCGTCTCTGGCCAGTTCCTGTTTATGCACGAAAATTTTATAAGTTGAGTTTATGACGCCTTATAAATTTGACATATTTATGTAAGTCGAATGCGGCATCTCTTGTTTCTATTGTTCGTCAAATTTTACGTATAATAGTGGAATTGCCGGGGAATGTCCAGGGATTCCCTGTTTTGTTAATGTATTAAAAATAGACGCCAGTAACCAAAACCTTTCCGAACGTGATTGTATTCAACATTGTTTTTATGATTTGAAATGAGATCAGTTTATAAAAACAACTATAAGTCGTTTTTGGACTTTTCGCAGTGAAAAATAAATAAAATCAACTTGCAAAAACATGTGTTGCCTACTCGAACTTGGAAACGAACAATACGTACAGGACATAAATAAATAAAAGGCGTGTGTGATTAGTGTAATTAAACCCGAAATATAATGTAAAATGTGTTTTATGTAGGCGGGTACCGGATACGTCCTTGTTTATTATAATTTGTGGCGCTGGAAAATTCAATCAAGAACTAGTTTATTTAACGTTGAAATTATGTTTTTTCCTTAAATTTTCTTTGGACTAGACTACCTACTTAATATTAATGAATGCGTAATTTAAATTGAGATAGTTCTCTGATTGGACTTTGCTGCCTAGTCTTAAATAAACAGAACGAACCTTGATACAACATGCCTATTGTGTTTGCGGCAACAAAATCACCATAACGAAAAACCTATCAAACTTAAGAAAATACCTCTTAAACAAGGAAAAACATAGCATTTTAAAAATGCACTGGTTTTTTTAAAAAGTCGGATAGGTACAAATGGTTTTGAGTTTGGACTACTGTTAACTGCGTGAGGTTTTATCAATTCTCCCTGTATTTAAGATAAGAGGAGAAATACGCATATAATTGAATGTTATTAATAAGTTCTAGCTTTACTACGTTGAAGTTCATTTTAATTTATTGTATGTAAAACAATTCTTAACTTCAACAGGTTTTTTATTTTAGCCTTATACGTATTTCGACATATTGCCATGTCATTTTCAGAGGCAAGATTAAAAGTAAACAGTTGGTGTTGCTATAGCAACAATAAATCTTCATAATTTGATCTTGGTTTTCTACATCTGCGTCCAGATGACTTGATTTCTCATTCTAAAACTTCAAATACTGGTGAATTTAAGAGATCATTCATTAAAGGTACAGATTTTAAATGTTTGTGAATTTCAAATGCTTCTAGTATATCCAACTTACGTTTATCATCACAAAAGTGTAACAATTTTATAGTGTTATTCGATGTGATTGAATGATTGTGTTTTAATATTCCAATTACGCTAAACATTCAAATTCACCAATATTGGACGTATTTGAATAAAAAGTCAAGTCATCTGGATGCAGATATAGAAAACCAAGATCAAGCTATGAAATGAGTATCTGTATATAAAAATACTTAATTACTTTAACAATTTTTATTTATTTTAACCTTATACGTATTTCGGCATGTTTACATGCCACATTGTAAAAGGTTATATGAAAAAGTAAACAGTTAGTGTTGTTATAGCAATAGAATTTGGTGACTTGATCTCGGTGGTCGTCTGCAGATGACTTGATTTCTTATTTCAAAATGTCCAGTAGCGGAGAATTTAAGACATCAATTTGCTCATTCACTAACGGTACAGTTTTCGAATGTTTCTGAGTTTCAAAAGCTATGTCTAATTTACGTTTATTATCACAAAAGTGTAAACATTTTATGGTGTTATTGGATGTCATTGAATGATTGTGTTCTAGTAAGTGTTTAGCGTAATTGGATTTGTGTGGGTGTTTGTATTTGTAACAACGTACGTGTTCTTTATACCTAATATCAAAATTATATAGGCCAGACAATTAGAAATTTTGATATCATCAGCGGACGACTACCGAGATCAAGTCACCAAGTTCTATTGCTATAACAACACTAACAGTTTACTTTTTCATATAACCTTTGACAATGGCATGTAAACATGCCGAAATACATATAATGTTAAAATAAATAAATATTGTTAAAGTAATTAAGTATTTTATATACAGATACTCATTAAATATATAATTTAACGAAGTAAATCTGGAATTTAACAAATAAAGTGATGTCATCTTCGTTAGAAGAACAAGCTAAAATGTACAAGAAGATCATGATCAAACATTGTGTAGCAACACAGAACGTTTGGTTTAATCAACAATGTCAGAAAAAGAAGCTCATTCCAAACTACATTAATATCTCTACCAAAACCAAGAACAGCATAACTGAGAAGATAATCAGAAATGCTAAACAAAGATGGTTGAAAGAAGAATCAAAAAGATGGTTTAGAATTAGAGACAATTTGCACATTTATTTAAAGGTACTTTATACAGAATTCATTCACAAATACATCCAATTGAGTTTGACGTATTTGACAATGACATTAGAGAATTAGTTAGTAGAATAAAATTTAAAAAATACACAATACAGAAAAATAAACTCGAGATTAGAACAACACACACGTGCACTTCAACCACACACAAAACCTGACACAATAATAAATTTTCATCCTCGTTTTCTAAGTTTATCAAACACAGATTTCAATGGCCAGCAGATAAAATTCCTAAATATGGGTTTTAAGTTTGCCCCTTTTCCAAAATTTACCAATAATATTAAAGAAATTTTAGCAGTCAATTCTGAATTGATTCTTAAAGAAAGACATTTCCTATATGCAAAATTTCAAGTTGCTAATTTATTAAAAGAGATGTCAATCAATACCAATAAATCAAAAAATAAAATAAATAATCTGATTTCTGTTAAGGCAGATAAAGGAAACACGTTAGTTATATTACCCAATGACATTTACTTACAAAAAATTAATGATTTCATAACCAATTCAAACTTAAAATCTTTAACTAGTAACCCTTCCAAAAATTATCAAAAAGAATTAAAACAAACATTAGAAAATTGCCAGGTTTGTTTAACAGATTATCAAAAAAGACAAATAATAAATCCAAATCCACAACTACCAAAACTATACGGTTTATTAAAAATACACAAACCCAACATGCCCATTAGACCAGTAGTATCATACATAAATGCACCCAACCATATGCTAGCAAAAATACTAAATAATATAGTTACTAGTTTTGATTATGAACCAAAATATTCAGTTAAAAATTCTTCCGAATTAATCAAACAGTTGTCTAACTTACATTTACCACCACAAAGCAAGCTAGTTAGTTTTGATGTTACTAATATGTTTTCCCAAATACCTCCTCAAGAGTGTATTCCTTTGTTAAATAATATTCTTATTAACAAAAATGTTGAGTTAATAAAACGGACCGAGTTGATTCAATTATTTGAACTTTGCACCAATCAAAATTATTTTACTTTTAATAATAAAATTTATTTACAAAAAGATGGTTTACCAATGGAAAGTCCAATTTCACCTCTTTTAGCTAACATATTTATGGAAAATCTAGAAGATCAAATATTCGAATCAAATCAATCTGAGAAAGTTATATTTTGGTTTCGTTATGTTGATGACATTTTAGCATGTTTTATTAATAGTTCATTTGATTTAATTAATGAATTTTTAATTTTTATAACAGCTTGCACTCAAACATAAAATTTACACTAGAAACTGAACAAAATCAGTCCATTAACTTTTCAGATTTAAACATAAAAATTAATTCAACTAATAAATTTGAGTACTTAGTGTATAGAAAACCTACACAAACAGACATTACAATACCACAAAATTCTTGTCATCATAAAACACATAAATTAGCAGCATACAGGTCCCTGATACATAGTGCTTTGACGGCCCCTTTAGATGAAATTAATTATAATAGAGAAATTTCAATTATTAAACAAATTGCATACAGTAATGGTTATAATACTGAACTTATTGATACATTAATTAAAGAAAAAGATTATAAATTAGCCATTCAAAAAATTTATCCGAATACCCTTCGGTCGATACAATTAAATATGCTTCGATGCCATATTTTGGTGACAAATGAGAAAAAATTGCTAGAATTATAAACAAAACAAAGAAATATAAAGTAAGCTTTAAAACAACTAGAAACATCTTAAACACTTTGTTTAATGCAAAATCAAAAACAAGACGATTTGCTAAAATCGGGCATTTACAAATTAAATTGTTCGCATTGTAATTCGGTTTATATAGGCCCGACAATTAGAAATTTTGATATTAGGTATAAAGAACACATACGTTGTTACAAATACAAACACCCACATAAATCCAATTACGCTAAACAAGTACTAGAACACAATCATTCAATGACATCCAATAACACCATAAAATGTTTACACTTTTGCAATGATAAACGTAAATTAGATATACTAGAAGCTTTTGAAATTCACAAACATTTAAAAACTGTACCGGTAATGAATGAGCAAATTGATCTCTTAAATTCTCCTCTACTGGACATTTTGGAATAAGAAATCAAGTCATCTGCAGACGACTACCGAGATCAAGTCACCAAGTTCTATTGCTATAACAACACTAACTGTCTACTTTTTCATATAACCTTTGACAATGGCATGTAAACATGCCAAAATACGTATAAGGTTAAAATAAATAAAAATTGTTAAAGTAATTAAGTATTTTATATATAGATACTCATTAAATATGGACTTTAACGAAGTAAAGCTGGAATTTATAAATCAAGCTATGAAGATTTATTGTTCCTATAGCAACACCAACTGTTCACTTTTAACCTTGTCTCTGAAAATGACATGTCAACATGTCGAAATACGTTTAGGTTAAAATAAAAAAAGCCGTTGAATTTAAGAATTGTTTTATATACAATAAAGCAATAATTGAATGTGCTTCTAAACTAATATGTAATTTATGCTCAAAGTGTACTTCTGAAAATTGATAAATTCAAGGCTGCTAAAATTGGAGTTGATGATATTGTTCTTAAATCAATCATAAGTTTATTTTTGAATACTTACAAATAAATTTTTGGGTGAATATTATCATTACAAAAAAGTACGTTAATTGCGCCAGTAGTTTCCATTACTTATACGAAAACACATTCTCAGAATATGAGTTTTATTAGATATCAGCTTATTTGAAAATAAACGTGATACAATCGTTAAATACTGTATTATTCATTGATTTATTGATTAATCTTGTGTTCTTGGAAACAAAAACGATGCACAGAGTTCCAAGAATAATTGGTTTTACTAATGCATTTTATCACTGAGATGTAAATAATTTATTAGATATAATCCATTCTAGTCTGAAATATATAATGTGTTACAATAAATTGAATAACACAATCATGTAGTGCAAATCTTAACAATTTTTTTATATAAATAAATTACGGGATAAATTTGTCAGTTGTTAATTTAACTCATTAGCCTAGGGGAATAGCTACTAGTATTTACTTCATAATTAAATTTTACATCATCAACATTCCATGTATTTTAAACTAAATTAGTCTTCAATCTTCACGAAAATTAGGGGAAATATCATATGGAAGTATCAAAAAAATTGAATGTGAAAAATGTTCTCTCAACTTTTAAAATATTGTAAATTCTCTTTGTAATGGTGTTTTATTCTGCCGGGTTTACTTTCACATTTCAAAGAACTAAGTATAGTATTTACGCTAATAAACTTAATTACTTAAGAAAACAGCTATGATCTTGAACTTTTAGATGTTTAGAATATTTTTCTCAATTTAGAAGAATGCTTGAGTTACTGCTATAGCAGATAAAACTAGTTCTATGCAGCATTATTATTTTTATTGTCGTTTTTTTGTTAACGTAAAGCCAATTGCAATTGCAATTTTAGGGATATTCTTTGTTACTTTACTGTTGGAACCACACAAAAACATTGCAAAATAGTGAAGACTTTAAGTTCAGTAAAATCTTCAAATGAGCAACTTGAAAGTTGTTTTATTTGACTTGAAAATAGAGATGTAACGGATAGTATCCGGCTATTCGGTTATCGGGAAAGTTTAGTCGGATATTCGGCCGCGGCGGATAATATATGTATCCCGCCGAATATAGATTTGTATTAAAACAACTAACAGAAATTTGTGTTCAAAGCATAAAATAAATATCTTTTGGATTATCTATATGCCAAATTTATGAGTGGTGCTAATTGTTTTACCGTTGACGTTTTAAGAGGAAAAACTTTCGTTACGTTCATTTTTTTGACGCAGAAGTTGTTCATGTTCTACTATATGTTTATATTTTAAGCGATTGTAGAGCAGAGATTTAGAGGTTTTCTTCCCCATTCCATCTCTTTATGCCTTTGCAAAGTAGGAAAATAAGTAGTGTTTTCCTTAGTCGCTATGATTAAAAAATATTTTTAGACTCAACTTTTATTCATTTTGTAAATTTGTTATTGCTTAATGTTTGCTTGGATATGGTTTCACTAGACAGAAGCACAAAACACAGCACGACTGCATCCTTCAATTTTTTACTGCAATGCAGTTACTTTACTTGCTGCAACCCATTCTTTGCACTTATAAACTCGTTGAAGAACGTCTTATGTGCGGTTTTATTATCCGGTAGTAGAATCCGGCTCTACTCTCCGCAAAAAAGCTACGCGGTGTCACATATTTCCTATGCGGCAGTTGATTTTGGCCGAATATCCGTTATCCGGCATTCTCAAAAATTAGCTATCCGTTACATCTCTAATTGAAAACTTTGGTTTTAAATAGCCTAGTGCATACCTATAAGTAGTAGGTGATGGATTATCAACTAGTGTTAATTGTTAACCCAGAAACTCTAAAAATAATTTTATTTTAATTAAAGTGTTTTAATGTTTTTGAAAAAATGTTTCACCACTCCCATACGGTACGGTACGATACAATACGATACGATACGATAATTGGATTTTAATTAAAGTGATTTAATGTTTCCGGAAAAATGTTACTGCACTCCCAGATATGACACGATACAGTACGATACGATACGATACGAAACGATACGATACAATAAGATAAAATACGCTACGGTACGATACAGAACGATACGGTACGATACGATACGATACGATACGAAACGATACAATACGATAAAATACGCTACGGTACGATACGGAACGATACGGTACGATACGATACGATACGATACGAAATGATACGATACAATACGATAAAATACGCTACGGTACGATACAGAACGATACGGTACGATACGATACGATACGATACAAAACGATACAATACGATAAAATACGCTACGGTACGATACGGAACGATACGGTACGATACGATACGATACGATACGATACGAAATGATACGACATGATACGCTACGATACGCTATGATACGATGGCGGCGGCACCGGCGTAATCCATTTTAAAAGTTTGGTATTGTATTGGCAAATTGTGCATGTGCGAGTGAAGTTCGACATGAGCTTTGTTTTCCATGGTCAAGCATTATCGGTTTCTATACTGTCAAGTATAGAGAAGATTTCATGAAAATTTTTTAATTCAAGGTTTCGACGGAAATACATACTTTGGACCTCCAAGAAACTAAAAAAGTGTTTTTAAGAATGTTTGTCTGTGGATGTGTGCGTCTGTGTGCATGTGAGGCCTCATAACTCTAAAACAGATGATCCGATTTCATTATATTCCGTTACGATAAAACAGTGTTCTTCGTCAGTCGGATGTGGGCGTTACCGTAATCCAAATTGAGTTACGGTATTGTAAATGACGAGTTTTTATATTTCTTAGAGAAGTATATAAATATTATCTTTGATTATATACAAGGGTATAGTCAATGATATTATGTATTTTACCTGCTATTCTCGTTTTGGTCTGCACTCTGCAACAACAAAGAAAATGTATTATGATTTGATTTAGTCTTGTTTCTATCCGTACTATTTTCACACACAATATCAGTTAGGTGTGCAAATTTTCATAGCATAATCGTTGTTGCGACAATAGGTTGCTATGAAAATTTTCCATCTTTACGAATGTGCGTGAAAATGATATATGCACTGCTTCATATACGAAAAATAAATTGCACTTGTATAATAATGAAATTGAAATAATTTCAAAAACGTTTCAATGAAATCTTTTTTAAAAACGTCACAAAGTTTAATCCAACTTTTACTTTAGCTTAAAAGCAAGACGTTGTTCAGGACTTATTAATTATTTACATACGAATATTTTTAATGTAGAGTTTTGTTTTGCCTTAATATAAACATGATACTTACCGATTTTGCACTTCGCAAACACGAATACAGAACAGAACATAACAGAACAAAAAAGTTGGTTTAAGACGAAACTAAAAATAAATAAAAATTCCGTAACTAATAGTCGATTTGGAATAAGTAACGCCCACATCCCACGAACAAATAAAAATATTTACTATTACCCGATGGAAATTTCGGTACCGTAACGCTATGCACTGCGTGAAAAGAAAATACGAAACCGGAAATGAAAGTTAGGCATGTTTCTATGGAAGCCTGTGTTTCTGAAAACCAATTTTCTAAATCTAAAGACGAAATCAAATCTTAGGGCAAAACGAATACTTTTTTTCGGAATCTTTTTTGGTTCCAGAAAAAAATGCTACCGAAAAAAACTTTCGTTTCCGGTTTCGGATTTTTAGAAAAGTTATTTTGTCGATAAAGTTTTGATAGCTGTAACATCACATTCCAAAGTTTATCGACATCGGCTCATTTTTTAAACACCATTTTTAAGCGTCTTGTGGTCCAGCATAGATATTTTCGTCAATATTTCGTAGTCGAAAATTTTCATGAAATAAATACTTCTCTAATACTGAAAGTATAGAAAGTAAAACCTACATGATTAGCAGACGATGTGAATATGTTTCTATTTCACATAAACAAACATTTTTGTGGATAGTGCTCAAGCGAGAGGGAAAGATAAGGCTTATAGCATAATTACACATCTGGCAATGCATCAAGGAACTCTAGTAAGTGGCATAACCTGTAAATCCGTTATTGCAATATGGCGTCATACAAGCCAAACTAATATGGCGACGTAAGGCAAAGTCAAACATGTGGTCAGCTATTTCCTTGTTGTTGTGTTAAATAAACGTTGTTTTCTTTAATGAAACGCTTAAAATTAAAAATGTCAGCATTGCTCAAACCAAAACAAACAACTGACGACCGAAGTTCGATACTTTTCGTGCCCTACGTCGCCATGTCAGTATTTTACGTGTTCTGGAAAGATGAATTAAAGCTTTGAAAAAAGTTAAGAAGAAAAACAACGATGAACTGACCTGACAGTGAGAAAAGTCTGTTTGAATTTTTTTTCAGTAATTTGAAGAAAGGGCTTATATCCAATATTACAAATACCGGGAGATCGAGAAAGGTTGTCCGAAAAAAACTACTTTCTGCAGAGAGTATATCAATCTTTACATCCTCCACCTGTCATGTATGAAATGAAGTTAGCAATTTCTGGTAGATTCAAAAGAGGAAAATAATTATGAAAATAAGAAGTTATTTGCAATCAGTTTTAATTACGGTTAATAATGGAATTAATTAGAACATTATTTGTTTTATTAACTAATTAGAATATTAAATTTTACAAAAATAAATTAACAAAATTAGTAATTAGTAATTACAGTTCATGTTCGAAATGAGCCCCATTATTGTTGATACAGCACCCTACTCTTCTTTTCATGCTGTTAAAAACATTTTGTAGCTGTTGCACAGTTATATTTGCAGTAGCGGCAGCAATAGCATCCTTCAGTTGCTCAAGTGTGTGCATGGGGGTCTGATATATCGTGTTCTTTAAATGCCCAAAAAGAAAATAATCCAGGGGTGTCAAATCGGGTGACCGTGGGGAAAATGCAATGATACGATCGTCATAAAATTGTTGTATATATTGATTTGTTCGAAGGGCTGTATGTGCAGGTGCATTATCCTGCTGAAAATATCCCTGACGTAATTCATCATCGTGAAGCTGATTTATAAATGTGTTTAGAATTCCGATGTAGTGGTCAGCTGTTACGGTATCTTCAAAAAAAATGGGACCAATTATGCGTCTTCTGGAGATGGCAATCCACACGCCAATCTTTATCGGATGCAGTGGGGGCCTCTGCAGACCACATCCTGTAATTTTGTTTATTTACGTAACCGCTGAGATGGAACCAGGCTTCGTCTGAAAAGGAACTTGAATCCAGCATTTCATCGTTATTTAAATTTTGGTTAAACCAATTGCAGAACTGCACACGTTTTTCATAATCGGGACGAAGTAATTCTTGCATTACTGAAATTTTATATGGGTGTAAATACAGTTTTCGTCTTACTGCCTTTTGACACGTTCCATATCTTAACCCTGCAATTACAAATTATAATAAATTTTATATGCAAAAATTTATAGTTTACAAAATACACACCTGTTTGTTGCGCTAACTGTCGTAATGGTCTTTTAGGGCTGCGTTCGATACGCGTCTGTATATCCTCTAATGTGTCCTGAGTTAAAAGGGTTGGTCTTCCAGGAGATTTTTGTGTATCTACACTACCCGTTGTTTGCAAACGATGTACGATGCGCTTTACATGCCTGCTTAGATTATCGTAATCAAAGTCGACGTCGGGGAAACGATTAACGAATTCATCTACACACAAATTTACTGAATATTTCCATTCACCATCATTTTCATTGCGTTGGCCATTGCGGAAATAAGATTCAATAATAAACTTGTTGTGTTCAACGGAATACATAACCTTAAATTTACAAACAATTATTACTGTTTTCAATTAATTGGAAACACTGTACTTACTGTAAACTTCGTTTAACAATCCCTAATTAGTATTGAAAAATACTATTTGTATAATAATAACAGCGTCCAAGAATATAAAGTGAAATTAAGAAACGTAAACACACGGAACAAGCATAAACAAACGACGGAACAAACGTATTGCGCAGTATGGCTAATATCACACCGATCTCCCGGTACGTTTTGGTGTATATCAAGGCATATTGTATGTGAAAATTAAGAACATATCAAATTGTGTTTCGAATTGTAAGAACAGATGGTACAATTCTGCCAGTTCAAATCTTAAATTACCTTCTGCCCGTTTTTCGTTCAGTTATTAATAGAAATCATTCCAGATATTTATTATTATAAATATTATTATAAATATTTTTAAATTTAAACGAAGAATGTATAGGTACTTATTGTGTTACTACCATCAAAACGATTTAGTACTTTCTTTTTATTATAGTTAACAGTTGAAATCCAAGAACGTGTAAAAATATATGTAAATTTTACTTATTAACGCGACTTTTAAATTGAAATAGAATTTAAATAAAGTTATAGCAGCGAAGTTACTGCATATCAGTACAGTCCTGAGTCCTGACAGGCTCGGCTGTGTTACGCTCGTTGCATCAGTCGTTTAAACTGCGAGAATCTCTAATAATAAAGTGTAGTTAGAAGTTGAAAAATTTTGGGTTAATAAAAGCAAAACAAAGTTGTTTTAAAAAATGCATGTCTGTGGGTGAGTGGGTGTGTGTGGGTCTGTGTGGGTGTGAGTGTGTGTGTGTGGGTGAAGCCTTTCAAGGCGAAAGTATTGGACCGATTTTGATCAAATTTTAAATCAAGAGGTATATCGAAAATTGTAGTTCTAGTTAAGCTTTTCAAAAAAATCTGTAAACCGGAAACGGAAGTTAGACATGTTTTTTTGGTAGCGTTTTTTTTTCAATACTAAATTTTGAATCTGAGAGAACAACTTAAAGCAAATCGAAAAGTTTTTTGCCGAAGTTTCTAGCTTTAAAATGGCGGCCACTACAACGTTTTGAAAATTTCGAGTTTAACGCCCATTTACTTAAAAAGTAGTTGTCTGATCGGGATCAGTTACAACTTGTTTGGGAGCCCTTTGTGGGTAGTATACGATGAAGTAAAATTAATTTAGAAAATCTAAAAACGATCGCAATGACGCTGCTTCAAAATTTTGCAAATTTTCCAAAAACTACCCAAACGATGTTTTTTAAACTTTTCGAGCCGAGATTACAGTGAACTACAACTTCGTTTTCTACCAAACTTCCAAATTTTACTCTAGCGTCCTCCAAGAATTCTTGAAAAACTTGGAATTGATTAATTATTTATTCAAAAACGCAGACGTCAATATTTATAAACTTTTATCAGTTCGATAGACCATTTGAAGTACTTTAGTGGGATTAGCAAGAATTTTCAACTATTTTAAAAATTAAGAAAAATGACGATTCTTTGTAATATCAACAACGCGTTTTCCGGCAGTTCCGTGATTTTAACTACGCCTATCAATCAGCTCTAATTAAAAAAATGTAGTTTTCATTCTTTGCATACTTTTGATAACTCTTTAAGTAAACCATTTATATCGATTTATAGTCCGATATCCGCTGTAGGGTTAGCGGTTCCGTTCTTACTATTCTTATACGGTGTGCGTCATCGTAGGGTTGCCTATATTAATTGTTTTCTTAAAAATCTAACACGCGGTGAGGTAAGAGAAGAGCTTAAAGTAAACGAAATCTTTTTTATCGACGCTCTAGCTTCAAATGACGACCACTACAACTTTTTGAAAATCTTGACTTTAATGCCCATTTATTTGAAAAGTAGTTATCTAATCGAGAGTAGCTACAACTTGTTTAAGAACCTTTTGTGCGTAGTATATGGTGAAAAAATTAATATTGAAAATCTGAAAACGATTGAATGGCGTTTTTTCAAAACTTTCAAATTTTCAAAAAATTCTATTCTGAAACTGCCCACACGATCTTTCTAAAACTTTGTAGGCTGTTAGAAAGCAAGAACAGCTACAATTTGATTTTTTTTCTAAAAACTAGAGTCACTGTGGCGCTTTCTATGAATTTGGATGGATGGAATGAAGGGTTGTCTATATAGTTTGCTTTCTTAGAAATCTAACAGTCGGTGAAATGTACAACGTTTTAGTTATAAAATTTACACGTTTGCAAATACGGTAAGAATTAATATCTAGTATGGGAAAGTCCACTCGAAGTCCACATTTCAGCTTTCTGTGCTGTCTCTGCATTTCAAACTTCACCAAAACCAAACCGCCCGTTCGGAAGATAGGAAGAAACGAACAAACAAACCGACATCAGGTTATTTAAACAAAGTTTTTTTGCGTACCTTGAAGTTGAACTCACAAAATATTTGAATGCATAAATAAATAAATTATTAACTTCAACTATATTTATTTATTTAAACAATACTTTTTAAATTGACTTGTCAACTCTAAAATGAACAATAACTGCATTTACCACGGACATTTGCAGATGTTACTGTATTAATATGTTTTGTTATTTAATTTGTTGTTTCTTGTCTAATGCTGCAGTAAAGCTTCATTCTTTTAGACAAGTGCAATTTATCTTAATTATAGATGTCATAAAAATGCATTTACAACTACTAGCAAATAACTTAAGTGGATTTAACAGCGTGTCCGTAATAATAAATAATATAATTGTTATTTACAGTTAAGAAGTTACAATGATTCTGATTACCAATTAGTGTGAAGTATTTCTGTTGAAAGGTATTGTTAACTCACGCGATAAGAATAAGGTATTGTTGCCTCATAATCTATTAATAAAGCAATTTTTCAATCGCCAATCGTTAGAGTTTACGTTATAATGTTGTTTTGGTCACGTTACCATAAAAACCAATACGTAGAAATTTTAGAGAATTCCTCGTTCGATGACGAAATGACGCTTAAAAGACATTTAATAATAAGATAATTTGTACGCATCTTTCCAGGAAACTGAAATGATTAAAGTGAAAGAACAAAAAATTATCTTAGCCAAGCATTATTTTTAAACAAATGGTAAATTACATTGGTATGTGCAAGCTGCTATGTTACTATCCGGATCCGAAATTTTAAATGATCCCGACCTATACCACTCCTGCCACTGCTGCCTACTTTTAACTCCAAATAGAGCGCGATCACTGCTAGTTTATTCAAATTCAAGCATTGTTACACTAATTCTACTCTTGTGCAACGAAATTCGTATGAAGTGCGCGCGGAGGCTAAAAGAATTTATTTCTTTATATCGGCATGAGTTAATAGTTTTGTTTAACATAATGATTAACATTACAAATGAGTATAACGAGTATACAGAATTCAGAGAACACGCTTTTTATGCAAACATCACGATTTATGTAGTAAGTAATTACTTATTCATCAGGTATACTATAATTATTGATTATTACACTTTATGGTTAAAAAAACGAAAGTAACTGTACAAGTACAGTGCAACTAATAATTAGCTATTGTTGAACATAGTGAATAAAATAAATGGAAAAATAGAATAACTGACTGATTTTTTCAAGGAGAGTTGGATTCACAAATGTGAACTTTACTGCTTTTTAAATTTAAGCACATTTGCAGATATTTTACGATTAATTTTTGTTTTTAATGTTTAAACAGAAATTTAAAAAACCCATTAAAATGATTGTAAGCAATCACCCTAATTAACTTAAGTTCTACACGAAATAATCAAAGTAAGTTCCATTTATATCGTAAGAAGGAACGCGTGCTGGTCTTATAAGTTTATAACCGCGTGATAATAAGTGGTATAAAACTATTTTTTTTTTATTTAAACCAAGTGAGTATTTTTTTATTTTTATTTATTTTTGTTATTATTATTACCTCTTGAGTATTTTAAAAAAATGCAATATCTTCTTAAATATACAGGTTGTGTATAAATTGGTGGACAAGCTTCACGTACTGTCAATCCTTGGGCAAGAATATGAAGAACGTCTTAATAGAAAATGTCCGCAAGCGCAGAGGTATTGCTCGGCAGATCAATTTAAGAAATGCAACATCAAATATTAGAACTACAAAAATCATTCTACCCGTTACTATACTTTTGATGTGTTGTTTTAACGCTGTCGCTATGGTTTGAATGTACAATAGTGCAAAAAGTATTTTTTTACATTTGCTGAAAAAGTTGCAGAATAAATATGGTGAAAACTATAATATCTCTGTTTTGCTGATCCGCGATAGTTACCTTTCCTTAGGCCCGTTTCACATGCCACTAATGGCCAGTCCTGATCGTCAGTCCTTACTAGGTAGTACCATTTTATATGCAATCTGCACGATCTGTCCGTAGATCTTGTTGGCAGAGCTGTCGGGATAGCCTTTCCAGACGACGACGTACCGTCAGTATGTGTGGAAACAATTATCTTTATGCGCTATTTCACCTGTATCCGGACCCTCTGGTTCAGTCAACTCTGCAACAGAGCACTTGCATTTTATTATTCGCCAACAAACTTTTTCAACATTCATGAGATTATGAGTAATAATAGGGACAGCAATTTTCGTATCGACCCTGAAATATTAATTACGGCGATCCAAAAGCGAAGATCCGTTTGTGACTCTTCGGAAGAAATTCGCAAAAATAGGGACCTGCAAAATAAGGCATACGAAGAAGTGGCTGCCATAGACATCGAGCTGACATAGATATTGACATGATTCATAAATTCCGTCCTCGACCATGTTCAACTCACATTCTTCCATGTCCAAATAAAAATTAGTTAATACAAAAGTGACAACAAACATGCAGGTTTGTTACTTCTACGTCACTAAGCAACAGGCGACTTCTGTTTCGTATTACGGTTGCCACGTCTGCTAACGTTTGTTTATTTTGCTATGCGACACTGTCCATGTTTGTTTATTTTGTACTGCGACGACTATCAAAAAAGAGTATAAAAGCGCTTCATTTTTGATGGAGAGTAGGTTCGTTTTCAGGATCGAAACGGAGCTAACTTCCACATACGGTCCAAAAACTAACACTGGTTAAAACATCTGCTAATGGATCGTTTAATTTAGCACTTGAAGGAATATTTAAAAAAATGGATTGGTCAAATAAAGGGATAAATATAAATGGGGAGAGACTAAATCATTTAAAATTTGCCGACGATGTTGTTTTGTTTGCGGACAATGTGGATGATTTGCACACCATGATACAAGAATTAGAAGAAACATCCAGGAAAATAGGTCTAAAGATAAATCTGGCTAAGAAGAAGACGATGTGCCCCGAAGACCCACAAATAGCGATAAATGGAATTACCCTAGAAAATGTCAGCGAGTATATATATCTGGGACAAATCGTAACATTAAGGAAAGAAAACAAAGAACTTGAGATAGAAAGAAGAAGACGACTAGCTTGGGCTGCGTTTGGAAAGTTAGCCTATATTCTAAAAAATAAGAAAATACCCCAACGTTTGCGATCTAAGGTATTTGATCAATGTATACTTCCTGTATTGACCTATGGCGCACAGACATGGACTTTGACAAAACAAATAAAAACAAAATTGGAAGTCACTCAGAGATCAATGGAGAGAGCAATGATAGGCATCACACTAAGAGATAAAAAGAGAAACGAGTGGATAAGGCATAGAACTAAAGTCGCCGATATAGTAAGAGGAGTGACAAATTTGAAATGGGAATATGCAGGACATACAGCACGTACAAAAGACAACAGATGGAACATTAAAATTATCCAATGGAGACCATGGGCAGGAAAAAGACACCGAGGCAGGCCAATAACGAGATGGTATGATGACATAAAAAAAGTGGCCGGCTTACCATGGATAAGAGTGGCACAAAATCGTGATACCTGGAAAGATTTGAGGGAGGCCTATGCTCAATACTGGGCGAGTTGAGGGCTAAAGAAGAAGAAGAGAAGAATGGATCGTGTGCAAGCTAACGATCGTATTTAGCTTTCAGGATTTAAAACGGTGCAGAAACTTAACTTCTATTAAAATTAACCGCTGCTGAATCGCGCGCAATATAACGGTCTTACACAGACAAAGTCGTACTGCACCCAGCTCTTTCCAGAGCTGCGAAATTAATAACCCCTTACCTTCTTCTAACCCAGAAACATCTCCAGCTCTTCCCAGAGCACCGCAATTTTAAATGGAAACTGCAGCACCTGCCCGTTCCCTGCTTGATGCACTCTCGCTAGACATACGACTTAGAAATTCGCTGCTGCTTATCGAATTACGTGGTGTATGTGCGTTGATCACTTAGAAGACGTTTGTTTCGTTTGTGTGAATTAACTTTGTGACTTATTTACTGCACTTATTAATTGTCTATGCATAATTTTCTGTTTCGTTCAATATACTGTTTCTTAAATGTTGATGTCTTTTTCATGTCTTGTTATAAAACTTTGATTGTAAAATAAACATACACTCATTATCCTGAAAGGTGTTAAAAATCTTTTTATAGCAATAAGAACTGCCTACATAGATCATTTATTTGTTGTTTTCTGTAGTTTGTTGATCTAGTCAAACAAATAGCGGCAATAGCGCTCTGTTCCTTGCAGATATATTTTTAAACTAACGATGTAAAATTAATGCGCAAGATCGTCTTGGCCGTCAGGAGTTTAGGACCGACCATCAGGAACGATCATGAGTCAGTCGCATGTGAAACGGACGTTCTAATTCGGAAACGCATATATTAGGTAATTTGATTTTAAATATGCAGCTTTTTTTCTTGTTACCAATCTACAAATACAAAGTCTTCTTGCGAGGCTAGAAAGCTTCGGAGGACTTCTTTTTACTAAACTTCTTCTCTTATGCTTCCGTAGGGAATAACACGTTGTTAAACTTTTCCGCCAATTTATACACACTCTGTATATACGTATATTTATATTCTAGAATACTCTATTATAATTATGTGCCATCTACAAATAACTCAAAAGTTTGTTTAGATACTAGTAGTTTCAAAAATCAAAGTTTTTTGAGAAAGGCAATTGACGGTTTAAATTAGATAGCTGTTTTATATAGGGTTGTTTAAAGGTATAGAATAATAGTTCTGGTGGCGTAAATTTTGATTTTACAAATAAGTACTTTAAGTAAAAGTTTTTTATTATATTATTGTTACTGCCAAACCGCAAGCACTGATTGAATAAATTCAAGACACGCTCTGAAAGTTCATAGCCTACACGAATTGGTATTATTTATGTTCATCCGTTATTACAGGAATAATTAAAGTGAGTAAGTAACAAAATCCTGATCAACTTATGTTTAGAAACGCACTCCTTTTAAGATAAAGATGGTGCAGCTAAATCACGTTTTAATTATTGTCTCGGCTGTAAGTTAAGATATTCAAAAAGGGCGCGTTTTCGGACATATGTTTACTAAGACTCTAGCCCCTAAACTTTTTGATCAATTTTTTACACCCTGTATAGGTATAGCATAAAATATGCTTCGGCTTAAAACAAACGAATGCCGCTACGGTCAAATAAGGGGAAATATACAGAGTGTATCTAAATTGGCGAACAGGAAACACACTACCCTGTTCTACTATCCACTCTGTAGCAATAACAGGTATTATTTGTTTATTCACTGCTTCCATTTTTTTATATAAAACATTAAAAGTAAGAGCATTATACCGGTTGGTAAATTTGATTACGCACCATAGGGAAAATGCGCGTGTTTAAATGATTTTGTTTAAATTCCTGTTTTCCATAGTCTGTTAAAGCAAAATTTTGTTTAAATACTGATTGTGGAATGGACTGCCGAACCAGCTGTAGTAAATTTTTGAAAATATTCTCGCAACAGTGCAGGTGTGTAAATATTGACTGAGGGGCCAGGATAGCTGTTATGGAAAACAGCCACATCTGTCTGGCGCTGTTTCCGTGTGCGTACCATTTCATAACATTTACGTTTCTTTCAACTAACTACTCGTTGAATGAATAGTATGTAAGAACCGTAAAAACTACTAATGAGACAAAAAAGTGTATTCAATTGTTTTAGGAAATCATTTATTGATTTAATAAACGTTTGCCCATTACATAATCAAACAAAAATTTGATTAAAAAAATTATGGGAAGTAAAAATTTAAATGATGTTATTAACACATGCGTTTTCTTTATGGAGCGTAATCAAATTCACCACCCGGTGTAGAATTGCTAGGGTTCCTGGTCGAATAATATTTCTAATAGTTTCCATGCATACTATGAATGGTATTCTAAGAACTGGAGGAGTTCCCCGACGAATGTTTTCGGGGCTGCTTATTCCTTGTATTTAAATTCTTATAGACAACATGGTAAATATTATTTAGGATGTTTTCTTTGTCGTTTAAGTTTGTTCCTGAATATTTTTTAGTATATTTATTTTATTTTCGAAATAAGGCCAATATCTGCGATATTAATTTAAAAAGGAACAACTTCCTAATATAATACCATCGTCATACTACATCGTCATATTGCCTTCCTGACGATTGTGTTTTTAGTGGCAACTAAGAAATTTCACATTTAACACATACGAGAACAAATTAATAATAGTTTATTATGATGTGCCAACCATCTTGTTACTTTCCCATACTTCTACTGAAGTATGGAAAGTTATGATTTCATGCAAATATTTGAATTTTAGATTTTAACGAAAATACGTGTTTTGGAGTTCAAGGAACTCAATAAAGTGGTTAAAAAAAGTATCTGTCTGTGGGTGGGTGCGTTCGTTTCCCCAAATCTCCGGAACCCATTGACCGATTGTTATAATATTTGCTGTCTAAGTTTTTTAGTTGTAGGTAACGCGTTGTAAGGTTTTAAACCGGAACCTGAACCGGAAACGGAAATTAGACATGTTCTTGTCTCGATTTTTTGTAAGAACTATTATGCAATTTTGAAAACATAGACCTGTAGTGCATCTAAAGAAAAATTAAATTCTTTTTTGCTGAATGCTGTATCTTCAAAAGTAAGACCACTACGTATTTTTGAGAATTTTAATTTTCGTGCTCGATTACTCAAAAACAAAATAATCAATCATTATACATTGTCATATTATTTAATAGTTCTGAACAAGTATAATCAAGTAATGTAATATTTGTGGCAATATGAAAATTGTAAGAAGTCTACCTGCTAAAAATTTTGGACATCTTCAGAAAATTATTCCACGAAAACTGCCTTACACTATAGAGCTTGCAGTGAACTACAAATTTATTTTTTTTAATCTCCCAAATTTTACTTTGACGCCCTCCAGGAATTTTTGAGAAAGTTGAAATTGATTAAATAGTTATTTGAAAACGCAAACGCCAATTTATATTAATTTTAAACAGTTCAATAGACTGTTTGAAGTAATTGAAACTATATTCAAAATTAAATAAAATTTTTTTTACATCAACTACGCGTTTTCCGGTAGTTACACGATTTTAACTACGCCTATCAATTAGCTCTAGTTAAAAAAATATATTTTTTATTCTGTACATATTTTTGATAACTCTTTAAATAAACTATTTACATCGATTTTTAGTCCGAAATCGAAAGCGCATCTAAACAGCAGTAGAGCGGGCGGTTCCGTGCTCGCATGTGTTTCGCCAAAGTTATCTTAGCTTACTATTCTTATACGATATGCGTCATCATATTGCACAGGATGTTGCAAGTTCAAATCTTGCTTTAAGTTTGTTAAAACAATGTTATTGAATTATTTATTGGTGCGAGGTTATTTAAAACGTGAAAAGTATGGGAAAGTACCAGCGACCTGTTATGCCTATTTTTAAATTTAAAATGTTGCCTATTAAGAAAAAATGGGTGAACCCGTGACTTTTGCCTCGCGCTCTTTTGATAACTTCGAGATATAAGACACGACGGCGCATCCCGCGCCGCTTGCCTGCCTTATATGTACCTTCGCACCTTACGTGATTTCTACATAAACATTTGTTCAAAAGAATAAGAACACTGTCTCGAGATGTAAGAGTACGTCGTCGTGTTATAGTGAGACACTTGGTGTTTTATTATAGATAGATGAATAGATTTAGAAAATAATTTAGCGTCTTCATTTATTTTCTAGAAATTAACTGAAATTATAATATTAATATTGTAAACATTTATAAATACTTAAAAACATGCTTTTAGATTAGCAATTACAATGTTTATGCAAAGAAAATCATTAATAAATACTGGTACATACATCGTTTCATCTATATATCAAATCAAAAACTTAACTGGCGATGGGCCCCCGCTACTGGAACCCACACATTAACGCGTCCATTATATGTACATATAATAAGACTTATATCTGTTTGTACAAACCGCTAAAATGCTGGATACAGATAAGCAAATAAACTTTTTGTTTATATAAGTTGGATAAAATCTGCTGCTGTCATTTGGAAAACAAACTTGGAAGAGGATGCATCCACGCCGAGCTACCGGCTGTGTATGTATAAGGCCTGCGTAGCACTTTATTTCAACGGCTTGTATAAAGTTGTTGCTAAAGATACGTACCTACTGCGCGGTGAATTTCTAATAATAATCATATTTAACTAATAAGAAAAATAACTAAGACGTAATGAAAGCACTTTTGATGGGGTAGAAAACACGTGCTGGGTACAATAAGCCTATGAGATTCAGTACTGTGGGTTTCTGCACCACACCCGACGGCTAATAATAATAATAACCTATCCTAACCGAACCTAGCAAACGCAATCACCATTAATAGTAGTCAACGACAAAAATTTAAAACACTAGGAATTTTATTACCAGAGCCGGTATTCTCACATGGACAATTATGCATAGCATTTTCTACAGTTAAAAGAGTTTCAAACGAGAAAATTAAAATTAGAAACGGAATGAATGTCATCCATTCTGATGTGCCCCATTTAATTAACCCAGACATCTTTAATGTAAGTTTGCAATGGTGAACATAGTTTTAACGCATTTCCCTATTAAATTTAAAATGGAGCCTCTTGCCACACATTAGCAATCTTCTTATTAAACGAAGTTTCCTAATTTATGTGTTTATTATAGTACATTTTATAAAACCACTATTCCTTTTCAATAGGTAGGGGGTAATCTACAACTACATGACCACGCCTGTTTAGTTAACTGCTGATAGTATATTACTTTTGTTAATTTCATTAGCCATATAAATTATGAGCATCGTTCACATGACCGTATCTCGAAAGAAAGAAATTTGTGCAGAGCTGTTGCAAATCATTTGTTTGGAGGACAGAACCGTCTTTTAATTTTTGAGACACGTGTTAGCAGACACCTCGTATAAAGGGATAAAGGGGCATGAATTTCTAATTTTCGAAATTTTATAGAAGACGACGCAGCAAAATTAGCGGACTGGGACATCAACCAAATCTAAATTGTAGCTCAGCCTTACCCCTATGAGCTTACAAAATTAAAAAAACAAAGTTGTAATACCAGTTTTTGAGAAATATGTATATATTTTTATTTTGAAAATATTTTTTACTGCGCAGTTATCTATTTTTCAGAAATTCATGTACATAGTAACATTGTGTAATATTATAATAACTAAAACTTACGCCGATCTACCAAGTTGTTTTAGAGTAATAAGGCATTAAAAGCCAAAATCTTCAGAGAACTGTAACGCCTGACATGTTGAAGCTAGAAAGTTCGAAAGAACTACCCTACAGTGTTCTATCAGATTTCGCTTACAATTTCACAAAACTCAGTTTCTGAAGAATACGCTACCAAAGAAACATGTCGAACTTCCGCGTCTGGTTTCGGATTTTCTTTAAAGGCATATATTGTCGATGAACATTTTATATTCCTCTACATTCCGAAACTCATCGAAATCGGTCCATCCGTTCAAGAGACATAAACTCTACACACCCACACACATAGCCATTTTGAAGCTAAAAAGTTTGAAAGAAAAAAGTTAGATTTGGCGTAAAGTCTTCTATCGGATTCCGTTTTCAAATTTACAAAATTCGGCCTCGGAAATAATACTGCTACAAAACGTGTTTAACTTCCGTTTCCGGTTTCGATTTATTTTAAAAGCTTATTTTGGTTATGAATTTTTGATTTACCCATACATTCCCAAGCGTATTAAAATCGGACCAATCTTTTCGGAGATAAGGGGGAACGAACGTAACCAGCAGAGGTATCTGCTAGACTGTGTTTGTTCCAAAAACATAACACAAGCAGGGATTGATTCTCAAGTATTGTTATTTCACAGTTAGAGTGTTTTTAGTTTAACTATTTGTTTGCCCAAATAATTCCTTTTATTATATTTTATACAGAGTGCCCATTTTAAAACTCCGAGCCTAAATTTTTTTAAATAGGCAACACACAATGCAACCCACAGATCACTATGCATTTCTACCATTTTCTTTTAAATTGAGATAAGAGTTGTTTTACAGTACATGTATCTCCCTCTCTCTCTTGTCGTTAATCTTCAGAAGTGAAGAGTCGTGATTTGTGCGTGAATATATGAGGATTTCTTCAATTAGTTGACATTTTTCGTAATGTCTTTCCATGCGTTACGATCTTTCGCTGATTTAATGTTGTTTTGGAGATTTGTACCGGTCAGGTCGCTTATTTGATATAGCCATCGTTTTGGTGAGCGTCCTCGTAACCTTTTTCCGCCCATCTTGCCTTGAACTACCAGCTTTCCCAAGTTGTTATCACTGCTCCTGGTTATGTGTCCAAAATATTGGAGTATGCGTCGTTGGACAGTTGTTATCAGCCTTGTTGTTATACCGATTTCTTCCAAGATAGAGTGGTTGGTCCTGTGTGCTGTCCAGGGTATCCGCAGCATTCTCCTCCAGCATCACATTTCGAAGGCATTAACTTTCCGTTTATCTATTTCCTTTAGTGTCCAGGCTTCTGCTCCGTAAAGAGCTATTGGAAAAACTAGTGCATGCATTATTCTTACTTTAGTCGGGATTCGTATGTTTCTGTCTTTCCAGATTTTCGTTAGCTTTGTAACGGCTGTTTTGGCTATGGCCGTACGTCTTTTTATTTCTTCTGTGCAGCCGCCGACATTACTGATAAGAGTTCCTAAGTAGATTATATGGTCGACTACTTCTATGTCCCCAATGGTATTTTGATGTTGCTGAGTCCCCGATCTGTCGATTATTATTATTTTAGTTTTATTACGGTTCAATTTTAACCCAGCGTTCTCACTTTCTCTTTCAAGTTTCTCGATTAGATTAATCATTTCTACATTAGTTCTTGTTATCAGGGCAGTGTCGTCAGCATATCTGAGATTTGTTATTTTTTCACCGCTATCTTAGCTCTCAAGTACTTTCCTCATAATGTATTCACCGTATACGTTGAACAGAAGGGGCGACAGTATACATCCTTGCCGGACACCTTTCTGAAGGGTGAATTTATTCGATGTTCGATCATTTATTCTGATGACAGCCGAGTTACATTCGTAGAGTTGTTTAATCATGTACACTAGGTGTGGTGGTGTACCCATTTCTAATAGTACCTCCCATAGTTTTGTCCATTTGACACAGTCGAACGCTTTTGCGTAATCGACGAAGCATATGTAAGCTAATACGTTGAATTCTCGGCATTTTTCAACTATTTGTCTCACATTTAGAATTTGGTCTGTCGTCCCTCTACCTTTCATAAAACCTGATTGTTCTTTGGGTATCTGCCAGTCGAGAAAGTTTTTGAGTCGACCATGTAATATGTGTAATAGGATTTTACTGGCATTGGATATTAGGGCTATAGTGCGATAATTTTCGCATTTATTTGTGGACCCTTTCTTGTGGAAAGTAATGATCATAGAGTTTGTCCAATCTTCGGGTCATAAGCCGGAGGTCCATATTTTATTGCAGATCGTTGTTATAATTGAGATACCAGTGTCATCTAGTGATTTAAGCATTTCACTGCTGATGTCATCTTGTCCTGTTGCTTTGTGATTCCGCAGCTTATTTATGGCATTTTTTACTTCGCTATTAAGAATTTCCGGTTCAAGGTTTGTTGAGCTTATATCATTCAGGTCGCGCGTGCCCTGATGTGGTTCTTCGTCCTTATAGAGATTTGTACAGTATTCTCTCCATCTCTCTACTACTCTGTCTATTTCTTCCAGTTTGTTACCGTCCCCGTCCTCTACAGTCCAGGTACGCGGAGTGAATTCTCCTGTTATTACTTTTATTTTTTGCAATAGATCTCTGGTCTCATTTGTGTTGTGATGTATCTCTACCTCTTTACAAATATTAGATAGAAAGACATTTTTGTCTTTGCGACATTGTTTTTGGATTTCTTTATTGAGTTGTTTAAGTTTTCTCGTTCTATCTTCTCGTTCTATCCCTTGGGCTTCTAGTTGTTTTCTTTCCTCTATCAGGTTCCAAGTTGAATCTTTTATCCATTTCTTCTTTTTCGTTTGATCTTTTCTTGAAGTTTGATTATTATGGTTTTTTATAATTTTTTGTTTTGTATTAATCATTATTGTCTTCATATTTTCCCACATTTTGTTGGCATTATAGTTTCCGTCATTTACTTCCATATGCTTCAATTTATCATTTACTTCTTTTTTGTAGCCGTCCATCATGGATTGCTCAAGCTTATGTTGTGGGCTTTTCTTAGTGATTTTCTTTAGGTGAATCTTTAATACAGCTTTTAGTAATTGATGATCTGACCCACAGTCCGATCCCGGATAAGTTCTGATATTCTCTGCTGTTGACTTCCATCGTACAGGTATAAGAGCGTAATCGATTTGATTGCGGTATCGATCACCTGGGGATTTCCAGGTGTAGAGGCGTCTGATGTGATGTTGGAAAAAGGTGTTGAGTATGGCGTAGTTGTTTTCAATACAAAACTGTAGTAGTTTTTCACCACTGGGGTTTCTTGTTCCTATGCCAAATTTTCCAACATAGGTTGATAGGTTCTGGTCGTCAATAGTGGATCCAATTTTGGCGTTAAAATCACCCTGTATTATAGTTAGTTCACGTGTAGGAATTTTCTTTATATTGTCTTCTAGGCATTTGTAGAAGTTTTCTATAACTTCATCTTTAGATGTGGATGTGGAGCATATATCTGCACCACATTCAATCTGACTGGTTTGGTGTTTAGTTTAATTAGCATAATTCTGTCATTTATTGGGTTGAAGCTTAAGATAGCATCATTCCATTGTTTTGAAAGCATGATTGCCACTCCATTTATGCTCTCATTGTCGTGGCCGGAAAAATATATTGTGTTACCTTCGACGGTTCGGAAATATCCAGAACGCCTCCAGTGTGTTTCGCAGATACCTACAATATCCGTATTGTTAGTTTCTTTCTGGAGTATAGTCAGTTTTCTAGGTTGTAGTAATCCTTGTACATTCCAAGTACCTATTGTAGTTTTTGGTCGTATTGATTTTGTGTATTTTGAATCAAAGCTTGATACATTCCCCCCCGGAAATCCGAATGGGGGAATAGTTTTACTTCCGGAAGAATTTTGTATTAAGCTACTCATCATATTAATAACGCACAAATTGTCTTGAGTGGACAGTTGAAGTGGGTCCCCTAGTCCTTCTTCAACCGCAGTAGTAAGACCATGTGGACTATTTTAGTCCGTGCCCTTACTTAAAATCTACTGTTACCGAACAGTTAGCTTCCAACAACGCCAACAGTAGTACAGAACAGGACTGCTGCCTCTTATTCGACGTTTGAGATTGGAGTTCATCTCTCCTAGATGGAATGCTTTCGCCACATCTGACGGCTACCATCTCGCCAATATGGTTGTATAGGAACCATTAAATTCCATATGGGAAAGTTGCTTTCTATACTAGGTTATGTATCTACTAATGATTAAATACAAATTTAAGGTTACTTTAATAACTCAAATTTAATATTTGACAACAATAACTACAATAATTTAATAGGAACATAGCACTTCATAACATCATTTTTTACTTTGCCCTACAAAAAGAAGTCTAGCAGAGTCGAATCGGGACTACGGGCAGGCCAAGGACCTCGTCCAATTATGCGTCCCTCAAAACGTTGGTTAAGATAATTTCTCACATCCTTATGAAAATGCGGAGGTGCACCATCATTTAAAAACCACATGCTATTCCGTACGTTTTGAGGAACTGTTTGGAGGAGAGCCGGTGATTCATTAATTAAGAAATTTAAATACATTTCACCATCTAAATTTCCACTAAAGAAATGTGGACCTATTACAAAATCGCCAATAATACCGCACCACACATTAAGAGAAAAAATTCTCTGAAAATGAGTTATCCTGATCCAGTGGGGATTGTCTTGGGCGTAATAGTGGCAGTTATGTCGATTAACTATGCCGTTGTTTGAAAACCTCGCTTCATCACAGAATAATACCATACTTAAAAATTCCGCATTGCCGTTTAATTGCCGTCTAAGAAATTGACAATACTGAACACGATGCTCATAATCTCTATCTTCAAGATGGTGTATGGTATAAACATGGTAGGGGTGAAATTTGTTCGCCTTAAGAATATTGAAAACAGAACCTTTGCTAATGTTTAAGACATTTGCAATCGCTCTTTGACTTGTATGGGGATTATCCGTAACCGTTTCAATTACAGCTACTTCGTTATGTTCAACCGTAACTTGCCGTGGCCTTACTTTTGGTTTTGAAAATTGCCCATACTCTTGTAAATTCAGAAGAAGCATTCTAAATGTTTGGTCTGTCGGAATTCGTCTACCTGGAAAGCGTTCCGCATACAAAGTACTGGCAGCACTCGCATGTTTTCGACATTCACCCAGAATTAGAAGCATGTCCACTTTGTCAGCGTTCGAATACATTTTGCACCAAAGATTAGTAGCACCGTTCAAGTAATGTGGCTTAACGAATTTGATTAGTAAACTGTCAAGTTAACGCAAACATGATTGAATGATCTTAATTATAGAAATATTTTGTTTTAAAATAATAGTCGGCAGTGACTTGTATTGTGTGTTGCCTATTTAAATAAATTTAGGCTCGGAGTTTTAAAATGGGCACTCTGTATATTTATTATATTATATGTTAAAATCATTTAAGATTTTTATACCGATTTCGTACATTTTTGAAGGGTGATAAAGAGACCGCGTTTGCGCAGATCTGCTATTCGATATGCGTACAATACTAATTAATGTTCTTTTTTTAGCACTTATAATTTTAAATAGAGCATCCCTCTCCTATCCCTTTTTTTGCGGACCAACCTTATTTTCTTGCGGTTTCATCCGTCTGCAAGTACCAATTTTAAGCCAAATTTGGGTTTTGTGCATTAAGTCGTCTGGGATATAAAGTGTATACAGACACACAGACAGATAGATACACACACACAACCACGTCTGCAGCGTCCGTTTTATCGGTCTCCCAAAGCCCTAAAACCTGCTTGTTAATCAAAATGTTTAGGTTAACAATATTTGGCATAAAAGTACCTTTCTTTTAGGCATAACTCGTATATAGGCCAGTAAGGTCAAAGCTAAAAAACTTCGCTGAATGAACGCATTTGCTCCAAATCCTACATAGCGATCACAATACCTTCCTCTATAGCCATACTTCGTATAGCAAGGAAGGTAATAAAATAAAAGCAATTATACAAATGTATGTGATTTAACCTAGATGTACCAATTTGATATTTCATTTATTTTTCAAATTATCAAAAATACCGTTTGCAAGCATCTATGATACTATGATACTTTTAAAACCCCCTGGTAAACCACATTTCACTACTTCCAGTTACACCGGAAGTGAGGCCATCTATTGTTTCTTAAATTGCATTTTCTATTTTTTTCTGAGAGGTTCTGATAGACCATTAAATTCTCTATTCAACGGTTTATAACCTTTACTTAAAAAGTTAAACGGTTGACCGCTAAAGGGCATTGTAGTCAAAAAACAGATTAGTCAATTAAATGTGTAAATCTTCTAAAAAATGTTCAAAGCTTCCAGTATCATTCCAAATTAAATTATTTAATGAAAAACTATCTTTATTTGGATTTTTAAAACTGTGCAGTGACCAACTTTATCGAAAGACGTAATTTCAAGCCAATTTCAGGAATTTTAGGTCTAAGTTTTAGAACCACATTGCATTCAGCTAAAGAAAACTGTTTTATCGTTAACAGATAAGCAATAAATTTGGTTCTAAACCACAAACAGCATATTTGCTATCAGTAAATGTCCTTAAAAATTAACTTGAAGCGAGAAAAACGAACCAATAAATAGTTGACTTGTTAAAACAAACTTTGACAGTGTAAAATAAGAGTTTATTTCTTCTCCTCTCCTTAATAAGAACACAAACCCTTCTTTGGTGGAGAAATAGTGGTCCTGAAAAAAACGTCAGTTGACCCCTGAGAATAGCATGAAATTACGTTTGTTGATCAAGTAGGCCACTGAACAATCTGAAAAGTTGAAATGAAAAAAATGTTCCATTGAATGTGTAATTTTATAATTATACTACTCTGAAATATTTAGCAAATTTAAATATGAAATTCATGACCAATTTAAATTTTTATTTCAACGCATTCCAGCGGCTAACCATTTAAGTTTTTGAGTGAGTTTTGAGTAATATATGACCGAATAGAGAATTTAATGCTCTATCAGAATCTATTAGAAAAAATATAAATTGCTGCTTAAGAAAACAAGTTGGCTATACTTTATAACATTTATATGTATGTATACGAGGGCGGAGCTAAAATCTTGACGGATATGCACGTTTCAGAGTCCGAGTATACCGAAAAACCACGTGGAGTCGTGGTGTCTGTGTGTCTGTGTGTCCGTTTGTATACACTTTACAGCTCAGGCGCCTTTACGCAAAAAACTCAATTTAGGTTTAAAAGTAATCACACTGGGAAACTGCAAAGTAGCAAAATAGGTCCACCAAATAAAGCGGCGGTGGGGAGAGCTGTTGCACTCTATTATAAACGCGCTCGAAAAAGAAGCTTTGATTGGTATTTCACGTATTTTGAATAGCCAATATACGCCTGCCATTTTTTACCACCCCTTAGTTACCCCCACTACTGCGACTTATAGTTTTTTCAGAAATGTACGAATTTCGAATTCAAAATCGGTATGAACATATTAAATGGGAACAGGAACAACCTCTCAGTGAGAATAGACCTATAGAGTGTTTCCTTTTGGTAGTTTAGCTGAACAGTGTAATTTAATAATTTCCAGAAAAACTACTATCTGTCACTTACAAAACATTGGTTTTCAACTTTCAGCGGATTAATATTGTTTGTAATTACAAAATACCATACAGCATAACACCAGATAACTCCTTGGAAAACAAGGAATATCGTCGACATTTTCTAAGCCCTTCTTCTTATAGTGCCATACCCTATTAAGGCCGTTGGCTACCTCTCTGCTATGTCTGTGTTTGATGCGCGGCGATAGATAATTTGCACAGACAGACATAGGGGACCTACAGTTTTAACGTGCGCCCCGAACCCGGATCCGCTGCATTGGTAAACCGCGCTATTACCACTGAGCTACGGCCGCTCTTTAAGCCCTACATAATAAAAATATAATAGTAACTCTGGGAAAAATTCCGTAATCGACGATTTGTCTAGTAAAAATATTTTGACCTGAAATTGATAACGGTTGCTCTTGGTCCTTGGAGGTAGTTGGGTAAATGTTCACAAACAATATTGGGTCCGATCGGCATGACTGAGATCACCGCACGGAACACAGTCAGTAATTTTGTATATAAATTTACTTTTAGAAAATATACAGACATATTTTGTTAGTCAAATGACAGTGTTTAGTGTAATTCATCTGCTTTAATAACTTGTTAAATATTTTACACAATCCAATTTAACAAGAATACGGGAAATTGTTTCAACAGTTTTAAGCAGTGGGTTTATGCGAGGAAGGTCTCGTGGCGTTTGCTTGACAGCTTCTTTTCTTGTTTTTTTTTACAAACTGGTGTAAACTGTTATTGTTGTTAGTAACATTGCAGCAGTTTTTAAAACAACTTGTGCTAATAATAAGAAAGTATTGCAGAGCAGAGCAGAGATAGCTCAAAGTTCAAAGAGTTTGAATTTCCTAGTGTAATTATGTAAAACTTTTAACGTGGATTTAAATTGAAATGTTTTGTGGTACTTTTTTGCAATTTACGCGATCATGTGGCTTTATAACTAGCGTCTAGCCCCTTGGCCATCAATTGATCCTACCTCATCAAGGTTAGACTTGCATGTTAGTAATTTAGTATGCCGTCAATCAGTGAGTGAATGCAAATTTGTCTTCGTATTTTTTCTTTAAAAATATAACTGCTCTTAACAAATAACCTCGCGTTAACAGCAAAACGCAACAACAGTGTTTAAAAAACCCAATAAAATTTAAAAAAAATTTGGGCCCAACCGTGACTCGACCCCACAACTACTTGTGCAGTAAAACGGCAGTCCACCCGAACACACCCGCATATCCATCCGTGCCACTACGAACCTGCCAGTTATTGCTAAATAAGTGCCTATTGAATGCGTGCGCAATAGAAATGCACAAATAAAAAGTCTCAACTTGGTGGGATCGATTGATACGAAGAGACTAGGCGCTATTGGCTTTATATGTCTGTGTATGCAAGTTAAAAATTCCTAATGTATCTTTAGGAATGTTAATTTTGATACTATAACTTTATTATGAAATTTTATTCAAAATACTTTCAGTTTTTGTATATCGTTAATATGTATTTAGCATTTTTATTACTTTATTTGAACAAATTAGCTAAATAACTGTGATGACAACGGTTTGAAAAACTTTTCTTAATGCAATTACAAAGGTGGTATTCACACTGAAATATTAAATCTTCATACCTCAAATTGAAATAGTGTTACTATTAATACAACCGTTAGAAGAGTACAACATACAATACACGAAAATATTAGCCCTGGAGTGTGTTAAAATTCGAAAGTATTTTAGATTACAGGATACGCTCAGCAGGAGGACATTAATAGACATCATGCCGTGATTTTCTTTATAGTTCGTAAACTAATTAATTAATTAACTAAAATAATAAAAGACGTTTACTTTGCATAAAAATCAACAGATTTTTAAATCTTGTTAAATAAGTTTTTGTATATAGCCATTATTATTATGGAATAATTTCGTGAGTTAGATCTTGTATTACTTTATAAGTTGCCTTTGATCTATGTCTGTTTATTGATTTTGTGTTAGAATCTCTTTGTTTGTCTTCATTTCTGTATTTACCTTTACTACAAGTACTGATGAAAATACTTGAAACGTATTTAAGAACAATATTAACACCAACTGAAACGTTTACCTTTAATCAGAGGATAGTTCAGTTTAGCCGTAGCTAGCTCCAAACTTCAAAGTACAATTTTTTTATACAGTGTTTGGATTCAGAATCATTGAATCTTACCGGACAACCGTTTTGCTGAGAGCTGCTTAAAAATTTTTAAAAAATCTTTAACAAGAAAAGTGATGGAACAGTATGGAACGCCGTTTTACTTTTATCCTGAATTATCTTCTTCTTATAGTGACATACCCTATTCAGGGCGTTGGCTACCTCTTTCCTATGTCTGTGTTTGGTGCACGGCGATAGATAATTTGCACAGACAGACATAGGGGACCTACAGTTTAACGTGGGCTCCGAACCACAGAAAGTGCATGCACTTCTTCTCCAGAGAAGTTTTCCTGGGGAAAAATCCACCTCGCTGGTTTCCCGTTGCCTTGCGAGGGAGAACGACCGGGCCGGGGATCGAACCCGGATCCGCTGCATTGGTAGCCCGCGCTGTTACCACTGAACTACGGCCGCTCTGAATTATAAAAACAAAAAATTACATTTACTACAAATCGTTAAAAAATTTCTGGCGTCAAAAATTGAAATTTAGGCTCACAAATTAAATTTCAGACGTCGGAAATCGATTTTTTGACCCCAAAAACTTATTTTTTGACACCTAAAAATCATGAAATTTTAGTTAAAAATATTTATGTCATATTTACTCTTATAGAATTTTTGACGTCATAAATTCGTTTACTGACGTCGAAAACTCATTTTATAACGTCAAAAAATCAATTTCTGTCGTCTGAAAATCGTTCTGCAATTTAAAATAAAATAATTATAAAACGAAAAAATTATTTGTAAACTATAAATAAATTAATGAGTATCTGTATATAAAATACTTAATTACTTTAACATTATCTATTTATTTTAACCTTATACGTATTTCGGCATGTTTACATGCCATTGTCAAAGGTTATATGAAAAAGTAAACAGTTAGTGTTGTTATAGCAATAGAACTTTGTGACTTATCCTGGTAATCGTCTGCAGATGACTTGATTTCTCATTCCAAAACGTCCAGTAGAGGAGAATTTAAGAGATCAATTTGCTCATTCATTAACGGTACAGTTTTTAAATGTTTGTGAATTTCAAAAGCTTCTAGTATATCTATAATTTACGTTTATCATCACAAAAGTCTAAACATTTTATGGTGTTATTAGATGTCATTGAATGATTTTATGTGGGTGTTTGTATTTGTAACAACGTACGTGTTCTTTATACCTAATATCAAAATTTCTAATTGTCTGGCCTATATAAACCGAATTACAATGCGAATAATTTAATTTGTAAAGGCCTGATTTTAGCAAATCGTCTGTTTTTGATTTTGCATTAAACAAAGTGTTTAAGATGTTCCTATAGTTGTTTTAAAGCTTACTTGATATTTATTTATTTTGTTTATAATTTTTGCAATTTTTTCTGATTTGTCACCAAAATATGGGATCGAAGCATATTTAATTGTATCGAACGAAGTAATGGTATTCTGATACATTTTTTGAATGGCTAATTTATAATCTTTTTCTGTAATTAATATATCAATGAGTTTAGTATTATAACCATTACTGTATGCAATTTGTTTAATAATTGAAATTTCTCTATTATAATTAATTTCATCTAAAGGGACCGTCAAAGCCCTATGTATCAGGGACCTGTATGCTACTAATTTGTGTGTTTTATGGTGACAAGAATCGTGTGGTATTCTAATGTCTGTTTGTGTAGGTTTTCTATAAATTTTATGTTTGGGTGCAAGCTGTTAATAAAAATTAAAAATTCATTAATTAAATCAAATGAACTATTAAAACATGCAAAAATGTCATCAACATAACAAAACCAAAATATAAGTCATTGTAATGTGGTAAAGTATTCAAAAGCAGGACCTTTTTGAGTAGCGAGACGCTAGGACCAATTGAATTGCCATGCTAACTAGTTATTAATGAATGTTTTAAATTTGTTGATGTGTTTTTTTCTTTAATGTGTAGGCACAAACGTAGAAAAACGATAAACTAAGTATGCTTGCTTAAATATGTGTCCCCAAGTCGGCCATATTTTGAGTCTCGTACTCCCCTAACAGCACATTGCTTCCCCTTAAAACAAACAAAATGGTTTGTATCTTTACTACATGTCAAACCTTAATTCGTTAACCCAACAATTCGTTTTTTTTTTTTAAAGAATCATGAAGCCGTGCGTGAGCACGACCCCATGATTCCCATCCCACCCCCTTACCCGGGCTCAGCACACTCAGTGCTATACACTGGTCTAACATGCACCCCACCCCTGAAGACCCAACATACACACCACCCCTGAAGACCCTGATACACACCTACATACACCATCCATGGACCCGTCGGATTTAACTTGTTCAGAAAAATTACCGACGAGCAGTGGACTCGAACCAACTGCCATTGGGAGTCTAGTTTCAAAGCCTGGGACTTTAACCACTAGACCACCCGCCGGCCCTCCCAACAATTCGTACGCACCTGCATACACGAAATGTAAAAAATACATTGCATAATAATAGCTAACTAGAAAATATGTGGCTGCTAAATGGGCATTTGCTTACTTACTTACTGATTAATTACATAACCATGTTTGACAGTTTGACATATTGCCTATAGTTTGTGTCTCGGCTAATTTTTCTTACCAACGTTCTCAAGAAGGCAATATTTAGAACTTATTACACAAAAAAAAAGAATAAACGAGACTCTTAAGATGGCTGCTTTTTAGGTACACGTTTTGGGAGTGGGGATTGTATGCATAATTAGTCTACTGTTTCTAGGTTTGTTTGTGTAGGGTTACCACATACTAGATTTTTTAGTACCGTAGTAGTAGGCAGGCTGCTAGATGGTGTTAATTTTATTTAACTACGAGGGCGGAGTGAGAAGTTTGGAAAAATTGCAACAGAGGGCATTACAATTGCACATTCCAGATGGCATTTGTCAATACTATCTGTCACTAGGTCACATTAAAATTTTCATACAGATCTGTCATTTAGCTCAGTTTTGACAGCCATTGAAAGCAGACAACATCTCGTATTTTTGCAAAAATGAAAAAAAGTGAATTTTGTGTGTTAATTAAACATTATTTTTTGTGTGGAATACCCATTACGCAAACTAAAACCAAGCTTGATAAATATTATGGGGACTCTTCAAACGCACGTGTGACAACTTCAGAGACAGGTTTGGAGATGTTTAAGTGCAATAAAAAGGAGTTTTTGCGTCGTTTTATAACTGTGGACGAAACATGGATCCATTACTATACACCGGAGACCAAGGAACTGTCTAAATAGTAGATTTCTACTGGCGAACCTGCACCGAAGAATGCTATGGATATAGTTTTGTGAGATGCAAGCTGCATAATCCACACCAATAATTTGAAAAGGGAAAAACAATCAACGGTGAATATAATTGCAACGTATTGGATCGTTTACACGACGTTTAAAAAAACGACGGCATTTGGCAAGAAAAAAGTTCTCTTTAATCAAGACAACGCACGGGTGCACAAGTGTGTAGTTGCTATGGCGAAAATCAATAAATTACGCTTCGAATTACTTCCACATCCACCATATTCTCCAGACTTAGTGCCCTGCGACTATTTCTTGTTTCCGAACTTAAAATAATGGCTTGGCGGAAATTCGGCTCTAATGAGAAGGTCATCGATGCAACAAACGCCTATTTTGAAGGGTTGGAGAAATCGTATTATTCGGAAGGGATTGAAAAGAGACACGTTAATAGGAGACATTCTAAGAAGTGAGGGGATAATGAAAACTATTGTAGAAGGGACAAAACGCACGAGGAAAACTAAGGCTATATATCTAAAATAATAAATAACATATATTGCAATAGCTATGTGTAACTAAAAAAGCTGGCCGAAAAGAGAAAACGATAGAATCAGAAAGTGTGGAAACAAACCAATCCAAGAGTATTGATAACCGAGGAGAAGGAAGATCATCCAATCATTATAAATTACAGACAGACTACATACTTTATTTATAGAAATCAAACATACACTAAGTAAAAGCGCGAACTGTTAGCCATTGTCGTTTTAGCAGACTGTTGAACTTTGAATTTTTTTAATTGATTCTCATCCGTTTTCGTTGTTGATGGTTTTCGTCGCACACCTTCGGGATCATCGTTCAGTGTTGTGCGGCCACTTTTGAACTGATTACACCAAACACTAACTTGTTTTCGACCCATAACGCCTTCTCCGTTAAGTCTTCAGTATTTTTTTAGGAATTTGGTAGGTTTTTCATTATTTGGATGCAAAAATCGAATGACTGCTCGCAATACAAACTTGGAGTATGTTTCGATCGGAACTGACATTTTGCGGCTTGCGCTTCACCTTTGCTGCCTAGTTTTGTTCTTCTGCGAAGTTGGGGGGAGGGGGTATTAATGTAGCAGCCCTTGGTTTTAGATATTGTCCAATTGTATTTAGTAACTTAGCGACTTACGTTGCTATTTACGTCGTTATGTTTAGTTATCAAGATAATCTTGTAAAAGTAAATACGATTGGACAATATCTAAAACCAAGGGCTGCTACAGTACAAGCAATAAAAACACTCGTTGCTATGCAACAAGTTTTCGCAATTTAATAACCCGATTATTTTCATTCCACTTGTGGTATAACTGTTGAATATTTAGATACAAACAAAATGTGTAGCCTTCTTTGCAAATGCTATAAATAAGCTTTTAGTTGTAACTCCACTAAAACTACAGGCAAACGTTTCAGTTCATGGTAAAATAAAGCATACAATTTTAATAACTTGTTGTTCGACAAGTACACCATGGTCGTATACAGCGACTTTGCGACGGTGCATAAAAATTTGTCGTATGGCTTGTGTTTGATGACAAATATTTGAACGCATGTGTGTTACTTACAAGTTGCAACAAGTGCAGCGATTTTAGGTTAAAATTACAGTTTCAGTAATGAAACGAATGTATCGGAATCTTTCCTTAGGTATAGTTTTAAAAATGTTTCGTCTCATGAATTCGCCATTGCAGTCCAATATCTAGAAGCAGTGGCGGTTTCTCATTGGCTCAAATGGTCATTGACCTTCCAATGAAATAAGAAAAAACAAATAATTACTCTTTGTTTGAGTACATAGCATATTATACACTATAATATTTAAAAATACTTTATAGTTAACTTTTGTATGAGATTTTTATGCTAGAACGTTTATGAAAGAGCTGCCGCAGGATCAGCGAAAACGTTTGAATGTTTGAGTATTTCGCGCACATTAAACGAATCTATGCGAGGGTCATTTGGCTGTCAGTTCCCAATTCAGCTGTACGCCACCGAATAAAACCGCCGTCTTAAAAAGCCTTCAAATGAATAAGAGTGAAATAGAAAGCTCATTGCGATAAATTCATATTACACAAGCTAAAAGAGGATAGAAGTATCTGCGTATTAAAGACTTCAGAGTTACGGTCCCACAACTTCCGAGAATTATGCTGCAGCTGTCCGTGATAAGTGCCTGCCAATAGCCGCCTAATTTGCGGAATTCGCACGTACACGACCGACGTAGTAGTGTGAAAACGGTTGTTGGTTGTGTAATCATAATTTAGTGGTGTTGTACGATGTCCCTGCAAAATAATTTTGGATTGTGAATGCCATGTAAAAAATGCTTTTACCTGTTTCCACTGTCTGCTATTTTGTGATAATTCATTGTGTGATATTGACTGCAAACATTTAAGAACTAAAATTCAAACAAATTTTTTATCGGTAAACCACATGAAAAATTTTGTGCATTTTGACACACTGACAGTGTGGGTATCAATATACAATAATTTTATTATATAGTGCTTATTTAAAATTCTATTAAAGACTTCAATGAAAATGTTGGTAAAAATAGATAATTTTGTCAACGTAAAGGATGGGTTTGAAATATAAGGCTACCTTAAACTTGGGTAAGAACAATTTTTTTCCAAAAAAATACTTTAAAATGCCTCCCAGTACACCACACCACGAGCCGCCGCTGCCTAGAAGTAAACTGACTTATTACTTGTATGACATATCGTTAGGTGTGTAACGAATGCATCTGCACGATAAATTGTTACAATTGTTTGACAAACTCGCCAGCAAACTTGTCGTAGAACAAGTTGTGCCGTCAGTGGTTCGTCTAATCTAAATTCTAAATGTTGTTGAATGGTGTTTTAAGAACAAGTACACTATGTTTGTGTAGTGTAATTCTAGAAAATTATCAGTTGTAACAAATGCGCTTAGGAAGGTATAGTTAGTTATCCTTTTCACAGTTTTCATAAAATAGTTCGTAAAACCGGGTTTTCTGCTAAAACTAAATTACGTATAATAAATTCTTTTCATATTAACGAAATATAACAATGTTAGTTTTGAAAATTTTTAAAATAATAGTACTTTCAACGTATTAAAATATCAAATATGTTGAATTAAACATTCTACCCATACCTTTGGCATAGGAAAGTATTGATTTGGTGAAAATTTTGGAAAACTACATTTTAACAGAAGTACACGTTTTGGGGCTCCCATATGAACGTTTTTAAAAAATGTCTGTCTGTGGGTGTGTGGGTTTAAAAGCGATGCCCGATTTTAATGAAATTTTAAATAAAAAGGTATGTGGAAAATTGTAGTTTTTGTAAATAGCTTTTCACAAAAATCCGAAACCGGAAGCGGAAGTTAAACATGTTTTTTAGGTATCATTTTTTTTTCAAAACTAAATTTTGAAAATTTAAGCACAGGATCTGAGAGAAAAACGTATGCAAATTGAAAAGTTTTCTACCAAACTCTCTAGCTTCAAAATGCCGGCCGCTAACGATTTTTATACTTGGAGGTGCTACTGTAGAAAATGTAAATTCCACTTATTTGAAATTTTTAAAATAATATTTCTCAAAAACTGCCAATACGTGTTTTTTGTAACTTTGTAGTCTGATAGAGGCGAACATGGGATACAATTTGTTTTTCTGCCGAACATCATAATTCTACTGTGGCACTTGTTATAAATTTTTGAATATAACAAAAATTGATAACCCTTTATTTAGGAAATGGAAAACAATAAATAACTTCTGCTTATGAAGACTTACTCATTAGTTTATAGAAAATTTTATATTTAGTGGGGCTACACATCTCTTCCACCTTAATTTTTTGGCTGACAAATTTAGGATTTGGTTAGCTGCTGTAAAAAATGTAAATTCCACTTATTTGTAATTAAAAAAAAGATTCCCTTACAAACCTTTTTTGGACTTGGACTAAGCCAGCATCATTGTGGCTAACGTGACGAAATGATAGCTATAATAAAAGTTGAACATAGGTAGAATAGAGGGTTGCCTATATAAATTGTTTTCTTCGAAATCTAATAGACGTTGAACTGTACAACGTTATAATTATAAAATTTACGCGTTTGCAAATATGGTAAGTAATATTATCTAATATGGGAAAGTCCACTCGAAATGTACACTTCGGTCTGTTTGCCTTAAATGGGATAGCATAGTAAAATCCTTTTTTTATTTCACTACAAAGCATAAAATTAAATAGCGAAAGATAACGCGGTGCTTGTATAATAAGAATAAAAATAATCTGTGATAAAGATAATAGATGTAATGGCCGCAAAGACCGGATTTTTAGTCGCAGAAGAGCAAAACATTTCGTTAAAATTCAATATGTAGACAAAAAGCATGGGCGTACTCAAATCCATTAAGTTATACGTAAAACATATTGGACAAGAGAACTAATTTTTCGGTGGGAATTTTGCAGAATTTGTTGTGTACTGCAATTCTTAAGTTTTCTATGCAACCGTGGTTTTCCGTCCTTTAAGAATGTTGATAGTCCAAACTTTTCTTTCGTAGAAACTTTCTTGTTGTATTATTAATTTTACACGTTCTATTTTGATTAATTCGTGGTTCCTATGTTACTGTTCAATAAAATAAAACATGTTTTTGCAGTTTCATAAAATTCTTTAGTGAACTACTTCTAAAACTCATGGCCATTTATATTCTACGCTTATGGACCCTGTTTTATTTTATTTTATTATTACATAAGCTTTAATTCCAGTTGACCAAATAAATAATAACTACCTGCACAATGTAAATTAAGGTCAAACATATGGAAACTACAGAATGGGTGTATTTTTACGGTATAATAATAGCAAATGGTTACTTTTCTTTAAGAATTCAAATTGTTAATTTAATATCTAGTGAAGGACATTTAAGGCTAGTCTACCTGTTAACCTAAAATTATTTATAAAGACGATCAGTTTTAAAACTGTAAAATACATGCTTATATACAAACTGTTTACAAACGAGCGCCTTGATTTTACAGTGCAATTTAAAAGTTTCCTGCTGAAAGACAAGATTAATGTTGATGATTACTTCCAAGTGTCAGATATTAACAATTATCACTAAGAAAAATTTGTATCTAATTTAAACTGATGTTGCAGCTACAAGTACTTAAAAATGAGACACTAATAGAAAACATTCACCGAACGGTAACTTATTTATATTTTTAGAAAACAACTTTTTGAGGCAAGTTTGTGACAAGAATTTACCAAGAATTTAGATTTTAAAGAAAAGCCAAAGGTCATAGGTTACTCTTTTCCTGCTACATAATAAGTTTCACTTGAGTTATTCATTAGGATATGTTTTTATGTTTAACTGTTAATATTTTAAATTTCATGACGTTTTAGTACCTCACTTTGCTCACAACGCGTTTTGCATGTGCTAAAAATTTTTGGGGTCTTAACAATGCACCCGAAGGTTGAAAGCAAATATTTTCTGCTATCTACTGTAATAAAATTTTTAAAAGATATTTATAACTTAAAAGGTCCTCGACATTTTTTATCCTTAGGCGGAAGTGTATTCTTGGCTTGGTATTTTTTCTTAAATTAATGCTCATATTGCAGGTTTTGTGGGGTTAAACGGCATTCTTTCAATAAAAGCATTCGCATTCTTTAAATACGGTTCTAGTTAATTAGTGCACTTTCGGTCAATGCATTTATGCAATCAAGTCGTAAATGTAAAGCAACAGGTTTTCTATTTATACCACTATACACACCATCTTCATATTCTTCCCTTCACATTCCAGTATGAAATCAAAACAAACAATACGATTACGAATGAATGCATGAAATGCTCTCCAGCAAGGTCAATATCGGCATTTTTTCTGGAACTTTCAGTGATCGAACTGTAGTCACATTAATAGTATTTGTTATATCCCCACGACCGACCATAGTGTAACAACATTAATAAATAGAGTTGTACTCCCTCATATGCTCAGTATTAACCTCGACAGTGACTGTGAGCATGAACTTCGGTAAATTTAAAGTGTACTTAACATGAGTTCAGTGTTAATTATTCAGTTGTCGCACAATACGTAAATAGACATTGTGTTACATATTGTTCGGCCCCTAAAGGATTCACTGCAGCAAGTGAATGTGTTTCTAAGTAGTCTTCAATTATAAATTGGAGTTTTTCGTCTCTTTAAATTTTTAACAAATATAAGTGATTAGTTAACGTAAACGAGTGACGAATGCATCAGGAAATTAAATTTTCTGGAAGTAAGTGAAGTGGACGAATAAAACTGGAATAATCCCAGATAAAAATTTAAACATTTAAGTTCATTTTTTGTTTTTAGACTTTATTAAGTAGGTAAAAAATTCGAACTATTGTAGTAAACAAATTCCATGTGCTAGCTTTGACAAAAATTTTAATCGCACAGTGAAGATAACTAATAAATAAAAATACTTACGGAATAAATACAAGCAATGAATTATACAAAAATTTAGAATTTATTTATTTATTGTTATGTCAAACGTAAAAGTAACACTTCATAGACGTACTTGATATTCAGAACAACGTGAGGTTTGCATGTGGGCTTTCTAGAAACCGTTTAAATGTAATCCTTTTAACACTCATTTTATGAAGATAATTTGATTGTAATATATCTAGTTAAACTATTCCTCGCATAAAAAAGGAAGCAGCTAAACAGGACCCATATTTAATTAATTACCGTACTGAAGCAATTACGAAAATTTTGTTTCAATAAGCGGACAGTTTCCTATAAATAACGAAAATTCTTTTATTGTTTTTAATTTATTTATCTAAAAGAATGTGTCAAAAAAATATTTTTTGTATTTGTTTAGCTTAAGAATTGGAAATATTTAAAGGTTAATATAAAAAATTTAATTAAAACACGTGGTCAATAATTATTTTTTTACTTCCCTGGAGAAAAATTTAATGAAATATAATTTATGATTTCAAATAAAGCAATGTATCTTGTTTTCAATTAGATAATTATGTTCAAAGTTGTGTAATTTATTATAAATATCTGCAGGTTTAAAGATAATCATTTGGTCGGTTTATTACTCTAGTAACAATTTGGTGTATGTTGGGTTGCCTATTGTTCAGAGTATCATAAAGATAGGCAACCCTAGTTAGAAATAAAGAAAATTTAAATAATAACATTATTTGTAGGATATCGTCGACAACAGAAAACTACAAAAAATTATATTAACATAATAAAAACCTACAGTGTGGGTGTTATAATTTTTTTTGGCATAAACTAGACACTGTTTGTAAAAATTACTTTTTTAAACAGCAGCCTGGCAATTTAAAGCCGGCGTAATTTCATATCGATTATTTTTTTATTGCTCCTTTATTATTTATTTGATTTCAATTTTTAAATAGTTTAGGAAAAATTATTTTTGTAGCACAATCTATACATGTTGCTTGTTACAAATTGCCTTTACATACTTTTCACAAAAATTACGAAAACCTACTAAATGTAAGGTGTTTTTTTACATTATTTATTTAGATTGTTCACATATCTTACTTACTTACTCCCCCCCCCCCATGAGGTGGACCGACGACATTAAAAGAGTGGCCAATTACAACTGGATACAAAAAGCACAGAACAGACAAGAATGGCTTTTACTAGGAGATGCCTACATCCAAAATGGATTGACATAGGCGATGATGATGATGACATATCTTACTGTACGGCTGTACGTTATCCACCTGTCGGTTTTTTCATAAATCTAGATTTTCATTTGTTGAAATATTATAAAAGAAGCTGTCAGAAACATGAACTTTCCTTAAATATCCTCTCTTCTGCTTCGTGATGTTTGAAAATTTTCTGCAAGCTGCAAAGTAAATTTTTCTTTAAATTAGTTTTTTTACGTTTAATTCTCGAATATTTACCATTGCATTGTTTTTTAACTGAAAATTGTTTGTACTGTAAACTGTAATATAAACGGTTTTCTTTAATTTTGTTCGAATAAAACAACACTTCAATTAAACGTTCATGAAGAATCATTTGCCTGATTTTAAACCGTTTTTAAAACACTGTCCGTTAAATCAAGTTTTTTATAATCTACCGGAATTAAATGATGTGTGGCGACACCTGGAGGGGCTACTAATGAAGAAGACGTAGTTCTAAAGCTTAAAAGAAACGAATTTTTCTCGTGTAATGTTCAAATGCGCCACATCCCGAAGTGTAATTTTTAGGCACGCAGCTTTTATATTTTGGTAAAAAAGTAAGTGTTTATTCATAGGTACTTATACTTATTAACGGGTGAATGTTGTCGTAAATTTTTTTCAACCGTGTAATTAATTTTTTTTACAATGACACTTGCGTAAGTAGTTTTTTACTTGTTACAATTCTGTGAGCAATTGCTTGTTCGTTAGCAGTTACGATTTATAATAGTTTTTGTGCATGTGGTTTGAAAATTATATTTATCGTTATCAAGTAAGTCTGAAGGAAGCGCCGTGCAGCTACCGGTGATAAGAGGATGCAATCATGCAATATTGTGATTCACAGCTCCTACATGTTGTAAAATTAACTATACAAGTATAAATAGAATGATTCGTTTTTAAAATTTGCATTGCACACGAGGCCATTTTGAAAACCTCTAATATTTTCGTTGCTGCAAAGTAATTTTAAGAAATGCTATTGTCGTTTGTTACGTAAGTTTCTTAAGAATATTATTATAAAGTTTAAAAAAGTACTTAAAATTTTATAAAAGCTGTGGTTATCATGAAATGCAAATATAGGATTGATTATTTTTTTTTGTATGGAAGATGTTTATAATTAGGCACAAATTAATGATCTGGTTGGTCAGCGTCGGTTTCGCAAATTGTGAACTACCAAAATAAATTTGCAGAACGGTATTAATTAATAAAGTTGATAGCAAAATATTAAAAATTCTACTGTTTTTGACCTTATTTAACTACCTCAAACTAAAGGTATAATACTACTGCTTGTATATTAAAATGTGTAGAGATAATTTCTCATTTTTTTTTATTCAATTCTCCTGGTAATTTTTATTTAGAACATTACCCAGTTGAAGTTTAATAAACAGGATATACAGATAATTAATTGTAAATAAATGTGAATTTGTTTAGTTTTTGATTTTTAAGATTTAAATTAGTTTCTTCAGCATTTGTCGATTAAAACACAACTTCGTTGTATTTTTCGCTTATTTTGTACCATTTTATGATTTTTTATGAGTTATTTAATTTTATTTTTAATTGTTTGATTGAATTAAACTTTGAGATACTAAATAACGCTACAGAATATTTCATAATGTGCAATATTAAAATTAATATTGCTTCACTTTACCTTCTACTATTGTCAGTAAATATATTTTAAATTGAACTAGAAGACTAAGTACAAATGTAAAGGAAGGTTTATAACGGTTGTTTTTAAATATCGAAGGGGTTTCATTAAATTCAGATTTTTTAAAATGTTATCCATGTTTTCAGTGATGCTTGCGTTTTATGAAAACTAACTGAAAATATTCTTATATCAACCGTACTATAAGTTCATTGTTGTTATTTAACCATTTTTGTTACGTGCTAATTTTTAATAAAATATCGCATGCTTCTAATGGTCCATTATATATGCAACCTCACTACAGTTCTTTATAACAGAATCAGTGAAAAGTCTTAATAATATTAAAATTCCACAATAAAAATAAGTAAGAAATTTCTACTGAGTATACACAAAATACTGTATTACTTCGACAATATTTATTTATTTTAATGCTATACGTATTTCGACATGTTTACATGCCACTATCAACGGTTATATTAAAAAGTAAACAGTTAGTGTTGTTAGTCTGCAGATGACTTGATTTCTTATTCCAAAATGTCCAATAGAGGTGAATTTAAGAAATCAATTTGCTCGTTCATTAACGGTACGGTTTTTAAATGTTTGAGAATTTCAAAAGCTAGAATATCTAGTTTACGTTTAGCACCACAAAACTGGAAACATTATACAATGTTATTAGATGTCATTAAATGATTGTGTTCTAGTAAGTGTTTAGCGTAATTGGATTTATGTGAGTGTTTGTATTTTCAACAACATACGTGTTTTTTATACCTAATATCAAAATATGGGGTCGAAGCATGTTTAATTTTTAATTTACCTCTATTATAATTAATTTTATCTAAAGAGACCATTAAAGCCCAATGTATCATGGACCTGTATGCTGCTAATTTTTGTGTTTTATGATGACAAGACTCGTGTGGTAATGCAAAATCGAAAACAGATGAGTTGTTAAAATTAGGCATTTACAAATTAAATTGTTCACATTGTAATTCGTTTTATGTAGGCCAGACAATTAGAAGTTTTAATATTAGGTATACAAATACAAACATTGACATAAATCCAATTATGCTAAACACTTACTAAAACACAGTCATTTAATGACATCTAATAATACTATAAAATGTTTACATTTTTGTGATGATAAACGTAAATTAAATATACTAAAAAATTTTAACATTCACAAACATTTGAAAACTGTACTGTTAATGAACGAGCAAATTGATCTCTTAAATTCACCTCTATTAGAGATTTTTGAATAAGAAATCAAATCATCTGCAGACAATTACCGACATCAAGTCACCAAGTACTATTATTGCTATAACATTAACTGTTTACTTTTTAATATAACTTTTGATAAAGGCATGTAAACATGTTAAAATACCTATAATGTTAAAATAAATAAATATTATTGAAGTAATAAAGTATTTTATGTATACTCAATAAATACGGACTTAACTTAGTAAAGTTACTCTATGGTAACTGAGAAGCAGGAAAAGAACTTTCCTGATATTATTTAGTAAATAAATTCATTAAGAAATAAAAATTATTTACAGTTTTTGGTGTTCTTAAATCATAAAAAATCTAATATTGTCAGTTACAAACAACCTATTTAATTGCATAGTATAATTGATCAAAAAACCAAATAATTATAACAGTTATTTTAGTGGCTAAACAATTTTATTCAAATAATTTTTATTGATAATTAATTTTGAATAACAGAAATGTATAGTACCTAACGTAGAAATTTGTTATTATGGTATAATTTAGAAGTTGCGAGGAAAGAACGTTAGGCACAATTTCATTATTTAATTTGTAGTTTGGTTCTTTTCGTTTATTATTAATTTTTAAACACAATCCACCTAAACAAGCAAGGAATAGTTAAGCAACATAAAGCATTTGCAAAATATTATAAATTAGAAAAGAAAAATTCTTAAACAATTTTTTTAGAATTAATGAAAACTAATTGCGAAAAATTCACTATTTCAGTAACTATTAACTTACGCATTTTTGTATGTTTCGGCCAGTTTTATTAATTTTAGTAAAGCATTTACTTGATTTAACTTATTTGTTTATTATATATGTTAAAGATCTAGTGGTTAAAATTAACGGTTTCTTTAAATTGTTTTGTTTTTCATTTTTATCAGCTTATAGTTATGTACTAGACCAATATTCTTGATTACAAAGTTTATTAAGTTGAAAATCCAAAAAGAAAAAACTTATTAATTTCAAAATTTGCATTGCCAATGATCAAAATTCATAATACAAATTATATTTACTTCAATAACAAGCTTTATTTTGATGTATAAATAACCTACTTTATATAAGATTAAACTAAATAAATACTTTATTGTAAATAAAACAATTCTTAACTTCAACAGGTTTTGTATGTTAGCGTTATACGTATTTCAACGTGTTCACACGTCGTTATCAAAAGCAAGATTAAAAGTAAACAGTTGGTGTTGCTATAAGAACAATAAATCCCCCACCCCCCTCACCATAAATCCAATTACGCTAAACACTTATTAGATCACAATCATTCAATGACATTTAATAACATTATTAAATTTTTACACTTTTGTAATGACAAACGTAAGCTGGAAATATACTAGAAGCATTTGAAATTAATAAACATTTGAAATCTGTACCTTTAATGAATGAACAAATTGATCTCTTAAATTCACCGTTATTAGACTTTTGGAATGAGGAATCAAGTCATCTAGACCCAGATATAGAAAACCAAGATCAAGTTATGAATATTTATTGTTCCTATAGCAACACCAACTGTTTACTTTTAATCTTGCCTCTGAAAATGACATGTCAACATGTCGAAATACGTAAAGGCTAAAATAAAAAACCTGTTGAAGTTAGGAATTGTTTTATTTACAATAAATTAAAATGAACTTCAACGAAGTAAAGCTCGAACTTATAAATAAATAAATACTGATGAAGTATTTTATTCATACAGCAATATCAAGCAATGCGAGAACTTATTAATAAAGCTTTATTTTAAGTTTGGATGGTAGAAAGAGCTCTCATTTCCAACAAATATTAAATAGTTTTTACATTTTATAATAATTTGTCTCGACACCTTCGGGTATAAGAGGTGAAAGATTAAACAAACAAACAATAATTGGATAATTTGTATCTTTTGGTATACAACGAATTTGTTCAGAAACACTTATTCTACCAGCGGGTATTTATTTAACTATTTATTTTCTAAAACTAATGTTTTACAAAATCTTTAAGCCTTGTACAAAGCATGGAATTGTTACCTACTGAAAGTTGTCGTTTTCGGTTTATAAATAAAATTTTTCATCAGCTTTTATAACTACAACTTTTATGCTAGCTGCAGTAATTTAATAGCTGAGAAAACATAAATAAAAATTATTAAATTATACCGTAAGAACTTTTCTATGCGGACTTTGATTACTGTTTCTTAAAATCTGTCATTGCGTTAAATAACATTTTATCGCGTTTCTGAAATTGAACAAACTCAATTTTGCAAAAATGTTTTACAAAGTAAATAGTTTACGTATAATTTGCGACTGGTAATCTGTTAAATTTAACAATAATATAATCGCTACTTTGCTACAATACATCGAGTTAGAATATTTTACAGGTTACAATAAAATTATATTTGTAAGTTAAATATTAAATTACTATACCTTTTATTTTCCTATAAATTAACGCAACTGACGGATGCAAAAACAATAATCAAAGTCAAAGATATCGTCAAAGATAGCCACAATGTTTCTACGAAATTTAAGAAAACGAAATATTTTAACAGTTTTTATTCTTTTAAAAAACAATTAACTTTGTAGTATTAAGTACCGTTTTAAAAGTAAACATTCCCTGTTATCAATATTTTTATAAACAAATTTTACATTTGCAATCTGCTACAATATAGCAATAAACAAATCGGGTAACAATCGTAACATCACTATGAAAAATCGCATGTGGCAGTAGTCGCCTATTGGCGGTTCTTAATTGTTGTCAAGAAAGTTAAATGCCAGAGGGTTGCGATGCATTTCTGGTTTTTGACCAGTGTTTTACAAGACAAGATTTCTTGTCTTGCACGACTACTTCTTGTCTTGTCTCGCAAAACAAGACAAGAAATTTAATTAACTCTTGTCTTGCATTTTCTTGTCTTGCATGTTTTCTGTTAAAATATGTCAGGACTTCCCCGTTTCTTGAAAGACTCTTGCACTCTTGCAACTTAAGGATTCACCAGGTTGGCACCTGGACTGTTGTACTGTCACGGGAATCACTGTGTAGTACTTTGCAGCGCGTGATGAACAGCGTGAAATCATTTCAAATGCATGAAATCAGTTATTTTTCCAAAAACCTAAACTATAATAATTAGGTATACTGCAACGACACTCACTTACACAGGTTGATTATAAATTCAGGGCCAGTTGACTTGCTTATTTATTTTGGCGATAGAAAAAAATGTATAAACAAATGTTATACAGTTTACGGCCACGAGTATTTTGGGAATACAAAACAAAATAACCGACTTCCGGTTTATGCGGGAGTAACTATATCTTTATTTTGTAAATAGAACATCTTGTATTTTTTAGGCTAGCTCGATTGTACGACAAATTCTGTTTAAAAACTATATTACAACTGTGAACTTAAAGCTAATAATACGCCACATATTTTAATTTAAAGCAACGTACGTAAACAATGTTAATGATTATAAATGAAGCGATGTTAGAAGGCTGTTAGTAAGAAAATGATAAAAGCAATAAACATACGTGCAATTCATGTCAGTTAGACATGAGTTGTTTATTACATTTTAAGAATCTCTAAATCTAATCCATAAGAGTTACGTCAGGTGACCTAGGTTGACAGCTAAAAGCGCCTTGATCAGCAAATTAAAAGAAAAGTTTCTTAGTTTATCCAAAAACTTTAATGTGATAGATGTTGTACGTTTTTTTATCGGTTTTATTATTTTCGTAACAACAGCTTCCTATGATCAATTGCAATCATTACCATTGGTTACATACGTTACTTGAAATCAAAACATCTCGCACTTTAAGCCCACGGTTGTGTTATAGTTTCTTAAACAAAATTTATCATAAAATCTAATTATGGAATTACCGTAAAAAATACAGGATGTTCCATTTAAGAAAATAAAGGTATAGTCGCTCACGCTTAAACTAGAAGTCGACCATTTTGTTGTGTATGCCCAAAATACTTGTCGCTATGAACTGTAATTCATAACAAAAATTGGCTCTGTACACCATCAACACATAGTAATTTTGATTTGATTTATTTATCCTATAAGTTACGGTATTACTCATTAACCGAATAACAAATTTAGAGTATAAGAAAAATTTTGCTTTTTATTGACTTTAAAATATCGATTTAACGTTCGAATCTCCAATAATTTTGAATAATCTGAAATAAATTTCAGATCTCGGATAAAATTAAATGTGTGGATCGGTATGCGAACCTATATAACGTAAAACTTTTAATTAAATCCGTGTCCCTTCTCCTCTTTTCAACTTTTAGTGACTGCCATTTATTAACATGTCTTACATCTCGCCACAGGTTATTTATTACTATTCTGTGTATTAATTTTGGATCCCCATGCTACAATTTTTAGTGACTGCGCATTTATTAACATGTTTTCTCGATACAGGTTATTTATTATTATTCTATGTATTAAATCCGACTTTACTCAGCTGTCAATTTGCTATTGCTTTAATTATTGTAATGTTAACGTTTGTTATTGTAAATGTCCTCAAGCTCCCAGGTTGGAGCATAGTGTTCTGTTTTGGGCTATGCGTTTGACGGACCAGGTTCTTCCTGTTGACTTTGCATTTAGTAGTATCATTCTCCGCCATGTTGATCTAGGCCTCCCTATCGCTCTGCTGCCTTGGGGATTTTAATCGAGTGCCCCTCTCGCGAAGTTATCAGGGTCCCTTCTCAGTGCGTTCCCGATCCAGTTCCATTTCCTTTGTCTGATTTCAGGTTGCAGTTGTGTTTGTTTTGTGCGCTTCCATAGTTCTTTGTTTATTACGTAATCTGACCATATAATTTTCATTATTTTGCGAAGGCAATCTATTGTAGAATGCCTGTAATTTCTTAGCCGTAATTGAGGAGGTCTTCCACGTTTCACATGCGTACAATAAGACTGATTTTACATTTGTATTAAATACTCTTATTTTGTTGTTTCTGGTTAGATGGGAGCCGTTTCATACTTATTTTAATGTTCTAAAGGCGACTCTTGCTTTTCTAATGCGGCTTCCTATGTCTTCTTCTGTGTCTCCTGTGGTGGTTATTACGCTCTCTAAGTAATTAAACTGATGGAATTCTCTAGTGCTTCATTTCTGACGGTAAAAGCACGGTTGGTGTTGATGTTGATTCTTATAGATTTGGTTTTTGATATACTTTATTTGTTGCTTTTTTTAAATTTCTGAGCAAAGATCGTTCTTGTGGCGGATTTTCGATACTTTTTAATAATACAAGTGCTTAAAGTTCTCAGCCCTGGTAACAAATGCTATTAGTAATAAAATTTTAATAATGTTTTGTGTGCAATGCTTTTATTATATTAATTATCTGTTATTGAAAGACATTATATAAAATGTACTATGCGAGATTTTCATGTCAGCGCCATAAATACACTGAACGAAGGATGTTTACTGTATATTTTTATTCTTTGTTTATTATTAAACATTGACAGAAAACAATCAATAAACTGAGTCGAGATCCACGAGCCTGTCGCGTAGCCGTCTTATGGTGATAACTTGTGTCGAGATGAAAGAGCCCGTCGTCGTTTTTTGACAAGACAGTTAGGGATTTACTCTATAGATTACATCTGATCCGACTTTGGATCGGCTCGTAACTTTACCAGCTACTAGCCATTTAAACTAAATTTGTTTTAAAGGCAGACGGACAGACTAACAGCACATAATTCAATCTTAATCAATACTGCTCCAAACGTATAATTCGCTGATGTCCTTAATGTATACTATTGTCACATGTAGTTACTGTATTTGTAATAATTATTTTTTTATTAAAGCGAGACTTCTTTGCCGGCAGGAGTAACCACGTTAATGCAAGACGAAGGTGATGGAGCGGAAGTAATGAGGCGGAAGAAATGTGACGGACAAACAAAGAACTCGAAATACGTATAATGTGTTGCTTTGCAGCTTTGATTTTATAGCCATCCTAAGAACACCACATTTAGTGAGAGATATGATTTATAATATATTTTTATTGGAGATTGAATTAATTTCGAATAATATTTTCTTTTTACAAAAACAATAAAATAACCATTTTCAATTCAAATATTGACAGTTAAAACATTAATAACATTTGTACCTGAAAATAAGTTAGACATTGGCGAAATTTCCATTGGGTAAACGCTAAATGTCCTATTTTTGTTTAAAAGCAGATGTATCAGCGCTGTGTATGATCCCATTTTAATTTTCGAAAAAAAAATAATTTTTGCCTAAAGAAATTACAAATATGACGTTGCTTTCGATGTAGTGAACCTTTTACTAAGCGAAGAACTTTTTTATTTGTAGATTTTAAGATATACATGTACTGAGCAAAATTAAGAATACACTTTTAGAAATATTTTAAAGTAAAAAAATATCATATGGCCATGACATTGATGGTATGAATTTTTAACATTTAACAACATGGTAGAGATGTTAACCGATATTATTTGGGAATCAGCCTAAAAGAACATCGAAATCGGTTTAATTTCAAGTAGTTTATCGAACTTCGGCATTAGGCAGAAAAAGATTTTGAATCAAAGATACTATAAAATAACATATTTTCTACTTTAGATTTAGATGTCTGAATACTTTCGTTAGGGTATAATTGTAAGAATATAAACATATATAAACATTTATCCATTAACTTTAGTAAATATTTACTTGTTATCAATTATTCAACACACAAACAATTTAGAATTGCAAAATATTTAATTACTATAAAATTCAAGCGATAACTGATCTATAAATAGACAGGGATTTCCTAAAACTATCGCAGGAAAAACATCTACATCAATATTCAGGGCCGTATCATCCAGTTTTTTTTTCAAACAGGATGTTACATTTTCTATTATTTAAAAAATACATTCTTAAAACGCAAATTCAAAGTTTTAATAATCTTCATTATATTTGTGAATTTTTAAATATTTTAGTTGAAAATGAGACAATTTGTGTTGCAGGACCAACGCTGTTGAATAAGCAAATTTCCGTAATTACATCCCATGCATTACGCGTACAATTTCCTTATTGAGTGAATAATCATGATCTATTTGAATTTCAACTAATCATGTAGATTAATGCACGTTTAACACTTTATTCTCTTGGAAGAACTCATACAGCATCAGCTGGTGCATTGTAAATCTTAAACTATTTAATATTCTGTACTGACGTAAGCTTGCATAAACAACAGTTTTTATTTTACACAGTAAGTACCTTGAAGATCTACTAGAGGAATTCACCATCAATATTCAAAAGGGGTAAGGGGTAGCCTCTCCTAGGCTTTGTCTATATTATAAAAAAGACATAGCCTAACTGAGGTTAATCCTATCCTTTCAAATATCAACGTTTGCCAGTATCCTTCCTAACAAATATGAAAAGCGGAAAGAAAAGCGGATGTCGTAAGTCCTATGGCAAGAGGATAGTGCTTTATTGCGGCGTTTCAAAGCTTTAAGAGTATCAATATTCGTTATGTATAGTGTATGAAATGAATATTGTAAGAATAATAAACAAATTAATTGCTTATTCATTTTGTGAAACGGAGATATTTGTGGAAATCTATTTATAGGAGAACTAACCGGAAACAATAACTTAGGTTTAATTGCTTAGCAGACAAGTCTAATAAAACGTAAATGCCGATAATACTCTTACATTATATTACATAATGGCTATTGTTTTAAGTTTTAAGTTGTACAACTGCATGCGTGACAATAGCATAGTGAATGTTGCATTTATATAGATATTTCATTTCCGATATAGTATTTAAATTATTAATGTAATAAATTAACCTGACAGATTTATGGTGCTGTAAAGCTTATTGCGTTATAAGCTTTACATGTAAGTGTAAACTGCGAAAAGCAGTAAAGTTTGAAGATTATAGATGTCGGGGTGTAAAAGAAAGAAACTAATGGTAGTTATTGTTACCACGTAATTATTCCCTTTGAGGTTGAGACTACTAAGTTAGGTGGCAATAAATATGTTAAAGTAGTATATGTTATACATGGTAAATTGTTGCATCAAGAAGTTTCAGTAAAACTATTGCGATAAATAACGTACAGTCGACGCGACGCCCGCTTCATTGTAATCGCAACACTTTTAAACTGTTGCAACTAAGATTTATGTGTTTTACGCGTTGATACAATTGTACTGTGGCTACAAATTTAAATGAGAAAAACTAAGCTAAGCTAGTAATTTGGAAAATGAACATTTAATATTTTGTCATTACAGTAAGCATAAAATGTGATCATAGCAACAATATAACATACGCTGTTGTGTATGTATGTATATTGTTTGCCTAAGATACATAAACCAGGTAACAATAAGCTACCCATTGTGTCCTGTATCAATCCACCCACCTATATGTTGGCTAAATGGTTATCTGCTACTTTTGGTAGTTTTAATCCTAGACAACCTCCCAACTTTTCGATTAAAAATGCTTGCGAGTTTTTAGAAAATATTAAGACTGTGGTACTTACAGAGAAATGAATGATTGTGTTTTTGACGTTATTTTCTTGTTTCCTAGTATACCGAGTGAGAAAAACTTTCAATTATTTAAAAAATATTCCAACGGACAACGATTTAGACGAGAGAGAAGTAGGTAACAAATTTTCCTGTTTGAATAAAACCTAAATTCCAGAAAAGAAACAATACTCGGTATGACGTCTTGATGTGTACGTCACTGGGTTCTTTGGTGTTGCACAAAGTTAACATAGTAAACAGTGCCCAGGTGTGGAGTTATATCCCCAACCGTGAGCATTCATTCTCTAAACAATAACTCACAAACACATCGAATAAAACAATATAATTGCATTTAACTATTTACAAAATCAACTTAAGTATTTGGAAATTAGTTTAATATGTACAACTTAATTCTAACCAAAAACACAAACAATAAATTAATTCTGGTGTCAAAAATGTTACAGAATAAAACGTAATTGCCGTCACAGTCCGACCAGCTAACAGGAAGGGGGCTTGAAGTTTTTTTGGTCAGTCCTCGGAACGGTCTTCGGCGGAGCTCCTTTGATTGGATTGCCGGAACGGTGCGGTATTACGCTAAATTATAACAAATAAATGCAATTAAATAAACATGTAATCATAAGTACGAGCTCCAAGGATTTAAACTAAGTAAAATTTAAACTAATAAATGTCAAATGAGTAACGACCTCGCCACATAGTCGCTGCAAATAACTGAAAAATTAGCTTAGTAAATCTAGTAATGTGATGAAAATATATTAAAACTTCTATTGCAATAAGCCACCTGGGGACGGTAAACTACAATAAAATTACTTTCTACGAGGCTTGTGACTTATTTGCGGGGTTCCGGTAAGTCTCTTAATTCCCAGAGTTAATTATATCATAGGTTTTTTAAGATAACGCCCTAAACATTGTTTTCAACAATTTCGGGATGTTTATTTATGTTTTTACAATCAACAAACTTTAATCTCTACAATATTCAACTTAGCAGTAAAATACAGCACGGGCAGGGTGGTTGGTTTCAAATAACTTTCAAAAGGAAATATTACTAACTTGTTGCAGTTTGCAATATGACCAGATCGGGAGGACAAGTGAATTCAGCGAAGTTCAAATGAGAAAATTCTTTACAATATCTTGGCAACTTTAAATTCACAGATGAACGACAAGGTCGGTAACGAATTAAGCATTAAGCATATCTCTTTTCGAGTACGCACTTTTAGCTCTTCTAAATCGTGAGGTGTAGTTTTATAAATTTTACTTTTTAGGGAGCCCCGTAAAAAGTAGTCGAGTGGCGTGAGAATCGGAGATACTTACAATCCGTTTGGGAACAATTGCTGGTACCAAATATTGGCACTAGAAATATCCGGGTCTTCATCATGCTATCGCAGGAACTAGTTCGTTTTGAAGAAATTCTAAATACCGTTTTCCCTTTAGCGTGTTCTTGAAAAAGATAGACCGTAGGTTTCGGTTACCAGTAATCCCTGACCCTACGTAAATTTTTGGGCATTTTGAGAGTGTGCCTGTCTTCTGTATCCAACGAGGGTTTTCTGCCGCCCAGTTGCGACATTTCTATTTGTCCGCAGTGACATCTAAACAAAGAGTAGTAGCTTTATCGGAAAAAAACTTTTATTGTACAAATACTAGTTTAGCATTGCAGTTTTTCATTTGTCTGCCACTTTTGGGGAAGATCTTCTCAATTTTATTAACTGTGAATCTTGTATTAAGTGAACGGTCTGGGTATCTTACATTAAATAGACGGTAGAGTTCTGGTTTTGATGCCATATCCAATCATAATTATTATCTCGCAGTTCTCTTTGTTTTTGTAAGATTTATATTAAACTGTGAAAAGTAGATTTTTCAGCGTATGCCCAAAAAAAGGATATATAGCGCTTCCACTTGTTGTTGTTGTTAACTGAGACGTAAAAAAACTTTTTTGAATTTTTTTAGAAATGTTCTGATGGAAAAGAATAAAACTTTTGCAAGTTTATTTATGAAGACAAGCAAATACTTTTTTTTATTTACAAGTTCGAGCTTTACTTCGTTGACGTTTATTTTAATTTATTGTAAATGAAACAATGCCTAACTTCAACAGGTTTTTTTTTATTATAGCCTTATACGTATTATAACGTGTTTACACGTCATTATCAAAGGCAAGATTAAAAGTAAACAGTTTGTGTTGCTATAGGAACAATAAATCTTCATAACTTGATCTTGGTTTTCTATATCTGCGTCCAGATAACTTGATTTCTCTTTAAATATTTGTGAATTTCAAATACTTCTAGTGTATCCAACTTACGTTTATCATCACAAAAGTACAACCATTTTGTAGTGTTATTAGATGTCATTGAATGATTGTGTTTTAATAAGTGTTTAGCGTAATTGAATTTGCGGAGGTGTTTGTACTTGTAACAACGTACGTGTTCCTTGTACCCAGTATTAAAATTTGTTTGTTTGTCTTATATAAACCGAATTACAGTGTGAGCAATTTAATTTGTATGATTTTAGTAAATTGTCTGTTTCTTTCTGTAGCATCAAACAAAGTGTTTAAAATGTTTTATTTTAAAACTTATTTTACATTTTTTGTTTTGTTTATAATTTTGGCAATTTTTTTGATTTATTGCCAAAATAAGGAATTGACGCGTATTTCATTTTATCTGTTCAGTAGTTGAATAAATTTTCTGAATTTTTCTAATTTATAATTTTTTTTAAATTAGTGTATCAAGAAGTTGAGTATTATAACCATTATTGTATGCAATTTGTTTAATAATCGAAATTTCTCTATTATAGCTAATTTCACCTTAAGGAACTGTTAAAGTCCTATGTATCGGGGACCTGCATGCTGCTAATCTATGTGTTTTATGATGACAAGAATCGTGTGGTATTGTAATGTCTGTTTGTGTAGGTTTTCTATAAACAGAACATTCAAGTTTTTTCCCATTTAGAAGTAGTGTCAATAATATTGTCACAAAAAATGACTCTTAATACTTCTCAAAATATGCCCCACAATTTAAATCGTTCTTAAAGCGCTTTTTTCGAAAAAATATTTCCGGAGATGAATTTGTAGAACTGTTCTATTTACTAATAAGCTGCAAACCGGATCTTTTGTGAAGTCGGCTGTATGAGTTTGAAAACGACGAATCGAAGCTTACGTTGACTACTTGTTTGAGTTCAAAAGAAAACACCGACTAAACCGAGATAATACAAGTGTATAAATAACAACAAGGTCTAAGCCTAACATCAATAATAATATAGGCAGATCGACAAACCGTGAAAGCCTGAAAAATTACACAGGGTGCTTGAAAAGATGAAGCCAACTTAATACAGCAAAAACTAGAACAGGCCGATTTAACCGAACTTAACTATATCCAAACGTGCATACTCGCGGAGTTATAGTCCCTAAAAGTGAAGAAAAATCGTTCTGCATTCTAAAGTTTTATTTAAACCTAATTAGGCACTAGGCAGGTTGGCAAATATAACTTTCTACTAGCAACTAATAAACATAAAGCACTACACTGTGCATCAGAATGAAAGATTTTAATTTGTATAGGCTGATATGAAAGGAACGGAAAAATATTAATTTAAAAAAGAAAATAATAATACTGACCAAACATATTGAACAATGAAATCAATGAATACAATTAAAACCGGTTAATAATTAATTACTTAACAGCTCAGACTCATTATATTTTATGTTTAAGATATTTTGTTTTAAGAAAGGACGTGGACTCGAAAGTATACTACGATCAATAAAAAAGCTTGATCAAGAATGCTTTTTGAAAAAAAACCCAAGGTTTTAATTGGTGCACATTGAAAGCAGTTGTATTATATGGACATACAGGTCATTATGGTTGGCGATGAAAGACAAAACTCATGTCGAAATTTAATTCATAAGTTGCAAAAAATAAGTTTTAAAAAACCATAGGTTGTTTCAGTTAAGTTTTTTTGTAACTGTGCATCGTATCCTATTAATAATAGCTATTTATGTAACAAGTAAGGAAAAGAGGGTGACTACTTCACATGTGTGAAATAACCAGCCGTTTTTCTTACGTCTTGCATATAATATTTTCTCTATTTCCGTTCGAATAAATACAAAAGTGCATCTGAAATTAAGAACTTTTGACATTTTCATGTCTTATAAATCCATTCGAAACATCAAGATTACCTATGCCCGTTTTGACCAAACGATCTCATTATTTCACTGAGTATAGAGCAAGGGTGTAGGTACGCATATAAGGAGTAGAATGTTGTATATAACAAGTATATACAGAGTGATTCATTTAAGATGATACCGTATGTAAAATTGTTGTTAAACAGGATGATTTCTAAGTACGTACAGAAACTTCAGGTGGCGGAAAAAAAGCTCATACAAACATATGTCCGAAAATGCTTTCTTACAAAGTTACAGCCGCCCGTCTGAAAAAATAACTGTCTAATCACTTTTATGTCGATAAATTTCGCAGCAATTGTATTAATTTTGATGTGAGCACTACTGATTTAACTTAGTATTTTTCCTAATTTTTGTCTCACGTAATATTTTCTCATAAATATTTTAGATCTTTAGAAATTTTGAAGTTTTGCTTAAAAAATCTAATTCTCCATACGATAATACATAAAAAAGTACTCCTATTGAAAGTCGCTATATCTTACAGTTTTGGAGATAATTCAATGCTTTTGTAAAATCGAGTTACCATATAAGTTTTCTCAAGATGTTTAAATAGTTTCCACAAACTTCAAAAGTGAGTTCTACACATGAAAACTATCAAAACGTCTTTAGAAACATTTGTCCGGGGACTGCTTGTTACAGAAGTATTGTCTCCGGAAGTGGAAAATTTCAACAATTCAAACTATTGCAAGAAAAGTAATACTCAGAGAGTTTAGAGTTTTCGATGAAAGCATGTTTCATCGACAATCCTTCGACAGCTTTCGGCGCCAAGACATTTTGTATGTTTATGAGTTTACGACCACATATATGTATGTCCTAGGAATATGATGACATGTCATAAATTTTTTGCTTTTGATTTCGAACAAAATATTCTTGATAATGTTTTTTGCTTTCAACTGATAAATGTATTAAGACAAACAATTATTCAATTGCTGTAAATGCTGCAAGAGTCACGTGCTGTTATTGTTTTTTGAAAAATTAAGACATAGTGACGAAAAACGTATTTATTGTTCAACAGAAAGTGTTAACATTAAATACAATAAGTAAGTAAAAATAAAAACTGAAGGTGGAATATGTATGTATTACTTAGCAGACAATTGGTACATATAGTAACGATACATAAAAACACAAAAATGTATTCCTAAAATGTATTTATCATTGAAAACTTTAAAACTCTGAATTTATTGGTAATTATGTCATAATATAATTTCCCAATTGTAGTAATTACCTACCATTGAATGGATGGCTTAAGCAAAAATGCCGTAAACAATTAATTCCAGAATAGGATAAGAAGGAAGATATTGTCAAATTTCGGCAATTAGAGATAAACCCGGATGCTGCGATTTTTATGCAATTACCTGACAACTAACAACACGGACACTCTAAGGAATTATAAAATAAAACTTCAAGCCTTTCTTCATAAATTTATTATATAGATAATGCTATATGCACATTTCGATTACGATGTAATCATCTACAGTAGCAAATGCTAACTAACTCTCTGTCTGTCCGTCCGTCCGTCCGTCCGTCTATCTGTCTGTAAAATCTAAGGCCGAAGCAAACATAACGGAAATGTTTTAAGGAACATTTACGGACTCGTGATTTATGAGATAACGGTATCGAACTACACTTCTAAGGGCAAAAAAAGGACAAATGGTGAAAGTTGCAGGTCAGTTTTCTGGAGTTTGAATTAAATCAAGTAAACGGTTGTGCGGGTGACAAATCAAAATTTAAAAGGTCGTTTTCGTGTTTTCTCATTTCAATTGCTAATTTAAATATGTTAGAAGCAATTGAAATGAAAAAAAAAAGAAAACGACCTTTTAAATTTTGATTTGTCACCCTTAAACAACCGATTACTTGATTTAATTCAAACTTCAGAAAACTGACCTGCAACTTTCACCACTTGTCCTTTTTTTGCCCTTAGAAGTGTAATTCGATACCGTTATCTCATAAATCACGAGTCCGTAAATGTTCATTAAAACACTTCTGTTATGTTTGCTTCAGCCTTAGATTTTAGAGTTAGTTAGCATTTGCTACTATAGATCATTACATCGTTATCGAAATGTACATATAGCATTATCTATATAATAAATTTATGAGGAAAGGCTTGAAGTTTTACTTTATAATTTATAATATCTTCATATAACTCACTCATATGACTCTAAGGAATTTTAAAAACTGTACGAATTGCAGACAGTAAATATTGGCTACGTAATCATTATAGCACAAGGATGTCTATAGGACGTTTTATGTACAATGTACATGCTTCATAGATGTTGTGCATCTATTTTAGATCCTGAGGATACCCCATGGACGTACATACATAGTACATTTAACACAACCGTGGATGTCCCTAACACATCCTCAATTGATGTCATAAGACGTCCTATACGGATGTATATAAAACGTTCTGTATTGACGATTATATCTTAATTAATTTTATGTTTTGTAGTAGAAAGTTGAAATAAATGTTCTGTTTCCATTTTATAGTGTTCTGTTTATTGTTTTACAATGAAAATATAGATTTATTACGTAGTCGTCATATTTTTCATTTATTATTAAAAGAATCTTCTTACTACTACCTTGGCCGATATTGCTGAACAGTAGCAATTCCTCGATTGCGCATATACTTGATATGTTATCGGGCATCAACAACTGCATTTTTATTACTGTTTCATAAATAAGTCTTACACCTTTATGTTAAATTACATTTATTTTTATTTACTGCTGTTGAAAAAATATTAAATGTCCAAAACACGAATGTAAAATGGAATCCTAAGACGCCTCTGCAGGATGTCTTATGGACCTCCAATTCTACGTATCCTGTAGACATCAGTTGAATATACACGGACGTGCGGGTGTGTACTGGACCTAAAATTGATATTCTGTGCTATCTGGACTAATATCTTTGTGTCCAAACATCCTGCTGGCGTTCAAACGTTCGTGCTCCGAAACTCCAAACTGCTCTGCGTCTAAATCCCGCATCCAATCGTCTTGTCCATGCTGAATTGCTCATTTCAGTTGAAGAGCTCCAGTTTAAAAAAAGTTTCGAATAATATAATTCTATTTAACAGATAACACGAAAACTTTCAATGGCTAGAAGCAAAAAAGGGTGTATCTACGCGAACAAGGATAAGAAGAACTACAAATGGAATACCAAAATTGAAGAAATAACAGCAAATCGCATGTTAGGTGTAGAGGTATTGCTAGATAAATAGGGATTATCAAGTGAAGAGAATTATCAAGCCCAAATGATTTCCTGTATCACAGTTTTCCTATGTAGGACTTTAAAGAACAGGATTGGCTTAAAATTGTAATTTAATTTGTTAGACAACAGAAATGCCGACAAATTCTGTATTAATTATGTTTGATTCTATAATAAGAGTGTGAATTTATTTAAATTTAATTACGACAGATTTGAAGGGCTTATTTTGTTAATGTTTAAAACGGTATTTTACGCAACCGTATCATTGGGTTTTGTGAACTAACAATCGAAAAGATTTATTTTAATAATAAAACATTTTTCCAGCGTTATTTTAAAGTACTTCATGTAGCGTTTCTGTACCGGGAAATCCCGGCTAGAAAATTTCAGGAACTCCGTGATTTTTCACAGTCAAAATTTCTCTGGAACGGGAATCTAATTGCATGTCTAAAATTAGAAATTTCGCGTCGTTAAACTCGTGCGTAACTTGCAGTTCTGACCTAATTTATCTTGCATTTTATGAGTGCTGTTAATTTATACAGATTTGATTCTGTTGTTATCTATCTGTAGACATATATCATATTTTAACTAAGAAAGAAGTTAAGAAATACATAAATTCGCTTTTTTTACAACCCCCGAATCCCGGGAATGTTAAATTAATACTCAATTCCAGGGAATCAGAATATTTCGAGAATACGGAAACTTCATGCAATTATTTTAAATTAACGAAGGTTTCCAACACAATATTATTTCATATTACACATTAAATAGATTTTACGTGTTCAACACGTCATTCTGAAATAATTTACTTTTAAATACGAACATTTTTCTGGAATCTTTTAGTATTCTGCGCTTTGTGTTGCCCACTGGAACCTGTCACTCGTGTGCTGTACGCTTTTCAGCAATCGAGGTGTTTCTACAAAATTAGTATAAAATTAATTATGCCGTATGCACCTGTCATGTTTTTGCTGGTTTATTCACCATCGTGTCTTTTTTTATTCTATTTTAAAAAACGTATAAGAGTAAGAAAAATTTATTTCACATTTTAAAAATATGAATGAAAAATAAACATAAAAAAAAATGCCGTTGATAAGATATAAAAGTCTAGACAATCTCACATTAATCACTTATCGTGGCAGATTTTTATCAAATTCCATGCAATTTAGGCATCTCTTACCATTAAAGAAAGTGTTGATACCAAATTTTATAGTTAAACTGTTTCGGAACTACAAAAAAAAATAATTTGTCTGCACTTTGAAGGGAAACACTTTTGAATATAAATAGGTAAGTTAGACTATATCGTTCTGATTTCATTCTTGGAAGTTACTGTTGAATTTGTAACAAGTTTTTCTATAAGACGCCATATTACTTGGTAATTGTAATTTAGGTTGCATAGCAAGTTGGGTTTTTTGGTTTTTCTCGTTCATCGGTTGTGTATCTTACAACTTCACAAAATACAAAATTTGTACATCTTTGTTTGGTCTTTCTATGATTACTGGTTATTCGCGAAGTTTTAAATCTTTTGGTGGTCTGATCTTAGAGGGCTATTCTGCCATGTTAACAAAATACTCCTTTTTTAATTGCTGCAACAAACTGCACAATGTCGTAAAAGAGGATCTCCGACAACAAAAACAGTTTTGCACTTAAGGTAAGAAAATCTTATGTTACATTTTCTATTTCAAATGTAATTTAGGCATTTTTGTTTCATACAATTTTTTTAATACAATTTTCTTTACTAATTTAGTTTCTTTCGTGCTAAAACACATTGTTGATATTTGGTTTCTACACAATGCCTACTCAACTGAGTCACTTTAGGAGCCATCTCTAAGGACAATCTAATGTACTCATTTAAATACATTGTAGGAATGCGGACTGTCTAAGGATTTCTTCCTAGCAGTGGCATGAAATGTAATGGGATAATATTTTCTAATTTTCAGACTTTAAAATCTGCAAAAATTCTTAAAATAAAGAATATGTTATGTTAATATTATCAAAAATTCAATTTTTATTACTTATACAATTGTAACAAAAGGCCACGTGTAAATTTCAAACTGCTAACAATTTGGGGATATTCAGTAATTTAATTTGCAACACCATTGCTAGTAATATGTTTAAGAGAATGTCTTTTACTCATTGTGATTATAGGAAAATACCATTTTCTTAAGTAATCTATATAATAAATCCAGATCCCTTCTTTCTGTCTCAACATTTAGTGGTGAGGGGTTTCCGCTACTAGAACCCACATATTTACACGTACATTATATAACATATTTCTTTGCACAATGCCCGCTAAAGTAGTCCATACACATAAGCTCTCTAGAGTGTATACTATTTGTTTGTATTATTGGGTCATAATTGGTGATTCTGCTGTCATTTTGAAAACCAACTCAGACGTGTAGGCATGCACAGAGAGCGTCCGCGTCCATGTTTACTTAAAAGTGACGTCCACTGACCTCCCGGAATCTTGCGCCGCAAACTTCTTGAAAAGGAAAAGAAAAGCGAGTACATTTACTAACAATATTGATTATAATGAAATGATAAAAGTATAATTTCGATACATTTATTTTAATGATTAGGTATTTGCTATCTCGGCACAGCTTGTTTATAATTTTTTTTAAGTTTTTAATAAAACGTGGCATGTAGATCGCGAGTTCTGCTAGTATTAATTAAAAGTCAAAATATAACTTCACTAACTTATCGGAGTGCTAATACCATCTGCAAATATAATTTCAACAACTAAACTCCCGTCACACAAAGACGATGCTTTCAAAAATATAATTGTTGTTCTATTAATGAATATAAGGCTTTTATCTTACTATAATCGTCCGTTTATTTCTTATTCCAGTTTCGAATTTTAATGTCTAAAATGTTTCATATATTGTGTATTGTGTCTTAGTTGTTTTCTATGTTGAGTGAGAGAATTTGGGTGGTAACAATTACTTGTTTATTTAATTTAATATGAAAACTTCACACGCTAGTGGAATAATAAAATTTAAGTATTTATTATACATTAAATCGCATTTTCACCATTCTATTTTGTCGATTGCTATTGCTTTTATGAATCACATACAACTCTTATGCGAGAGCTAATGTCATAAAAGAGTTGCTTTTCACTATCGTAACATTATTGGTTTTCTGCTTTCTATTAAATAATCTGCAATACAGTTTAGTCTTGCATAAAATACTCGTTTGAAATGCATTTTTGTTCAATGAAATTCACTCACAAAATGTAGATAAATTCATCAACATTCTATACAACAAAATGCACATATTTTACTTCAGCGAAATGTTTATCGAGTGAAAATATTTGTTACAGTAATATTCGCAGTTTGTCTTTTCTGGAACGATACATGTATTCATGAGATTTCCTTTTAAAGAAAGTTTGAGCGGTATCAACGGTTTTACTTATGAGTTTGGTTTGAGGATCAATACGGATAGCTACCGTGAACATTGTTATGTTTCATTAAATGGCTAATAAAAGTGCCTATCTATATATGGATCTCTCAAGCGACAGATGTGGTGTAATAATATCTAACGATTTTATAACTTTCCACTAGGAATTTAATAAAACTAGTACTAATTGCAAATAGAGAGCTAATCTTCTATTTTATGTGTTTGTAGAACTTACCTCCTGTATGTGAAGACATTAATTGTTACCACGTCAAATTGTTGAAACTGATGTGGAAAAATTTTTAAATTTTGTAGGATTTTTCTCTCTAAATTACAATAAAGCAATAAAAAGCAGTTTTCTTTTCGCAGCTTTTTACAGGGTGTCCAAGATAGGGGGGGGGGGTGCATGGTGATCTAGTAAATGTTCAGAAAGATTCGGTTAAATAAGAAGAATTATTTAGCATCTTAACAGACTGAAAATATTAAAATTTTCAGTTTTCGGGTTTTGTGTAGAATTTGGTTATTATCAAAGATAGCGCAAAGTGGTTTTGAAATTATCAAGACGTTTTGTGACATACATTTCGAATCTAAAATTAAAATTCTTATAGGTCTCTGAATTTTCAAGATATTGACATTATTTTCAAAGGCAGCCATCTCATTTCCTCTTTTCTCTAAAATAAGGTTTAGTAAGTTTATTTTCACAAATAACGGATTTATAAGGAAGAAAGTATTTTTTTATAGTAGGTTGTGAAAAACTGTTTTATTACAGTAGGTTGAAAATTAGCAAAAATAAAGGAAACAAAAAACTGCATTTGTTTGTTTGGTTAGGCTGTGATAAAACAAGAAAAAACACTTGCCTATTTTAGATAATGAAACTATTAATAGTGTATGATCGTATGCTAAATAATCAACAGATGAATACTATATACGAGGATCGTTCGAAATGTACGTGGCCTAACACAGGGATGGCACTAATTTGGCGGACTTGCATTACCATTTTTCAGAACCATCCTTTCTTAGGTTAAATATGACAGTATAGAGCGATCTGTCAATTACTTTGTGTTTGACAGTGCGCCAAAGTGACCGTCTCGAGGCATTTCCTAAATAATGGAAAAAACTGAGTTGCGAGCAGTGACTTTCATGTGAAAAGCTTAACACCAACCGAAATCAAAGCAGTCTTGGATTCGACAATTTTGAAGTTGGTTCTTTCGTTTTCAATGGTTAAAACTGGATTGCCGAAGCGTGGTCGTGTGAGCACAAAGGACGAACCCCGCAGTGGACGCACGAAAACGGCTACTACCCCGGATATGATTGAAAAAGTCTTTCGTATCGTATTGAATGACCGTCGAGTAAAAAAGCGCGAGGTAGCAAACAGTGGGCAACTCAAATGACAGTGTGCACAGAATTTCAACCGAAGAATTGGAAATGAAAAAATACACCGCGCGTTGGGTGCCGTGTTTGCTCGCACCGGAGCAAACTGAATCGTTTGATTGTTTCTCGCGACTTTTCGGCACGTTATCGCCGCAATCCGAAGGACTTCTTGCGCCGTTTCATAACCGTCGATGAAACCTGGGTCCACCATTACACTCCCGAAACTAAGGAACAGTCCAAACAGTGGACACACGAAGGTTCACCCCCACCTAAGAAGGCAAAACCGGTATTGTCAGGTCATGGCAACTGTATTTTAGGTTTATCATGGAATTGTCATCGTCGACTACTTGGAAAAGGGAAAAAACAATAAATGGCGAGTATTATGCTAATTTGTTGCAGCAATTGAGCGACAAAATTAAAGAGAAACGGCTTCATTTGGGGAAAAAAAAGTGCTTTTCCAACAAGATAACGCACCTGTACACACGTCTGCAATCTCCATGGCCAAAATTCATGAATTGTGATTCGAATTACTGCCTCATTCACCCTATTCGCTAGATTTGGCTCCCTGCAATTTTTATCTATTTTCAAACCTAAACAAATGTCTCGGCGCGGCGGTAAAAGATTTGCATCCAATTTCGAGATAATCGCTGCTGTAAATAGCTATTTTGAGGGCTTGGGTTCATCAACCTACAAAGACGGCATTGCTGCTTTGGAGCATCGTTGGAATAAGTGCGTTGAGCAAGCAGGAGACTATATTGAAAACTAGAATGATTTTTTGCCCAAAAGACTTGCGTTTTCTTTGTTAGCTCACGTACATTTGTTTTGGCAATATCTGCATCTTTTCATGAGTTTTTTGTCATTCTAAATTTATCTCGCTTTTTATGTTTTACTACTTAGCAAGAGTATCAGAAGTTAAACGTCTTTTGATTGGTATACGAGCATACATTTTTCACAGCCTACTATAGAAAACCAGTTGTTTGCTTATAACTTCTTTATATGTCTATTACACCTTGCATCAGAGAAAAGAGAAAAACGAGCTCCATCCAATGATGACATGGCCGTTTTTGACGAATATTTAATAAAGCGAAGTTAATGTCAATATCTAGAAAATTAAAAAAATTATACAATTTTTCATTTCAGATTCGAAATCTGTGTAAAAAAGTGTCTTAATAATGTCAAAATCGCTTTGCACTTTGTTTGATAACAACCAAATTAAACGCAAAAAGCCAAAATTTTAGTTTTTTCAGTCTTTTCTGAAAACTAAGCAAAAATTCTAAGATTTGAATGTGAACTGTAGTAGTACTTGAGATGCTGAATAATTCTTTTTAACCGAATCTCCATCTCTTACCGTTTACGAAACCCCCATGCGTGAACCCCTTATCTTGGATTCGTGTATATTGCTGAAATTTAAGAAAAACGTAAAAATATACACACGTTTTTTTTTAACTATGCAACTTCACCACAAACTGAAAAAACAGAGATCTTCAATTTAGCGTACCTATTTGCATATAAAACGTATTTCATTTAAGATTTGCTACTTTTAAGAACGAGAACCAAAAATATTAATCAATTAAAAAACTCATGTCAGGCCGGTAATCATCTGCTTATAAATTATTTCTAAAGTTTTCCCTAGTGAAAGCGTTATGTGAGCAGTAATCTGTGAACTATGTGAACGTTGATCATGATATATCGTAACTTAACTATGCACTCGCAAGGGGAGATCTTTCTTTTTCTGTTTCAATGGGAGGGTAAAGAAGAGTCTAAATCTATAAAATGGGTACGGTTACATGCTTCATGCCATGCATCATGATGTACCACAAGTTTCGCTAACCAGAAACGAGTGTCTTGGAGAAAGTGTACTTAGTAATTCGCTTGTTTGTAGATGTGAAGATGAATTTGGTGTTCAAAATCAATAGAAAAGTGTAGTGTGTACCTACTTTAGAAAATGAACGATTTTAGTTGAATCATAAAATGGTCATTCTGAATTCTTTTACAAAAAAAGGTAAGTTTTAATAAATTTATTGCTACAACTGATTGTAATTGGTCTTTGGAATTGTGTTTCCATTAGTAGTTAGTGACTTGTCAATAATTTGTTTTGCAAGTTTTTTAATATACATTTATTACATCAGATAACCCAGCTAAAATTAACTCACGCATTACTCGCTTTACAGCCTGTAATTTTTTTATTAATACAGGTATCGAAATAAACTTTTTTTTTGTTTTAAATGGGAGAATGTATAGCACAAAATGCCGTATGCCAATACTAAACAACACTTATACTGTTTTTGCACAACGGCATATAACTTTTGTTTTTTAAATGGAACACCCTATATATTTATAGATATTTGAAATCAGCGGTAAATATACTTTATGGTGATATACTTAATTCGAAATTTTAGGGTGCCTATTTTAGTTTTTTAAATAAAAAAAAAATACATTTTGTTAAAGTAGGCCATGACTTATGTAAAATCACTAACAAATGCTCAAGGAAGGTAAAACAAATGCCTATTGCCTTTAAGTGCACCATTGCCGAATTACCACAGCGAACTTCATTAAAACAACTAAAAACGTAATTTTTTTATTGGAATTATATGAGTTGCATCAGATAGTTGAAATCTACAATGATATGCAATACTTCCCTTATTGGTAAAAATTAGTCTTTGAAAAACCAAAAACAACATCATAATAATGCAAATACTGAAACATAATATTTTCTTCATAGTAGGCTTATACGAGTAAAGGAACAATTGCTATGGTGCACTTTTAAAGGCAAGTGGCATTTGATTTACCTTCCTTGAGCATTTGTTAGTGATTTTACATAAGTTATGGCCTACTTTAACAAAATGTTTTTTTTTATTCTAAAAAATATGCATTCTAAAATTTTGATTCAAGCGTACCACGAGAAGAATTTTTAGCGCTGATTTCAAATATCTATAAATATATAGGGTGTTCCATTTAAAAAACAAAAGTTATATGCCGTTGTTCAAAAATAGTAGGGGTTGTTTAATATTGGCGTACGGCATTTTGTGCTATACATTCTCCCATTTGAAACAGAAAGAAGTTTATTTCGATATCTTTATTAATAACAAAGTTACAGGCTGTAAAGCGATTTACAAACACCCTGTATTTTTAAAAATTCAAGATAATACCTAAATGCTCATGCTTCCGAGTCTTTTTACAATTGGTTGATAAGTTTGGTTTTACATGGGTCACCTTGTAGTATAAGTATTGAACAACTGTTATTTTAATATTTTTATTTTAGATTAGTGATGATTCTAGTATCTACCGTGTGTGTATTCTGCCTTGGTAAGTATTGCATAACCTTTTATTCCTTAAATTTATCCCTCAATTACGCGATAATAACAAAACCTTGCTGTTTTTTATTTGATTATTAAAATTTTACTTTATGTGACTCATTGATTTGGCCTTTATTAAATTTTATTAATTTGTGACCTTTCAGCTGTGATTTGTGTATTAAGTACACCAACAGAATTACCAGATACAGAATTTTTAGACGATTTTGAAAATCTGACCTTTACTTTTGATTGCTCCAACAAAGCAGTAGGATTTTATGCTGATCAGGAATATAAGTGCCAAATATTTCACATGTGTAACGAGGAGGGCAAGAGGATACCGCACGCTTGTGCTAATGAGACTAGTTTTAACCAGGAGTTCAGAATATGCGATTGGAAATATAATTTTGATTGTTCAGAAGCAGAAAAATGGTAAGTTATGTTTGGTTTACAGAAATTGGTAAATACAGTATGTCGCATTAGGGTGGTTCTAATTTTGCGACCTCGGATTTTTTTTAGCCGCACCCCCTAAAGTCGTTCCAATGCCGAAAAAACAAACCTATAAAAATTTTGAGTTCAATCGAGTAGTATTAACACGTGCCACCGAGCGCCGGAAGTTCCCAAATTGCGGATTTTAATTGAATTCACTTGTTATCAAATAATAACTCGCGAACAGTAAATCTTATCGAAATTTTGATAATAACATAAATAAAAGGAAATTTAATTGACTACAATTTCTGTTATATGAAGTTTCTCCGAAAACCTACTGGATATTCAAGAAAGTTGCGTAAGTATTAGAAAAACGTAAAAAAATCGTGAAAAAACAATTTTTTTTATTAATAATTTGAAAATGTAGATGTATTACAATTTGCAAGTATTTTTCAATCATTTATTCAATTTTAGGCTAAAATTTGATAATACAAGTAAATAGATCTTGTGACATATAAATGTTTGTCGTTCTGTAATAACAATCTTCTACCTACTTTAACTATATTGAACTATGAATCAGTTACGAAAAAAAAAAACAGAGTCGAACGGTCAAACACTGGTTCTTTGTTTGTCTTTAATGGCAGCTGGAGAAGCATTTGGAGTAGATGTAAATAATTTGTTAATTAGTCGATCATCTATTTATCGAAGCCGTGAACGACAGAACAGAATACGCTGAAAAACTTCGAGCTGAATTCAGTTTATCTGAAAAGGATGTAGTTGTCGTTCACTGGGACGGCAAAATTCTTCCAGCATTAACAGGAAAAGACCATGTTGACCGGTTACCTATAATTTTATCGTTCAAAGGGTCTCAGAAATTGCTTGGTGTCCCTGCATTAACATCTAGTACTGGTAAGGATCAAGCTACAGCAGTTTATGAAACTTTCCAAGAATGGGGTGTTACAGATAGAGTACAAGCTTTGTGTTGTGATACGACTGCATCTAACACAGGGCGATTAAAAGGAGCCTGTATAATATTAGAACAATTGCTTGAACGTGACATCCTATACTTTCCTTGCAGGCACCATATCTACGAAATTGTACCGAGAAGTGCTGTTGAAGAAAAGTTTGGAGCAACTTCAGGTCCAGATGTACTGAAATTTAAACGTTTTCAACAAGCGTGGAGTACAATTAACGTTACAGTTTTTGAACCGGGAATAAATGATTCAGTTATTAGCCAAGCACTACAAGATGTAGTACATGAGATGCTTTCATTCTGTATGGATCAATTACGCAAACAGCAGCCACGAGAGGACTACCGAGAGCTCCTAGAATTAACAATAATTTTTCTAGGTGGTACACCTCCACGACGAATATTTTTCGCGCCCCTGGAGCAATGCATCATGCTCGTTGGATGATGAAGGCAATTTATAGCTTAAAGATGTTTTTATTTCGCGGCCAAATCAAAGAAATAAAAATAAACGAAATTGCACTCCGTGATATTTGTATCTTTTTAGTAAAATTATATATTAAAGCATGGTTTGGCGCACCTGTTGCTGCTGAGGCACCGCATCAAGATTTAGTATTTCTTAAAAATTTAATTAAATATGAAGCGATAGATGCAAAGATATCACGAGCAACATTAACAAAATTTTGCGGCCACTTATGGTACTTGAATCCATGAAGCAGCAGCGTTGTCATTTTTTAGCGAAAATGTGACTTGTGAAACAAAACAAAAAATGGTACAAGCAATTAACTCAAAAGAGAAAGATTCAGAAGGCAGTAACAAACGTATTATATCAAATCCGAATGATGCATTACAATATCTGGAAAAAGATATCGACGAGTTTATTACAACAGAATCTGTTAACTTTTTCGATCGTTTCAAGATATCTAAAGAATTCTTGAACTTAGAACCATCAGAATGGAATGTGAACGAAGGTTTCCAAGAAGGTTTGGAAAAAGTAAAAAGTCTTCACGTCACAAATGATATTGCGGAAAGAGGTATTAAACTGATAGAAGAATATAACAGCTTAATTACCAAAAAAGAGGATCAAAAGCAGTACTCGCTACAAGTTGTTAGTGATTATCGGCGTCAATATCCGGAGTCGAGTAAAGCTTCTTTAGCAACCAAAAAGTAATTATTGTGATATGTATATTTCATTATTTTATATTTCTTGCTGTGTTATAATTCTTTAAATTTATGTAATTTCGGTAATTCATTTTTATTGTTCGTTTTTTTTTAATTGGTAAATACATATATTTGTTTTCAAATTATAAATAGAAAATAAAAATTATAATTAATAGAAATTAAAAATTTAAATATTTTTACGTTTTTCTAATACTTTACGTATATTTTTTGAGCATCCAATAGGTTTGCGGAGAAATCGCATATAACAAAAATTGTAGCAAATTAAATTTTCTTTTATTTATATTATTATCAAAATTTCGATAAGACTTACTGTTCACGAGATATTACTTGATAATAGGCGAATTCAATTAAAATCCGCAATTTGAGAACTTCCGGGGCTCGGTGGCACGTGTTAATATTATTCGACTGGGCTCAAATTTTTTATAGGTTAGTTTTTTCGGCATTGAAACAACTTTCGGGGGTGCGACAACAAAAAATGAAATTTTTTTTCTACTAAGTATAACGTAGAACCACGCTAGTGTCGCATTTAAGATGAAGACAGCGTGATATTTTCCTTATTTTTCGCAGTAGAGATTTGAATTTTTGCACGTCGTAGAAATGTATGAGATTCGTCTTTTGAGCTACTCAACTCAAATGTAAGTTGTATACTCTGTTACCCAGCCTACTGCGATCTCGTGTACAGGGTCAATTCTCGATACTTTGCTTCGCGTTGGCGATATCGAAAAAGTTTTAATCGGCATGCCATGTACCGAATTTCAATGCATAATTCGCATTTTAAATTTTTTAGTAATTTTTCACGCATCCGAGTTTTGATTTTCAGTTTTACTAGAGTACCATGGAAACAACAAAAAACATTTACCAGTTTACTGCTATTTAAAAAAATATACCTTGCTAGATATAAACAAAAAATTTAAATTTCACGTTTCTTTTTTCCTCGTTGCCTTTTTATTTATAAAATTTGATAACTTATGTTTGTGGTAACCCTCAACAGTTCCTTTCCTTAACATTTACCATGTTACTGTCTTGGTTTGTTTTATTTGTGCTAACAATACGCTCTAGGGTAAAAGTCCACGACCAACTTTGAGAGAGAGACGTTTTTAATTATTTTAATTATCAGCTTCAGTTATTTTACAGGTTTGAAATACGAGGGCGGGAAGAGAAAAGTGGTAAAAACGGTAAAATAAAATAAGGAATAATTTTTTCGACCAAGCAATTTATTTTTCAATGTAGTCGCCTTTTAGGACGATACACTTAGTCCAACGTTTTTCCAATTTTTGATCCTTTCCAAATAATACGATTTCTCCAACCCTTTAAAATAGGCGTTTGTTGCATCGATTATCTCCTTATTAGAGCTGAATTTCTTTCTGCTGAGCCATTTCTTCAAGTTCGGAAACAGGAAATAGTCGCAGGGGGCTAAGTCTGGAGAATATGGTGGATGTGGAAGCAATTCGAAGCGTAATTGATGGATTTTGGTTATGGCAACTACACACGTGTGCACCCGTGCATTGTCTTAATGGGGGAACACTTTTTTCTTCGCCAAATGCGGTCGTTTCTTTTCAAAACGTCGTTGAAACGGTCCAATAAGTTGGGAGAATATTCGGCGTTGATTGTTTTTCCCTTTTTAAGGTAATCGATGTAGACTATGCCGCGTGAATTCCAAAAACCTGTGGCCATGACTTTGTTGGCCGATAAAACTGCCTTAGCCTTCTTCGGCGCAGGTTCGCCAGTAGAAATCCACTGTTCAGACTGTTCCTTGGTTTCGTCCACGGTTATGAAACGACGCAAAAACTCTTTTTTATTGTGCTTGAACATCGCCAAACCTGCTTCTGAAGTTGTCACACGTGTGTGTTTTTGGTAGTTTGTGAGCAAACGCAGCACCCATTGCGCGGATAGCTTTTTCATATCTAAATGTTCGCGTAATATACTGCGCACGCGTTCATCTGAGATGCGTACTATCTCAACTATCTGGCGCACTTTTCTTCTGCGGTCTTGCAATACAATATCATGGATTTTGTCAATCATTTCTGGTGTGGTTTGGGGCGTCCTGAACGTTCGGCATCAGTTGTGCTTGTACGACTACAACGAAAATCAGTAAACCACTTGTGAATCATTTTAATCGGTGGTGAAGAGTCTCCATAATATTTAACAAGATTTGATTTGGTGGGCGTAATGGTGTTTGTACGCAAAAAATAATGTATCAAACTTTTCACTCCGCCTTCGTATATAGTTAAAAGGGATTACAGATTGCGATATAACGGAACAAAGTTGACTATCGCTCGAAAATGGTAAGTTAAAAAAAAGTTCTGGTTACACTAGTAAATTTCTCCTTGTGTGTTATACTACCACTGTCAAAATGAATTATTAGAATTTATTAGTAAGAAAGCTACGAGCACAAAACGAAAATGTCAAATTATAGTGTTTTGCCTGTAGCTAGTCGGCTATGAATATTTCAAAACTTTCCAAAATAGTAACAAACTGGTTTCCTACATAGGCAACTTTTTCTGTATTTAACTGATCTTCTATCTGCCTTTTCGAGATCCCAACGGTAAGCCTTCTTAAGAGAGAAATTGAATGAAGGTAAAGGTAAAAGGTAAAGTTGCATTGTAAAAAAGACATTTTATCAATATTATCTGTAAGTTTGGGTTTCATCTGATTTACTTTCTTGTACTTTTAGTATAGGGAAGTATTGATTGCATTCAAATTTTCAAAATCAAAATTTTGACGAAACCGGAAGCACGTGTTTTGGACATCCACATACCCAAACGAGTGTTTTTAAAAAAAAGTCCGTGTGCGGATAAGTGGGTATATGTGGATATGTGAGCTCCATAACTACAAAGCGAATGCTCCAACTTTCATGAGCTTTGAAATGTGGGGGTATATCAAAAATGTATCGGCAAAATAAGGTTTAAAAAAAATCCGAAACCTGAAGTGGCAGTTGGACATGTTTACTAAAACTGTAAACTGAAAAAAATATTAAAGCTTAGATTTTTCAAAAAACAAATTTTTATTTTTACAGGCTAATAGAGCTAAGGATGAGCTATAATTTAGTTTGTGTCTCAGTTCACTATTTTCTCTGAGACATCTTCCCTGAATTTTTAAAAATTTAAGAATTCATGCATCTTTGTTGTATCTTACTAAACGGGTATGAGTTATGAGTAACAGTAGAATAACACTCACAACTTAATCTTAAGGTGTGGTAATATTTCATATATCATTTTTGTTTTTTCGCAAATTTTTGCGGGAAGGAATTTGTGCTTTTGATTTTTGTACATGTCAACGAATCTTATTTAAAAAAATTAGGTTTAAAAAATTTCGGTTTCTAAATACAAAAAACATGTTCCCAGGCAAGGCATAAGTTTAAGTGAGTTCACGCTGTATGCTTGACGTGCTAGTAGTCTGGATCACTTGCTATTGGAGGGGGGGGGTAGTGCCCCTCTCCAGTGGTCTACTACAAGCAAACGGAACTAGCATTCTCTCTGTACACCGGAGAGAAGCACCATCCCGCACCAATCGCGAGTGGTTCGAACTATTTACACTATTTATGTTAATATTTCAAATTTTCATTTCTGGATTTGGAACTGGGAGTGTGAGTTACCTCACGCGCACTTAGGCCACAATAGGTGGGCCCATTGTACTACCTCCCCAGCAGCTCTCCACATTGGACGTCACCCAAGCCATCCAACCTTTTGGATATACTTGAGGACATCCGCAATTGGAGTGTTGCTGATTTCGGCCATGTTAGGCCAGAAGTCCCCCAGCATGGATCCTCTGGTTGTTGCGAGAGCTGGGCAGTGACATAGGACATGTTCTGCCGACTCGTCGTCCTCGTTGCATGCACGACAGTTTGGGCTGTCCGCCAGCCCCATCCTGTGCATGTGTTGCTTTAGGGTGCAGTGTCCAGATAAGATACCCACAACTAGTCGTAAGTTCTTTCGGGACAGTTGCACACAGTATTTGGCTGTTTTTGGCGAGGGTGCCGTAATAGCAGCCCTTGCTTGACGATAGCTTTGAGTGTTAACCCATCTTCGTGTGAAGCTTTTTAAGGTTTCTTGGTATAGCATAAAACTTAATGTCTTCAGGGATATGGGAATTACGGGTTCTGGCCCCCAGAGAGGTTGTCCGGAGGCCAGTCTCGCAATCTCATCAGCCTTTTCGTTGCCGTAGGTTCCGTCATGTCCTTTCACCCATACAAGGGAGACGGCATTATCTTTTGAGATATCGTCGAGAGCTTCACGACACCGTTGTACTACTCCCGAGGTGATTTTACAACTGCCTAGGGCTAGTAAAGCGGCTCTGCTATCGCTGTAGATACCAATACGTTGGTTCTTGATTTGTCGTTCAAGAATTGCATTTGCACCATGCATTATTCCCACTACCTCCGCTTGGAAGACAGTGGCAATTTTGCCTAGTGGTATACTCTGGCGTAGGTTTAGGTCATCGGAGAAAATTCCGGCACCCGTTCCATGCTTTGTTTTAGATCCATCGGTGAAGATGGATATGTCCATATGCTGGGTTGGTCCAGCATTCGCGTAGACACTAAAGTGTCTATTAAAGGCATATTGTAAAGGAAGGTAGTCCACCATAGCATCCAGAAGAGGAATCTTGACGATTGCCTCATCCAGGATGCGGGTGTGTCTGCCTCCCTTGCCTGCTGTTTGCCACAGTCCCTTGTGGCGCAGCCTTAAAGCAGTTCTCACAGCTACTTCCTCCACAAAGAGATCAAGTGGAGGAAGGCATAAGATCACTTCTAAGGCGGCCGTGGGGGTTGAGCGTATAGCACCTGTAGAACTGAGACAGGCGAGACGTTGCACGTGTCCCAGTTTGGTTGCTGCCGTAGCCTGTCTGACCCTGGGCCACCAGACAAGTGCTCCATAGCATAGCATGGGCCTAATCACGGCAGTATACAGCCACAAGGTAATTCTAGGGGAAAGTCCCCAAGATTTACCCAGAGCGCGGCGACACTGCCAGAAAGCCATGCATGCTTTGTTTGTTTTAGCTTTCAGGTGTTTCTCCCAGTTCAGCTGTTTGTCAAAAATACCTCCCAGGTATTTGACATTATCTGAGAATCTGAGAGAAGTATTGAATAGGAGAGGTGTACGTAAGGGTCCAACTTTCTTTTTCTTTGTGAAGAGTACCATCTCTGTCTTCAAGGGGTTGACAGATAGGGACTGTTCATTACACCACTTTTCTGTTATTCAAACAGCCGTCTGCATTAAGGTGCAGAGCATGCCCTCAAACTTCCCCGTGATGAGGATGGTGATATCATCCGCATATCCAATGGTATAGAATCCAGCATCATTGAGTGCGCTTAGAAGGCTGTCCACCACTGTATTCCATAACAGTGGAGACAGAACTCCGCCCTGTGGGCAGCCTTTCATCACGACACCTCTAATTGAGCTGTCTCCTACGTTAAATTGCACTGCTCTCATTGCAAGCATGTGTTTTATCCACTCACAAAGAGTAGGTGCAACACCAAGTCTGCGTAAGGCAGAGTTTATACTTTCAAAGGTGGCCTTGTCAAAGGCTTCTTCAATATCAATGAAAACTCCCAGGGTAGACATTTTGTTGTCTAATGATCTCTCGATCCGATTCGCTACGGCATGTAGCGCCGATTCGGTAGATCTCCCTGGGATGTAAGCGTGTTGGTTCAGGTGCAGTGGGTGTGAAACAAGCACCTTCTCCCTTATTTCCCTGTCACAAAGTCTCTCAAGAGTCTTTAATAAGAAAGATGTAAGACTAATGGAACGGTAAGATTTGGCCAGGGTGTAGTCAACACGCCCTGGTTTGGGTATAAAAACTACCTTCACTTCTCTCCAGCTCTCTGGTATATATCGAAAGGCGATACATGCCCGGTAGATGCGCACCAGGTGGGCAATTATCAGGTCCAGACCCCATTGTAATAGGGCTGGGAAGATACCGTCCACCCCTGGCGACTTGAAGGGGAGAAAGGAGTTTATAGCCCAGGTTACTTTGTCGCCCCTTACGACCCGGTCCGCCACTTCCTAATCCTCCTCAATGGGAGGTGGGGTGTCGGGCCTTGGCCATACACAGTCAGGGGTAACAATGCAGCCTGGGAAATGTGTTTGAATTAGCACTTGTGCTGTCTCTTCGGGTTTGGTTGTCAGAAAACCATCCCCTTGCCTGAGACAGCCAGGTTGTTGATTGGGGTCTTTGGAAAGGATCCTTTTTAGTCTTGCCGCTGAGGTAGTAGTCTCTATAGAACCACAGAAAGTTTTCCAAGAGTTCCTCTGCCTCCGGCGGATTTCTTTTTTATATATTCGTTTTTGGTCTTTGTAGGCCTCCCAGTCACTAGTAGTTCTAGTTCTCTTTGCTTTATTGAAGAGTTTACCCAGCACTGATCTCATCCTGTCGAGTTTCTTGCACCACCAAGAGGTTGTGCGACTCGCCTTGGGTGTCTTCAGGGGGCATGATGATTCATAGGATTGTAAGAGCGAGTTTTGCAGAATGTCCACGCTGGTCTGCAGGTCCTCTACCCGAACAATCGTGTCTGGGAAAATCGACTCCGCCAGGTGGGCTTCCAGATCTACTTTATATGATAGTCTGTCGGTCTGCCTAGGGTTCCGATATTGTTTTGGTATGGCCGTAGTTCCAGATAATCTGAAACAGAGCCATCTGTGGTCTGACATGGATACAATAGGTGATACATGCCAGCCCACAATATTATTGGAAATACCTAACGATGCCAGGGTGACATCAATCACCGTCTGACTGCGCGTTGTGACAAAGGTAGGTTCACATCCGCGGTTCAGTATTTCTAGGTTTGTACTTACTAGGTACTCAAGTAACGATTTACCTCTGGTGTTGATGGTATTGCTACCCCACGAAACGTGGTGAGCGTTCGCATCACAACCAATAATTAGGTGTTTATTTTCCCTCTCACAGTAATCCACCAGTTCGATCAACTCCGCGCTGGGCGGAGGGTTGATTGAGTCACCGGGAAGGTATACCGATGCTAATATAACATCTTCTTTTCCTTCGTTAATGCTGCAACTCACCTGTATCTTACTAAACGGGTATGAGTTATGAGTAACAGTAGAATAACACTCACAACTTAATCTTAAGGTGTGGTAATATTTCATATTTCATTTTTGTTTTTTCGCAAATTTTTGCGGGAAGGAATTTGTGCTTCTGATTTTTGTACATGTCAACGAATCTTATTTAAAAAAATTAGGTTTAAAAAATTTCGGTTTCTAAATACAAAAAACATGTTCCCAGGCAAGGCATAAGTTTAAGTGAGTTCACGCTGTATGCTTGACGTGCTAGTAGTTTGGATCACTTGCTATTGGAGGGGGGGGTAGTGTTCTCCAGTGGTCTACTACAAGCAAACGGAACTAGCATTCTCTCTGTACACCGGAGAGAAGCACCATCCCGCACCAATCGCGAGTGGTTCGAACTATTTACACTATTTATGTTAATATTTCAAATTTTCATTTGTTTCATGCCAATTATTTCACTGTTCCCTGTTTTTAAATTTTTAAATATTTATTGTACACTTGATTACGCACCATAAGGAAAATTCATGTGTTTATATAATCAATTAATTCCTGTTTCCCATAGTTTTTTTATTATAATATATAAAGTACGAGATTGTTTAAACCAATAATAATAATTACATATCTTGAAGATTAGTAAAATTTCTTCTCTTAAATGTTTTATTTCATTCTTTCAAAATGTATTTAGCTAAAGAAAAAATAAATGTTTTTAAATAGCAGGTATTTCAACCGCGCCGTTAGCTCCACAATTTTGATAATATTTCAAAAATTAAATACAATTAGATTGGCAGTTCATTGCATAATAATTTGTACGGAATGAAACATTAAGGGGAAGCAATTTTATATTTTTCAGGGTATTCAGTGATTTTTATTGGTTTAAACAAACATTTCGCGGCATCAAAAAAAATTCTAATAAAAATGAAATGTGTGTCGAGCACGCATGTTCCAAGTGAAACTTCTTATAACTGAAATCGTTTTTCTTTTTAAACCATAAGACATTTATTAGCTCTTGCATTTGTGTTGAAGAAGGTGTAAAATGTTTCAGGGAATGTAACTGTACGTATTGTAAAAATGGGCAAATAGACGAGTATAATATGTTGTAATTCTCAACTTAACATTATTTTCTTTTGCACACTTTTAGTATTTTTACAGCTAAATGTTTATTGCAATATTAAGTAATTGCTGTTCTGCACGATTATGCTTCTTAAGCAAATATTCGCAACACGTGAATGATTTCATGTTAAAGCAAGATTACATTATACGTACAATTCTTACCCTTCCACCGCCAAGCAAACTGTATTAGTACATCTTTCTCGCACCCATGCTTTAACTTTTAACAATATGAACAGGCCTAGCGGTAAGGGCTCTAGCGATTCGTTTTGCACGGCGACTATACATTGCAGGAGACGAAATGTTTTTTAGATTGTAACAAAAAACAAAATTGATATCGTGAAAATAAACATTTCGGTAGTGTACAACAAAGTATCAACCTAGAGATTTGAGAGTGCTAACGACAAAGTATTCTTTAATTTTCTTTCGCTTCGGCCTGCCTAAACGCGTGCAACCTACTTCGCGACTATCTACTTACTAATATTGACGGACCGAGCGATGCTGAAGGCTTGACGGGAAAGATGGCCGCGCTTGTGGATCTGCTACATTATATAAGTTATGGTGCCTGAACCCACGATCGCATGTTGCACCCGCCGGCAAAGAAGTTTCACTTCAAAAACTATGGGAAGCAGGAATTTAAATGATTTTATAAATACATGTATGGTACGTAATGAAACTCACTACCAGGTGCAAAATTTTACTGTGCCCCCTTGCGTGCCTCCTCTCTTTAATGACACTTTTTAAAATCTGATGGTGGCATCAAATCATTAACACGTTAAAGAAAAATACAATAATTTCAGTGTATCAAAACTTATTTGCTTGATCTACACCAAATATTTATTTCTAAGACTTTTGATAACAAACGTTTAGTTATAGTAAAATGCGAAACTAAAAACCGACTTTGTTGTGGTTTGGTTGCTGATAGGCATAAATATAATTGGATAATTGTATTATTGTTAGTGACCTGTTTCTACAAACTTAGGTAAACACTGTTGAAAATCAAAATATCAAATCAGGATTTTCTTAAGGCTAGCAAACATCTTCTAAGATTTGAGGGCGCGTCAACAATCCTAGGAAAACCATTTCAAAGTAATTTTAGTATACAGCAGTCCATAAAAGAAATGTGTATACGAAGTGATGTAATACCTTTATATGTTTCATTATTTGATCTGTGATTCTTATGCATTTCAATTACAATTGAGGGTGTGGAGTTTAAGTATTTTAAATGATTCGTGTTACATACGGGAGGGATTAATCTTTATTAATATCAGTGATTTAAGCAACAACTTTAAAATATGCATAATTTGCTTATTGTACGTAATATTACTATCAAAATCAGCACAAAATTTATAAATTTATAAATTGTCATTATTTAAAAAAATAAGCTATGAACTCGGTATTATGAAATTTTGTACTAGTAATTTTACCTTTTTAGAAGTACGTGATTAAGCGGTTACGTAAGGGAAGTCGCGGCTTTTATTTTGTTGTCAAATAGTTACAATATAAAAATTGTAAGTTTTACAGTCGCACAGGCCTCTGCTATTTTAATCAACCAATTAAATTTAAAATATAAAAAAAATGGTTTTTCTGTCTCCTGCTTTTTTAGAGAATAATTAGCAATATGCATTCTTGCTGCCTTTAAGCAAATTAAGAAGAAACAAATTTAGTAGAATTAATCGAGGAAAATTGTATGCACTTGTTATATAATTACTGAAAATTGTTTCAAGCAGTTACCTTAACATAAATAGGGACAGACAACTCCGACGTTACTTAAAAAGGCAAAAATTCTACTACAGGCAACACTCATTTAGAGTTTTTAAATATCTTCAATAGAAAATTATTTTATTCTTTTGTTACCTCATAAACAAAATCCTTCCTTTAATTATTTTAAGTAAAATCCTATTACCGAAGAACTTTCCATTCCACAATTTGATACTTTATTCTAATACCAGTGAACACAATAGAGGGGAAAATACTTTTTATTCTAGCCTTCACAAATAACTGCAATCTCTAGTTAATTTAAATACCACGTGCACTCTACATTTTATGTATATTTTTCATCTAACGATACGTCTGGAATTTATATTGCGACTTCTATCTTTTATTGTGCCAAAGCTTCATAGACATATTTTACTTGTTATTTTAACATTAAACTCTTATACTACATAGTTTTATAAGTGTACAGAAAACAATTAGCACGGTTTACACAGTTAAGCAATACTGTTTTATTGGTTTTAACTTTGGATTGTAAACAGATTTGCTAAAAAAAAATGGGGAGTTAGTGCATTATTATTATAAAATTAATATAATAGTAGGGAATTTTATGTGTCAATACAATTTAATTTTAATTGTTAACATCTTTCAATTGAGATTACATCTTCAACTTCAACGGACAAATTAATAAATTAATGTATTTTTAAGTTATTGTACGTAATTGATCATTGTAATAGTTAGTGTGTATTTAAATATTTTATATAATTTTAGGTATTATTTAAATGAATTAACATACGCAACGGATCCTCCGCCAGATGAACTAGATGATTCCAAATAGCAGACGATGCCTTAGCTTTCGATAATTCAAATACAGAAATCAAAACACAGCAAAACAAACAGTGCCATTCATTGTCATATAACCTTAATGTTTGCTTTTGCAAACCTCTGTACTAAATAAACGTTTAGTGAAGAGCATGCTTATGTACATACAAAGTGGCCCACTTAACAGGACATTGAGTCGACACAACGCAGATGACAAATTTCACACCAAATGAGAGCATGAAAATTATTATATTATTACTAAGGGTGATGTATATACAGTGTGTCTCTATAAAGTACCCCCCTCCCTTTCCGCTAACTTTTGAACGACTTTATATTTCGGCATAAAATTATGTCTGTTTTAGTGGGAGGTTAAATACTACTTTCTCGCATATGTTTTAATTTTGTATTTGCAAAATGGCAGCTGGGCGTTGTTTTGAAACAAAAAAATTAAATAGCAAAAGGGGTCGCGGGACGACACTTCATTTAAAAGGTTTCTTAATTCTGCGTCTGGTTCTAATGCTTCAGACAAAAAGTATCATGCAGAACAAAATGACAAGTAATTAAAAATCAAAACATTTATTTAAAAACTAAGAAATAAAACAAAAAACATTAAAGCAATTGGTCGGAAAGTTCATCATTGATTTCTTGGTACATGAAAAGTTTGTTACGAAATTCCTTCTTTACTTTTTCATAAGTTTCTGGAGTGATATTTCTGCAAACTTGTGTTATAAGCTGCTCCAGTTCTTGAATTGGTTCCGCGGGGATTCTCTACACTAGAGATTTTAGATATACCCAAAGAAAAAAACATCTAAGGGGGTTAAATCCGGGGAGGGTGCCGGCCATTTTACGGGCCTCTCCTACTAATCCATCTTCTCGGAAAATGTTCGTTGAGGAAGTCAGTAACAGGCCTATTAAAATGAGGCGGTGTCCCATCCTGTTGGAACATAACGTTTCCAAAAGTGTTTCCAACTACTTGAATTAATATTAGCTTCTCAATGACAAGAAACTGCAAGCAGACAAATGAAAAAATATAGCCTGCTACATTAAAAACCAAAATGATATTTAATTAAGATATTCCGTTAGTTTCAGAGCCGCAATTTTGTTCTGGAAAAATATTTCTTTTTGACACTCTAGGATCAGAGGCATAATTAAAAGAACCTTTCCAGTGAGGTGTCGCTCAACCCCTCTTGCTATTTAATTTTTCTTATAAAATGGCGCCTAGCCGCCATTACAAAATTTAAATGTTGGCAGAAAAGTATTACTTAACCTCCCATCAAAGCACACCAAATATCGTGCCGAAACAAACGGTTCAAAAGTTAGCAGGGGTGGGGGGATACTTTATAGATAGACGGTAGTATGTAAATTAGATTGCAGATTATTAAAACGTTAAAGTTAATGTGTAGGAGAAATGTATACAAATGCCAAAATACACTGATCTACTGTTAATTTTCGGCGAATACCGCAAAATTCACTGATGGGTGGTAGTTGATATGAAAGACGTCCAAACAACCTTACAAAAAAAATAACACGCTGAAAACGTTGTGGACGGCCTATTTAAACATAAATTATAGGGACGTTAATATGTTAACATGTAATATTAATGACAAATTTTGTTGTAATTAGTGAATTATTACTAACATTATTCGTATAGTAATTGTTGCCAATTGTGTGAATTGTTTAGTGTCATTAGGTGAAATTGCAATAAAAAACATGCAATTTACGACAGTTACTAATAATTGTAATACCGGCACGAATGGAAGAAATGTTATAATAATAATTAAATGCATGTAATTTTTATTAATGCACTTGTGTCATGTAAATAGGGTTTCTTTTTATATGTCGAAAACATTTAAAGTTCGTCAGTATTTAGTATAATATAAAGCATACATTTTAATTAGGATTTTGTTATACTAAAAAATGAAATGAACTGTCGTAAGTTATAATTGAAAATCACAACCTACATGCAATAAAAATTAGTCATGCAGTAAATACTGTTCTTGTGTATATCCATAAGTGAAACAGGTGCTTCTCGTTAGTTGACTTTACTTTCGCCTGTATTTTTTTTTCTTTTGCACAATAAGTGATGGTTGTAGTTACAGCATTGGTATTGTGGTAATTATCACTATAAATTAAGCAAATAATTGCAAAAATAATGCAGCATAAAACAATTATTAGGTTTACTGATTATAAATTAATGAGTCACGAATGAATACCATATAGAGCAAAACTAATCGTATCTAGAGTATTCAATTTCGTGTAAAACCAATTGAAATTACAGAACATGAAGGCATAACATTACAAGACACGTACAAACTTTCTATGGAATTAGATCAAGAAGGTAAACGATTAGACTTCTGATTTTACTAAACAGAACTTTTAGGTCAAATAAATTAGAGTGAACACGTGGAAATGTCTTTTACGCAAACACTTAATTCTGTATCTTGGCATAGTACACACTTCTTCATTTACAAAACTCTATGAATTTTTAAAACGGAGAATGTAATCTAACTTGGGAAATAAAGCTGTTAGCTTTTATACATCAAAAAGCTAAAGATACTTCTTTTAAATGCATACGTATACAATTTATGAAATAAAGACATAACTAGAGGATATTTTATGATTTTGCAATTCTTTGTTCAGAAACGCCTAGAGAGAAGCTTACATTCATTGTTTATCTTGAACATTCAACATCAAAGTTCTACTTCTGTTGAGGTAGACGAAGGAAACACGTTGGTTATATTACCCAATGACATTTACTTACACAAAATTAATGATTTCATAACAATTCAAATTTAAAAGTTTTGTTTAACAGATTACTAAAAAAGGCAAATAATAAATCCAAATCTACAACCACCAAAACTATATGGATTATAAAAAATACTCAAATCCAACATGGCCATTAGACCAGTGGTATCATACATACATGCACCCCACCATATGCTAGCAAAAAACTAAATAATATAGCTACCAGTTTTGATTATAAACCAAAATATTCAAATAATAATTTTTCCTAATTCATCGATAAATTATCTAACTTACATTTAGCACCACAAAGCAGGCTATTTAGTGTTGGTGTTAATAATATGTTTTTACAAATACTTCCTCAGGAGTGTATTCCTTTGTTAAATATTATTCATATTAACAAAAATGTTAAATTAATAAATCCGACTGAGTTTATTCAATGATATGAAGTTTGCATCAAGCAGAATTATTTTATTGTTAATAGTAAAATGTATTTCCAAAAAGACGATTTGCTTATAAGAAGTTCAATTTTACTTCCTTTACCTAATGTATTTATGGAAAATCTTGAAGATCAAATATTCGAATCAAATCAGAGAAACTTATATTTTGGTTTCGTTAGGTTGATGACATTTTTAGCATGTTTTAATAGTTTATTTAATTAAATGATAAATTTTTAATTTTGATTAACAGCTTGCAACTAAACATAAAATTTACACTAGAAATTAAACAGAATACCATTAACTTTTTTAATTTAAACATAAAAATTAATTCATATAATAAACTTGAATATTCTGTTTATAGCAAACTCACACAAACAGACATTACAATACCACACGATTCTTGTCATTAGGTATAAAACACATAAATTAGCAGCGTACAATTCCATGATACATAGGGCTTTAACGGTTCTTTTACATGAAATTAGTTATAATAGAGACATTTTAATTATTAAACAAACTGTATATAGTAATGGTTATAATACTAAACTTCTTGAGACATTAATTAAAGAAATAGGTTACAAATTAATCATTCAAAGAATTTATCCGAATACTTCATGTGATACAATTACATATGCTTCGATCCCATATTTTGGTGACAAAGCAGAAAAAATTACTCAAAGTATAAACAAGAGAAACAAATATAAAGTAAGTTTTAAAACAACTAAAAACATTTTAAACCATTTGTTTGCAAAATTAAAAAGAAATGAATTGCTAAAATTAGGCATTCATAAACTAAAAAGTGCTCGCATTGTAATTCGGTTTATAATATATAGGCCAGACAATTAAAAATTTTGATATTAGATGTAAGGAACACAGATATACTAGAAGCTTTTGAATTTCATAAAAATTTTAAATCTGTACCGTTAATGAACAAGCAAATTGATCTGGTACATTTACCTCTATTGGACATTTTGGAATAAGAAATAAAGTCATCTGCAGACGATTACCGAGATCAAGTCGCCAAGTTCTATTACTATAACAACACTAACTGTTTACTTTTTAATACAACTTTTGACAATTTTTGCCGTGGGTCTGTTCTGATTTCATCATTTCGTTTTTTTTTTGTTTTCTGTCTTATACAACAGCACTCTTATAAAGATGCTTTTTTACGTCATTTGATGCAATAAAACGCCTACATTTCTACACTTGATTTTACTTTTTCGCTATGGATATTCAAAATTGTTAGTATCAGTATGTGTAATTGTGTATTCTTAATTTTAAAACTCCACTAGCTAGAATTAGTTTCATTAAAATAACTGTCATGTTAATTATAAATGTTAAATAACATTTCAATTTGACGTGTAAATATTATACAGGGTGTCAGTTTAATACGTCAAAAAAACTTAGATGGTAGCTTCTTGGTAAAAACCAAAGCGATTGGCTCAAAATGTTTTTATTCGAAAATGCACACCTGGAAGGTTACAGCTACTGAAAGTTGCAAAAGTAAACATAATAATAGCAATTACTACAAAAGTGTATAAGTTGCATTGATAACATTGAAGGACGTATACCATAAATCATTTTTGGTGAAATATGAAGAACATTGCGAAACGAGAAAGGTGGTTTAGGGGTAGTGCATCCCCTTACCACGCTCAATTATTTTATGTCCTATTAAAATTTAAATAATGGTTATACCATTTAAAAGTTTGTTTTAAAATTACCATTTTGTGTGCTTTTCTTTTTCCTCGCAAGAGTAGCCATTGTAGAGAAAAATGGAAGAAATGCTAAGTTCCTGTTAGTGCATATAAGATAAATGCCGTAAAATAAAAACAATTGATATTCTTTTTATATACTTTTTGCACTTCATTGTTTATAATACATGAACGTGAAATAAATAGGTTTACATTAATTTAGTATATGGTGAATGCAATTGCAATTCGTTGACATCGGCAAGACCATACGTAGATAAATAGAAATACTCCAATCAACAAATTTGAAAATTGAAACTATCAATTGTTTTATTTTATGGAATCCACGACAACTAGATCTCTATTTTCATAATTTATTTTATACAGCTTATAGCATTTTTTCCATTTTTTTGTAAAACGGCAACTCTTACGAAAAAAAAGAAAGAGACAAGTTTTCTCAAAATCTTACATGATGATTCTGGCATTAAAATGTGCCTGCGTGGTAGATTCCCAGACACTTACGCCTGACTTTTTAATAAATAAATTGCTCAAGAAAATTTAACTGATTTGAAAAAAATTAGAATTTTTTTTCGCGAATTGTGACTTAGAATGAAACCTGGGTACACTACTGGGACACCCCCTTTAAACAAGGGTTTATGCAGTGGGTTTACAAGATCTCCCCACTATCGAATAAGGCGAAAATCCAATCTACTACAAGAAAATTGATAGCAATCATTTTCCGAGACGTAGAAGGAATCTTGTTAATTGAATATATGAACAAGAAGTCTACTGTAACGTGAGAATGCTGTGAAAAACCATAGAAAATTTAAAAATAGCACTGGAAGAATAACGGACGCATTCTGGTAGGCAAAACAGTTTGTTGCTGCATGACAATTGTCGGGTGCATAAGTCGTATAACGTTCAGCAGATTATTATAAATCTGGCTTCACTGAGTTGAGGCATCTAACTTCCAGCCCTGACCTGGCCCCCTAAGACATTTTTGTTCTAACATTTAATGAAAAATCTCAGGGGAAGGCGATTGGTTCAGACGATGAACTGAAATATTATGCCATAGAAGACTATTTTGAAGGGCTAGCAAAAGATATTTTTTTTCTAAGAGGATGTGACAATTGCAAAAACGGCGGAATAAGCGCGTAAGTGTAAAAGGGAGTTACGAGGGCGGAGTGAGATGTCTGGTAAAAATGAAACAAGGAATAATGTTTTCGGTTAAAAACCAATTTATTTTTCAACGTAGTCGCCTTTTAGGTCGATACACTTAGTCCAACGTTTTTCCAATTATTCGATCCTTTCCGAATAATACGATTTCTCCAACCTTTCAAAATAGGCGTTTGTTGCATTGATGATCTTCTCAAAAAAGCCGAATCTCTTTTCGCCGAGCCAATTCTTCAAGTTCAGAAACAGGAAATAATCGCAATAGGCTAAGTCTGGAGAATATGGTGGATGCGGAAGCAAATCAAATCTTAATTCATGGATTTTGGCCATGGTAACTACACTCGTGTGCACCCGTACATTGCCTTGATGGAAGAAAACTTTTTTCTTCGTCAAATGCGTCGTTTTTTTTCAAAACGTCGTTAAAACGGTGCAATGAGCTGCAATAATATTCACAGTTGATTGTTTTTCTCTTTTTAAAGTAAACAATGTGGATTACGCCGTGTGCATCTCAAAAAACTGTAAACATGACCTTGTTGGTCGATAAAACCGCATTAGCCTTCTTCGGCGCAGGTTCGCCAGTAGAAATCTACTGTTTAGACTGTTCTTTGGTCTCCGGTGTATAGGTGATGGATCCATGTTTCATCCACAGTTATGAAACGATGCAAAAACTCTATTTTGTTCAAGCTTAATGAACATCGTCAAACCTGCCTCTGCACCCATCGCGTGTTTGTGTAATATATAGCGCACACTTTCATCTGAGATACGTACTATCTTAACTATCTCGCGCTCTTTCACTCTGCGGTCTTGCAATACAATATTATGGATTTGGTCAATCATTTCTGGTGTGGTGACCTCATTTGAGTGTCCTAAACGTTCGGCATCAGTTGAACTTGTACGGCCACAACGAAAATCAGTAAACCACGTGTGACGTTTAATCGATACTGAAGAGTCCCCATAATATTTATCAAGCTTTGTTTTGCTTTGCGTAATGTTTGTTTACGCAAAATATAATGATTAATTAACACCCGCAATTAACTTTTTTGCATGTTTGCAAAAATACGAGAGGTTGTCTGCTTTCAATGGCTATCAAAACTGAACTAAATGACAGATCTGTATAAAAATTTTAATGTGACCTAGTGGCAGATGGTATTGACAAATGTCATCTGGGATTTTCGATTGTGACGCCCTCTGTTGCAATTTCACCAAACTTCTCACTCCGCCCTCGTATGTAGAAAAATAAATTTTGTTAGAGCTTTACGTGTTTCCTTTCAAATTACTTGAAAATTACCCTCGTTGTATGTTGTGTTCAAAATCTGCGCAACATTTAATTTATCGACAGCGGCTTATGTGTGACTTAAGTGGGAAATATAGTCCACAAATTTGCGGACTTTTGGGAATGCTTTGTACCATTCATCTTTGAAAGGATGCCATTACCGAACTGTACCTTGAGCCTGTTCAGAAGTTTAGCCGGTATTGTATTTTCATTAATAAGAAATTTAATAATAATTTGTTTTGCAACACAGGGATGCACAACTGCACAACGTGTGCACCCATAATGTTCTTACTAATTAAAAAGAAACGAATGGGCAGAGATGTCACAGAAGGGTACTAGATAGTACTATGCAAATATCGGAAAAATCGTATTTTTCTATAGCAATTGTTAAAACGTGCTATTATTAACTAAAATTAGAGAGAAAAGTAGCACTTTACCATCAAGGGTAGATAAAGTAGTACTTCAACAGCAAGGATAGATAAAGTATTTTATTTTTAATTCTACATTAAATACACTAAATAGCAACCAAAAAGTTATTAAAGCCACCTACTCATTTTTTCGCGAAACTGTTTTTTTCCTGACACTTTTAAGTTAAATTTATCATTGATTTTTCTTCATTTTTTGGTCGTCTTTAACAATTGCTATAGAAAAAATGTTGTATTCCACACGACGATAAAATTTCATTATCTTCTCGATGCTTATTAGCGTCGAGGCGTCAGCCGAGACGCTAAAATCGCTCTCGAAGATAAAGTGCAATTTTATCATCTTGTCCAATAAATAACTATTTTTTTGTTTAATTAACAAGACCACACCAATAAAACAAAAAATCCGGTTTATATCATAACCGGTCGCGTGTAATTATTTAATATTAAAATAATTTAGATCTAACTTACATTTTTTCTTACATTTTTAAACTAATTCGATACTTGCTTCCGCTATGCTTTTAATTCTGATATGTTTTTATGCCCTAATCAATTTCTCTTTCTATTTGTAATCAACTAATCGTTTCTTACACCACCATGGCCGCGAGGTGCTGGTGCTCATGATTTACAGTTATGACTACGAACTTGTTCTCGATAATGATGCCTTCGTTAGAGAGGAACCTACTTCTTGCAGAATTCTTGTATTCACAGAAAGAAGCAAAGGTTTCGTATGTTTTCGTCCAACAATCGACCGAAACGATAAATTTGGAACAAAATTTAAATAAGTATTGTTGGATAGAAAGTTTAATGCAAGTTTGGTGTTACGATAAATTACAACTTGCTACACGCACAGTTTAAAACAATTTGTATTACCGCTTTTTGTTCCATTTGGTGTGTGTTAACCTCAAAAGAAGTTTGCTGCTTGAGTGTATTGAAACCCAATTAGTGATTTTCGATGTGCGGGTCAATATAATGCGAAGTAGTTGTGCTCTAGAAATTGTGATGTGAAGAAGAAGCAGAGATTACATGATCTGCAAGTAAGTTTATTTTATTTTGTTCTGAGTATGTAACATAATTTGTTTAGTTAGCTCGTATGAAAGTGGAAATCTGTATTAGGAGTATTGAATATCTTATAGAAACAGTGAAAACTGTTCTCAAGACCACGTGGGCAAATATAACATCTGCATTTCATTATGAAAATAATCATTGTTAGTATTAGTTAATAGTATAATTGACAATGTTCAACTAATACCTAAATTTCAAATTGATGACTTGTTAAAAATTAATTGAAAAGGTATCTCACAATTAAATACAAGCTTCAAAAAATTTTAGCAAATAATTCAGTTGATTTACTTGTTCTGATTTCACTGCAATACGGATGTGTCCCAATAATTTTCAGACGTCCACGTTCTTTTTTTTAACTGTTTTATACATCGAACTGTGTAGGCCTCAATTCGCCAGTTCATGCCTACTACTGTTGCCGATTATTTCCCCCGAGCAGTGAAACTTACCGAAAACTCGAGTTAACTTTTTTTGCTAGTATAGGCATAGAGCGATATTCATTTTAAATTTTATTTATTTTAAATGTTTTATTTAAATTTTATCAAATACAAAACTTGTACCGAAATATTTAATTAACTAATATTTTTAATTTAGTACGTAAACATATACATCTTAATTAAATAAATGCTACGGCTTATACACAACTTAATAGCTAAGGTAATATCGCTTCTGTTATACAGTACAAGCAATGTGTGCCACAACATCAAACTTTTAAAAACTCGTACTTTTTTAAAATTTATGACTATGCCACCGGGATTCCATAACATACTGGGTCATCGGTCTCGCAGATAGTTTTATAAGGCAGTTAAACTTACAACTAAAAAAATCATCAAAAAAATTAAGCATAATTAACTATAGGTACCCTTAAAAAATTAGCGAAGCACTTCGTCTGTACTTTCCTATACTTTATAAATAGTTACTTATCATATTTTTAAGAGTATTTTAGTATTAACATTTTACAGTCCAACAATGACAAAATAAAATCTGCTGTAAAATTTTGAACAAAATACATACAGTCTACTACAAGCGAACGGAACTAGCCATGCATTCTCTTCGCACACCGGAGATACTAACCCTCAGCTATCTCCAGCGCACCAATATAGTACACTACGCATACAGTGTCAATTCACTTAAACTTACGCTTTGTCACAATGGGACATGTCTTATTGTATTTAGAAACCGAGTTTTTTTCTGTACAATTTACTTAAACAAAAATTTATTATAATTCTTGGTTTATTACTGGACAAAAATGCATGCATTTTCAATTTTCGTGATTCAGTTTTGATCAATAATTTTTGAAAATTCCAAAATTTTTAAAATATTTTGCACTTCATAGCTTTTAGTTTTTTCTAAAATTTGCACAGTCAACATTGTGTCTCTCAGAATATTACGATTAAAATTTTAAACTCGATCTGTCAACGTGTTGTGAGTAAAAACGCGCTAATATCATTTTTTTTAATAAAATTGTAGCGGTCGCTATTTTAAAACTAAAATGTTCCGAAAAAAGTGTTGGATTTGTTCTAAAATCTTCTATAATATTCCGGTATTAGATTTGAAAAATTTGTATTTGCGAAAAAATGGTACATAAAAATATGTGTAATTTACACTTCCGGTTTAGGATTTTTTTGAAAGCTTATTTCCCTGATGAATTATTGATACACCCCTACAATCTAACGTTTATTATAATCAGATCATCCATTTGGGAATTATGGAGCGCACACACATACCACCCACTCATATACATATACATTTTTTAAATCATTTTTGTGGGTTCCTGGAGGTCCAAAACATGTATTTCCGTCAACACTGCTACTTACCGAAAGTATAGGAAAATAGAAAACTGATAAGTCTTAATTTTATAATTATGCTATAACACCGTGTGTTCAAATAAAAAATACATAAGGATTGGCCAAGGATTATTAAATTTCTATTTTTGCATGCTTTAGAATTTAACTTTCATTACTCTGTGAGTGTCACTACAAATGACAAATTACAAGCTTAACCTTAAAATTTTAAGTGACATTATGTTCTTTGTTTAAATTCTAAAGCATGCAAAGACAGACGTTTTATTTTCCTTGGCCAACCCTTATGTATTTTTTATTTAAACATACAGTACTATGTGCAGCCAAATCAAATAATTTTCTATCAAAGGTGCTATGACATCGAGATCGTATATTTAAACAAAGCCCATCAAACCTAATAAAGTAGCTTTAATCTAAAGTGTCGGCTGTATCAGTTATAATTTAGACTTGCGTTTCTTTCTCTCTCTCTCTCTTTTTGACAACTGTATATTAGATCTAAAATCAGTAAATGTCAAAAACCCTTCATTGTCTAATATTATGCTACAAACTGAATATTTACATTAGGTAGGAAAGTGGTAGCAATATGCATGCTAAGCGGTCCTAAATTGTTTTTAATAATCAAAATGGCATGATATAATTTTTAATATTGTTCTAATAATTTAATATTGCCCCACCATGGAATATTAGCAAACGAAAGTAGACAAATATCTAAACGAACAATCAAAAAAGTTAATAAAAAAAACTAGATTATTTTAAAAGAAAAAAATCTGAAACCTATTAGTAACGCAAATTCACATACAAAAAGGGCTTCTAAATTTTCTGTCATATTGTCTCAACTTAGTTCATCTGTTTCTCTCAAATTTGTAGCCGCCACTTTAGATTAAAGTCAGCTGGATGGCAGAACAAAATTAATTTGTTAACGCTTGTTTTAGAAAGACGATCTTATTGTCGCAGTACTATTTATAAAAAATTAACTTCATCGCCCTGACCGTGCAGCAAAACTTGCAAATTTAAAATAGAAGCTTGTTTAAAAACATGATTCTTTATAGCGTGTAATGCTTGTAACAAAATCGCTTATTACGAAATACTTAGGTAAGTTTACATAACACTGTTTTAAAAACTGTATACTGCCAAGTACTAACTAGTCTACTTACCGTAAACTTTTAGACAAGAATTTTCATTTTTGCTTTCGTAGTCAGTAGACTGTAGACTGTAGAGAAGTTTTGATATCATGAAAATGTTCTTTTTCAAAATTTAAATTAAAATAGAAACATGTTTCATGGAATCGAGGATACTAAATTATACAATATTACATATACACTCGGAAAATAAAATTTCCCTACCATGTTCGCCGAATTTGCGTTTTATGCGCCCTATCAGGTGTCTACGTCTAGTTTGTTGACTAGAAGGAAAAGCTGCTGACGGGAAGAAAAGGCAGCTGACTGGGTATTAAAAGGACAGTTAGCGTTGTCATATTTCATAATTAAATTCACCTGCCAACATTTCATCCTCTTATAAAATATTATACCCCTCATTCCATTTTAGGGTAGTTTACCCTTGGGCAGCAAAATTTTAAAGCTACATAATGAGTATTTAGAATAAAGCTAAAACACCCCTACTTAATATTTATACACGGCTATCAAAGTTCCATCTTCTCAGAAAATATTTTAGCCGTCGGTCCATTTTAAGGGTAGTTTATTCTTAGAGTAGCGGTAGCTCAGAGGTTGGGCGCTCAGCTTCTAACGCTAAAGATCTAGTGTTCGATTCTCCGCCGAACCCATGCAGCAATAAAAATCTATGCCGCAACCCGCCACTCACATTTCCCTATCCGATGTAGGTAGCCGTGTGGTCTTAATGCCTGAAACCTTCCCTGATATTTAGTCGTTCGGATTCGACGTTAAACTGTAGTTCCCCCGTACTCCTCCTTAGCGCTAAGAAGAGTACGTGGCAGAGAAGAGTGCCGGAGCCCAGCAGTGGGACGTAAAGGCTGGTTACGATTATTCTTAGTAAAAAAAATGCGAAAATTGTTGACTGGGTGTTTAGAGTAGTACCTGAGAAACTAGGAATGTATAACGTCAACAATGTACGTTTCCTTTTATTGATTGAAACAAAAATAAGCAAAGCACTTTCACTTTGCCTGGACTTTCCTATACTTCAGAAATAGCCACTTATCATGTTTTCAAATTTGTCTTACCACCAATGATTGTAATACAATCACAAGGCAGTAGACGTTTCGTCTCCGTAATAACTCTTAAAATCCTAAACCGATACTTAAGCTGTATGTACGTTTCGTCCCGAATGATATAATGAAATGAATAAATAAGTTATCTTATTTAAATACTATCTATCCTACAAAACGTCGATCGCCGAGATCGCATCATTTGTACAACTCAAGCGGGACATCATACGCGACCGGTGCTAATTACTGGCAACTCTGGCGCGCACACTATGCCCATTACCGTACTGTAGCTAACAGTTTTTTTTAGAATTTAAATTTTTTGGAAAAAGATTTCTTGCGATTAAAGAAAACCAAAAACGGAAGCGCAAATTTATCCTCTAAAAACTCGGTAGGAGGTGGATAATTAACCCCCTAAAAAATTACGTTGTAACTCTTATTCTACTATCACTTTTGAGGAATTTAACTTCAACAGGAATTTCTTACCGTCTCCGGTTTATTAAATTAAATTAATGACTTTTCAATTATCAAAAACTCATAAAAAGCGTGCGCCAAAGAGAAATTAGAGGACTGGGACACGAAGAAAATTCTGATTGATCTCTAGATCTATAAGCTTAAAAAGTTAAATACATTGTGTTGCCAGTTGTTACGTAATTTTTGTTTAATTTCAAAATTTCAAAATTTTTTTACTTCACAGTTTTAGTAGTTTCAAATCATTCAATGGAATCTCACAAACATTTAAAATCTGTACCTTTGACGAATAAACAAATTGATCTCTTAAATTCACCGTCGTTGGACGTTTTGGAATGATAAATCGAGTCATCTGGACGCAGATATAGAAAACCAAATTAAGTTATGAATATTTATTGTTCCTATAGCATAACCAACTCTTTACTTTTAATCTTGCTTCTGAAAATGACATGTCAACATGTCGAAATACGTAAAGGCTAAAATGAAAAACCTGTCGGAGTTAAGAATTGTTTTATTTACAATAAATTAAAATGAACTTCGACGAAGTAAAGCTCGAACTTATAAATAAAAACATCTAAAGTATTGGAACGTCTAGGATACTTACTTCGCTCTTTTAAAAGAAATGGTGCTCATCACGTGCCGCTTGGGTTGCATAATCTTACCTGCAGCCGTATTCCTCTCGAGTAGAGATAGGCCGAAGGGATCCAGATTTAATATAGAAAAACTTACATCAATCGCTATATAATTAACAAAACTAGGACTTTGATACGCGGTCCGCTACAATATTTACTTAATTAGCTTATTTATTATTTAAAAACTGAAACAAAAAACATCGTGGGGTATATCCCACGGGTTTCGCTGGTATATATCATAGTCTATATTATTTGTGCTGATAAATGATGAGTAACAATGTTCATGCCAAGTAACTTGATCGTAAGCAGAAGTTTCTGCAGTTTTAATCAAAATTTACGTTTTTTGTAATATCTTTCTGGATTTTATAAATATTTCATAAAGTGATCCATGTTTTTTTGATCTTTTAAGAAGAAATCGATACAGCATAAAATACACTTTTCGATAGGGCTACCTACTGTTGTATTTGATTTAACAAAAACTGCACCTTCCAAATCACTGAATTCATCAGAAGTTGTTTCCACTCTTCATCATTACTTGTTCCTGCAAGGAAAAAAAGGTAATATCTCATTAAAAAAAATTAAGGTAGTATCCGCGAAATACCCTAATTACATTCTATTATAATTAAAAATTACAACTTAATCAGCAGAATAAAAAAATAAAGAATTTAACAGCTTAGCTTTGGAAGATTCATAGTCCAAAATACAAAAATAGTTTAGTACTGTTTTTTTTTTAATTCAAGAACACTGTAAATGTCATTTAATATTAAATAATTTGATAAAATGCAGGTAGAACTTGCGATAATGGAGATATTCGGGGGTGCATTAAGCGGAACAGAAAAATGCACTGGAAACGCCGCGTTAGTCATAAAAGTACAGCGAGCGTGCCTATGCTGGGCAATAACTGTAATTTGTGAACTACTTTGCATTTTTCTCATTTGTTTCGTTTATTATTAGCCTTAAAAATCTGAAACACAAACTGCACCCTCGATGTGGAAAGTATAAAAGGGAAGAGGTAAATATTTCGATAAAATAAACGGTTATCGTTGTAATAATATAGAAAGCAAACACCTAGCTAAAAATAATTGGTTTTTGAAAGCATCCGATTCGACAAAAACGCGATTTTTGTTTTCGCTGCTTATAAGACGCAATGTATTTCGCTTTTTTAAAATATTAAAAAATATATTAGCACAGACAAAAATGCATGTATTGATAGTTTTCGACACGTACTTTCCGGCCATGTACGTAACTTCAATTTTTTGAATTGTACCTTTTGGGTCAGGACAATTTTTAACAGATTTTAGTTTTAGGGCAAGGAAAACAGGCCTTAAAAACCTGGCTACTTTGTTGATTTTAACTCCAAAGTGCACACGAACTCGCTTATTTGAGGAGGTTTGCTGCTCCCTATCGAGTGGTGGGTAATATATTCAGGCTGTTTCAAATTCGAGCCCCATCATGGGGATCTCGCTTATTTAAAGAGATAGAGAGTTGATTAAATTGAGGCAAAGTTGCCAAATGTTATGCCTAACAATAATCTGTAAAGAAATTTAAAGTAGCCACTCTGTTTTTTTAGGTATCTGAAAAAAAGTGAAATTTTGAATATTTTATTTTCGGCTTAAACGAATTTATCATTTATGCTACATATTTCTAGTTAACGCATTTATTGGACACTTTTTTATGCTGAATCTAAATTTATCAGATTTGGTGTAACTGTTACCATTGTTCATTTTCGACTGTTAACTGTTTTTTTCTTATGGTCGGTATTTTAAATTTTTTCATATTTGGATAGAGTTTTTAATTCCGATTTCAACGATGTGTCACACTTTGCATTTTGTTTAAGTTTTGAGCATTTTATTACAGAAAATAAAAATTTCATGAGTGCCATGGAAAGACCGTCATTTAATTTATTCTGAAAAAATTGTAGTAGGCCATGAACTGATGGAAGTAAAACAAAACATTTCTCTTATCCATCCATACATATATAAAAGCTCAAAGGTTTTTTTTCTCCGGTTCCTCCAGCGACTACCGCTTCACCAATTTGGACCATTTTTTTTCAATGAAAGGTCTCTATCCTCAGATGGAACATGAAACATTTTTATATTTTTATTCTACGTCGATTTTTCAGTAATAATTATTTTAATTTATAATATATATGAAAGTCTGCTAGACGCGCTTCACTTGAGGCGACATCTACACTAACGCCGCGTTTCATTATTGGAACTAATGCATCACGTGACTTTCGCCGAGTCTGTCGTCGAATTTCGGCGAGGTACCACTAGTTTACTTTTACTTTTAGATACATTAAGTAAGCGAAAATTTCAGAAAACTTTGTTTTGAGCATGTGCAGCAGGTTAAGTTATTTGTTACAAAAACAAATGAATGACAAAGTTTCTAACATACACAATTTACTAAAAATTCTACTTGCAGTTTTTATGTTTGCAAATGACATTACAAATTTGAATAACAAGTTAAATAAACACAACAGATAACACTAGAACTACACTAATACGAATAATTGTTAAATAAATGTTCAAAACATTTTACACCTTTGTGCAACAGGTTCGAAAGGTCGTCTAAAATGAACTCTGTAATATGCGTGTTTGTAACTGTGTCATTCATTTGTTTTTGTAAAAAATAACTTAACATGCTGCCTATGCTCAAAACAAAGTTTCCTAAAATTTTCGCATACTTAATGTATCTAAAAGTAAAAGTAAATAAGAGAAACCTTTTGTTTTACTTCCATCAGTTCATGGCATACTACAATGTTTTCAAAATAAATTAAATGACGTGGGCTTTTCATGGCACTCTTATAAAATTTTATTTTCTATAATTAAATCTACAAAACTTAAACAAAATGCAAAATGTGACACATCGTTGAAATCAGAATTAAACTCTATTTAAATGTGAAAAAATTTAAAATGCAGACCATAAGAAAAAAAAGTTGACAGTCGAAAATGAGCAATGGTAGCAGTTATACAAAATCTGTTCAAAAATTTAGATTTCGCATAAAAAAATGTCCTAATAATACCTTAACTAGAAATATGTAATATAAATGATAAATGAGTTATAGCCGAAAACAAACAATCCAAAATTTCAGTTTTTTCCAGTTCTTTCAGAAACTAAGCAAGATAAGTCTTATATCTTTTGGGCATAAAATTTCACAACTTTTCTCTAAAATAACCATCGTCGTATCTCTTCAAATAAGCGAGATCCCCATAGTTGACACGCAATTTGATACATCTTGTATATTTAATGGGAGGATGTTTTTTTTTGTCAAATGAATATAACTTGAAATATGTGTGTTTTACCTATTATAACTGGGCAGTCATTCTATTGTTCCATTAATTGAAAATAAGGTACAATAAACTGTAAAAAGAAATCAGTATGTACAGGAGAAATATCTAACAAGTTATTGAAGTTAGAGGGCAATGTAATAATAAATCCCTGATACGTACGTAATCAGCCTTTACGTCCCACTGCTGGGCACCGGCACTCTTCTCTGCCACGTACTCTCCTTAGCGCTAAGGTGAAGTACGGGGGACCTACAGTTTAACGTCGAATCCGAACGACTAAATTCCAGAGAAGGTTTCAGGCATTAAGACCCCACGGCTGCCTACACCAGATTGGGGAATGTGAGTGGCAGGTTGCGGCATAGATTTTTATTGCTGCATGGCATCGGCGGGGAATCGAACCCTAGACCTTCAGCGTTAGAGACTGAGCGCTCAACCTCCGAGCTACCGCCACTCTTATTTTCACTGATAATCGAGTATTTATTAGTAGAAACAACATAGATATCAAAAGAATAAAAAGCTAATATTTACCAGTGTCAACAGCAAGGTTTCAAAAACGAATGATCTTGCCATGGCAACAGTGTTTGCTACCTGTATATAGTACAATTAAAAATATTTTAAGATTGTTTAGTTTAATCAGAATGAAAATACGTTATGAATGATTTTTGAAACTTTATAGTTAATTGATAAATGCCTGATTACCATTTCTCACTTTTCTGGTCTGCTTGAGCTCACAGTAACAGGTGCAATATTAATTAACAGACAATTTCAAACTGTTGATTGAACATTTATTGCAGAAATTAGAGTAACAAGATTAATTAACTTTAATTTAATTGAATCTTTGTATTTTATGGAAGCGTTGTCAGTTAATAATAGGGTAATAAAAAAAAATGTTTAAATTATATTATTATAATATTAGAAACGCTAGCAGTAAGATTTACATGCTTCTACAGTTACACATTAAAAAAGAAAAGTATGCCAAGAGTTCGTATCTTCATTGATTTACAAAAAAGTTTAATCTTGCTTTTAAGCTTTATTTAAAAACATCATTAATCTGCAGCAAATTTAATATAAAAAATACACATATTTGAAGCTCTAGTGACTTCGAGCAACATGTCACTTTTTAAAAGTAAACAAATGTAGTTTTTGTAAGTCTGTAGTATTTAAGTGGTCTTCAAGAATTTGTCAAACCGTTTTCTGAAGATGTTTTGCACAGTGAATAGCACTACATGGTTCTTATTCCCGTTTTCTTTGAAATTCGTGTAAAATCAGCAAAACCAATAGCTCTTGTTATTTTAGGTCTTCCTAGTTCCTTTTTGTCGCTAACGAAACAAATGCTTGGACTGTTTTCATTAACTTACTATAGGCACTTTCCGTGGAAGAAGTTTCAAAAATTAAATTAAGAAAAAAAAATTCAAAACCACTTGAAATATTGAAAAAATTTATATTATATTAATTTTATGGGTATGCATTAACTCAGCCCATAAAATAAATCAGTAAATTTAAATTATCCATTAAGAAACAGTTTCGCGGTTTACACAATTTGTGATTGAATAAAAAAATGGGCGAAGTAAGTGCATACTTATAACATTAAAATATTAGTAGTTAACTTATGTTTGGAATAATAATAGTGTGTTTTTTATCGTGAAAATTACATTTGTTTTAATGTTTAATACACAAAACCGAATTTGAAATACAGGAAAGGGTAGTAAACTCACAGATTTATGAACGTAAATATATATTTCATTTCCATAACTTTCTATTTATTTGGAAAACAATTTTCGTCTATTCTCTTCTACCTTTCAGTGCAGGCGTGGTAGATCTATGTACTTCAATTTACTTTCTACTACTTGCTAAGCAAGACAAGAAGTAACACAACTTCTTGTCTTGCAAATTTCTTGCTAGCGTAATTCTTGTCTTGCTAGCAAGACTCTTGCTTATTTCTTGTTCTTGCTAGTTGGGGGATTCCCTGAGCTATCGACTCTTGATAATGCGGCGCCGGCTTCCTGTCGCGTGCGCCTACTCGTTAAACGCTTGCTTTTGTACCGCGTAGTACTGACTAAAAAAACTATTATATTTTGTTAGCGCGTTTGGTAGTTAGTTGACTAACATACATACTTGCATATATTTTATTTGGTTTCTTTGCATTAACAATTTAATTTTTGTATTTTATCGGTGGGTTCTAAATGAAGCTCATATTAAACAAATAGCAAAAAAACGTTTATTTATTTATTTTTTGAACTGTCAGTTTTGGACTTTTACATCTGCTTGGGTTTCCCCATGGTTTTATTATACTGAAATGACAGCTAAAATGGCAGTTTTGCGAAAAATCTTGGTTTTGATATTACTGATTGTTGCATTTTGTTTGAAACGCAGCTTATTAAGAGTTATCTATATTAAGTGTAGAACAATTTACTGGTTTTTAATTTATTTATCAGATTGGAACTTACCTACAAAATTTACTTATTCATTTTTTAATTGGCAGGGGCTATCCTATTGCCTAATCATGGGTCTGTTATGAAAAAAGCTCATTTATCGCTCATATTAGATTGCAACAAAACTTATAAATTATTATTTTGCACTACAGTATCATTTTGTTTTCACACACCCCAGTTCCAGAAGCGTTAAAATCGGCGTTTTGAAACTTTTATTTCATGTATCTACATAAAACAAGAAATCTTGTTTCTTGCAAACGTCTTGACAAGAAATCTTGTTCTTTCTCCAGCTAGTCTTGTCTTGTTGCTTGCACGCGTACTTCTTGTTCTTGTTCTTGCAGCAAGAACAAGACAAGAACAAGAAAAAGCAAGACAAGAACAAGAATTTCGTGAAACACTACTTGTTTTTATGTGTATGAAAATAGAAAAATTGGTTACGTTTGGTGAGCTCTATTACAGAGGAAAATATTTGCACGTACATCAATAACACTCTCTATAGTTGCTCGTATTGTCGTAAAAGAATTTTTCTATTTTGGTTCTTTAAGAAAGCTATAAACGCACGCAAACGCATGCGTTTATAGCTACCGCAAAATCCCCATTTTGGAACTGGAAGTTTTTATTTAAAAAGGTACAAAAAGGGCATAAAAAGCGCAAAATAGAAAAAATAGTATAAAATACACGTTTTATAAGACATTTTAGCGCACTTGTCCTTTAGAAAACTCGCCGCAAGCGGCTCGTTTTCTAAACTTGGACGCGTGCTCCAAAATCAGTCTTATAAAACTTGTGTTTTAATGTACTATTTATTTCTTCTATCAGGTCACAGCTAAATGCCGCGGTACTTTTCACATACGGTGTTATATTCTTTTTTGTTTAAAGGTAGAAGTATTGCAATTTTCCAGTCTACTGGGATCTTGCTGTTTTCATGTTGTATTGATGATTGCTGCAAAGAGTTTCACACCGGCTATAGTTATGAATTTTAACATTTTGCAAGCAATTTCGCCGTTACCTACGGATTTGCCCAGTTTTAGTTTCTTTTTCGCTTGTTTTCTTTGACCGTGATTTCATTATTTTTACATCCATGTATCATTTGTTGCTGCATTTGTTCATTTTTACGTTGTTTAGTTGTGTTTTTGCTCATCGAGTTTTGAAAGTATTCTTTCCTTCTGTTACGTATTTCTTCCTTAGTTGTAAGGGTTGTAAGCTTCCTTTGATTTGACGTGTAGCAGTGAGTTATGATTTTCACGCCTACCACTTTTAATTATCCCATAAAATAGTTTCTGATTGTTTCTATACTTTGATTTTAGCTGCGACCAAATTTCTCACAAGCTTTTTTTTCGAATTTTGGTTTATCTTTTACTATTTTGTTTTGTTTTTAATAATATGTACTTTCTTGTTGTTTTGTTCTCAGATATTTTTTCAATAGGGTTTTCTTGAGTTTGATTTCTATCTTGACGTCCTCCAACTAATAGGCCGTTTGCTTTGCACTTGGGTTTCTTTTGCTTTGTTTTTTTTTGTCGCGGCCCTTTTGACTGAATGTTTTTAAATACCTTTGTTCTATACTCACTTCTTTGACCTGGATTTGCCTCTCACTAATTTTGTATTAATTCTTTGTAGTTCTGTTAGACTTTTAAGTTTTTTAAGTTATAGGTTTTTATTTTATGGTTAACATAATATGTAATACTCGCTTTTTTGTTGCTTTTTGTTTATTGCTTAAAAGCTTAATTTTGGCTTCCACTATGTGATTGTCACTGCCAATTTCTATACCCCTTCTTACTCTTACATTTCTTATTTTATTTCCACTCTTTATATTAAAATATCATCAATTATAGATTGCTCATTTTTTCTTTCTTACGAGTTTTGTAGACTTGCTTGTGTTTAAAAAAATCATAAAATTTATCACGTTGTTATTTATAAAAAAAATTGTTAGTCTTTCCCAATTCGAATTTAGTGTCGTTTTACCAAATTTGCGTATGACATTCTCGCTGCATTCTGGTTTACATTACGATCTGGCGTTAAAGTTACACGCAATATTAACACATCCCTTTTTTCTATAATTATTTGGAACTGTTCATAAAAATCATGTTTGATAATTTTGTTTGAGGCGTATATGGTTATTGTGGTAACATTTTCTTGTTACTATCGAGGTCAACTAATAAAATACTTTTCGATATGTATTTCCATTATTTTGCTGTATCTGTATATTCCTTCTATATTTAAAAACACCACCTGCTTTATCTCTTTCCGACTGTGGTACTTCATTATAATATCAAAATAAACTTTTTTTCCGTTAATATACAGCTTGGTCCGTTTTTTCTTAATTTCGGTTAATTGTAGGTAGAGTACGTTTGCCTTCGATAGGTCTTAGATTAATGTTATTCCTTTATTAAGAAACTTATTGGAAATTGTTTTTGAATAATCTTGTATAAGCGATTTTTTCTTATGCTTCCAGTTAAACAGAACTCTAGGAGATACTGGATATGAAACGCGGCAAAGAATGAAATACTCTACAATATTAATATTTTTTGTGTTACAACTAATACGTTTTGAAATTTGTCAATGCTCTACAAACCAAACCGAACTTTCAGAAGAAAGGCAGAAAGACGAGCAAGAAATTGAGAACGTTACCAGAAAACTGAAGAACATGTGGACTTGGATAAAACAACAAGCAGGCTCCGAAGACACCTTTGTGGGTAAATTCTTGTATTGTTTATGTAAGTGCTAAATAATTCAATCAACTATAATTTTAGGTCGATGTGCAGGTGCATTTAAGAAAATGAGAATGGCAATAAATTTTATAATATTTAAACTGGGGGTGATCGTAACAGCTCTTGCATTTTTATCAGTTCTTGCCTTTAAAACTCTTGGAGTGGGTGTTCTCATATTAATAATAAGTTCGATTGGACTTGCCACCAAGTTTTTTACACTAAAGAGTGCGGGAGGTCACGAATCTTCACATAATGGTGCAGTTCATCTTCATCTCTATAATAAAGGCGGAGATGGTGGAGGGCACTACCATGATCATCATTCTGGATGGTACGATCGTAACGATAACGTTGTTCCCAAAAATCAGTTGGAACGAATGGCAGTAGCTGATCTTTATAGAAGGCTTAGAATCTCGGATAGTTTATATGGAACTACGAATACGGGAACTGACACTTTTAGATGATAACCGATAATTTAGTATTAAAGTTATTAAGTTACCAGTTTTGTTTTTGTTGTTTGTTCATTGTTAACATAATGTAAATATAAGAAACGCTTTGGTCATATTTCATAAGCGTTAAGTTATTGTCTTTAATTGTTTAAATTTCAATCTATTTATATATTTTCTATTGTTTATTTTAATCAAATTGTTGTAGAAGTTATGTAATTTAACCGCTAGTAAAATACTCTTGTTGCTAATTTAATATGTTGCTGCTAATTGTTTTATTGTGTAACCGAAAAGCTACAGCTCGGAGTTTGAACATTTGCGAAAAAAAAAATATTGGTTGACTATTTGACAAAGCCAAAAATAATTTAAAGTTCTGAGAGTATAGAATTGCAAAAAATTAGTGTCTTCAAACGCTAACAACTTCAAGGTATAATTAGAGAGATTTCAGGTATTTCATTTAATGCATTTAATTCAGTCATAAATAAGGCCCGGATTTTTAGGCACTAAAAATTCTCAAAATTGGCAGGCAAATAGGCACCAAAAATTTAGATTTAAGGCACTAAATAGGCACTAAACATTAGAAATAGGCAGCGAAACAGGCGCAAAGAAATTTAAATGTAGGCACCAGATATTTATATTTAACAAAATATTGAAAATACTCGTATTAAAATAATCATATTAAAACAATCTGGATATTTGGAAACATACTATATTTGTACAAACTTAAAAATACTACAGAAATAAATAGAAGGTAAACATAACAAATTAGAACTTTTTCTAAATTTTCTGGTGTAAAACTTCTTCTGTTGTCCGTCAAAATTTGTTTGTATGCGTAAATTGACCGCTCCACATCACAGGAAGTTACAGGAGCATACTTAAAATTCGGAACATCCGAAATTCCAACTTTATTTAGTGTTATGTTAGAATCACCAGATAAGACTTTACTAATTTGCAGTAAATCTGAATACCCTGGATTTTTCAATAAAAGAGCATCTAGTCGTGCAACAACAATTTTTGCAATTTTTCTTGGAGCTGCCTTTAATTGTTTTTGCAATTTTTGAATTTTACTAATATTAGAATATAGTGTTTCTTCCTTTGCATCTAACTCTTTTATGGTTGTTAAAATAATTTTAAAATGAGCAACAACGTATGTTAAATTCGTCTCAGCAGTGGAACTGCTAAATGCTTCTTTGGCTTTTTTATGCAGTCAGCAGTACTCGAATCGAAACTATCAATGACGCTTTTAACACCTTGAAAATTTTCATGGTAAAACACTGCGGCTTCTATCCACGTCCCCCATCTTGTTAGAACAGGTTCTAGTGGCAGTTTGGTATTGGGGCACATTTCTGCATAACTTTTTCTTCGAAGAGGGGCCTTTAGAAAACTTTTTTTGTTTTTGATATAATTTTGTTAATGGTAGGGTAGCTCTCGCGAACAGCTTCTGCAACTAAATTTGCGGCATGAGCAAGACATGTGCAATGTAACATAGTCGGATAGAAAACATTCATATTCCTTCCAGCTTTTAACATATAGGCAACACCGTCTGTCAAAAGCAATCTTACTTTTCCATCACTTCCTCCTTCGGGCCAACGAAATCGAAAACAATCGTTAATAAAACGAGACACTGCATTGTTGTTTGTTCTCTCCAGGGGTTTACTGCAAAGCAAATGCGATGAACCAGGTTCATTTGAATCTAATTTTCCCACTACCATATCTGCAATTGCTCGCCCATTCGCGTCTGTAGTTTCATCCACAGCAGCCCAAATATTACTAGTACCTATTTCCGTACGAATAAAATCGATTTTTTGTTTGTAGCATATATCTAGATAGTTTTTTCGCAGTGTGGATTCGTGAGGTATATGATTTTTTGTATATTTTTCGAGAAATTCGCGGAACTTGTTGCATTCTAATTTATACCAAGGTATATTGGCAGCTAACGGCGCTTGGCACAGATCAAGTGAAAATGTACCGACTTCTGGATTGAAACTACTTTGGTAGAAAAAGGTCTGAACACTGTTTCGCCTTTTATTGTTGTTCGATTGATGTAGCGCGGTCTTTATGTGCTGATCCAAATGATTACTTTTTTGAGCATTTGACATATTTAGAAATATGAAATTATGTAACATTTCATAGGGATAAACTTTATAAAAACATACCTCCTTCGTGCAATTTTGACAATAAATTACTTTGCCGTCGGTAGTAAAACACTCACTACCTTCCACTAACGTGCAATTTAAACTCACTCTTTTTTTAGGCATTTTGACATCTACCTTTATACATCTACTTGTTACCACTGCAATAGCGCAACTGCTTTTAAATGCCATAAGCAGTTTCATGCATTTGTCTAGAAATTTCCCGTAAACTTGGGGAATTTGCAGAAAAAACCCAAACAAGGGAAAATGTGAGCTGTACACAATAAAGGGATTAAATAAATAAGCCTTTGAAAGAAGAGCCACAGCTTGTCCATTCGTTAGCTACCTGTTCAGGACAATTCCAAGAAGCAATACCTGTGACAAGTACACAGAAAATTTGGTTGGAAACTAAATTAACAAATTTGCAGATTTTTTAAACAAATTTTCTGACAGAAAATTGATGAAATAGGAAAATTATAGGCTGAAATTATGTACAATAAGCCGTTTAGGCACTAACGTCGAAAATAGGCACTAAAAGTGCGAAATAGGCATTTTAGGCAAAATAAAATGCGGTTTAAAATGATCGCCAAGGTGTGAAACGGATTTTGGTATAAAAATTATTTCGGAGCCTGCACTGCATCAAAATAGACAAATGCCTAGAAATCCGGGCCTTAGTCATAAAACTAATAGAAAAATAATTACGTTCGGGAATGGTGACTCATAACTGATATAAAAATGTTCAGCGTCCGCCCATTATTTATAACTATTGACAGAATGTAGATTGACAGGCGACAGTAAAGTAGCTGAAATATTTGTTCTCTAATCTTGTAGCTACGTTATAATACGCGACCGTATTAACCAAACTATAAACATTCATCAATTATAGATATTCCAAAAGTACAGTTTGAATTTAGACCATCAACCACCCATCAACTCCTGCACATAAGTGCATAACCCAGGTAATAAACAATGGATTCGAGAACAAACGTTATACAGTTGTATCATTTTTCGGCGTTTGACGGAGCGTAGATCCAAGACCTGCTACATAAGCTGAAACTTTGTAATGTATGTAGGATTAAATCTTAATTCCTGTAACATAAAACTTTTAGAGTAAAACTAAATTTAAACTGTCAGATGTTCTGGAAGTCGCAGCTGGCGCGCGTAGCCCAGGGATCAGACTTGAGACCAACTTTGTATAATCTTTTTGTACTACTGTATACCAACCCCTAACAATGTAAATGTAACAATATTTATAAATGACACAGCGTTTATAGCTCAAAAGGCCAATTTAGAAATAACAGTGAGTGATCTACAAGCCGCAATTAATATCTTCCAGTCTTGGTGTGACAAATTCAGAATTGCATTGAATGCTGATAAATATCAGGACAAGATACTTACCCTCGGACGTCCACTTGACCTTCTTCTTCTTATAGTGCCATACCCTATTCAGGGCGTTGGCTACCTCTCTCCTATGTCTGTGTTTGGTGCGCGGCGATAGATATTTTGCACAGACAGACATAGGGGACCTACAGTTTAACGTGGGCTCCGAACCACAGGAAGTGCACGCACTTCTCCTCCAGAGAGGTTTTCCTGGGGAAAAATCCACCTCGCTGGTTTTCCGTTGCCTTGCGAGGGAGAACGACCGGGCCGGGGATCGAACCCGGATCCGCTGCATTGGTAGCCCGCGCGCTTACCACTGAGCTACTGCCGCAATTAATATCTTCCAGTCTTGGTGTGACAAATTCAGAATTGCATTGAATGGTGATAAATATCAGGACAAGATACTTACCCTCGGACGTCCACTTGACCGAGATATGCTTAAAAACAACCAGACTATAGCATGGAATCCAAGCGATGGGGCAGTGAAATACCTTGACCTATATTTTGATAAACGCATGGCGTGGGACATAATCAGAAAATTTAAATAAATTAATGTTACTGACGACTTCCCACATTAAACAGCAAAATACCTTTTACAGATTTCTTGTACATTGCTACTGTCTAAATCACTTGATCAGACCTATAATAATGTACAGATTGATTATCTAAGAAACCGCCATCAAAACTCATATTAACGAAGTACAATGTCTACATCAAAGATTAGAGAGGGTTAAGATGGGAAACGTCGGTAAGAAGTGTGTGGCCAATACCGACCACAAGTTGGAGACATTTTTAAACATCTGAGATACTAGATGGCGTAGCAGACAGTTACTGGAAGCCGCCAAATTTAAATTTTCAGATGCATGTTGGCGGCAAATTTAAAATTTCCAATATCGAATCTAGGCACATAAAAGTAAAAAAATGCAAAATACGAATCTAGTAACTAAACTGAAATACAAAATACATTAACATAGGAAATGTTTTATTAAAATCCATATACAAGTAAAGCACATAGCTTATTCCAAAGATTACCTCCCTAATCTTTGGCTTATTCGTGTGAAATATTTTTCAATTTTTGATTTTTAGTGTACACCTTTTTTTTCTTGTTTCGATTTTCTAACCGCACTGCTTTTTGATGCTCCTTTTTGTTATTGTTACAGTCATTGACAATGCAGTAGGAACCGTGACTCATGGTTAGCAATAAAAAATGCTGTTTAAAAACACTCAAAAACGGAAATCGAATTAACAATTCACACAACTTCAACAAACACTACAGCAATATGCTTTATGCTAATAACGAAATCAAATAATAAACCCGCGTGCGCCAACCAAACAGTAAACACACATATTTGACGTTTAGCACATTTTTAGAATATTAGATTTCTACTTTCTGTTGTTACCGATCTCTTTGCACGATTACATCTGAAGCAATAGATGGCGCCACTTTAGATCTAGTTGCTGCGTTTCCCATCTTAACCCTCCCTAATCTTTGGTCTACATAATATAATATATAATACTTAGAACAACGAGCAATGCCAACTGGTTTGTTAGAAATATCCAAAAACACCAAGATGTGAGTATTTTAACTATCGATGAGCACATAATACACTTTGACCTTAATATCCGTATTCAACCTGAGAACAGAAGACTAAAACGACGTGCACCTACGGACCTACTTCTCCCTAACACATCCGAGTGTCTTATTTTACGTAAAACTAATGTAAACAATATTCATCTACATATATTTACAACATACTTATTGTAGTCACTAGGGTCTTAGTCCCTTAATGTAATTTTCTCTGTTATTGCAATGTTATTATAACACTTATGTATAGCACCAATGTGCCGATATAGATAATGCTTTATTTAAAAAAAAAACCTGTTATAGACAATACACAATAAATAATAATACACAGTAAGATTGCAATAAAATAAATACATGTTTAAAAAATTATATTAAATGATCCATAACAATTGCGAAAGTAAAACAAAAGAGGACAAAAGCAGTCTTAATTTTATGACATATCTAAATAAGTTACTGCTGCAACTTTACAACTTATTTATTTTATTGGTACTGCTTACTTAGCTGCAGGCGAAACAGCCAAGGACCCTCACTTAGGTGAGAGGCGTGAACAAAGACACCTTCTGCAGGGTCGGCGTTGTAACGGTCACTTCGGTGATGTCAACTTTATACGTCTACTTCTTTTCGGAGAGATTCAATGTTTACATTAATTGGGACCATAGAGAACTGGGTGGGCGATTTTACGAGGTGAACTGTTGCCAGCGCTCAGTATAGGTACCTAACACCTTAGCGGCAGCGCGTCCTCTGTAACGAGATCCCCGCTCCCTGGCCGTGGCTATAAATTTGCTTGCGTCCCAGTCACTACGTCGAGGTGACCTCTAGGGGTTATAAACCGACCGACTGCTTTAGACAGGTGAAGGTGAGCTCCAGAAAGGAGTGACGCTGCTGCTGGCGCTAGGGACTTGGGCTCTAGGGGTGAGGTGCACTTTGCCTGCTCATGCCCTTTATCAAAGTGTCGATCAAGGGGGTTCGTGTTTGTGCACACCTGGCGCAGTTAAGGTACCGGCCACTATCAGACCGGCTACCGACTAATCTGGACAGTGCGTAGTCGACCAGTACTAAGGACTGCGAGTAGCCTTACTGGTAGGGATAACACTGCTTTGGCAGGTGCTTGCTCCGAAAAGTACAACCAGTGACTTTGACTGGGACCACAAGTACCAAGTTCGAGTCCGCGGGAGAATAGCAGTCCCTGTCTTGGTCACGGTGTAGGACTCGTGGTGGCAGTGGTAAGTCTATGCAGGCTAGAGCCATCTTTGGTGCGCTTCGACTGGTGAGCTAGGTAATCTTCCTCGACCAGTAGGGACTTAGGCCTTACAGCCTGATGTCAAGACTGGTAGCTTGTTCTCGCTGAATCGGGCGTTGATTGAGCGTAACTGAACCCGGCCCGAACAGGGACGTGGCGGATAAGGCTCACGCTAGGGTGCCGCCATGTAAAAGTAAAGAAGTAGGCTGTAATGACCGCCTCACATTGAATCTGTATTGGCAGCAGATCTACCTCCACAGTTTGTCTTAACTGCCTTACGTGCGTTTCCATTGGTCAGAGCTTTACTACAACTTGTCATGCAAATTCAAAACTACGAGCAGAGGCTTAATGGTCACTAATTGTTTAATGTATGTCTAGACAACAGTAGCTCAGTGGTAAGAGCATGGGCTACCAATACCGCGGATCCGGGTTCGACTTCGAATCCGACGTTCTCCCTTGCAAGGCAACGAGAAACCAGCGAGGTGGATTTTTCCATAGGAAAACCTCTCTGAATGAGAAGTGCATGTACTTCCTGTGGTTCGGAGTTTACGTTAAGCTGTAGGTGCTCTATGTCTATCTGTGCAAAACATCTATCTTTGCGCATCAAATACGGATATAGGAGAGAGGTCGCCAACGCCATGGATAGGGTCTGGCGCTAGAGAAGAAGAAGCATATATGTCTAGTAGAAAGATGCAATTAGTTATTCTTTTGCAACCACCCTAAACTGCTAAAGTTTTTACTTCAAAAGACGTTGGGTACACGTAGTATCTACTAAAACAATCTTCATTATATGTCATTGTCAAAAATTTGCAATAACCTCAAATAAATCGTATTTTTTGACAATTTTTAGTGTGGCATTTTTAGAGGATAAGGAAGCACTAGGAGGTAATTTGGGAGTGAGTGGTATTGCTAAAAATCGCACGATTCTGACCATATGTCGAACAGTTTATTTCCACAAGTGTTTTGAGAGTTATGTTTTTAAAAAGCATTATTTTTTATATTTTTGGAAATTTTAGTATTGTAGGTGGATGGCAGCACCAATGTCTGGTTTAAGGTGGTCTTGTAAAAAGGGAATGATTTTTATTATTTCTAAACATTTCTATTTCTAGAGGATGGGAGTGCACCGGGGAGTAGTCTGGGATGTTAATTTTATGCTTCTTTACATTTATAAAAATTTTTACTTTTAGAGGAGATTAAATAATAATCAGAAAAATCAATTATTTCTAACCGTTACTTCTTGATAAATATGCATGCATATATAATAAACAACTTTCGCGTCGGCTTATAGCTACAAAGAGCGGTCCACGCTTGCGCGCGACAAAGGGTGGCCGACGCGTGACGCTTTGGCCTGACGACGCTTTGACGGTGCACATGCTTGTACTGTGGTAATAATTAGAATGCGTTAGTGTCTTCCAGAAATTTCTAGAAACTATACAAAAGTATATAAAAGCTTTTACAGACCTGTGTTAAACTGTTCAAGGAATTTATATTTTTAGCGCTTGCGAGTACTCTTGAAAGTGGTTACTAATTAAATATTGGGCGACTCAAAAAAGAATAGAAGCTCAAATTCGTGTTTAGTGGATATTAAACAGCCGATTTGCGTAAGGACGATATCCTTACCAACTGTTTTAACTCTCTTCGATTATTATCAAGAAATTTGGAAGTGTGATTTTGAGACTGCAACGAATAAACGTTATTGCAGTTTAAAAAATAGCAGAAATAATAAAACCCAACAAAACCACTAAAAAATACTGGGAGGGCGGGATACTATACCTACCTAAATATTAGCGCACTAAAAAATAGAATCTTAAATTTAGATTTTGCAGATACTAGATCAGATAATCGAATTGCGCAAGCAGGATATCCCGATATCAGTTTCATTAGGCAAAAGCTTCTGCGAGGTTTAATTACAATTGATTAGCTGAAAAAACTAATGTGACTTTTACCCTAGAAAGTAATGTATCAATGTAATCAAATAACAGCAAAGGCTAATCCAGGTCTAACATTTAGGGGAGCGAGGTATCAAGAAAGTTTGTTTATGTTGAGTATTTTTAATAAAAATATCTTAACATAAAGAATCAGATACACATTAAATCATATAATACTAATGCACTCTAATAATTGTAACACGCACGAAACAATAAATGAAAAACTACTTCAGTAAATTTTAAATGTAATGTTATGTTAGCTGAACTATAAAAGCATGTTTTTTTTTCTTTTATTATCGCTAATCTGTCGATTATACTATTTATATTAATACTTTTATCGCGGTGGATATGTAGCAATCTCAATACTGTTAGGTGTTTCTGGGACGCTGGTGCCGACTGCCAACATTTTGCTGGTATGACGTTATTGTATAACGTGATATGCGTACTTAACCAGCAGCATACATTTTATTTTACTTAATTTTTTGTTATCGGCGATCAGTGAGCTGACAGTGTCCACTTTACTGCGTCTGCAGTGGTGGTGCCGATATCTTAACCTTATAAAACGCAGATTCCAACTCCCGAGCAACGCATTCTACCACTCAGCCACGGCGCGTCTGTTGGCAACAAATGTTAAAATATGGAAAACATACATAAACGACACGTCAGCGCCGGCCAAATTTAAATAGCCGGTAAAATACACTGCATTTGACGTTATATCGGTAAACTTAAGGCAGGCGGCACCGGCGGCGCTCTAGTCATTGTGTTCTGGAACATGATTGTCTTTAACTGTGACTTTAACCATGATGTAGAACTTCTTTGTGCAGATGCCAAATTTGCGGGGCAGCGTGTACTGTATACGTAGAATTTTGTTGTTTTTTTTTTATATCACGCTTTTCTACCTGCACTTCACTACTACACATTACCAAGTACCTAAAATGAGAACTAGTCACAACCCTTACAGTGAGGTTATAACCCCCAACTTCTATTTTGGTCACTACAGTCACCTTGGTCACAACGCTTACTTTTGACTTAGGTCACAAGCCCCATTTTTTCGTGGTCAAAATATTCAACAACCTTCTTGGTCATAATTTAAAATTGGAGTTTTCTGACTAACATACAGTTGGCAATTGTGACTTCGAAGGAAATTGGTGGTTGTGACCAAAACAAAAAGTAGGCGTTGTGACTAAGGTGGCTATAGTAATCAAAACAACAGTTGGGCGTTGTTTCCAAGGTAGAGGTTTGAGACACAAAATCAGCAGCATCCAGCAGGTACAACGGTTATACAGCTATTTGCAGCACAAAATAAAGCTCTTCCAGTTTTTCTAAACTTATTTTCCGATTAATGTTTGAAAGTGGCGATCACGAATTACTGTAATCTAGAAATACAATGCAGATCACTTTTATTTTAGTAGCAGTTTTCCATTTCTTTAAGAGAAGTATTTTATTTTTTATCGAAAAAATGGTGTTTATTGAATCTTAGGTACCTCCCTAAGATTCAATAAACACCATCAGAAAATAAGGAAAAGGCAGCGAGCATATTTGGAGAATTTCCTGGCTTTAGTTCGATTCGACTGTTTATTCAAGACTGCAATACATGTGGAAGTACAGAACAGTAGACATTGATAATTAAAAACGAGTAAAATAACTAATTTATAGTTTTGATAACTTTTAACCTGTAGTGAAATTGATATAGTAATTAATTCAAAATTTGTATATTTTATTAGAGAAAACAATGGTAAGTAAAATTACAAAATTAGAAAAAGAGCAAATGTTTAAAAATTTCACCAATATTTTAAAATCAAATAAATGTAACTGGAAGTCAATTCAAGTTAAGTTTTTAACTTCAAGATATTTTTAGTTGAACAGCTACGTTGGGTTGGTCATCTCGTAGCTAATTACATTATGTATTGTGTAAAAAAACAACGGTCTATGAGATATGCAAAGCATGAAATTAAAATTTGATGATTTTATATTTTGTTAGGCACGATTTTATTACTGTCCGTATGAAGAGTTGCATAAGCATTAGACATCCACTAATACTTCTTTTTAAAATTGACAAAAAAATAAAATTTATAGTAATGTTTTTAAGTATAAGTATCATATAGCTTGGTGGTTAAAATTTAAAACGCCGTTTTATTTGTATTTAATAAATCGTAGCTATAATAACCATCTTAAACAAATAAAAACCAGCAAAGTGGACCATAAATATTTCAAGTGTTACAAGTATGATAATATAATACAACAAAAGTAAGTTTTGTATGCACAAGAAAGTCTTCGAGTTATTATAGGTGCTATTATATTAAAATGGTTGGTTGCCTTTTTCTCCAAAATTTGCAGGAGCAATTGTAGGTTTAAAAAGCTGTTACAAAACATTAACTCACAGATTCGAAAATAAAAGGATTTTATTAGCTGTACTCTAACACCATTACAACAAATGATGTCATCTACCTTATGACATAGTTTATATATTAAGTTCTGCATATTAAAAATATTTTTTATGTACAATACCAGTTTTACGACGTATCACATAAGGAAAATAGCGTCATTGCGAACAGTTTTATAAATATAACGCACTAGCTAGATTTAATCGGTTATTCCTATAGAAAATCCATTTTTACTCTGGAGAAGTAACTATATATACTGCTATGATATTTAGAGGTGTTTGAATTGACTGGGGTATTGTGGTTGCTGGAAGGCAATTTTTGGAATGCTTGCTGCAGTTCAATTTACATTTGGAGAATTATGAAGACTTGTAATATTTTAATATTCTAACTTATAAACTCAGGGTTGCGTATTTTTGCTAGAATTCCTGTTATAAATTCCAATAATTGTTATTTTTCATATGGTTTGTTTTTACTGAAAGAAAAGACAAACACAACAGATTGATACGAAGACTATTTATGTTAATTGTAATTAGAATTTAATTCAGAATTGTTAAAAAGGTTTAGTTTATAAGAAGTTTTAGAGTTACTTGATTTGTGCGTCGACTAATATCAGTTATGATGTCAGTGTCATTGTGACAAACATATAAAAAGATATTCTTGGACATGAGATTTATGTGTTTGTTTTAAAAAATGGGGATCAAAGGAGGAAGACAAAAGATAAAAAAAGAAGAGAGAATTTGTTTTAATTAGTTACGGCTCGTCTTTGAAAAAAAAGACAGAGAATTTGATATCCTCTGGATGAAAACAGAAAGAACGAGTTTAAAACGTAATGTAAACTGATTTTTAATATAAAAGAAGAAAATATAAGTGATTATCTACGAATTGTAAAAAGTACAGAAGTATTACAAGTAAAAGGCGATCGAGGAAGTTTCTTCGTTTGTGATAGTGGTAAAAACAAGTTGGAAAGAATATAAAACAGATCAGAAGAAGATTCGGATTAAGGGCGAGTATTTGTTGTTGTTCGAGAAGCCAGCAGAGCGAAATAGAGGTTGGATACTCAGCGTTTTGCTAGAGCGAGGAATGTCATAATAAGAAGACGCTAAGATAAGTGTTCTAATTTAATAAAAAAAGACGATAGTAATTAATAAAAATTCATTTAATTTTTCGGAAACCACATTTTGAAATTCATTTAATAAATAAAAACTTATTTTGTAAAATTGATATCGTTGTGTGTGTTTATTTCTATTTAAAATTAATTTAAATAACTTTTTACAAGCTAATAACGACCCTGAGAAAATTAGAAGAGTCTCATAGCAAGTTTAAATTTAATTGCGTGAATTGCAGACAGTTTAGGGATTGTTTTCTAGTAGTCACATGACCAAGCATATCATTGCAATACTTGTGTGCAAAAACAGTTACTTTCCTTTAACAGATTAAATCGAATTGTACACTGCAGAAACAACAAAAATTTAATTACAGAAATAATAAATAATAGAACTGAAAATGGTACTCCGTGTAGTTTACAAATCGTGTAAGATTATGTTCTTTAATGTTTAGAAATGATTTTTAGAAATGTCATTTTGCTGTAAACGATTTTAAGATATAATTAATAAAATAAATAATAACTTCAACAGGTTTTTATTTTAGCCTTATAAGTATTTAAACGTGTTAGCACGTCATTGGTGTTGCTATATTGTAACAAAAGAATTGATTTGACCTTGGTTTATATCTATATCAGCAGATGACTTGATTTTCCTCCAAAACTTCTAATAATGGCGAATTTAAAAGATCAATTTCTTCATCCATTAAAAGCACAGTTTTTAAATGTTTGTGAACATCAAATGCTTCCAGTATATCTACTTTACGTTTATCATCACATACGTGCAAAAATAGTGTTGGTAGGTGTCACGAAATAATTGTGTTCTTATAAGTGTTTAACGTAATTGAATTGATGTGGGTGTTTATGTTTGTAACAACGTATGTGTGCTCTTTATCTCATATAAAATTTTCTTATTGCTTGGCCTATAAACCGAAATACAGTGGGAGAAATTCAAATTGTATACGCCTGATTTTACTAAATTAGCTGTTTTGTCATTAGCTTTAAACAAAGATATTAAAATATTTTTAGTTGTTTAAAAAACTACTGTGCATTGATTTGTTTTGTTTATAATTTTACCTTTTTTATCCGATTTATCGCCAATAATATAAATTCGAAGCTTTGGTATTTAATTGTATCGAATGAACTATTTGGATAGATTTTTTGGATAAACTGTGTGAATGCCTAATTTATAATCTTTCTCTGTAACTAATATCTTAATATATTTAGTATTATAACCATTACTGTTTGCAATTTCACTAATAATGGAAGTTTATCTATTATAAATAATTTTACCTAAAGGAATCGTTAAAGTCTTGTGTATCATAGATCTGTATGCTGCTAATTTATGTGTTTTAATGAGCTTTAGAATGTAAGAGTGTATCAATTATTCATCGGGAAAATAAGCTTTTAAAAAATTTGAATGTCAGATGATGATGAGATGATGATGAACTGGAAGACGTATTTTTTGGTAAAGTTTTTTTCACATATTCAATTATTAAAATCCAAAAAACAGAATCGAATCGAACTCCTCAGGGCAAATCTATCGTTTTTTTTCGAATGTTATAGATTCAGAATGATGCCCCCCTGCAATTTATTCAATTTTTTTTTTAAATTTTGTTAGCTTATATATATCTCGATGAGCTACAACAATTTATCGGTGAAACTTTCTATGAAGTATTGCAAAACGAAAATTCCTACCCTTTTATTTATTACACGGGGGACGATATGAAAACTGTGTTTGGATTAAATTACTTATGCGTGATGAGTGATAGAATACAGTCCACAATTTAATTTTTATGGAGGTTAATTTTCCTCCTCTTACCTGATTTTTGCCGAATGAATAATTCTTTCTGCTTTTGTTTTTTTAATCCCAAGGAATCTTTTTCCAAAAAATCAAACTATTTTGTTCAGTTTCTAATGTAAATTTTACGCTTGGATGCAAGCTGTAAATAAAAATTTAAAATTCATAAATTAACTCAGATAAACTTTCGAAACATGAAACTTTCCAAATTCCTAAAAATTTATAGAAATTTGAAAATTTTCAAATTTAGGAGAGGCTTAGAATTTCTAAAATTATTCTAAATTATCAAAATTTCAGACATTTCCAAAATTTTTAAATATTTTCAATATTTTAATACTTCTCATAATTACGAAAATTAAAAAAAAATTTTTTTAATTATTTTCAGAACTAAAAGAGCCAAATGAAAAATACTTCAAAACACATAACATTTGAAAATTTTAATAAAATTGTCAAAACTTTTGAAAAGTTTTTAAAGTTATTGAATTATACCACAATTTTTCCAAAATTCAAATAAATGCGATGAAGGTTTAGTGGCAGGTGCCCGACAGCTTTTTAAGTTACACGTTAGTTGGGAGCTAATAAACGCGTTAGTTGACGTCCTCGTAGTGCATTGTTTAATTTAAGGAAAAATTATTTTAGCTTTTATAAAAGCCTCACACGTAATATGCTTTTATGGAGAGGAAAATTAGTTGCGTCCAATCGGTTGTGTTGAAAAGTATTATTTCAGTATTGCAAAGTATAATACTACTGAATGAACATCTTTGTTATGAGTAGTGCAAGTAAGTAGGTGCAATCTTTCCCAATCGCGTGACCTACCAACCGTTTTTAAACGAGCATATTGGTTGTAAATACCGATATTAAGTTTGTTAAGAAAATAAAAGCATATTTACAAACTAATATTTATAAAAGATGCCTATGTAGTTAAATTAAGAACTAATACTTAATATTTACTTAACCCACAATCGTCCTTGTATTGAATATCATTTGAAAAATATTTATCGTTCTGTGTTTTTTTTTTATATAGACGCAGAAAGTTTTAGTTCACTAATTACAGTTTTGTACAATATCAGCAAAAATAAAACTTAATGTCAATAACTATTGCATCTAGTGACGAACGGAGAATGTAATAGTATATTATACTGTACAAGATGTATCAAATTGCGTGTTAACTATGGGGATCTCGCTTATTTGAAGATATAGAGAGTTGGTTAAATTAGAGAAAAGCTGTGAAATTTTATGCCCAATAATAATCTGAAAAGAAATTGGAGCTATCTTGCTTAGTTTCTGAAAGAACTGAAAAAACTGAAATTTTGGATTTTTTTGTGGTCGGCTAGGTATAACTTTATACTCATTTATATTACATATTTCTAGTTAACGCATTATTAGGACACTTTTTTATCCTGAATCTAAATTTTTAATCAGATTTGGTATAACTGTTACCATTACTCATTTTCGACTGTTAACTTTTTCTTTTCTTATGGTCGGCGGCACTTGAAATTTTTTCATATTTGAATAGAGTTTTTATTTCTGATTTCAACGATGTGTCACACTTTGCATTTTGTTTACGTTTTGAGCATTTCATTACAGAAAATAAAAATTTTATAAGAGTGCCATGGAAAGACCACGTCATTTAATTTATTTTGAAAAAAATTTAGAGTGCATATTGTTTTAAACAAAAAAAAACATTTTGTTTAAGTAGGTCAAGACTTATGTAAAATTACTAACAAATGCTTAGGGAAGGTAAAACAAATGACAATTACCTTTAAAAGTGCACCAAAAAATGTATGTCGGTAGATGTAAGTTGGTAGTCGAAAATGAACAATGGTAACAGTTATACCAAATCTGACCAAAAATTTAGAATCAACATTAAAAAATGTCTTAATAATGCGTTAACTAGAAATATGTAACATAAATGGTAAATATCCGAAAACAATAAATCCAAAATTTCAGTTTATTCCACTTCTTTCAGAAACTAAGCAAGACATGTCTAATATCTTTTTAGATTATTAGTGCGCATAAAATTCCACAACTTTTCTCTAATTCAACCATGGTGGTATCTCTTCAAATAAGCGAGATCCCCATAGTTAATACGCAATTTGATACATCCTGTATATAAGAAATTCCAGGTGAATAGCATCGCTCATTTTTGCTTTACTATACTTTTAGTATAGGGAAGTATTGATTTTATAAAAAATTTTGCAATCGAAATGTTGAAGGAAATACATATTTTGGACCCAAAAAGTGAGTCAAAAAACATTGCTCAAAAACTAACTACACGATTTTTTTAAATGTCTTTAAGCACATAGAGCTGAGAATAAGCTACAATTTGAGTTGTGTCTTATCTCACAAATTTCTCTCTGACGCCTTCTATGAATTTTTGAAAATTTGAGTTTTAACGTCTATTTACTTAAAAACGAGTTATCAGATCGAGATGAAATTTGATATTAAGAATATTCTAAGGGTTCACAATGTTACAAGTTACTAGAACTTTTGAAACTACTAAAATTGTGAACTGAACAAAATATCAACGTTTTAACCTTTTTAAAAACAGATTGCTCAAAAGCTGGCCATACGATTTTTTCTAAATTCCATGGACTAACAGCTAGAAATGAACTATGAGCTCTAATTTAGTTCAAGCCCCAATCCGTTGTTTGTTATACCTTCTATGAATAAAGTCGGATATTTATGAAACTTTGTTTAATAAACGGGAAATAAACATTTTTGTTTAAACTAAATTGCTTACGAGTAATATAAAATAAGAGTCACAATTTTATTTTCAGGTGCAGCAATATTTAGGGGGTGACTAACCAAATGTTCGGTGGACGAATTAGTTTTTCCGGTTTTGGCTTTCTTTAATCTCAAAGAATATTTTTCCATAGAATTCAATTTTTTTTCGTTTCAGAAACTTTGATAAATTCGGTTTTCCTAGTACGACCGACGTGCAGCTAGTTGATGAATGCCCTCAGCTATCGGTAGATCGTGGATTAATCATTATTTGTTTTGATTATTTTGGCAAGAGAATTCTTTATTATCTCTCAGAGGGTTTCTGGTAATCCCTGGTTAAAGGTTAAGGCCCAGGAAGGTGTTAAACGCAGGTAAAATAAAAAATTAAGTTTTACAAACTACATTGCAAACATTTATAATACGCATTTTGTGTCTAAAATCACGTATAAGTTAGAGAAGAAATTTACGTGAATACAGTCCGTACTTTTAAGGAGACTTACGCATGTTGTAAGAATATTTTCTGCAACTACTTACCTACTTTTTTTAAAGCAGATAATCTTGAAGCTTACTATATACAGAGCGAGCAAAAAAGGTGAAGAACCCCGTGACCATCGACTAATATAAATGTAGTGAATTTTATTTTCCAATGTTGCCTGCCGTACTGATTTCCTTTTGCAATGTCATTTTGTTTCATTGGCGTTCGTGCACTCATTTTGAGCAGCTATTGTAATTTATAAATCAAATATGTTTTTCTACAATAATATTATTAAAATAGTTACTTTTGCTTTATTAAATGTTTTTACAGAGTTCTTAAATTGCGTGACGTGCCAAATTCAATTTTTTTGCTCTAATTTGTACGTGCAACGCCAATGGTATTTGTCACAACTGTCATTTTTAGTTACCTGAAACAGGGTGGCCACTTCTGTAGAATGGGTTGCCTATGTTACGTGGTCACGTGGTTATTCACCTTTTTTGCTCGCTCTGTAGTAAAACTGCTGTGCTCCCGCTGGAAAGGTACGGGAAGGGGTAGGTGCAATCGTAGTCACTATTGACGCGGAAAACGTTAATACCAAAATATGTTGGGAAAATATGATAAGTAACAATTTCTCAACTATAGGAAACTCCAGGGTCATTTTTGAATTAGATTTTGCAATAGAAATAACCAAAATCAAGTTTTTAATAATACACAACTATACAGAGTGCCCATTTTATAACTCCGAGCCTAAATGTTTTTAAATAGGCAACACACAATGCAACCCCCAGATCACTATGCATTTCTACCATTTTTTTTAAAGTAAGATCAGAATTGTTTTACAGTACATGTATCTACTAATGATTAAGTACAAATTTAAGGTTACTTTAATAACTCAAATTTAATATTTAACAACAATAACTACAATAATTTAATAGGAACATAGTACAAACTAACGAAGCAGGTGTTCAAATTGCTTTCCCCATTCGTTTTCGCAGAGTATAATTCTTTTACGCATCGAACCTCTAACACGAGCTAACATTTCCGGTGTGGTAGAGCGACAACATTGAATTATCCTTTTGTGTAGATGTTCTTCATTTCGAATGGGCACTTCATAGACATCATTTTTTACTTTGCCCCACAAAAAGAAGTCTAGCGGAGTCAAATCGGGACCACGGGCAGGCCAAGGATGCAATGCACCTCGTCCAATTACGCGTCCCTCAAAACGTTGGTTAAGATAATTTCTCACATCCCTATGAAAATGCGGAGGCACCATCATTTAAAAACCACATGCTATTCCGTACGTTTTGAGGAACTGTTTGGAGGAGAGCCGGTAGTTCATTAAATAGGAAATTTAAATACATTTCAACATCTAAATTTCATTAAAGAAATGTGGACCTATTACAAAATCGCCAATAATACCGCACCTCACCTCACATTAAGAGAACAAATTCCCTGAAAATGAGTTATCTTGATCCAGCGGGGATTGTCTTGGGCGTAATAGTGGCAGTTATGTCTATTAACCATGCCGTTGTTTGAAAACCTCGTTTTATCACAGAATAATACCATACTTAAAAATTCCGCATTGCCGTTTAATTGCCGTCTAAGACATTGACAATACTGAACACGATGCTCATAATCCCTATCTTCAAGATGATGTATGCCTGTATGGTATAAACATGGTAGGGGTGAAATTTGTTCGCCTTAAGAATATTGAAAATAGAACCTTTGCTAATGTTTAAGACATTTGCAATCGCTCTTTGACTTGTATGGGGATTATCCGTAACCATTTCAATTACAGCTACTTCGTTATGTTCAACCGTAACTTGCCGTGGCCTTACTTTTGGTTTTGAAAATTGCCCATACTCTTGTAAATTCAGAAGAAGCATTCTAAATGTTTTGTCTGTTGGAATTCGTCTGCCTGGAAAGCGTTGCGCATACAAAGTACTGGCAGCATTCGTACTTTTTCGACATTCACCCAGAATTAGAAGCATGTCCACTTTGTCAGCGTTGGAATACATTTTGCACCAAAGATTAGTGATCGATAATCTTTGTTTTGCACCGTTCAAGTAATGTGGCTTAACGAATTTGATTAGTAAACTGTCAAGTTAATGCAAACATGATTGAATGATCCTGATTATAGAAATATTTTGTTTTAAAATAATAGTTGGCAGTGACTTGTATTGTGTGTTGCCTATTTAAAAAAAATTAGGCTCAGAGTTTAAAAATGGGCACTCTGTATAGTAATTTTGTTCGTAGTAAAAATTTTATAATGTGTTAAAAGTAGAAATTGAGGTGAAGTGTATTATTATGATTGTACCTATTTATATATTCAATAATAACCATAATAAAATTATTTTTAGGTGACGAGGTGAATGACTGAGATAAAATATTTAAATCCTGTGAGTTTCAAATTAACAATTGGGATCACCAATAAACTACCTAATTTTTTACTTTCATAAAGACAACAAGTTAGTATTTACATACATTATTTAATTACAGGAAATATATATTTTTGTTAATTTAATTATCAGAATATCTTTCAACCAGTTTAGCAGAAATTTAATAGTTGGTATAATAAAATAATTCGTATATCATAGAAATTAAAGTAACGTTAACAATTAGCGTGTGATGCATTGCTCAGATATAGTATTCAGGCCAAGATTCCGTTAACGCGAACATGAAAGTTTGGGCAAACTTAATTAGTAAGTAAAATCATGCGTAATGAATATCACTGGCTCTTACATATGGACTATGATTAAACTACATTTTGTTGTGGCAAATATGTACACGTACGTGTTAGTCGCACATAGGTAGATAAGTAAATTCATAAACATATTTCAGAAGAATTAATGCAATAGCTGGTGATAAAGTCACGCGCAACAAATTGTAACGGGACAAGACAAAACTTAATCTAAGAAATTTTAGATTTGAATGGGTACCAATACTATGGCAATAACAATAAAGTAACTTATTAGACCATTTAAGCAATATAATGGCATTATTGTAAGAAATATTGGAAAACTTCTTAGATATGCTAAAGCAGTAGCGGTTTCTCAATTAGGCTAAATGGTCATTGACTTCCCAAAGCAATAAGAAAAAATAAATAATTAATTTTTGTATGAGTACATAAAATATTACACACTACGCACTATTATATTTAAAAAATACTTTTTAGTTAGCTTTTGTATGAGATTTATATGTGAGAACGTTTATTAAAGAGCTGCCATAGCATCCAAAGACGTTTGAATGTTTGAATATTTCGCGCACATTAAACGAATCTATGCGAGGGTCACTTGACTGGTTGTCCCCAATGCACCTATATGCCAACGAATAATGGCGCTGGCTTGAAAAGCCTTTAAATAAATATGACTAAAATTACATATTACACAAGCTAAGAAAGGAGGATTTATAAGATTTTTGAAATTTAATACGTTTCTCAGTGAAGTTTCTTTGTACGCGAGATATTAGTTACTGTGGCTGTTAAACCTTGTAGTGTCAAGTTTTCAAACGTGCTTTTATATAATGATTTGACTGCGACTCTCTGTAAATATTTGGTTTCATTGATAAATAAAAGAAGCTGAAGTGTGGACTTCGAGTGGACTTTCCCATACTAGAAATTAATAATTGCCGTATTTGCAAAAGTGTAAATTTTATAATTATAACGTACATTTCACAGACTGTTACATTTCTAAAAAATACTAATCTAAACTATATAGGCAACCCCTCATTCCATCCACCCAAATTCATAGAAAGCGCCACAGTGAAATTGTAGCTTTCAGAAAACATCAAATTGTAGCCAATCTTCCGTTCTAACAGCCTAGAAAGTTTTAAAAAACAGCTAGGCAGGTTTTGAATAAAATTTAAATCAAAATATTTAAAATTTGATATTAGCTGTTATTTTTCTCAGCTTGAGCCTTAAAAGCGTATTAGCAACCTTTGCAGTCGTCTTCAGAATCTGCAATTAAGTCTGCGTCGTCTGCGTAGCATACGATTTTTATGTTACAAGGGCGGAGTGAGAAATCTGGTGAAAATGAAAGAAGGAATAATTATTTCGGCCAAAAAACAATTTATTTTTTAACCTAGTCTAATAGGCGTTTGTTGCATCAATGATCTTCTTATTAAAGCCGAATCTCTTTCCGCCGAGCCATTTCCTCAAGTTCAAAAACAGAAAATAGTCGCAGGGGGCTAATTTTGGAGAATATGGTGGATGTGGAAGCAATTCAAAGCGTATTTTATGAATTTTGGTCATGGCAATTACACACGTGTGCACCGGTGCGTTGTCATAATAGAATAGAACTTGTTTCTTCGCCAAATGCCGTCGTTTTTCATTCAAAAAGTCGTTGAAACGGTCCAGTAAGTTGCAATAATATTCGCAGGTAATTGTTTTTCTATTTTTAAGGTAATCGACGTGGATTATGCTGCGTGCATCCCAAAAAACTGTGGCTATGACCTTGTTGGGCGATAAATCCGCCTTAGCCTTCTTCGGAGCGGGCTCGCCAGTAGATATAAACTGTTTAGATTGTTCCTTGGTTTCCTGTGTATAGTGATGGATTAATGTTTCGTCCACAGTTATAAAACGACGCAAAAACACTTTTTTATTGCGCTTGAACATCGCCAAACCCATCGCGCGGATAGCTTTTTCATATCCAAATGTTGATGTAATATATTGCGCACACGTTCATCTGATATGCGTACTATCTCAACTATCTCGCGCACTTCCACTCTGCGGTTTGCAAAACAATATCATGAATTTTGTCAATCATTTCTGGTGTGGTGACCTCATTTGGGCATCCTGAACCTTCGGCATCAGTTGTGCTTGTACGACGAAAATCAGTAAACCACCTGTGTATCATTTTAATCGATGGTGAAGAGTCCTCATAATATCTATCAAGCTTTGTTTGCAAAAAATAATGTTTAATTAACACACGAAATTCACTTTTTTTCCATATTTACAAAAATACGAGAGGTTGTCTGCTTTCAATGGCTACCGAAACTGAACTAAATGACAGATCTGTCTGAAGATTTTAATGTGACCTAGTGAATGTCATCTGGGATTTGCGATTGTGACACCCTCAGTTGCAATTATACTAAACTTCTCACTCCGCCCTCGTATGATTTGTCTAATCTGTATCCAGTACCTTTGGTTTTTACGTAGTCAATAATGTTTTCTATTATTGTATTAAACAAGAGTGAACTTAGACTATCGCCTTGGACGATGTTTATGTATTTACTTGGCATTTCTTTCTTTTGCAATGTTATGCTCCTATAGTTAGAGGGGTCTTTCTTGTCGCCTTTTTAAGGATTTGGTATGGTTGTGCTCTTCTTCCAATCTGTAGGTATTTTCTCGTGTTCCATTATTTTGTTCATCAGTTTGGTTGATTCTATAATAAGGGCATTGCCCCCATATTTTATAAATTTGTTGAGTATAGCATCTTTGCTCGGTGTAAACTAGTGTCATATGCATAAAACAAAAAACAGAATTATGATAAGAAGTTCTAGTGAGTCTCCTGTCATGCTACTGTTAGTGGGTGAGATCTGTTTACGGTTTGCGATTTTATAATTCAAACTCCGTTAAAATATTTAAAGACTTTACAAGACAACGTTATAAAAAGCGTATTGATGCTAATTATGTTTTATGGCAAAAAAGTAGGAAATATTGTCAGTAATCAATTTCCTCTCTGGTAGGTTTCTACAATTATATTTGTAAAAAAACAACATACTTTTAAATAATTTTGAATACTATAGTTTAAATGCAGGAAAACTGATACCTAAACTATACAGGACTGGGCAAAAGTACGGAACAATGCAAATATCTCTAATACAGCAATCGCAATTTCGGCAATTTTTTTTACATGAAGGTTCCGATATACGGCGGATACAATGAAAGTATTGGCGGTTGAAAGTAACTTCCGGTTTAGCCGGAAATGATATCAACTTTTTTATTTAGATAGAACACCTTGTATATTTTTTGATATATCGATAGAACTTTCTTTTGCGAGTTCGGTGATATAAAAGTTTGATGCCTTTATTTTTAATAATTCTAGAGGTATTAAACAAAACACTCAACAATAATGATTCGTAATTTGTTTTATTACCTAGCAGCACATGACAACAAAACAATAAAAAACAAACAAATAAAAAACACAAACAACATCACTTGAGAAGATGCTCAAAATGACCACCATTTACTTCTTGGCAATAACCAAGTGTATGTACAAATCCTTCAGTTACAATTACAAGATGCTCTGCAGGAATTCTTCTTATTTCACCAACCATTGTCTCAATTCTTCAAAATTATTTGGTCTTTCAGTATAAACTATAGATTTTAAATGTCCCTAAAGATAGAAATCCAATCGATTCGTGTCCGGAGAACGAGCGAACGAACTGTTTAGGCTTCTCGCATTCTTTTGATTTTATGAGCTGCTAGATAACAATTACAAAACATTATTGTTCAATATCTTTAGAATTATTAAAAATAAAGGCATAAAACCTTATGTCACTCAACTCGCAAAAAAAAGTTCTATTGATATATCAAAAAATATGCAGAGTGTTCTATTTAAAACAAAAAAAGTGATATAATTTCCGGCTAAACCGGAAGTCCTTTTAAACCGCCAATACCCTCATTGTATCCGTCATATATCGGAACCTTCTGGTAGAAAATTTTGTCAAAATCTCGGTTGCCGTATTAGAGATATTTACATTGTTCCATACTTTTGCCCAGCCCTGTATGATTCTGTTAATAGCAAACGGCATGCTGAGAATCGTGCCTGTACCATATATACAGGGTGTCTCAGACATGACTCCCCAGGCCTATAACTTTGTTATTTTTAAAAATAACTATAATAAACTATATATATTCGTAAATGGGAGCAAATTCTCTATAAGATGGAGAAAAAAATTTTAGAAAATCTGTACTCATATTATGGCAGCGATATTCAACTTTTTTTTTTCAAATTGCACACTATGCTTTTTTTCGGTCATTTTGATAGTACTCTTTATTCTCTTTACAACCATGTAAACCAATATGGGTCTTACATAAGGAAATTCTCGAAAAAAATACGATTGAAAGTTGAAGTCTAGGTTTGCCATGGAAACAACTGATTTTTGTAATTTGTACTCGTCGGGCGATGAAAACAATAGCGTAGTGTAAAAAAAATGCCCATTCATTATTTTTATACAATATTACCTTAATTAACTGAATGCTAATGACAAATTAATTATAATTACAAAAATTGTTCAAAATTCTCTCCGTTTTCAGTTGCGCAACATTCAAGTCTATGTAGAAATTCTCTACTTGTAACTTTTATTAATAATTCTGGAGGAATATTACTGCAGACTGTAGTAATATTATCTTTCAGTTCATCCAAATTTTCAAATGGACTTGAATAGACGTGAGATTTTACATATCCCCACAAGAAATAATCTAATGGTGTAATATCGGGTGAGCGAGCTGGCCAGCGCACTGGTCCGTTTGTTCCGAACCAACGATCTCTATAAACGTAATTTAAGTGATCTCGAACTGCAAGACTATTGTGAGGTGGAGCACCATCTTGTTGTAAAAGCAACCTTCTTCTGATATTAAGCGGCACATTTTCCAGCAGTGTTGGAAGCGTATTTTGAAGAAATAACAAGTAACGATCACCGGTCAAAGTGCCTTCATAGAAATAGGGCCCTATTAAGTGTTCTCCTATTATGCCACACCAAACGTTAATCCCCCACATGTGCTGAAAATTTCTTTGTCTGATCCAGTACGGCTGCTCTGTTGACCAGTATCTTGAATTCTGTGTAGTCACCAGTCCATTATTGTGGAATCTACTTTCATCCGTCCACAGTATCCTTTTAAGAATGTCAGGTTCTTCTGAATAATTCGCCATAACCCAACTGATAAACTCCATTCGGCGGTTACTATCCCCTTGGTGCAGTGCATGTACTCGCATAAATTTGTAAGGTCGGTATGCATTCTTTTTCAAAATCCTACCCACAGAAGCCCTTGATATGTCACACTGAGATGCAACGGTGCTAAGCGAAGAATTAGGATGTAATTGAACATACCCCAAAACTGCCACTGCATGAGCATCATCTGTAGCGGTTCGTTTATTTATATTTGGAATTTTCTTGTTCTTTTTAAATGACCCATGCTCAAGACGGTTCGATGCCAAGTTAATAAACGTTTTATGATCAGGATGTATTCTTTCCGGATACCTTTCTGCATACAACCTTGCTGCTCTTCTTGCATTCTTCTCGCATAAACCATAAATAAGGATCATATCAAGCTTCTCAGAATTAGTGTAATTCATTTCTAATATGATTTTAAACAAGAACATACAAATACAGAAAGAATAACTGTCGTTCTTTGCAACGTAAATTGCAATTGTTTTACAGCTATACGCTATTGTTTTCATCGCCGACGAGTACAAACTACAAAAATCAGTTGTTTCCATGGCAAACCTAGACTTCAACTTTCAATCGTATTTTTTTCGAGAATTTCCTTATGTAAGACCCATATTGGTTTACATGGTTGTAAAGAGAATAAAGAGTACTATCAGAATGACCGAAAAAAAGCATAGTGTGCAATTTGAAAAAAAAAAGTTGAATATCGCTGCCATAATATGAGTACAGATTTTCTAAAATTTTTTTCCCCATCTTATAGAGAATTTGCTCCCATTTACGAATATATATAGTTTATTATAGTTATTTTTAAAAATAACAAAGTTATAGGCCTGGGGAGTCATGTCTGAGACACCCTGTATATAAAAATATTAGAATGATAATTTTTCTCATAAATAAACCATTTGCTAAGAAAATTATATTCATAGTGACATAACCGTTATTCGAGTTACTTCTTGTTTTCGTCTGTTAATTAATACGATAATTATTAGCACACAATAACAAAACATGCCTCATAAAATTATTGTAAAATTTAGTTAATACGTAGAATCTAGCAAAACTTCCTAAAATAAAAAAATTGCTGAAAATTTCAATGCAACGTTGGCGAAGCAACTCGCCTACCGAATATACATTTTTCGTCCTTGGCGGTATTTAATCGACCTGTACCTTTGGGTCAGTGGGTCATTTAGTTATTGTGGGTCATCACCATCTAGAACTTGGTTTGTTTGTACAATACTGGCATTAGCATTTAGCATTAGTTATTTGATTTGCATTTCTATGCCAGTTTTAAGAATTTTTGCTGAGTAAATCTGTTACACAGATGTAAGTCTGTTGGTTGAAAGATGCAGCTTTAACAGTTGTAGGTCGCGAAATGAAAGCGCACGACAATATTAAGAAGGTCAATAAATAATATGCATTTATGCAAATTGTGAATATCTGATCTAAAAAAATGTATATAAAAACGTTGTTCCAGGCATGTTTATACTTTTAATTTCTAAATTTTTTTGTAATAATAGTAAGTTGACCGGTTTTAGGTACGTGACCTGATATAAGTAAAAGTTACTATGTACCTGTCAATAAAAATTGTTGATGAAAGAGTTTTTCAGTTTGAAATTAGAATTGCTTGTGGCGTTTTTTAATTTATAAATTAGAAATGTCAGAAAAATTAACACAGACATGTACTATTTAAATTATGTAAAGACGAATTGGTTAAAAACTTAAGAACAGAAACAAAATGTATTCTCAGATAACCGTTTTATGTTGTATGAGCATTCAATGTAAAAAGCAATAGTACAAATCAATTTGACAATCTATTTAGTTCAGTTACTTTCAACTGTTTATGGTTTCTTAATTTGTATTGATTTTACGTAGTTTTCTACTTTAATAAAAAAAATTAACTCTACTTTGACAAAACTTTTACAGAATATCTTGAATTAATTACAAAGTACTGTTTTATCTCACAAAGCCAATTATGTAAACAAAAAAAAATAATAAAATGTTCCAAAATATCTTGAAATTGTAGTTTTTGTGGTAATGTTTTTACTTTTACTAATATCACTTTAGCACAAATATGGAGGGGGGGGGACATGTACCTCTTGAAAGGACAAACATTTTGACGTTTTACATTTATTTAATAAGGCGCTTAGACTATTAAAGAAGAATGCCGCAAGTTTGTTTCATCAGCTCAATCTATATATATTAAACTGGGATTCCTTCTACCTGTCTCACCATTTACTGCCGCCGGGGTACCGCTACTAGAGGCCGCATCTATACCCGACAATTATATAACGCGGATATTTGCCTGCAACGCTGTGCAGTGGGCCAGTACAATTTTTGACGTCAACAAATTATTATTTCAGGTTATTTGCAATCCAATCTTCGTGACGTACGCAGCTCATAAGCAGTCAATCTGATTTAATACTAGATTTAAAATTTTAAATCTTTTTAAATACACATGAGCACAAACTGCATCATAGAACAATGTCTTGTAGTTAATACATCTCGTTTTACATAATATTTTTGCTGCTTATATTATTATATCTTTAAATATGTTGATGTAATTTGTTTATTTCATGGTTTACCTTTCATTTTACATTATATTTCAGTGACCCTGAACTCTCGCGAGCCAGAAATAGTTAGACATTAAACATATATTTCTTGCTGACTTCTTGCGCATTTCAGAGCATCGCACAGCTGTATCGCTTCGGAGGGACGCAAATTGAAGATTATTTTTTAATTTTTATTCATTAATATTTTTTAAGGTATTCATGGGGCTACCATAGATTATCAAAAACGGCATTTATTACTAGTGCTGGATTTTTAAGTTCTCTACATCTCGGCACAGTTTATATATTTCTTCAGAACTAGTTAAGACAAAAAAATCATGGAGCGTAGCCTACCGTTTCAGCTAATAATTATTATTTTGTCTTTGGTTATTGTTAGTTGTTAAATAGAATTTGAAGATTACATCTTTTTATATTCTCATACTTTTCATATAAGGCTGATTTTAATGAAATTTTTGATTTCAAGTTTCGACTGATATACATATATTTTGGACCTACCATATAGTTTAAAGAAAATGTTTGTTTCAATGTGGCTGGGTGCGGCTCGTAACTTCTGAATGGATGGGCTGTTCTACATAAACTTTGAAATGTAGAAGTATATCAAAAATACATCAGCAAAAGCTTATGTAAAGTAAAAAATTTGCAAAATCAATAAAACTTCCAAAAAAATATTTCTTAAAATCAAGATTTAGTTGACATTTATTTAATAAAAGGGGAAAGATAAAAATTTTCTTTTTAAGCTAAATTGCTCTAATTTACGCTCGTAGATCCTATTGTTGACTAACCTTTTTTATTTCTTGGTTTTCTTACGCATTCGTCGGAGTTTTCGACAGACGGCTCTGGATAACGAATATTTCGTATGGTATCTGATCACGTCCGATTAAATGCATTTTAACTTATAAAACCCCACATACCTATTATAGAAATGGGAGAATTTTCTTATAATTCATACACATAACAGTGTGATGAGGCATTAAAGTAAAAAACACTACGGGCATTGGCATTTCTAGAATACGCTTTCGTTTGGGGTAACGCTGACAATCACCTTACTCTAAACAGTCAAAGATACAGCAAGATACCACGCAATGTTGTTCCTCTGAAGCTTAGCTTAACTTTTATACAGGTTTTTTTGAATGCAGCTGTCACAGCTCTTCAAAGATACGAAGAAAATAATTAATATAAACTAGCGAAACCCATGAGCTATGCCTCAGGGTGCTAATTAAGTAGATAGTGTAGCGGACCGCGGATCAAAGATATAGTTTGATGAATTATCTAGCGATTGCTGTAATTCTTTCTATATAATAAATCTGGATCCCTTCGACCTGTCTCACCTCGAGAAGAATACGGCTGCAGGTGCGAGCATGCAATCACAGCGGCGGCGATGTATATTATTTTCCTAAAGTTACCAAAAACTGAGCGAAGTACTTCTCCTAGACTTTCCAATACGTTAACTGCATAATGTTTATTAGTCATGTTACACAAACATACTACATGATACTGAAGCTTACATCTAAAAAGAATAATAATAAATACACTTTTAAAAATCTGAAGTTTTTTGGAAAAAGATTCGTTGAAATTAAAGCGAACTAAACATGAGAGAACAAATTTGTTCACCAAAAGTAGAGTGGAAGGGGAAAGATTTAACTTATCTTATTTTTGCGACACCTAACATTTAAGTTCTGAACTTTCTACTACTATTCTCAAGAGCAATTTCGCTTAAACAAAATTTTGACTTCCCCCGTTTATTAAACAGGCGCAAATTTTCGGAATAATTCATAGAGGGCGCAACAAAGAAATTAGCGAACTGAAACACAAGCCAAATTGTGGTCTATCTCTATGTGTCTGAGCCAAAAAAATTTAAAAGAAATCAGTTTTTGGTCAATATACTTTTGAAAATGTTTATGCCACAATTTGTTATTTATAAAAGAATTGTTTTACATAGTGACGTTTTGCTACCCTAGGGCTATTGTAGTATTAAATTGCATCCCTATCTGTTAACTCGTTTTGGAATAAAATGACGTTAAAATCAAATCAAAAATTCACTTGCAATGTAAATTCGTAATGCAGTTGCATTAGGGCAATTTATTTCTTATCTCTAATAAACGAACAATAATGTATCAATTTAAACATACTGTTTTTTTTTTAAATTTTATTAGAATAAATTGAGTATATATTACTGACTGCAGTTTGAACACTGGCCGAGATCAGACGTATAATAACGCCGCTCTAGCTTTCAAAAGTAAAAACGAGATTTCTCGCCGTTTGAAAAGCCAATTTTAGTGTAGATCGCTCCCAGAGTGAACGTCAAAGGTAGTGTTAGTGAATTAATACCTTTGGCTCAATATAACAGGTAAACAACAGGTAAAAACCTAGCGAGTGTTAGGGGAGTTCTTTGTTTGGCCAGAGCAAAGTAGGTGCAATTGAGTGTTTAGTGCGCCAGCTCTCAAAAACTATCAAACAAAGAAGTAAGCATTACCTGCAACGTGGAGTGAAACACCTGGATTATCTGCTCGTTTAAAAACAGGTGAAAGGAAACCGGTTAAATAGCAAGCACTCAAAGATAAGTAACAGTAGTCTAACAGATTTAAATACTTTGCAGAAAACGCATAGATAATCCTCAAGACAGTGGTAAATCAGGTGTGCGTAGATATTAAACTACTAAAAATAATTGTAGAAATTAGATACTGTTATTTTGTTGGAGTAGTCGGTTATGCAATAGAGTCGATTCCCGCTTAAACCTGGCAAGTGCTAACACAGAGCAATTCCTGGAATTGCATCACCAAAAGCAGGGGTCTATGAGCAGGTAGAAAATTTTTGAGGAAGGGTCACTTTTGTCGGACAAAAAGCGATAGCTTACAATTAAAACTTATTTTAACTAAAAACCAAAATTCTTTTACATAAGCCGCGTCTATTAAATTTTAAATCGAGGGTTAAACACAGGAACGAAAACATGTCCCCAAAAAAAGGAAAATAATTTTACAATTTCAAATACTTAGTTAAAGGGCAGCAAGCAATTTAACTTAGTTTTTTATTAATGTGATTTGATTTATTGATTGAATTATTGTTATTTGCATCGAAAATAGTCTTTTAGTATCAAGTTTGAATAAAGGGTTACTTATAATATAATCTAACATAGTTATTAATGCCTAACATTTAGAAATTTTATACATTACGTTGTAGAGCATAGTATCTATGGTGTACGATTATGTTTATGTAATTTTAAGTACGGTTTTGAGCGTAATAGTTTGAATTTAAGGCTCAGAACCGGGTAAGTCAAATTAGATAACGCAAATTAGGTAGGTTCCGATATCTAACATTAGCGTCTGATGTCAATCAGAACTAGTAGTATTAGAAGGTGAGTAAACATATACACGGAAGTCGATACAAACCAGCAAACCAACGGAAAGTATTAGAAGCAGGAAACATAATACGTATCATGGAACAGGAAATAGTATTTACGGACAGATACAGGTTGACAGTGCGGACAATCCCAGGAGATAGAAATTGTTTATTCACCTCAATAGAAGGTCAAAACACAAATGGCACAGCAACGCGGGAACAGCGCAAATAAGGACGCTGTCAACTTAAGGAAAAAAATCGTATCATACATCAGAAAAAATCCACAAGATTTCCGATTGCAACTGGAGAAAAATGCAGGAAACTTGGCTCTGCGCTACGATCATCTAGCACATACCTACAGCCCAGCACTACAAATAGAAGCCTACTTAGAAGACCTAAGGAAAGAAGGATTTTGGGGAGGAGCCGAATCAGTAGCAGCAGCAGCAGCAGAAATACTAAACGCGTCAATAGAAATCCACTACGAAGCAGGTCAAGCTCCACACACACACACACTCCGGTAGACAACAATCAACCACCCAGGGCAATAAGAATAGCGTTCAGGATATCAGGAGACGGTTCCAGAAACCATTACGACAGCGTCACAGCTAAAGAAGAAAAGAAATCCATTAGAAGTAGGAATGAAACGCCAAATATGATTATGCTAGATCAAAGAATAGAGGAACAAAGTGTAGCAATACCACCCGGAAGATACGTAATACTAAGAAGTTTATTAACTATTAGGAAATTAAGATATTTGCAATTTGTAATCTTAGAACAATAGATATGTGTGAAATAAGAGCAATGTGAAACTTTGATACCAATGTTTATTAGGTTAAAATGCATAATCGCATAACGGTCTTGTTTACGTACTCAAAACCCCCATTGATGCGCAGCGTACTAGCTACCCGGTGTTGCAGCAGCGGCGTCTTGCGGTATGCATTGCAGACATGCTAACGATGTTTAACACCCCACCCGATCCCAACCTATCACATAAATTCCTACCCACCTACTGGCATGTGGTGGGCCTGGCGTAATCCAAGATCGACCCTCGAGTCAGCTCCATGTCAGATGATGATGATGATGATAGATTGAGTATATAGTACTGTCTATTTGTTCCAACGTCGACCTTCATTGTTATTTGAAACGTTCAGTCTAAACCACTACAAATCATTTCTGTCTTGTCTGTGCCACAGAAACTTATAAATAATGGTTGAAGTTCATATTAATATATTGTAAATAACAAATTATTCACTTTAACAAGTTTTTATTTTAGCCTTATACTTTTGATACTTTATTTTTTGATACTTTCAATATCTCAATACTTTTGATACTTTCAACATTTCGATACTGGTATCTTGATGGATGCTCGAAATCAGCTAAAGTATTAATACTTTGTATCGCAATCGTAACTTGCAATACCAATTAAGGATTCTGGATTAAGATTCGAGGGTGAGACGCGCACTTAGGCCACAAAAACGGACCTGTTGTGCTATCCCAACGGCACTTCCTCAACACAGGAATCACCAAAGCTACCCACTTCTTTGAATTCGAGTACGTCCGCGATTAGATTGTTGCTGATGACGATCATGTCAGGCCAAAAGTATCTCAGCATGGATCCTATAGCTGTTGCAACGGTAGAACAGTAGTCAGTATATCTTCGACAGTTGGAGCTATGTACCAGCCCCATCGTATACAAGTGCTTTTGTAGAATGCAGTATCAAGTCAAGATTCCTACAACCAGCCGGATATTCGTTCTGGACAGCTGCACATAGTATTTAGCTATCTAAAAGCAGCCTTTGCCTGGCCACAGTTTGAATATTAGCCCACTTCCTCGTGAAGCGTTAAGGTTTAAGGTTTCTTGATGTAGCACAGTGCTGAGTATCGTCGGGGAGATGAGGGTTACAGATTCGGGCTGCCAAGAAATTTGTCCGTAGGCTAGTCTTGCGACCTCGCAGCTCGATCTTTAGCTTGATTACCATCTTCTTCCTTTACCTAAACAAGTAAAACAACATTGTAACTTGAGATATTTTGGAGAGCTTTCTAGTAGTAAAGTACTACTCCTGAGGTAATTTTACAATTACTCAGGGCCAAGAAGGCAGCTCTACTATCGCTGACGATACGTTGGTTCCTGATTTACCTTTCAAAAACTGCATTTGCATCATGGATTATTTTGACTACCTCTGTTTAGAATACCGGGGTGAGTTTGCTTAGCGGTATATTTTAGCAAAGGTTTAGATCGTCGCAGAAAGCTCCGGCGCCGGTTCCATGTCTTGTTTATAGATCTGTCAGGAAAGATGGATATTGCTAAATGGTGGGTGGCCCCAGCTTTCAGAAATACATTATAATGTTGATTAAAAGTATACATAAGAGGGAGGCAGTTAACCACCGCACCAAGAAGAAGACTTAACGATTGACTCATCAAGGATACGGGTGTGCTTTGCCACCTATACCTTTTGTATACCATAGCTTCTTAAGGCGTAGCTTTAAGGCAGTTCTTATAGCCGATTTATCTATTATTAGATTGGGGGAGGAATGCACAGATTCGCCTCTAGGGCCGTCGTTGTAGTGAGTGAAACAAATAGCTGCTGTAATACTAAGACAGACAAGACTAGTCCAGTTTGGCTGTTGTTGTAGCCGACAGACCCTGGGCCGCCCAAATTAATGCTAGGTAGCATAGCATAGGCCTAATAAAGGCTGTATACAGCCACAGGCTAATTCTGGGAAATCGTCCCCAGGATCTGCTCAGTGCGGAGCGATAAAATGTTTTTCATGAATTTTCGGCTTTAACCTGTAAGTGTTTCTTTCAATTAAGCGTGTAATTATCTCGTTATGAATATTGCATGGCCTGCTTGAAGCCCCGACTTATTCGCTTTTGATTTCTCTGAAGTTATTTGAATTCTAAATTTTATGCGACTAAATCTGAAAGAACTGAAAAACTAAAACAAAATATTCGTGTTGCTATACAAAGCCTTATTTTATATTCTTATGCTAGTAATGAGAGTGTAATAATAACTATGGTAGACATTTAACAAATATTATCTTCGAAAATTGTGATTTCGTAGGGTTAAGTGAATACAGTTTTCTTGTTGTGGAAACATATTTTATTGTTGTTAAATAAAACACTCAACCGTTTAGTTTAACAATATCTTTAACGTTTTTAGTTATCGTAAACTTTTTAAAACTTATGAACTAAAATGTAGCAGTACTTCACGGTCACCCTATATAATTCAACTAGATGTCATTAAAAATATACCTTTCCGAAGTCATGTAAATTATTTCAATTAGACGGTGCGATCATCAATAAACTGATTGAAGTTATCTACGATTTTTTTAGTAATTCTTCAAATATTGTTTTGTACAATAGTGCAAACAGTCAGATTAGCTGTTAGCGTATGGAAAGTTGCATTGATAAATTATTTTAACTGCAATTCAAATATCGCTTTATGAACTTGTACCTATATATTTAAAAAAATAGAAACGATATACATAATTGAGTACAAAAAATTCAAAAAGTAGAACTGAATATTGTATAAATATATAAAATAAATATTCGGTTACCAATTGGTAGCATACAATACTGCATTTTATTGATAATTTTCAGAATTATCAATAATTTTAGCATCAATCCATACATATATAAAAGCTCAAAGGGTATTTTTCTCCGGTTCCTCCAGCGGCTACCGCTTCACCAATTTGGACCATTTTTTTTTCAATGAAAGATCTCTATCCTCAGATGGAACATGAAACATTTTTATATTTTTATTCTACGTCGATTTTTTAATAATAATTATTTTAATTTATAATATATATGAAAGTCTGCTAGACGCGCTTCACTTGAGGCGACATCTACACTAACTCCGCGTCTCATTATTGGAACTAATGCATCACGTGAGGCTGAGTCTGGCGTCGAATTTCGGCGAGGTAACACTAGTATTTATTATTGTATTAAGATGTGTTTCAATGTAATTAAATCCATATTAAATATTATAATATATTTTTTCTAGTTTCTCAAATAAATGGAAGCCACGAACTCCATAATAATATACATATGTTGGTATTACATTATACGACTACTTAAATTCCCACAGCGGCTAAACATTGGCACTCATAATGTTTTGACCCCATTTTCTAAAAAAAAGTTTACTAGGTGAATCAGTGTTAAAAGCAGCAAGAATTACCGTTGGCTTTTACTGACGAGTTTCGGAAGAAGGCGTCTGGAATGCATTCCGATTCTTTTAACACTTGCGAAACGTTTAACAATACGTACGCATAATAATCTGATTTTTTGGAGTCAGAATTAAGAGTACAAAAAAGGCTATTTAGAAATGATGACTGGCGTGCTTCATGACGGTTGTATAACAGCGGAAATAAGAGTTTATGGTAATCTGCCAAACTCCTGAAAATTTGGTTTCATTTTTTATGGCATGAAATGGAAACCAACTCAAACATTTCCATATTTTTAATACTATTCCTTTTTTTTTTACTATATCAGTTATGGATATTTACAAGAGGGCTTATTTATGGTGCAAAACTTTTTCGGTGTCAAAGACAAGTCTACTGCGATCAAAACTGAATAGAAAAAATAAAAAAAAACATTTTAAAGATCAAAGTTAAGAAGACTATTTATTAAGAAAAGATGTTCAGTTGTTTCAGTGCAATGGAAAATAATGGCAAAAATTATGAAATCGTACTAGCCGTTAGAAAAGAGAAAAAAATTAAGTAAAGCTGCTTAAAATCACAAGGTATTTCGAAATACCTAGTTTCTTAAAACACACTTTAGAAATGCTATTTTCTTTTAAATCTGCAAAGATTACCAGTTTCCTTTTCGTCTCATATTAATTATATGAAGATTGTGGTAATCACAGAATTGACTGAAATGTTTTAGTGTTAATCATGATTTGCTTTTGCTTTATTGAGTAACGTGTTGTATTTCCAATAATCTTGACATAATTAAAACAAGGTAAATTAACAGTTTTTAAATCTTAACAATTTTGTTAAATTATTTTGTGCTTTATTTTAATGCTAGTGTGATTGTTGATTGTTAGTTTTTATTTTTCTCCCAGTAACCGCGTCTTTTACACTAAGAAACTGTTGCATAATTAAAAGGTACGTGTTGTAGCTAGTAAAACACCGAAAGAAATTGCAATTAATTAACAAAAAATTCTTTTGTGCATATTTTTAATTAATTGTAGTATTTTTGGGCATTTTTTTCAAAATAACTTACTCTTTTACGTTTTTCCCTATTCTTTCAATATAGAAAAGTATTCATATCTTGAATTTTTTTTGGGAAATACGTGTTTTGTGGTTTTTAAATAATATATATCTGCGGGCGAGTGTGTGAATGCGCAGGTGCACACTCTGGTATGTTTTGAAGTGATAGGCTGATTTCGATAAGGTTTGGAATGTAGGGGAGACAGAGATACTTTTAGCCACTTTACGGTTTTTTAAATATAAACTATGGAGATGTTTTTTTAAACTAATATTATTTTTAAATTAAAAACACTCTTATCTTTAAATGTGCCTATCTGTTTTTGAAGTATCTTGCACCACAATTTCAAAAATTGAAATTAGAACGACCATGAAAAAAGGCGAAAGTGCCTCACTACTGGGGGTACATTTTACTTGGAATTAAACACTGGAAGTTTATTTAAGACATTGTTAAATAAATGTACACTAGCACCTGTTTCTGTTGTATACGTTCCTACTGTATAATCTTCTATAATAATCTCTTTGTCGTGCACAGAATGTATGCTTACGTTATCTTCACTAGCGCCGCAACAATCAATTAGTGAAGAATTTTCAGCTTCTGACTCACTGAATAGTGGCGGATCCAGAATTTTTCTGAAGGGGGGTGCAAACTTCTGACCAGGGGATCAGAGGAAGGGGGTTCGGCGGTCTTCTCCGGATAATCCTAAAAATTTGTGGCTTAATACACAATTTTACACAACAAATTGGCCGTTTTTTTGAAACATTATTTATTGAAAGCAGTACGACACACAAGGAAAACTGGATTAAAACTATTTATTTCACAAAAATAAAAATCAAAGCTACAAAATAGGAAGTCAAAAGAAATTTTTGAATGGTGATAATGCACAGTATTGTGCTTGCGACAAACCGAAATAGAATAACAATCTTCTAATTAAAAATACAAAAAATTTCATTCCAAAAAAGAAACTGAACTGAACTAGAAAATACTTAGATTTAAGTTTAAATAACAAAATCAATATTTTTTTATTTACTAATCGATTAATTATCTTTTCAAAATTTAGATTAGGAGAAGGCGCGCGCGCTGTGCTCCCCCTTCCCCCCTGGATGCGCCACTGTCACTGGAGTATATCTGTAATATATATTTTCTTGGTTCAGGTGCTCGGTTTGTTTTGGGTTTATAATGTCGTACCATCTAAAACGATATCTGTATTATGTAACAGTATCTGGCAAAAGGAGACATCGTGCCTCAGCAGCCGCACAAGTTTTAAAAGTGTCAGACGAGTGTTGGCTGAGTGTGCCTCACTATCACTTTTTGAAATCAATTTGATAATAAAACTAATCTGTTAAGTGAGGTAAGTTAACTGTGACTACGTTAAAAGTACAATTCTTCTTGAGTTATATGCCAAAAGCTTATTTAAAATATGTGATTTACTAAACGTAATACTATAAATACAAAACAGTAAAAAAATTTAAGCTTTTAGATTAAAATTTTATTTAAATTCTTCAAAAACAATTCACTTACTTTAACAATTGCATTTTTATGTGAAAGCTGTACAAACACTGTTGCCAACGTATAGTATTAAACACATTTGGCGCCAGAATATGAATACTTCTAAAATTAAACGTGATAGCTGCATGTGCCCCGTGGCCGAACTTGTTCCATCTCCCCTAGAGATATATCAAAAAACATCGACCAAAGTAGCTTTAAAAACCCGAAACGGGAAGGAATGTTAGACATGTTTTTGCGAAAGTATTTTTTTCCTAAATGTAATTAGGTAAATTTACAATAATAGACGCCGATAAAGAATCTCAGAATATATGTCACTTTTCTTACGAAATTTCTGGTTCACTTTGGAAATTTTACTTTTAATCAACTAACCTTTAGTTATTATCATAGCTTTTGGGGGACACAATGTTACTATGCACGAAAGTATATTTGACAGAATAATAAACTGTGAAAGCGAGAAAAATTTAAATATATAAAAAAATAGTGTTCAAAAACTGGCAACGCGATTTTTTTTAAATTTCTGTGCGCGTAAAACTCGAAATGAGCTAAAATTTTGAGGCTCGGAATCTGAGTTTCAAATTCCAGTACCGGACATTGAATTTTTAACGGCCGTTCTTCCACGCAAGGCAATGTAAACTAGCACTTCCTGCGGTTTGGAGCCCGCGTTAAACAGTAGGTCCCATATGTCTGCATGATTTACTAATCAGGCTCCCTACAGGCATTGGAGAGAAAGTCATCACGGTTCTTCGAGAGCAAATGACTTAAGCAAAAACTAGAGATGAACTAAACTTTGGTTCGTGTCTCAATCCCAAAGTTTATTCCTCACGCCTCCTATGAATTTTTGAAAATCGCGTTTCAGTTTTAATTAAATACCAAATGAGTTATAGTAAAATAATATATAATACCTAATTTATATTTAGAGGGGCTAATCTTCGCCCACTTCTTTTAATGTTTAGGTGGCGAATTTTTTGTTGAATCTTTGTTTAATTCCAAGAGACGTTTTTTTCCAAAAATCAAAATTTTGTTTTTTCTTCAAAAACCTAGAAGTTGGGTTTCTAACTGCAGTTCTAACGCAGCCCTTGCCGTATCTCGTTTTAGCGCCTATTTATCATTTAAATCACAGCGCAACATACACATAGTACTCACGAAGCAAATAACTATTAATTCATCTCGCACGCGATGCAGCTACAAAGCTTCCGGTAGGCGTTGCCGCTACAGAAAAGATAAATTTTAATTAAGCAGCGCGAGCGTCGAAATCTAATTTAACTATTTAACCATGTGATCTTATAATACTTGTTAGGGTTATTGACGTTGTAAATAAACATGTTTGAAAACATGAAAAGTAACTATTTCTAAATAATAGAAAAGCCCAAGCAAAGTGCTCATTTCCTTCTCGTAGCTAAGAAACAGGTCATGCAGCTCTATCTAAACATACTGATGTTCAAATAAAAATGTGAAAAATATTATTGTAATCAAACCATCGTTACTCACGTTTTGCTTGAAAATGTCATTTATGAATATGTCAGTTATTTTTTGTTGTTGCTAGAAAAACGAATGCTATGTTCATACCTACTTATACTGACTGACATTGATATTTAACGATGTTTGTAGGTATTCAAAGATTACCTTTATGGAATAATATACATCTATTACAGCTAAAAGATTTTCTTTTTTTCTATTTATTTATTGTCGGCCTATTTCTGCTGTTAGGGTTTATTTAGCGAAACATGTGTCTTTTACAAAACCTACTATTACGCCGGACTCATGTTTTTACAGCTCTTCCGGAAGATGACACTTACAAATGCATATTACCATCCTCATCTCAGATTTGATACAGAATCTTTAGTTCCGAATGCAAATGCGCGTATTCTTCAAAGTCTGTGTTTGCCTAAGACAATGAATAATTAGTTTTTCATGTAAAAGACGATTTACCTTTCCCTTCCATTTATTTGTATTATTCATCGCTCACTGGATACCGTTTCATGAATAATCCTTAAGGCTTGCTCAAAAACACTTCTGAAATTGTCAACATTTTCAAAATTGCTTTTAAAATCTTGTTATATTATACGTGTGCACAGTGCAACTTTCTCCAACAATTACAGTTTTGAAATTACATTAATGTATAAATAATCTTAAATACTTTCACAGACTGTTGTTTTGATTTTTATCTTGAAACGCTTTAATTGTTACGTTTACTTTAATTAAAGGTTGTAGTTTATGCACTTTGTGCTGGATGAGATATTTCTCCCAACACACAGGCGTAAATCATTTGTAAACTTACTTAATTAGAACTATGGTTTCTCTTTCTAATCACAGCTATCAGGAAAAGATGAAAGTTTTCTACATATTATGAGCTAGTTTTAATAGGCACTGAAAGTAACGGCAAACTAGATAATCGATAATTAAATTTTAAATATTGCCAGTCCAATATTAGCTTTTACACAAAAAAAATTGTTTTATTATAAGAGTGGCTGTCGGCAAAAAGAAAGTGATACATACAGAATTTTTGAAAATAGTAACATATAACATCGATGCGTCTACGATTTGTTAATATCAAAGCTTTCGAAAGCTTCAGAGGTTCTAAAATTTTGTAAAAAAACTATTTGGAAGAGGGTTTAAATATTATTTGGAATATCGGCTCCGTTATGACACTTTCAATTTACGATTTTTGAACGTACCATGTTGTAAACGTTTAATCTTGTTACTCGCCTAACCATAGTTTCTAAACTTGTTGGTTGGCAAGTATTAACTTTGCTAACCTAGAGATAAAGTAGTCTCAAAAAAGAAAATCAAATTGTCGTAAAACTGTAATCAGTATAATGCTAATAGTAAAGATCTTTAAAATACATTGCATCTTCTTCTAGCATACTACAATCTAATATATTGCAACCTCCAGGTACAATAATAATCCGGACAGTCCTTATCTGTTTATTTAACACGTAATCTAAAAAAGAGAGTGAGGGCTAAGCCGGCTGTTTTTGCCAGAGATCAGGAATACTAAAACAATATATATATATTTCTCATCACTTTCCCCGTGTTGCGCGCACAAACTTAGAAATAGTAGACTAATTATGCATACAGTCCCCACTCCTAAAAAGTGTACCTAAAAAGCAGCCATCTTATGAGTCCCTTTTAGTTTGTTTTTGATGCAATAAGTTTCTGAAGGTTGCCTTCTTGAGCAAGTCTGTAACAAAAATTAGGTGAAACACAAACTATAGTCGATATGTCAAATTATCAAACATGGTTATGTAACCAATCAGTACGTAAGTAAATGCCCATTTTGCAGCCACATATTGTCTAATTAACTATTATTACGCAATGTATTTGTTACACTTCTTGTAGGTGCGTGCGAAAAGTTGGGTTAACGAATTAAGATTTGACATGTAGTAAAGACACAAACCATTTTACTTGTCTTAAGGGGAAGCAATGTGCTTTGAGGGGAGTACGAGACTCGTAAGATGGCCGACTTGGGTACACATATTAGCAAGCATACCCAGCTTTTCTACGTTTGTGGTTGCGCGTTTATTAACATAAAATTGTTGAACAATCGCTGACTTCTTGATGTACATACCATCTGTAGATCACAACTTGACAGCTATGGCTTTTATTTTAACAACACTCTGGTCTTCTTGTTTTACGACTACTTTAGCACGTTCACTTTTCTATCAAATCATCTGATTCCAATACCATATATTTTTACTTTCCTATACAATCTATCTACAGAGTGGCAAGGAAAACCCCGGCCACTTTTCTTGCGGCGGTCAAGAGATGGCGCTTTAGTAAAGAAAAATTAAATTAAAACACTGGCAACAACGCAGAATCCAAGACGTTTTAGTTATTAAATACGCCCCATATTAAATCAAAACAATGGCATCGACCAGCACCGGTCTGACAGATGTCAGTGCATACGAACAAGCGCCTTATATAATGAACGTGTAACGTTGTGGTTTCTAGTAGCGAGGGTTCCTTGCCACAAAAGTTGAGACACGTGGAAGGGATGCGGGCTTAATAAATAGATAAATAGATAGATATAGATGGAGTTTAGAAGTTTGAACTAAATATATTGTAAAGATTATTTTCTACCTAAATTTTATTTTCTAGGTACATTATATTTTTATGAAATCAGTGACTTTCAAACTTATTGCACTGCGAAAAAATATTTAATAGTTGAACCAGTTAAATATTTTTGCGATTTCTATGAATATGTAGCCAATGAGAAGATTTAAAATTTCACTGTTAATTGCCAGAGTTTTAGTTCCATATATTACAAATGAGTAAACATTGCACTACCTTCTAAACAAACATTTTGTGTCCTGAATTTCACACATTGCCCCATTTCATAGTCGTTAACTAAAATCATTAACATGTAAGATATAAGACCTACTTAGATGTGTTCGTCAGAACAAACGTTCGTTCTATTACATTGCGTTTCGGCAGGTTTCGGTCTTAAGGCGTGTTTTAATTTAATTAAGTTAATCCTACTTTGTATCACATTTTTTTTTCAATAATTTATTCTAAAGAGAGGAAAAGGAATTTAGTGTGGTAATTGCGTATGCAACACTCCTACATCGTTTTCGTTTTACTTTTAAGTTGATCTCGATAAACTGAAGTACGATAAGTCGATAAATAATAAAGTTAAAGAAAAAATTTCACTTAGAAGAAATCAGTTCTGCAGCTGAGTGTTCATAAACATTCAACTTGAATGAAATATGTAGCCGTTTACAGGCACACTGCTTTTACTCAATTAAGCAATCATTGCAGTAATTAAACCATAATTATCATCTAGCCATTACGAAGAGCTTCTATTATTTATTTATAAATTCTAGCTTTACGTCGTTGAAGTCTATATTTATTGATTATAGGTACATAATAGTATATTTTGCAAACAAGAGATGAAAATATCGTGTGAAAATTCGTGAGCGGACAGTTGTTCACGAACCACGTTAGCGGCGAGTGGGGCAAGTTCGCGAACGAAAAAAACGTATGTCATCTCGAGTGAGAAATGATATTTTTTCTACGATATTGCAGTTTCAAGTTCAAAACTTTCAAGTTCAATTTAATTCGAACTGTCACAATGCAAATTACGGAAATTACTGTTTGTAAAGTCGTTTCCATAGCAATAAATGCATTCTTTCCATTAAATTTGTCATTCTTATTTTCATCTCTATATGTGAAAATATTTTCATCTCTAGAGTTAAAAAATATCACTTTCATGTAAAGTAAGCCGTGGAAAAATTGCTATTTTCACATATATGAATAGAAAAAATACTTTATTACTTCAACAATATTTATTTATTTTAATCTTATACGTATTTGAACATGTTTATTTGTTTACATGCCATTGTCAAAGGTTACATTAAAAAGTTAACAGTTAATGTTGTTTTAGCAATAGAAGTTGGTGACTTGATGTCGGCAATCGTCTGCAGATGACTTGATTTCTTATTCCAAAATATTCGATAGAGAAGAATTTAAGATATCAATTTGCTCATTCATTAACGGTACAGTTTTTAAATGTTTATGAATTTCAAAAGCTTCTAGTATATCTAATTTACGTTTATCACCACAAAAGTGTAAACATTTTATAGTGTTATTGGATGTCATTGAATGATTGTGTTCTAGTAAGTGTTTAGCGTAATTGGATTTATGTGGGTGTTTGTATTTGTAACAACGTACGTGTTCTTTATACCTAATATCAAAATTCCTAATTGTCTGGCCTATATAAACCGAATTACATTGCGAACAAATTAATTTGTAAATGCCTGATGTTTGCAAATAATCTGTTTTTGTATTTGCATTAAACAAAGTGTTTAAAACATTTCTAGTTGTTTTAGAACATACTTTATATACTTTACATACTTAATTTTTCCATAAAAGCATTTAACAAGAGCATTGTAGAAGTCACTTTTATAAAATTCGATTTAGACGCTAGCAAGTTTTAAATGTGAGAAAGCGTATGAGTAAACTGAGTTTTATAACACTTTTTAGCGAAAATTAACATCCCTATTAAATTTTAGTCACGTGTAGCAGACCATAAGCTTGCCGATAGAAATTTATTTTCATAAATATAAGATTAAAACAATTTATAAATCTTTATTTTTAATTTCAAAATTTTATTTTAGCTACTTTTTCGCTTTTACACAGTTTTAATGATAATACTGTAAAAAATATAAATATTTGTGAATGGAAAAGATTTTGATTTATGATCTGATCGATTAAAGTGAAAGTAAGCTGAATATTTAAAACAAGTTGTGGTTTTCATTTATTAATGTCTTCTAAATCTTATTTCAAACCAGTTCTTAAAAATATATTGACTAATTAATTACTTTCGCTTATACATTTGAATTAAAAATGAAGAAGAAATTGAAAATTTAGAAACAAGTCAAACAGTTTATTTTCAGAGACAAATTAAAAGTTTATTTAACTTAATGGCAGAACTATATACATTATTTGCGTTTTGATGTAGATTTTTATCAGTGAAAATTGCAGCAGTCAAAGTTTCAAAAATTTAAATGTAATTTTAGTAAAGAAACCTATATATTTTAGGAAAACTGTTACTTTAATCAAATCAATATTATATTTTATAATTTTTTTAAGTAATTTCACATTCTTAAGATGACTTGCAAAAAAGAAAGTATTTATAACGCATCTTCTTTTGCTTTTACTAATTTTTTATGTTTACAAATATTTTTAATGCTTGTTACTAACTATTTTTAAATAACCGTTAATTTAATTTCACTTTTGGCCTGAAATTGATACGCAAAAACAAAGAGCGTACCTCAATAATAGGTTTCTTATTAACTTGTCCACAAAAAATAGCGTTTTAACTCTAATTGTGGCTTTTATTTTCACTACAAGAAACAAGTTAAGGTGAGACATGTTTAACAATGATAAATATTAAAATATCATCACGCACTACATTTAATAATTACAGTTTTCATAAGGATTGAGGCGCTTAACAAGAACGACGCGGTGACATTTTTGGTTACAGTAGAACAAAACTAATTTTAACTTTCTGTGGTGGTGAACCCACATAATTTATTTTTCACAACTCGGCCTAAGCCGCTACATGTTCACTTTCCACACGTAGGCTTTATGCAAAGAAAATTAGACCAGTTGTTCTGCTTCACTTTCCATATCTAGTGAAGACGGAAGTTTCAGTTCTTTGTGTTCTGCTACGCTTAGACGCAACATAAGCTTTTTATATTTGTTTTGTTATTTCTATTTATACAACGCAAAAATGTTGTAAATTTTAAGTAGTACTGTTTCAGTTATCTCAAGGACTTTAATGTTGTGCTATTGGAATTACAAATAGAAAATAAGTAATAAGGCCAAATATCGGACTATTAGTCAGTCGCAGAAGAGCAAAAAATTTCGTTAAAATTCAATAAGTAAACAAAACCCATGGCGTACTTAAATCCATTAAGTTATACATGAAACGTATTAGAAAATAGAACCAATTTTTTGTATAAGAATTTAGAAAAAGTTGTTGTTACTGCAATTTAAAATTTTTTATTCATCGGTAATTTTCCGTCCCTTATAGTTCAAAGTTTTCTTTCGTAGAACTTTGTCGTTGTATTAATGAATGTACACGTTCTTCTTCTTCTTCTTCTTCTTCTTCTTCTTCTTCTTCTTCTTCTTCTGTATAAGCTAATAGCTTGTTTTACTCCAGCACATCTTTCCATCTCTTTCTTGGTCTACCCGGTGATCTTGTACCCCTAGGTGATAGGTTTCGAGCTTTCTTCACCATTCTGGTATTGTCCATCCTTGATATATAGCTATTCCATTCTGATCTTCTTTCTCGACCACTTTCCGATCTTTTGTATTTCGCAGCTTCGTCTGATTTCCTCGCTTCGTATGTGATCTCGTTTGGTTACGCCCATTATTTTTCGCAGCGTCTTCATCTCAGTTGTTTCCAGTATTTGTTTGGTCTTTATTGTGTCTGATCTTGTCTCCGCGGCATAAGTCATGATCAGTCTTATGACTGATTTATATATCCTAACTTTAGATTCTTTCCTTAGATGTTTATTTTGCCATATTGTGTTATTCAAGCAGGCTGATATTTTTGTTCTTTTCTGGGCCTGGTGTTCTACCTCCCTTGCCAAGACTCCATTACTTGTGACCTTGATCCCTAAATACTGTATTGACATCACCTGCTCTACCATACTTCCATTTATTTCTAATTTGCAGCGTAGCGGTTCTTTGCTGATCGTTAGTGTTTTTGTCTTTTTGTCCGACACTTGTAGTCCAAAGTTTTCACAGGATTTATTGAATTGAAATACTAAGCGCTGTAAGTCATCTTCATTATCAGCTAAAAGGGTTGCTTCGTCCGCGTAACATATTAATCAAATTTCTTGGTTTCCCATTTTATATCCGCGAGGGCATCTTTGGAGTGTTGTTTTTATTATTTCGTTCATCACTATATTAAATAAAAGCGGGCTTAGTGAATCCCCTTGTCTAATTCCTTTAGTAACTTGGAGTTTGTCTGGTATTAGCCCCTTAGGTGTTTTTATTTGGGTATAGTTGTCAGTTTATATGTTCTGTATAAGGGATATCAGTCCATTCGGCACGTTATTTTCTTGTAGCGTATCTACTACTTGTTGAAGTTGTAAGTTATCAACTGCCTTCTTTATGTCGACAAAGCAGAGGAAAGCAGGCTTATTGAATTCCAATGCTTTTTCTGTCACTTGTCTGATTATAAATATTGCATCAACGCATGACCTATTGTTTCGAAATCCCTGCTGTTCATTGCGCAGTTCTATTATTTCTTCTAGTTTCCTAGCTATCAGTTTTGTTGTGATTTTCAAGTATGTATTCAGTAGGTTTATGCCTCGGTAGTTGTCGGGTGTTTGTTTTTCACCCTTTTTGAAAATTGGGATTGTGTGTCAGTGCTTCGCCTCCATATTTCATCGTCAATTTATTCGTGATTTCGTCCGTGCCCGGTGATTTCCTATTCTTTAAAGCTTTGATTTCTCTGTTTACTTCTTCTTTGTCTACATTTACTATTATCTGTATGGCATCAGTTGTCTCTTGTGTTGTAAGTTCTTCTGCTGTGTATAGCGTCCTGAAATGTATCACCCATGTATCGTCGGATATTTTAGTTGTTTGTACATATTCTTTTATATCTCTTCTTTGGTTTCTTAACATTCGCCAGATCTGTTTTTGTTGTCCGTACAAGTCTCTTTCAAACTGCCCTGTGTATCTTCCCAGTAGTCATTTTTTATCGTTCCAATTTTCGAATTTACATCATTTCTGACTTGTTTATATTTTTCGTATTCCTGGTTAGTCTGAGACTGCTTATATTCTAGAAAAGCCTTTCTTTTATTTTCCGCTAGTACTTTTATTTCTTCACAAAACCACGGTGTTCGGTGTTTGGTTTGTTTTATTATGTTTACTTTCCTTGTCCCTACCGCTGCTTTTGATGCCTTTATTATGTTCTCCTTTATTTTTGACCACTGGGAGTTTGGAGTTTCGTTTATGTGTGTTTTGTTATTCTTAATGTACCCTGCAAGTCCTCGTTGATACAGATCTCTTATACTTTCATCTTGTAGCTTTTCTGTATTAAGTTTCTCTTGATATATAGGATGTTTCGACTTGGATCTTTGTATTTGTATTCTTAATTTGCACAGCAGTAACTTGTGATCACTCCCGATGTCTGATGAATTCAAAGTTCTGACGTCAATTACTTGTGTCGGATGTATTTGTCTGTTTGATATAATGTAGCCTATTACTGAGCGTTGTCCTCTCGTGTTCTTCCATGTATACTTGTATTGCATTCTGTGATCGAAGAAGCTATTATTTATCCTTAGGTTATTATCTATACAAAAGTGTGTTAACTTGTCCCCGTTGTCGTTGCATATGTTTTCATTAAATCTTTGTTTTACACCAGGCACTACTTTGTTTTCGATTCGGGCATTCAAGTCTCCTAATATAAAAAGTGGATTATTTTGAGGTAACTCTTCTATAGTTTCCTGAAGTTTATTATAAAATTGTTCTCTATCAACCCTAGGTTTACAGTCTTCAGGGGCATATACACTTATAATATGTAATTTAGTTTTCTCTAGATTTAATGTTACTACAAGTATTCTTGATGATATGAGTTTGTAATCTTCGATTGCGTCATTATAGTCTTTTTTAATGAGTATACCCACTCCTTCTTTAGCTCTTTTAGATTTCTCGACTCCGCTGTAGATGATTGTGTAGCCTTGATATGGTACAATACCTTTCCCTTTCTTTTTCGTCTCCGATATAGAACATATGTCAATCTTAGCTCTTTCCAATTCCATGATTTTTCTTGTTCTCTGTGAGACCAAGATCTAATGTTCCACGTTCCTAACCTCATTCCCTTCTTTCTCCATTCTCGTTTCTTTCTTTGTCGTGCGCTCTCGTTAGGAACAGAATTGCCCCCCCCCCCCCCGTATCCGATGGGGCTCACTCTATTTGAGGTGTGGATTGCCACCCGTGGAATGTCTCTCTTTGACTGAAGTTTCATTCTGTTGCTGGTTCTATGAGCATTCTGAAGATTTTATCCTCTGGCAGTGTGCTATACCAACCAGAGGAACCTTCCTCCTTTATCCGGGCTTAGGACCGGCCGGCAGTGGCAGCTGCTAGACTACTCAATCCACCCAGCAGCCTGCCCCAGGCGGAGGTATGTACACATTCTATTTTCATTAATTTGTGGTTGCTATTGTACATTTCAAAAGTAGAATATACAGTGTGTCTACTTAAGTTGGCAGCATATGGAGAACTTCTTTATTATTAGTTTTAGGAAAAGAAGTTATTCTTCATAAAAAGTTCTGCATATTCCAAAACCTAAAACGCAACCATCAGATGTCTGATTTTTTTAGTCATATACGGGGTTTGTCAGAAAATATGATTTTTGCACATCTTAGTTATAAACAGTTATCTCTTATATTTATTAAAAATTTAATAACTTTTGCGCAGCGAATATTTAGAACTTTCTACTGTAGATAACATTACATTTAAAGTCGTGTCCTCACTTTCAACGAGTTTTCGACGTTTGTTACTGAATTTATTTTTAACATCTTCATATGTTTTGAATATTTTCATAGTTTTCATTACTGTTGTATTGTGTACATTTTTGCCTGGATATCTGTTATTAAATATTTCAGCTGCTTCCCGATACGTTTTATAATTGTCACCCACAATTAACACAATTTCTATTTTTTCTTCCAAACTCAATGTCACCGTCATTTCTACTTATTTAGAATTTTAATAGTATATTAAAACACAAGTTGCATAAGGCATTGTCTTAACGTACGAGATTTAAAAGCGAGGGAGCGTAGCGACCAAGTTTATCACTGGACGAGTGCGTCAATACGCCTTATGAAACGAATTGTTTATACTAGTTTTTCTATTGAGGAGAATTAATGAAAAAACGTTATAAAAAATTGCTGCGATCAAATTTGGTAAATTTAGTATGTATATGTTGGCATACATACTAATTTTACCAAATTTGATCATGAATATATCATGAATACCTATCTTTGTTGGTGAAATTTTACTAAAAACAATGCTTTAAAAGACTCTCTTAAAACACTGTTTTGTAGCTAAAACAGCGCTTTAAGAATAACCTTAAAAAACCGAAATAGAAAAAATAATATTAGACGTTCAATGACAGACATGTCACTGTCATGACAACTTAGAATAGAAATGTATTAATATCAATGTGCAGTGCATGTATCACTGTTGTAGGGTAGAGAATGAGTAAAATTACAAAATCATATTTTTAACAGTAGGTAGACATGACTGTATATTTGAACCTAATTTTCAATTCTAAATAACTTTTATTTATAACAGTTTTTGATATTGTCAAAAATAATACTTTATTCTTGAGCAAAATTCATATTTTGTGACAAACCCCGTGTATGACTAAGAAAATTTAATACCTGATGGTTGCTTTTTCGGTTTTGGACCATGCAGAACTTTTCATAAAGAATAACTTTTTTTCCTAAAGCTAATAATAAAAAAGTTTTCCATATGCTGCCAACTTAAGTAGACACACTGTATATTTGCATTTTCATTAAATTGTTTCGTGAAGTACTTTTAAAACTCATGAACATTCACATTCTACGCTTCTGAACCCTGTTTTATTTTATTTTACTATTACACAAGAATCAGTTTCAGCTGACCAAATAAATAGTAACACAATATCTACACAAGCAGCATAAGGTCAGACATATGGATGTGTTACCATTCTAAACTCGTAGATAATTCGTTTACAATTTAAAATATGCGCCAAATATATATTTAAAGAAATTGTGCTAAAAATCTTTATTAATTAATTGCTTCATAATTTAAATACTGACTAAATACTAGACTAGAAATCCGGACTATAGACTAATAACGAATCAAGAAGCAATTTATTTTTCATCGAAAAACAACATTTTTTTTGGTATGCTACATAAGCGTAGAACAAATCAAAAAAGCTGTGGCACAACCGCCACGTGAGCTTCCTCGGATAAGCTCGCTGTTTAGCATTGTTAAAGAAATTTCCTATTCCTTTAAATTGGATTGTGTAAAGTAATTAACAATTTATTAAAACAGATGAACTACACTGAATGCTGTTACTTATAAATATAATTTCTGCACATCTTATCAACATAAATCTATATCGAAAATTGCTGACTGTTCTGTTTGGTGAACTAACCTGTTCAGGTAAACGACCAAAAGCCAACACTGTATAGATAATTTCTCAATGCGTCTATATTGAAACAGGACACCCCTTTCCTCTTATGTTTTGAAAAGGATATTTATTTTTATACTAGCTGGTATTAATGCTGAATTGAACTGTTCAGGTAAACCACTAAAAAAACTTTAGGTTTTTACTTAATTTAAGGTTGTTACTATTACCATTTAACATGCTTATATCAAATTTAAAATAGAAATTCGTAAATTTAAAAAAAAACGATGGAGGGTAATCGGAGAGTGGTAGGAAGATCGCGCTTGTGCAAATCAGCTACTTGACATGTGTAGAATGCGAATCTAAACGTCTTTTTCAAGTGCACTTATATTGAAGAAGAGCACCGCTCTCCACTTTTCTTATTAGAGATATCTAGTTTTATGATATCTGATATTTTTAATTGCAATCAAAATCTGACAATCGATGTAACATGTTCATACCATTTCGTATGTTTTTCAAAACAAATAATCGCTTTGTTATATTATGGCAAACAAACAGTTCCATTACTGTAAATAAGAAGTAAAAGTCCAGTCAGTTTACTGCGTTTTTTTTTGCCAAAAAAATCATATTATAGATTTTCATATAAAATACTGATTGCATAATCTTGTTTAGGACCCTAATATGTGATTGTAAAATTTCAGAAAAAAATTAAATTTTACATATTTTGTGAAAAAATAAAAATTTCGAGTTAGTACTAGAAGAACCACTGATAACTATTAAGTGTGCCATGAAAAGCCAATAAAACAATTGTTTGCACTTTAAAAAAATTAATTTAACTCATAAGTTACACTTATTCCAATAATTTGAACAATGAAAGTTATTTAGTTTCATAGCACACGCACACGCGGACTTGGGCTGGTTTCGGAATGCGCTGAAAAGTAGCGATTTTTTCGGGCTGGGCGCACACCGTAACAGGTCCGGAGTTCGCGTAGAGTTTGAACAGGCCAAGAGGTGGGATGTCCTGCTGATTCTTTCGAGCTGCTTCCGGAGTCTTGGCGAGTTTCCTGGAATGGTTTGCTATGGACCGGAAGCTTGCGCTTCATGCAATATTAGGGAAGTTGAAGGGCTCTGGGGACTTAGTGAGGTTGCTCGCCTGGAATCGGAAGCTAATGCTCGTTTCGGAAGCACCGCTCTTCCCGGAGCTTACAGATGGTACATTTGTTAGATCCGAAGGCAGATTGGAGCTTTAAGAGAATCTGCGGGGTTGTTTGTAGAATGAGACCGTTCTGATCGATCATCAAGCGACATTATCAAGTGTTTTGTTGTATACATCGTTGTTATCAATTCTGAACAATAAACTGAAAGTTCCTATCTAAATGCCCGGTTTATATAACTTTTTCAAATGCCGTTGAGTAGCAATGTAAATAAACACATTAAAGGAAATGCATAATTGTTTATTAACAGATGAAGCGAATTTAATATAAAACAGAAGTCGTCGTTGCGTAGCAACCTACAATACAAACATATGTGCATATTCTTTTATTTTCCAGATGGCGTGAATTAGATAATAGTTATTTAAGTAACAAGGAATGTAAAGACGTAATAACATTCAGGGTAGGTAATTACGAGTCGAGGGGAAGCCGAGGCTTGTGGCCTGCCGAGAATGTTAATAGTCGATACATTCCGTGTTACTTATTAAATTTTTCACACTACAGGTAGAAATTTAATCATATTTGTAAAAGTTCGTTTTGACTGCTGTCATTGGAATTATTTTTTAAAAGCCATATTATTCTATGTTGCCTGTGCTTGTTACCATATCAACGAACAGTTAAAATCAACATTTTAGTATTCTGTTTGAAATAAAATATTGGAATCTGTACCTTGTAGCTTTAATTATTATCCTAGGAATGTAAATGACACTATTAAGTTCCGTAGTCAAGGGCAAAAAGTAAACGAATGTTATTGGCCATTTTCATCTTTTGTAGCTATGGATGTATCGCCTATTTACCTTGCCTGTAGCGTGAAAAATTATATTAAATAATTTTATTTGGACATCGTAGAATACGAGTTAAAGCTGGCCCAGGGCTTAAAATTGAAAAATCATGTCATTTATTAGTAGAATTTGGTTGTAAGATCTAAGTTAAATTCAAATTTGATGTTTGAAATTCTGAAGGATCTTAAAATTAAATTAATACATAATATAAACATTTAATTCAGACAAAAATTCAAAAAAAAATCAAGTTTATCCAATCCTAAAACACAGCACCTTTTCACACAAGTAACAAAATACCTGATAGGCATTTCGACAGCAAAGCTATCATTATCAGTAATAATCTGACATTCTAACTGTCACTGACGATGATAGCTTTGCTGTCGAAATAAGTATCTGGTATTTAGTTACTTGTGTGGAAAGCTGCTATATTTTTTAAGTGTTGCTATTCCACAGTTAAAGTGTTTGGTTAAATTTTTATAACCAAAGATAATTGCATTGCTTAAATTTTTCGTATTAAACTTTGAAAGAAGGAACTGTCCTGCTTCGCCCCAGTTATTGAAACTATGAGATACAGTTACCTTGTTTATAAAAAATTATAGATTTTGCTGTAAAATTATCAAACTTTAATTACAATAGTGTAAAATAAAATGTTTCATTAATATGCTGTAGGTAGTAGAACTAAGTTGCTAACCAACAAAACACTGTTACGTAATTATTTATAACAATCATAACTGGTTTATAAAAAATAAATACAAGAAGTTGTAATAATAACACAGTAAACAACCAAGACATTAATTGAAATTAAGTTAGCAAATAACTGTGAATAAAAACATTTTTTTTACTTCATGTGTCACTGGCGTGACAACTTTTAACATAAAAACTTTCATTTAACATATTTTTATCTGCCAACAACTCCCCTTGAACGAAAGACTAAACCTTTTTGAGCAGGAATAATTTGATGAACAAACCCGAGTACTCTTCGGCTGTACCAACCAGACGTGTTGTTCTACATTTCTATAAGTGAGCCATAAGCATGACTTCTTGCGATCTCTCTCGGTATAAAGGCTTCCTGCAGCTGGTGGCCTTCAGATATGCTTTGAAGTTCAAGGTGATAACGTCCTCCGGTTGTTTTTGTGATAATTGTAACTGTTTGAGTTTATCTATAATAAGGCATGTAATCTTTTTCGTTCATCTTAGCTAATCTTAATAAATTTTTGTCAAAATGTTTCAAGTACAATTTAAGTTAATCATTTCAACGAGTTTATTGTTATCGGACATTTTAACCGTTTATTCGCAAACATTTCCTGGTGCTACAACCGAAAACGTTGTTGTGACAATAAAAAATTATTTCAAAGCAGAAGAACTTGCGGCAGCTCTTAATAAGGATAATCAAAGTGAACAAGCAAAGAATAGTGCCAATCAAAATGTACGTGTCAACTTTGACAGGACTGCACGTGCCAAAACTACAACTTATATGAAGGAATTGTTTGAATGTGCTATTACCCTCGACGCATCATGTCTAGTGGATCACGTTGAAAACATTGTGGATAATGCTAACAACAATCTTTTACGTAAGTAAGCTTTATAGTGTTACAATTATAAATGAGACAAAAAGTAAAAGAGGTTTAACAGGCTAGTGCAATTAACATGCTAAGTTGCTGCAACGTTGTCATTTGTATAATTACGCAAAATTAATAACGCGTAGTCTGCACTGTTGTGTAGATAGGAATCGTCTTAATTTGTTTATGTAAAGAAACTTCAATGAGCGGTTAGCGCGAAACCCTAAGTTGGTTCATACAAAATTGTGTTTTAAAGTTATTTATATTAAACTGTAAATTATTTATTTACAGTAATAAGAAGCTACTAACCAAATCAAATTGTAAAAATTATGGAAAGCCTGATTTGTTTTCCAAATTTAGATGTATACAGAGTACAGCAACTAAAGTGTTACAAGTCCAAAACATTAAAAATGTGGGCAACAATTTTTTTAAATTTTATGTAACAGAGGGGGTTGTATATAAGGCTAATAGTAAGGTTTAAGTAAAAGGGGAAAGAAGGTCATTTAAAAATTTTTAAATTTGATGATATTTAATTTTTAATATATTCGCATCAAAATGGGTACAGCCTAGTACCACTTATAAATGGGAAGGGGGAGATGAAATTCTATAAGTATTAAAATACAGAACGAGATTATTTTTTTCTTTTAATGTAAATGTGCCTACTAAAACTAAGCAACCTAAATTGATGCGATGCAAAATTTAATTAGAATAAATAATGTACAAAATTTTAATCCCTCATTTATTAAGAGTTCTAAGCGTATATTTTGCTTTCTTCTTAAATTTTGCTTAATCTAATTTTGGTTGCTTATTTTTAATAGACACATTTAAACTTAAAAAAATTAATTTTGAACCGGTTTTTAATATTTACAGAATTTCATCACCTCATTTTGTAGGAGTGCTATTTTTTCTAATTTGGAAAATTGGCCGTTATGATGCGGATCTTAAAAAAAATATTAAAAATTATTTATCATCGCATTTAAAATTTTTAAGATACCCTCCATTCCCTAAAATAGAACTTTTTTTAAAACTTGCTTTTTGTCGCATAACATTCTAAAAATGTTGTTGTTCCATTTTTTATAGTTTTGGAGATGTCAGCTTGTAACACTTTAGTTGCCGCACCCTATATAATAATATCAAATTACTAAATATAAGCAAATACATCAAAATTTAGAGAGAATTTATTAAGGTATAAACCTTGAATATTATAATATTAAAGAAACCAGAAGAAAAGCGATAAAACAGAATTTTAAACTGTTAATTACAACGGAAACTAGAGTCACTAGAAAAGCAAGCTGTTCTTTCTTACTAAAAAATTATTGTAAACCACCAATATATAAAAGAGTAGTCAAATGCGAATCAACCCAGTAAAAACTATTGTAAATAGCGTTGGATTAATAATTTTACAAACAGTTTTATTTTCATAAAGTTAAAATATTTTTGTTTCCCATACTTAAAAATAATTCATGGCGTAAACTCTTTAAAAACTTAACTATTTGCGGACGCTACAACTTGTATTAACAATAATGATATTTTAAATATTATTATACGTAAACAACCATTTATCAGCTTTCTTGTACTAAAAAAATTATAAAAGAATAAAATGAAATAGAAGTAAAATTTTCTTAATTTTTTATCAAAATGTAAGATAAATCAAATAATTCATTATAAAATCAATGTCTATTTAAGATTAGTGACTGACTCATAGTAAACTTTTAAGAAACTGGACCGTATTAAACATTTCAAGCAATACATCTTCTGACTGAATTTGATCTTTACATTTAGGTCGTTTTTTACGAAAGCTCAAGAAATTTCACTTTCAGCAAAAATGCTGTTAAAATAAGTCGCTTCTTCGTCTCCCAAATTTGTGAAATGTAGAAAAATTTTAACACTTTCCACAACGTAATTAATTGCTGCGTTACCGAACGGAAACCAGCGATTATATTTTAAATATACAACTGTTAAAATTGGTACAGTTTTTTGGTAGTAAAAATAAATTTCGAAATGCTTTAATGCAACTTTTATAGTATAATAAACTACATCTTGAATGGAAAATTAAAGTATAAATCAATTCACGTGTTTATGGATACTCATTATGGATATTCATTAGTTGCCTACGATTCCAGTAAAATAGTGACATTCTGTATGCAAACATCATTAGGTTTGTAACTCGTTAAGAACAACCTGCCGAAGAAAGAACTAATTTGAATGACAAAAAACCTCATATAAGACATAACGGTAGTTTAATGTGAGTATGCCATTTAGTATTACAATTGATTCTATACGTAACTGTTTTATTTTAATTGAAAATATTACTTGTGACATACAAATGGAATGTACTTCATCAATCTATATTTCCACTTTTAAACACCCTTTACAATTAACATACAAAGTATTAAATAAAACTAAAATTTGGTAACACAAAATAACGGAAATTATTTAAATTTAACCGCTAAATTATCTAAGTTGCAATAATGCCAAATCTGTCAGGATTATAATGTTTTTCAACTTTAAAACTTACTTAGTAGCTTGAATTAAACGGTAATTTGTATGGACATCCGTTAACACCTCTAAATTGTAACATATGTTAAGATATTTTTTTCTAAAATGACTGTAGCAAACCGTCGATTATGAAAGAGACTGTACCGAGTGGCCCAACCTTGCGAAATTTTTTGATAACGCCTTTGTTATTTAATGCACATTTTAAAATTGTTTTCGTTTATACAGGGTGGTCCACATTAGAGGGACATGCCAAACTTATGTTTTTTAAATTGAACACTTTGTGCATTCTTTTTTATTCCTGTTTTGTTTTTAAAGTTTCGTTGCGGCGTTGCCAAGTTATTCCACTTTTCAAACAAATTTGACATTTTCAGACGTCACTGATAAAACCTGGACAAGCCGTACTTTCACAGATTAAACCAAAATTTTTAGGTAAGTTTTAGTTAATACTATGTACTATTCCACCGATATTTTAAAGTTAAATTTGGTTATACAAGGCGCTTGTTGGAATGGTGTAAACACTTACAACTTTAATGTATCATCAATCAATTTTTTAAATGGAACATTCTATATATTTTCACATAGTTGGATAGAATTTTATGCGCCCTTTAAATTTTAATAAATAATGGTTATACTTATATCTAACGGTTTTCGAGATAAAATGATTGTAACCGAAAAATCAGGCAATTTCTAGAAATATAGACAAGATGTGGTTAGATTGACCGTTGCTTAAAACTTATTTGAACCAATTTCTAAGCACTTCTAATAAGTATTCATACTGAATTTTTTCTAAGCAAGCAATGTATCGATGCCTGCTGTACCTATGATACCAAGATTTCTAAAAATTACCTGTTCATAGGAAGCCAGATACCTGTCTTTTGCTTAAAGGAATTAATTTAAATTTGATTAAACACAAATGACACAAGATAGTTTACAAATCAAAAATGTTAACAACTTATTTCAAGTAATTTGTAAACACATGTCAATTAAGCCAAATCTTGGTTGAAGATTTAATGTATGGAATGGAATATTTGGCATTCTACTATTTCAAAATTTATAAAAAAGTAATTCTTTACATGAATTGAAACAATGTTCGCCTTTGCTTTTTGCAAAAAACAAAAAACAAACAGTTGTCAATGCCTCCTATAATGTCTATATTTCTAGATTATTATCTGATTTTTTGGTTGTAATATAATTATCTCGAAATCCGTTGGATATAAGTAGAACCATTATTTACTAAAATTTATAAAGCGCTGAAAACTATCCAATTATGTAAAAATATACAAAGTGTCTCATTTAAATAAAAATAGAATTATGATAGGTACATTAAAGTTGTAAGTCTTAGCATCGTTGCAACAAGCGCTCTGTATAACCAAATTCAACTTTAAAATATCTGTGGAATAGTACATGGTATTGACTAAAACTTGAATAAAAATTTTGTTTAATCTGTGGAAGTAAGGGTTGTGCAGGTTTTATTAGTGACATGACGTCTGTAAATGTCAAATTTGTTTAAAAAAGTGGAATAACTTGGACGCGCCGCAACGGAATTTAAATAGCAAAATACTTTTATATAGGAAATTAAATGTCTAATAAGACTATGCAAAAGTGTAGTGTTCAATTTAAAACAAACATAAGTTTGGTATGTCCCTCTAATGTGAAACACCCTGTATAAGCAAAAATAATTTTAAAATGTGCAAAAATTGTCCGTAATTCACGCATACAGTATCTTTTTGATAACGTAATTAACAAAAGTTTTATCAAAGAATTTCGCAAAGGAACACCCGGTATACTAAGGAGTTTTATTATAGCGCGGAAGATACCTAATATACATACAGCCAGTTTTACTAAACTTTTTACCTTACTTTTGGAGTAATGTTCCTTGAACTGTAAAAGCTCTTTCTGTAGTACTTCTTCTTCCTTAATTAAGAAAATTGACCCTTTGTTCGTCAATGCATTTGGTTTCTTACGGTGTTCCTTGTGATGAAGACATCCAACTATCTCTCCAACGCTTCGGAGGTCTGCCAGGATAGCGTTTTTCGTGTAGTTTACCATCTCTTGCTGTTTTTGCCAGTCTGTTGATCTCTATCCTGCATACGTGTTCATTCCATTCTTTGCGTCTTGCTTTTGTTCATTTTACTATGTCATTTATGTCACATATTTCTCTTATTTATTTATTGGAAATTTGGTCTAGTCTGCTCTTGTCTGTTATTTATCTTAAAGTTCTCATTTCTGACGTCTTCCTGAGAAGTTTATTGCTTTCGCGCTATCAGGTCGGGTTTTGGCCACGTACGTCTGGACTACTTAAGTACCTTTAAGGGTTACCAATAAAATAATAATAGTAAAGTAAACTCCAATCTTTCGAAATGTGGACATATAGGCGTATTTTAAAAATACCATGAACAGATAGGGTAACGAATGTTGAAGTATTAAATCGAATGAACAAAGACCTCGAAGTTATCCAAACCATCAATAGACGAAAACTGGAATATTTGGAGCATGTAATACTTCCACAAAACTACTCCGAGCTGCATTGTCCAAAATAAAAATTATTAGGCTAATAGCTAACCTCCGATAAGGAGAAGCAACCCAAAGAAGAAGAAGTAAAGTTATTAAACATAGGTGGCGGCTATAACTTAGATCTTGTTTTGGACATGTAAGTTTCCTTACAGCACATCCTACTAAGAACTGTTTTTAGTTGTAGAGTATTTGAATATAAAACCCTGCTGATTCTATTGCAAAGGCAATTAAACCATTTGCTGGGTAGAAATTTTAGGCTCATGCGGTACGAAGCTACGATACAAGATCCGCTTTTGATTATTACCACCGGATTATGCTATGTCTATCTCTTATGCACTACGTGTTTTGCAATCTATCTCGCCTATTCTGAAGTTATCATTGAAAGGAGGTGAAAAATTAACCGTGCTAAATATTGCTTTACCTAAGAATTTAGTTCTGAATCTGATTCTACTATTACTCGTGGGCCACGTAACTCAAACAGATGTTTTTGTTATCGTTTCCCGTTTATTAAGGAGGGCGGCATGAATAATTGGTTTTCAAAAATTCATAGAAGGCGTCACAGAGAAATTAGTGTCTTGGCACATAAATTAAATTGTAGCTCATTTCTAGCTCTATTAACCTATAATATTTAAAGCAATCCTGTGGCCAGTTTTAATGTAATATATTTTGGAAAGTTTCCGAAATTTTGGAATTGTTTTTCACTTCATAACTTTTAACTTTTCGAACATTTTGGTAAACGATAACATTGTGTCTCTGTAGGTATAGTACAATAAAATATACATGCTCGATCTGTTAACCTGTTTTTGAGTAATGAGGCCTCTAAAGTCAAAATGATCAAAAAATTGTAGCGGCGCCTATTTTGAAGCTAGACCGTTCGGAAAAAAGCGTTGGATTTTCCCTAAAGTCTTTTATCAAATTCCGGTTACAAATTTAGAAGGTTGTTAGTTTTCCGAATAAAATGCTACCAAAAAGGCATGTTTAACTTGCGTTTCCGGTTTCAGCTTTTTATAAAAGCTTATTTTGATATACCCCCAGATTCTAAAACTCATTTTTAATTCGACCATCGGTTCCGTAATTATGATGCACCACACTCATATGCCACCCAACCACAGACAGACATATTTTAAAAATATTGATTTCGAAAATTTTCATCTAATCGATACTGCAAGTATAGAGAAATAAAAAGTATAGGTGTTCCCATTTAAAATAAATTTAATTTTAAATCACATTTGTACGACTGTATAAAATACGTATACCGAAAAAATATGTTTTTTTGCAAAATATATGTTGTATATTGTATACAGTATACTTGATGAAAGTTTTATTTTAGTACTAAAGAAAATGCATTTGGCGAGTCTTTTATTTGTTAGCAATTATTGATAATATTTTTTTACAATCATAGACAATTTTAAAATGTGTGGTGCACCGATTAAGTTGGTTATATCTCACACAGCTAACATCACCTTTGAAATAGCCTTACTTTTCATATGAGACTACAAACGTTTATTGAAACAATTTTCAGAGCTTATTACAGCAAATATCAAAATCGATTATTTCGTGTTCTAATACAATACACGTTCTTCTTGGTTTCTCCTACAGCTACAGAGGCAGTAAATTATTTAACTACTGAATCCACTATAACTTAGTCTTTTCGCTTATGTAAATTGATAATTTATTTTATTGTAAATAATACAATTCTTAACTTCAACAGGTTTTTTTATTTTAGCTTTATACGTATCTCAACGTGTTTACACGCTATTGTCAAAGACAAGATTAAAAGTAAACTGTTGCTATAGGAACAATAAATCTTCATAACTTAATCTTGGTTTTCTATATCTGCGTCCAGATGACTTGATTTTTCATTCCAAAACGTCCAATAACGGTGAATTTAAAAGATCTATTTGTTCACTTATTAAAGGTACAGATTTTAAATGTTTGTGAATTTCAAATGCTTCCAGTATATCCAACTTACGTTTGTCATCACAAAAGTGTAAAAATTTTATAGTATTGTTAGATGTCATTGAATTATTGTGTTCGCATAAGTGTTTAGCGTAATTGGATTTATGGGGGTGTTTATATTTGTAACAACGTACGTGTTCCTTGTACCTAATATTAAAATTTCTTATTGTTTGTCATATATAAACCGAATTACAGTGCGAGCAATTTAATTTGTAAGTGCCCGATTTTAGTAAATTGTCTGTTTTTTCTTTAGCAATAAACAAAGTGTTTAAAATGTTTTTTGTTATTTTAAAAGTTTTTTTACATTTATTTGTTTTGTTTATAATTTATTAATAATTAAAATTAGTTTGTAGATAGCTAAGTCATTAAAACTAATTGCTACTTTATTATCGGTATAAGTATTGGTTTCGATTTCGCATTGATATTGTCATTTTCAGCACTTTTGTATCAAATGCCGAATAATTGCAAATGTTAAGAAACAAGCTTAATATAATGAAGTATTTAATAAAATCAGTTTATTTAACTACAGACTTCACAAAAAAATATTAAAGAAATACTTAGCTCAGTTGGTCCGTGGTCAGGAAGAAATATTTCAAATTCAGTTTTGGTAATAAAAATTATATGTATAAGCAAAAGTAGGCGGGCAGGAATGAGGTTTACGATTTTACTACGCACTTCTAGATCGTGGAAATGAACACATTAAAAAGGCATAGTTTCCTTTAATTTTAAACATTTTTATTGGAGGTGTCTATAACTGTTTAAATTGGTACGTATTGACACGGATCAGAAACAACCTTTAACACTGACGTCGAGAACCATATGTTTCTAAAAAAAATAACAGTTATACAACTGCGAACTATGCCCGTTAGATATCCAAACATACAATAAAGCTAAACCGGAAAATTTACTAGAAAATTTTGCGATCAAAAAATAGATAAATTAACCTACAGTATTATTCAGTAAACACCGAAAGTAGAACGTGTGCCTTTTATGTGATGCTCAATTGAGGTTACGAAACAGAATTATGTTAACAGGCAATGTTACTTAAGTCATCTTAAGTGAAACCAATTCCTCTACGATTTGTAACGGATTACTTCACTGTGAAATAACACACTAAAAAAAAATTGGTGTAAAAAATTATTATTGTAGATTATACTCTTTTTTTGGTTTCGGAGTAAATGGAAGGGTAATGTTTATATTAGGTTCTATGAATATCTTTAAACAAATATGCAGAAAATATGTTAAGAGATGTATCTAAACGTTTTAACTTGCGAGCACCGATTAGAAAATATTAAATATTAGGTTAAATACGAAATTTTGCAATATTTTCAACCTTTGATTCACTTTAATTTTTTTGCAAAATGAAAATAGTAATTGATTAATGCCAAAAACGCAAAGAAAACAAAAATGAATGGTATAGTGATAAAATAACACACTTGGTAATTGTTTCACAATCTGTTGATTTTTATTTATTCAAATCGAGTTTCAACCACCTCGGTTATCTTAAGGTGTTTATAAATAAAACTAAATTTTAGTTTATGTGTAAACTCCTGAAGATAACCGAGATGGTTGAAACTCGTGTCGAATGAATAAAAATCAACAGATTGTGAAACAAATACCATTGATTATAATCAGTGCAAATACCATGTATTTAATAGTTAAATATTTATTAATAATGTTTCATCACATGGCTACCACACACTTAATTCAAAATAGTAAAAAAGCTTTTACAAAAACAACTATAGATAAAACAATAAAACATGTAAAATTTTCATTCAGAGAGTAATAAATAATAATTTATGTTGTCAATTGTAATCTTATTCAGTAAAATGTCGATCAAAATTTGCAAATTGTCACATTTAATATTATTACCAATTATTGTCATGAGTTGGACCAGCGCGACAATATTTATTGCAGTGGCGTAACGCAAACCGTAACCTCCCCCGCACACTTTTATAATAGGCCTCCTAGGGTTAAAGTTAAATTAAGAAAAAAACATATCTACCTTTAACAGTCACATAACAGAATTATTATTCAACATTTCAAACGTTACCAAAACTATCACACTAGCGAGTAAGCTTACCTTATTTTGGTTGGTTATAATCTTCTGCGGTAAAAACACAATTTTGTCTATTAACAACCTTAGTTTATAGAAAACAACTTGCACATTGGGTAGTAGTTAGTATTTTTTACATACCTTTTAATTTTTTGCCAGTATTTACAGTAAATTTATAGTATGAATCCGAACACCATCTTTCTTAAAATTATCTTGAGCTTGCAAGGGCCTTTTTTTAAAATGTTTGGTATAATTTTACTTTTCCTTGCTCAATTTTCTCTTCTGAACGTCACTTAGCGGTTAAGCTAGATTCATATTTAATAAAATATACCAGCGGAACCCGTGCACTACGCTCCCCGATGTTTTGTTCATAGTTCATACACTGCGCCTGCCTCTCCGAAAGTTACTTCCGCTGAGCCGGTCTGAATAAGAGTTGAACTAAAATCCGTGAAAAATCGATTAGAAAGCCTGAAAGAGCCCCGGAAAAATCCAAAAGAAAACCCGGAAAAACCAGACCGTAAAAAAATTTAAAAAGCAAAACCTCTGTAAAATCTACAGAAAAAACATCTCTCAAAAAAATGAAGCGGGAGAACAATTACTTAACTACGTTACTTTAACGTAAATACCAGCAAACATAATAAATATCTGCTCAACATGATAACGAATGCGTCGTCAGTAAAAGAGTAGTTCTTACAGGTGAATCTAGAATTTGTAGTAAGCAGTTTTATAGTAACCACTTTGTAACAGTAAGCGGTACCTAATCCAGATTCCAAGTTGCAGACGATGAATGATAAAATTCCTCTGCCATACATTGTTTGTGGTTAGCGCGATAAATACACATTTCAGACCAGCTACAATCATAGTACTTATAAATAACTCAATTATACCAACAGAAATGACAAAAATGTAAACATTTATTGAAAACAATCAATAAACCAGGCCGACGTGTAAGACCACGCGGGTTTGTTATAGTGATAAATTTTTCAGAAATGCAAGATTTAGTCTTGTTGTTATGGTGAGACAGTTACGGATTTACTATAAAGATACTTTAATATTAAACCACAATTATATTTAAAATTTTTAATTTACATGCACGTTCAGGGTTGGAACCGAAACTGAAATCATTTCTAAATTCAACTATCTAGTTATGCCGCTGACATGGGATTTTATGCTGTTATTTAAGCTACATATTACATTAGCGTCTAGCCCCTTAGGCCTTCTGCCGATCGTACCTCAAATGACTTGCGCACCTCCTCCACCTGCAGCTGAACTGTATGTAAACCACAACATCGTAGTGGCACAGATGGATATGCGGGTGTGTTCGAGTGTACTACTTTTTTACTGCATAAGTAGTTGAGGGCTCGAGTTTCGGTTGGGGCAAATTTTCTTTTCTTTTATAGTTTTCTTTAAAACACCGTTGTTGCGTTTTGCTGTTTACGCTAGGTTATTTGTTAAGAGCAGTTATATTTTTAAAGAAAAAATACGAAGACAAATTTGCATTCACTCACTGATTGACGACATACTAACACGCAAGTCTGGTAATAAATTAAAAAAAAAGGATTTGTTGTTTTCTATTGAATGCAATTTATTAGCAATGAAAAAATCGGCTTTAGCAATGCAAATGTCGATGTAAATATCACACTCGCACATATTCGAGCCAGTATTACATGATATTGCGCAATTCAGGATGGGCTGAAAGCCCAATGCGCTACACTTTAGTACATATTACGGAGCTATTTGACGAGTCAGATCATACATTTCGGTACCGCATCGGCGCGAAATTTTAGACTCGCCATAATAATTAAAAGATTTGTTTATGATTGTTTGTTTTGAAGTACAATAGACGTACTTTGTTTTTCATTTTTCCTTTTTTAGTTTCTGACGGCTTTTGATCACTCTGGGCCCCAAATAGCCCAGGGCCGCCCCGCGGTGCGGGGATGTTTGTTACGCCACTGATTTATTGATATTGAACAAAAAATGATTCAGCAAAATAAAGCGGTTAGTGCATGTCGTATATTATACCACATATGTATAGTATTTACTTATTTGCCTGTGGATGCATATCAATCATAATGATTTGCTATAATATCGACACACTAATTTTTTACCTGTGAAATGTAATCAAACCACTTTCATCAATTAGATAATGTTGAAAATTTTTGAAATTTCTTTACAGACACAGTTTCACTTTACTGCGTATTCTTTTTTCAAAAAAGAAACAAAGTTGCTTCAGAAAGTGTTCCAAATCGTTTAATCAATAACAGTTACAACTAAATCCTGGCCTTGGCCTTCACCAGTTTTTTTCAATGAGACCAAGGAAAGTTCAAGAAATTGAACATCAAAAAAGTTGAATTCAATGTAGAAGTAAAGTGGCGTAACTTCAAATTTTGAGCCCGGGAGCAAGATACCGGAAGCACCATCCTCAAAAACACTTCAATAATAAAGTAATTGATTATAAGTACAATTTTTCAATAGAAAAAAATGTTTGCAGTCTAGTAAATGAAAATAAATATATTAAAGCCGTGTCTAATGAAGATAAGCTAATCTTAAATTTTCTGAATTTAATGTGTCTGCGTCAAAAAATGTGGGTGTTGTGTTATTACTAAATATAATCTCACTTCAGTATTTTTCATTGTATAAGTACATACTTACATGGAATTTAAAATGTTTTTTGTTGAATATAAAAATAGATACTGTCGAAAATCAAAAATTTTTATTGAAAAAACTTCGTAATCGAGAAAAAATAAAAACTCTTGGCTTCTGGCAGGCCCCCCTAAGGCCTCGGGCCTGGGGGCATTGTCCCCTTTGCCCCATGGTAGTTTCGCCACTGTAGAAGTATAATAAAATTAACAACTGCTGCAAATAACACTAAGCGATTTTAAATTCTGCTAGTTTTAGTGATGGTTGTTATTCGGTTTTTATTTATATACATGAGTGAGAAATAAAAGCGTACATTTAATAGTGTTACGCTATAAACAAAGAATTTACGGTAGATAATCCAAGTGTTACAAACGTGCAATTGTTCTCATGAATTGTTTATAACTGTTATTAATGCAAATAACGTAGTGCTTATGTAGTAAATGTGTTTAGGTTTACTACCATGTAATTATGATCTCACTTTAATGCGGCCAAAGTAAACCACATTTTCGGCAAATTAAACTCAATATATTTGTTTTTTTCGTGCTCGCGTAGTTATACACTTAAAATAAACAACACAGGTAAAAAAGTGTTATAACTCGTATTTATTATTTTCAGAGCAAGCTGATGCTGAAGCACGACGAATATCCGTTGGCCGTGCAGATTCAGAAGAAGAAGAAGAAACTACTCCCTCCAGTTTGATAGCATCGATTACCCAAATGGTGTTAGACCTACCCGAACTAATCAAGGAGAGTTTAGGTGGGATGCTCAGAGCTGGAAAAGGAGAGCTAATGGGAGATAAGGAAGACAGCGAATCAGAGGATGATGAAGAGGAAGAGGAGGAGGAGGAAGAGGAGGAGGATGGCAAGAAAAGCAAAGACAAAGGTAACGAAGAAGGCGAGGAAGATGACGAAGAAGAAGAAGAAGAAGAAGAAGACGAATCTAATGATGATAAAGACACGAAACACGTTGAATCTAAGCAAGGCATGGATGTTGATGAATACGGCAGGAAGAAATGTGGCAAGAAGGGTTGCTCATATGGAATGCAAGGTGGGGATGACGGCGGCGACTACAATGGCGATTTTGGTGGAAACAGACACGGTACAGCTGGTAGAGAGGTTGGAGGTGGGTAGTGCACGCTAACGCTGGGTTGCACATGCAAGTATTTTTTTAGCTTTTAAGGATTTCACAGTTTAGACTTGAAAGACGATACTAACTGACTGCTTGACTACTGCTTCATCTAACGAGTTAGACTGTTGAACTGACTAATACTAGTAAGACTGATTATTAAACATGAGAATGACTAAGATAGACTAACCAATGACAATATCATAAAAATGAATTGTTGACATAAGCACTTTAGGCTTACAAGAGCTAAAATTGTAGTGGCTGACTGATATTGCTTTTATAAATTAGTATAAGTAACGTAATTTAGTAAGCGAATTTGAAGGATGAGACATTTGAAATTTTTTTATATACAGGCTTCTTCAAAAGTAAGTCCATTTATGAAATTCTGATAATTTACGGGTTAATCAGAAAAAACTTAAAAACACAACATGTTTGTTTACAAACAGTCGAATTTATTATGAGAGCTACGAGTGGAAATGAAAACAAATATTTAACACACGAAGCAAAGCTCGACAAGCATGAGCTTCTCTAAATACTATATACTGTTACTTTTATTTCTCTATGCTTTTAGTATAGGGAAGTATTGATTCCATTAAAATTAAAATTTTGATATAAAATAGACATTTGGATCTCCAGGCACACAAAAACGTGTTTTTTTACAATGTTCGTCTATAGGTGAGTTTGTGTGTGCGCCCCATAACTCTTGAACGGGTCTGATTTAATTAGTTTCGTAATGTGGGGCTGTATTTGTGCGTGTGATTTCATTAAAATCGAGATTTTGATATAAATAGATATTTTGGATCTGCAGACACTTAAAAAAGTGATTTTTACAAAATGTCTGTCTCTGGCTGGGTTTGTGTGAGCGCCGCATAACTCCCAAACAGATGGTCCGATTTTAATCAGCTTCGTAATATGGGAGTGTATTTGTGTATGCAATTTTATTAAAATGGAGCATTTGATGTAAAATACAAAGTTTGCGTCGCCAGGCGCTGAAAAAGTTGTTTTTACAAAATCTCTATCTGTGGAAGAGTTTGTGTGCGAGTTCCATAACTCCCAAGCTAGTTATGTAGGGGTATATCGAAATGTCATTGAGAAAATAAGCTAAAAAAATTTGTACCAAAAGCAGAAGTTAGATTACGTTTGTTGCTGAAATTTTTTCAGATGTAAAGTTTTAAGAATCGGAAAACGGAATCTAATAGAACACCGTAGGGCAAACGCAATACTTTTTCCGAACTTTATAGCTTATAAATGGTGGCCGCTACGATATTTTGAAAAATTTTGACTTTGACGTTATAAGTAAAAATTATTTCAATATTTGGAAATGTTCATAAATGCATTTTTTTTAAATTGGCCTTACGGTTATTTTTAACTTTTGTAGACTCTTAAACATAGATATGAGCTTACAGTTTGGTTCGTATCCCAGCTCGCTAATTTCTCTGGGACGTCTTCTATAAATATTGTTTATTATATTGTATTTAATTTTTCTTTGGCCAGATCATTAATATACAATTGTTATACATAGCAGTATAATTGAATAAACAAATAACATAAAATAACATAGTATGTAAGGTTCGGTAGCACCTTATCTGCGCATTATATCAGTAAATTAAAGCATTATTGTTTAAATTGATCGCTTAATGATGGTGCTACTTGTCTGAGGGGTTGTTTTGTGGTGAAAGTGACCTATACTCGTTTTCGTCATGGGTGTGGCAGTTATATTTTTAATCTAGAGCGGCTCCATCACAGTTGATGACATTACCAGAAATATTCAAGATTTTGACATTTTCTAACAATTAATGTTCAAAAACTACACGATTTTTTTAAAATTCTATAGGCTAATAGAACTAGGGACGCGATTCAGTGTAGTTTTTATGACAGTTCGTTAATTTCTGTGTGACGCTTTCTATGCGTTTTTGAAAATTGAAAATTCACGGATCTGTATTTAATAAACGGGGAACTGTAGAAAAATTAGGTTTAAGCTAAATTGCACATGACTGAATGAAATGTAATGTAATAGTTAGAAAAGTATTTTTTTTTCTTCGATTTTGGTTTTTGTAACTCCATGAAATCAGTTCTCAAAACCCATTTTTCCCCGGATTCTGTATAACGAAGGCCAAAAGTTTTTCAGTCCTGGGCAGCTAAGGATTGTAGCACGCATGTCTTTTTTCAGTTATACAGTTCTAGTTTCAGCATGTTCTATAAAGATTTTAATTCAATATTATTTTTTACTGGTATTTATAGATCCATCATAAAACATCAATTATGCCATCTTAAATGACGTTTCGTTTGAGGTTAGATTGTATCAAGATAGTTAAAATATGCTTTTTACAATCCATAGCCGCCCAGAAATGAAAGACTTTTTGGACACTCCTTATCGAATAGTGGTTTCGATGTGCTTCCCAATGTAGAGTTATATCAAAAATTCATCGGAGAAATATACTAAAAATCCGACATTGGTTGTTTTTTGGTCGTTATTTTTTGGGAAGCGAATTGTCTACATTTGAAATAGGAATCTTATAGAAGACTTTATGCCAAGTCCAACTCTTTTTTTCTAAACTTTCTAGCTCTAAATGGCGGCCGCTACATTTTTTTGAAAATTTTGACTTTAGCGCCTTATTACTCAAAAACGTCGTCGACGCATTATAGCGCTGTTTTGTGACTTGCATATTCGCCACTACTACAAGCATCTTTAATTTTGTGGTTGAATGTAGATATTACATACCGAATAGAAACTTTCAATGACATAGGGCGTTAGCATGGAAAATTGCATTTATTCAATTTACTGCTTCCCCTGTACACCTGCAAGAGGATAATGCTATCAATCGATAGGAATTAACTGTACCTTATTAATGGCATTAATACTACTAATTTAATAGTTTTCTTTAAATAAGAAAAGCATATTTTCTAATTTCCTACAAGTATAAGAGATTTATAGAAAAAATAATCAACGATAAACAATGTTTATTGGAAATTTTTGAGATACAGGTTGTTAACGATTTGGGGAAAAATCGTGTTGTTTCCAAATATTTCTAGAAAGGCTTTTTCAAACATCTTCAAATTTGGCACAACGATTGAGTAAGTCGATCTTTATCATTGGCACATTACATATTCGAAATATCTCAACCATTAGCATAGATGTAGCGGTATACTAATTTTAAAAATTCTGTAAACTCGACGGCACTGGATTCCACCCGATTTATTATTTCTTTCTATATTACTGTTCTATTCCAGAAACTAAAGCAGTCTTTTATTTTTTTCGAAAAATGCGTCTTTTTCATGAAAACACTAACTAGTTCAAGGCACGTTATGCGAAAAGCGTTTGTCAACCCATGTTTATATAAAACTTTCTGCTTGTTTTTGGATGTTGTACCAGCTGGTGAATTTTGGAACACTTATTGTAGAACACCCTGTATAGGAAGCAGATAATTGAGTAAATGTGATTTCCATGTTAGCGCCATATGTTCCGCACTGAAAGTTTTCACTCGGTATAAAAAGTGCTTTATTTATAAATTTTGCGTTTTCCGGATTATGCGAATTTTCGAAGATCCAGAACACTTCCGGAACATGACAACCAGGTATTACTGTAACAACAGCTACTACTATTAAATATTCTACAAACTTGTTGATCTTTATACATGTTAGAAGCAAACTGTTATATTGAAAAAAAAACACGGTTTTGACAACAGAAAAATGAGTTAATTTTCGGTTTTTCAAAAATTCATAACAGCCGCCACAGACAAAATAGTGGACTGGGACACCAACTGCATTTTAGCTCATACCTAGCTTTATTAACCTATAGAATTAAACAAAATCGTGTGACTATTTTTTAAACAATGCTTTTTCGAAGAGTCAAAATTTTGACGTTTTTTTACTTTGCATTTTTAGTACTTCTGAAAGTTCTCGTAGCATGTAACATTTTGTACCTCTAGCACACACATCTGTACGTACTTTACGTGGCGCAAACATTAAGTGGTAGGTACGTAACTACATATAATAAACAGTAAAATTTACGCCGACAAGTACCACAATTGCACTGAATTAGTGTCAATGATTTCATAATTATGTTGCAGTTTTTTAAAAACCCGGAGCGGATTAACAGTAAAATCCGATTAACGCGGACTGGTTAAACTTTAAGGCTTTAATGCAGTTTATAATTTTCGCAAATTGTTGAAATATTTCGTTCTCACTTACACCTTTATTGAATAATATCTATTATTGTCGTTTCTCATGTTATACCATGTTTCCACTTGAAAGTAAAAGTAACATTTTTATTTGCGTACTGTTAAACCGCAATTCTTAATGTTTTGTAAACACTTTGAATGCATTTAACTTGTCGTAGAAAGTTATGGAAGGTATACTTACTTAATAATGATACTGTAAATTACTTACATGAAAGGAAACAACAAAATTGGAACAAGCTTAAAACGATATAAATATACCGTGACTCACGAACCGAACCAGCAGAACAAGAACAAACAAAAAATATAATAAATATGCTATAAAAATATAAATATGTAACAACTAAAACATTTTAATTGACGCATTTTAAATATGAAAGACATATTTTTTTACCATAAGTTCAAGTTTATTGCGTTAGAAGAAATTACTGTGTACTCAAAAGAAAACAGAACGTTAAAAATTTAATGCAGTACAGAAAATCTCAAAATCATTAACTTTAGTGTGAAACACTAATTGGAGACAGTGGTTTAGAAATTTTAAGTAACAGAATTTATAACTAAATATGTTCTCCAATGATGTGAAGAGTGTTATGTTTGACGTCGGATAAACGGCGGTTATTCCATAATTAACATGAATTTATGGTTAAATCACTTTTTTTATTTAAAAGTACAGGCAGTTAAACAACGTTAATTTTAACTAAATAATATTTCCTCTAATAAAAAAATGTGTTAAAGGCTTTTTACCCAAGTATCTTGACCAAATGATCTTGTAAAACTGGCACGCATGTATTATAAAAAGCTTAGGTAAAAATAATAAAATTAGAGCGTTTGACGCAAACCTAGTAATAAGTTTAATAATAATAATTTTAGATTAACGCGTGTGCGAATCTTGTCGGTTTACGAATCCAAGGCGAGTTTACGGTATCACACATTCTTAACCCAGATAGAACCGGAACTAATGATAATGATACAAGCATGAACTTTTTCGTGACACTATTGTATTATGAAACTAATAAAACAGATACTTATCTGCTCATACTTTTAGCGTCTTTATTTTAGTAAATAGTTCAACAACACTTAATAAATGTTACGTTAACGTCATGGGTAAATGAACTAGTGTCTTGGTTTACTACCATCCATTTCATAAGCAATTTCGTTTTCATCATCTAAGCTGTCAAAACGTTTTCATGCTTTATTATTGCTTATTTTAAAAGTAAGTACATAATATTTAGACAAATTTCTTGTTAACATTCACCCACTGTTATCATTTTGTACTATTTCATACTTACACTAATAGAAAGTATTGATGTGGTAAAAAAAATTACTTCCCAGGATTAATGAAGTTTGTGTTTTGGAGTTGAAAAGCTTAAATTGGCATAGAAACTGTTTTTAAATATGCCGTCTGTCTATAAAGTACTGCCCCCCCCCCCCCCCAACTAACTAACATTTGAACGACTTGATATTTGTGCTTTAATGGGAAATTAAATACTATTTTTTAGCCAATAATTAAATTTTGTATCATTCAAAATGGCGGCTGGACGCCATTTACATTTTTTTAAATAAAAGGGGGGTCGAGTGACACTTCATTTGAAAGGTCTTTTAGTTCGGCGTCTGATCTTAGAGTTTCAAAGTTTAAACAAATGGACTCACTCAATTCAAAATTGTTTATATTCTTTTGTTCAGTAGTCCACTTTTTCATTTGCAGGACAAAATTTTTCCAGAATTATCTCAGGTGGCTGGAAATAATATTGAAAACTTTATGTTCTAACAAGACGGTGCGCCGCCTTATTGTTATAGGCCTGTTTCTGACTTTTTCAACGGGCATTTTCCTGGAAGATGGATTGGTAAGCGGGGGCCTGTAGAATAGCCGGCTCGCTCCCCAGTTTTAACCCCTTTAAATTTCTTTCTATGGGAATATCTGAAATCGAAAGTGTACAGAACCCGTCCAAAAACATTTGAAGAACTGGAGCAACGCATTACAGAAGATATCACTCCAGAAACTTATGAAAATGTAAGGCAGGAATTTCATAACCGACTTTTTATGTGCCAAGAAGTGAATGGTGAACATTTTAAACACTAGTTTTAATTTCCTTTTGCTCCAATTCTTAGCTTTTTTTAATAGACTTATTTATCTTCAAATGTTTGTCATTTTGTTATGGCTGAATATTTTTCTCTAGGATCCGGCGCAGAACTAAAAGACCTTTCAAATGAGGTGTCACTCTACCCTCCTTTTTATTTAAAAAAAAATCTAAAATGATAAAAAATATAATTATGGGCTAAAAGGCAGTATTTAATTTCCCATTACAGCGCGTTAAATTTTGTGGTAAACTATCAATCCGTTCAAAAGTTAGTTGAGGGGGGAGTTACTTTATGGACACAGTGTATATTTCTGTCATTCTAAAATACAGAATTTAAGTATATTTTGGTAAATGCTAAATATAGCCACAAAAAGGTTTTTTATTTTCAATAACTAAAATCATGCTTGATTTGCGTACGCAGCGTGTTAAACTATCAACCACGTATACAGGGTTGCTATTATAGTATGTAAAACCCACGATAAAACCAAAGTTTCTTCTTCTTCTTCTTCATTTTGACTAGTTTTGCCTGTTGAACTTTGATAACATTTACCAGCTGTCTCTCCATCTTTTGTTGGGACGTCCCTATACTGCTTCTTCCTTGGGGTTGGCTGTCTCGTACTAGTTTTACTAGTCTGTCGTTATCCATTCTTGACACGTGGCTATCCCAGTTTTGTCGTCTGGCGTTAACCCATTCCGTTATTGGTTGTATTTTACATGCTTCTCGTATGTTATTATTTTGTTCTCTGTCTAGCCTTGTCTTTGCCGTTATTCTTCTTAGTATTGACATCTCCGCCACTTGCATCCGTCGTTTTTGCAGGTTTTGCCCTGGTTTCCATGGCGTATGTCATGAAGAGTCTTACCGCTCGCGCTTCTTTGAATTCGTGCCTTCGTTTCCAGCCTTAAATGTTTGTTTTTCTATATCGTATGGTTTAGGCATCTTTCTATTTTTTCTGTTTTCATTATCTGCTCTCTTAGTTCCTTGTATCAGTTTTCGTGGTTTATTATTTTCATTCGTAAGTACTTTATGTCCATTATTTGTTCGATGAGACGGTTCTCTACCATCAGTTTGCACCGTATTGGTTCTTTTATACACCTAACATTAAGAAACTTTAGACATTAAGTTGTAGAACAGAGCATCTAGGGAGTACGTTTATGTTCATGTAATTTAAGTAAGGTTTGGAGCGGAATGTTGAATTTAAGGCTCAGAACCGGGTATGTCAAAATAGATTGGTTCTAGTATCTAACATTAACGTCTGATGTCAATCAGAATTAGTAGTAGTATTAAAAGGTTCGTAAACATTTACAAGGAAGTGTATACGCCAGAAAACAACAACAATTACCAGAAGCGGGAAACATAATACCTACCATGGAACAGGAAATAGCATTCACAGACAGACACAGATTGACAGTGCGGAAAATCAGAGAAAATCCACAAGGTTTCTAATTGCAACTGGAGGAAAATGAAAAAAACCTTTCTCCGCGTTACGATAATCTAGCACATACCCACGTTCCAGCACTACACATAGAAGCTTACTTAGAAGACCTAGGGAAAGAAGAATTTTGAGGAAGAGCCGAATCAACAGCAGCGGCACAGAAATACTAAAAGCGTCGATAGAATCACTCTACGAAGCAGAATAAGAATACCCTACAGAACATCAGCAGACGGTTTCAGAAACCATTATGGCAGCAGCATAGCCAAAGAAGAAACGGAGTCTATAAGAAGTGCGAATGGACATCAAGAATCAGATATTGGTCACATATTCTAAGCAATGAGCAATGGACAACAAGAAAAGAAGATAAACGAAGAGAGCGAAGAAGAATATACACACTGGTTGACGAGTCGTATCAAGAATCGATTGAAGAAGAAGAACAGGCTAACAGGGAAGAGGAGGCAGAAAGGCGGTGAGGAAGGTTGAGAAAACAAGGGAGGAATAACGAAAAACGTACCAGTGGGGGAAAAGCGATGAATATATCTGTCATCCGCAAAAGGGAAATTTTAAACAGAAGGAAGTACAATCTAACTGCTGGAACCTTAATATTAAGTAGTAATAAAGTTTAAACAAATTTTCGGGGTAAATTTTAAGTTTATTAACTATTAGAAAATTAAGATATTTTCAATGTGTAATCTTAGAATAACAGATAAGTATGACATGAGAATTATGTGCAACTTTGACATCAAAGTTCATTAGGGTAAGTTGCATAATTGCGTAACGGTCTCGGTTACGTACTCAAAACACCCATTGATGCGTAGCTTACTAACTACCCGGTGTTGCAGCAGCGGTGTCTTGCGGTATGCATTGCAGATCTTCTAATGTAATTATATTATTCAGTTTTTGTGTTAGGATTCTGGTTGTTAATTTCAGTGTAGTATTGAGCAGGTTTTTCTTCTGTAATTTTCCGGTAGTTTTTTGTCGCCTTTCTTGAATATAGGTTATTAGTGTATTCGTTCTCTGTTCATTCGGTATTTTTTGCGTGTTCATGACCTTTTGCGGTAATTTTGTTAGTTCGTTAATTAACTCTTTACCTCCGTACTTCAGCAACTTATTGGTGATACCATCCTCACCAGGGAACTTCCTATTTTTTAGCTTTTTCACTGCATGCTGCATCTTTTCTGGTGTTATTTCTATTTCTGTGTCGTCTGTACGCTTTCTTTCTCTTCTTTTTCTATTTGTTTTTCACTATGGTTTTTCGCTGAAAATAATTGGCGAAAGTATCTTGTCCATTCTGCAATTCCTATCTGTTGTGTTTCTATGTATTTTTTCGTGTACTCAACGGCAAAGAACGTCTTTTCTTAATAGAAAACAGTAAAGAAAAGTGCCACTTTTCTTCATCGCAACGACCTAGCAACACTTTCCTACATAGCAACGACCACACTTTATTCATTCAACTTATTAGTATAAATATTAGATATACAATTATTCAAATTATTAAATGTTATGCCACTGACTGGAAATCAGAAACTGAGGAAGTGCTAACTCTTTCGCTTGATACTGCTGTTGACTGGGGATAAGAAATTGCGATAGAAGAAGGTTGCTCATCAACATTCTGCCGGCAGTTAAAAATTCTTCTTGAAGTCTTTAATTTATTCTCGATACTCTCCTCAACATATCCCTCGGCGACTGTGCTTAAACGCCATCCTCCATGCCTTTTCAAAATTTGGATGTCAGCCCCGCTGTCTGCAAGTAAAGTCGCAGAAGTCCTTCGGAAACAATGTCCGCTATAACTATTGACGTTTCGAAGTTTCAAATATTCTGCAATTTTGCTTGGCATACTGTAGAAAGTATTAATACCAACTGGCTGCACAGTACATCTGCCTTTACGGTAACATATGAATAACCTACGATGGTCAACAATTCTTGGTATTAAACTGAAATATTTTCGATATAATGCTATTCTATTGATATTTCCTACTGAAGTAACTGTAAAGACACGTTTGCTCTTCGTTTTTGTGTCGTGTAATGTTACCACCAAAACAGATCCGGCATCTTCTATGTCATCAACTTTCAACATACCCAGTTCATCACTGCGACATGCCCCATGCAGAGCAAAAATTAATATTACTTTGATCAAAAGGAAGGAATCATCAGGAGCTTTAGTTAAAAAAGTTATCACATTATCCATCGTCAAAACATTAGATTTTTGCAACATATCCGTCATTTTGACGTTTTAGGTATGCAAGCAACTTTCTATATACAGAAATGAGCACATTTTCATTAATTTGCAATATGCTTTTCAACATCGAATAAACCGACCACAATGTTGAAGATTTAAGAGTTTTAGCCTACAACAATACGTAAAAACTAGTATTGGAAAGTAATATAATTAATAAGTAAGACTAATCTTCTCAAAAAAATAAGCTACTAAAATATCTTCATTAATTCCGTCCACTTTCTTCTCCATTCTCCGCCGACAAAATGCCTTCTAACATTTTTCGTATTTCTCACTTGACTTTGTGGGGAGTAAATTTAAGGTCGCTTCTGCAACTGCTTTTAAAATATCAGAATAATCTGCATTTGATTGATTCATTTCGCAAAATTAAAAAACCTCGTTTAATTACTCGTTTTTGCGATGTTTTGTTACCATGTCAACAACACATAGATCTTAGATAGCTTCTTTCATTAAAAATATTTTATGCCAAATTTTAAATTTATTATTTACTAGTTGTATTTTATTTAATTTTTTTTTATAAAGTACACGAAAAAATAGCATGTTCTACTTGTAAGAACAGTGCGTTTTCCAGCTCGGTAAAAATCAATCCACTCGCTCGCTTCGCTCGCTCGTGAATTAAACATTTGCACTCGCTGGAAAACTACCACTTTTCTTTACTTGTAAAAAAATCTACTATTTTAGTTTTCGTTTTCTGATTTCGTATTAGCTTCCATGTTTGTTGTTGTACTCCATAGAAATCTCTTTCTATATTACTTGAAAATTTAGATGTTTTTTTACAACAGAAATTGGATCAGATACATAAGTAACACATAACTTACTCTTTCATCATCTCTTAGTAATTACTAGCAACTAACTCTAACTTATTACAGATTATGACATTGTTCATAAATACCTGCTAATAGATCACTGTATAGTTTGAGAAAGAGCTTTCTTTGCAAAAAATTCTGTATTTTTTCTTGCTGATCGATTTCTACGAATAAAGGCGAATTTATTTTTAATTACATGCAAACATTTCGAGACCAATCCAGCAGAGGAAACATTCAGAGTTACCTAAAAAACGGGGGGGGGGGGCGAAGCTTATTAATTAAGCCAGTTTAAGATGAAAATCGTAACAAGTAGGGAGGTACTTGTTCTGGGATTTTATTACAGCGTAACACGTTAATACTGAAATATTATAGAAAACATCACAGCTAACTATTTCTCAGATATAGAAAAGTCCGGCCAAGTGCTTTGCTCATACTTTTTATGTAAGTTATATAATTAAAAAGATGAATGTAGACAAAATGAAGGAAGGCACTTTGACTGGATTTTAATATACTTTTATACAAAATAATTACTTTTGTACTTATAATCACAACAATTACAGCACATCTAACTAAGAACTGTTTTTAGTTGTAGGGTATTTAAATATAAAACCCTGCTAATCCCTTATTGCAAGAACAATTAAACCACTTGCTGGGTAGAAATTTTAGTGTCGTGCGGTACATAGCTACAAGATCAATTTTGACTATTTACTACGTGTTTCGCAATCTACTTCACCTATTTTGAAGTTATCATTGATGCCCTTATGCTGACTATGTTACTACGGAAAATTATTTTAGAAAAAAAATCGATTTTTTGATGTTTTCGAAAAAGGTGCCTCACGTATAAATAACAACGAAAAACGGAAGGAAAATTCGTTTTCCAAAATAAGGCAAAGGGGAGAAAAACTAACCCTCTTAAAAATTGATGCAACTAAAAATTAAGTTTTAAACCTGATTCTACTGTTATTCATGAGCAACTTAGCTTAAACAGAAATTTTTTAACGTCTCCCGCTTATTAAAGAAAGAGAGGCATGAATTTTCGGAACGACACTTCATAGAGAGCGTCACAGAAAAATTAATGGATTAGTACATAAACCAAATTGTAGCTCATTTCTAGCATTATTAGTCTATAAAATAAAAAAATAATTTTTGGCCAGTTTTGGACCAGTATGTTTTTTAAGATGTCAAAATTTTGATATTTGTTCATTTCACAGTTTCAGTAGTTTTAATAATTATAGTAACTTGTAACATTGCGTATCTTAAGGATATTTTCAATACCAAATTTTATCCAAATCTAATAACTCATTTTTGACTAAATACGCGTTAAAACTCAAACTTGCAAACATTCATAGAGGGCGTCACAATTTGCGAGCTTGAATACGAACCAAATTGTAGCCTGATTTATAGCTCTAGAAACTTACAAAAATTTCAAAAAATCTTGTCGCTTATATTTGAGCAATATTTTTTGAAAGTTTCAGAAATTTTGAAATTTTTTTTATTAGAAAGTTCGGAAAAAAGAGTCTTCTGTTAGATTTTGTTTCTAAATTTATAAACTTTGGTTTGAGAAAAAAGCTACCAAAAAAAGATGTCTAACTTCCGCTTCCGGTTTCGGATTTTTACTAAAAGCTTATTTTCTTGGTTAATTTTTGATGAACTCAATTTTTTCCTATACTAAAAGTATAGGAAAGTAAAAATTGAATAGCACTTCACAATATTCGCTTGTATTTCTTCTGTATATATGAAAAATTTTACTTTTCCATCTCTAAATGGTAAAAGTAAATATCTAATGCCATAAAAATCTTATAAGTATTCAATTTAAATTTTCCTAAACTACCAAATAATTAATAAAATCATTTTCAATTATTTTATTTGAGTTTTTGTACTCTGAACATCATAATGAATCTTGAGCATACAGTTGAAGATTTGATTTGGTAATCTCAGAATTTGTGTAATCAGTAGGACAAAATTGGCAAAGAAAAACAATTTTTACTAAATTTTAACAAAATTTACCGTTGGCGACAACTACTATTAGGGAAAATTGATGTAGTTTAAGGTATTAAACGTGCAGGTTTATTAAAAGATTTAAAACTAAAAACAACGTGATTGTGATATTACGGTTAATTAAGGTTTTATATACTGCAACATTTTATACATTGAAATTGATGATATACTTTGACGTCCGTTCTTTATGTTGTGGAATACTACACACTAAGTAATACAAAGACAATGTGACTATTATAATGACGTAATTTAATATTTTGCTTTTCAGGATACACATAATTAAAGTAGACTTATCTTGTATACGTAATAAATTTGGTATCAACGAATTGTAAAAGCCAACAAAAAAACAGGTAACGAAAAGTATTACATCAAAGTGGAATAGTAGGCTTGCTTTTACACACAGTAGAGTATTTTAGGTTGCCATAAGCACAGCATATTGTATTCATCACCTAATTTCAAGTGTTTGTTGCTATTTTTCAAACTTGAAGACATAATCTCTGCACCAGCTTTAATTATTAGTAGCATTGTAATTTCTGCTACATTTTAATTTTAATGTGCGTTTCGTATATTTTTTTAGCTGAAACTCAAGAAATATTTATTGTTTAAGAATTAATCAGAAATGATTATCTTTATCTAAAATACTTAATTACTTTAACAATATTTATTTATTTTAACCTTATACGTATTTCGGCATGTTTACATGCCATTGTCAGAGGTTATATTAGAAAGTAAACAGTTAGTGTTGTTATAGCAATAGAACTTGGTGACTTGATCTCGGTAATCGTCTGCAGATGACTTGATTTCTTATTCCAAAATGTCCAATAGAGAAGAATTTAAGAGATCAATTTGCTCATTCATTAACGATGCAGTTTTTAAATGTTTGTGAATTTCAAAAGTTTCTAGTATATCTAATTTACGTCTATCATCACAAAAGTATAAACATTTTATAGTGTTATTAGATGTCATTAAATTACTGTGTTCTAGTAAGTATTTAGCGTAATTGGATTTATGTGGGTGTTTGTATTTGTAACAACGTACGTGTTCTATACCTAATATCAAAATTTCTAATTGTCTGGCCTATATAAACCGAATTACAATGCAAACAATTTAATTTGTAAATGCGTGATTTTAGCAAATCGTCTGTTTTTAATTTTGCATTAAACAAACTGTTTAAGATGTTTCTAGTTGTTTTAAAACTTACTTTATATTTATTTGTATTTACTTTATATTATTTACAAATGAAATTGTTTATATTGTAATTCGGTTTATATAGGCCAGACAATTAGAAATTTTGATATTAGGTATAAAGAACACGTACGTTGTTTAATATACAAACACCCACATAAATCTAATTACGCTAAACACTAACTAGAACACAATTATTCAATGGCATCTAATAATACTATAAAATGCTTACGCTTTTGTGATGATAAACATAAATTCGAGCATAAATTAGATGTACTAGAAGGTTTTAAAATTTTAGACATTTAAAAACTGTACCGTTAATGAATGAGCAAATTGATCTCTTAAATTCTCCTCTATTGGACATTTTGGAATAAGAAATCAAGTCATCTACAGACGCTTACCGAGATCAAGTCACCAAGTTCTATTGCTATAACATCACTAACTGTTTACTTTCTAATATAACCTCTGACAATGGCATGTAAACATGCCGAAATACGTATAAGGTTAAAATAAATAAATATTGTTAAAGTAATTAATAATAAGACAACTATTTCAAATTCATAAATCATAAATCACACAAATTCATATTAAACATCAATAATTTAAAATTTAATCAATTCATTTACCTACATGCAGTCCAATACACTTGCAATAAATTAATGTATGATTACAGGCGCCAGAGGAAAGAAGAAGAAGAAGAAGAAGGCTATCGTCAAACTGCTACTCCTGGGATTGATTATAAAAGCAAAAATAACTCTTCTTTTAAAAGTTCTTGCTGCAAAATTACAAATAAAATTTCTGTTGATTGCTTTGGCAAACTTGCTACTAAATCTTGCACGCTTCTGGTGGGATTTGAAAAAAGGACATGGACATGAACAACCACAGAAGGTTATCTATTACGAACACGCCCAACATCAACATCACTACGATGGAGGGGAAGACTGGGAAGGCAGTCATGGGGGAGGAGGAGGATATTGGGGAAGAGCATATGAAAACGAAGAAACGGGAGAGAAGAGTGCTCAAGATATAGCTTATTCTAAACAAATACCCAAGGGAACTACTTATAGTAAGATTGACGACAAACCGAATATATCGTGGAATCCATGGGGGTAAAACTTAGATTTTGGACAACAAGCCATTTTATTAATTTATAAATTTGCTCTTCCGTGAATAATTGTATGGTTATATTTGATTGAACTGATCTTTAAATTTTTTCGATATATACAAATTTATTTTTTTTTTGTAATAAAGAGCAATTATTATTTGCGTTTTTTTATAACAGTAAGACGTTTACAGAAAAATGACGCTACTAACACTAGATTTAGAAATACTTTTAAGCGAAAAATTAAGCATTTCTTAAAATTACTTGTTCTAAAACAGTCGTTTATGCAATTACAAGTTGTTTATAGAGTATAATAAATAATCTAAACATTGAATTGCAGATTTATAGGTCTAGTTCTGTTAAAAATCGACTGATTGCATTAATAATGTTGTTTTATTTAGGTTTTAATAATTTATTAGCATGTATGATTAAAATTGTTTATTTATTGATTTTGTTTGTCATTATTGTGTAGAAATATTTTTTGTAATTATTATTTTTACCGATTAACAGACACCAGCCCAGCATGTACCTATAGTTAGATAATTGTTAAAAAAAGCATAATTGCTTCTGCAAGTTAATTTGTTCCAATCTACTAATTTATTGTTCAAATTTGTTTGTAGGGTTCCCATTAGGTATCTGTTTACGCTGCACATAAGCATGGTGAATACATTTTGTTGGATTCCATTAAGTAGATTTAGGCTTAATGATTGTAAAAGATAATTGTGCATAAGCTTTGTTTAATTGCATTAATTTGAGTAGCTAGTCACAAAGATGTAAGATAGGTAAAGTAAGTATTAGAAGTACTTGTTTGTTTTATGTTATGATTTTTTGTAACCATGTTTTGATTAGTTATTTATCAATATTGTTTGTATCTATATACTATTTATTTATTTATTACGATACTTAATATATTGATCAATCTTGTAAATTTAGACTAGCGTTTCTCTGAAATAAATAAATATTACAAGGTGAATAGCTGAAATTTGAAAAATTTTAGTTGCTTCCATATCTAAAGAAAACGATTGTTAGTGCAATACTTTTATACAAAGTATAATGAGAACAAAATAATAGGAACTATTATAGCAGACATTTTCATCACACAAAGTAGTGTGCAGTCAATACAAAATGCTATTAACATAAAACGCAAGGCAAATTGTTACGACCCTTTTCTGAAGTATTGACGAAGCAATAATAACAATAATATTTATTGTAGATTTGTTGCTGTGGTTCACAATGATTAACAAAGGCATCGTGTTTTCGAAAATATAACCTTTTATTAAATAAGTATTAACTGTCATTCTGGTAACATGACATAATAAGTAATAACATAATAAATCCTTAAATTTGCCAGTAATTGTGGGTCTGGTAACGTAGCCAACACCTCCTCTATTAGAAATAATTTAAATGTTTGTGAAAGTCTTCTTGTTCTGGTTGCCCTGGTTGGCACAACTGCAACTTCTTAAGGCTGCTGTAGGGGACGAATTGGATCAGGAATTTCATTAATCTGGTACAGTTTGCAAAACCGATGGGGTAACCTGCAAGTCAAACGTGTCCAGCAGTACAACCAGGTGCTGAGTTGGACTTGAAAGATAGTCCAGATTCTGCAACACGTAGCCGTAACAGATTAGCATGAGATCTTATCAACTTCCCTTCGACAAGCACATTGTAGACAACTTTACTAACTCGTTCAGTAATACTGCGTGGTGTTCAACGTAGTGTATGTTTAGTGTACATTTTTGCATAAACAATGTCTCCAGGATTAAAGTGTCTTGCTTTTGCATCATGTTTGCGGTTACCACTAGTTATCTTGGTTCTTGCAAGGTTCAACTGCATCTGTAGGTTTATTTGGACGCAAAAGATCTATTTTAGTACGAATATGTCTTCCCACAAGCATTTCAGCTGGTGACTTGCAATCGATTGCACTGCGATTGTATGTTTAATTGATTTTTCCACTTTGAGCTTATTTAGTGTTCTCTTTAACGTCTCCACAAAGAGTTCGGCCTGCTCATTTGACTGAAGATTGTTACGGTTCAATTTTTTAGATTTATTTTACTCTTGGTAAGTTAAGTGACCCTCTGTATATTTCTGTTATTTTGGTTGTTTGCACTTTAGTAATTTTCGATTTACTAGTGTTGTTTTCCCCGCTTTCCATGTCAAGTTCTTGAGTTTCTGGTTAAGTCAAGGATACTTGGAAAGGTTTTGATAATCAGTTCGTTACTTGCTCTTTAATTTTATGCATGAAATGTTCAAACTGTCTGTTGGAGTTTTGGGAGTTTTTCTGAAAATTTTTAATTAATCACCTAATTTTGTTAAAGTAATTTAGAAAATTCCTTACATTTATGAAACTAGATATTGTTTGAACTTTAGATTTTGGATAATTCTTGTCTCAAAAACCTTTTAGGTATTTTTGAACTTCATGTCTTCCTGAGTCTTGAATTTTGTAATTATAACAAATTATTATCTGTTTAAAGCTTTGATTTACCTTAATTTGTAGGGCACCAATACCCAAAGTAGTTTTTTATTTTTGTCATTTTAGTCAGTTATTTTAGATTTTATAGGTTTTTCTCTGATAGTTTTTTGAAATAATTCAGCGATTTATTCAAAATTTGTAATTTATATTTATTTAAACGTTTAAGGTTGTTTTTTTTTTGGGCAGTTACAAAACTTGCAAACGATTTGATACATTTATTTAACATATTATTACAGGTCGTTAGTTAGTATATGATTTGTTTATGAGCTCACGCAAGACATTGGTTTAATTGCAACAACTAAGTTTTGTTATTAGTCAATTTAATTGGATATTACCATCCATTTCTGCGTTTTGCTAGTGTTTTCTTGTATAGAAAAAAAGGATACTTGATTATTTGGGTTTTAATTACAGTTTGTTTGCATATAACTGATGATACAATTTTACGTAATTACTATTGTTTTGCTGAATTATCTACAATATTGTTTTACAGTTTTACGTTATAATAGTTATATATTTTTTTTATTATTTATTGGTTTTGATTACATTTATTTAGCAATAATGTTGTTAGATATATTTATTTGATTTGGCCACAAAGTTTGTTTTGCGATTTTAGTTTTTTTTTTCTATTGATTAGTTATACAGTCTCTTATTTAATAAATCTGTTGGTGTTATTTGTTACATATTGTTGTTCGTTATTTTGTTGTTGTGTCAGATGAGATTCATTTGATATTATTACCTTCATAGGACCAACACAAAATTTACACAAAATTGTTTGCACATTAGTGCTATAGTAGCTGGTGATGTGATTAATTTCAGATTGTCAGGAAGGTGTTCGAGCGGGGGTAGTATTTTAACGTTACTTTGTTTGATCTTCATCTCACACGTAATTTATTCATCAAACGCTGTAAATATTATTTATTATACTACTAGCAATAAGAACTATACTTATCGCAACAACTTTAACACAATTGTCTTAAAATAAGTTAGACCGAACAGTGACGAACGGTAGGGTTGAGTGCATGGACAAAGACGAACTCTCTGTATACCTTGTTGTTCGAGCTATACATACCTTACTGTTACTCCAGGAAGTTATGCACACGTGTGCCCCAGAAAGTAGAAATTCAAAAAATCATCTAATGATAAGATAAGCCTCCCTGGGAACGGGGCCATGCAAGTGTTATATCTTTGTGAAATGTTTTCTGTAGTAAATCACTTTCTGAGCATGGGAAAATGCACTTTTAAGTCACTATGTGACAATATTAAATAATTAGAGAAAATTCATCAACAATAACCAAAAAAATTCTAAACTACAGGTGCCCGCAAAGTCAATGTGTAATCTTTCCTATGGGTTAACATAAGTAGGCCATGATGCTAGTAAGTTTGTGGTGGTAGATGATTTGGCTGCACTAGCACATTTTTTGCATTGTGAAACATAATTTTCTTGTATTGACGTATCTGTAATTTGATGTGGTTGCCGCGGCCGCTAACTTGTATTGATGCATTTTATAACAGCTTGCATTAGTTCGTCTTTTTTCTTTGTTTTACTACAAATCATTTAATGGGCAACTAATATTATTTCTAGTAAATCATTCAATACTCTGCAATCAGCTACTTCCATTTGGATAGATGTTATGACACAATTTTTGATCCAGCTAGTGTCTGTGAGCGAGAACCATGACGTACCTATGGCTTTTTGTGATCCATCTTTTTTTTTTAATTTTTTGATGCCAGTTCAGCACTTGTGCTATGCATGGCATTGTTAATATATAAGATGTAACTTATAATAACATTAAATCACTATTTTACACTATTTTAATGTATATATTAGTCTGATATCTGCTGCTTAATTCAGATTATCATCGATTTTAAATATCGCACACTTGTTTGGAAAATATGGTTCACTTGTGTAGATCATTCATTATCGCTACTGTCACTCATCCAGATATCAACCGGTAGCTTCCTTTTTAATCTAGTTGTGATCCATCTGAAAACTGATAAAGAATGCAGGCACTAATTCCATAACTTGAAGCGTTTGCTGCTACTGTTATGTTCAACTCTGGGGTATAATGTGTTAAAAGAAGATCTGCTCTCAGTATAAATTTTAAATCTTCAAAAAATTTCTGGCACTTGCCTGTCCAATTTTATCACCCAGATATGATCTATGAGCATCAGTTGGTAAAGGCATGTTCGTGATTGCTTCAATTCGTGTTGGATCTGATCGCATTCCTGATTTATCTATGACATTACATTAATTTTATAAATGAGCACCAACACCGATTATGTTACATTTAATCAGTTAAACTTTTTAAGTAAAATTCAATACCATAGTAATATTTAGCTGTGTAAACGCCAGAAACTGCTTCTTACTGGTTCATTGAAATTTGCTATTTTATTTTGTGAAAGAAGTTAATACTGACTAACAAAATAAGTATACCAGTAACATTTAGGCAAATTTCTTATCATCCATATATCGACATCACGAAATACCGAGTATCAGTCTATCAATATCTGATTTTCGATGTCGCCCACCCCTAGTAAAAGAAAGTTTTTAGGCATGGAAAATTAAATTTAAATATTTAGATAATTTTATTCGAGTATTAATTGCAATTGCTAAGTGTGTAACACCTCTGAATGAAAACCTTATTTTTTAACCTACGTCAAAAAGGTTTAGACTGCAATGTGAGAATATCACTCAAAAGTGAACGAAGTTGAATGACAGGTTGCTGAAGAACAAATAAAGCAAATAGTTATTTTTCCTAATGTTTTATTTCTTCTTATACCGATTTTTTCGCTCCAGTATCAGTAATAGTCTTCCCGTATTTCTTTTTATGTACCTCGTTCTTATGCTACTATTGTGCACTCTTTGCTGGTTATGGTTTTGTTGTCATTTAACTATCGTTTTGGTGGTTGCCCGATATTACGTCTTCCTGTTTTAGGTTTCCACTTTCCGATTTGTCCATCTGTAATTCGCTCGAATTACGTATGTGACCTGCCTGAGATTTTGAAAAATATACCTTACCATAGTGCAGACCACGCTTATGGCGCCTCCTATTGGTTTGGCAATTCATTCTATGAATCGATTGACTGCTTCATCTTCAAAACTAAAATATGATCTAAATTTTTTGTTACTAGTTAGTTTTATTTAAACTTCTACCCACCTTTATCAAAGTTAATTAAAATGTAACAAATATAACTCAGTAAATGTCAAGTTTGGATGGTAATGCATTTGATTAGGATGCGTTTTATGGAAGTGTTTGCGGGCGGGTATAATTTCAAATAATTAATAGAAAGCGCTATGGGCATGGTCTGCACTATGGTAAGGTATAGTTTACAAAATAAAAGGAGCTGGACCAGGAGCTCAGTTTTTTTCTTACTCACCGCATTCTATTCGTTTTCAAAGTTATGTAGTAAACGGGAGCCGTTATCCAAATGTTTACTTTTCAATACTTTGAGTATTGGAAAGTATTAATTTCATGAATGTATGAATTTAATTTTGGGCCTCTACAAACTCAAAAAAATAATAGGGAAAAAGGTTATCTGTGTGTGGCTATGTGTGCAGGTAGGTGTGTATCTTGCGCCTCATATTTCCCAAACAGCCGCAACAATGTTTATAAAACATTTGACTTTAACGACTTATTACTTATAATCAAGTTACCAGGTCGTCATAAACTATAGTTTGGCATATTAGAATAGCTTTAGAGAAATACAATATTACTTTTTTGTAGAACCTGAGCCTTTGGTTCCCAAAGCTCAAAAATAATTTAGATCTTGCTTCTAGCGCTATTCTGGCTTCTACAAAGCAGCCTATATGATAAGCAGATCCTGAGGAACCAGCGGGAGACATAATGGTCCCTTCAGACCTCAGTGCTTGTCCTATCCATTTAAGTTGGATTTCTGTGTGTGTAAGTATGTGCAAGACTGCGCGCGCGCGTGTGTGTATGTATTCCCTTTTCAGTTCAAACGTTTTACCGCAAAAAAAATCAATTTAGGTGTAAGAGATTGGCAAAAAATAGGTAGAGAGTGCTCTACTTTAATATAGACACGTTTGAAAAAGAAGTTTACATTCGCATTCTATTCATACCCGGCTAAACTGCCAAGGACCTTCACCTCGGCGACACACGTGAGCAAAAAAAAACCTTTACGGGGTTGACATTGTAACGGCCACTTGGGTGATTTCAACTTGGAACGTCTATTTCTCTTTGAAGAGGTTCAAAGTTTTATTAATTGTCACTAAGTAAGACTAGCTTTTAGTATAGGTTCCAAACCCCTGAGCAGCAGCGCGTTCTCTGAAACGAGATCCTGCTCCCTAGCCGTAGCTATAAATACGCCTATGTGTCAGTCAATACGTTTGTGTGATTCTTTAGATTGTAAATTTGCATAAAACATAAACTTGGTGGTGGGAGCCCATTAATTTAGACAGTTGAGGTGAAGGTGAGATCCAGGAAGAAGTGACGTAATTAAGGTTTCGACTTAGGGGCGTTAAGGTACCGATTATTAGTATGATCAGCTACAACCTATCTGGACGGTACGTAGTTGACCAATACAAAGACTTCAGGTAGCCTAATCTGAGAAAGCAACTTAGGCTGTTTCGAAGAGTTTAACCAGTGACTTTTTTAACTGGCATCACAAGGACCAAGTCCAAACTCGCGCTATACAGCAGCCCCCGCTTTTGTTCAACGATTAAGACTTTTTGAGGTATCGGTAAGTCTGTGCAGGCCAGGGTCGTCTTAGTGCGGCTCGACGGGTGTGCTGCGTTTCATCTCGTGAACTGGTGTGCAGAACCAGTAAAAATTTTGGTAGTTTTCCTTCACCATTGGGGAATAGGGCTCAGGCTCGTGTCGTACAGGCAGTTTGTTCTCGTTTTACAGTGGGCAACCGCCAATTGAGCGTAACTCAATCCGGACAGAAAACGGCTGTGACGGATTATAACTAAGGCTCGGTGACGCCACTTTAAACTAAAAAGGTTAGCTGTATTGGCCTTTGCATTAGTGCTCTATGCATACCAAATAGCAAATCTGCACAAGCGCGATATCCCCACCACTTCTTCATCAATTTTTCGTTTTATCCGAATTTTTGGTTCAAACTTGGCATCAACGTATAACATGACAATAAGAGCAACCCTTTATTAAGAAAGAAACTCTTGTACCTTTTTTATTTATTTATGTTAGTTTATAAGGTTACAACGATTCCCCAAACAAGGTCCACTGTAATTCGATCATTGATGATATAACATCTGAAGTTAGCCCAATTTTTTTAAAATTTGGTTGACATATAATTGCTTAAAATATTGTTGTTGAGGTATTTTAAGGTGGTGACTAAAGCGGTGCGCTGGTAATAGCACTTTCCTTTTTGATTTTTGCTTATAGCTTTTGTTTTGTTGTTAAATTCTTGTAGTAATTTCTAAGATAAGATTTAAATGTAAAATTGGGCCAGCGGGTGGTCTTGTGGTTAATGTCCCAGGCTTTGAAGACTCTCAACGGCAGTAGGTTCGAGTTGTCTGCCCGCCGGAAATTTTTCTGAATAAGTTAAATCCGGCGTGTCCATGGGTGTTGTGTGTGGTGTGTATGTTGGGTTGCATGTCTTTCAGGGGTGAGGCATGTTAGAGTGTATGGCACTTAATGTGCTGAGCCCGAGTAAGGGGGTGGGATGGGAATCATGGAGTCGTGCTCACGCATGGCCTCATGATTCTTAAAAAAAAATGTAAAATTAAATTTTACACAAAGAAGTTTTAACTGCCTTTTTTTTGATGTGCCATTTTCTAGAACAATGCTTTGAAGTACCATTCAGTATGATAACAATAATCAAAAATAAAACTTACATGCAAACCAGTGAACGCTAAACGATAGTTAAATGTGATGCATGTATTCCGATTTTGCTTTACCATAAACTAAATGCACTTATGTAAGTTCTTTAAATGTAACATCTCCTTCTAATATGACAAAGTACAGCCACATTTAAAAAAAACAAACAAAAAATTAAAGTAAAACTGAGAAAAAGGCACGTACGACTAAAACCCCAAAAAGACAGCTATTTTTTTAGTGTAAAATTTTCAATCTATTATTAAAAATTACGAAAAATTAACGACTAAAAAGTTATAATCGACAAAATCATTTTAGAATTTTTATTAATATTTGGGATTTACTAAGATTTTTGAAATCACTAGTAATCAGTGAGACGATTTTGCAATTCCTGATTTTATGAAATCACAAGAATCTCTGGTGAATTCATATAAAATCGCCTAAAATCAGTAGGTGTCGTGTGTTTTGAGAAATCACATGCAGTCACTCGGAATCTATCCAAAATTTGTTCTGATTTCAAACGATTATTTAAGTGAATAGCTCCTCGGTTATAGCCAAAGATAAACATGAACGTAGGTAGTATCACCAACGCCCTTTACACACTATTTTAAAAATACCTTTACGACAATGCTTACATTTAATTTCTAAACATTTGTGGTAAATTTAAAGAAAAATGGTTGACAAATTTCAAATTTCAAATACATTATCATTAATAAATGAATTTTAGTGAATCCCATTTGAAGACTCGTAACTGCTTTATAAATTGACATGGTGCATACAAATTTCACCATAATTCTAAGTTACTCTGTATAATAAATTAGTTCAGATTAATTTTGAAAGCTTTATATTTATACAGTAGACGGAAACACATACTTTTAATTCACAGGTTTTTCCAAGTCTAGGGTATACCCCATTACCTTGGTTTTACTACCTACACTTATTCTTGCTGAGGTAATTAACGGAAAACACTCTCATCCGACCATTCCCTAATTCGACTAAATTAGGCAAGCACTGTTTGACTGGCTACAAAATTCTTTGCAAAGTTGTGAATCTAATATTAATTATCTTCGTGAATAGCCTTTTTTGTCTCGGTCTGGTAGCAGTTTAGTATGTTTTGTGGTTAACGGTGTTGTATACTGAAAAAGTTATGTATATGCGATCTAGTGTCTCTTGATATTTTAGATGTTTTATCCTGTACTCAAATGCACGTCGCCGTTTACAAGTGAACTCAATGTTGGACTTGAATAATAAATGTTAAAATAACGCACTGCAACATTTTCTAGGCTAAAACTTAGAAGAACATAAAAATATTCCCATCTCGTCGTAATTTCCCAGTCATGCAACTTTTGTAGTACCTGACTACCTAACTCTTTAATTGACAATTAACCTAAAATATCAAGACATAATAAGATGAAATATGCCGTGCGGCAATATAAACGTCAAGCGGGACGCTGTTTGCCATAGAGAATAATTACATTAATTCCAACAACGGGTACGGGTATGTACAGCAACTAAAATTTTCTCAAGTGCATTATACAGCTGACAGTTTAAAATTCCAAGCAAGTTCTTCTATGGCTTTCAAGAGTAGCATTTTTAAATGCATGGGAATTTAAGCCCAATATATTGTAGGTTACAACAGTTATGTAATGTATTTACCATTTATTTTTACGTGAGTCTCGTTTTTAATGCGTGTTGCTATAATTTTATTTAATATAGCACTGCAATGGAAATTTTGAAACTATTGTTATTCCCCGATTAATTGTGGTTTTAGTATTTTATAATTTGTTATTGTTTATTCGCTGAAGCTATGAAAGAATATAAAAGTAAATTTCAATATATTCCTGTATTCTACTTAATTCTCGGTGGTTCAGCTTACACAGTGTTCAGGTTTTGTTCTTTATGCTTTGCTCTGACAAACTTTTTCCTATTCTTAGCTAGTTTCTTCGGTTCCAACTATTTTCTACTTCTTTCTAACGTTTTTTTTTAACTTTTTTATTCCAGTTCTTCCTCAACTTTTTTCTCGTTTTTGCAGCAACAATTTTTGCTTCCCATACAATTCTTCGTAGATTTCTGCCAACTATTTTCCACAAATTCCGCAACCAGCTAACCCTCTGTTTTTCTATTATCTATTAACGGTATCATTATCACATCTTCGCTTATTCTTGTATTACGTATTGTATCTCTTATAGTTTTTTAATGACGTGCTTGAATTCTCTTCTTCTATTTCTTAGACATCGACCAAGTTTCGCACCTAAATTTTAGTGTTGGTGCATAGATTATTCTATTTTCTTAAAGAATTTTGTTGGCGTACAAAGTAGCTAATTAATGAGAAAAACAGACGGTCACTTTTTTCGTTCTACTGTCTAATGTTTTTATTATTGCTCCTTTTTCTTCGATCATTACTCCTAGATGTTTGAAGCAAGTTACTTGCTGTATTAATTCTGTGTGTAAATCTTCATGTTGTTTCACCACTAGCACAATATTTGTTTTATTTGCGTTGATTGTCATATTATTCTGTAATTTTTTTGCGTGCTATGCTAAAACTACCATGTCACCGGCGAATGCTAAAACACTTGTACCCACTACTTTCACGTAGCAATATCTCTACCTATTTTAGTAGATCTTTTTTACATTCTTTTTTAATATCTTGTTTAATAAAAGTACGAATAAATACGGGCGCAATGATTTTTCTGACATAAATCCCATCTTCCTTCAGAATGCATGTGATATCTCATTACTGGTCCTTACGTAATTCGTGATACTTGTCTATATACTTCGTACTGATCTTATAAGCTCGTCTTTACCTTTCTCAGGAATTCCAACAAGTCAGTTCTTGAAACTATGTTAATGACTTTTTTATATCGTTAAATACATAAGAATAGCCTGTGGTTGTGATGTATTGTTGTCTCAGTTAACTGCCTCGACGTAAATATCAAGTCGTATGACATGCTTCATCCTCTCCTGTACCTGCATGGTGTATCTTCCAGTTATTGTTCCAGTTTTTCTATCAGCTTTCTCTCTAAAATCCTCTTATAAATTTTACGTGGCACACTCAGTAACAAAATATCCGGTAATATTTGCATATTTTTGCGTTTCCACTCTTAAAAATTGGCAGTGTTACAGTGAGCTTTCATTCTTCAGTTTTCAGGTATTTCTTTATAGCACCATACAGCATTAGCCACTTTTAAGAGCAGTATCGTCCCATGTTTTTCTATAAATTTAATTATTTTGATAATGTTGACTTCAAAAATAGCGCCGTTAAAATGGCGACAGGAAATAATGTTGGCAGTACATAATGTCGAAACAAAAAAAAACAACGAGATAAAAATGTCGTCAGCCAATAAATAGCACCGGGAAAAACCTTGCCGTCAAAAGCAGCGAAGATCGGGTATAAAACCGCTTGACCAGCCCAGTTAAGGAGACTTCCACTTTGCGTTCATTTGAACCCAGACCTGACAAGACTTCAACATTTTATTAATTTTAATCCAGACTTGTTTATATTTCTTAATTTAACTTAATCCAGACTTATTAAAAATTATTCTTTTGAATTCCAACCTGTTCTATCTGTTATCAATTTTTGATTTATGAACTTAGAATTTACCCGAACCTGGAATTTGATTTGAACTTGAAATGTCAAGTCTCTTGTTCAAATTAAGTATTTAATTATGTGTTGGTGTTTGGTTTTAATTTGGAGATGCCTATTCTCCTGTTTAAAATAAACATTTTGTTGCTCTAATTCGTGTATTTGATTTCAATTTGGAGATGTTAAGTCACTTGTTGAAATTAGAGACAGTTTATTAAACTCGAATTTCTAGTTATTTTTGTTATGTGCTAGAATTAGATTGTTTAGTTAAAAGTTTTCACAAGTTGTTAACACTATTCCGTTAGTTGAAACTTTAATTTACATTTCCACACAACCCTGTAAATATTCTAATTTCCTAATATTTTCCCACTGTGAATTTCATTAATTACTTTACTTAAAAGCAGTTAAAGCTAGTAAATGAAAGTAATAAATATAACCCAAAGTACTTACCTGAACGATTCATTTCCAAAACAATCACAAACCGTTTTTATTCCAGCCGAAACCGCATCCTGAGCAAGCCGAGCGTAAAAGCCCAACACCGAATAAATACTGTTTAATTGCAGCTTATTTCTTTACAAACATCTGTGAATTTATTGAACGAGTGTATATATAAATATTGTGTGCACAAACATTGACTTTAGTTTAGAAACGGTGGACCTGTCAAACACCATTTTTGCGTTCGATAACTGGTCCATCTGAGATCACAGCGCAACGGGAAAATTCCGTGCTACACCTAGTTACCAACCAAAAAACAATAGGCAAGCGACGTCCTATAGACGTCGGCGAATTAGAGTCCTTCCGTTCCAGAGAAGCATTTCGTTGTTTTATTGTATATTTGATATAAACTGTAAATAATAACTTAAGTACATGAACTACATATTCAGATATTCTGCATTATAATATAAAAGTAATAAGCATTGTAAATAATTTTTATTCTCAGTCTTCCCTTTATTTCCAACGAACTCTGGCTTCTAGCTACCCAGGTTGGACCGTTACAAACGTCATTTTTGGTTTTGCTATTTTTGGCTTCGACGTTATTATGTACCAACGACATTATTTCCTGTCGCCATTTTTACCGGCGCTCTTTTCTATGCCGACATTATTGGTCGGCGACATTATTACTCGGCGACATTTTGAACGGTGCTATTTTTGACGTCGACATTTTTGAATGAGTCTATTTTTAATCGGCGCTATTGTAGAGACGCTATTTACTATTAATTCGCTATTTATGACGGCGACGTTAGTGGCGACTACAAACTCTGCTTATGGCGTATCGATTGTTTAATCTTTCTTATGTTGCCAATTTCATGCTTACTACCGCTTTATTTACCACTCATTCTTGCACGTATTCTTTTCAACTACCTATTATGTTTTCTTTTTAGTTAATATCTGTCCAAAGCTGTCGTCTATGCGCCTTTAACGTGACGTTTTATTCTTTCTTATATTCCTTTGTATTCTCTAAAATAATTTCTATTTTTCATTTCTTTTCATTCTTATACCAAATTCCTCTCACGATGCAGGTTTGGTATTCTTCATTTTAAGTGTCCCACTCTTTGAGCTTTTTACTTTTCGTAATCCTTCCGTTTTTTTTGCACTTAAATACTCTGTCTACAGGTCTTTTTTACATTTTAATTTTTATTTGTCTTCTTTTGTTCACTAAGCTTCTTACCTTGCTACATACTCTCCATTCTTTTCGTATTTTTTCAATTTTTAGTCTATGTTATTATTCTCTACCATCTTTTCTTCCTCATTAATTAACCTAGTATCGTTTCTACTTTCAATTTTATAAACATTACCAATAGGTAGCGATCACTATCTATTTCGCTACCTCTTTTTACTCTTGCATGCTATGAAACAATACAAAACTAATCTTCAATACGCAACGTTGTTATTTCTGCATTTAAAGCAAATTACGTATGTCTCGTCTTGTTTGTTCAGTAAATGTAATTAACCAATGTTGGCCTTTTTATTTAACAAGCCCAGTGATTACTGAATAGTGGAATTGTTTTTTTTTTGTGTGGTTTTGCAAAACTCAGTTGAGCTGTCGCAGCTATGTCAAATCAGCAGCTCATTAATTTGAAACCGGCTAGAGTGTTAGAAGTTGTTGGCACCAGCTCACCTATGGTTTCTACACTGATGAAAGCCTTCGCTAGAAAAGACGAAATTGGTAGTTTGGTGTTTTACAGACAATATTCTGAAAACTATAAAAAGTAAAGATACTCTTAAAGAAATCATAAAGACTTTGAATATTACAAGAAAACTGAAATAACTATTTAAGTTTAACTTCAAAGGAAACTTCTTAAATGAAAGTTCTCACGGTCTGGTTAGTTAAATGCAATTTTAGCTAAGTTTGAACAAACAATTGCCAACTTAAAAAATGCTGGAGGAACAATTCAGAAAAGTAAAATTATTTCACAGTTGTTACCTTCAATGGCTGAATCATATCAAGCGTTGGATGTTCTGCTTTGTGAAAGCACTCGAAGCGTTATGTTAGAATTCGTGAAGAACGAACTGCTGCTGGAGGAATCAAAACAGGGGATAGATTACCCGTGAAAGAAGAAGCGTCGTCGTCTGCTTTTGTAGGTTATAAGCAAAAGCACTGAAATAAAAATACAACGAAGAATTATGACGGTAAAGAACCGACGTTTATTTTACTTTGAAGTGCTACTTATGTAGAAAAACGACCCATAAACGTTCAGACTGCTTCAATAACAAAAACAATAATCAAAATTGCTAATTTTTCTGAAGATGAAACAACATTTTAATTGCTTGCAAAAAATAATGCATTATTCATTGTTGAACGGAAAGGAGACAAAGTTGTGTTTGTAGCTGATTCTACTTCAACCTATCACCTTGTTGTTGCAGTTGACAAACATCAAAGCGATTTCACAAACGTTAATTTGGCTATCAAATTGACAAAAGAAGAAGTGCTTAAAAATGTGAAACACTTTAGCTATTTCAGTGCCATGGCTGTCATGGAATTTATTGTCAGCAACGTTTATTGAAGAACGAGGCATAAAAGTGCTATTTGTTGGTGGTAAAGTAAAAATTCAAAGTAAAATGAAATTGACGTTATACAAAGCAGCACTGTAGGAAACCTGTACATGTTTGAATGCGTACTTTAGCTATTTCAGTGCCATGGCTGTCATGGAATTTATTGTCAGCAACGTTTATTGAAGAACGAGGCATAAAAGTGCTATTTGTTGGTGGTAAAGTAAAAATTCAAAGTAAAATGAAATTGACGTTATACAAAGCAGCACTGTAGGAAACCTGTACATGTTTGAATGCATGCTTAATACATTAGCTGAAGCAGATATTGCAGTAGACAGTGGGCTATTACATCGTCGAATGAGTCATATACTTCAGCGTTCCCGACAAGTTGTGTGAAATATGTCTGAGAGGAAAACAAACTCGAAACGAGTTTCGCTCTGTAACAAGTGAAAAGCAGAGCAAACAAATTCGGGAAATTGTGTCAAATTAAACGTACTAGGTGCGATAATAGAGGAAAGTACGCTGCTGTAAATTTCAAGACTTATTGCATCAAAAGAGATATCGAAATCAAATACACTATACCAATGATCCTGAACAGAATGGAGTTGCGGAGAGATTGAATAGAACTTTGAAAAATATGGTACGTACGTTGTTTCGCGCCAGAGTGGCCGAGTGGTTAGAGCACTTGACTGCTACGCGGAAGGTCTTGGGTTCAAACCCGAAGCCTGAATGCCTGACGGGCGGCCTACCCATTCGCTTTTTAAAAACTGAGAACCAAACCCCTCGAGGGGTGAGGGAAGTAAGGCAGCCGTCTAAGGCACACCCCGTACTTCATATAAGAGTGCGAGACGGCTGGGTATCGGAAGCGATGGTCCGGTGGCTTTGACCCACCGCGTTGCAGGCCAAACTCCTCATTGGAGTGTAGTGTCACCGACTTTCCTTTTTTATTACGTTGTTTACTGTTTGACTCAAAAATGGGCAAACGTTTTTGTGGAGATGCTGTTAGAACAGCTATGAATCTGTTCAATAGAAACAAAACATATGTGCTCTAAAGTGGCTTAACACCTGCTCAAATATGGTAGGGCTTAAAACCTGAACTTGAGAACATAGGGTGTTTTGGTTGCAAAGGATGGGCTCACATTCCTAAGAAAATGGAACAAAGTTTAATAAATGAAGTGGAAAAATGTTAATGGCTAGCCATACACCTAACGGATATAAACTTTGGAAAATTAAAATATTGTGATTGCTAGAAAAATTAAAAAAAAATAATTGAAAAAAAATGTGAATTAAAACAAGAAAATCCAAATCAAATAAGCAGTAAAAAGGAAGAGGTAATAATTAATTAGAAAAGTACTTCTCTATAGGAGAAGGAGCTACAGGACGTAGTAGTAGTAGTAGGACTGCTGACCTGTTCATTTAACAGTAACTACTGGTTTTAAATGATAATTTGGTTCTATTTTTCTATCCAACATCTTTGCTTTACCTACTACATACGAAATTCGCAATATTTTCTCGCATTTTAAACTGAAACTTCTTTACCGGTACGTACATATTTCGTAGTACTAAAGTACTTTCGTGGGGGGAGGGAAAACGGAGAAAAAAAAATTAAGCTCTTTTTGAAAATTATCTGGATATCTAAGCTATTAATAAAAAAGTCGCTTATAAAGTTTTTGGTTTATTATTTGTAATTGCTGCACTCTCTTTTAAATGTCACAGGTGGGATAGTGCATTATTATGGCACTCGTTTGATTACACGACTCGGTTTACGACCTCGTCGTACAACTTTCAAACTGGTGTTATAAGAACGCCCTTATCCCACTAGTAACATAAATAACTATTATGTAATCGTCTGGATAAAAACGTGCGTTGTCGGTCCCAAAAGCGTTGTCAAGCACGCTGAATCAAATAATTTTGACAGTTTGATTTATAACAAGCAATAGACCAATAGCTATCTTTAGCAACGACCTTGAAACGTACAAATGTTTAATAATGCAGTTGATTACCGAACATAAGAATGCTTCTAATTTAAATACAATTTTATTTATACAAAAAAAATTACAGTAACTTCAAAATTGTACTTAGTAGATCTAGATAATATAAAATGAATGTGTAATTCTGCTTTATTCCACATTAAATATTTAAATTCGAAATATATTATTCTAAGAGCATGTACACCTTTTACTTGAAACATGACTTAGCTAGTAAACATCAGCTTAATGCGTCATTAGAGGTCTATACCATTAATTCGCGTGCATGTAAACTTGGTTTTGATCTAGAGCATTTAGTCTGCCATTTTAATTTATTGTAAATTTAACAATTCTTAAATTTAATAGGTTTTTTTTTATTTTAGCCTTATGCTTATTACATCTTGACATGCCATTTTCAGAGACAAAATTGCAAGTAAACAGTTGGTGTTGTTATAGTAACAATAAACCTGCGTAACTTAATCTTGGTTTTCTATAGCTGCGTCCAGATAACTTGATTTCCCATTTCAGAACGACCAATAATGGTGAATTTAGGAGCTCAATTTAGTCATTCATTAAAGGTATAGATTTTAAATTTTTGTCAATTTCAAAAGCTTTTAGGATATTCAACTTTTTATCATCACAAAAGTGTAAACATTTTATAGTGTTGTTAAATGGCATTGGATGATTGTGTTTTAATACGTATTTAGCGTAATTGCGAATTTATGGGGGTGTTTGTATTTGTAACAACGTACGTGTTCTTTGTACCTAATATTAATATTTCTATTTGTTTGTCCTATATAAACTGAATTACAATGCGAGCAATTTAATTTATAATGCCCGATTTTAGTAAATAGTCTGTTTTGTCGTTAGCATTAAACAAAGTGTTTAAAATGTGTTTTGTTATTTCCAAAGTTATTTTACATTTATTTGTTTTTTGTATATAATTTTGGCAATATTTTCTGATTTGTATACCAAAATATGAAATTGACGCGTATTTTGTTTTATCAGATAAAGTAGTTGGATACATTTTCTGAATAGCTAATTTATAATTTTTCTCTTTGCGGCTTTAGCGGTTTCTCGAATTGTCAATATTACAAATTACTTTCGGCTTAGACCGCGTCGACATAGAGCAATCCGCAATGCGGAACAGCCCAAGGCTAAGGAGGAACTGGCACCTCCGGAAGGCTTAGCTTTTCTACCTTGCAGTAAAGGCATTACTGATAAGATTGAGCATGTTCTTAGAAGGTACAGCATAAAGACAGTCTTTAGGACTAATGAAACTTTGGGAAATCGTTTCAGATCCGCAAAGGATCAAATTTAAAATCAGCCGGGATCTACAACATCTCTTGCTCATGTGGCTCAAACTACATCGGACAAACTGGTAGTCCCATTGAGTTAAGATTTGAATTTGAATTTATTTGAATTTAAATTTATTTAATGTAGTACAAGCATACATAATGCCTTTTACAACGTCAACATATCGTATATAACATACATATACATATATACACATACACATACACATAAATATAATTGCGAAAGTACAAAGGTGATTGCAAACACAAGCAAATCACAAAATCTGCGGTGGCTGAACATACTGGTTTAACTGGGCATAAGATGGACTTTGAGAATGCTCGGGTACTCGCCAGAGTACCTCATTACTTCCGTCGTATCATACGTAAAGCAAGTGAAATTGAGAAACAACCTAACAACATAAACAGGAAGGATGGTTTTAGACTCAGTAAAGCATGGACTCCAGCAGTTTATCCTCTAAAAACTCATAAGCACCATTGATATCACAATCACGCTCCACCGGATCCGTCTTTGCCCAACGGTGACAGCCAACCAGAACTCCGCCGTTCTGGCTCAAAGAGGTTTAAGTACCTCCGCTTCTCAGATTTGAGTTCAGTGTTTTTATTCACTCTGAAGATGCAAGCTGCAATGTCTTGCGAAACGTTGGTTTGTATGGGTTCACAAACAGCTAACAGGCATAAACCGATTAAGTACTATTGTCCTGGCAAACAAAATATATTAAGATCAAATCCTTGTCCGCCTCAAAATTTAAATAATCTAAGCACACGGCCCTGTTTAGGCAAGCAGGGTCTACGAACAAATATCGCTCAAACTTCTAGATCAAGTGTTTGTGAAGGCAGATAAGTTACAGGTTTGTTACAAATTGTAATATTGACACTTTGTTTACTGCTAAAGAGAAAGCAGACAATTTACTAAAATCAGGTATTTACAAATTAAATTGCTCGCACTGTAATTCAGTTTATATAGGCCAGACAGTTAGAAATTTGAGATTAGGTATAAAGAACACGTACGTTTTTACAAATATAAACCCCCACATAAATCCAATTACGCTAAACATTTATTACAACACAACCATTTAATAATATAAATAATAAGATAAACGTAAGTTGGATATACCAGAAGCTTTTGAAATTAACAAACATTTAAAATCTATACTTTTATTAACTGAACAAATTGATCTCTTAAATTCACCGTTATTTGACGTTTTGCAATGAGAAATCGAGTCATCTGGACGCAGATATAGAAAAGCAAGATCAAGTTATGAAGATTTATTGTTCCTTTAGCAACACCAACTGTTTACTTTTAATCTTGTTTCTGAAAATAACATGTCAACATGTCGAAATACGTATAAGGCTAAAATAAAAACCCGTTGAAGTTAAAAATTGTTCTATATACAATAAATTAAAATGAACTGCAACGAAGTAAAGCTCCAACTTATAAATAAAGTGAAGTTATACTGTTTTCATTCGCTAAAGATCGTCGACTAGTCTAATAAATAGCACTCACTCTCTGCGATTTGCATGGTTTGTCCTGCAATACCGTTTATTACATAACATTTCTGTGGATATTTTTAGTTTAAAGTTGTGTACAAATACAGTAACATGCTTCAATTGTCGTATTTTTTTTAAATAATATTTATTTTGTTTTTGTTACTGAGTATTCCGAATCAATAAATGAATCTTATAAGTCGAAAAAAAATAGAAAAGACATAAAAATTTCTTAAAAGCCACTTTATAAGGTTTTATAGAAGAAACATTTTAATGTAGTTCAACATATTTAGATTTTAATCTGTAGGGCACATATTAAAATTCTGTAGTGTTATTCCTTAGACAAATGTAAACGTTATAATAGTTTATTGCCACAAAATGAGCCGTCAAATAGTGTATTGTTAATTTCGGCCACGATTTTCGTTACGTTAACAGTTCGTAAAATGGTAGTTGATAAGTAATTAAAAATTCATTTCACACAAACAGGTTCCGTAGCATTTTCCAGCGTACTATGCGTCCCGTAACGTACCTACATAGGCGTAAAATACAAAAAATGTGCGTATGCACATGCAGTTCTGGCTAATATAAGAAGTGTTTAATACATGAGTCAACGTTCACATTTGTACAGTTCCTGAATTCAAATCTTTTAGGACTTGTACAGTCTACCAAAATAGTAATGGAACTCAAATACGTTAATTCGTTATTTCTTGTACGTAAAATTTATTATAAACAAATACAAGGCAATAAAATACTTTTTTCCACTACTAGCATTAAACGATATCATTATTTACTTTGTTTTAGAGTCAAGAAGATGAATTTCTTTTCTAGTGGTTAATAATATTTCATTTTTAACTACTGGTTAATAATGAAAACAAGTGCTATCTAGTTGCCTATTTAAAATTATAAACTTTCATGTAAAAATCTTTTGATTTTACTGATAATAACTGTTCACCAGCACTTTCTGCACCTTCCCTAATTTAAGGAGGAGTGCAGTTTTCACTCAAATCATCAAAATTGGACATTTTATAACCACTATCATAAAATATATATTTTACATAAATGTCAATTGAAATTAGCTATTCTCTTGTTTTCAAGCAAGGCTACTTTATTTTTGTGCATGTTTGCATATGTAATTTTATTTTTTATTAATGTAAAATCAATTAATTATAAAAGGAATAAGGGTGCTAGTAGTGGAAAAAATAATATATAAACCACGGTAGAGAAGACTTATCAGCCTCGCAACTTATTTCCCTCGAAAAACATTACAACTAAGTAATAATTATTCACAACGATAGATTATAAGGAAGTTTTTCTTACAATATAGAAACATTGCTTTATATTTTCTTTCATTTTTGAAAACTTGTTTGGTTGACTGTTAAGTCGGCGGCGCAACGTTAGACGATTTGTACTACATTGCAGGATTATCAATGAATCTACAGACTTCCGTCAGGACGCGTTTGTCCTTTTTGTTCTCTTCCTCTTTGTCTAGTAGCCTTCTTGGGATACTATATATACAATTGATGGCCATACTGTCACATACGTGCGTTCAGTTTTATCGCAAACACTAGCAGAATTAGTTTCAATAAAAAAAAATGAATATCCTAACTATTCTTCCTTTAGTATTTTGTGTTGTATATGGTGCTCCAAAATTAAGAGTAAGTTTAATCATTTCTACAGAAAAATGTATTTAAACTGAAATTTAGAGTATTATCATAATAATTGCAGATATTTTACAAAGTTTCAAAACGTGCTATTTTTACAGTACTTTCAGTGACGTTTGTGTATAAGAATTGGAGTCTCATATTTTAGAATTTCAAATAATTCCTTTTAGCAACGGAAATTTTGATTAACACATAAAAAAAAATTATTTCACTACTAGTAGTTCTTTTTTATATATGCTGATTCTGCTTTATTACGCAATAGTTTCTAGAGTGTGTTATGACTTTAAGAAACTTGACAAAGTTAAATTGTGAAGCGGAAGCAAGATATTTGCAGTTTTTAAGCCATGTCGTTTGAAAAAAACAGTATTTTAGTGTGTTTTATGTAGCTATAAAACTAAAGAGTTATAAGAAAAGCACATGCATTTTTTGCTTCCCTTAATCATTTAGTAACTTTCGTTGCGTCTAAATACTTATTTGTACTGTATGTTTATTTTAATACAATCTACCATTTAATCGTTTTTGTAAAATAACACCTTAAACTAAACTTCAACATACTAAAAACTGCAGAAAACCGATCCCTCATATTAAAGCATAATTAACAAAGTTAAATTCTACTTTTAAAAATGAATATAAACTTAAACAAGTTCAAATGTAAAATATAATGTTCATTTTGAATATCTGTTCATTTCCTTACACAGTAACACAAATGTTGTTATTATAATTAATTTATTCTTTTATCATAATTATTACAAAATATGTATTATATAATACTTTACCTTTTGTTTTTGATGTTTTTTTAAATCCTAAACCTGTAAACAATAGATTTTAGGTCGATATTGGTCTTTCATACCTATAAATAATGAACAAAAAAGAATGTTAATTTCGAATCAAAATTTACCATGTGACACCACACCTAAAAAAATTTTATATTCTTAATTGAAAATTTTTATAGTATGGTGGATAAATAGCTGCATCTTGGGAGAATACTAATAATATTATAAGATACTAAAGCCCAGGCTTATGCGGTTTGTTTTCTTTGTTTAAAATCCAAATATTGTGTTAGGAATTTTTTACTAAAAACCCGATTGCATAATCTCGTTTAGAGCCCTCTGAAATGCCATTGAAAAGATTCACAAAAAAAAACATTTTAACTATTGTATAGTGCTTGAAGATACAAAAGACTTACGTTTTACCATCAAGTGAACAAAAAGATGCCAATAAATTCAATTCATAAGAAATCATACAATTTTTTTTCTTTGGTCAAGAATATTACCTTATTTGAGAATATTGGGTGTGGTTACTTATTGTTATATTATTATTTATTAGTTATTACCTATTATATTTTATGAATGAAATTTTTTTGTATGGCGCTTCAAAGCACATTTAATATTTGAAAATTGGTATTTTTTAACGAAACTCCGTTTAATGGCATTTCAGGAGGACCAAAACAAAATTATGCAATCCGCTTTCTAATAACAAAAATTTTTAATACGGTTATTCAATTTTTGACAAAGAATCAAAATCGCAGTAGGCTGTGCTTTTACATCTTATAGCTTCAGTCCGGGTTTCTAGTCTAGTATTTAGTCAGTATTTGAATTATGAGGCAATCAATTAATAATAATATCTGGCATAATTTCTTTAAATATATAGTTGGCGCATATATTAAATTGTAAACGAATTATCTGGAAGGGTAAGACATCCATATGTTTGACCTTATTATGCTAGCTTGTGTAGATAAGTTATTATTTATTTGGTCAACTGAAATTGACGCTTGTGTAATAGTAAAATAAAATAAAACAGAGTTCATAAGCGTAGAATATGAATGGTTATGAGTACTTCACGAAACAATTTTATGAAACTTCAAAATATTTTTTTTTATTGAAATGTAAAATAGCAACCACGAATTAATAAAAATAGAACGTGTAAATTTAATACTACAACGACAAAGTTCTACGTAAGCAAAACTTTAAACTATAAGGGCCGGAAAACCACCGTTGAATAAAAAACTTAAGAATTGCGGTACACAACTACAACTTTTCCTAAATTCTCAGCTGAAAAATTAGTTCTTTTGTATAATATGTTTCACGTATAACTTAATGGATTTGAGTAAGCCCATAGTTTTGTTTTATTTATTGAATTTTAACGAAATTTTTTGCTCTTCTGCAACTAAAAGTCCCGTCTTTGCGTATAACATTTGGTATTCTCTTAAGATGCAACATTTTATCATTTATACAATAGAAAAAAAACTCAGGGGGGAGTATTACCAATCAAAGTAGGACACACTTACTTTTACTTACCTCTTATAATCCTCAAAATACTATTCTTCAATTCTCTTCTAAAGGATAATTACTACTTTAGTAATGACTCGTTATAGATCGATATTTTAATGAAATTTGCAAAATTCGTCATACTTTTTTTTTACATTAGTTTTCAATTGCGCTAAAAATGTTGCAGAGAACGCAAAGTGAGAGATACTGTTACGTGATAAATGTATTTAAATAATGCTCTTAACTGTATTAGGTCTATTTGCTTATTCTCACTAATTTACACATATATGACGTCTCGACGTCGGTTTTACCTCTTTCTCAAAAATCTTAAATTAATCATTACTCATACAAAAAGGGAAACTAAAATTTTTCACTATGAGTAATGATTAATTAATGATTTTTGAAAACAAAACGTGCAGTGCAGTGCGCGAAATGATACCGGGTGATTGTAAAAAACATGATTCAGAGCAGGCTATGACCGAAGTGTTAAAGTTGGCAATACTTAATATAAGCCAATTGTCAAATGTTGACAGCTGTAAAAATTTTTGGTTAGATACATTTAACTTAATGTATTTAACCAAAAATTTTTACAGCTTTCAACATTTGACAATTGGCTTATATTAAGTATTTTCAACTTTAACACTTCGGTCATGGCCTGCTCTGAATTATTTTTTTACGATCACCCGGTACTTTAGAGCACGAGAATGAAAGTCTTTTGACGAGGCATTTCTCGCACGAATTGCACACAGTATTTTTTCTACAATTGGATTCCAATAAAAAACATTGAGGTAAAATGGATCTTATTTCATTGCAGAAATAAATGGAAATTTTGATTTTAAGCGGCGTGCGCTGAAGTACTTTAGCGCATGCTGCTATGGGCAACGTTTAAATAAGTTAGTTTTTCGTACGATGCTACGTTAAAAAAATATCGATTGTGAACAAAAGATGTATTTTGACAGACAAAAAATATTCTGAAAAAGTTACTTCTTTTGACAGTTGTCGAAGAAGTTATTTTTAAATGTAATAAGTTAGTTTCAACATGAGTTTGTTTCTCATAACCAAGCATTATAAAAAAAATTGTATTATCGTATGAGCAAAAAGGTCATAAAGCTTTGGCCGTGAATAATTTTTCATGTGCCAGAGTAAGTCAGTTCCAACAAGAGCTTTGTTTTTCATGACATTTGTACAATATCGAGATTTGTCAATGTCTGCGTCAGTTCTAACTTAACTAACCGACTACGAACTTTGTAGACGGAGAGCTAGCAACGTAAGAGACTCCAGAATTTCACCATGGAAATTTCAAATCTCTGTATTCTAACATTGGTTTCACCCACTAAAATGCAAGTCTCGCTGGCGACATCGGTTGCGTATGAATAGAGGTGGCTCTGTAAGTACTCTAAAAAATAAGAAACATACATTACACTGGGGAACACAAATTTCGTTGACTTAGATCTGACACCTGTTTTTGACTAACTTTTGGCACCTGAATCCAAAAATTGCCCCAGTTTTTGTCTATCACGTCAACCTTTTAAGCTATAGGATACCCTCTCTTTGTCCCAAAAGTCATACAAAATGTGCATAAAAAGGAAAATAAAGGAAAAAATTACTAAATATACTGTTCACAGAGAATAACTTTATTCATACAAAGGCTATATATAGTTACTGTAAGTCAAATTGTGTTCATACATGTAGTAACCTTCTATTTCCAAACGGAAATGCCGAATACAGATACTTGGAAAAGTCTCCTTCAGTTGGCAAAGCTTTAACAAATTGCTTCATGAGACCCAGTTTTATATGCAGAGGTGGAATAATGTACTTTCTGTCGACAAGTGGCTGATGTAGAATGTTTGGATCACCAGGTTTGAGGTCAGATCTTGGCGGCCAATTCGACTGTACCCAATGCTTCTCACGAGCTCTGCTGTCCCACATACATAAAAAACAGGGATACTTTAGATACTTGGTATATCCGCGTTGCTGGCCAAGAAGGAAGCAGACCGTTTTAAGGTCAACACAGATGCTCCATTTGTGCATGTGATATTGCAACAAATCAATGACTCTTTATGTTTTCATATTCTTCACGCAAACAAACTGATCGAAAGTAGGATACCTTAGCTCCTTTTTTAAGCAAGTTTTTCTCGTGCAGTCTTGATGCTAGGAGTTCTGAAGCCTTTTTGGATAGTCCCAAGTCTCGTGTCAAATCATTCAACTCATACTGATCAAATCCCTTACGAACGGAGTCATCTTCAATTTCAAAATCTTCATCGTTGGTGTCACTTCGATCTTCACCATACTCGTATTCCTGTATATCGAAAGAGGGTAATTCTTTGAAAACTGGCACTGGGATTTCAGCTGAATGAGGCACTGGGCGTATAGCTGATGGTAAACTAGGATACTCTATTTTACATTTGTTTTTCTTGTTGAATCCTGACGTTTTCACTATACAAAAGTAACAGTCACTAGAATGATCTCTGGGCTCTAGTCAAATGATAGGTATACCAAATGGCAATTTATCACGTGTTCCCTTCGTCCACATCCGTAAACTCTCGACACACTGCTTGCACACCTTGTGAGGGGCCCAAGATTTATCTTGATCTCCAATTTTCACTTTAAAACATGCAAAATAGGCTTGCCTGACAAATGCGCTGATGTTTGTCCTTTGACTGGGAATGGTGAAACTGCCACATATATAACATAACGAATCGAGGCTGTTTAAGCACTTACGACGCGAAATAGCAGATGCAAACATGATCTAAAGGAAATTTACATATGTAAATAAAAAACTAAAACTAAACGTCGTACTACACTATCTCAGGTGTAATTGAATAGCCTAGACAAGTATGAATTTGTTGCTGGACTCCTACGGCGTCATTTACCCCTCCCCAATCGAGGAAGGTTTACTTCAGCCAATAGGAGAGCACTAGTGCTTCCTATGATCCAGGCTCGATCCACCGGAAAGTGGTCACATTAAGAGAAGCTGTAGAAAAAAAACTTGACGTGATAGAAGAAAACTAACTACAGTTTTGAAATCAGCATGCCTATTTAACTTTAAAACAGCTGAGAAATCGAACTCAACAGAAATTGTGTTAAAAATTGTTCCCCAGTGTTATAGCATGGCGTAAATATACATGGTGTGTGCATAGAGCGACCTAAACGCGTACTCTGCGCGCATGACGTCATCTTCGAGACTCGAACGCTAGTTTCTCGCGTTAGTTGCTATTTAAAATCAGGATTATTGCGTCTACTGTGGAAATAATAAAACTCATCGGGATAACTAGGCTATGGGTCAACAAATTCACAAATATTTATAATAACCACCCAAAATAAATTTATTATGTGTAAATACCACGCTGCATACCGAAAAACTAGCCTATTTATACTATTACAATATAATATAAATAATTGTATGTCTAACTGTTGGTTGTTTTTCTCATTTTTTTTACCATTTTAGCTTTATCTGCTTTGCTTACGCCCTGTAAAGAAAGTGTAAATTGTTTAATTCTTAGATAGGTACGCGTTCTAACAAGGCATCGCAAGATTTCTTCCGGAAAATTTTCGAATTCTAGTTTCAATAAATTTACAATCCTAGTAACAACCAATGGCTTTCTGTCAAAGAAATCTCCATGTAGTGCGAGAAATTTGACTTCCATACTGTGAGCTATAGCCATTAATATATTAGACGGATTAATAAGCGAACCCCTAGATATTTTAGAAATCCAGTTGTAATTAGTCGCAACTTCTTCCTTTGTTTTTGTACCTAAATGTAGATGTGGATACTTAAGAGCATATCGGTGTGCTACGTATCCAGTAACATAACGAAGTCCTTCATCACTAATTATATTTTCCGATATCACTTCAACAGCCTCCATGTCTTCAAAATTTTTAGTTACCGGACTTGATGTAATAAGACTATTGAGTAATAAACCTGTAGAACACTGTAAGTGTTGTTCAGTTTCTGTCTCGTATAAATCGTAGCTAGTAGAAGCAGTAGCGTTTTCTTCTGTTTTTGTCAAAGAAGGATTAGTTAAATTAATATCGCACATAAGATCATCTGTAATTTTATTCATTGAGAAAACAGCTTCGGAATGTTTGCCAAGAATATACCATTTGAGGCGATGTTTAACATCAGAAGGCGATGGGTACTCATTGCCTCCCATTGCTCGTAAGTACGAAAAAAAATTCTCTAGGAGATCTTGGTTGGTCCTTCTTGTAATTTATACGTAATTGGAAATTTTTTGGATATATCTTCGTAAAGCATTTTTAATGCTGAATTGGTTGTTAGTATTCCTCTTTGGAAAGGTAGCATTGCCCGTTTCCTTTTAGTTATCCCTTTTGTATGTAAAACTTGCCTCATGCTGCGTACAGTTTCACTCATTTTATTTAGGGTTTCATTTTGCTTCTCTAAAGTTACACCATAACCGTTAATGCCTTCATGTTTCCCATATTTTGTACTGGAATTACATACATCAAACCAGTCATTGGCAATTTTAAAAAACACTGCTGTGTCTTTCCATCCATCTGAAAGCATATTATTTTCGCCACACCATCCTATAGCCCTTGCTGTCGTGTTAGAAAAAAATTGTGCTGCCAACTTAACCTTTTGGCGTTGGCTACCGGATACAGTAAGGTGTAAATAGGTAATTTTAAAAGCAAGCTTTAAGTCAGAGTTTGATTGCAGTGCCAGTAATTCTTCTATATATTTTTTGGTAACTGCTGGTTTGTCATTAGCTAAGAAAAATCCATGGTCTATAAAGTGGTTTCTTAGTAACTTAATTAAATGGGGTACGTCAGCCATAACATAGATCTTTCTGGTTGAATCATATGGATTAGGAAAGAATGGCTTGTGTTCAGTAATTTTAAGATCTTTCCAAATAGCTACATTTGAGGGAGACATATCACTTGTTAGAGAAATTATGTAAAACCCTACTTGCTCGAGATTAATGATAACATCATTTATTATTTCAGTTGAATGGCTTGGTCAAATTTGTAATAAACTGGTTGTTTCCAGTTGCCAAATAACGACCGTGCCATAATAACCTGTACTGATTTACAGGGCCCTACTACTTGCTCCTTTACCGGATCAAAACATACTTTGTCCGAAATGTACATTTCATCGTACGTCAGCATCGTCACACGGTCCATAGCAGACATATCTTTGGCTTTTGCCTTCATAAGTGTTATGACATCTGTTAATAATCCTTCATCGGTATTTAAGTTTGATGCCCACCGGCGTAAGGTGCTAAGATCAGGTAATGGGTAATTCAGTTTTGATTTTAAATACCTATAAGCTCTGGGACTTACATTACGTAAAGAAATTGCCGCAGCAATATCCTCTGAAGTCCATTTAATTTTTTTTTTTTTTATAATCATCTCAAGCTGACCTTTTGTAAAAAATTTATTCAACGACGCAATAATTTCTTCTAATTGTACTTTATTCTTTAGTAAATTTGCCTTTTGAAATTCTAACAAATTTCTCTCTTCTTGATATTGCTCCATACGTGATTGAAGTTCTTTATTTTCTGCAAGTAGACTGTCAATCTTCCGTTGCATTTGAAGGATGATCTCATTTTGTGATTTTATATTGCCGCTAATATCTGTCAATGTACTCATATTTTCGTGACCAGTTTGTATTAAAGAGATCGAAGTTGAAGCGCACGATCTACAAAAACAAATTATTAAAACGCGTACTACGATAAAATTTATATTTTGTGTTTGTTTTAACTTACGATTTTTCTAAGAGATCTTCAACAATCAATTTTCTTGCTCTTCGGTTTACTCTCTCTTGTCGTTTCTCAATGGCCTTTTGTTTTGTAGGACTTACATCATTATTAATTAACAAAGTCGGTACAGCGTCGGATTTAATTTTTCGACCTCTTTTTGGGGAATAATTAAGCATTTCCTGCTGCTTCGTTTTTTGAAAACAATCAGGCGCAAAGTGTACTGAGCATATGGTAGCTAAACGTACAAATTATTTATATAAATGTATTTATATGAAAATGGGTGGCGCTAATATTTTTCCTTACCATTTTTAAGATTTATGTTATCTTCGCGCTTACACTTGTTTAGCCAAATTTTTCTCAACGACTCATCTTTAGGAAACGTGAAAAAACTAACCCCTGTGGTGTTTCTGTTACTATTATAACATCCCCCTACTGCACAATACGGCATTGTAAAAACAAATATTTACGAATCCAAAAAATACACACTTTAAAGTGGACACAACGGAAACCGGTGCCTAACTGCAAGCATGCAGCATCTGCTTTTTCAATGCATTCAAGACTCGAAGATGACGTCTACGACCGCGCACGTGCATGCGCGAACTTACCTATGCACACACCATGTATATTTACGCCATGCATTATAGTATCAAAGCTCAGCTTTTTACTTAATACCTAGTAATATGAGTAATATTGTAGTTATGTTGCCAGACCATTACGTACTTGATATAGCTTTGCAAGACTTATGTGAACTTGCGGAGGTGGGCACCCCATTAATAGTATAATGTCAACGCTACTTTTTTATATGTTTTTAAATACACCACAAGTATACCGTATTAAAATGACAAACCGAAATTCCGTTGTTAACGTGTCGAAAGATCGTGCTAACAGGAACGGTTTTTCGTGTATTCTTGCGCCCCTAGAACATCAATACAGTAGTGGGGATAAGAGCTCGTAGTAGAGGACAAAATATGGAATGTCATGGGAAAGAGAAAGAGACAAACAGAGCTCGTTTGCGAGCCTGCTTGTTTCGAACAACCAGAGCTGAGGGGGAATATTGAGTTATAATATCACAAGACTATCTTAATATATTCGAAAAAAAACCTTTTCCGGCTTTGAGATCAAAATATGTGTTGCTTGTAATCATCTCGAACGAGACGCGAGGAGTGTTTTCAAAAAACAACACTAGTTTTGTTCGAAAGGGAGAGAAAGTATTTGAATATGCTGAGATAGTCGAGTGATGTTCGATTAGATTATATCATATTCTACAAATAAAATTCGGAATTGAAAAAAGTTGTTTAGAATAAAAGAAACAATACATTCTATAGTAGAACAAACAAATAGAAATGCCGTGAGCAAAAGTGAGATAGGAGTTTTTCGAGTCGACATCTTGGCAACGTCGCATGGATCAGCTGTTGATCTGGCCTTTCAGTTAAGCTATTGTATAGTGTTAATATTACAATTTACTTTCGGCTTAAACCGCGTCGTCATTTGGGAACTACAACCAGCATAATCAGGTAGGGACCGACCTGTATCTGGGCATAAGATGGACTTTGACAATGCTCAGGTACTCGCCAGAGTACCGCATTACTTCCCTCGTATCATACGTGAAGCAAATGAAATTACGAAACAACCGAACCACATCAACAGGAAGGATGGTTTTAGACTCAGTAAAGCTTGGACTCCGGTAGTTTATCCTCTAAGGACTCGTAAGCATCATCGATCTCACGATAACGCTCCACCGGATCCATCTTTGCCCAACGGTGACAGCCAACCAGAACTGCGTCGTTCTGCCCGACTGGCTCAAAGAGGTTTAAACACCTCTGCTTGCCGGATTTGAATTTAGTGTTCTATTCCCTCTGAAGACGCAAGCTGCAATGTCTGGCGAAACATTAGTTTGTATGGGTTCACAAACAGCTAACAGGCATAAGCCGATTATGTATTATTGTCCTGACAAACAAAATACATTACATCAAATTCTTGTCCGCCCCAAGGTTTAAATAATCTAAGGACACGGTCCTGTTTAGGCAGGCAGGGCCTACAAACAAATATTGCTCAAATGCTTTTAAAGGCAGACAAGATATAGGTTCTCACCTGATGCTGGGCGTAGTTCCCAAAATGTCGACGCGGTCTCAGCCGAAAGTAAATTGTAACATTAACAGTTCGAGAAACCGCGAACACTTCAAAGAATCTATTCTATAGTTCCTTATTATTATGATTATAATTTTTTATTTTGCTGCCCATAAAATAACCGCCACAAATAATTCAGTGTCTCATTGTACATATTTAAAATAAATACATATGTCTGTCCATGCAAGATTATATTAATAAAACATTAGTAATATCTCGTTGTAGGTATTTCAGCGCGCCAGAAAAAACAATAAAATCTGAAATAAAATTTGTTGATTGTTTTATGTGCTTCAATTGTCTCTCTCTTTCCTATAACATATTTATATTATATTACATTTATTTCAAACATGTAAAATAAGGCACTGAAATTTTTGCGACGGCATTTTTTAATGGGGAGCATAATAATAATTATACTTATCATAATAAGCGACTATAAAATAGCTAAACCGAAAGGCCAGATGAACTGCTGATCCAAACGACGTTGCCAAGATGTCTGCTTGAAATACTGTCGTCTCACTTTTGCTCACGGCATTTCTATTTCTAGGTTCTACTGTCGATTATATCATTTCCCTTATTCTAACCAATCAACATTGCCAATTTTTAAAATTGCGCCGATTAGAAGCATATTTCACGAAAATATGTGGCATTGTCATGGCAACTGGTATTTTCTTTGTATTCTCATTTTGGTATTTTTTCGTAATTCGGGGTTTTATAAGTAAGAAATGATATAGTCTAATCGACTATCTCAGCATATTCATATACTTTCCTTCCTCTTCAAACAAAACTAGTGTTGCTTTTTAGAATTACCATTCGCGTTTCGCTTGAGACGTTTCCAAGCAACACAAATTTTTATTGTCAAAGTCGGGAAAGTATTTTTCCAATACACTAAGATAGTCTTGTGATATTATAACTGAATATTCCCCCTCTGCTGTGACTATTCGAAACAACAGGGCTCGCAAACAAGCTCTATTTGTCTCTCTCTTTCTTATGACATTCAATATTTTGTCGTCTACTACGAGCTTTTATCCCCACTAGTGCATTGATACTCTAAGGGCTCGAGAATAGACGAAAAACCTCTCCCGTTAGCACGATCTTTCGGCACATTAACAACGAAATTTTGGTCTGTCATTTTACATACGGTATACTTGTGGTGTATATAAAAACATATAAAATAAACTAGCTTTGACATTGCACTATTAATGGGGTACTCACCTCCGCAAGTTCACATAAGTATTGCATAGACTTATCAAGCACGTAATGGTCTGACAACATAACTACAATATTACTAATATTACTAGGTACTAAGTGAAAAAGCTGAGCTTTGATACTCTAATGTATGTTTCTTTTTTTAGGGTACTTACGAAGCCAGCCCTAATGACGCGAAACAGATGTCGCTAGCCAGACTTGCATTTTAGCGGGTGGAACCAATTTTAGAATATGGAGAAATATGAAATTTGCATGATGAAATTCTGTAGTCTCTGGCGTTGCTAGCTTTTAGACTATTAGTACGATATAACAGATGAAAAACAATTTATAAAATCTTGGTTTGGGCAAAAGGTTTTAACATTATATCACTCATGTTAAATAATTTATATGATCACACAGTAGTTACATTGTTAAATGTTAGAAGGTTAAAATATATGGAAAACCCACAATTACCTTAAACAAATATTAAATAAAACAACCACCAAACTATTTTAACTGTACATGAATAAAAAATATTGGCGGTTTCTTGCTGTCTTTCGTGCAATGTGTACAAATTATTAAAATAAATGTTCTAATGATGCATCATTTATCGTTATTGCAGTAATATATTACAGTCAGGATTTTGTGTGGTGATGGAATTTTTGTTGCCATTATTAACAAAACATTTAATGCTGAAGGATTTTTTTAATTAAAACGGCATCTATGTATTATATCACCATTAATTAAGAATTTTTTTTCAGATATATCCGAAACAATCACCTGCACAGCTATTAACACTCCCTAGCAATGCTACAAGTATCCGTTTGGATATCACAGATTCATTCAGCTGCGAAGGTCGGGATTATGGTTATTATGCAGATATAGAAAACGATTGCCAAATATTCCACGTATGTTTACCTGTCAGGTATTCAGACGGTAGAAATCAGACGTTCAGATGGAGCTTTATCTGTCCTGACGAAACAGTTTTTAATCAAGTAAGTAAGATAAAAATAGAAAAGTGATAACTGATTAGTCAAGGTTTCTCTTGACTTTTGGTACATATAATTAATCACAAATAATGTTTTTGTTAAAATTCCTAGTATCTACTAAAAAAATGAAATTTGTGTGTTATGCGGCAAAAAAAAGGCAAATGAGATACAAATTAAACTAGCAAGCAGAAGGTGCAGCAACAGGTATGGCGTATTTTGGAACATCTAGTAGGAGATGTAAAACAGATATAATAAAGCAAATTTTCAAGAAACAATAATTATATTATATGCATTTTTATTTCGTAAAAACAAACTTATTTGTCTGTCCTCTCTCCATTGGCTTCATGCACTGTTGTGGCCGGCTTCTGAAATTATATATTTTAAGGTCTTCAATTTGCTGTGTCATATCTTAAACGCTTTTTGCTTGAGATACGTCCCTGGAAAAATTTGGCGCCGCAGTAAGACTCAAGGCTCTTGACGACCACGTTATGTCTCCAAATCTTGAAATTAATCTATTTGGAAATATATGCCGCTATATTATTTGTAAAAATTTGTTGATTGATTGGAAATTTATCAACTGCGTATAAAACTGCACCTATTCACATGCGATAAAACAGGGGCATCGTTAGGGTGTATTTGGGGGACCGCGATCACCCCCTATTTATGCTTTGTTCCCCCCCCCCCCCAAGTAAAAAACACCTCATAATACATATTATAGTAACTTAAATAATTATACACTAAAAAAACTTTTTTTTTGTAAACCTATTGAAATATATCGTGTATTCTGTATGAGATCTAGTGCCCCCTCCAGTTTTCTTATCCTAACGACGCCCCTGCGACAAAATGACAACAAACTTTTTGTTTGCTATAACCACTGCTCAACATAAACCATACCAGTTGCTGGAGCCTGTATATCTACTATTCGAAAATAAACATAAAAATTGAGTGATTTTCTATGCTAAAATTACGCTAAGGAATTCTAATATTACATTTAATACTTAACAATAAATTTGCAGGAAATATTTACCTGTACAAACTCAGACGAATCTATAGACTGCACGGAATCCCCTAGATTTTACTCATTAAACTCTCACTTTGGAGAACAGGAAGCTGAAAAGCCAGAAGAACAACAACAAATTGAAGATGGGACAGTCGTACCAGAAGTACAACAAGGTCTCGAAAAATTGGCACGTAGACCGAATTATGACACAAAAAGAAAAGCTTTGGAGGTTACCAGTACCAATTGAAGATAACTATTTACTTAATAGATTTATAGAGACAAAAATCTCTGATTTTGTAAAGCATAAAACTGACGAAGAAAGAAGAAACTTGATTTATTTCTTAGAAATTGAAAACTCGAAAAAAATATTTGTTGCAACATTTTTCTTTCATGAGTATAATGATTATTTTATAATGTTATTTGAACTACTCACATTTAAGACTGCATATTAAACATAAGTTGTATTTTAATGTTGGATTTAAAGCAATTTTCAGCGGATATTTGACATTTTTATAATGCATAATTTTAATTACGTAATTATTCAGGCAACTCAATGTTGTGACACGCATTGTTGTGCATTTTTTATAAAACAAGTACCGGCTGTTAAGTGTGTTAGGGGAAATATTTTATTCTACCAAGCGAAGCTAATGTAAAACCAGCGAAATAAATAAACGTATTTGTATTTTTGTCGATTATTTCATAAACAGGTATTTAAAATAAGCGTTCACAAACAAATATTTCTAACTATTTGATTTGAGAGCGGTAAGTATTTAACATTTATTCTGAAATTTAATTAATTTATTAAAGTGAAAACTTGATCGTAAAAATATAATTAGATTATTTTGATATACGGAACATTTCTTTTAAAAGTTTTATTTGCTATTCGATTACTTTCTGCACACCAAATATAGTACAAACATTGTCTATTAATAACAGACAATGGTACTTTTGCAAGATGTAGTGTGTTTTTGAATGAAAGTTCAAAAAAATGTTTTGGATATATATCACAGCTCTTTAAGATAAAATTATAAACAGTTTCATATCTGGAGTACTGTTTCAATCCTGTCGTTCATTTCATTGATTGAAGTAAGACAAGATTATCATAAATAATACAACGAGTGATTGCGATTTTTCATTAAAATTATGATGTAAGTTTATGAGTGCTAGTTAAGATGGTAATTACCTAAATCTTAACTAGCAGGAGTTAGCTTACAACACAATTTTATCAAAGAAAAATCGTATCACTCACATTAATTTTGACGCATTTTTGGTAACACTGAACTAGTCGGAAATGCTCGGGTGTTTTCGAGAATTGGCGCTGTTGACATGGTATTGTGTCTTGTTTTCAAATGTTTTGTAGTGGCGTCCTTTTGCCAATTTAATTTTATGTTTTGACGTTCCAGTGGAGTAGGAAGTACTTTTTTCTAGGGGGGAAGGGGGCGAAAATCATAATCTAACCTAACCAACAACATATGCCCGATTTCCGGTAGGTACTATTTTAGCACTAATGAATGTGGAACCTAAAACAATGGCATTATTTGCTTTAAAACAATTGCTATTAATATAGTTGGTGTAAAATACAAACCTGTTAAATGATTTTTTTATTAAGGTTTTTGTCAAACGGAAGCTGGACCCCCTGCTTTAGACGTCGGCGAGGAGGCTCTTAGCCCCCCGCTTCCTACGCCACTGTGACGTTATTATTTACTGTTGCTGTGAAGTTTTGTTGTAAAAATGACTCGTTTTGGAGAAGAAACGTTAAGTGGTATTTTATAAAATATTTGACAGTATATACAATATTTTGGTTTAAAATTTTAGTTATCAAGCAAGATACAATTTTAATCTAAATATATATTTATGTTTTTAATGCCTATTAGCATGTTATTATATTTATTATAGGTGTACACTAAAATTTGTGTCGGTCATGATTTGAACTATAACTTGACATTGTTATCATCAGCCACCGTCGACGTTTTTCGTATTTTGCGTAATGCTTGTGGACGACAAAGACAATTATATTTTTAAATAATAAATCATGTTATAATTAAATATAATACTTACTGCTGGACGAAGCAATGAAAAACTGTATTAAAATAGTAATAAATATAGCCAAAAGTGAATGCACATCAGTTTTGAACGTGTTAATTAAAAACTTAAGAGCGATTATTCGAAGCTACTGTGGGTTTAATCACTTATTTAAACAGCACAATACAGTTTAATCAGTATAAAACAAACGCGATTCGTTCGTTTTATGAAAGGGAAAATGTGTAATTGGTTCAATGAAATATGAGTGGTATAGTCGATATTATTAATTCCACAATTTAATTCAGCATATTATTCTTTATGAAACAAAAACAACCTAAAAGGCTAACGTGTTTTGCATCTACCGTGATAAACAGGGCCGGATTAACGTACGACTTATGGTGGAGTAGGCGCCGGGGTCTCCTGGAAACCAGGGACACCTTTACTTGATTTTTTTGCAAAAAATCATATTAATGTTGCTAAAAACCAAAACTTGAGCAATCAAATTAAAGTTGTTGTATTATATGTATAATGCATTGTTTCAGTACTGGCTAGTTGTTGTTTTGTATTCTATCTTGTTTTTCACGTTTGTTTGTGTGGTTATGTTAAGTTGGTATTTTAAAAAGCACTACGTTGCTAGTTAGCCTGTGTTGGTACCACATTCCAAGAAGTAAGAATCAAGTTGCTGGTCAAGGTAGAACACGCACTAGCAACTCACAGTTGCGCAGCTGGTTGGTTTCTCACGTAAAACGTATATTTGTATGAATGTAAAATTATTTTGACGAGCGAAGCCAATCGCACCCGAAACTGCTGGTAGCAAAATGCTCTCAAGCGCCCGTCTTCTGTACCTCTTTTGTCTACAGAAGATTGTCGTATAAGCTTATTCTTTCTTTCACATTGCATTTCGTATGTTCAGTATAACAATTTTACACGCTATTAATAAGTGCAATAATTACTAGTGTGTGCGATTACAATAATGATACTATTTTACGAGAGACATAAGCAAGTAATGGGTACGATAAGGAAGAATTAGATTTAGGCAACTATCAAATACGAAAAGAAAGGAAAATAGAAGGTGGAGCCATGTTCCAGTACCCATAAATATATTAAATTTTAATTTATAACAATTCATGTACCCATTTTAATATTAAACATGGTTACGTGAATTCTCAGTCAGAACACCCATTATCCCCTTTCCTTGTTGCACTTATTATTTGGCCACCTTTTAGCTGCCGCACCCATTGTTTCCAGTTAAATTGAAATGTAGACCATTTGTATAAAACAATGTTCCATGTGAGCAACTGACAGTTGCGCGCCTAATCTGAGTGACCATCGCGTTGCTGACACCCCTTTCATTATTCTTTCTGTTAAAAATGAAATAATAGTTTCATGCCAAAGACAAATGGGTTAAGCCGTGGACCCAAGAAACCTTAATTCGGCGCTGGTGGTAATAAAACAATAAACGACAAAGTTAAAAAATTTAAATTCAAGAACAAATTTTCCATTTTACATTCTTCTAAATTTTGTTCAACGTCATCATGATTTTCAAAATATATTTCCTAGAATTAGGCGATCATTTCCGGTGTATAGTCACGATTTACAATAACGCAAATTAGCTGAAATAATTAAAATGTGATGCAAGGCTGCAAGGTAGTTGCAGTCGTGTCCAGCAACCCATGCGGAACAAACAAATAACATTCCGGCTATTCACAATAAACGCTTGAAAAAAAGAAATATTCAATTCTGAAATATCCTACAAGTACCTCAATAAGGAACTTTAGTCTGATACCCAGAGTTAATCTAGTTTTCGAATTGTGTTATTCACTGTTTCATTTTTGTCAATAGTTACAAAATTTAGATCGGAATAGTGTAATAAATGGTGTGTATCAGTGATTATTGCATGAACAATTGGTTACACAAAACGGAAACATTTCATCCTTTCAAATGACAGCAACTACAATATTTAAGACAAAAAATTTGTTTTACTTACATAACACAAACAAAGCTGTATATAATTTATTACAGAAATGATTAATCCAGGTACAAATATAAACAAACCTTTGGTAAACTGCAAACTTATACAAAATGGTGATTTCATAAACTAATTTATCTTAATAATATATCTACATGTAGTTTTTAGCATTAATGTTATGAATGGTTTATTTAAGACTTTTGTATTAAGATTTAATAAGCAGCAGTAAATAACAACCTACATAGCATACAATTAAAATTAGCGAAAAAGAACAGGAACCTCTGAATTAACATTGCTATCAACTTATCAAAAGACTATTGTAAATCCATTGTTGTTTTTTTTGTGACAACTGAATACCACTATCTAACTTAGTATTTTAAATTGTAGTATATGTATTAACGCCCTTTTAGCGGTAGTAAAAAAAAACTAAAAAAACACATTTTAATAAAAATTATGACTTATGACACAGTATTTATTAGAAGAACAAGGAATCACGTCATATGGTTTTTTCAAATTGCACTACAGCACACAAACTTTTTTTTTAGTTTTCTTTTTTTTCCTGTTTTTAACATAAAACTTTTATATTATTACATACAAGAATTTGCAGAAAACTCCTAAAAAGTCTCAAAACAGCAGATCATGTATTTTAGCAGATTTGCAGATTTTATAGCCTTTTACAATAAAAACTTCTTCTTCTTAATCGTTATCCTCATTTACCGCACAGCCGGTGTAGAGGGAGTCCCATTCACTCCGGGTTTGGCTTAATGCTATGTTCCATGCGATACTGGGGCTATTGAGCCTTTAATCACTACACCCCTCACCTTACGCCAAACCCTTGGCATTACATTTACTCGTCTATTTGCTCATCCATCTATACTTTGAGGGGGATTCCAACCCCTCTAACGACTGCCGCGTTGTTAGTGCGGCATCCGAGACCACCTATTTGCGTGCCATTCCGAGAGCACAAGGTGCCGCGTTGACTCGACTTTCGGACTTTTCAAATTGTTTGTATCTGTGGAAATATGAACTGTGTTCAAAATTTTAACCAGTCCAATAAAATTTATTGTTAACAACATGCATATTGCCGTCGCTATTGTATGAAAGAAACAGTTTTAATGTTGGTTAAAAAATTAAAACTTGAATGATACTAAAGACCATAACCCTTCTTTTTAATACTAACAAGTTTAAGACTTTTGCTAGTGTTTTAATACAATTTAGACAAAATTGTTTTAGAATATGATTCCAAAATTCCACGCGTTCATTCCAATTTTAACAACACATGCAAATCTTGTTGAAAATTGCGTTTCACGATATTGATATATAGCCAACACCGGTCATAAGAGTCGTTAACTTTCAAATGTTCCCGATAGTACATGCGCAGCTGATGTCAGACGTTTTCGACATTTTCTCTCAAACATTTTCAGAAAAGAGTATAGAAAATATTTGTTGTTAAAAAATAATTAAATCTTCTTTTAAAATAAACAGACAGAAAGAGATCCAAATTGAAAATCTGTGCTGTTAAAAAAAGAAAAAGTTTTCTATTAAAATAAACAGAAAATAAGTGATGCGTCATTCAACAATTCTATGAGGACGTCACAAAAAAAAGGAAAACGAAATCGACTATGAAATATTATGGGAAATAACGTCCCAAAAAACATTTGTTCACAAATTTTCATTCAACAATTTCTTGAATTTAAAATTATCATTGAAAAAATCTCGCAACGAGCACTTTGTTAATGTATAAACTTATAATAAGCCCACTCCGCTTCAATGTTCTTAATTCGAGTTTAATAATAAGAGTTAGAATAGGCACTAAACAGTCGCTATCTTACACGAACACAATAACTTACGGCAATGCTTTTCCAAACTTAAGTCTTAAACAAAACAAAAATGAATGTTTTCGATGCTGACTAAGCCTCAGTTTCATCATCTGATGCTTGCTCTAACTCTTCAGGCGTTCTCAAATCAATGGCAAACTTTTTCTTGCCAGCATTAGGATTGTCTTTGCTTTCTTCCTTGATCTTTTTTCCATATTCCTGAAAAGCTGCCGCAAGAGCATAGGTTAATTGTCGAGCTTGACTTCTGGATTCACACACAAACGCGTGGCAATCAAAAGGCACACCATTCTTCAAGTCTTCATCTTTGACTACAATCATGCAAAACACTCTGGTGTAAACTAGATCTTGTACCCCATAAGAAATCGTGTCCACTTTGTAATAATATACTGGAGGTTTTTCGGTCTTTTTCGATGAAATTTGGTTAAATTTTAAACCGTCCCTTGAAACTTCTACTTTGACTAATGGCAAAACTTGACCTTGCGAGAGATTTTTGGCTGCTGCAACCAAGGCGTCCACAGGTTTTCTTGTATGTTTTATACCCCACAATCCTTTAGCTGGTTGACTACCTGATAAAAGATTAATGAGATTAGTAGATTGTTTATAATAAAACAGAAAATAATGTAATTCTAACTAATAAGCTCTGTATTGACAAAAAACTTTTAGATACAATTTTATGTTTTAAGTACTCTTCTGTTAATCTTATAATTTTAAAACAAATAACAAAGTAAAAAATTATGTAGGTAATCCGAAATGATTACCATTATACTTGTACGACTTCACTCGGGAAATTCGTAGTACTACAAACTCCCAAGAAACCAAATTTGAAATTTAAAGATCTAGAAGCTTGAGTGCAAGCCCTAATACGTTTACTCTTATACATATACATATATCCAGTCACGAATTGGCTGATATCCTTGAAATCATTGTTTCATGGTAATTTCGATATAATTTCCGATTTCTGTTTTGTCGGCTTGCTTCGCAATATAGTAAATATTCTCTTGTTTCAAATGGTCTTACTCTTAGACCAAGGCCGTTTGCACACTGTCCGGTTAGCCGTTGAGGCAAATCGTTTCGAATTTTCAATTTTGCTTTCATATAGTTAGTGGCCGCTTAACCGCCAAACAGTTTTAAAACTAGTAGGCTGCATAGGTTCATGTGCAAAAAAAACAAGAATGCAATTGTTGCCGTGACGCCTCATATGCTCAGAAACACATGGCGCGACATTGCAAATAGTTTGGAATTGCTACGTGTAACGAATGGCGCCCACATTGAAATGTTATAAATTTTTGAATTGTTCTATCTAATAATAAAAACTGTTTGCCGATGTCTCTTTTAGATTTATTTATTTAACAATTCTCTTACTTTCATCACCTCAAGAAGGCAAGAAGTAATAGACATAACTTTTGGATCCTTTTCCATAGCCCAAGAGATAGCAGACTGGCACCACGTATCGTCGGAGTCCTCACTCTCTGACCACAGGTGCATACGCTTCAGTTTTAGATGCAACCTACGTACCGTGGAGACGTGCAGAAACCCCAAGTGTGTGGGTGAAATTGAACTGTCTGTAGAATCCATACAGAGAGACATTATAAAGTCATATGAGGAAAACTGTCCTCTGCGTGTCGTTAAATTGAAATACAAAAACCCTTGGTGGATCTCGACTCTAAACAAGCTTCGCAAAGAAACTCGCAAACTATTTAAGGTAGTTAGGCGGACTAGAAAAACCATAAGCAATCCCAGCAAAGATACAAAAACAAAATTAGGCATTCCAAATAAAACAACCTAGAAGACCTACTGCGAGTGGATAGAGAGTATGGCACAAGCAGCAAAGCTTTGCAAGGTTCTCGCAGTAAGTCCTGGTACCCGGCTAAGAGCGCTACAGCTTCCCAATGGTGAATTTACCACCACCAATGAGAAGCCATTAAAACTCTTGTTGAGAACTCACTTTCTCGATTCTAGGGAGATACTGATAAGTAATGAGTCCACCACTGAGACTTCCCAAGTCAGAGCGTGTTCTATCGACTGGAAAGTGGCCTCAAAAGTCGTAACGGTTGATCGTACAAAACGAGCGATTACAATGTTTGCCTCTTTTAAAGCAGCAGAACCTGATGGCATTTTCCCGGCTTTCCTACAAGAGGGCTTGGAAATATTAATCAGACCTCTGTATCACATATTACGATGCTGTCTAGCCATGAGTTACATTCCTGTATCATAGGGGAAGGGAGGAGGCAAAGGTAATATTTCTTTCTAAATTTGGACGAGATGCGTACTCCTAGGCCACGTTGCTTCGACCTATCAGTCCTATTACCTCCTTTTTACTAAATGTGCAGGAAAGACTGGTGGACCGCTACATTAGAAACAGATCTTTGGCATTATCTCCGCTGCATCCGGATTAACACGCTTGCCAAAAAAGGAAATCCAGACACAAGTCTTTAGGAAATCGTCCACAAGGTTGAAAAGGCGCTAAATCAGAGAGAATACGCACTAGAAACCTTCCTAGATATCAAAAGAGCATTTAATTGCACGACCTTCCACTTCATTTGCAATGATGCATCGGAGCGTAGCATAGAACCCACCATAGTAAGGTGAATTACATACATGCTCAAACACCGTAACATAAATGTAACCCTAAAGGGGGACTCGGTTGGCGTCAGCGAGTGTCTGCAGGGCGGCGTACTCTCGCCGCTCATGTGGTGCCTCGTTGCCGACGGAGTCCTCCTGAGACTCAACAACGAGAGGTTTTACACGCAAGGATGCGCTGACGACTTGGCTATCTTTATAATTAAGAAAATTCCCCAACACAATTTGCGAGGTAGCTCAAAGAACCCTTAAATAAAGCAATAATGGTGTAATGAAAACCGGCTAACTTTGTTAACCCTGCAAAGACTAAACTGGTTCTGTTCACAAGGAAAAAAAGATAACAGGCTTCACACTTATTTCTTCAACAAAACGCTGCAATATTTCGGGTGAAGTTAAGTATCTGGCAGTCATCTTGGATGCCAAACTCACCCAGGAAAATCATGTGAAAAGCAAAGAGCAACGAGCATGCGCGTCCTTCTGCACATGTATGCGCAGTTTAGAGAAACCATTAGGACTAAGGCCTGAAATCGTACACTTGCTCTACACGGCTATAGTTCGCCCCCTGGTCACATACTCACCTCTTGTATGATGGCCTAGAACAGAAAAGACCACCTCAAGAACAGCACTGACTCGACTGCAGAGAATGGCCTGTCTCTGTATAACGGGAGCGATGTGCACAACTCCGACAGCAGCCATGGAACTGCTGTTTGGACTTGTGCCTCTTCACCTTTTGGTGGAGGCCGACGCCCAAGCGACGACCTACAGGCTGTGCTATACGGGGCAATGCAAACGTACTCAGGAGTATGTAGGACATACCAGGGTTGTCTCACGATTAAGGTCGACCAATCCTGTATTTCGGATGGGAAGTGATAGTACGGTTCTGTACTTTGCCTTCGGAAAATTACACGATACCCTCATCCCAAACCGGCATATTGGTAATCGGGAGACTGATTTTTATATTCAGCCCCGTGGCCTTGTATGGCTTACAGATAAATCAAGAACTAGGGAGAGATCAGAAGCAGGTGTCTATGAAGGAAAACCCCGAGTCAAACTTAAATTTGCTCTGGAAAAATATCCAACCGTCTTTCAGGTTTCCGTCTTTGCTATTTTGGCATGTTCTAACGAAAACCTTAGAAGAAGGTATAAAAATAGACATATTTACATCTGTACCTTGATCTCTCCTAAGATCGGATTACGACTCATCCAAGAATGTCGGCAAACTCTCGCAAAGTTCTCTGCTAAGTGTAAAAATTATATGGGTTCCCGGCCATAATAAATTGAGGGAAATGAAGAGGCTGATGTCCTGGCTGATGCTGAGATTAAAAAATCCCTGGGTCCAGAACCGGCCTCGGAATTTCCCCAAATGCGTGAGCACGAGATATGTAGCTGGACGCTGTCACAGCTCCAATCATCCTGGACCTCTCGCCAAACACCAAGCCAGGTCAGATTCTTTATAAAAGGTCCTACCCTTAGAATGACAAAAATTCTTCTGGGCCTAAACAGACGACAAATCAGAGTTGTGAGAGGCCTACCGACAGGCCGCAGTCACCTGGAGAAACGCGGTTTTATTTGATTTCAAGCATATTTTCGAAGTCTATATTTTGACGGAAACCCAAAAGAGGGTTTTTACAAAATGTCTTTCTGTGGGTGGGTGGATGGTTGGATGGGTTGGATATGTGAGTGTGTAGGTATGTATATGTATCTGCGCTCCATAACTCCCAAATGAATGGTCCGATTACGATGCCCTTCGGAATGTGGGTGTATATCAAAAAATTAAACTAGGAAATGAGCTTTTAAAAGAAATCCAAAACCGGAAGCGTACGTTAGACATGTTTTTTGGTAGCATTTTTTCATAAATTGAATTTTCTATACCTAAAAACGGAATCTGATAGAAAGCCTTGCGGCAAATCAAACACTTTTTACGAACTTTCTAGCTTCAGAATGGCGTTTGTTACTATTTTTTAAAGATTTTTATTTAAGCGCTTTATTACTTAAAAACGAGTTACAGATATGGATTATTTTTTTATCGCAATAGCCCTATAGAGACAAAGTTAATGTGCACTAAATTTTTTGAAAAAATTAAAACTATGAAGTAAAATAGTTTTCAGAGTTTTCAATAAAATACTGTTCAAAAACTGGCCAACCCGACGTTTTTTAAATTTTGTAGGTTTATAGAGCTAGAGATAAGCTATAATTTGATGTGTATCCCAGTTCGCCAATTTTTCTGTAACACCCCTTCTATGAATGTTTGAAAACCGAAAATTTTTTATGTAATAAACGGGGCTGATAAAAAACTTTTTTATAGGCTACATTACTCATGAGTGATATTAGAATTAAAGTTGTCAACTTAATTTTCATGTACAGCAATATTTGGGGTAGTACATTTTCACTCTTCCACCCAATTTCTATTGGACGCATTTGTCTTTCTGTTTTTGGTTTTCTTTAATCCCAAGGAATCTGTTTCTATTAACTTGGCGATGCAGGTTCAGAGAAAGTGTCAAGAAGTGGATTCTTAAAAAAAACGGTCTTGGATACATCCCCTACTAACGGTTTAGCATCAAGATGGTGACAGATCTTAGATCTAGATCTAAGTTAGGAGAAGAAACAACATAATTAACTTTAAAAAAAAAAGAAAACCGACTTCAAATAAAAACACAAACGTGACATAAGTTAACTAAAAAGCAAAAAATAAATGTTTTTTATACAACAGTTTAATACTTATTTGTTGTTCCGTTTAATGTAATTAAGAAATTGTTGTTTATTATATAATTATTAATTGTTTTATAATTTTTAAGTCGGTGCCAAGTAAAACATAAAAATTATATACCTCGCTGCAATAACAAATTAGATTCGAATTTTTATGTTTTACTTGGCACCGACTTAAAAATTATAAAACAATTAATAATTATATAATAAACAACAATTTCTTAATTACATTAAACGGAACAACAAATAAGTATTAAACTTTTTCATAATTTAAAAGTTAAAGGCGAATTACAGCAGTAAAGCCCTCTATAATGCAGCGAGGAAACGTTGCAAAGCAAAGCAATGCACGCATATAACCGGCCAGTTTAGATCGGAACCATAAATAGGTGACACGACCGTACCGCCCTCCCGAACGGATGGTCCGATTTCGATTTATTTTGGAATGAAAGGCTGTATTAAAAAGGTGTCGAGCAACCACTACGGGATCTTTATCGTATTTATTGACTTTTTTCAAAATTTTTTAGTATATTTCGAAAACTCTTGCAAATTTATGCAAATATAGAATATTTTTTTAAACGTCGAAAAAATTTCAGTAATAACTTAATGGTTTGGCTTTTTTTCAAAATTTTGGTAACTATGAAATATTTTTTTAACTATTATAATTTTAAGAATATTGAAGTTTAAAAAACTTCAAAATTTGAAAGAAGTAAATTATGAAATTAAAATAGTAAGAAAGAGAGATTTGGTTTCAATTATAGCTAGAATAGATCACTACATGCATGTTTCGTTTTTATTGAAACTCATCAGGTGAACATAATTCTAACCATAATTGAAACCAAACAAATAAGCATATATAAATGCTAGTAGATATAAAAGTTAAAGGCGAATTACAGCAGTAAAGCCCTCTATAATGCAGCGAGGAAACGTTGCAAAGCAAAGCAATGCACGCATATAACCGGCCAGTTTAGATCGGAACCATAAATAGGTGACACGACCGTACCGCCCTCTGGGTACAATTCTTAAAACACGGTAGCCCGTGTAGTAAATAAAATTAAGATAGTAAGAAAGAGAGATTTGGTTTCAATTATAGCTAGAATAGATCACTACATGCATGTTTCGTTTTTATTGAAACTCATCAGGTGAACATAATTCTAACCATAATTGAAACCAAACAAATAAGCATATATAAATGCTAGTAGATATGAAAGAAAAGAATTAAGAAGAAATTAAGAAATTAAGAATTGTGCCCAGAGGACGGTACGGTCGTGTCACCTATTTATGGTTCCGATCTAAACTGGCCGGTTATATGCGTGCATTGCTTTGCTTTGCAACGTTTCCTCGCTGCATTATAGAGGGCTTTACTGCTGTAATTCGCCTTTAACTTTTATATCTACTAGCATTTATATATGCTTATTTGTTTGGTTTCAATTATGGTTAGAATTATGTTCACCTGATGAGTTTCAATAAAAACGAAACATGCATGTAGTGATCTATTCTAGCTATAATTGAAACCAAATCTCTCTTTCTTACTATTTTAATTTCATAATTTACTTCTTTCAAATTTTGAAGTTTTTTAAACTTCAATATTCTTAAAATTATAATAGTTAAAAAAATATTTCATAGTTACCAAAATTTTGAAAAAAAGCCAAACCATTAAGTTATTACTGAAATTTTTTCGACGTTTAAAAAAATATTCTATATTTGCATAAATTTGCAAGAGTTTTCGAAATATACTAAAAAATTTTGAAAAAAGTCAATAAATACGATAAAGATCCCGTAGTGGTTGCTCGACACCTTTTTAATACAGCCTTTCATTCCAAAATAAATCGAAATCGGACCATCCGTTCGGGAACTGTAAGCTGTCACCCACATACCCACCCACTTACCTACCACACACAAGCACTTTTTAAAAACAACTTTTTTGAGTTCCTGAAGGTCCAAAACATATATCTTTGTCAACGTCTTGGCTGATTTTTAAAGGTCAAATATACCTAAATAATTCTCAACCAATATTCCCAAGGTTTCAACTTCTCATTGCTATAAAAACATCTGAAAAATAATTTCTCGCTGTTCAAAATTAAAATTACGATATTACTAACTAACTACACGGAAATATATCTATGTTCCCTTCCATTATTTAAATTAACCTGCTTGTTAAATATCTGGAAATAGAAATCGACGCAAATTAATACTTCACATAACTTGGTTTTGTAATACAACAATTACAAAAATTGGTTGTTCTGATTAACGTCGTATATCTTTCTTCTTTAAATTACAGTTACTTTATATGTAATTCTTTTTTCTGATATATTTCTATATTTGCCGGGTCGATCCGAATAATTTAGGCGAATACTCAATAATTATGTTTGTAAATAATATCTGCAGCTATGGAACAAATTTCCAAATTAGTTTTTATACCTACGTTAGTAAATAGACAGTTACCTAAGAGTTTATCTTCATCACTCATCAGAAATACTTCTAGAAAATTTCATTCCTGAGCTATCACTAAATACCTACTTAAAATTGAAAACAAATGAAAGGATGCGTTATTATACTTCTTATTTATGTATGATATATTGAAGTGCTGATACAGTATGGTATTTATTGTAATCATACTTTTATTTTAAGAGTTTTTCTTGAATCCGATCAAGGTTTCTCAAAGTCAAGATGATCCTCATTTAATTCAACCAAACAAATCTAACAGTACTAACAAGTTTATCATGCTGTCGAAAGATATGATTGCACAATTTAATCCCGGCAGAATTTTTAAAAGTCAAGAAGGTAAAAGTTATTGCATAAGGATTAAAAGATTTAAACATTGCCAAACCATATACAGTACTCAAGCATTTTATTTCGCTTCAAAAAAAAATTAATTTTATTAGACGTCAGACAATATTTATTTATATAATTATAAATATACAGCGTGTTCCGAAACTCGCGGACGCCGACTGTGGGTATTCCACGAACAAAATTAAACGAAAAGTTCCTGTACGATTTTTCGATTCAACCAATATTTTTGGAGTTATTAATGTTTTAAAAAATCTGATAATGATAGAAAGAAAACATTCATACTCGAATTTAAGTCTTTGATTAAGTACTGAAAATCACTCAATATCAATTATCAATATGATAAATTACAAAACAAGAGATAGTTCAAACTATAATTAAGAAGAAAAGTACAAATGTCGTTTAAAGTGTCTGAAAAACTCAAATTTACGTGTTCAATTAAGCAGTGGATGTTGAAAACAACACGATAATAGTTATTTGTTTCAAAGTTCGTCATTTGTTTGAATTTAGTTATAAAGTGCTACAGAATCACCGCGAATTATTGAAACCACGAATATTTCGATATGCTGATGGCACTGGGGACTTCTAATAAACAAGCAGGACTAGCGGTACGTTCATGTGCGACTATTCTTTAGCACATTACACCGATATCAACATAATAAGTAGCATTGCACAATCCAAATTAGAAACTAAATTTTAAAAAATAACAATAAACAGGAAACAAATCTTTTTCTTCAACCTTTATTCAACCCATTTTGGATGTAGGTTTCCCCAATTTCCTTCCACTGTCTTCTATCTTGGGCTCTTCTTTTCCACATCAAGCCCGCGTGTTTTTTCACGTCGTCCTCCTATGTCATCTGAGGTCGTCCTCGTTCTCTCTTTCCCAGCCAAGGGCGCCAATTTGTTATTTGCGAGTTCCATCTATCATCAATTATGTCGAGCGTTATGACCAGCATACTGCCATTTTAATTATGCCACTTGTTTTCTTACGTCTTTAACTCTGTTCCACGTCTTTAGCCACCAACATGATATCATCCGCATACTTGACATTATTTAGAAATTTTCCAATGATGTTAATGCCCTTTGTCTCCCAGTCGAATATTTTAAAGAGATCTTCCAGTGCTGCTATAAATAGCTTTGGTGAAAGAGGGGCGGTCCCCTTGGCGTACTCCTCTTTTTATAGCGATATTTTCTACTTGCTGTCCTTGCATTTCGATGTTGGTTATTGCATCCTGATAAATGTTATGGATCAGTGTCATGTATCTATGATCTATTCTAGCAGTCAATAGTGCTTTTTGGATTGCCCATTCTTCAATGGTATCAAACGCCTTCTGGTAGTCTATTAGCGTGATAAACAGAGGTAGATGGTATTCATTTGCTTTCTCTATCAGTAGTTTGACAGTTAATAAGTGGTCTATGGTGCTAAAATTTTTTCTGAGCCCTGCTTGTTTGTACGTAAGGAAGGATTCTAATTTGTTATTAATTCGTTTTACAATTATTCTCGTGAAGATTTTGTAACTGTGTGATAGAAGTGTGATTGGTCCTGTAATTTCCAAGGTCTTGGTTGTCACCTTTCTTGAATAGTAATATTGTATTTGCCTCTTTCGACTCTTTTGGTATTGTATTTATTTCTAGGCATTTGTTGTATAATGTTTTTAATATTTTTATTACTTCTTCTCCCTCGTCTCTTAATAATTCTTTTGTCATGTCGTCTTTTCCGGGTGATTTGTTGTTTTTCATTTCTGTTATTGCATTAGTTATTTCTTCTTCTACGATCTCTGGTATGTCTTCCGAATTTACATTTAGGATTTTATTCTTTAACATTTGTTCTGTTTGATGCGTGGGATTTTGTTTTGACTCGTAGAAGTTACTATAGTATTCTTTAATTATTTCCTCTATTTCCTTTGTATGCCAAGAAAGGAAAAGAGTCCTTTCTTGTCGTTTAAAGCTAGAATTCTTGTTTTTCCTAGTTTGGGTCGTAGCACCTTCATATTTCTGTTCTTTTCTATTGTTTCTTGTATCATTTCGTTTTGCTTTTTTAACCTGTTTTCTTTTATTGAGCTTCTTATTAATCTGTTCAGTTTGACGTATTCAATAGTTTTTTGTTCTCCTTGTTGGGTCATTTCTCTTCTTTTCTTTAACATTTGTTTAATAGTGGTCGATAAGGACTCTGTTGATTTATTTCCTTGAGTATATGTTTTTTGTTGCTGCTTTTATTATTGTTGATGTTAATATTTTATTTATTTCATTTACTCCCATGTTTTCTAAGTTCTTATCTTCCAGCTGTTTTTTAATTTCACTCTGATATATGTTTATTGTTTCTTTTATTTTGTCTGAATCAAATAGGAAACAAATATTGACGTGTTATTTTCAACAGCCAATAGCATGCCACTTACTTGAACATGTACATTTGAATTTTCAGACACTTTAAACCACATTTGTAATTTTTCTTATGAATTATCGTTTTTAATTGTCTTTTGTTTTGCAATGTATCATGGATTTATTTTCAGTAGTTGATCAAACACTTAAATTTGAGTTTAAATGTTTTTTTTTGATAATTTTCGAATTTTTCAAAACCTTAATAACTTCAAAACTATTCGTCGAATAAAAAAATCACAGAGAAACTTTTTGTTTAGTTTTTATAATAAAATACAACCCCACAGTCCGTGTCCGCGAGTTTCGAAACACCCTGTATTGAGATAATAAACATAAAAGTTATTTTTCTTCACCTAATGCAAGTATTTAATGACACTTGCACTTTACACCTAATTACGGAAGTGTCAATTTTACATTTATATACTACATAATTACACATTTTATTACTGTAGGTTGTCTTAGTAATTACTTCTTAATAATAATTATAACACAGCGCAATTCTTTTATCACCGCAATAAGCAGTAAAGGTAGAAAAGACTACCAATTTGAGAAATTCCTTATTAAATTCTTGATTAATGAAAAAACCTGCCGCTGTTCATTTTGCATACAAGTTTTTAGTTTTAACGATGGCAGCATGTTGAAAATAATATTCATTCTAATTATAAAATAAAACACAAACTTTTAAATACATCTTAATAGCAAACAAAAATTGTTATGGTTAAAGGACAACTGCTTTTCTAAAACACCTTGAAATGAGGCAGTTACGTAAGTATGTAATGCATACCTAACGTTCGTGTAAACATTAGGTTGCTGTTGCTGCTAACATTAATGATATTTGTGAAACTTGTGAGAAAATTAATTTTATAGATTTAATATAGCCTTATCAGAAAACCTTACAGGATAATACGCACATACATTTTCCTTTACCTTAGGTATAGCAAACGTTTCTTCATATTATGCATCTTTTTGAGTTAAAAAAAAGTATGCAATAATTATAGTCCGGATTTTTAATCTACCATTTAGTCAGTATTTAAATTATGCTGCAATCAATAAATAATCATTTCTGGCATAATTTCTTTAAGTATACGGTTGGCGAATACAGAGCGGGTTAAAAGTATGGAGACGGCGAACTTTTTGTCGTTAATACTAATTTTAGAAAACAAATCTTTCAAATAGAAATTTTTATCTACATATTGGCATAAAAAAATGTTTTTTTCAATTGTTTTTGAGTTACGACGTCACGCGATATTCTTTTAAATAGGAACCTATTAATTATTTTCTATTATTTGATAGGGAATTTATTGTCTTTATGATGGTATAAAAATATTATGGGGTTGCATAATAATTTTTTCGAGAAAACGACGATTAAAGTTTTAACATAAAATGTATCAACTTTGCCATGGAACAACAGATGGTGTTTAAATAAAGCAATAAAGGGGCGTTATAAACAACAGCCGGGCGATAAACCAAAGCGAGCGAGTGAAAAGTATAGAGACACCGCTTTTTTTGTAAACATTTATTTTATAAAAAAATATTTATAGAAAAAGTGTTTCAGAAAAATGTTCAGGAAATCTACATATTGTCATGCAAGTTTTTTGTACTGTTGTTTTTGAGTTAAGATGTTAAGCAATTTTTTTAATAACTATTACATACAGAATTTTTTCTCTTTTGTGTTGGTCTAATTTTGTAAGTTTATTTTTCTATGTTGTGTATCAATAAATTATCTAACATGCATTTACCACCACAAAACAAGCTAGTTAGTTTCCATGCTAGTAATATGTTTTCAGAAATACCTCCTCGAGAGTGTATTCGTTTGTTAAATAATATTCTTGTTAACAAAAATGTCGAATTAATAAAACGGACTGAGTTGATGCAATTATTTAAACTTTGCATTAATTAAAATTATTTTAAATTTAATACTAAAATTTACTACCAAAACGATGGTATACCCACGGGAAGTACAATTTTACATCTTTTAGCTAATATATTTATCGAAAATCTAGAAGATAAAATATTTCAATCTAACAAGTCTGAGAAAGTTATATTTTGGTTTCGTTGTGTTGATGACATTTTAGCATGTTTTGATAGTTCATTTGAGTTAATCAATGAATTTTTAATTGTTATTAGCAGCTTGCAGCCAAAGCTAACATTTACACTAGAAACTAAACAAAATAAGTCTATTAACTTTTTAGATTTAAACATAAAAATTTATTCAAATAAAAAACTTGAATATTCTGTTTAGAGAAAACCTACACAAACATACATTACAATACCACACGATTCTTGTCATCATAAAACACATAAATTAGCAGCATACGGGTCCATGATACACAGGGCTTTAACGGTTCGTTGAGGTGAAATTAGTTATAATAGAAAAATTTCGATTATTAAACAAATTGCATACAATAATGGTTATAATACTCAATTTATTGATACACTAATTAAAGAGAAAAGATTGTAAATTAGCTATTCAGAAAATTTATCCAACTACTTCATCAGATAAAATGAAATACGCCTCAATTCCATATGTTGGCAATAAATCAGAAACAATTGCCAAAATTATAAACAAAACAAATAAACTTTTAAAACAACAAAAGACATTTTAAACACTTTGTTTAATGCTAAAGAAAAAACAGACAATTTACTAAAATTAGGATCTACAAATTAAATTGCTTACACTGTAATTCGATTTGTATAGGACAGACAATTTAAACTTTTGATATTAGGTACAAGGAACACGTACGTTGTTGCAATCATAAACACCCCCATAAATCCAATTACGCTAAACACTTATTAGAACACAATCATTCAATGACATCTAATAACACTATAAAATGTTTACACTTTTGTGATGATGAACGTAAGTTGGATATACTAGAAGCATTTGAAATTCACAAACATTAAAATCTGTACCTGTAATGAATGAACAAATTGATCTCTTAAATTCACCGTTATTAGACGTTTTGGAAAGAGAAAGCAAGTCATCTGGACGTAGATATTGAAAACCAAGATCAAGTTATGAAGATGTATTGTTCGTATAGCAACACCAACTGTTTACTTTTAATCTTGCTTTTGATAATAACGTGTGAACACGTTGAAATACGCATAAGGCCCATTTGTTATGTTATACAGAGCGTTAAAATAAATAATGAATTGAAGTCGCTTTTTGAAACAACCACGGCATCTCGTTGATTAGATGCAAATCGTGCAGTTATTATCCTAATTAGACGGCTTATTATTTAACTATAATTGCTCATATTTAACATATTTAAGCAATTAGCAAGTAACCATTGTAAATTGATTTTAGTATTTTTTATTTTTATTTTTAAAGTTGCATTATAGATGTGACAATAGGCAACAGTCACCCATTTAACTCACATAATAGAAGAAACAAAATTTAAGAACATGTTAATTTAGCGGTAAAGACGAGACTTATAATCTGGCAGCTCCAGTTCAAACCACGTCGCAGACTTGTTTTGTTTTTCCAATTTTTCTTTTATTTAAAGATCTTGAAAACATAAACAATAAGTTCGTTTATGTCTAGAAACGAATGTACAACATTTAAAAATTGATTGTGACTTTTAATTGTATTGTTACTTACGTGCTTCACACGTGTTTTAAATTCAAATTAAATAAAACCAAACTACAAGTTACCTCTTCTTTGAATAAAACAAACATAAAAGTTAAAGTAAATTATAAGCATAAGATAAGATAAAAAATATAAAGTAAAAAAAAGAAACAAAAAAAACAGCATTCCATTGAATTTGAACTGGAGCCACCATATTGAAAACCCACGTCTTTCCCGCTAAAAAATATGTCGTTTAAATTTCTTTTCATTATGTTAGTTAAATGGGTCACGGTTGCCACCTGACATTTTTTCATGCACATTTGTAAAATAAAACCAATAAATAATAAAAATAATTCACAACGCTCACCTGCCTATTGTTTAAAATATGTTAAATATGAGCAACTACAGTAAAATAATCAAAATGGTCAGCTATGATAATAGCTCTATGATTTGCAAACTAATCAACGACATGCAGTGGTTATTTCATAGGCGACTGCAAAGTTTTTATTTCATCGCTTTGTCTAACTTCCAGTTGAATCCTCACAGGTAAGCAGGTATAGTCTTTACAAGGAGATTTGACACTTTACCTGGAAAGGCTTAACTGATTACCTGCCCATAACCATACGATTAAAAATGTCAGGTTATTAAATCTTTCGCTGCCACTAGGACAGGACTGTACTGAGAGCTGCAACAAATGCTTTAAAGGAGTTCAAATAAATATTTTTTCTTGAAATAACAAATTCGTTCAAGTATCATTTACAGGCTAGGAAAAACGTTATTACAGGGACAAAACGTTTATTGCCCTGGGATCCTATTATAGCCATATGTGGCGCGTAACACGTTAACACTGAAATACTTTTAGAAGCAGAATAAGTAACAATCTCTAAAGTTTAGGCAAGTCTATGCAAAGTGCTTCGCTCATTTTTGTTTACATATAATTTAGGTCCTCATCAAAACAAAAAATTTAAAACATTTACTACTCCATGCAGTAATTTTAGTAAGGCATATGCTGATCGTGATTGCGGTTATTTTTAATAAAACTCTAACAGTCTCTGTTGATGGTTAGATTTTAAAATACTTACTTCTATTATACTCAAAAATTATGATGAGTGTTAATAGCGTAATTAGTTCCATAATTCACAAAAATATTTTTTTTAAATGCAGCCTACTCTGACTATGTAAACTTCAATTTTTGAATTGGGTATATTTGCAAAATATTGTATTATATTTATTATTATTTATTTCTTTAAAAATAATTTAAAGTAAATTCGAACAAATGTGCTTTAGTTTCGCGGAATGGCAATTCCTTACACTGCATTGCGTTTATAAACAGCACATCGAAATCAAAACAACATCGATAACATTATTTATGGCTAAAATTTACGTTTTAGTAGCTGCATACTTAAGTTTAGCCACGAGCCATGTGACTTAAAATATATGCGAAATCTATGTGGATTTCATTCAACTAGCGAAGTGGTCCGCATCGCATGGTGATCCAAATCAGGCCAACACTTTTTTACATTACACAGGCTAAGTGAAGTATAATCAAAGATACAATCCTCGCAAAGTTGGAGTGAACTAAGCTGATATCAAACCACCGGGTGGCCATCTGTGTCCCAATACATATTTAAACACAGAGAGCCACCTGACGGTGTGCATTGTAACCTTGCTACTTTGAGTTCCTTTACCGTATTTATACACATAATCGTCTCTAGGAACATCTATGACCATTTATGTTATTGTTGGCACGCCTTAAATGCTTTCTATGCTGGTACAGCATCTTTCTCTTTAATAGACGCTGTATATTTAATTGATAAATTAAACAAAGGCATAAAATAGCATCAACGCATTATAACAAGTGTTAGTTAAATAATTTAGAAATAATGTAACACGCGATTTAAAAAAAAGTCCACAAAGCCGTAGTTTTTATTCTGCTAAACTGTAAAAAGAAATTGTAGTTTGGCATCCGTGGTTTTCTAGAGGTAGTGCTTTTACCGGATGTTATGGAAATCGTCTACCACTCTATAGTTGGAAGAGTGCTTCCTCCTAAAGTTTTATATGCATAATATTCCTTTTAAACTAAATGATGCGTACATTGTAATTTGTTAGAAATTTCAAAACTCTTAATGAGAAATTCAAATTAGGTATACTTTTTTTGTCAACTTTAAGGTAACCTTTACATGTTATATGTTTCAGCATGTACTAAAACTGAGGAAACAATTCATTATCAATCAATAAGGCAGATACATTAATACAAAGTAGATTATCTATTCACTTACTTTATTTAAATATAGAGATATTTATTAGAAAGTTTAATTTGCACTACTTACATAAATGAATAATAAAAACTTGGTGTATCGAATCAGTTCATTAAAAAATAGCTTTAAGACTGGAATTTGGCAAAAGGCAGTAAACTAGCTCTTGTCTAAATATCACGCGTCGCAAATGTCCAGTTCTGTTTGTTATACCCTCGTGGTTGCACCCCATTATCTACCGTATCATGTACTTTCCACAGCAGATACAATGTTCTTCAATCAAACTTTAACCTCGCATTCGAATTTTTGATAATTCTTAATCACAAATATATTTATCCTATTCATACACAGACAAGCACTAACGAACATTAGTCACGAACTAATGACGGGTTCTCACTAAGCAACAGCCGGAAAACGGTTACATGAACAGTTTGCGAGCTGTTAGATATTTAGCTCCTGAACAGCATTTGAACAATTTTGCGAGCAAGTTAATACGCACAAACAGTTTGAGAACAGGTTCCATACCAAATACTTGTTCACGTGTTGTCTAGCTATAAACTATTCGTTTGAAGTTTGTGCTTAAGCTTTGCAACCTCCTAGCAGTAGTTTATAAATATGGCTGATAATAGTTCAGTTGTAGGTGCATCTTTTTTTTTAGTAATTCTTAATAATAAGAAGAAAAGACGACAGCGACGCTATTGGCAAAGCGCTATATAGCGCGAGCCTATATAGCGCGAGCAGGCCAAAATACAACGGCGCAGATTTGTAAAGAGAAGACCAATGTGTAATTAAAACTTTTCGTAGTGCTGGCAGGTAATTTTAAATGTTTATTAACATTATTAGGTGGCAAAATATCAAAAAAAACACCAAACTTCAACTACGTTTACATTAACACTACTTGTTCACCGTTTGTTCGTATCATTCCCTTTAAAATCACCGCTACATTCTCGAACCTGCAGCGAGCTGTTCGCGGACAAAATGGCGAAAAAAATTAGTTCGCGAGCCGTTTTCGGCGGGCGTTCAAACAAAAAAAAAGACAGGTCGGAAATCGTTTGTGAAGAGTTTGTAAACTCCGGCGAGTACCCGGCTTAATCACGCAGTAATTTTTTGACTTCAATCAGTTATTGGCGTAAAATGATTCTTATTTATATTAATTAATCTCGTAAACGGAGCAAAACAAACAAAAGCGGTGAATTTCAGTAACTTAACTAATGTAAAATACAAAGATTTTGAAAATTCAGCCACTAACAATAGTCTATGTTTAGTGGAGCCTACTGGGTTAATATAGGTAAATAAATATTTGCGAAACAATTTTTCAAACTTTTTTTTTGCATTTTTCACATATACATATACAGGTTGTAACAGACCACTCAGTCTTTTACGGCTAAACTAAACTAAACTTATGGCTAATGAGATTTGTAATATAAATCGTACGCGAAGTATTCAGTAAAATATCTATACATTTTTTGAGGCTCCGAAAAGGGTAGTTTTGAGGAGGTGGGTGTTTTTGTGTGCTCTATTAATTAGAGCAGCGGTTGCACTGTTGTGCCAGCATGGTACAGTTAGCAAGCAATAAAACCAGGAAGGTATGCTTTTTAAACAACGTTTAATTATCACTAACTGTAATATATAAATGTACAAAAAGTATACATAGTTTGAGCTCTACACCAAGTATCAAGTCTCGCGAAAAGCGCGTTACTTGTCTTGCTTCTAATTTAGAACTGTTCTAGCAGGGCCGTTTTGCCCGCTCTTGCATTTGTTACCTGCAGTTTTGTACAATTTCATTGGTGGCTACGAGTAAGTTTAGACAAATACCAGACCTATTCAAAACAGCTTGTAAAACAGCTTAACAGCATTACAATAGAGCACTTTGCTGCCCAAACCTTCTAGAGTGCATTGGTATGTATCACCACAGGTATAAAATAACCTAAAGTAGAAATTTACAGAAAAGAATGTAATATTAGTAAGCTCGGACGGCTACTTATCCTAAACCTTAAACTATGAATAAAATAATGTCCTATACTAAATGCCAGCTTAAACATGCCGCCCGCGTTGAAAGATTTTACTTTCAATAAAATAACATGCTACACATCACACAGGCACAAGAATTAGCACAGCACAATTGTATGTTTTCTGCCTTGGAAAGTTCAACTATTTAATCCGTTGGCAGAGCGCAAATTTTAGTTACCGCGCGCTTTAATATACTTCCGCTGGTTGATTTTACGGAAACCACTCTCGTAATTCCGTCTGGACCGGGATGAAGACTCACGATGCGGCCAAGTTCCCACTTCAATGGGGGTAGGTTGTCATCGCGTATGATTACAAGAGCACCGCTCTTTAAGAACGCGGGGTGCTCCTTCTTCCACTTGGTCCGGTTTTGTAGTTCGCTGACATATTCCACGCTCCATCGCTTCCAAATGTGCTGCATAAGCTTTTGAATATGCTGATATTTACTCAGCCTATTATCAGCAATTTCTGCCAAGCTTGGTTCAGGTATGAGCGTTAATGGACGCCCAATCAAAAAATGTGATGGAGTCAAGGGTTCAATATCATTCGGATCACTTGAAAGAGGACTCAAGGGACGGGAATTGAGTATAGCTTCGATCTGTACCAACAATGTATATAATTCGTTAAATGTTAAATGCGTATTCCCAACGACGCGCTTTAAATGAAACTTTACGCTTTTCACTCCTGCTTCCCATAAACCGCCAAAATGCGGTGAGCGTGAAGGAATGAAATGCCATGATATGTTTTCCTTACTTGAAGAGTCAATAGTTTTGGTTTGATTTTTTGTGTTTGATAGGAAATTCTTGAGTTCTTGCAACTCAGAATTAGCCCCGACAAAATTTGTACCGTTGTCGGAGTACACGTTAAGAGGCATTCCACGCCGTGATATAAATCGACGCAGAGCTGCCAGGAAGTCGCTTGTGGTGAGATCACCTACTAATTCAATATGAATCGCCTTTGTCACAAAGCAAACAAATATACAAATGTATGACTTGATCAATTTGCATCCGCGGCCTTCTTTATTTTTAATCAAAATAGGGCCAGCGTAATCAACGCCACAATTAAAAAAGGGGGGTGCGGGATTTACTCGAGTTTTCGGTAATGAACCCATAATGTATTGAATGGGTTTCGGTTTAGCCTTGAAACACGTGACACATTCATGTATAATTTTTTTTATGGCATTTTTGCCAGCGCTTGGCCAATATTTTTCCCGCAGGGAAGCTAACAATAGGTTGGTTCCACAATGCATAAGCCGAAAATGTTCGTATTTGATTATTAATTTAGTTAATGCGTGCCCAGCCGGCAATATCACTGGATGCTTTTTCGCGTAATCAAAATCTGATTGCTGAATGCGACCACCAACGCGCAAAAGACCCTGGTCATCGAGAACCGGGTTGAGCGATAACAGTGAACTCTTAGGATTGATTGTCCTCTTTAATGATAGCCTAGAAATTTCTGGTTGAAAAACCTCCCTTTGAGCTAACTTTAATAAATGAATTAGTGCGCTTTGTAACTCGCCGGTTGATAGTGGCCCTCGAGTTATATGCTTAGATTTTGGTCGCACGTTATTAATAATTCTAAGACAATATGCGATAACCCGCTGTAATTTCCATACAGACGAATATTTCTGGAATAACCCAGAATTGCCTAAGTGAGAAGCTAAATTCACGAGAGCACGTGCTTCCGGAAGATTACCAACGCAAGCGATTTGTTGCTCATGGGGTGTATCAAACGACTTATCTGAAAGAAATTCCGGTCCCCTCCACCAAAGGGTGGCGTTTTCTAACTGGGACGATTCTAAACCACGCGAAATTAGATCCGCGGGGTTATGTTTAGTACTTATGTGGCTCCAATCATCAACGTTCGTTAACCGCTGTATTTCTGCTACGCGGTTAGCGACAAATGTTTTCCATTTGTTCGGAGCTGATTTTATCCAGCCTATGGCAATTGTTGAATCGCACCAGTAGCAACTTTTATTGAAATTAATATTAAGAGACGTTTGAGCCTTGTGCGCCAGATTCGCCAACAGTAACGCACCGCACAATTCTAGGCGCGGAAGCGAAACATTTTTTAAGGGTGCTACCCGCGACTTCGCGCAAATTAAGTTAACGTGACACGAACCTGATTTGTCAGAGCTGCGAATATAAATGCAGGCGCCGTACGCGCCTTCGGAGGCGTCAGAAAACCCATGCAACTCAATGACAGCTGGATTTTTGCATATAGCGCGTCTAGGGATGTTTAATTTATTAATAAGACATAGTTGGTCCCTAAAACGGAGGAATCTTGTGTGGAGATCAAGAGGTATTGACTCATCCCAAGACAATTTATACTGCCAAAGTTTTTGAATAATCATCTTGGCAGTTATTATGACTGGGCCCAGCAGCCCTAGGGGGTCAAAAATCTGGGCAACACATGATAATATGGTTCTTTTATTTATTTGACTTTGTTGACTAACGGCGCGCACGCAGTATTGCAATTTATCCGCGGAGGGATTCCATAGAATGCCTAATGTTCCTACACTCTCCGAAATTTGAATTAGTTGTTGATCCGAATTATCGACAGTCTTTTGATTATCTAGAATACCTTTGTCATTTGACGCCCATTTTCGTAGTTCAAAACCGGCTGTTTTTAAGATTTCTGAAATTTCCTTACGGGCCATAATGGCCATTTCCCATGTTTCGAAACCTGTTAGAAGATCATCGACATAAAAATCGGTTTCTATTATGCGTGCGGACGTGGGATACTTATCGCGGTATTCAACCGCGAGTTGTTTGAGACAGCGTATGGCTAAAAAGGAAGCCGACGCAGTACCGTAAGTTACCGTATTTAACTGATAACAGCTTATTGGTTGGTCTTTGCTTGACCGCCACAAGATTAATTGCAAATGGCGCTGTGCCTCGTTTATCATAACCTGACGATACATTTTTGCAATGTCCGCAGATACAACAAATTCGTGCTTGCGGAAACGAAGTAATATGGCAAAAATATCATCTTGTATAGTGGGCCCGACGCATTGCGCTTCATTCAAGGAGGGACCGCAAATGCTGGTACCGGAAATGGCAGTTTTCATGGACGCATCAAAGACCACGCGCAATTTGGTAGTGGAACTAGCTTCCTTTACCACCGCGTGATGCGGTAAATAATATTTAGGTTTCTGCGTTATTAAGTTATCGTCTATCTTTGTCATGTGACCTAAACGCTCATACTCTTTTAAAAACTCGATATATTCAGCCTTTAATTTAATGTCTCGATCCAATTTTCGCTCTAATGAGTAAAATCGCGTTAAGGCCAACTCCTTTGACTTACCTAACGCGGCTATATTGTCCTTTAAGGGAATGCTCACGATAAATTTATGCGGGAGCGTATCCGCGCGCTTATGGGTTTTCGCGAAATGATCCTCACAATACTTCTCCTCTGTTGAGTATTTTGAGTAATGATCATCGCTATTACATTCTTCCAGAGCCCAAAATTTTTCTAATTGCCCCTGCAAATCTGTTGTATTAAGATGCGCTAATGTTTTATTTACAGAATTCTTGCCATTATCATGCACGAATTTACCACCCAAGATCCAGCCGAGTTGCGTCTTTTGCAATACTGGCATGTTTTTGCCTAAATTATGCTGCCCGTTGCAGAGAAGTTCCCAAAAAATGTTAGCCCCAATTAACATATCAATTTTTAGAGATGTGTTACATTTAGGATCCGCTAATTGAATTGTTGCAGGGATGCAAAGATCAGTTAAATCAAAGGAAGCTGTAGGCAAACAATCTGTGATGTGATCTAACACTAAACAAGCCACGTCTGCTTTGTAATGATTGACTCTTGATTTAATCGAAACTGTAGTTTTATAATTTACACTAGAACTTAGCTGCCCAACACCCATAATGGTTAATTTATGTTTTTTTCTTTCTAAGCCTAAGCGATTGCACAATTCAGTAGTGATGAAACTTGACTGACTTCCTGGGTCTAAAAGGCACCTACAAGTGTGAGTATTGCCATAAATATCTGTTACTTGCACGCAAGCCGTAGATAGCAATATTTGCGAAATGCTTGCATTGCCCGACGCGTGATTAACGCACGAATTACTTTGCAGCGAGTCGGTTATATTTTGAGTTATAATGGCAGGCTCAATTTTGTCTGAGGTGACGGAATTATTTTCCGCTTGACTAGTTTCCCTAATTTCACGACCGGGGTTAGGACTACTATCGAATACTATGTGCAAGAGCGTATTGTGTTTTTTACCACATTTTGAACAGGGTTGCAATGTGCAAAATTTTGTTGTATGACCTTTTTTCAAACAATTCATACAGAGGTGAAGGCGCCTTGCCGATGAAATGCGTGAATTTATGTTTAGTTTAAGAAACGCTTCACAGCTGTAGATTGTGTGATTATTTTTACAATAAGCGCAGCTAGGCAATTGCTTGGCAGTGCTCATATGAGCTCTGGATTCATTTACTTTATTAGGTTTGCTGTTGGAGAAAAGAGTTGCGTCTACCTCCATCGACCCTAAGCGCTGGCATCGATTTTCTAAAAATTCTAAAAATTCCCCAAAGGTTGGAAATTCGCCACTTGTCTTATATGACCCCCACTCTTGACGCGTATTGCTACTTAATTTAGCGCTTATTATGTGGATAATCAATAAATCAACGGTAGGTTGCTCATATTTTTTCAAAGAGTGAACAATTTTCAAAACGCTATCTAATAATCTTTGCAATGTTAGGTGTGAATCTTTCCTAATATATTCTAAATCAAAGAGTGCCTTAAGATTATTTTGCACTATTAACTTTTTGTTTTGAAACCTCCTTTTTAGAACGTTCCAAGCTACTGAATAATTATCTGCTGTGACCTTTAGCGACTTAAGCGTTTGAGCAGCGTCTCCTTGGACGGCAGAAGTTAAGTAATGAAATTTTTCGATGACCGATAGTCGAGGATTATCGTGAATCATAGAATTAAAAGAATCATGGAATGCATCCCAATCTTCAAACGCTCCGCTGAAAGTGGGCAAGTTTAAAACAGGAAAATTGAGTGACCCAAAATTTCGCGAATTAGTAGCGCTTTGCTGCACGATTTCCGGTTCAGGAAGCTTATGCTCAGCCAAAAGCCGCCTGATTTTGGGAATTGTGCTATAATAAGCCGTTTCAAAAGCTGCCAACTCCGCCTCATGCGAGGCGTTATTGTCTATAAGAACAATATTTAAATGAATTTTTTGGTATTCGGATAACAATGAGTCTGCGTGAACTAAACGATCTTTCAGCTCCGGTAATAACTCCGAATCAATCTTAGTTTCATCATCGATTGCGTTACTGACGAAATTTTTGAAACGCGTGAGACGCGATTTTATTTGTCCCCGTTCCCCAATTAACCTTTTTAATTCCGCCATTGTTGGTCAGATTCGAAGTAATACTTAATGCAAGGAAAGGGCAATGTAAGGAAATCACACTTACGATTTTTCTGAAGTTCCACTCGACGCTGTTGCGAATTGAGGACAGTTCGCCAGGGCTTCTTCCAATTTCTGTAAGTTGCAACGCTAAATGGAGCGCTGTCTTGGATTTTTCGAAGTTCCACTCGACGCTGTTGCCAATTGAGGACAGTTCGCCAGGGCTTCTTCCAATTGTATCCCGGAAAATCCGGCTCGAAGGACCAATGTTTTGTGTGCTCTATTAATTAGAGCAGCGGTTGCACTGTTGTGCCAGCATGGTACAGTTAGCAAGCAATAAAACCAGGAAGGTATGCTTTTTAAACAACGTTTAATTATCACTAACTGTAATATATAAATGTACAAAAAGTATACATAGTTTGAGCTCTACACCAAGTATCAAGTCTCGCGAAAAGCGCGTTACTTGTCTTGCTTCTAATTTAGAACTGTTCTAGCAGGGCCGTTTTGCCCGCTCTTGCATTTGTTACCTGCAGTTTTGTACAATTTCATTGGTGGCTACGAGTAAGTTTAGACAAATACCAGACCTATTCAAAACAGCTTGTAAAACAGCTTAACAGCATTACAATAGAGCACTTTGCTGCCCAAACCTTCTAGAGTGCATTGGTATGTATCACCACAGGTATAAAATAACCTAAAGTAGAAATTTACAGAAAAGAATGTAATATTAGTAAGCTCGGACGGCTACTTATCCTAAACCTTAAACTATGAATAAAATAATGTCCTATACTAAATGCCAGCTTAAACAGTGGGCTTAAAGGGTTTCTCGAAATTTTCAAATACAAAAGTGGGTCAAGTCATACCTCAATTAAAAGGTATTTTTAAATCCAACAACCAAAAAAAAATTGGTAGCTCAAACCATTTAAAAATGGCGGCCAATTATATCAAAAAAGCGGCCATTACATAAACCTTTCAATCGCACATAAACTATTGTACTAACAAAATTAGTACCGACCGTTAAAGTTCATTAAATTAGATTTCAAACGATGTACCACATGAGAACCAAAATAAATGCTAGTACTCCCCTAGTATAATGGTTTGTGGTACCCCCTCTTTCCTTCAAAAGAGCGGGAAGATTAAAAAGTTATTATCTCAAACATCTTAGATAGGACAAGGGGTCAAACTATTAATGCGTCTGTTGGTGTTTTGGCGGGTAGGATGTGCATGGTGTCGTGATTGTTTTATATGTAATAATAATAATTCAAAACAATCACGACACGGTGCACATCCTATTCGTCAAAAGGACCAACACACTCATTAATAGTTTCTCACCGGGTGTAATAAAGGTTTAGTGCGAGTGCGATGTTGAGTTGTCCAACTTCTACTCGCACGTGATTTAAATGTTATGTGAATAGACTTTTTAAATCAGATTAAAAATTTCTATTTCACTACCTTACATGCGGCAAAGAATTCGAATCGTCCGATAATAGAAAGTAAATTTTTATAAATTGAACCGTCCTTTTGTAGGACCTTTAAAATGATACCACTTGACCCCTCGTCCCATTTAAGATTTTTGAGATAATATCTTTTGAATGTCACTGCTCTTTTAAGGAGGAGAGGAGGTACTGACATTTATTTTTCGTCTTCATGTGGTACATCGTTGCCATGATAATTTAATGAACTTTATCTTTAACGATCAATACCAATTTTCTTGATACAATAGTTCATGTGCGGTTGGGAAAAAGTTTATATAATAGCAGCTTTCTCGATATAATTGCGACAGCCATTTTGAAATGGGTTGAGCTATTTTCTTTTTTTTAAGTTGTTGAATTTAAATATACCTTTTAAATGAGGTATGACTTGCCCCACCTTCGTACTTGAAAATTTCGAGAAAATCGGAAGCCCGGAGCCCCCAAAAAAATTTATAAATATTTAAAAAAATTTTAAACAAATTTTTTATCGCATCCGCGTAGATCCAATGGTTTAGTCGTAAAAGATAGTGCGTGCGTGTCTGTTACACACTGTAAAAACTCTTTTTGCTAAATTCAATTTAAGCCCCAATTTTTTACATTCTTTTTCTGTCTTCCGCAACTGTGCAATATGTATTCCATATGCCCTCCTCTTCGTGTGCAATTACTACCTGGTTGCCTGCAAACTTTGGTGTATGTATAATAATTTACTATTGCAACTCCTATTCCTATTCCATTACATTTCACATTCTTTTTTTTTACTTTACATTTTTATTGTAATTTATCTAAATAAAGTTTGTAAAAAATTAGACGGTTGCGAAAAAGAGAAATATTGTATAAAAAATACAAAAACATAACAGAACGCTATTATAAATAATTGAAGTTTACGGCACGAGTCTAAAATAGCAGTAAAAAAACAATTATTGACTACGTCAAGAAATCCGCTACGATTTCGCATACAACTTTTATAAAAATGATTCATTTAAGAAAATTGATTTTTGTGCTTGTCGCTTATCTGATTATCTCCAAACGTTTTGCCTGTATAATAAACAGTAGCTGATAAAAAACATTTGTAAGCCCAATTGCCCTTCAGTAACAGCAGAGGATTTTAAACTTATATTTTAATTGTAGTAATTTTGGACTAACACTCATAATTCATTTTCCGATCAAAAATCAAAACATTGATCTATCTCCCTTGATTTCGTGAGGGCTATAGGTATAGCTGTACTTTACTTTTTTATGCAGCGGTTTATGCATATAAAAATTAAATCAAATCATTTATAAATTACAATTAGCATTAAATACTAAAACTTCTGATAAGAAATAACAGCATAGGTGATAACAAAAGATAACAAAAATACCAAATATTAAACTTTAGGAATTATTTTGGCGAAATCCACTAACTGTTATATCTTAAACTATCCACAATTACTTAATACACAAAAATTACCTAAGTATTTTACTTGAAAACAAAGAGGCAGGTCATCAATTGTAATAATGGGTTCACTTTGCGTTGCCATGTTGACAAAAACCAATATTAATTGTTGTAATGTTTTTAAATTATGCAACCTTAGAACGGCACGCGCCAATTAATTAGTATAACAGGGCATTCCACCAGCAGAATCTAATCACTTTCACGCCTAAAACTCGACACTCTAACTGTCCACAAGAGCAAAACTTTCATAATAAAAGCTTTCTATTTTGTACCATCACCATCGAGTCTTTCCTGTTTGAGGATTCGGTCACTACTGATATCCGACACCTGTTGCACAATGATCCCCTCCTGTACACATAGGTAGAGTCGGTATTATCAGTATGTAAATATAAAGTCCACTGGATAGAACTGCTTATCAGAAACATTGTACCACTTTATCGACATAATTACTTTTTGAAAGGAAATTGGTTGATTAACACGTAATTTGTAATCACCGAGTTAAGATTAGATTAAAAACAAAAATTTATTAGTTATTACATTAAAAAATGAAATTCAGAAATATGAAAGAGTGGGGTGTTGAGGTCAAGATTTATCGGTAGCATCAGTACGAATCTAAGTGTTACGTAATTAAAATTTACGAATATATATCCCTAATGTTAAAATGTGCGTATACAGTTATCCAAAGAATTCGAACAGAATTAGAATTTGATTTGCAACTGTTAATTAACGCGCTTGAAATTTTATCCATGGCATTTAATAATTGCGAAAGTGTAAATGTTTTTTAAATTCTTAATTTGGAATAAATAAACATCTTTAGTAAATATGCATTTTTTAGTTAACAGTATTTTAAAATTTATTTTAATGGTGTATTCGTCATATTATTTAAGTGCAATGATTACATTTTTGATAGTTGCAGCAGTTATAATTAGCTTTTCCTTGAACTACCACATATCATAAAAACATTAAATAAACTGTTACTTTATGATTACGATTAGATTTTTTATCTCTTTTATTTATTTCAAAGAGTTAATGATATTTTGCATTACCACAAAATTTTCACAACTTATTTATTACATAATTTCCGTTATACATTGTGCACACCCAAAAACTTTTGGGAAACAAATTCTATAATCTTAGTGTAATCCGCTCACTGCAACATTTACAGATGTGGATGTAATTAATTTTCATATCATGATAAACGATCTTGCTGGTTGTTTAACATAACGATATTTTAAACAACCAAATGACATATAAATACCCATGACATAATAGTGAATTTTACCTTTGTTTTCAAACTCGTGAGAGTTCTCAAGAATTTATATAACATTAGAATAATGCTTGTAGTTCAGGGCTATAATAAACTAGATGATGACAGTGATTTTCTCTAGGTAAAAATAGTACGTATTATATCATTTTTATGTCATTCAAACCAAGCATAAAGCATTAACGGTTCAAGTGGTGAACCAAAACTTGTTATAATAATAACGTGAACTGCAATAGCGTGTAAACATTACAGCGTTACATGTTACAATATGATAGAAGTCCAGTAAGAAAGGCATTAAATCAAACGGCGTAGCTCATTTAAAGCAAGTGTTCAACGTTGTATTATTTTTTAAAACTAGAATGACCAGAAAGCTTAGTTTAAATTTGTTTGTAACAACTCGACAGACTTTATATAGTAAGTAGTACCGTTCATTGACGAAATAAAAGAAGCTGAAAATAATGCAGTACGTCATCCAATTTTGCAGTTTTTGCCGTGCAATGTTAACCAATAAAAGTGTAGCTTATACTGGCTAGAAAAACAATCCCCAAATTCCTGTCAGAAAGAAACCCAATATAAAACTAATTAAATAAATACAGACAACATTCCTTTTTTCAATCCCTTCCGAATAATGTGATTTCTCCAACCCTTCAAAATAGGCGTTTGTTCCATCGATGATCTCTTCATTAGAGCCGAATCTCTTTCCGCCGAGCTATTTCTTCAAGTTCAGAAACACGAAATAGTCGCATAGGGCTAAGTCTGGAGAATATGGTGGATGTGGAAGCAATTCGAAGCGTAATTCATGGATTTTGGCTAAGGCAACTACACACGTGTGCATTGTCTTGATGGCAAAGAACTTTTTTCTTCGCTAAATGCGGTTGTTATTTTTCAAAACGTCGTCCAATAAGTTGCAATAATATTCGCCGTTAATTTATTTCCCTTTTCAAGGTAATCGATGTGGATTATGTTGCGTGCATCCCAACAAACTGTGGCCATGACCTTGTTGTCATATAAAACCGCCTCAGCCTTCTTCGGCGCAGGTTCGCCAGTGGAAATCTACTATTTCGATTGTTCCTTGGTCTCCGGTGTATAGTGATGGATCCATGTTTCGTCCACAGTTATGAAACGACGCAAAAACGTCTTTCTATTGCGCTGAAATGCCTGAAAACTATATTTTTTTGATTTAAATTAATTTTTTTAAATTAAAATCGATATTTTATTTCCCTTTTCTTTTTTAAAGTATAAAAAAAGTCCAGATAAAGTAGCCAATTTTTTTTAATTTTAAATTAGCCAGCCAGGGCCACTGGCCAGTGTCTCGTTTTAATCCATAAATCCCCTTCATCCGGGGTCGTCGGGTAGCAACAGTACAGTACAATATAAAATGAACCTATCCTTACCTAAAGCAGTGACGTTTCTAAATTTTAGCTTTCGTATCTCGTGACGTCACGTGCTATGCTATTTTAAAATGCAAACGTCACTCGCTCGTAAGCCGTAAGTTGAATTGAAAACAATAATGTGAGTGTTTTGTTATAAATCTATATTTCTGATGAGAAGTAACTAAAGTATATTATGAAAGAGTATAGCGAAAACTTCTTCCCCGCCCTCTTTCGCTTAAGAAGTACCTACACTACAAACACAAAGAAGTATCTAAATAATTAACTGCCATTAAAAACAATGAAAATACTATAGCCAAGTTGTTAATAGATTTGTATTGTTATGATATTTAGTTATTAACTACACTTATTTAAAAAAAATACTTAACTATTTTTATAAAAGCTTATCGATACCACTTCGCACTTTCTAGGTCGTATGTCTAGGGTTCGTCGGGCAGAACAAGGGGCACGTCTTCGGTGGTGCTCTGGTAAGCGCTGAAAGTGCTGCGGCGTTTGCAGAATAAGTGAGGTGATATGTTTCGCAGCTCTGGGTGCAGTACAAGTGCGTTTGTGTAAAACCGTTTAATAGATTTAGCAACAGATATGCCGTATGAGTTAAGTTTCAAGACCGTGTAGAACCGTTTGAGCGATCCAGAAGGATATTAAAGTGTTTGTCTTTGAGCCGTATTTAGAAGTTAGGCTTTTTTAGATCTTGAAAAACAACTGAACGTGCTCGGATAGATGTCTGTGTAGGACACAGCGTTTGAGCGATTCAGCAACAGATGGCTGCAGGCGTTTAGTCTTTGGACTGTATTTGGAGGTTAAGCTTCTTTCGATCCTCTAAACAAACTGATCGGGCTCAAATAGGTGTCTGTGTACGACCGTTTGAGCGGCCCAGCAACAGCTGGCGGCAGGGGTTTGGTTTTCAAACCGTATTTGAAGGGTAGGCTACTGTCGATCCTGAAAACAGACTGAGTTCTCCGTCATCATCATCTCAACGTCGAATCTGTAAAATAAAAAACATAATTAGTCCTAAGAAAAATTAGAAAAACCTATGTAATTTATGTCACAGTGGCTGCTGTAGGAGTCATCTCCTCTTCAGCCGGGAAAATTAATGAATATTGGTTGTATCGCGAGCTTGAAATAAGGGGGCTAGTGAAATTAGGGGGCTAGTGAGATAAGGGGGCCGGTGGTGGTAAGGGGCGAAGCGCGGGGCTGGAGGCAGGGAAAGGCGGCTTAATTGTGAAAAGTGATATTGAAAAGGGGGGGGGGGTTATTATACTCCTTGGGGTGATCCGACCTCTAGCGGAAGGCTAGTGGAATGTTGTCCAGGAAGTCTTCTAGGTCCTGGGGCAGATCTTTTGAGTCGGCGAGGAAAGCTGCGGGAGGTCGGCGAACTGGACAAGACGGACGGCAGGATGGATAGGAGCGGGAATGTCTCGGCAGAAAATGGCGAATAGGAGTGGTGATAAGATGGATCCTTGGGGGATGCCCGCAGACGGAGTGAACGGCCGGGACCGAAGGCCCCGGACGCGCACCCGGTGTTGGCGGCCCTTCAGAAAGGAGTGGAGGATGCGGACAAACTGGGGTGGGATTTCAGCCTGAAGGAGCTCCTCTACGAGTCCCTCGTGCCAGACGAAGTCGAAGGCCCTCTCGATGTCGAGCATGACGGCTGTCAAGCACTTGCACGTTCGCGTCCGTGTGCAGTCGGAGCAGGAGATCGACGGTGCTCCGGTGGGGTCGAAAGCCGTACTGGAGGTCTGGGAAAAAATTCCGGGAATCGAGGAATAGGCGGAGGCGGTTAGCAAGGATCCTCTCGAAGGTTGAGTTCTCCGTTCAAAATGCATCTCTTTTATACTCCTTTTTGACAGTCGTCTCATGGCAAAATAACAAACATTAGCCGTCGTCGATTGGCAGAATAACAAGCATTTGCGAATGTAGTAACCGCAGCAGACATGAACATCGCGTGTTATTTAGTTGTATATGTTAATAGAAAGAAAAGATTTCAGAGAGGACAATCTTAATATTTTCCAAAAGGGGTAAAACATCACTGTTTAGCAAACAAACATTCATAGTTGTAGAGGCTGTAGCAGGAAACGGAGTCTGTTGATTAGTGATGTAAAAGACAGACAGTCTTTTATATTTGCTGTCACTTTTAGTGTCAACTACTTTGTGTTTGTTACAGTTGAATGTGTTTTAAAAAACGGTCGAAAACAAAATTTATGGATCGTGTCAGCATGGACAATTTGTAAAAAGACTAATTTTACAAAAGTTGTCTTCGGCAAACATACAAATACGTAAAAGCTACCTAGTGATCCGCCAAAAATACAATATAGCAGACCTTGACCACCGTATGTCACGTCTTGGCTATATTCAGAAAACATAAAAGCAAATAACCAGCATTAACTTTAATTGCCGTTTTCTAAATATATCTAAGAAGTGACGCAGGCTGGTCAAAGCCTGCTTTAATGCATTTTGTCGTGGATAGCTCGGTATATTACATATTTATTGTAAATCGAATGTAAATACACTTTTCTTTAAATTCAAATTTTTTCGTACGTTCTTTTGTTTTCCCAAATTTCCAAAACGTCTTGTTTGATTCTGATGAAACTTAAAATGTAATAACATAATCTTATAGAAGACGTTAAGACGTTTTTTCCCCAAATCACTTACCTGGTGGTTAATATGATTTTTTGCAAGTGTTGACAATTGAATTTATTGCTATATTTTGCTGCTGAATATTGGAATCGTAGAGTTCAACATCTCTTCAAAACTGACCTAGGTTCTCTAAAAACCAAATATTTTAGTCTGATTTTGATCATAATTTCAATCGTTTTTTTCGCAAAAATTAGAAAAAAATTATTGTTTTTCTTTTATTTCGTGAAAAAGTGGGAACAGAAAATTTTTTTCTGCTAACTGAATTCTTAGTTCGGATCTGGATCTGAAAATAAGTAATGACTTATTATTATTATTTTGACAATATACGTGGTGCTCTACTTAAATAAGAACACGATGAATATTTCTGTTAAAACCAAAAGTGCAATTATTGTAATTTATATAAAACTAGCTAAACCCGTGGCCTACACCTCACGCTTTTAATGATAACTTCTTTTTAAATATGCTAGTTTTTGAAATCTATAGCCATTTAGCTCTGTAACAGACTGTAACATAAACATTTTATCAAAACAAAATAATAAATAATCTGTGTCTAGATGTAAGAGGGAAGCCCGTGGTCGTGCAAACTTGAAACCCGTGGTTGAGACAGTTTTGGATTTATTACATAGATAACTGAGATTTATGTATTATACAGAGTAGTACAAAAATTACAAAATGCAACGCATTCTCTAGAACTAAATTAATTTGATAATTTCAGACACCGTAGCCTATATACGGCGTATATGCACAAAAGTGAATTACTTTTGTTACAACTATTTGTTTTACTTTAATTGTTTTTGAGTACCCTGACATTGACTAGTTTGTTAACTTAACAAACAAGAAACATGGACTAGCCAATGCTTCCTTTATACCTGATATAATGAACAACCACAAAAAGATGAGTCGTCGACTTTCGTAAAAAAGCACATCTTTCAATGAAATATTACAGCTAATTTCCGCCGGGAAGAGCAGGTGTTGGATTACATTGTTCACGTCAGGTTGAATACCATATGCTGTTTGATTGGGTGATGGTAAGTTACTCCACGGTCACAAACAGGTAACATTTTAATGAGTAAGTTACTACATTACTAACGTGTAAATTGCTTCATGGCCAATATTTAATTTGCTCCACAAGTTAATTAAGCTGTGATTAACTTGTAGCCAATCTATTTGATTGTCGACTATTACCCACCTTTGTATTAAACACACTGAAATAGTAAAGCTAATAAAAATGTAATGAAATGGTTTGAAATAAACACTACCTACACCATACTGATGCTTATGAGCGGCTACGCCGCGCCGCGCCGTAAAAATACTGCAATAAAAAAACTGTAATATGTTCAGTACATTACATACTAAAATGTGCTTTAGATTTTGGAATTTATTTTTATACGAGACTGCTTTTACAAACTGATATCTTGTCTTGATATTATTTTATTTCCGTACAAGTTTATTTTTTGGTGCACAAAGGTTTTGTTTTACACGCGATGATGCGTGCTTACGTTGAAAACATGGGTGCCGCTAGAAAATTTTGCAGGGGGGTGCATTAATAGTATTTGAGAGTGAGCGTAACCGGGGGCTTGGGTGGCACGTAATACCCCCCGGTTACAGGGTTCGGGGTTCGGAGTTCTCCCCCGGAAAATTTTGGAAAATTTGACGCAAAATACGCATCAAATTCGCTATTTTTGCCAAAAAAAAAGGACTAGCTTAAACGTTTTTAATATCATTATTCTAAAGCTTAAAGAGCTATAAAATACGTATATAAAATAAGATGAAAATACAAGCCTTCTTAGTATATTTCCAGTAATTTATCTTGATTCCAGGGGGGGGACAACTGCCCTGGTTGAATAATAGTTATGTATATCAGCACTTCTAATTTTATGTATGAATCTATAAAAACAATATCAGGACTTCCACAAATTGTAAACGTGATTAATTCAAAGACCGGACATTTAATCGCAGCAGAGCAAAATTGCTTTAAAATTCAATAAGTAAAAAAGCCATGGGCGTACTTAAATCCATTAAGTTATACGTGAAACGTACTGGAAAAGAAAACTAATTTTTCGGATAAGAATTTCAAATAAGTTGTTGTGTACTGCAATTCTTAAGTTTTTTATTCAACGGTGGTCTTCTGTCCATACTTCAAAGTTTTCTTTCGTAGAACTTTGTCGTTGTATTAATGAATTTATTTTTTCAGTTTCATAAAATTGTTTCGTGAAGTACTTTTAAAACTCATGGCCATTCATATTTTACGCCCATGAACCCTGTTTTATTTTATTTTACTATTACATAAGTTTCAATTCTAGTTGACCAAATAAATAATAACTACCTGCACAAGCTAGATTAAGGTCAATCATATGGATGTGTTACCATTCTAAGCTTGTAGATAATTCGTTTGCAATTTAATATATGCGCCTACTATATACTTAAAGAAATTATGCCAGAAATTATTATTAATTGATTGCCTCATAATTTAAATACTGACTAAATACTAGACTAGAAATCGGGACTATAGTAATTATGAAAACAAGATATTAAAATATTCACATGGTTTTTGTTATTGTAGTAAATTCGATGATGATTTATCACAGAGTGTCGGTGGCGAATTCTATTTTCTGTCTCGTATGAGCAGCGTCCGGACTTCTAGTCTAGTACTTAGTCAGTATTTAAATTATGGGGCAATTAATTAATAAAAATGTTTGGCATAATTCTTTTAAATATACAGTTGACGCATATATGCAATTTTAAAATTATTCACTTGCGTAAAATAGCAACACATCTACATGTTTGACCCCCAGAGCTTGTTTAGATACGTATTATTCATCTGACCAGCTGGTTTATTATCTCGAGCTATTTGATAACGGAGTTAATAAGGGTAGAATATGCATACTCAGAGGTTTTAAAAGTAATACACGTAACAATTTAATGAAACTTTACAAAAATATTATTGAGTGCAGAACCACCAGCTCAACAATAAAGTAACAAATAACACTGAACGAAACGATGTAGCTCAAATATTGCAGCTGTAGTTGCGCTAGCTTGCAAAACCATGCGAAACCGTGCAATATGTTTCTCGTATATAAAACTGAATAGATTTAAGTAGGCCCATTCTTTTTGTTTACTTATTGATTTTTAACGAAATTTTTTGCTGTTCTGGGGCTGAAAGTCCGGTCTTTGCTTATGAACAATTTACAAAGTTCGGAAAAAAGAGTTGAATTTGCTCAAGTTTTTTTTATCAGAATTAGTGAAGGAATACACAAAGTTTCATTTCTGAAAAATATTCTACTAAGAAACATGTGTAACTCGTCCTTCCGATTTAGAATTTTTTGAAAGTTCTTATTTTTGCGATGAATTTTTGATATTTACTCATTCTGAATCTGATCGAAATTGGGCTACCTTCGCCGGGATTGAAAGGGGCACCCACAAACCCACGTATATATAGAGTGCCCATTTTAAAACTCCGAGCCTAAATTTTTTAAATAGGCAACACACAATACAAGTCACTGCCGACTATTATTTTAAAACAAAATATTCCTATAATTAAGATCAGGGCAATCATGTTTGCATTAACTTGACAGTTTACTAATCAAATTCGTAAAGCCACAGTACTTTAACGGTGCAAAACAAAGATTATCGATCACTAATCTTTGGTGCAAAATGTATTCCAACGCTGACAAAGTGGACATGCTTCTAATTCCGGGTGAATATCGAAAAAATGCGAGTGCTGCCAGTACTTTGTATGCGCAACGCTTTCCAGGTAGACGAATTCCAACAGACAAAACATTTAGAATGCTTCTCTTCTGAATTTACAAGAGTATGGGCAATTTTCAAAACCAAAAGTAAGGGCACGGCAAGTTACGGTTGAACATAACGAAGTAGCTGTAATTGAAATGGTTACGGACAATCCCCATACAAGTCAAAGAGCGATTGCAAATGCCTTAAACATTAGCAAAGGTTCTGTTTTCAATATTCTTAAGGCGAACAAATTTCACCCCTACCATGTTTATACCATACACCATCTTGAAGATAGGGATTATGAGCATCGTGTTCAGTATTGTCAATTTCTTAGACGGCAATTAAACGGCAATGCGGAATTTTTAAGTATGGTATTATTCTGTGATGAAGCGAGGTTTTCAAACAACGGCATGGTTAATCGACATAACTGCCACTATTACGCCCAAAACAATCCCCGCTGGATCAGGATAACTCATTTTCAGAGAGTTTTTCTCTTAATGTGTGGTGCGGTATTATTGGCGATTTTGTAATAGGTCCACATTTCTTTAATGGAAATTTAGATGATGAAATGTATTTAAATTTCTTAATTAATGAACTACCGGCTCTCCTCCAAACAGTTTCTCAAAACGTACGGAATAGCATGTGGTTTTTAAATGATGGTGCACCTCCGCATTTTCATAGAGATGTGAGAAATTATCTTAACCAACGTTTTGAGGGACGAGGTGCATTGCATCCTTGGCCTGCCCGTAGTCCCGATTTGACTCCGCTAGACTTCTTTTTGTGGGGCAAAATAAAAAATGATGTCTATGAACTGCCCATTCGGAATGAAGAACATCTACGCGAAAGGATAATTCAATGTTGTCGCTCTATCACACCGGAAATGTTAGCTCGTGTTAGAGGTTCGATGCGTAGAAGAATTATACTCTGCGAAAACGAAGAGGAAAGGCAATTTGAACACTTGCTTCGTTAGGTTTTGTACTATGTTCCTATTGAATTATTGTAGTTATTGTTGTCAAATATTAAATTTGAGTTATTAAAGTAACCTTAAATTTGTACTTAATCATTAGTAGATACATGTACTGTGAAACAACTCTTATTTCAATTTAAAGAAAAATGGTAGAAATGCATAGTGATCTGGGGGTTGCATTGTGTGCTGCCTATTTTAAAAAATTTAGGCTCGGGGTTTTAAAATGGGCACTCTGTATGTTTCTTAAAAACCACTTTATTGGTTTCTAGAGGTTTAAAGCGTGTAAATATGCCAAAAGTGAAGGAAAGTAAAAACGGAATTTTTTCACTTTTAGGTTAAAACTTAATGTACTAATATTGCTGAAAGTTAACGTGCAAATAAGAACTGTTGCATTATATTCAATTACAGTTCTTGTTACATACATTTTACAATAATGTAGTCAAAATAATAAAAAAAATAACAATAAAATATTTTGAAATTTGTTTAGTAATTTACAAAAAATTCATGGAAATCTTATACAGTAGAACTCCAATTATCCGAATCAATTGGGACCGGGCTCATTCGGATAATCGAAAATTCGGATAATTGGAGTTGGTTTTTTTTCGTAGAAAGGGTCTATTAATTAACTTCTGTATGTATATTGAAAATGGGAGAAAAAAACTACATATATATAAAGAAAAAGAGCTATGTATTAATTAATTAAAAAAATTTACATACATACTTTGGTAAATGACAGTTATTGCTTACTAAACAAATTAAGCTGTTTGGCTGCCTTAACCCGTTTTCGGGCAGCCAAGTCGCGCATCCGCTTGACAGTCAGAAGTTGCATATGCTTACCAAGTCAGCGAATTTAGAACTGCAATATGAGACGGTGTCCTAAAGCGACTCGGATAATCAGCGATTCGGATAGTCGGAGTTCGGATAATTGGAGTTCTACTGTACTCTTTTTACTTTTCTGAAATTTAAACACTGGAAACATTGAAAACTTCTAAAGTTTTCCTAGCGGTTCTGCCATCGAAACAATTGTTTTTAAAGAACAGGCTTTCAAAAATATATTTACAGTATTTTAAACATTATTACGAATAACTTGTTTTTGCAATGCTTAGTTTTGCGTAAAACACTATTATTGTGTTTATCGTAATTTTGTTCAGTATACCAAAATTACGATAAATTTATTTACGTGTTAATAGAAAAGCTGTCAGGGAACCGCAACGAGGCCGTCTTCGCATTTTGTAATGTATTTAAATTATTTTAAACATTCTGAAAAAGTTTGATTGTCCTTTGAATTCTTGAAATTTTGGAATTGTTGCGTTACTATTTTGAGCACCCAAAATTTTTTGAAAATTTTGAACATTTGAAATTTTAAATTAAAGGAAAATTTTGAAAAATTAACATTTAATTTCTTGAAAGTTTTGAAACTTTAGAAATGTTTAGAAAGGTTTTGATAATTTGAAAATGAAAGCTAATTTCTTAATTTTTTGAAAATGGATGCACGTTTTGAACTATGAAAATTGTTTGAAATTTTTGGGATAATGAAACAATTTGTAAATGTTGCAAATTTGATAATTTCCGAAAATTAAAAAAAAAATTAATTTTAAAAACTTTGAAAAGTTGATAATTATTTAAACTTTTTGAACATTTTCAATATCATTGTATATGTAATCACGCATGGCTTTCTAGATTTATCCTCATGTCAAAATGTCTCGTGGCAGTTGCTAAGCAAAATACTGCTCAACAGTACCCACAAATATTATCCGACAAAATTATGATCACTTATGTTATTACTGCCGATTATTTCACGATTAAGAAACAAAACTGCGCAATCTTTGTTTGTTTAATTGTTTGGTGTTGTTGCAATGATCAAGACTCTACTTTATGTAGTATGTTTGCACAGTTGTGTCGCTAAGATATTGCGGATTTTGTTTCGGATTTTCTCAGCTGTATACAACAAGGTTCTGTTTTCTCAGGTGAAAACAGCATGTTGTTGTTTTGTCAATTGATAATGAATGTGATTGACAGAAATTTTAGAAATTGTCTATTCTGATTGGCTTATGGAAGAGTGGAATAATTGCCATCCAATTTTGTAAAACAAAAATAGTCGTCGTCGTCGTCGTCTTCCTTTCAAGGTGTAGGCATTATTGCCTGTTCCGAACTTCATAAGTCACTCCATCGCTTTCTAGGACGTCCTGGATCTCGCTTTCCCCTGGGTCGGTATGCCATCGCTTGTTTGGGTATTCTGCTTTCGCTCATTCGGTTGACATGCTGGGTCAATTTTTCTCTATAATCCACGACTTTGTCGTTTACGTCAAATATTCCTAGTTCTTCTCTTATGTCGGTATTCCTTAGATGATCTTCCCTCGTGCATCCTTTAGTTTTGCGAAGGAATTTCATTTCTGAGGCTTGTATTTTGCTTCTGTCCTTTTCGGATGTTACCCAGGTCTCACTCCCGTATAATGGCATTGGCACCGCCATGGTTTTATAAAATTTCAGTTTAGTGTCCCTCCGTGCTTGGTTTTTTAGTGTTCTGTGTATAGTTCCATTAATATATTGGAATTTATGTAGCTTTTTGTATATATCTTGGTCGTATGCGTACGTAATGTCACAGCCTAAATAGTTAAAGTGAGACACTTGTTCTATTGTGTGATTTTCTAATATTATTTTACTGCGAATCGGTTCTTTCCCTTTGAAGGCCATAACCTTTGTCTTTTGTATAGATATCTTTAATTTGTATTCTGTACATAATGTATACAGCTTAAACACGGCTCTCTGTAGGTCATCCTCATTTTTTTGTAGTAGTATGAGGTCATCGGCGAATAGTAAGCAGTTTACTGCGTTTTGTCGGCTTAAATATATCCCTGGATTTACTTCTGCCTTCCAGTATCCAATCATGTAATTTATATATATGTTAAATAGAGTGGGTGATAATCCACACCCTTGTCTCACTCCTCGATTTATACTAATTTCGTTAGATATGGTAAGGCCGGTGTCTATCACAATATTTATATTTTCGTACAGGCTTCTGATTGCTCTTATCATGTGGCCAGGATATCCAGTATTTTGCATTATTCCCCATAATTTATTTCTGTCGACTGTGTCAAAAGCTTTTTGTAGGTCCACGAACGCCAAGTGTGTTTCGAGGTTGTATTCTCTACGTTTTTCTATTATCTGTTTTATCGCAAAGACATTATCGCTGCATGATCGGTCTTTTCTAAAACCGCTTTGCTCTTCTGATATTAGTTCCTCTGTTATAGTTTGTAGCCTTTCGTTCAAGATTTTGCTGAAGACCTTGTAAGCTGTGTTTAAAAGGCCGATGCCTCTGTAGTTATAGCAGCTATTCCTGTCGCCCTTTTTGAATATTGGCTTTACAATGGCTGTTTTCCATAGTTTTGGTATTTGAGATCTTTGCCAGCACTGATTTATTAGGTGAACGAATCGTAAGTTGAACATTAGGCCTGCATATTTCAGCAGTTCCGAGTTTAACCCATCTGGACCAGTTGCTTTTCGATTTTTTGTTTTCCTAAGGGCCATACCTAGTTCTTGTACCGTGATTGGGTCTATGCCGTATTGTTCGTTTTCTTCGGCTTGCTCCTCGTCGTTGATTTCATTTTCTTGGTCGGTCCATAGTTGTTTGTAGTGGTTCACCCATTGCTCTTCTTGTATTACATGTATGTGTGCTACATCCTTTTCTGTTTTATTCAGATGTTTCATCACTTTATATGCTACTTGTTGTCGGCCATGTATGTCTTGCTCTACATTATTTGTAAACTTGTCCCACGATTCAATATGTGCTCTTCTTACTATTGCTTTTGCAGCGTTCCTTTTATTTTTGTATATTTGCTTGGTTTGTTCTGTATTCTGTTGTAGATGTATTGCATACGCTGTTTGTTTTTCTTTTATTGCTTCTGCTATTTCTTCATTCCATATCTTTAGGCCTTTCTTATTTTTCGTCTTCTTTTTCTTGCCTAGAGCTTCGTACGCCGCTTTTTCTATACACGTTTTGATTATTTTCCATTCTTCGTCTGTATTCTCGGATGTGGGAACTGTCGTGAGGTATTGTTCGAGTCTCTGTTGGTAGAGTCTTCTGATAGTAGGATCATGCAGTAGGTGTATTTTGAAAACAAAAATAGTCGTGTTATATTTTTGCATTAGCTGCTCCAACGGCAAATGCGACTCAGGCATTGGCCGATATATTTTAAGCGGAATGATTACTATAAATTTACAGAACTTTGTGTTTCTGCACCATTAAAAATTATCATAAAGCTGAGGTTAACTATAATAAACTTCTCACTAATCAGCAAATATTTTAACTTTACACAGCTCCAAAATTTTAATTGATCAACACTGGAAGTTCTTTTGTACCGTTAAGTATTTAGGTACATGCAGGGTGTTCTGAAACTCGCGGATAAGAACTGTGAGGCGACATCCTACTATAAAAAATGAACGAAAGGTTATTTTACGATTATTCGATTCGACTAATATTTTTAGAAGTACCTATTAAAGTTTGGAAAAACCTGAAAATAATCACAAATAAACATTTAAGCTCATATTTATGTATTTGATTAAGTACTGAAAATAAATCCATGATAAATTACAAAAGCAAGAGATAGTTCAAAACGATAAAATAGAGGTAAAGATACAAATGTCGATGTCCGATACACTCAAATTTACGTGTTCAATTAAGCAGAGGCGCGCTATTTGTTTCATAGTACGTAATTTTTTCTAATTTTCCACTGTGCAATGCCACTCATTATGCTGAAATCGGTCCAACGTTCGAAATAATGGTCGCGTATCAATGTACCGCTCGTCCTGTTTGTTTATTAGAAGCCCCCAGTGCTATCAGCATATTATAAAACTCCTGGTTCCAAAATTCGCGGCCATTCAGTCACATTTTATAACTAAATTTATGCAAATGACGAACTATGAAACAAATAAATTATAACGTGCTGCTTTCAACATCCTATAGCGTGCAGCTGCTTAACTGAACACGTAAATTTGAATTTTTCAGACACTTCAAACAATATTACATATTTCTTCTCAATTATCGTTTGAACTATTTCTTTTTTTTTGTAACTCGCCATGGATTGATTTTCAGTACTTAATCCAACACTGAAATTTGTGTATGAAAGCTTTTCTTTCTATCATCATCAGATTTTTCAAAATTTGTATAACTCCAAAAATAGTGATTGAATCGAAAAATCGTAAAGAAACTTTTTGTTCAATTTTTTTCGTGGAATATCGTCCCACAGTCCGCGTCCGCGAGTTTCGGAACACCCTGTATGTTTAATTAGAAATGTGGACACAAGTTTAACGATATTTTCGTCGAATTCTTAACCTTTGTATATTTTATGATTCATATCAGTCTGGGAAACTTACTCACGATAAAATGCAGTAATTTTTGTATTCAAATTAGGTTTCTAAGCGACATATTCACACCAGCTCAGCTTAGAGGACAAATACCAATGAGCACACGAATGTGAAATTATTGCCAACGATCATTATCCAGTAATCATTGATTAACTTAGCCAGCATGAAATAATAATAATAATTAGTACATTAAGAAACAAAGTAATTAAAGAATAATGTTTGTATGTTACAAGACCATCTTGAGAATTATGTGGTTTTAATTTCAGTTCACTTTTTAACTAAGATGATATGAATTTATGCTATGACATTATGACATAATTGAAACCTGACCTGGATTCTCACACAAACATCCTGGGAAATATTCTCACTCCTCATAATATTTCATATTTATAACAATTATACCAATACGCAAAGTGCTAGCAAATGAAACGTACCCATGCACGCGATACTAAAACGCACCAAAAATTGAAAGTAATTCCACGATATATTCCAACGTAATACAGAATTTTAATAAAATTTTGCAACCGCCTTTTCTTTCTTCGCAAGAATGTTGCGGAAAATTAATTTACTTGCACTAGTAAAAGTAATAACACCAAACCTTAAATAATAACTTTATTGCGTTATACACTAGTGCTGAATGTAATTAGTTGTTATTATTTGCTTTTAAATAAGCAGAAGAATTATTTCTTTTTGTAGTATTTTTCAACAATAGGTCGGACGTTGATGTCGACACAAGGTTATTAAGAAATTAACGATACGTTCAATAAATCACATATAATTAAAAACGGCATACTTATGAAATATACAATTAATTTTAAACCTGCACCTGCCCCAAGAAAAAGAAATTAATGAAATACAGATAAGAAAAATGACTGCAATTACTCGCACAGCTACTATTTCGAGCAATAAAAAAGTTATGACCAATTTGATCGGTAAATCACAGATAACATAAATTTCTGAGATTTTGATCAATTTTATGCAACGACATTGATTGAACATAAATGAATTGCTACGCACAGTAAAAGATGAGTGAAAAGTGGGAGTGATCAGCAATAACATCATTGTGTATTTTCTAATAGTCCTGTTATTCTCTCCCACACTTGTATTCTAGTACTTTAAACTTAGAGTGGCGGTAGCTTAGAGGTTGAGCGCTTAGCCGCCTCTAGCGCTAAATGTCTGGGGTTCGATTCCCCGCCGAAGCTTTGCAGCAATCAAAATCTAGGCTGCAACCCGCCACTTACATTCCTCAATCCAGTGTAGGCAGCCGTGGGGTTTTAATGCCTAAAACCTTTTCTGGTATTTAGTCGTTCGGATTCAACGTTAAACTGTAGGTCCCCCGTACTCCACCTTAGCGCTAGGGAGAGTACGTGGCAGAGAAGAGTGCCGGAGCCCAGAAGTGGGACGTAAAAACTGAACACGACGACTTAATACTTTATTATAATAAGAGCGTTTGGTTTCTCGCTAACTTAAGTGAATTAGTAGTAGTTGTGAACGTCTCTGTGTTTTCGTTATACGCAAAAATAAATTTTCAAAATTTAACAGAGATACGTTTTGTGCTTTTGTCTATATTGAGATCTAATTGTCATTGTTTCAGCTAATTTTAGAAGTGCGATTGGATAAAGTCCTATTAATTTATTTTGTAATAATAAAACATGCTCATGAAAGACTGGTTTACACGATTAGATGAAAAGAAAGAAAACTGCAATATAGGCTGTTTCAAATTCGAGCCTTACCATGGGGATCTCGCTTATTTAATGAGATAGAGAGTTGGTTAATTAAGGCAAAGTTACGAAATTTTACGAGTAACAATAATCTGTAAAGAAATTTAAAGCAGCCACTCTAATTTTTCAGACATCTAGAAAAAAAACTGAAAATACTGGTTTTCTTTTTTATCCGCAACTAACTTATTTAATGAAAATTTTAGAAATCTGTAAAGCGTTCTTTGTGGCTCAATTTTCTCGCTATTTGGTTTAAATAACAAATAAAACCAATGCAAAACAAGTACGATTTGCATTTATTATTATTCATGAGTCCTACTTTATCAATCGCGGAATGTTCAATAACGAACATTTACTAGGCCGCACAAAATCCACACCAATTGAGAGAGATTAACACCCAATCGCGATTTGCTTTAAATGTTTTGGTTGCGGTGTAGAACAATAGACGTGAGTACCTGCATCAAGTTTTTCCCAATAAATAGATAGGAAATCGCGGTGTAGTGTAGTGGCCGGTGCGATCGCCTCTGACTTACGACCACTGTACTATTTTCTGTGTGATACACTAAAGAATAAAAACTACAAAGAAAACGCCGCAAACATAAAAAAAATAAAATTATTAATGAGTTGTACAGAATATCCAGAATACATATGGAACGTGCTACAAATAACATAAGAAGAAGGGTTCAAATGTTTCTTAACGTAGATGGAGGTTTATTTAAGCATTTGATGTCAATAATTTAAATTTTATTAAACTCTGGTTAAACTTTTGTTTTAATTATCGGTTTTTCTTTTCTCCAGCATTAAATGAAAACGAAACTATGACGTGCAATACATTCTTGTAATCTAAACAAAAACCGTGCTCTAATACGCCAAAAGTAGTAGTCTTATTTAAAAAAATTAATTTGATAATGGTTTAGAAAAGTTCGAAACATCGTGTAGCAAATCTGGTTACTGTACGATATTTAGAATAAATAATTGCCTTAAGAATGTTGTTATATATTTCCAAAATTTTCATAAATAAGTTTCATAAATAATGTTTTTTTTTGATACGTAAAAAACCAGAATAGCTACTTTAAATTTCTTTGCAGATTTCTTTGTTACTTGTAAAAACTTTTCCTCAATTTAACTAACTCTATCTCTTCAAATGAGCAAGATCCTCATAGCGGGGCTCAAATTTGGAACAGCCTGTATAGTAATGTCTTAGTCTATATCTATTGCTATGATATTTAGAGGTGTTTGATTTGTCTGGAGTATTGTGATTCCTGGAGAGCAGTTTTTGCAGTTGCTGCAATTCTATTTGTGATTGGAGTTTTATGTAAGGTTTTGATACTCTAATTTTAAACTCAGGGTTGCGTATTTTTGCTATAATTCTTGTTATAAATTCTAATAATTGTTATTGTTCATATGGTTTGGTTTGGTCTGAAAGAAAAGAAAAACACAACAGATTGATACGAATTTTTATTTGTGTTAGTTGTAATTATAATTTAGTTTAGATTTGTTCAAAGGTTTAATTTGTAAGAAGTTTTAGAGTTACTTGATTTGTGCGTTGATAAATGTCAGTTTGGATGTCAGTGACAAATGTCAAAAACGTATAAAAGGGATACTCATGGACATGAGATTTATTTGTTTGTTATAAAAATGAAAATCAAAGAAGGAAGAAAAAAGAAGAGAGATTTTGTTTAGTTAGGTACGGCTCGTCTGTGTAAATAAATACAGAGAATTGAGATCCTCTGGAAGAAGAAAGAGGAAAAACGGGCCTAAAAGCTATATGAAAGTAATTACGAGTATAAAAGAGGAAAATACAACGAAGTAACAACGAATTGTAAAAAAATCCAGAAGTATTACTAGTAAAAGGCGATCGAGAAAGTTTCTTCGTTTGTGATGGTGGTAAAACCAAGTTGAAAATAATATATAACAGAGCAGAAGAAGATTCAGAGTAAAGGCGAGTATCTGTGGTTATTTGAGAAACCAGCAGAGCGAAATAGAAGTTGGACACTCAGCGTTTTGCTCGAGCGAAGAATATCCTAATAAGGAGACGCTAAGATAAGTGTTTATTTTTAAAATAAAGACAATTGTAATTAGTAAAACTCGGGAATTATACCAGGAGACCTGGCCAAGGTTGTAAAAAGAAAACCACCAGGCGTGAAGACCGGTATTTGGTCGTAACTGCGAGACGTGAAAGATTCATCACTGCTCGATCGCTGAGGAATGATCTTCAACTATCCACCGGAACAGTCATTAGCTGCGATACCGTATTGAGGAGACTACAGGATGCTGGTATGAAGGCAAGACGTCCTGCAACCGGCCCAATTTTGACCCCCCTTCACCGGAGGCTACGTTTAGCATTTGCTCATGATCATTTGAACTGGGGAGATGAAGAATGGGCAGCAGTGTTGTTCACCGACGAGTCTAGATTTTCTCTAACCACCAATGATCGACGTGATAGAGTGTGGCAAAGCGCCGGAGAGCGTTTTGCTCAAATCTAGACTCGTCGGTGAACAACACTGCTGCCCATTCTTCATCCCCCCAGTTCAAATGATCATGAGCAAATGCTAAACGTAGCCTCCGGTGAAGGGGGGTCAAAATTGGGCCGGTTGCAGGACGTCTTGCCTTCATACCAGCATCCTGTAGTCTCCTCAATACGGTATCGCAGCTAATGACTGTTCCGGTGGATAGTTGAAGATCATTCCTCAGCGATCGAGCAGTGATGAATCTTTCACGTCTCGCAGTTACGACCAAATACCGGTCTTCACGCCTGGTGGTTTTCTTTTTACAACCTTGGCCAGGTCTCCTGGTATAATTCCCTGTCATTCGAAACCGCCGAGACACTCTGCAAATCACTGACTGCGCAACCAAAAGCCTTGCAGCAACTTCTCTCTGAGTATAGCCTTCCTCGAGCAGTGTGACCACTTTAGATACATCTACCTCCGAAAGATAGTTTCTCTGGACATTAGCTGCCATTTATTTTGATTTAAGTCACTGTATCAATTGTTTAAAACACCCTGACAGGCAACTTTTAATTACAAGACTTATGCGATTTCTGTAGCAGTATTTCTTATTAAGCAGCATTTTTGTGATATCTTAAGACATGAATGTCCCTAAAGTAGCGATAAATAGTCCTATCTTTATTGCGTATGAGTTTCATAACAATATTTTCAACGATAAAAAAAATATAGCACATTTATTTCTGATCCCTTAATTTTGCGGCGAAGTGTATTTAATTTGTTTCAGTATGGTGAATGAACAATTTTGTATTGCATTTATTAATAATTTCCAAGTGCTTACATAACATTTAATTTTTGCTTTTGTTACAAAAATTAGAGTCCGTATTTTGGTAGTTAAATATGTCTCGCGTACTCACAATATTGCACTCCAAACAGTTAAGTTCATACATACCACATTTGTGGAGAGGATCGTTTTTTTCTTCGGCGCTGAATAGCACTTTCCCCAGGATGTGTTCTGTTTTGTAGACGTTTTTTGCTTGTGTTTTATAAAGAAGGTATGCCACATTTTCGGATAATTTTTTGTCAACAAATAGGGTATGTTTTTGTATGAACTGTTAATAGTATGGGAGGTATATGTTGTTAGGTAAAGCTTTATTTTGTTTGTATTTATGATTTTATCTATCAGTTTATTGGGAAAACCATTCTTTCCAGCTATAGTGTTCATGAGGATTAATACCAATTTCAAGTTATCATTCAAAATAGCTCCATGAATCATAGAATTATAAGTTAATTTGTGTTGTAAAAAATGAAACGAATGCATTGGTATTGTTGTATCTGTAAAGGTAGGATTCGGAAACTTTAAAAAAAAAAGTTGCTATTGTTGTGCGAAATAGCGATGTCTAGATAATTTACGATAAAATTGATTTTACCTTCTGTGGTGAATTTTGTTTTATGGAGGGAGGAGCGGACTGGGAAGGGAAAGGCCCGGTGGTACCTGGCCGGTAGGGGCCCGCATCTCTCCATATAGTGTTATGTCACAAAAATGAATTAAATGTAAATACAAAAAAGAAATTTTAATTTTTTAATAAGATAACATGTTTAAAAACAAATTTGATGATTTTTTCAGCTTATCTAAAATGCAATCAAAATCGATTGATTCTAGCAGCTGTTTCTCAACGGTCATGACCATAAATGCCTCTAATCGTTGCTGAGAAATATGCAAAATGAGCAGCTAAATAGAGACAAAAATAATTAAAATGTGGACAACAATTTATTTTATAGAAATAATATTAACGTAGACAGTATATTGTATTCATTGTATCACACACTTAGGATTCAAAACAAATGTAAAGCTTGTATCTTACAAATTAAACATAGCGAACTTTCTTTTCTGGCGTAAAACTTCTTCTCTGGCCGGACTAAATAAGACAAATAAAGGATTAGTGTAAACACAGCAGAAGTCAGTCCACTATTGTCTACAGATTTTACCTGCGTTTTCCAACACCTTTACTTTTTATGTTATTAACTATCTTTGTTTTATTATTAAACATCGGGAACTCAGGGCGCAGATAATGGAAAAATTCGGCTGACGCAGTTTTGAGTTGTCCTCTTTGTTGCTGCCAGTTTACATTTGAACATTCAATTTTTAATAATAAAAATGTCTGCGATTAAAAAATACCAAAATTTAGTCATACCCAAAACATAAATATGTGTGGTTATGCTGAGCTTAAAATATTAATCCAGTCCTAACATAATCGCAAAACACCTAATTTTGTAACACATGTAGGTATATTTTTTCTTAAAATGAACTCTAAAAAAATATATATCATAATTTATAAACGATATACAAGAGAAAAGTTTAAACAGCTTAAAATTTATGGACTTATGTGCATTTTAGTTGCGCCTGCTTTTAAAGTAAAGCTAAATATATACTAGCCGCTATCGGGACAGTTCATCTGTCAATTATCTCTTACGCACTACGTGTTTCGCAATCTTTCTCGCTCAGTTGTCGTCGATGTTACAACGAAACTTGTTTTTAAATAATCAATTTTGGGATCTTTTCGAGTAAGGTTCCTTCAGATTTAAAAAAATCTCAACGGCAGGCAGAACAAATTCGTTGGCAAAAATTAGGATAGAAGAAGGAAAACTAAGCCCCCGAAATACTGCTGCATCTAAATATTAAGTGGTGAATATTCTTCTACTATTACTTATGAGCACTTTTACCTAAACATGAATCTTTTATTGACCCCCGTTTAATATATAAGAAGATGAGAATAACAGATTTTCAAAAATTCGTAGAAGGTTTCCCAACGAAGTTAGGGGACCGAGGCCAAACCAAATTGTAGCTGATCCATAGCTCTGTAAGTCTACAAAACTAAAAAAACATTGTTTAGCCAGTTTTTCAGCAGTACGTTTGGGCAAATGTCAAAATTTGATATATTTTTCAGTTCACAGTTTTAGTAATTTTGGTAATTTGTAACATTTTGTACCCTTAAAGCATTACCAATATCAAATTTGAATAAATAAGCGTTAATACTAACATTTTCAAATATTTATAGAAAGCGTCACAATAAATTTGCAAGCTACATCACAAACCAACTTGTAGCTCATCCTTGGTTCTATGGGCTTAAAACATTTTAAAAAAATGGTGTTGCCAGTTTTTATGCAATACTTTTTTCACTTTATATCTTTTAACTTTTCGAAAATGTTTGTGCACAGTAACATTGTGTCTCTAAAGGGCTTATTATTAAATTATTATTATTAAAAATTATTGTACGCAATCTGCCAACCTGTTTTTGAGCAATAAGACGCTAAATTTGAAATTTCAAAAATCAGTAGCAGCCGTCAATTTACAGTTAGGAGGTTCAGAAAAAGAGCGTTAGATTTGCCTTTAAGTGTTGTATCAGATTCCGTTTTCAAATTTATAAAACTTGGTTTGGGAAAAAATGCTACAAAAAAAGCATGTTTAATTGCGGCTTCCGGTTTCGGATTTATTTTAAAAGCTTATTTTACCTGTGAATTTTTAATATACTCCCAGATTTCAAAGCTCATCGAAATCGGACCCTCCGTTCGATAATTATGATGCACCACACACGCACATACCCACATACATACATGCATACCCACCCACCACAGACAGACATTTTTGAAAAACCATTTTTGGGGTTCCTGGAAGTCTAAAACGTGTATTTCTTTCAAAATATACATTTCGAAAATTGCCATGAAATCAATACTTCCATATACTGAAAGTATAGGCAAATGAAAAGAATGTAACGTCGCGGTCGTTTAAAAGATTTGTTTCTAGATTTTCATCAACATATATTCACACGTAAAGGGCTTAAAGGTGAGCCCATGGCTAACTTAACCTACAAAAATTGTAATTGAATTTGAAATTGTATTGATCAATGTAAATTTCGAAAAGCTACCTTTCTGTTTTTGCGTTTGGAAGATTTCTGTGGGTATCTAAAATTTTTTATACTACAGATTTTTGGAGACATATTTGTGACATCAAATGACACTAATAGCTTGAATTTTGGTGATAAATTGATGGTATATATTTGTTGTGAAACCTCAACAAAATTTAAAACAGTGTGAGTTGGTTTAAATTTTCAACTGATTGAAAAAAGCATTTAGTTGATTAACTACCGCATAATTAGGGGCAAGGGCACTGATGTATAAAACTACGTGGTTAATATTGGAAAATTTGATTTATTAATTTTTATTAAGCCGTATAATTTTCGACTTCATAACTACGGGTGTAACAGACCACCCACGCACTATCTTTTACGACTGAACTATTGAACCTACACGGACGGGATAAAAAATTTGTTATGTAAATCGTACCCGACGTATTCAGTAAAAATATTTATAAATAAAGAGCTGGCTCCGGAAAGGGTAGGGGGGCTAGGTAGGTTTCTCGATATTTACCAATACAAAGGTACAGCAAGTGCCATTTAACCTTGCAAAAAAAATGACAATAAGTTTAAAAGGCGCGAATCTGTTACACTCTCAAGCAAAAGCAATCCCGTAGTTTGAAAGCTAGTATAATATCTAGTTGCTGTTAATTATTTATGTCATTATTATTTTGTCATACGCTAAAATAGGAAAGTATTGATTTTTGAAAATTCTTCTTGCACGGCCTTTTAATTTGTCAACAAATCCACAATTTTTCGTAAACCATACATAAATTGATATTCACTTTTTAGTAGAGTGTACCACACTGCCCAACAGCCAATTAGAGCTAGTTTAAGTTACGACTACCGACAAAACAAAGCGTAAGTAGCCGAATCAAAGCCCACTAAAATTTGCAAGGTTAGGTGGCACATGCTGTAGGTCAATTTATACCTTATTTAAAAGGTCTTTTTAAGCCCACAGTTTAATAAGAAAATATCGATAGCTCAAACTGCTTCAAAATGATGGCCAATTATATCAAAAAAGCGGCGATTACATAAGCCTTTTCCTAACGGCACATGAACTAAATTGTACCAAAAAAATTTATAGTGATTTTTAGTTTTTTTTTAGTAGCACTTTTACGCTGATTAAGGCACAGAAAACAAATGATCATCGCCTTTTTAAGTTATTCCATACAATATATTTTTTTAGTGGAACGTATGTATATTTACGAATATACCAAAAAGTTTTAATGCTGTGGTAACCTACACATATTTACGCAACAATCATGTGAATTCTTAATAGGTGTTGATTGAAGCAATGCATAATGATTTATATTATTTGCTACTTACTTCTAATGGCTAAATCGGGAACAAATTTTCATATAACATACTGTAGTTAAGGAAGGTAATTTAAAACTCGGACTTTTAGTCGCAAAAAAATAAAAAGATTCGATAAAATTTGTAAAGTAAACAAATACCAGGAACGTACTCAACTTCATTAAGTTATAGGTGAAACATATTACACAAGAAAACTAATTTTTTGGATGAGAATTCTTAAGTTTTTTTTACAATTTCATATAATTTTTTCGTGGAGCACTTTTAAAACTCATGACCATTCCTATTCTACGCTTATGAACCTTGATTTATTTTAATTTACTATTACACAAGTATTAATTCCAGTTGACCAAATAAATAATAACTTATCTACACATGCTAAGGTGAAACATACGGATGTGTTACCATTCTAAGCTCCTAGATAATTCGTTTTTAAAGTTTAGACAAGCGCCAACTATAAATTGAAAGAAACTATGCCAGAAATTATTATTAATTGATTGACTCATAAGTTAAATACTGAATAAATAGTAGACTAGAAATCCGAACTATAGAGTAATAATAAACAGAAACACAAAATGACCAACAATGATATTCTAAGTAAACTTACTAAACTATTGTTTCAATCTATACAATTGCTTTTACTGAAGCATTGCAGTCCTATTTGTATGCAAAAGTTTATCCATGTTTTTTTGACTTTCTAAATTAATATTCGGAAAATTACTAGAGTTACAGCAGTTTTCGTTTTCTGTTAATTATTAAAATTCAAAAAACAGTTTCAGTGAGAACACGTTAAGAAGTGTCACTTGGAACTTGCGTGCTCGGCACACATTCCTTTTTTTGTACAACATCTTATTGTATCGTAATAACAATTATTATCTCATCATATTGAGTAAAAATTCTAATATAACAAAATAATACTTCATGAGATAATATAATTGATATCGGAGTTACATCGACATAATATGATACTGGGATATTATCTCGATATTTAAATATTTTAAAATTCTGTGCTTTTGTTCTAAATTTTTGTTTCCTTACAATAGGTTGGTTAAATGGCCCTACTTTAGTTATACATTATATTAAACATTTAGTTAGTATCTAACACCTATAGCAGCGAAAATAATATGTGTGCTGTAAATTGAGCGGCCAGTAATCCTGATTCCGTATAGTCAGGAATTGAATACCAAATCATCTGAAGATTACAGACGTTTTTTCAAAGTTATTATTGTTAAATAATTTTCATAGTTCAATAGGACATTAAATATAATATTTATACTATTAAATAACATGCTGCACAATTTCTCATAACTGTGTTCTTACATCACTATATAAAGCCCAAGCATTTAAAAAAATGAGAAAACTGCAAAAAATAGCGTAAAACTCAAAACTAGTAAAGAGACAGTATTCATTCTCACTAAAAGTCTCAGGAATCCAATGTCTGCAATTTTCCTTTATTGGTTCTAAAAGAGCCTAAATCCCAAACATTGCTTTTCTTCTCTATTGCGGTGACTTGAACACTGTAAAGGTGCGCTGCCCGAGAAGAAATAATTTGTATCTGATTTTGATTGAATTATATTGTTTTATACTTTAAAGTGGGAGCTCCTCGAAGACACAATGCACTTGTCTAATAACTTTGATTTATTTACAGGAATATTATATTTCTTCGGCAAATACAGACTTTAATTAACAGTCATCACTTGACTTGCTGTGATTTAGTTTTAGTTAATCTTAAGCAGGTGGTCGTTTCAGGGCAGCTGCACACATTTTTGTACAAAAATGTAAATATTGTAAAACACATGTTATCACGTGTCAATGAGTTTGCCGCCTGTTGTGTGGATTATTGGGGCCAATCTAATATTTAAAATTTCACGCTCTCGCATTTTAGGGATTAGAGTAAATATTGGGTTGTAGTTATTAACATCAATTGGGGAAACTTGACAGCTTTAATTAGCACAGGTGTTTAAGAAAGTGAGAGTGCGAGACAAAATTTTATTGATACTTCTATTCAATCAAAAATTAAAAGAAGGTGGGGCTGTAATTTTATTGAAAAAATAAACAAGTCCAACCCCTTGGAGGATATGCATGAAATTGAATAAAAGAGTATGTTTTCTAAAGGAAGGGATCAATCTTCTGCTTCTCAAAAATCACTCAGTTCGCTGAAATTTTAACGTCAGTTTGGAAGCATTTTATTGCTAACATTCTGTTACAGTATTACAAGTCTGAGACTTGCAACTTTAAAATAAAAATATTATCTTCGTGGGTTTTGGACTACGAAGAGCACTTATCCAAAATCAAATAGGCTTAGGCGTGATGCTGATTCTTGTCGGTGTACCTGCTTCGGCGTATCAAAAGCGGCGCTATTATCCGTCGGGAATTAGGCGTAAGCAATTGAGGCGCTATTGCAGGGAAGCCGATTGGAGCGAGTAACGACGCTATTTCCATGTTGGTTACGGCAAGACACTCTTTTCGCGTGTTGTTATTACACATTTGTACGTTATCGATCGCGGTTATTAGGTTAAGTTCTCAGGCGTATTGGCAAGCAGCGTTATTGTCCTTCAGGAATTAGGCGTAGCAGACAAGGCGCTGTTAGGATAAGACCTAATCAGGCTGAGAGTATTGTGTAGAAATGAGTGATAGCACACGATGTTCCTATAAAGAGTATCCAGTTACTTACTTAAACTGCACAATTCTCAACTTTTATAAGCAGTCCCAAAAAGAAGTATCAGTATAAGTAAAACTGGGGTAAATATTTAGATTGGCAACTTGACTCTGTACAACTGACGAGCAAATTCTATATAAATGGTTCTCGCACTCATAACACCAATATTGGCACCACATAAATAAACAAATTCTTCAAAAGGTTTACTGTTGTTTAAAGCAGCTTAAAATCTTATCCTTTATAACCTCGATAAAGACAGGGTAAACCAGACATGAGCGATACTTAAAACACAACGTAGGTCCGACACCGATCATCGCAAATAAAAAATCAATCAAGCATAAATACTTGATAAATTTAAATAATACTTTTACAATTTGTTAATAAAGATATCTACGGCACTGCACGATCACTACACTAATTGCAGAACTATGCCGTTTTCTTGTGGCAATACTGTTGCCGCAACTGCAAAAAAGTATACCAATTACTTGTTGTTTTATCGTTTTCTAATCTTTGCAGACATTTTTTAATTATCGCATCAGAGGAACCAAATTGTTCTTTCTGATGGTTTACCAATAACTTGAATAAGAAATTTGTTCTCAGATACAATGGTGTTGCTTCAGATACACAACTATCTACTAAATTTTTTTGAATGTGTTTTTAATTCAAAATAGTTCTGTCTATTAAAATCTGCTAAGTTGTTATTTATATTTAGTGAAAACGAGCGTAAAACCTTGTTTATTTTTTACTCTAAGGCTAGTACAGCCACTACCTCTCTATTTAGTAGTAGCAACATCTCAAAAAATAAAAACTTGCTGGTGTTTATACAACATATTGGATTAACTGCAAAAATTTTGCTACCCATACTCCATTATCAATCTCTGCACAAAGAACTGCCTTATTGTTGTATTTTTTCAACTTTAAGTTTAAAATCTTGAAAAAAAGAGTCTTTAGTATTAACCAACATTTTCATTGAATTAAATTTTGCATGGTGTTGCTTTCGCAATAAACCGTTAGATGGCGCCACATGTTCTGCGAAATATATGAACTATTTGCAGAATCAAAATATAGAGTGTTTCTTTTCAGGGATAGAGCTTCTCAAAGATTCTTTAAGAAGCGCCTAAATGTAGGCAACTCAATTTACTACCTACTATTTGTTTCCATAACGACGGAAATTAATACAGGATAAATAAAGCTTTCTTTCCCACTTTACAAATTCAAATTAAATTTAAAATAAATTAATTAACAAAATGTTTCAAAACTAAGCAACAGAATAAACCAAAATTACAAAGCAAAAATCAACTATTTGAAAAATTTACAACAACTAATTCAAAAATCAACAAAACTATAGTAAATGTTCAAAATGTCGCTTCCCAGCTTGTATACATGAAGCACATCTACGAAGTAAATTCCTGCGCACTGCTCCAAATATACCAGGAGTCTCTTGAACTTCTTCACGTGCAGCTAGAATACGCGCCGTAAGTTCTTCTACAGTTTCAACTGGGGTAGCATACACTAACGTTTTAACATGACCCCACAAAAAGAAATCAAGTGCGGTCAAATCAGGAGAACTTGGAGGCCACGCCACATGCCCTCCTCGACCTATCCATCTGTTGGGAATAGTGTTCTTTAAAAATTCTCTGACTTCCGCCGAAAAATGAGCAGGTGCACCATCGTGCTGCAGCCACATTTGAGGTGGAACATCTTCCAAAAGTTCAGGCAGGACGAAATTTAAATAAATTGTTTAACCTTTGGGTAGCAGAAATGGTCCAATGAGTCTATCGCCAACAATCCCGTCCCAAATGTTCACTGAAAATCTTTGCTGGTATCCTTTTTGAAACACAGCATGGAGATTTTCATCGTCCCAAATGTGGCTGTTTCTACTGTTGAATATTCCTTCTTTCGCAAAAGATGCCTCGTCACTAAACAGAACGTTTACTTGGAATTCTGGATCCTCAATACACCGCCGCAGAAATTCCTGGCAAAATTCTACCCTTCTGGGAAAATCTGCTTGAACCATGGCTTGTACTTTCTGTGGATGGTACGGATGTAGCTGCTGCTCATGTAGTACTTCCCATACTGAAACATAGTTCACTCCCATTTCATGGGCGATGGCTCTTGAACTAGTAGACGGATTTTCAACCACTCTCCAAAACTTCTTTCTTAAAATCCACCGTTCGCCTTGTTCTGGTAGCTCCACAGTTGTGTCTGTTGACAATGAATGTACCTTCCTCCCGCAGGCGACATGAAACTACACTAAAGGCCTTGTGCGATGGATGATTCCTATTCGCAAAATGTTCTTGGTACAGGTGAGCAGCTTCGCGTGCGTTACCCCAAGCAGCTCCATACATGAACATCAAGTCACGCTGTTCGGCAAAAGTATAATTCGCCATAACACAAAAATACGAAACACAGAACGAAAATAACGAAGAAAATAATTATCAAAAAAATCACAGAACGAATGAAACGAATTATAAAAGGCACAGAAAGAAACGAATGCAAGAAAAGTCAAAATATCACGAAAAAATCGAACTGTGTCAAAATTGACGTTATTTGAATGCATGTATGTCTAGATCGTTTGTTTTTTTTTCAAAATTCCGTGTGACTTGTGCAACATAATTGAAAATTCAATTTGGGTTGCCTATTTTCAGGTACTTCTTAAAAAATCTTTAAGGGGGGCTCTATTTTCTAAAGGAAACACTTTTGGCCACACGTTTATTAACAAAAGTTGTTTGCTTTGTTGTGTTTTGCAAGCGCTAGAAGTTTGTCCCTACAATTCATTAACACCCTGTATAGTAGAGAGAGATCCACATTAATAAATGGTTAATAAAATAATTTACACTGTATTATAATTATTTTTTAACTCACTGTGAACCACAGTTTACATTTATGTCTTAACCTAATTTTTACTTTCCCATGCCCTTGGTATAGGAAAGTATTGATTTAAGTAGTTGCCTGATCGGGATTAGCTACCACTTGTTTGCGAGCCTTTTGTGAGTAGTATATGATAAAACAAAATTAATTACCAAAATCCACAAACGATCGCAATGGCGCTGCTTCAAAATTTTGAAAATATTCAAAAGAAATGTTTTTCAAAAACTGTCGACACGATTTTTTGTTAACTTTTTAAACCTATAGAGTTTACATTGAATTACAAATCTGTTTTTCATTTATTTTCCTAATTTTACTCTGACGCCTTCCAGGAACTTTTGAAAAATTTGAAATTTATTTATAAAACGCAAACGTCGATCGTTATAAACTTCTATCAGTTCGCTAGACTATTTCAAGTACTTTATTAGGATTCGCAAGAAGTTTCAACTATTTTAAAAATTAAGAAAAAAAACTATACTTTTTAATACCAACAACGCGTTTTCTGGCATTTACGTGATTTTAACTACGCCTATCAATTATTTCTAATTAAATGATATATTTTTTATTCTTTGCATATTTTTGGTAACTTCTTAAATAAAGCTATTATAGCCATTTTTGTCCGACATCCAGAGCGGAATTTGTAATTCGCCGAAGCGCGGTTACCTTGCTTTTGTGCAAACTCCTGCTGCTTGTTTTCTTAGAAATCTAATACTCGGTGAACTGTACAACGTTGTAATTATTAAAAGTTACAATTTTGCAAATACTGCAAGTATTAATGTCTAGTATGGGAAAGTCCACTCAATGTCCACACTTCAGCTTTTTTAATTTATTATTTACTATAATTGAGTAAGACGGATGATGTGATATCGGTCAAGGCATTCTGTTAATGGTGGATATTTTTTTATGTTTTTAAAAATTGGGGTTTTTAACGTTATCTACTTTACTGCGGCAGTTAAAGGTGTTGGTGGGTTTATTTGTTGCATTTAATTTAGGCATAAAAGTAATTAAAAAATTAGATTAAGAAATGTTGACCCATAATCAACATAGGTAAAATACTCACGAGTATCTGGAATTAGCGGAAATAAACAAAACGATTTTATGACGCGGAACGTTATATTAATATTTAAACTTTATATTTTTTAACGATTAAGCGACGAAACGTTGCTTAATGAAAATTGCTTATTTTTCTAATTTCTTTAAAAAAAGTAACTCATGATTTTCTAGGGTTTATAGTAATACAGAGTGGCTAGGAAAACCCCGGCAACTTTTCTTGCGGCGGTCAAGAAATGGTGCTTTAGTAAAGAAAAATTAAATTAAAATAAATACTGGCAACAATGTAGAATCTAAGACGCTTTAGTTATTAAATACGCAAGAAAAGTGGCCGGGATTTTCCTAGCCACTCTGTATTTTACTGAAATTTGAAATATTGTTTTCTTATGTCAGAAGTATTTGAAATAATCCTCAAGTAATTGCTAATTAATTAGACAAATTAAACAACGTATTTGAAATTTCATGAAACTCACAGATATTTTCTGTATTCTTATTTTTGCATAAACATTTCACCCAAAACCGTAATCAGCACATATTTATTGAAAAATTATTGAATAAAAATCTATAAAATGTAGTATTGGAAAATCTATCGGCAGAGGCTGTAAACAATATTGCCCTTTTGCTTATGGATTGTCCAATAAGTCATACTATAATAACATTTGGTAATAATCAAGGTATTGTTCACCGAAAGGGCATGGATAAATTAATATATTGTAAATACAACAACTCTTAACTTGAACAGGTTTTTTTATTTTAGCCTTATATATATTTCAACGTGCTTACACGTCATTATCAAAGGCAAGATTAAAAGTAAACAGTTGTTGTTGCTATAGGAACAATAAATCTTCATAACTTGATTTTAGTTTTCTATATCTGCTACCAGATGACTTGATTTATCATTCCAAAACGTCTTTTAACGTTGAATTTAAGAGATCAGTTTGTTCATTCATTAAAGGTACAGATTTTAAATGTTTATGAATTTCAAATGCTTCTAGTATATTTAACTTACGTTTGTCATCACAAAAGTGTAAATATTTTATAGTGTTATTAGATGTGATTGAATGATTGTGTTCTAATAAGTGTTTAGCGTAATTGGATTTATGGCGGTGTTTATACTTGTAACAACGTACGTGTTCCATGTATCTAATATCAAATTTCTAATTGTTTGTCCTAAATAAACCGAATTACAGTGCGAGCAATTTAATTTGTGGATGCCTGTATTTAGTAAATTGTCTTTTTAGATGAATTGTTTTGCAATTATTTTTCTTTATTATAATAATTACAAGACATGCAATTAAGAGTACAATTAAATATTTTATAAATAGCAACTTATGGTACTAGTGGTTTTTATATAAAAATACAATTAACCAAAATAAAATTAAAATTTTATCAAAGATAACTCTAGAAGATGCGTATTCTTGGCTACCTTCATTGACGTGAGAGAATAAACGCAGAAAGTATGAGAATGCACCGAGACCTATATCACATTGAAAGAAGATCTTACTTAATCTGCAAAGATCTCCCACATATAAAAGCTGCCAGCAATTAGAAGATTCATTGCACCTCTGCCTTCTACCATTAACGGTTCTATTTCAAGGGTTGTTAGTGAAGGCTTAAAATTAGTAACTTATTTAATTAACTGAAGTTACGTATACCTAACACTGCATTAATCTGATTATTATATAGATCTAATCAACCACTAACAGTGTAAAACTAGTTCACCCTAATTTATTTAAAAGTTTATCATATAATTATTTTATTAACAAAAATAAGTGATTTAGTGCTGCGCCAGTTATTACAAAGACTTCAACATGAATTCCTACAGTTCCGTGTTCATCGCAGTTTTCTGTGGATTTCTAGTTCATCTAGTGTTCAGCGTAAGTACTTCGAAAATAATTTTTAACGTGTGATACTAAAGTAATGCTCACAAAAAAAAGTTAAAAATTAAAAAAAAAACATTAAAAAAATATTTGTAAGCAACAATAATTAAATGGTATCAAACTCTTAATTTTATTTACGAACTTTATTTAAAAATAGATTGTTTTTTACGATTACCAAACTACTGCAAATTGTATCGTAGGATTTTTTTAAATCACTAAAGTTAAGTAAAAGATATTGTGACAGTGAGGTTGTTATGCACATACAGTAAAGTCCATGTTTCGCTAACCACGTGACTAAATTTTAGTAACACAATTTTGTTTATCTTTTAGGTATTTCTAAATTTTCATTTTTCCACAAACAGCTTTGTGTTTTAAATATTTCAGACAAGGTTTGTTATGAAAAGCATAATATTAAAATTTAAAATGGCCTAAATTTTCACAAATTTCAACAATAATTACGTTTTATTTTTTCAAAAACACTTGATATCATAACTATAAGAATACAAGTATAGTGAAACGACGAAAATTTGATAACATCATGCCCCACACAAGACAAACAATTCTTTGTCCAAATATTGAGGAAAAGGAATAGCATCCCTCTAATTACAAATGCACCTAAAAATTAAGTTTAGCATTTTATTCTACATTTATTGATGAGCAATTTAGCTTACACACTAATGTAGTATTGTTTTCTGGTTCCTACATAATAAGGTATTAATTACAAAATTTTAAAAATTCATAAAAAAACGTTACAGAAAAAATCCGCATTGAGAAAAACTAGATAATAGTACATCCATATTTCTCAGATTGTTTAAAACTTGACGTTTCTCTATTAGCTAATCTTCAAATCGATGACTTCTCTATTATTTATATCTTGGAATATAGCTTTAGTATAGGCCTTCTGTATTAGAAAAGTATGAGGATTAATTATTTTTAGTTTTAATTTATTTTCCTTTTATTTCTTATTCATATCTTGTAATTTTCGTTCATTCCTTCCTTATTTTTTTCTAAAGTTATGTTTTAGCTTACTATATTATTCTTACGTTATAAGCTAATTTATAGCATCTTCAGAATTATAGCTTTGTGTTTTCTGGCTAAATTGAATTATGATGTCTTTAATGGGTAGTACATAAAACAGAACATTGCATACATTGTTTTAATTTTAACAGAATTCAAAGTATAGCATGGTTGCAGTAATAAATACTTAAAATTGGGTCGTTGCACCTATTTTTGAAATTTCGTCTAGAGATTCTGTGTATCCAAGTTTTAGTATTTTTTCTTTTTTACTTATCTTTAAAAATAAAGATTTTCTATCAATTTTGATTACGTTCTTTCCGAAAATACACAACCAAATGCCGAGTCTCACGGTTTGGTTTGTAGTGACGTACACTATTGGGTAACTACTTTGCGCGCCAACTGAGTAAGCTTATATTTGCAGTATAAGAGTTTGTTATTATTGTGTTTTTTATTCGTTCTAAACGAATTAACAAATGCAGGACAAAACAAAATGAAATCACTGGTGCTTTGTACCGCAGTGTACAAACACTAGGGCATATAAAGTGTTTGTATATGTGCCGCAGAATGTGCAAAGAAGGAAAGCATGACGCGGGTCAAAAGTTCCTAATTTTTAGCCGCTCAAAGCAGTTTCAAGACTATTTCAAAATTTTAGGAATACGTCTTTATAATAAACAAAAAATTAAAACAAGAAATAAAGTAATACAATGTAACGTAAAATTAAAATAAACCAATGAAAAAAATCAAAATTGTTTTATGAGAACCAAAATGAAATTTATAGACTTTTTGCAAAAACAGCAGTTAAAAGAACAGAGACGAAACAGCAACATAACCAGCCAAAAACTGGAATCCAAGGAGAGAAGCAATTACACCCCTAAAGATTGACGCACCTAAAATTAAGCGATGTCTGTTATTCTACTATCACTCATGAGCAATTTAGCTTAAACAGAAATTGTTTATCGTCCCTGTTTCTTCAAATAAAGGGGTATTAATTACCGATTTCAAAACTTCATAGAAGGCGGCCCAAAGAGATTAGCGGGCTAGCACCCGAACTAAATTGTAGTTCATCCATAGCTCTATGAAGCTCCAAAAAAACCGCATGGCCAGTTTTTGGTCATTATTTTTTGAAAATTTCCAAACTTTCACAGATTTCATGGATTTCAAAACTCTCGTACACAGTAATATTGTGTCCCCTTAGAACTACTATGTCAAATTTGGTCTTCTATTAGATTCGGTTTTTAGATTCAGAAAACTAAATTTTTAAAAAACAATTTAGCTACAAAAAAACATGTCTAACTTCCGCTTCTGGTTTCATATTTTTTTAAAAGCTTTTCCTTGATGAAATTTCGATATATCCCCAATTGTCGAAGCGAATTGAAAACGAACCGTCCGTTTGGGAGTTATAAAGCGCACATAGACATACCCACCCACCCACAGACCAACGTTTTTGAAAACGTTCCTGGAGACCAAAAACATATATTTCCGTCAAAATCTTGATTGCGAACATTTTCGTGGGATTAATACTTTCCTATACAGAAAATATAGGAAAGTAAAAACTGGTGCTTATAAAGCAGTCTCCAACTGTACTTTAAAATTTGCACGGATTATTTGCTTTGTTAGCTAATTTACGTTTTTATAGCCGATCAGCAAAACTATGTATGAACTATCAGTTATTTAAACATCTTCGTTAGTCGTGTGAATACAAAATGAATAGAAAGGCTGCACATTACTTATTACTCCGATAGTTACAGAGAGAATATTCCAATTGTGATACTTTGATAAACTTTTAACAAAAACTCACGAAATGTCCTTTGTATTACCAGTTTTAATATATCAAAATATATCAAAAAAAATAATTTTAAGTAAAGTTAAATTTGAGGCAACAACCTAATTTTATTAATTTTTGACCTCTAGTTAGAGTGACTGTTTATTTAATCCATCATATTAAAGCAATTCAATAAAAACGAATATAGAAAATCGACATAGTTAATGGGCCACTATTAGCGCATCATAAACTCTTACTTAAATTAGTGGTTACGAGAAATTTAGGTTTTATATATATTTTTGTCATTTGTTCGGAAAAAATAAAATTATCAAATTATATGTCTCTAATAATTCAGTTATTTTTGTATCTTTAAATAAATAGCACTTGGTACACACAAGCAGTAGCGTCTTAGTGATGTAAAAATTCAATATGGTTATCGTTGAAGAAGAAAATCTTAATAGCAAAAATAGCAAGATAGCAAAAAGCTATAACAAATTTGACCATGCTAATAGAATTTTAGGCTCTTTTTAGCTTAAACTATAAAATTGTACTGATATTAAAAAATAAGTAAATTAATAGAAATAATAAAACTAGAAAATAAGTTTTTTTTACAACAAGTGTTGAACGGTTATTCATAGCTCAAATTTGCCTACACTGCCGAAACCGATCTAAAATTTTCCATCATTTTAATAATTTACGTCTATGTCTACGCCCTATAACAAGAGAGAGTAATAGTGGGTTAATTAAGGTTTCCGCCCTGTATATGTAAATATTGCGTTCTTCTCTATTTATGCACCTACAAAAGCAAGATGCCGTCTTCATTGAAGAAACGATACCCAAAATAATCAATAAATGTAGCAAAATGTGTCATATTAGAGTTTATGGTTAATACCTGTTTTTAGTTCTAATCAAGTTTTAAAAGATAACCGTTTACTATTTTTACTCGTTTGCGTCTAATTTCAATTTCCATAACCAAATGAAATCAATTTCTTTTAGAAATCCAACACAGAACAAAATTAACTGTCAGTGCATAGGCGGTAAGCGCACAGATTTTATGAATTTCTGACTGAACAGTCGATCTTGTTTGCTAGATAGCACTTTAGAGGTCGAAGCTTTAAACATGTACAGGATTCACTCATTGCTTGGCCACCGGAAACCATTCAAATGTCATTATTTAAAAGCGGAAGCGCAGTCCCAAAGACCTGACCAGCCTATTGTTATTGGCCGCTATAAAAGTGAAAAACATATCAGCCGTGTGTTATTTGTAAATCAGGATTTACACATGGGTAGTCGGCGTAATGCTAAATTCCAAAAACGCTGAATTAAAATTCAGCCACTTTACATGGCATTGTTCATTTCAAAGTTATGAAATTAAAATATGCAAATACGAACTTACAAAATGAATTGCTGTTTAGATGATGACTACCTGTGATTATGTAAATTTCTTACAATTTTCAAGATTTTGTTATATCTATTTTGAAACGGAAATTTAAAACTATTTTTTAATTAAGACAAATAGAAAAAAAAATTAAATATTACAATTTTCAGCAACTTGATGGATACGTTCCAGGACAAGATTATCCTGTTTACAGCGAAGTGCCCCCAGGACTATCTTTCAGATGCGATCAAAGATTGCCTGGATACTACAGTGACCCAGAAGCTCACTGTCAGGTAAATAATGTTATAATTTATTGTAAATAAAACAATTCCTAACTTTAACAAGTTTTTTTATTTTAGCCTTATATGTATTTCGACTTGTTGAAGTTAAAAATTGTTTTATTTACAATAAATTAAAATTAACTTCAATGAAGTACAGCTCGAACTTATTAATAAAAATAATGTTATATGCTTAAACACAATTAAACAAATTATTTTAAAATCTCCGCTACATTCAGAAGTTTATAGTCATTCCATGATATCGAAAATTTAAAATATTTATTATAGTAAATCTTTGATGATCCAGCGTACGCTCTTACAGTAAAAAAAATAGAAACCTACACCAATTTTCATTTTTCCTGAAATTTCACGACTGAAAAACTCACAATTAAACTTTTTAAAACAACGCATGTTGTTCGTTTACTAATTTCAAGTTTAGTTAATAAAGTTTAGTTTAAAATTATTATTTAAAACCACTAAACTATTTACAATGTAACAACTGAAACATACAGGGTGTATCGGTGGGGTTTGTCAAGATTAATACAGTGGATTTCTAATTCAAAGATAAGGAAAAAAGGAGTCTTTAAAATATGGCTTATGATGCTTTGTTAAAGAGATACAGGGTGTTGAAGTCGACCGGGATCGGTTTTTTCGTTTGAGATAAAATACTGTAATTTGGTATGCGGTTGTTATTTAGCATATCCAAAAACAACTAATATTAATAGTCCATTTTAAGTGCGCAGTGGCGTAGATACGGGGGCAGTAGCACAAGCTATTGTTAATTAGACCCAATATTTTACATGGAACACCTGATATTAAAATGGTTTTTAGTACTAGGACGTATGTTTATTACAGGCCTTCCAGTGAAGTAATTTTATCATTTTCTGTCATTAATTTTAAAGACGGTCATTATTGGTAGTTAGTTTTGTTAAAAAGTTATTATTGTTAATTTTTTCTACACGATAAAGTAGAATCTGCTTGATTAAAATCACCTGGTTTTAATCAGTTATTTAAATCGAAATTAATCAGGTAAATAAAAAAACTCATGAGTTAAACCAAGGTTTTAAAACTAGCAAACCAAGTATAAAACTCAGAAATGTACACTCTACAGACACCCCATGACCCCAGGATGGAAGGGATTATGGGTTGAAATGAGTTTCTAACCATAGTTAGCTCATTTGAAATTTCCAATCCTACTTTGGCCCAGTCATCCGTCGGTAAACCTTTCCATTGAAAGTTTGAAGTAGTATAATAACAACAGATTTGCGAAATACAAAACAATTACTTAAACTGTAAGAATTGCGAAAAATTATATTAGGGAAAAATCATGAAAATTGATTGAATTACAAAAATCAATTAAAAACAAAAAAAATGGATTAAAATAAAACAAATCAATTTTTTCGTTCTCTACAAGAAAGTAGTTCGTGTCAAAAATTTCTAATATCTTAATTTTTAAATTTAGCGTCTAAATTTTCTAAAGTCTTGTAGTAACGCGGTGAAGTAGACTGCAGTATTTCTCAAACTGGGGTTGTGTGGTATGCAAAAAAAATCAGATGCACGTCTAGCGAAAATTTCGACCGCAAGACGAAATACAGTTGGTACAATGTATATTTTTTATATTTATCTTCATGTCAGTAATGTAAAATTTCAAAAATTTGCGTTACATTTACTCGATACAAATTGTGAAAATACAGCAGTTAGGAATGTTCTGGATTACTGACCATAAATACATAGGGGGTCCACCAGAGCGGAGATAATAAATTAAAACGTGATTAGACTGTTCTATCTTCGGGAGGCTGTAAGTAACTACACAACAAAATGTTTCCTGACCCGTGTCAATATGAGCCGCTTCTAATGATTTTTGAACTGACATCTGTCCTCAAATATTTACTATCGTTTTGGAAACACCCTCTATATAAAAATTGTTCTACTAAAAAATTTAACCCGATTTGATTCAAACTAGTTTTGCATATGTCTATAACATTTTATGAGGGGTATTGAGGTAAGTTGAAGAATTTTTAAGTATAAGTTAGTTTTTATTTTTCTAAAATGCCTAGACGCCCTTTTATTGGAATATTTTTAGTAAGGAATCTACAGTATCAATCTTGACATACCTCACGCAGACACCCTGTATATTTAGTATACAGCTAATTTCAGATTTTTCAACTAGTGCGTTTAATTATTTGGTTTAATAAATAACACAAGGCTTTTAAAAGTAACAACACTTTTTAAAAACCTATAATGAGATAGATTTTCAAATTTTTGTACAATGTGAATAAAAACTATGCAATATAGATGCTACAGTCTTAAATAATAACTTTGCGAAAATAAGTTAAGCGCAATAGTGGTTTGGTGGGTAGTTCGGCATCACTGTAAATGTTCATTCATACAAGGCGTTTCCTTTTAAGGGACAATAAACAACTTTGGTATTTTAAATGGAATACCCTGTATATTATTGCATTTTTGAGTACAATAAATATTTTCTATAAGATTGTATCTGATATTTCTATACCTAAATTGTACAATTTTACAGCGTGTATGGACATGGACCAATGTAATAAATGCACCGTTGGAAAGGTTTTTTAAAGATACATGGTGGTTTGGTTTTTTAAGTATAATTCAAACAAAAAAATCGCATTTATTTTAAATAGAACACCCTGTATGTTATGATATCATCTTACGAGAAATTTAATTTGTTTGCGAAAACACATTTTTAGAACCTACTAGTATGTATAGATTTTGTTTCCAAAAACAACTATTAAAACCTTAAAAAACAATTATCACCAAACTACTAGTTTGAGCTGTACAACATCGTTTATAACATTGGAAAATAATTAAATTTCTCGTAAGTTGATGTCATAAAACACATACTTAAAAAAATTGCGATAGTATTTGAAGTGTGTGCAAAATAACTCTTAAAATCAGACACCCTGTATAATGGAAAACCTTTTTAACGGTATATTTACTACATTCGTCCATTGCATGCACGCTGTAAAAAATTGCATTAAAAAACTTTTAGTTAATCAGTTATAACTATTTGCAAAATTGACCGTCAGTTCAAAAAATCAATCGGAGATAATTCAACAACCGTGCAATTTAGGTAGAAAAATACTTACAGCAAGTGCCATTTAACCTTGCAAAAAAAATGACGATAAGTTTAAAAGGCGAGAAGCCGTTACACTCTCAAACAAAAGCAATCCCGTAGTTTGAAAGCTAGTATAATATCTAGTTGCTGTTAATTATTTATGTCATTATTATATTAATCCCTCCTCAAAGCAAACTGTTTCTAACCTTATGGCGCACGGCCTTTTAATTTGTCAAAAAATCCACAATTTTTCGTAAACCATAAATAAATTGACTGTCACTTTTTAGTAGAGTGTACCACACTGTCCAACAGCCAATTAGAGCTAGTTTAAGTTACGACTACCGACGAAACAAAGCGTAAGTAGCCGAATCAAAGCCCACTAAAATTTGCAAGGTTAGGTGGCACATGCTGTATATTATTTTACATATGTATAATTAACTTTCGCATTCAAAAATGTACTAATATACAGAGTGTTTCCTTTAAAATAACAAAGTTGCTTACTGTACCGTAAGAAGTAGACACCCTGTATAAATAAAATTATTTTACAATAATGCGTAACTGTCTACCAAACAACTTTTGTTTTTAACTCATGTTTGTAAAGTTGTTATTTAAGGTTGTGGCATTGATATTCCATTCCTTTTATTCACCTTGTATAGCAATAACCAACAGTTATACCACGAGTAAATTAAAAGCAATAAAAACATTAGTTGCTATGCATTAAGTTTGAGTAATTTACCCCGATTGTTTTTCAATTCGCAAGTGGTGTGTGATTGGATTATGCCAAGAATAGAAATTGAATTGTCAAATTAATTTTATTATTCAAACTGTCAAATTAGACAAAGAGAGTACCTAATTTGCTTAAATTTTGTACGGAAAAAGAAACTTTCCTATTGGTAGATGAAGCGGCAAATGCAACGTAGTGATTGGTCGATATATTTACGGGTATAATAATTCACTCACATTATATTGTCCAATCAGCATGTCGCAGTTGATGTTTCAGATACCAATAGAATATTATATCCCAATTATTTTGAAGGTACGAAAATAATTATAATTATGTTCAGCGCCCGACTCAATTACTTTATTCTAATGTTTTAAGCATAAAATTAATGTGACAGTTAGATATGTTATGCGTAAAGTATAGCTCGAACTTATAAATAAAATGTTATGTGTGAATAATCGAAGCATATACCACTCGTGAATTGAAAAATAATCGAGGTAAATTACTCCCTGAATACTTCCTTACTGTGCAACGTAATTTAATAGCTCTATTTTTCTACTTTTAACATATCGACCAATCACTACCATTCTACTCGCTACCGAACATACAAATGCGACTTACTGACTGACTGGTCGCTATATTATTAGTGGAGTAAAGATGATTAAAATTAATTTTAGAAACATTTTCTTTCCTTCTAATTACTGAATAGTATTTGATCATCGTAATGGCTACTCAAAGCCCTTGCGTTATGCAAGGGTTGTATGAAGCACAATAATAGTTAACAACTTTTTAAGAAAACGTTACACAAATAAAGAATTAGCTTTTACAAATACTAATTTTCTGACTATGCAAGAGACCTACAACAATTTTCTGAAAAAATAGACTTCTATTTGTCCTAGTATAACACATACAAGGGCCAGCGGGTGGTCTAGTGATTAGAGTCTCAACCTCTAGAACTAGACTCCCAACGGCAGTAGGTTCGAATCCTCTGCCGTCGGAATGAACGGTGTGTGTGGTGTGTATGTTGGGTTGCATGTCCTTCGGGGTGGGGCATGTTAGACCGGTGAATAGTGCTGAGCCCGGGTAAGGGGGTGGGATGGTAATCATGGAGTCGTACTCACGCACGGCCTCATGATTTTTATAAAAAAAACATACAAACGTTTTGTGGAAGAAATTATGAAGCTTTTCAATATTTTCCATATTAATAGTTTTTGATTAAAACTTTTTTGTAAATGTTCTACGTAAAAGAGATATTTTCTTACTCTGGGAAATAAAAATACCTCTATCAAAAGAATTTTAAATTTAGAAATAAATATCATTATCTCAAATATACATAAATAGTTCTAGCATTACAAATATAACAAAATTGTAAAGTTTTCAAAAATGCGATAGCTGCATATTTTTCGCTGTCTAATTGTTACATTGGTATACTAATTCCCAAGCACAAATGTAAAATACGAGTAGTATTAAAAAGTATGTCACTTATGACTATTTATAATTTTTGTGTCATATTACCTTTTGTATAAATATTTATAGAAAGTTACAGGAAACTGAAACTGAAAAGGTTGAATTTGTAATATTTAAGGTTCTATAGATATCTATTTCAGTGTAACCTTTATTATAAATTTTTCCATAAATTGTAATCTTTCTTTTGATTTCTAGATGAACATATAGTTTTTCTTTAAATGAAATAGTAGTTAGAAGAAAACCTTAAGAAAAGAAAATTTTTTGATATGACCTCGAAATGTACATTTACATATTTTCACTGAGATTAGTGCGGGCTTCCGTAGCTTAGGCGTACTAGAAGACAGCGCTGCGTGCAGGTTGCCTAAACAGTCCATCAGAAAATACAAATAAGATTTGTTGACAATTAAATCCGTAAAAAATAAGTCCTATACAAATATTTAGTTGACTCTTCGTATTACCATAGAAAATCCAAACTTTTATAAATATTTTATGTATAACCCAAATTTGTTTTAAAAGTACAGCACGTACCTACCATAAAAAAAATTTATTTACAATACCTGCTAACAATACGTCTGCTAATAGAAATATTTAATAAATGCGGAACAATACTAAGTAATCTTTAGAATGTTCATGTTGCTTTTAAATCATATGCCATATTTATTAATTTCAAAATATTGAATATTATTTTACTTTTATTATCGTATCCTGCATACGCCAGTACAAAATTCTTTCTACCTAGAAAGCTGTTTTAAAATTTTCACAAAGCAAAAAAGACGCGTTAATAATTCATGTAATTTCCGTTCTATCTAAATAAAACTTCCGATACAGTTTTCTAAAATCAATTACAGTCTCTGAGGTATGAGCACTTTTTCTGTCAGTTATACCCTTATATGAAATTACAAAAATCTCCACACTATGTTATGGTTTCTTCGAGTTCTCTAATCATTGATCACATAATTAAAGTGCAAGTGAAAATGCCTTTTTAAGAAGTTTGTTAGACATTTATAGTAAAGCAGCAGCAATTTCAAGTTTTTATGTTGCAGGTGTAAGCGAAGTGTATGTAAAATGTAGCATTTAACAACGATTTATTTTACAGAACGATCTGAAAGTGTAGCAGAAATGATTTTAATTTCTTATCTAACATACTCTGTAAAACGCTGCGGTATTTTAATTACTTTCTAAATTACCTTTAACACAAATACTAAGAAACTTGCAAATAATAAAAATAATAAATGAATAAAATATTTTAGGTTTGGCACTGGTGTTTGCCAAATGGTGCCCAGTACAGTTTCCTTTGCCCAAATGGAACCATCTTCAACCAATATGCAAGAGTATGCGACTGGTGGTTTAACGTAGATTGTGCGGCAACTCCCAGCCTCTACAACATCAATGAAGATCTTTATAAGATCCCTAATTACAACCAACAGCAACAGCCTCAGTAATAAAGATCTTCGCCATAGATACTATAGAATTTAAAGACCTATTGTAAACCCATTGTAAAGGAAGCCACCTTTCTTTCATACTTTATCATGGGTTTACGCTAGAATGGAAACTATAATCATTTTTTCTGATAAACAGCTTTGATTCTTATCTCATTGCAGAGAGGCATTATTTATTTATTTTCATTGTACTAACTATTTTCTGCTAATATTCATGTTTTCTATTGCGCAGTGAAGCTTTATATATGTAAATACACCATCTTTTACAAATAACAATTAATCTTACCATTATGTTATTACGGCATTAATAAAATATTTGTACATAATTTTGTATAAGTAATAAACAGTTTTTTATGTAAAAGTTGCGTAATTTAATTAGACATAAATGTCTGTACTGTGACACCACAATCATTTCAGTTAATGGTATGTTTTAAATGATGATTTGAAGTAAATTATCAAGGTTTATTCCTGCATATGTCTGAGAAGTTTCACATAACAACGTATTGTTTGTATAGCTTTAAGGTTGAATTAACACTGAATTACAGATTTTTATGAAAATGCTAGAGATTTCAGACGATAAAGATGATAGCTATTAAATACCAATTTGGTAGATATAAACCATATTTTTAGTGTTACTTTAGCACTTATTTTGCAACACATAATGTGATTAAGCAAGCAAAATGTCTAGGTTTCTAAACTGCGTTGTCAAGTTTTCGTTAAAAAGCTAGCTGCGAAACCAACGCACGACAACTTCGTCGCATATGCCTCGATGTTTTGGTACTTTTCATTTGTTATACCTGCTGTTGTCAATTACCTTACCTTTCTTTCTCTTTTTCTTTTACTTCTCGTTTATGTTTAAACGTTAAATCAATTTTTGTACTATACCTTGGGATAGTTCATCGGAAAAGCATTGTGAGGATAGCCCTCTACCATCCCTGCTGTTTATACAATCAGCATATTTTGTCGGTTTCTGGGGTTCCTTGGTCTCAAACTATGATTTCCATAGAAACCTCAAAAACAAGTTTCATATCTTCTTTAACAACGTTTTCCAATGAGACTTAGTAGTTTTGACGATGAATCAGTTAGCTTGTTTAAGTACTTGATAGGAATGATACCTTCGAGGACCTTTTCATAAAGGTTAGAGATGCGGCCATCTACCACATCTCTCTTCCTTAAACTTTTAAACAGACTAAGAACCGTTCTTTTGATGAGGACCATAAATTAAAGGCAGCTTTTCGCGAGCCCGGCGGCGTTTAAAAGTCACTTTGGTGATTTCAATTTGGCACGTCCACCTCTCTTTGGACCAAGCAAAACTGAGTGAGTGATTTCACAAAGTGAAGTGTGGAGGTGGAGTGTTTTAAAACGTTTTATTTTAGTTATCTGTTACGTCAAATGTAACGTCTAAATGACGTATAAAAGACGAAAATATGTTACAGCCCAATGACGTCGTATGTTGACGTTAAATGATGTCATACGTTAAAGTGAAAATGACGTTGCTTTATCGTCTTTTTAAATACACTTACGTAATATTAAAAAGGACATCCTGAACGACAAATGCATACTACAAAAAATAAATACCGAATACAAACTAAAATAAAAAAAAACTTAATAGGTCCTACATTGCTAAAAGTTCTAACTTAAAAAATTTCTTTACTCGCCAAGCATACAAAGTGTAATTTCAACATATAACTTAATATGTCAAATCATAAAAGTTAAAGCACCGAATCAGCCAACGCACGTCACAACCGTTTTCAAATTTAATGTTTTATATTTAACATTTTTACTCATCTCAGTTAAAATTTCAGGGAGAATAAGACATAAACTATTGTTTGGAGTATGATACAGAATAGTACCTACATACACATTGCAGAATAAACGTAATAGGGTTGTGACGTGCATCGGCTAATTCGGTGCCCCAACATGTTATGTGTATATTATATAGTTAATATACATAGAAAAATGTAAAAATTAAATATTATCTCTTCCTACGTTTTTGTAACCTCAGAACAAGTATAACAGCATTGCCAAAAATAGGAAGTGACTACTGTACGGTTCGACCGCTCCGCAATTTTCGCTTCGTGCATAGTCAGACGTGCGCAGTTAGTATACTGTCAATTTTTTGCGGCTTATGAACTCACACGCATGCCCAAGAAATTCTTAAAAAATATCACTGTTTTTAACCATAACCGCGGTCAGACCGCAAAAACCAACAACATTGTTTTGAAAAGAAACAGTATCTAAAATTTAAAAAAAATTGGTCCCAGCCAGGATTTGACCCCTCAACCATTTATACAGCAAAACGTTGTACACCCGCATTTTCATCTGTGCCACTACGAATGCGCAGGCAGTTGCTAAAACAAGTAATATAAACTTATAAAGAGTCTGACCGTGCACGAAGAAAAACTAGTAAGCGGTCCGACCGTGCAATAACCACTCTCCCAAAAGTATGGTGTTGTATATGTGTAATAAGTGTAAGGTTATGTGCATAACTAACAATGTGTTAATTTTTCTAATATTAATGCTATTTGAAATTATGTAAACTCGTATTTAAATAAATTGACAAAAACAAGACGTTTAAAAGACGTCAATAATTGGTATATCAAATGACGTAACATAGACGTATCTTCGATAATATGACATGGGTGGCCAATAATGACCAGATAAGAACGTCGTTTCCTTGCTACCTGGGATCGCTCTGATAATGGAAACTGATCCATAGTCGAGGCTATAATAGTATATTATAGACCAAGGTAGAGAAGACATTTTTCTCAGCTGAGCAGAATTAATTGCGAGGCTGATAAGTTTTCTCTACCGTGGTTTATATATTATTTTTTCCACTACTAGCACCCTTATTCCTTTTATAATTAATTGATTTTACATTAATAAAAACTAAAATTACAAATGCAAATATGCACAAAAATAAAGTAGCCTTGCTTGAAAACAAGAGAATAGTTAATTTCAATTGACAATTATGTAAAATATATATTTTATAATAGTTGTTATAAAATGTCCAATTTTGATGATTTGAGTGAAAACTGCACTCCTCCTGAAATTAGGGAAGGTGCAGAAAGTGTTGGTGAACAGTTATTACCAGTAAAATCAAAAGATTTTTACATGAAAGTTTATAATTTTAAATAGGCAATGTGAGTACTAGATAGCAATTGTTTTCATTATCAGCCAGTAGTTAATAATGAAATATTAGTGACCACTAGGAAAGAAATTCATCTTCTTGGCTCTAAAACAAAGTAAATAATGATATCGTTTAATGCTAGTAGTGGAAAAATATGTTTACGCGGCACTCACTACGTTTGGGAGACCCAACTGGTTATAAATATGCCTAAATCGTGTACTGGAAGGTTGGAAGCCATTGTTGTGTAGGTGAAAGTAGCGTGTCGGCTATCATTATGATCCTGATCCTAGAAGCATAGTTTTGCTTTACCTCCTCACGCCTATAATCAAAAATTCGAAGTTTATCGAAATTTATTTTTAGTTCAAAAGTGCAACTTGCAAATTTCAATTGCAGAAGTAGTTAAAGTAAACCTTGATTACTGTTCGAAGATTACGAGTTTAATTAATACATTGATTAACATACTTTGGAAAATTACAGAACAAGTATGGGGCTATATAGACCAATATAATATAATTAAAGTAAGATTAACCAGTATCGATACATGCAAGGATAAACTAACTTGTCAGTTTTACAACTGAAATAGGTAATAATGTCATAAAAACATAGGTAAATGCATTGATGCATCTCGAAACATATTATTTATTTCATTTGTACTAAATAGTCGATAAAATATAAAGTATTCATTATTTTGCAAATTTCCAGTTGCCGGAGAAACTTTCCTTCTTTTTTAGTTTCCAATGGAGAGTTTCCATATGAAAGTTTCCTACTGCCCAACACTACTCATATTACCTACGTCAGGGTCGTTCAGGTACCGGTCAATATGATCGAATCTGAGGCGGTACATATTTTACCAGTACGGGGCCTGCAAGTAGCCTGTAGTAATAGAGGCAGGTTTTGCAGTTTCAAAACGTTTAAGTAGTGTTTTTGACTCGTACCACGGCGGCCAATGTAGCTCTGTCGAAGCATGTTCCCGGTCCGGAGCAAGACGTAAAGACGTGGCTGTTTGGACGCGGATGTTTAAACGCAACCGCTGAGTCGCAAGGATGTTTTGATTGAGTGACGCAGAGAGGTTTAAACAAGACAATTTTGACTCGGGGACGTTTGAACGGTAGGTACGTTACGATACCATTTTCATACACTTTATAAAATGTAGTTAGGCTGAAAACTGTACGAAATATTATATTATACTAGTGTTACCCCAGCGCACAATGCACTGACAGACTGAGCGTTGACAGAACCGGCTAAATGCTAAGTCACGTGATGCATTAGTTCTATAATGGAGACGCGACGTTAGTGTAGATGTCAAGTAAAGCGCGTTTAGCAGACTTTCATATATATTATAAATTAAAATAATTATTATTGAAAAATCGACGTAGAATAAAAATATAAAAATATTTCATGTTCCATCTGAGGATAGAGACCTTTCATTGAAAAAAAAATGGTCCAAATTGGTGAAGCGGTAGCCGCTGGAGAAACCGGAGAAAAAAAACCTTTGTGCTTTTATATATGTATGGATGGATAATTAAGTAAGATGGTGTTATTATTTATACAACTATTGCTTTGCGTGTAACCGTCCCTGCCTCTAAACGGCTACGTCAAAACATTTCACATCAAGCCCGGTCATCAGCAAGGACCATCGTGATGTCAGCCTATGTTTTGCGAGTCTTGGTATGGATCGGCAAGTTAGCTGCGTTTCAGCTCAGGTAGTACTGAGCTGCAGAATCAGTAGAGATTCAGAAAAACTCATGTGACTAATTTCTTCATAACTTGAAATAATTGATCACTCATTCATAATACGATTTTTAAAACAGCTAATAAATCAATAAGGATAGGTCAGATGTTATTTATGAAAACTCAATATTTAAGGAGCAGCAACAGCTTAGATAGCCTACTCAGCAGTTAAGTGGTCTCGGGTGTTAATCGTGAGTTCATCCAGGGTGTTTATGTTTGTGTATATTGGAGGGGAGGATGTATTCTCACAAAACATGTTAAAAATAATAAAATGAAATAACACTTGAAACGTGGTTTTCCATGGTTATATTTATAAGGGCTACTGCGTATAATGTGTCTACGGCTGCTTATGTTCCCTTGGTTTGGCTTAATAGCTTAAGGCAAGCGTTGAGAATAAAACCAGGTAGGAAATTTCTACAGCAGGTTGTTGTTATTTTAGTTATTCTATACCACTTTTGGAAAAAACACTGCAACGGTTTCAAAATAATTACATGCGCTTGTGGAGGTATACGAGGGATAATAAAATTCTGCGTTGGTGTAAGTAGACCAATTTCATCGTAGAATACGAATCTGAACTTATTTCTTAGGCTTGTTTTTTAAGCGGACTTCTGCATTATTGTAAATTATTGGTTCACCATTCTTTCTGTTTTACGGTTTTACGCAAATGCTTTTACAAAGATTGTAATTATTGGCACATGCATTCTAAAAGATAAGAAATAATCATTTTTATAAGAACGAATTATTGAAACCAAAATAGAAAGCCCTAAAGTCCCCTCTCATCATGTCAAAACCAGGATTTTCGTTTTCTACCGTTTCGGAGAGGCTAGTGGCGTACCGTTCCGGAGTGGTCTTTTGTTTAATTGTTGTAATTTAATTTTATAAACAATATAACACAATTTAATTATATGAAATACACAAAAATATTTTAGAACTGTATAAATAAAGACAATAAAAATTGTACATAATTTTAATCCACAGTCTTCTGCTGATTTGCGACGAATTCTGGCTTCTGAGTAATCTAGGGTAGTTTAACTTCTCCCGAACCCTCAGTTCAGTGAAGGATTAATCTGTTACAAACATTTTAACTAATTAAATAAATAGAATAATCGCATTTAAGCAAAGGGAATAAGCAACGAGTAAAAAACAAATACCTTTGAAGAATTATATGTTTGGCCAAAAACGAAATTTTGTTTTCAAATTTTTGTTTACTCTGTCCTATTTTAAACTGTTATTTATCAGTTTTAGTAACGTTCATTATTTATATTAAAAAGAACTCCGAAAGAACATATGTTTTTCAAGTACATTGCTCATTAGCAAAATTAACAATAATTATATTGTATCTTCTGGATATGTGTAGTTAAAGTTTTTCTATAATCACAAAGAAAACATGTAGCTACTCAAACAAGCTATTGCGAAAAAATACAAAATAGAAAAAATTAAGGTTTTGGGGAACCTTAGATAAACTTTATTAAATACTAAGTAATTCGGAGATTTGATCAGGGAAAAGGGTGTTTCGTTGTTAACTTAATTTTTACCTTAAAGGTAAAATTACTTTCTTAAAATGATATACTTACACTTTAAAATTCTCTTCCTCGTACAAGTTCATAATTTCAAATAAATCGATAAAATGCTACACACACCACGGGGGAAAGTTATTTAAACTAATTGCAGTTTCAAAGGAAACGATATTACATATTTAATGTTACCCTAAAGGTGTTATTTATTAAGCTGTAGCAATAAACACTTAAATTAACGGTAGGTACACGCCCTGAAGTTAAAATGCGGAGGTACAATATCAAAAAGTAAATGAAAGCAGAATCGTTTCGCTATAATATATTGAATAATTACCCCATAAATACAGTGTTGATTGAGTCTAACGAGGAGAAAACGAATTTGCAAACTATCAGAATTATTCAGATAGAAATTATGATTAAGGATATACAAAAGCAATTAAAAGCTTTTCTGGAAGTTATTAATTTTTTCGTATAGACGAATTTTATTAATCACGAAGTGATAAGAATAGGATAATTTGATGCATTAACTGACTTTCAGACGTGTGTAGCTGTCTTGTATGCATGGTTAATTGCTTGGGCCCATTTTGAACACGAATTCAACGAAAAAGTATAAAGATATAATCAAGAGTTGAATTTGAAAGCCAAGATTTATAGGATCCAAGGATCAATGTGACATAATATTAATTACGCTCTCCAGCTTACAATTTTTTTCGTTTAAAAGCTACGTAATTTTAATAGCAGCTTCAAATCGTTTCTTTTCAATTGATATCATAAGATATTATCAATATAAAACACGTCCAGTAAGATTTATGTCATAATTATAACTAGGCAGTGCTGGTATAGATTAACTGCATTACAACTACATAATCCAATTAATATTATAAAGTTTTCTTATTTTACGAGCAAAATTGAACGAAGCACTTTACTTGGACTTTCCTATACTTGAGAAATTGTTACTTATTATATTTTCAAAGGTATTTATTTGTATATCAACGTTTTACGCGCTGACAGTGGGTGTAAAATGGCACTACTTCTTCTACTGGTGGAACACAAACTCCCTACACAGTCAACCTTTTTGCTAATCCTCTGAACTCCGTACAAGAAACTCGGGGCCAGCCGCTTGTGGGACACGAATTTCCTACAAACATTTAATATTCTTACGAGCATAACTGATAATTTACACTATTCAATTTGATAATTATTAACTTTATTAAATTCTCAGTCAATGTATATGTATAAATTGCTGCCGTTCAATTACCCTCGTATTACGTTGGCGCTTCGGATGGTTTACAATAACTATATTTATTGTTTTTATACATGTATCAATTTGTATTGTATGCTTTTAAGTGCTTCCGCAAAAATATTAGTATTGGGATTGAAAGATGAACCATAACCATTAAACTTTAACTGAAAATATTCACAATTATTTGTGGTTCAAGTTAGGATTGCGGTATTTGCAGCCCAAATATATAACTTTTTCACGAATGTAAATGTCAACTCTATAACATTGGTGAACAAATTACAATCTTATAAAGAAATTACTTCTAGCAGGTCAAGTTTTGGAAAAACTACCTTAAACAATAAATAAAAGGTATTACGTATAATAACTATTAAATTACAATTAGAACGTTTTTCTCTTCATTTTCCTTTTGTATGGGGCTGTGGAACTTTTTGATATTACTGCTCAGCAGTAAGCAGCATTCCACTTCTCTTGGTAACGTTTTTCGATAGTATGTCTTGATAGAACCGTCCTTCGTGCTCAACACTAACGTCACCAAGATTCGGATGGAAAAATCCAAGTAGGAATCTAAGAAGTGTATTTTAGGGCTCATGTTACAACCTAATGCCTAATAACTTCAAAAAAGTTTACCGACAATTTCTTTGTAGTTTTCAGATTTTGTATTTTCCAAAAAGTTTTGTTTTGCCGCTTTAAAAGCATTCCAAGCAGGACGTTTTAAGTCGTTTAGAGCTTTTTCAAATTTTATACTATTTCGCATTAATAGATTAATTTGGGGTTCTAAAAAATAATCCTCTTTAATTTTTGCATCGGTGATATTGAAAAATTTTTGTTTGAGATATTGACATCCATGTCCTTTGTTCATGACTTTGGCAAAGTTTTTGATCAAACCCAATTTTATATGCAACGGTGGTAAAAAACCGTTTGTCACGTTCAACTAGTGTCGGATGGATTATGTTTCTTTGTCCACTTACAAATGAAACAACGTTTTGTGTATAAAAGTTGTAAACCAAGCAGAATTGCCACAACTTTTAAATCAGCACTGATGTACCATTTATAATTTCTGTAATTAATTTTGTCAAGAAGGCATACTATATTTTCATAGGATTCTTTCATGTGAACAGCATGTCCAGCAGGTACTGAAAGGTAAATGTTTCCACTGTGAAGAAGAACCGCTATTAAGTTCAGTTTCGAAGCATCGATGAATAGACGCCATTCTTCTACATTGTGTTCATAACCTAATGCACGCATTAAATTGTCAATACTATTGCAAAAAGAAAAACCCTCTTCAGTTGAGAAATACTGCGACAGTGTTTTTTGACAATTGCGATATACTGAAATACGCGTATCTGAAGCTAACAACTTCCATCCTTGTAATCTTCTAGTATCTCTGCTTGAGTTTTTGATAAATTTAAATCTCAAACCAGATCATTTAGTTCTAATCGACTTATTAAATGAGGTTTGTCTTCTTGAAATGGTAAAAATGGTTCATCATTGTTTGACAGTTCTTTAGTTGCTCTTTCTGTTTCTGTATCAACTTCTTCTTTTAAAACGTTTAGACATGTTGGTACAGGAAAGTCTGTCGAATGAGGTACTAGACGAGTAGGAGAAGGCAAACTGGGATAAGCAATTGTCTTCTTATTTTTGCCAGAAAACACGATGATTTTGGTGCAGCAAAAGCAGAAGTTCGTGATATGGTCCGTTTGCTCATGCCAAATCATAGAAACCCCAAACGGCATAGCAGTGCTCTTACCATTCGACCAGCTTCTTAGAATAACAGCACAACCCGCACATCAAGTTTTAGGAGTTCAAGATTTGTCTTCATTTTTAATTTTAATACCAAAGTAGTAGTAGCACGCTTTTTCTATTGTAAATGTACTATTTCTTTTAAGCTGCTGAATAGTTAATTCTCCGCAAACATAACAAAAACTTTTCGGGTCAGTTATACACTTACGAGACATTATCAATATAAAACACAACAGATTATCATAAACTGACTCAATTCAATTTTAAAACTCGTAGTAATCCTTCTGTACCTTCTTATATACCCACATAATCGGATATCTACGAATTTCCGAAATATGATTAGTGTAAAAGCAAAGAGAGGCGTGGCTCACGGTTGTGACGTAGAAAACATGCCAAAACTTGTTCAAACCTGTTGAAACAATTCAGAGAACACAAGATGTCTTTCAGTATTTAACATTAATGCGGCAAAACAGAAAATGTCAAATCCAGTAAAAAATTAATACATTTTAGAAGAAAACTATAATTTGATTATTTCTCAAAATTCTGACGTGGTAGAAAAAAAAAAAAATGTTTTCAGAATCAGCATGAAAAAGTACATACGGTACACGTATTAGAGTGTAAGAAAAAAAACTTTGTTGGCCAATGTAATCGGAAAACTATACCTCTCTGAAATTGTTGGGATGCTTACCAGCAAAATCAATTCAGGTAAGGGAATAAAGCACCCAAACATGCTTGCGCTAATGAGTTTAACCGTGTAGGGTGACTTTGTACACCCTGATTCTACTCATAATAACAACGGCGGACACGGTTAGCTGCATTATGTCGCATTATAGCTTTATTAAAGATATATAATCTATTCTTTGACTGTTGGAACAGTATTGCTTAGGATTACAGAAAACGAGAAACAAAAAAAAACAGTTCAACCAAACACTGGGTGGGACGATGCTAATTATCCCTACCGACCTCACAAACATTGCTGCACCTACAATTTAAGTTTAGAATTTCAACCAAACACTGGGTGGGACGATGCTAATTATCCCTACCGACCTCACGAACATTGCTGCACCTACAATTTAAGTTTAGAATTTTATTCAATCACTTATACAAGTAATTTAGTTTAAACATTAATATTTTAGAGCTGTCTGTTTACTAGACGAGAGGGCATACAATTTGATTTTAAAAATTCACAGACGGCGACTTTACAGAGATATTGGCGGGCTGGAACATTAATCAAATTGTAGCTCACGCCTAGCTCCATGATCTTACAAAATTTAAAATAATCGTTTTTACAGTTTTTGAGCGTATGTTTTAAACTTTTATATTTTTTTGAAAATATTTTTATATGTCATCGTTCAAAAATTCTTGTGCTACTACATTGTGTTCCCACAAAGCTATTATAATTTCTAAAGTATATGCTGATCCGGCAAATTGTTTTTGACTAATAAGGCGTTAAAATCAAAACTTTAAATAAATTTATAGTAGGCGCCATTTTAAAACTATAAGCACAAAGGTTAGCACTACAGATATACGGTAAATATGTGAGCTATCGGCAGCTTGTTTTATATGATATGGCGCTACAATGACAATCTATAATTAAGTCACAGATGACTGTAATTGAGCAGATTACTTAGCACATATTCAAACCAAAAGTTAGACAGCCATCTGCCATGTTTAATTGTCAAATCGCAATTTTTCGTAAATAATTAATATTGAAGCCAATTCTACTTAAATTATATTCATGATGTGACAGATGCACTCAAATCCGAGATAAAACAGTTTCCAACACATTTCAACAGTAATAAACAAATAGCGATAGCAGCGCCCTAAAATTGGTCCGGCGCGTTGTAGCCAAACTAACGCTAATTTCGTCTCCAAATATGGGCGGACATTTTGTATAAAGGGTCGTATATCTGTAGTGTTAACTTTATCTGTGCTATAAGGTTCTGGAAAAAAGCATTGAATTTGCCCTTAGGCCTTCTACCAGATTCCACTTATAAATTTACAAAATTCATTTCTAGAATAAAATATTTAAGAAAACTTTCGCTTACGGTTTCGAATTTCTTTTAAAAACTTATTTTGCCGATGAATTTTTGTATATTCCCCCATTAAGAAATTCATTGAAATACGATTATATCTTTTAGAAATATGAAGTGCACACTCCTTTTCATACCCAGTCACAGATAGACATTTTTTAAAAACAACATGTTTGATTTCCTAGAGGGCTTAACATGTGTTTCTAGCAAAATCGATTATTTTCATGAAATTAATGCTTTCTTGTGCTAAAAGTATGGAAAAGTTAACAATAAAAATGAGTGAAGCACGTGCCCTGGACTTTCTTCCTATACTTCAGAAATATTGCTTTTGCTATGTTCAAACGTATTTACGGACAACGTACAACAAGCAAACCCACATTAATATTACTCCACAAAACGCAAATGCAACACATCGTATACCGGTCGGCAACGAAAAAAACATATGACGTCCATTACCACCTCACTGCCTGCGGCTGCTTCAGCGTAAAGGCGTTGATCCAGTTCACATTACTTAAAGCCGCCCGTTCGGTTAGCCCGGGCTGCTTATAGGCGTGTCTTATTATTGCATTTAAATACCTAACATTTTTCTACGTTTCTTTATGAAATAAAAGTTTTTTTTTATTTTTTGGAAAAACATTTATTGAGATTTAAAAAACTGAAACCGGAAGCATAAATTCGTCTGCAAAACGTTGGTTGGCAGGGAGAAAATTAACTCATCTAATTTCTGCTACATCTAAAAATAAAGGTGAGAATATTATTCTACTACCACTCATGAGCAATTTAGCCTAGACTGCAATTGTTTGTCGTTCTTACTTTATTAAATAATACGGCATAAATTTTCGATTTACAATAATTCATAGAAGGCGTCACAACAACATTAGGGGATCGCGATACGACTTAAATTAAAGCTCTATAAGCTATAAAATTAAAAAAAAATCGTTTAGCTAGTTTTTAAGATATGCTGTTTTTTGAAAATGTCAACACTAGTTCCAAAAGATCTCTTGTTTCAAATTGTAGCAAATCCACAGTTCTATAAACTTACAAAATTAAACAAAAATCATGTAGCGAGTTTATTGGGCAAAACTTTTTTGTAGATTTTTAAAATTTTAAAAATATTTTTCATTGTAAGACAAAGGCGTTGGATTTGTTCTGATCTCTTCTATCAGATTCCGTTTTCAGGTGTAGAAAAGTCAATTTCTGAAAAAAAAAGCTACCAAAAGAACATGTCTAACTTCCGCTGCCGGTTTAGAATTTTTTGAAAGTTTATTTTCTCGATCAATTTTTGTTTTGTATTCCCACATTCCGAAGCTCGCGGAAATCGGACCATCGGTTTGGAAGTTATAAAGCGCACGTACCAACCCACCCACCCACAGACAGACATTGTTTGAAAATCACTTTTTTGGATTCATGTGGGTTCAAAACATGTATTTCCGTCAAAATATGGATCTCGAAAACTTGCATGAAATTACTACTTCCCTATACTAAAAGTATAGCAAAGTAAAAATACTAATTCCACATATTATAAATTTATAATGTTAGTTATCTATAATTAATTTTAATTTTAGACATACCAATAAATTTCTTAGATTAAAATTTTCATTAATTTAATAAAATAAAATAAACTTATAAATGATATTTGCAGCAACGATCCTTCTGCCTAATCTGAATAATTTAAAATTATAATCGGGTTAGTGACGGTGACTGGCATTTTATATTAATAAATGTTATCCAAAGAAATTTGAATATATAAAAATTAAAATGCTGTTAAACAAGGAAACTAATAATTTATCTCTTATTTACTATAACACGGACATTTTAAAACTATTGAGTTATTGAGTTTTTTCATTCTAAAATATTGCGAGAAATAAACTTCTAGAAGCGTTGAAAATTTACCAAAAATTTTCAAATAATATTCCAAAGAATATTTCTAAATTTCAAATTATAATCTGTAGTTTAAACCCTACGATAGAAATATTACTTTAGAAGATTCCGGATAAAAACAAATAATTTTGAGACAATCAAAGACAATCAACAAATAAATCAATCATATTAAACCTAGGCAGAATGCAGTTTTAACAATTACATAGTTTTGGGTATGTCAGAGACAAAACTTGGTAGTATGATGTCTCGAAATTCGATACCCAAATGTATATGACTTATTAGGATATGATGTATAATTTAGGTTTGAAAAGGAACAATTTTGTTGCCTGACTTCTCCATACGAGACGCATATATCGTATATAAGTGCCAAAATACCAAATTTTTAATAATATAGTACAGTTACTGAAAGTTGTTCATAAAAAGGTGTTTATTACCTCGCCCTTTTAGAAGGGTGTACTTACGTAACGATGCGTTTCGGATCCATGCTTATAAGAACTTCTTTACTTATTTTGGTGCCTAGAATGTGTCATATAATTACGGGCATCAAATTTCGTTTGTGGAGTAGTAAAAAGAATTTCAGCCGACTCCGCTGCAAAACTGCAAGTGCCTGCCTTCCTGCCCATTTATCATTAAATAGAGATATTTAAACAAAAGTAGCAGAACCAGTGTGTTAACCTACAAGCAAAATTCGTGACTCTGATACCACCAGGCGCAAAAAGTTGCTTGTCTGCTTCGTTGTGTTATTCCACTTCGGTGTAGTTTTCGTTGCTTTCGCTTTATAATAAGAATAACAGTGACCAGTGACCATATTTCCTTGGTTACAAAAGTTCATAAGAATAAAAAAACAGCTTCTGTTTTGTGATGCTAAAATTAGTGCAACCTTTCTCATATTTGACATCGCCTTTCATTAATGATTCCGTTATGAAAGGAAATTCTTCCTGTATCGTCTTGAACTATAAAACACATTTTTCATTCGGTGCCATGGGTTTGATACCTAATAAATAACCCAACCCAATTGTTATCGTTACAATCTATTTTTCATTTTTCACTTGGGAATTATTTATTAAAGCCAGAAACGTTAAAAATTCATACTATTCGTCAAAATTGAAGTTTGTATGTGAAATTGTTACTAAACTAGTGCATTATGATATCGCATGCATAAACTCAAAAAAGCTTTAGTATGAATAAGAAAAAAAATTGAAAAAGTTGCCCAAGCAGTTTATTTTAATATTTTTCGATTGTTTATTCACACCATCGCGTTACCAACATATTGGACAATATCAGAAACTTTCAAAATGTAGTCGATTGACTTTTAATCTACAGGTGAAAATGTTTAAAAAAATTGCAGTGCAATTCTGCTGTAAAAAAACAAAAATGCTATTTTGTTCAGATGTACTACGTAAGGTTATAAGCTGTGAAATTTTATTTTTCCAAAAATACGCATAATTTGACATCAATGTATTTCTGCCAAATTAATCACGTTAGCAGTAAACATTTGTTTACGATGTTAATTTTCAGTGTTTTTGCGTTTGACTGTAGTTTATTTTTTGTAAAACGCCTATCCCCTGCAATATTTCTGCTATATAAGTGTACTAATTTATCTAACTACTTCATCAGATAAAATGAAATACGCGTCAATACTATATTTTGTCAACAATTCAGAAAATATTGCCAAAGTTATAAACAAAACAGATAAATGTAAAATAACTTTTAAAACAACATAAAACATTTTAAACACTTTGTTTAATGCTAAAGCAAAAACAGATAATTTACTAAAATCAGGTAATTACAAATTAAATTGCTCACACTGTAATTCGGTTTATATAGGACAAACAATTAGAAATTTTGGTATTAGGTACAAAGAACACGTACGTTGCTACAAATATAAACACCCACATAAATCCAATTACGCTAAGCACTTATTAGAACGCAATCATTCAATGCCTTCTAATAACACTATAAAATTTTTACACTTTTGTGATGATCAACGTAAATTAGATATACTAGAAGCATTTGAAATTCACAAACATTTAAAGTCTATATCTTTAATAAATGAACAAATTGATATCTTAAATGTATCATTATTAGACATTTTAGAACGAGAAATCAAGTGATCTGGACGCAGATTCAGAAAACCAAGATCAAGTTACGCAGATTTATTGTTACTATAGCAACCCCAACTGTTTTCTTTTAATTTTGCCTCTGAAAATGACTTTTCAAAACATCAAAATACGTATAAAGCTACAATAAGAAACCTGTGAAAGTTAAGAGTTGTTTTATTTACAATAAATTTTGTAATAAAATTTAATAAATGCAGTAAAATGTGCGCATCCTACGCAATACCCATGCAGCCAAGTATCCGGTCTTGCTCTGCCTGTAGGCTATGCTCTGCCATCTGGGAATTTCTTGCTTGGTTTTTACTGATCACATGTAGTCTTTTTATGCACATAATTATTTGCAGTTAATAGGGTGCTTAATATAAGACCAATGCTCAGAGAAATAATAAAACAGAACTGCTATATTAATTTATTTATTATTGCACAGTTTTATATTTACGCAAAGCTCAGCGTCAAACCGAGCTGTTTTTTTTTTTCAGGCTAATCATGTTTTTACGATTTCCTAGTGCTCTACATTCATCTTCTATAAGAAATGCTATCGCTTTGTGACCCTCAACAATCACGTTTGGCACATTAAAATGATTTCACAGTCGCATCTATATAATAAATCCGGATCTCTTTTTACTGTACGAACTTTCGTGACGACAGGTCGCCACCGCTAGAAGCTAAATCTTTTTGCGTCCATTATATAAGGCACATATTCGTTTGTACTACTATGTATTAGACTAGTACAGTATTCAATGCAAATAAGAAAATTGGTAATTTGTATGTTTGTATTATTGACATGCATTTCACTGACTTCTCACTACCGAAGCCATCTCAGGGGACAATAATCCAAGCGACGCGCCATTGGCTTATAATTAGATATAAATTCTATTTTTGGTTTTACTTACGTTATCTTTTATTGAGTATTAAGTGCTGTATAATATTTAATAACTATATAATATTTAACTAATAGAAGGTTTACAAACTTCTTTGAAGCTGATATTTTAACAAACCAGATATCCGGAAATAGTCTTCATTTACAAGACAAAACCAAGACTATTCTTGGTGTTGTCAAAGCATTACTCCGCCAAGAGTTGTTTCGTAACAAATTTAATGTATAGTTTCTTATCCTATTTCTTTCGTCCGTATGAGTAATTATCTGTTTGTCCAATTACTGATTTTACTTTACATATATTGTATAACATGTTGTATCATGCTTTTGTAAGTAAGTATTGCAACCGAAGTGAACAGTTACCGAGGTCGATATGCGTCCATTTGCCGGGAACATCGCATTGAGAATGAATGGTCTCAGCGCGCTACCCACTCATCCAAACATACCCTGCCAATCCACTGGCTAATTGACATCGAAAACTGTACTGGTCTAGCAAACATTAGCAAATACGAATATCCGTCTTATACAGGGTGTAACAGACCACCGACGCACTATCTTTTACGGCTAAACTGTTAAACCTAGATAGATGGAAAGTAAAATTTGTTATATAAATCATTCACGAGGTATGCAGCAAAAGTATTTCTAAATATTTTGGGGCTCCGAAAATGGTAGTTTTAAAGCGACTAGGGGGGTTTCTCTGAATTTTCAAATACGAAGGTGGGTCAATTCATACCTCATTTAAAAAGTCCTTTTAACTTAAAAAGTATATAGATATCTAAAGCCGTTTTAAAATGGCGGCCAATTGTATCAAAAGCGCGGCCTTTACATGAACCTTTTTTCAATGGCAAATGAACTACTGTACCAAGAATATTGCTACTGATCGTTAAAGTTTATTAAATTAGTTTTACAATGATGTACGCACAAAGACAAAAAATAAATGTTAGTGCCCTTTCTCCTCCTCAGCAGAGCAAAGACATTTCGAAAATATTATATCATAAATTTTAAATGGGACGAAGGGTCAACTGACTCCTGATTTTTAAGGTCCCATTAAACTGAATATCTTTTGTATTTAAAGCTTTTCGATATCTCTGACTGTTACAAAATGGCGGATCAATTTATAAAAATTTATTTTCTATCATCGGATGAATCGCTCCCTCTATCGCATCTAAAACAGTGAAACAGAAATTTATTTGCTGCTTTATAAATCTATTCACATAACATTTAAATCCATGTGCGAGTAGCAATTAGACAACTCAACATCGCACTCGCACTAACCCTTTATTATACCAGATATGCCCGCTAGCGTACGTTCCTATCTCGACTACGCTTGCTTATTTTTCTCTTTCGACTAAGAAATTGTTACACCACCATCACCTCTCTCTTCATCTTACATTTAAAACAATCACGACACGGTGCACTTCGTATTCGTCAAAAACACCAACACACGCATTAATAGCTTCCCACCAGGTATATTAAAGCTTTAGTGCGACTGCGATGTTGAGTTGTCCAACTCTAACTCGCATCTAGATTTAAATGTTATGTGAATATAAGGCAGGTGGGTTGAGAATATCCTCCTTCAATTTTTGCGTTTTTAAACTCACACGGCTACTTTGAAGCGACTTGATAATATTGAAAAGTACATTTTCAAAGTCATACAACTGATTTGAAACTTGGAAAATTTCTTAGTTAAAATAAAAGTGTCGTGAAGTTTACTTCTTGTATGTTCTGTGTTTATGCCAAGTCAATGCCGTGTTTATTGTATTGTTTCAGGTTACTTTTCTCGAACTTGGAAATCTGGCAACGTTGTGATGCTAACGAAACCTAGGAAATCTGATCTGATCCACATTTTACCGTCACATTTCCCTCCTCAAAGTGCTCGGAAAGACTTTCGACTTAGCAGACCGCCTCAATCAGTTTCTGAACAACCGTCAGCTCTCTGAATTTCCAGAATGGCTTCCGTCTTCAGAAAAGCTCTGCCGATCTACTGCTACGCTTCCACACCGCCACATGCCGCGACGGCCGCCAACAGAGCGCAGTGCATGGTTGTCGTCATGCTGGACATGAAGAGGTCTTTCGACACCTTGTGGCACCATGGACTCCTTGAGAAGCTTCGACGGACGACATACCTCTCTGGGCTCTCGCCACCTCCAGCACCTGTTCCTCCCGGCTGGTATCTAACGCACTCGAAAGAATAACTTTAGTTCCGGCGCTTGAGAGTGAAACCGAACTCTAAATCATACTGTTTCGCTACCGCAAACCTCACCCTTAAACGCCAGTTTGACCCCCGCGACGTTCAACTGGACCTGTGGGGCACTCGTCTCCGCCTTGATTCTAGGATCACCTTTACGACTACCCTGATGTGGGAGACAGATGCGAGGAAGGTGTTCGATAGCGTTCAGCGGCGTAGCAACAATCCGGCACAATCCGTAGTTGCCACCACCATACCCACTTTTATATCTACAAAACATATATTACAACATAAACGATTGCCGTTTTTCATGTTTCAGCACAGATGCAGCCTTCATTGCAAAGAGGCTCCGAGCATAGAGAAGCTCGTTGCGAGGAGGATGCTGCGCCTTAACCGCTTCCACCCATCACAGGAGGTTTGCGACTGGGCCATGAGTCAAGATTGGGAAGAAGCCTTATTAGACGTCACGCGCATTTCTATTATCCGCCACAGGAAGCAGCTCAGGCATTCGCGGTCGACACTCGAGATCTCCTACCAAACCTGGAAGCCATCCTGAAGGACACCTCCATCGTGTGCTTTTAAGGTCGGGTCTCAATCACTCTTATGTGGGCACGCATTCAGCTGGCACTTCTCTAGACTTTTAGCAATCTCTTGCAAGCTTGTAATGGCACAGATGGAAATGCGGGTGTGGGGAGGTGTACTGCTTTTTACTGCATAAATGGTTGAGAGGCCGAATCTCGGTTGGAGCCAAAATATTTTTTTCATTTTATACTGCCTTTTAAAAACAATGTTGTTGGTCTTTGCGGTCTGTCCGAGGTTATAGTCAAAAACAGTTATATTTTTAAAGAAAAAATACGAAAACAAAGTTGCATTCGCTCAATGAGATTGGCGGCATACTAATTGCGCAAGTCCGACCTTTAAAACACAAATAAGAAGTAAAACGGTTGTTGCATTAAAGCGACTAGACGCTAGTAGGTGCTATGCCTCAACAATCAATGGCAACACGCTGCAGCAGCGATCACGTGTGAATAACCCATGTTTGTTATGAACAAATCCGCAAGTAGGATGAATTTAGTATAGGTGTATTCGCTTCATGTCTCTTTCTTAAAAGAATAGTTGGAACTAATTTGAGCCGAGATCGTTATGCTATAATGTTGCGTATAATGTGCCAACAAAAGTGGTGGCTTTTATGATTTTAAAGTACTGCAACGAAAAAACTGATTTATAAAACCAGAAAACCGTAACCATCACAACCTTGAGGCTAGAAAAACGAAAATCTTAGCAACTTTCTTTTCTCTTACTGAACTTTTCGTTGAAAACCTTCATTTCTACTTCAATTTTAGACAATGCTGCTAATTTCAAATCTTACACAGTTCAGTAAATATCACAAGATGTAATGCAGTCTTTTATTTACTAAGTTTCTAGAATATTTGCGTACCTACGCAGTTGCAAAGAGTTGCGAATGTATTCTTTTACCCCACACTAAAATATACCTACATAATTAGAACGCAAATGGAAACTCGTTTTAAATAGTTTAGTGAAATATAGAGTGTGAAGTTGTGTATGTGAATATGTACTAAATTTTATCAGTAAAGTTTAACAATTCAAAAAATTAAATAATAATGCAAGTTTTGCTACAGCTTATTGTTTGCTGTTATTGTTCTACTTCAAGAAATTAAAACATATTTCAATGTTTTGTACTAATGTGTATTAGTGTAAGTAATATTCGTTGGTGATTTAAATGCTTTGTTAGACTACATGTGTCGGCAACAGGATGAAACTCTTACTTAATTTATAGAAGGACGAAATAAGTAAAAGTATTAATTATAAAATTCTATATGAAATTTAGTAGGTTTCTTTAGAAGTACTGTTAACGTATTTCGGAATATATTAAATTTTGACTGACATTACGTCTTTGTGGAAAATGTGGTTTGAAAATATTTTCATGTAAAGGGCGGGCCTTGGAGCAGCAGTTAATTGCCGACGTTCGCTCTGTTTCCCCAAACGTGCCGAGTTCGATTTCCGACGGACTAAGCCTTAAGTGCCGTGTTTGTTTATACAGAGTCTTCATTCATTACTGATACCCCCGTGACCACAAAATCTGAGCAACCCAACTTACACCGTTGGTAAGCTTTTTATCCAAAAATTCTCAAGCCGTTTGTTAACTTATCAAGGCTTGTTTGATTACATACATAACCTCATTTTGAGTGTTGACAGTGACACTTAGAGGGAATTTTGAGTTACCACGAGTACCAATCCTGAACTGACTTCAACATCTAAATCTAAAACTCCCTAAGTAACTGCGGACCAAAGGTCACGTGAGTATCAGTAATTAACGAAGGCTCTGTTTATGTTAGATAGAGGCTTATAATAATCCTAATAGCTGACGCCTCTGTATAATGCATGTTATAAAAAAATTATATATAAATATAGATTTTTATTATCCACAGCTACCTACAATTTTATACCTAATATAAAATATTGTATTTGCTTAGGATGGGTATTACCTGTTTACGATTAACAAACAAGTTAAATCGTCAGAGATTGTATAATGAAGAACTTAAATGTCGAAGCACTACCGGGTAGACAATAATTTCACCGTCTGCTGCAAGTTATGTACTTGTCGTTTATTCTGTTATGCTTTTCTAATTGTCATTTAGAGTACTTTAATTAGGGTCACTAAACCGTTCTGAGTAATACTTTAACCGACGTTTTAATGTTAATTCCGGGTAAGCGTAACTTTTCAAAATTCAACATAAAATACTTCTTTTATTTGGGAATAAATATTGTCTTTTTTTTTCAAAAAAAACTGCATTAAAATAAATTAAATGTCATCTAAATATACAAGCACAACACATGCATAGATTCATCTAGCAGTATTAAACAAGTTTCTCTTTTTATAACGTATTTTTAGAACTGCATGAAAAATCTTTGTCGATTGCATGATGGCTGTTTTATTATTAGCAATTAGCATACATACTTGTGTATAGGCTATAGCTTTAGAAAATCAAATTTATACACAGTTAGATAATAGATAATATACATATATAATAAAAATGCATTTCATTTCATCTCAGTTTTTAATTAAAGTGAAATCAAATGTTGTATTTTCTATACAGTTCTCAGAAAGACAAAATGTTAATGTTTTAATGTAAGAACATTTCCTCAATATGTTGTTTTCAGAATACAGCAGAACAGTATACTTGACAAATAGAGATACTAGGTTGCATAAAGTTATACCACCAATCGTTTCTGAAATATTTAAAATTTCCTGAGTGTAGAACGTTTATAAAATTAGTAAACAGCATAAATAATTTGTATTATTAAAGGTCTATTCACACATATCAGTGACGTGTCAGTGCCGTATCAGTTCAGTGTCAGTAACATCCGTGATGTATCAGCGACGACTATTCACACATATCCGTACAGTTTCATCAGTTGTCAGTAATTATTTTAGCGAGATGGCTAAGTTTACAGACACAGAATTAGCCATGATTGTCATAATTTTGGATGAAGAGGAAGTGCATCAGTCGAATTACCATTTTCTCCCATTTCTTTTCCTATCTTGTTCCAAATGTCTTGTTTGAAACTACTGTCCATATATTTTGGATGGGATAAATCATATATTACAGAGTAATTCAATAAGTTGCTCGTCAATCATTTTATTCACAAAAACGTGACAAGCACGCTACACGACAGCGTACAATACGTCAGTGAAATAGTAAAAATATCGTTGGCAACGATATATAATCTCACGGAGCGGATACTGCACTGATACTGAATGCAAAAATACGTCACTGTGTCGGGCTTGTGTGAACACGTTAATCTAAACTATATGCAACGATATTTTATTTTTCACTGACACTGACACTGAACTGACACGGCACTGACACGTCACTGATATGTGTGAATAGACCTTTACCATAGCATTTTTTTTTATTTTCTCATACTTCTACTGAAGTAAGGAAAGTTATGATTTCATGCAAATTTTCAAATTTCCGATTTTAAGGGAAATACGCGTTTTAGAAGTCAAGGAACCTAAAAAGGAGGTTTTTTAATAAATGTCTGTGCTTGGGTGGTCAGGTGCGTTCGTTTCCCAATATCTCCAAAATCGCTTGACCGATTTTTAATGAATTTGATGTGTGAACGTCTTTTAGTTGCAGGTAGTTCTTTGTAAGGTCGTTAATCGGAACCGGAACCGGACGAAAATTATACCTGTTTTTTAATATAGATTTTTTTAAACACTGTTTTAAATTTTTAAATACATAGCGTTGCAGTGCATTTAAAGATATATCAAATGCTTGTTTCCCAAATGCTGTATCTTCGAAATGAAAGCCGCTACGAATTTTTGAAAACTTTAATTTCAAAGACCGATTACTCAAAAACTGAAAATCCAACCAATAAAAATTGTGATACTATTTGATAGCCCTTAATAAGTATAATCAAGTGACGTAAAAACATTTTTAAAAATTTGAAAATTGTAAATATACTAGCGGCTCAAAATTTGGACATTTTCAAAAAATTATTCCTCGAAATGTCCATGTCATTTTTTTAACTTTTTAAGCCGATAGAGCTTGCAATGAACTAAAAATTTGTTCTTTAATTATCTCCCAAATTTTTGTAACTACGCCTATCACTTGTAGCTCTAACAAATAAAAAAAATTTTTTCATTGCGTATTTTTGATAACTTTATAAATAAAGGTGTTATAACCATTTTTAATCCGCGCATTACCTATCGCCTTTATTACATAGTCGGCAAGCGTGCCCCGCACGTAACCAACACCTTGAGTCTAGAGAAGACTAAATGTAAATTTCAATCACTTTTTGACGCGAGATCGTGAATCGTGAAGGTTGACCATGAAAATAAAGCTTATGATGCAAAGACCGGAGTTTTAATCATAGAATAACAAAACATTTCGTTAAAATTTAATAAGAAAATAATAACCACGGGCGTACTCAAATCCGTTAATATTAACAAAGAATTTTATGGATAAACCCAGGATTTTGGTATTTGTAAGCAAAAGCTCTACCTCACTCCTCACTCCCACTAAATAGGTGAGTGTTTTTATTTTACGAATATTAATACAATTCGGTAATGTATTAATATTTTGTAGACAACCTACTTTGAATGTAACCAAATCAGAGTATGTTTAAAATTCTATATAGCCTGTACTCCTTAAAACATCCTGTATAGTACATAAGCTAAATAACGCGATGAAAAAATTTAGTATAAAAGTATCCGTACGAAAAATGAAGACAATGGCATTCCATGGAAGTGACCCTGTTAGATCAGAGATGATTCTCAAGGACAAAAGTAATAAACAAATATCAGAACTGACGTTACTTGGCTGCAATATATCTCATAATAAACAAGAGCAGGATATACAAAAAAAATTATCAAAATTTAACTATAGGTATGTGTGGAACGTCACAGCGACAGTGTAAACAGGTGAGAAAAGCATCAATAATAAAATTATACAAGGCAATAATGGCAGTCTGGACATTACTGTAGTGGTCAGAGATTTCAGATTTAAGCACTAACAAAACAACACCAAGACAGAATTAGTAATAACTAATTATGACGTCATGCGGCGGCGGCTCGTAGCTTGTATATAATTTTGCTATATATGTGCGAAAAATACGAAGATCGTTCAAAATGTACGTGGCCTAACAAAGAAAGCGCAAGGTTTTTGGGCAAAAAATCATTTTATTTTTCAATATAATCTTCTGCTCGCTCAACGCACTTATTCCAACGATGCTCCAAGGCAGCAATGCCGTCTTTGTAGGTCGATGAACCCAAGTCCTCAAAATAGCTATTTACAGCAGCGATTACCTCGGAATTGGATGAAAATCTTTTACGGCAGAGCCATTTTTTCACGTTTGGAAATAGATAAAAATCGCTGGAAGCCAAATCTGGCGAATAGGGCGAATGAGGCACTAATTTGAATCCCAATTCATGAATTTTGGCCATGGCGATTGCAGACGTGTATAGGTGCGATATCCTGATGGAAAAGCACTTTCTTTTTCGCCAAATGAGGCCGTTTCTCTTTGATTTTGTCGCTCAACTGTTGCAACAAATTGGCATAATACTCGCCATTTATTGTTTTTCCCTTTTCCAAGTAGTCAGCGAAGATAATTCCATGAGAATCCCAAAATACAGTTGCCATAACCTTTCCTGCTGACAAAACCGTTTTTGTCTTCTTCGGTGGCGGAGAACCTTTGTGTGTCCATACGAAAACTTGTTGGGCAGCAACGAGTGCAGGTTTTTTTGAAAATTCTTCTAGTCGCAATAACGCTGTGAAAAATTTTCTCACCAAAACAAACATGAGTGACTTTACCTGATTATTTTTCAAATCACGAATGATTAAATTATTTCACGAATATTATTTATTTTTGCAAACGTATTTGTGATAGAAGTTTGAACGTCAAAAAATTTTTTTAAGCAAAGTAAACACACATAAACACTTCGAAGTTTAAGTAACACACCCCTATTACTTTTTCATACTTACGAGTGGTATATGAGTGGATTATGTCTCGGATAATATATCGAATTGTCAAAATATTTCGATTTTTAAAACTAGCGAATAGAACTTATTTGCGATACAATTTTGCACGTCCAACTTATCCGGTTGAAATTTTTTTATTTGATATATTATAAGTCGAATAATCATTGATATTAATTATGTGAAAAAAATAACCAAAGTCGGCTTTTTAATTTGGGAATTTAAAAAAATACAGTACTTCTGCATAATTTTATAGATTGCAACAATTTATTCGCCATTTTCCTCAGGGCTGCTCAAACACCCTACCATCTCCGCAGTCGGCGCCTATGCTGATAATATTCCAACCTCCAACCAAAAAAAAAAGAGATGGGCAGATCAGATACATCCGGAAGCCCGAACGGATGGAACAGTCCAACACCTGAAGAAAAAGAAGATGTTTTCTGATAACCTGTTCTAAATAATAGAGGGTCTATATACCAACATCTTCACCATTGGTGTCATCATATTGAAAATAAGTCTACATTACATCGCACTTCATTCGTATATTCCTTATACTTAATTTAGACAAACTTCTAGATTTTTAGTACCAAAACAACTTTGGGATAAAATAAATCAAATTTTGACAATCACTTTCGGATTGTACTTACAGGCAGGTAGCAATTGCTAGAGCGTTTAACATTCGTCACGAACACGTCGAAATGTGATATTACTTCTGCACAGGAACAGCCTTGCGGCGTTCGTCCTTGATGTGAATCCAATAAAAGTAAAATTTTGCATTTTCTACACGGGTTTTACAGACACGCAAACCTACATTCAAAACCCACAAGCCGCTGTCCACTTGCCGCATAATTTGGTCAAGAGCAACTGTTTTGGTGCTCCTGAGGAGGTTTTAATGCAGGAATATTGGAAATACATATTTCGGAATACCACATTGACCTTTATTGGAATGGAAATTACATAAACTAGCTACTCAAATGGCAGATAATAAAAAAGCGTGTAAAATGGGTTGGTCAGGCTATATTGAAGTGAGACGGAAAAGCCTTCAAGTCTACCTTAGAAAGTTGTCAGGTAGAGTCGTGCGCGGCATTTGTAAAGAGCGGCTGGGTACATACACCTGTTCTAATGAAATACCGTTAATAAACGCTCGATAATTTTGTAGGCAGAATTAATTTAAGTCTTGTATACATTTTCATTCCATAACTTACGCTCACTCCAACAGTTGCAGTCAAGTTGTTTGGTGTGTGTAAAAGTTGTAAAATAAACCAAAAGACATTGGTGCAGTTACAAGTACGACCCACAGACGTTTACATTCAAATAAATTAACAAACGCGAGAAGTGAAATTTAAAACTCGATAACATATTAAAAAGAAACTCGAATTTCACCATCGCAAATAGGTTAAAAATAATAAAATTATTGTGTTACAGTACTTACAAACAATTCTTTATATAAATTACATATGTGTCAAATATTGTCTTTGGTAAAAAGCTTGCTTAGAGAATTAATAAGTTGCCCTTTGCTAATACTTAGTCTTAAATACATCAAATTTGGATTATGCGCATTTCTACCTTTCAGATTATTTGAAATTAATAGATTTATAAACGAAAACTCTATTAAATATATTAATTAAGATTAAAATTTCACTTTAAAGTCGTAAAATTTCAACATACGCTTAAATCTGAAAGTCGGTTTTTAATTAGAATTGCTTAAAAATTAGTTAAAAATTATAATAAAATAACAATAGCCTTCCCTATTTGATCTAGATGTAGGTGAAACCACAATAGGTAAAAAAATCCTTAATTGGTTTTTAGAAGTTTTCGTTATTTATTTAAAATATTTAATTTGTAGCATTGTATTGACAGTAATAACTTATTTTTACTTAAAATATTTTACTACAGAATTAAATTTTTAAAATAAAAGTGCTTTATAGAATACAGTGTCATTACTGAAGTTATTTGTGCTGAAGTGAAATGCGTTGACTTTTAATTAATTGGAAACAGGTGTTCTACTTAACTTAGGTAAGACCAACAATTAAGTACATATTAGATATTTATTATAGTCATTAAATGTACGGACTTTGATTATTACAACACATAATACTATTTTTTGCTGTTGTCACTTATTTAGACCTAACTATAATTCAATTAATTCAGCATCAGCTGTCCAAACAATGAAGAATGGAACTAAAAACTTGAAGGACTTTAATGTAATGTAATTAAGGCTGGGAAAGTTATATACAGAGTGAGTGAAAAGTAACGCATATTGTCCGTAACTTCATAAATATGATTCTTTGGAAAAGGCAGCTTCGATAAAAGTTGTCTGTGAAATTTTTTACTTTGTCTATGTTTAATTTTTCACACCTTTAGTTATTGGGTTGCTATAGCAACCAACTTTGGCTTCTTACATGACACCTTAATTTTTTCACGTTTTTTAATGCAGCAATTGTTTCTCTTTCTGGTACAATATGTTTTTCATGGGATTACATAGCAAAACTTTTGGATGACGTACCTTTGAAGTTCAAAAATTAACATTGCAACGAAATAAAAAAAAAGTCTAAAAATTTGAACATCGACAAAGGATGCCCTGAAATTGAACAAATAATTGTTATTAAAGCTTTTTTCAAATAATCAATACTTACAAAATTACAGGTATTATGAGTTACTTTGTACTCACGCTGTATAAAAATCAGTGCTTAAAAATTTATATTTAATTTTGAAATTAGTTGCCAGAAAACAATAAACCTTCTTAAGTCGATATTTTATTGGCAGTCAAACTTTATTAAAATTCCCTATAAGCTATTCCAAATAATTAAAATTAATTAAAAATAAATATTTTTTAACAAATATTTTCTCAAAACTATGATATAATTTTGTTCAAAGTATAAATTTGATATTGTAATATTTTGTTGCTAGTTTATTAATACATAATCAAATATTAACTAATAAATATTCCATATTTTAAAAATAGCCCTAAAACATTATTTTATAATAAAATTGTTATATATTATAATGCAATAACTGTAGAGATCAATATCAGGGCGTTTTCTCGCAGTTTCCGGTGCTGTAGACCAACAAATTGCAAGCGCCATCGAAAACGTAAAAGCCATTCTATGCAATCGATACCTTGAGTTAATTAGTCTCAAAATTGACAATCAAATCGGAGCTAAAAAAAGAAAGAGAGAAAGAGAAACAGACTGATCTTAAAATTGTTGCTTTGAAATTCTTATAATTGTGTTACTTTTGAATCTTCCCAAGGTTAATAATACGTGAAGGTCGGATATATGTATATGCATATTTTTTGTTAGCTCACTGTTGGTGCTTTTGCATTTCCTTTTGGGTTTCTCGCAATTTGCATATAAATGCATATTTTAACAATAAGTGCATATTTCACAATGAATGCATACTAAACTGCTAGTTTATTATTTTTGCTCTTTATTATCTTTTTTTATATAGCTATTTTCAATTTTTACGAGCTTAGTACTAATTTTTTTAGAATTGTCCACTCTCAAGAAAGCTTCATACAGGGTGTTATTAAAATAAGTGCAGATATTTTAACCTCTAATAGAACTCACCAAACGGAACCACTTTTCTATTTATTTTTTCTTAAATCGCATATATTTTCAACACCCCCTTCCCTTAAATATAACGAGCCGTTCTGTAAGTAGATTAAGTTAAGTTAAGAAATTTTTCTGGATAAGTTAATCTCGGCGTGTCCATGGATGTTGTGTGTGGTGTGTATGTTGGGTTGCATATTTTTTCGGGTCGGGCGTATTACACTCGTGAATAGCGCTAAGTGCGCTGAGTCTGGGTAAGGGAATGGGACGGAAGTCATGAAGTTGCGATCGCGCACAGCACCTTTTTTTTTAATCAGTTTTTTAATTGACATGATAAAAGAACTTACCTTTACAACTACTGTTCACAATGTAATCCATTATTTTTCAGGCAAGCACGGGCACTTCGTGACATGGATTCGTTCACTCTGGAAAAATTATCGGATTTTTGTGATATTTTCTGCGTCATTTTTTACAAGTACTCTTAGTTGTTACCAATTGTTTCATATATAATCACAAAAAAATCGCATAAATTTAGATTCGGTGATCGCGCAGGCCATAACATCGGCTCATTTCCACACTTGTAGAGTAGTTGCAAAATCTCATGATCCGCGAATTGCGCACCGCCGGGAGTGAGAAGGCTGTAGAAAAGGACGCCCAAACAGTGTTTTCGGCTCAACCTAAAAACATCAGGCTAGCATGTAGGCGCCAAATTTAAAATAGACTATGCGTTAAGTGTGTAATTTAACTCTTTAAATTTCACCAAATTAATGATAATATATTAAATAAACCACTTCCCCCCAAAAAAAAGGAAACGAATGAATGTAAATATTTTGAAATATTAAAGGGAAGTGTTTTCATTTAGCAAAAATCAGAACACAATAAAACAAATTATAGGTACATGAAGTCAAATTTAATGCAATTATTGTACAACACGATTACACAATTAAATATTATACATAAATTCAAATTGAATGCAAATACAATCCATATTAAAATGAAAGGAATGAATGTAAACAATTTTAAGTTAAATATCAAATCAAAGTGTCTTCGGATAATAAAAAGCAAAAATTATATATAATTATAATGGTTTACAACCTAAATCGTCTTCATCGTCAGAAGACCAATACAGTTCCGAGTCATCACTGCTGTCATTAACATTTATAATAAGTTCCAGCACATCATCTATTATATATTCCCTGGCAAGATATTCGTCCTCGACCTTCTTCACATGTGAACAAATGTTTGCCCATTCTTTGGCATCCTTTTCTTCCTTCATAAATTTATAAACGCTGTAAATTATTTCACGGCCTTGACTGTGCACTGTTCGTTTGGCGTTGCTCATAATTACTAGTGATCTGTAAATAAATTTTAATTTACTGCCAATAGAATATTATTGTTACTTACTGTACAACAGATACTGCTGCGAAGTTTTTAAATAACGCACTACTTTTGCAAAGAAAACGCTGTAGGTGGATTATAACCTAAAAACAGTTTTAATAAGTATTCCATAAAAATGTTAAATTTGGGTACTTCTACTTACAGCTACACAGTAAATAAACCGCTGTAGTCTTCAAAAAAACTGTTTCCTCTAATAACACAGGGAAATTTAAATATAAACCACGGAAAAATTCGCACGCAGAAAAATGACACCAAATATTTCGGCAACGATATTTTCAGGTTGGTCTTTAGAACAGTTCGTGACGTCAGTAGCAGATTTTGGTTTACTGCGCACGGATCATGAGATCCTGCAACTACTCTACTTGACGATCATAATGAGCTAGTGCAGCTTCATGAAGGTAATACATGTCCCTGCGTACAGCTAAAAGCACTTCTTCTAAATGTTTGTTTAAATTTTTATTGGCAACTCTTAAATAGTTCTATAAAATAAACAGTCACCCACAATGCCAGCCCACACATTTACACAAAATTTCTGTAGATGGCGGTGCCCCGAAATGTATTAGGATTTTTATCTGATCAGATGTGAGCGTTGTGGACATTGACAAACTCTATCTCGTAAAAATCCCAGTTTGTCAGTACACAGCTAACAATTTAAAAAAGTCGGCTGCTCCTCAACTTTTCTCAAAATCCATCTATGTAAAACTTCACAACGTAGAGGGTTTCTTGGCTATAGTGCCTGCACTAGTTGTACATGGTACGGGTACAAACCCTGTTCGTTAAAAGTACGCAAAATTGCAAATGCTGATACTCTAGTGAGAAATGCACGTTTCTACTGCTTCTAAAATTTGAGATTTTGAATCCAAAAATTGACGGGTTTGTACCCTTCCTCGAAGTTGCACTTGGGGATTAAATGAACCAGGATCATATAAATGTAGAACCGTATTTGTAATGGTTCTCGTGAATAAGATGTTTTGGACCTTGCTTTAAACCAAGGTGTGTTTGCTCTAAATATCAATTTAAATTCCTGATTTAAATCACTGATTTAAATCAAGTAATATTTAAAAGATATATAATTTTAATTAAGAATTTAAAACCAGTAAACTAAGATGCTTTGCAAAAACACAAAAGCTTATACTTTGCAGACAGTCTACGACTCCGAATGAAAGAGATTATGGGTTAACAGAGTTGACAAAATTCAAGGACCATGAATTATGAAAAATGACCAAAATATTTTTATATCACTTGGGTATACTTATTATAGTTTGTTAAATAATGTAACAATATGTATTGATTGGATATTTTGTATTTGAGTAATCGGACCATAAAGTAAACATTTTCGAAAATTTGTAGCGGCCTTAGTTTTAAAGATACAGTATTTGTAAAAGATCCATTTGATTCGCCTTTAGATGTACTACAACGCTGTTATCAAAATTTCAAAAAGTGCCCATAAAAGCATCTATATTAAAGAACAAGTCTAATTTCCGTTTCAGCATCGGTTCTGGTTAAAACCAGAATTACTTGCCACTAAAAGACTTCTCCCATACCAAATCTTAAAAAATCGGTCAAGGGGTTTCGAAGATATATCCAAAACGCGTATTTCCGTTAAAATCTATAATTCAAAAGTTTCCATATAATTTTTCATACTTCAGTAGACGTATGGGAAAGTAAAAATGAGAACCGCACATTTTTTAAGAACTAATTTTTTTTATTCGATAAACCACAATGACTTTTTGCACCATTTATTTATGACCACGCTGTATATTATTATAGTTTAAATAAGTCTATAAAAGCTGTTATATGGAATTGAAATTACACTGCAAAATGCAAAACTTGTAAAACCAATAAACTTAAATTAAAATATGTTTTATTATTGTAAAACGATTTAAATCCTTGATTAAAATTAGAAAAATCGGCTTGATATAAATTGTTATTTAAATTGTGCAAACCGTAAATTAAAATGAGTAAATAGCTCTGGTAAGCTCACTTTGAATTTTCACAATTATACCGGCTGTTCCGTAGAATACGAGATATGGTAGCATAGCATAGAGAATTTAATTTTTCCAAATAGATCTCTCTGATGCAATCCTATGCATTTCAGCAGATGTTATCATAAAAGCATTCATCATTAGTTATCTTTTGTGATTAAATTTCTGATTTGCAGCAGTTAATTCTACTTAATAATTTAATACAATTTAATTAATAATGTAAAGAAATGCTCGTGTAGTAAAATAAGTTAATAGAAAGCTGCATAACGTCGCGTAAGGAAGTCGCCCTTGAAGTCGAGGACCGAAGTTTCGGACCTCCACAAAGTAATATTTTTTATTTTGTTTATAGTACAATTCTATTTAAGTAATTTGTATTTTAATATTTGTTTCATAACAACAATTAACTATAAAAAAATAAAATCAATGTCGAATTCTGAAGCCCGAACCGTAACCCTTAAATTCTATTACGCTATTTCACTAGATCGGCATTTATGGACGCTATTATACATTATTAATTAAATAGTGCTAAATTAATAATTACAATTAAGACACAAAAACCAGAAATTTAAGCACAAAGGTAAATAATGACGCATGGTATGATAAAATTTGCAGAAATAAATAGGAATGCACCAGAGAGATAATATTCGAACACATAAAATTTCTTATGTTATCTACTAATGTCTCATATTCTATGAAACACTCGGTATGCTTAAAGCAAACTTACCACGAACTGGCGGCAGTGCACAGTCGTAGTGGAGTCTGTTGTCTGTACAGCGCTCTATGGACAGAGGGAATGTGAAAATTGCAAGCTGTAAATATAACGGCTTATGAAGTTTGAAACAGTTAATTTTTTACAATTTTTGTAAAAAAAAATTTGCATTACCTTATAAAGTTATAAGACAAAAAACAATAATAAATTGGTAACTGTAATTTTTATTATACAATTTTAAATATTATAACTCGGAACTTTATTATTTACTTTACGTGTCGTGGAGCTTGGTATTTAAACCACATTTATATTTTTTAATATTATATTTTAATTTACTTATTATTTATTCGCTAAAGCAATGCAAGAAATGCAATGCTTTTTCGTAAATGACTGATTTCGATATGCGGATATTTTTTACCTTACAATTTTCACGCAACACTCAAGTTGATACTTTGTAGAATAATAAAATCTAAACCACTATCGTATACTCAAAAACGAAAAAACAATGCAAAACAAAGAGAAGTAGAATAGAAAGATAGAAAGAAAAACGCTTTATGCATATTTTTTTTAAATTAAGTAAGCAAACGAAGTAACGTTGAAACAGAAACACAAAGCAGTAATGACAAACAATGATTTTCTAGAAAGGGTCTTGAAATTTATGTCTGCTTAGGGGCCCCGGAGGAGCTTAAGACGGCCCTGTTTGCGTATTTAGTCCATGTTTTTAATTTTAATCAGGTGCCGTTACATGCTGCTGTTTTGAAGACATCGACAATAATTTTTGCTACTGTAAAATTTTTAGGAATCAATCTTAAATAATGTGACGCTTTACATTTTAGTGTACCTTATAATGTATGGCGCATCTGCGCAGATGATAGAAATGGCCCCATTTTTTGAATTTTAAATAGTATGTGTAATTTGACATTTTTGAAATCCTGAGACAATTCTGAGTACACCTGCACTATTTTTTAAAATGTATAAAGCTACTTGATTTTTTAAAGTCAATTTTTATTTTACCTACATCTAGAGTGTTATGACCGCGCTCAAATCACTCCAAAAAACAAAGACGATAACAACAATATAAAAACATGATTTTTTGACGATTACTCTGGTAGGTACAGGCATTTTACATTTAAAGAAATCATTTTTTTGTAAATTAGTCATTCGTCTTCGTCCCTTAGAATGATTTGAGCCCGGTCATAGCACTTTAGCCGTAAAATAAAAATTGAGTCTAAAAACATCAAATAAGCTTAAAAGCTTTCAAAAATTATGCAGGTCTACTCAGAATCGTCTCAAAATTTCAAAAATATTAAAATATACAGTGTCCATTAAAAATTCAAATGTTGGAGTCATTTCCGGTTTCATGTAAAAATTTGCCTTTTTGGGTACATATTACCTGTACGTTGGCATATCTCAAAAACTCTAGAAAATACGGGATCTCTTAATGGTTGCGTTGACACCCCGTATAGTATGCGTTGGAAACATTCTAAATTACTGGATCAAAATTATTATTGCGGGCAATAGTTACCACTTACCATTTACTAGTTTCTTCATGATTAGCTTGATAGTTTAAAAGCAGAACCTCCAATTCTGTTGTTTATTTATTAATGTAGGACGCAAATCCCAACAAAACAAGAAGCTTTCATAAAAATAAAGAGTAGGAGGAACTATCACTATCCTATTTTGTTAAGACCTTCCTTGTCTTTTCATTTTTTTTTATCTTTTATGTGGAAGACTTGTTGTAATAAAATAGATAGTACATTAAGCATTCACCACAGTAAACATTGGATTGTTAAAGAAAGCTTCGGAGCTCTTAAGAAAGGTCGCCTGGTGTCCAGTCAAAATAACATAACCTCCACAAAAATGTCTGATCTTTTAAATATTCAAAAAACAATTTTTACTTCCGGTTTTAAATACAAAGTTGTTTTTTCTTATAAGTTAATTTTCATTTTTGATTCATTAAAAAATATTAACAGTTTATTATAAACAATATAAATAACACGATTTTCTACCCTATTGTGCAACTAAAAACAAATTGTTAGCTAATTTAACAGTGTAATATAAACGCTTTTATCGCTTGAATACGCGCAGTTCCGTATATATTATAAAACTCTTAGTAATTTTGTCATATAATAACCATAAAATTGCAAGACAAACAAGTTTTTTAGGGTGAATGCTGATGTCTGGAAGTAAGTAAAAGCAAACGAAAAATTTCACCAGCACACTTTTCTGACGTAACACATTCTTTCCAAGGTGTACATTTTGAACAGCGTGTACACAAACAACGTCATTCTTAGTAAACAAGACTGCATAAATCAAGGGTGTAACCTGGTGACGCTTTATAATGAAAGGCAAAGCAAACTGTTATATAGCCTTCCATTCGATTTACATACTAGAAATAAGCTTTTCTATTCAGTGTCGTCAATACAGCCTACACCGCTGTTGTTATAAATTTCACTAAAGACTGGTTTTATTGAAGAAATTGTTTCTATGAGAGATATAATAATATAAAGTAATATTTCTAGAGAAAATTTCCGAAAGTACAAGCAATAGCTTTGTTTATTTTTAATTATTTGATTTGGCACTATGGAGTTGATGAATTGTTTTCAAAAATAAATAATACATTTTAAATTTAAATGATTCCAATAGTTAATGCACTCTATTAGTTATCCTTGTCGTAAAACCATTATGTTCTTAAAATTTTAAATTACTTCAAGTTTTACTTTCCTATACTTTCAGTATAGGGTAATTTTCGAAATCGAGATTTTGACGGAAATACATGTTTTCGATCTCCACGAAACCAAAGAAGTAGTTTTTTAAAAATGTCTCTGTCAGTGGGTGGGTGGGTGAGTGAGTTTGTGAGTGCGTGTATGTGTGTAAGCGCGCGCTCATCAAAAATTTATCAGGGAAATAAGCTGTAAAACAATTCGAAACCAAAACTGGAAGTTAGACACGTTTTTTGGTAGCATTTAAAGAAAACGCATTATCTAAATCTAAAAATAAATCCTGTAAAAGACTTTAAAGCAAATTCAAATCCGCTTTTTTTTTCGAATATCGTAGCTTTAACATAGCGGCCGCTCCGATTTTTTGAAGATTTTGATTTTGGCGCCATTTTACTCAAACACAGTTTGACAGAGCGGATTCAATGTTTTTATCGTAATAGCTCTTAAGATAAACAATGATAATGTGCACAAAAATTATAAAAAGCTAAAAGCTATGAAGTAAAAAAATATTTTTAAATGTTTATAAATTATCAAAAAGCAAATATGGCTGAAAAACTGGCCACAAGATTTTTAAAAATTTTGTAAACTTATAGATCTGCGGATACGCTTTAGTTTGTTGCGTGTTCCAGCCTGTTAATGTCTATGTGACGCCTTCTATGAATTTTTGAATATTTGTGCTTTAGCGACTATTTATTCAAAATTGAGTTGTCAGATTGGAATGAAATTTGATATTTGGAGTGCATGCCGTAGGGGTACACAAGGTTACGTGGTACGAAACTACTAAAACTGCGAAGTGAAAATAATTACAAAATATTGACGTTTTTAAGAAGTATTGCTGAAAACGGGCTACACGAGTTTCTTTTTAATTCTATAGGTATGCTTATAGGGCTAGGGATAAGCTATAATTTAATTTGTGTGTCAATTTACTATTTTGTCTGTGGCGCCTTCTATGAATTTTTCGAAAATTAATGAATTTTTATTTAATAAACCAAGATTATAGAATAAGTCAATTGTAAAGAAGAAAACAGTTCCGGTTCTAAATACAATAAGACATGCTCTCGGTCAAAGCATAGCTTAAGTGAGTTTACGCTGTATGCTTGGTGGGTTAGTATATTGGTGAGTTTGAGATATGCGCGAGGTAGTCTCTCCGGTATGCTGGAGAATGCATAACTAGTTCCGTTCGCTTGTAGTAGACCGTTTACTATACTATTATTAAAAATTTTACAAGCAGATTTTATTTTGTCATTGTTGACCCATAAGACGATAATACTAAAGTAACTATTTCTGAAGTATAAGAAAGTTCAGGGCTAATTTTTATAAATAAAGTGAAAGTTAGAGTGGGTCAAATTTAAAAGCCATTTTATAAATATTACATGGTTTATTGTGAAAATGTTAGATAATTGGTGATTTTTTACTTGTTTCCCGACACGTGTATGATCTGATCAATGCCACATGAGTTACATAAACAGTTTCTTTTTGGTGCTCAGACTTAAAAGTTCTTTTATAGAGTAAAATTGTACAGCATGAAAGCTGATCTTTTCAATAAATACCCCATTAATTTTATGTTCAATTTTAATGAACATTTGACATAGTACCTTTCTAATAAATTAGGAAAACGTGAACATGCAAGCTATTTTAAAAATAATAAAAGCATTACGAAGCGGTAATTCACCTATTCTGCTTAAGGGCCTGTATAATAGGTCTAGCTTGAAACTATTTATCTTGCAGTGTATAAGTACAGAGCTGTTCTTCGCCGTAAGAGATCAAAGTTCAAGAAGGTATAACACGATTTCCTGATTAATTACGTATACAAACGCGTGTGTAAAGTCTGAACCGATGTGAGATTTTTAACGGACTAATTTAATTTTGTTGATATCCGACGCGTCCGTTAAACCAACAGAAGTTTTCCAAGTTGAGCAATAATTCTTAATAGACCACAGCTAATTGTTTTCGAAAGTGAAATCGAAGCAGAAATATAGAATCAAGAATTAGCTGCTTATCGCTGAAAAACTTCTTTGCTAAGAAATCTATAGCAAATGCGAAATACCACATTGTCCTTGTGCAGCGAGGCAAGATTTGGCCAAATAATGACAAAAAAAACCGGAACAGCAATAAAAATAATTCTACAAAGCAACTTGTTAAATTCCACAAAACTTCCGCATGTTAAAAATTAACAGTTTGCTAATTTTGATGGCTAACATAAAATTTAAAATATGCTACCTACGTAAATGCACCTGTGCAGGGCACGAGAGTTAGAAGGTGCGGTTAAATTTTTTTCTGTCTCCATTGCAAAGTGAAGGTGATCGAGATTGTAGCAGCAGAGGTATTTTAAACAATTTTCTACTTTGTTAACCTGTTTTATAAAGTCCCATAGAGACTAAAATCGCATGGGATAGGAAGTTGCCGGTGATATAGTTTACTTTTATTTTCAGTTGTTTTTCATAAATAACTTGACCGAATAGGCTACAGTCGTAACTTCCTTTCTAACACTTACTGAACAATGAAAAGTATTGGTCTTGTTTTGCAGTGCTACTACTTGTACGTGCGCGTGTTGTTGAAAAATGTGGTTGTTGGTGCAATATAGTTTGTGCGATTTTGAAGTGAACATTAACTGTTAAAGTAGCTCAATTTGGTGACATAAACTAAACAACTTTTACATTTTTCTAGAATTAAAACGTAAGTAGCGTGTGTAGAAATCCTAGTTAAAGTTTCTTTCTATTATATTAAAATTATTGGTAATTGGAAAAAGCCAAGTAGATCTTTAAAATACACTATTATTTTCAATATGCAATTTAGTTGATAAAACAAACATTAACTCAATTTATACAGTTATTATTGAGATTACAAAAAATGCTACTACTACAGTGGTTGAGCAGAAGGGGTGGGGTATTTCTTGCATTTGATAAAGAAGAAGCTGTAAAAGTTTGTTAAAAGTCATATTTTACGTTGTTCAACTATCTATTAAGTCGTAAAATTTACATTTTTTAACATTTATTTAGAATATATGTTTAATCATATAATTTCTTTTTAAATAAATGAATATGATGACCGTTTTGTGCTGTAACCTGTTAATTGAAAAGTAATATCAAGAAAATTAAAATACCACATACTTTATACTAGTACCATTTTTTGACCTGCAGTCAGGTTATAATAGTTATTTATGTATCAAGGGCGTAAACAGGGGTTTTCTGTCAGAGGCATGATTAGTATAACGTGGTGAGGGTCGAAAACGCTGGTTACGCCCGTAGTACATACAAAATTTTAAGTAGGACTGTATAATTTTAATGTTAAAAGCTGTCACAAAGACAATTATTTAAAAAAAATCGCAACGCATTTTGAAAGCAAATGATGGAGTTACAGTAAATTTATATAACTTCGTAAACAAAAAGTCCTAGGGCAGTAAAAACATTTTAGTGCCCTAGAGCCGTAAAGTACTAGTTTACTCCCGCTTTTCAAGGCGCTAAACCATAGATTATAGATTATAAACCGGTTATGCATAAAAATTAATTATTTACGTTTATTAGGTATTTAAGAAATTTATTGCAAATAAAATAATTTTTAACTTTAACAGGTTTTTTATTCTAGCCTTACACGTATTTCTACATGTAGACATGTCATTTTTAGAGACAAGACTAAAAGTAAACTGTTGGTGTTGCTATAAGAACAATAAATCTTTTGGAATAAGAACTCAAAGTCATCTGGACGTAGATATAGAAAACCAAGATCAATTTATGAAGATTTATTGTTCCTATACCAACACCAACTGTTTACATTTAGTTTTGCGTTTCATAATGACGAGTAAACGCGTTGAAATACGTATAAGGCTACAGTAAATAAACCTGTTAAAGAATTGTTTCATTTACAATAAATTAAAATGAACTTTAACAAAGTAAGGCTAGAAATTATTACTTTAAGAAATTATTCAAATTCGTTTTAAGAAATTGCTTTCGTAGAGGAAAGTACTTATTTCATGAAAATTTTCGAATTCAAGATTTTGACCGAAATGCACGTTTTGTACCTTCAGGAACGTAAAAGTGGTATTATAAATGTATGTCTATGGGGGGTGGGTGGGTATGTGTGTGTGGTGCACCATAACTCCCAAACAAATGGTCCGATTTGGATTAGCTTTAGTATGTACAGGCATATCAAATATTGACCGAAAAAATAATTTTTTTAACAATCTGAAACCGGAAGCGAAAGTTAGACCCATTATTTTGGTAGCATTTGCCTCGGAATGTTTTAAACCTGAACGCAAAATCTGATAAAAAACTTTAGGGCAAATCTAACATTCTTTTTCTAACATTCTAGCTTTAAAATGACGGTCGCCAATATTTTTTGAAATTTTTGAGCTTAACGCTTTATTACTCAAACACGAGTTGGCAGTTCTGGATCTAATTTGGTATTGTAACAGCTCTAGGAAAACACAATACTACTGTGCAAAAAGCTTTGAAGAAATGAAAACTATAAAGTAAAACATTTTTTCAAAATTTTGAAAATCGTCAAGAAAGTATTGCTCAAAAACTAGAGGCAGGATTTTTTTGTAGACTAATAGAACTAGAAATGAGCTACAATTTAGTCCCGGGCCGCGAATTTCTTTGCGACAACTTCTATAAATTTTCGAAAAGTTTGGTTTTAACTTCTGATTTACTCAAAAACGAATTATCAGATTGAAATGAAATTTAATATTAAAAATGCCTTAAAGGTATGCAATGTTACAAGCTAGTAGAACTTTTGTAACTATTAAAACTGTAAAGTGAAAAATAATAAACTTTTCATATTTTCAAAAAGATATTGCTCTATAACTGATTAAGCGATTATTGTTAAATTTTATAGGCTCATGAAAACCTAAACTTCGTGCCTCCTTATTTAGCAAATGGGAGATTTTAAAACATTTTTGCTTATGTTGGATTGCTTACGATTGGTAGTACAGTGAGATTCACCACATAATTTTTAGGTGCGGCAATATTTAGGAGGTTTAAGTGTTTTGGCGGACGAATTTCTCCTTCCGTTTTTGAATATCTTTAATCTCAAAGAACCTTATTCCTAAAAAATAGAAATAATCTTTTTTAAGTTTGCCGAATTCGAATTTCTACAAGGAAAGTTTTTACAAATTTCGAACTTTTTCACCCTAGAAAATTTGCGTAAACATGGTTGTTCGTCAGTAATTCGTATGTTTTACTTGGAGCGGGGCAGTTTCTGTAAAAATATCTAAAAAAATCAAATGTGGGATCAAAACTACATCTACGAATTACTGGTAAATCAACCAAATTACAAAAAAATTCATGAAGCAAAAAATTGCCTTAGAGTTCGTATTTGTTATGTCTCGCAGGTACATAGGCCTTGGCTGTGAAGATAACGAAATTCTTTGAAGGGTAAACGAGATAGGTAAGGCAAAATGTAAGTTTTCTCCTTGACGCACTATTAAACAAGCAAACATGCTAAGAAATTAGTGCGGTGGAAGAATTACAAAACTTCAAGCTACAATTTAAAACAAAATACAAGTACGCTAATTAATACGCTAAGGGGCGAGTTCAATTATAAAGATGTTAGAAAAACCTAATTTTCTACAAGTTCGCAATCCGTAAGAGCCTCTTCTTGTAGAAATTATAATTCGGCGAATTTTTCTACATCAAAATTCCCCACTTTTATGCCTACCTAAGTGGAACCAGAATTTAGCAGAGGATTTGGCCATTTTGTTCGCTGACCATAGGGAAATTTATAGAAACAATAAATGAACGCAGATATGACAGAAATTACATTATATATGACAGTATTAACTTTAAGAAAAGAAAAATTCCGGAAAACATACTAGAATTCTTACAAGCGTTTTCTGGATTTTTTTTCTCAGATTAAATAAAAGTGCTTATTTCTTAAAATGTTAATTTTTAAGGATACTGTTACAGGTAAGCATTCCTACTACTTTACTAATTCCTGAAAGAATTAACTAGTTGCAAATTAATGCTAAATAATTTCTGCAGTTTTAGTGATTTCTACAAGTGGGTAGATTTTACTATGCATTTTTCGCTTTTTCGAAATTTCCGAGAAAATTATAATGCGCACTTGACATTTATTAAGGGTTAATTTTATTTGTAAGGTTTAAAATATAGTAAAACCACAGATAAGGTTAACACTACAGATATACGGTAAGTATGTGAGCTATCGGCAGCTTGTTTTATATGATTAATAATCTGCAAAAAGATGGCGCTACAATGACAATTTATAATTAAGTCACAGATGACTGTAATTGAGCAGATTACTTAGCACATATTCAAACCAAAAGTTAGACACTCATCTGCCATGCTTAATTGTCAAATCGCAATTTTTCGTAAATAATTAATATTGAAGCCAATTCTACTTAAATTATATTCATGATGTGACAGATGCACTAAAATCCCCGATAAAACAGTTTCCAACACATTTCAACAGTAATAAACAACCAGCGATAGCAGCGCCCTAAAATTGGTCTGGTGCGTTGTAGCCAAACTAACGCTAATTTCGTCTCCAAATATGAGCGGACATTTTGTATAAAGGGTCGTATATCAGTAGTGTTAACCTTATCTGTGGTAAAACTATAGCTGTATACTTCATCGATAAAAATTATTATATTTTAAGAAATTATAATTTTAAATTTAATTTAACGCGGAATGTTAAAGCAGCAAATTTTTTAAGAACAAAAATCGATTTTCGCTTTGAAAATTTATTATGCAATTCGTATTTAAATATTATTTTTGACACGTTTTATACTAAGAAAGATTTGCAAGAAACATACAATTTTATTTCCATTTGCGGACTACAAAAGCCTTGCTAAAATAAAAGATACGCCATGCATATTAAATTTGATAAATGCGCACAGCTTAGGAAATTCCTTCTCATTAAAACCATTAAACATGAAGTGTGATAAAGATGTTACTGGTCTTCAGTTACTTAATTAAATACTTTAATTCTAAGCTCAGTAACGTATTATACGAGTATTAAATCCACAATTAAATTCCCTGCACTCACCTGTAAATAAATATTTATTTTGGCAACTGAAATGCGCCGTATACCTGTTGTAATATCTAACTTTGTAGTCTAAATTATAGCATTGAATGTATAATATGATAGGTGCAGCAAATTTTGCGGTTTCTTTTGCATGTAATTAGTTGAGCAAACTTTAGTGCCAAAGGAATTCACTTATGAATTCTCATGTGTGGCAAGATACAAAGCAATGTGAATGCCCTCTTGAAATTTTGTGTAGGTTTATCACCCACGAAATTTATTAGAATGCAAAATTGGCGTTTGGTAAGAGAATAATATTTATGATATTAAAAGTATGGAATATTTTTAAGGTTTTTAATGATAACTTTACCAAAAGATGTTTCAAAATAAGAGATTGGAATTCCACCATTGCCAATTTGAATGCCATGCAAAATTATATACTTACTATAAAAATTTGAAAACGATGACAACTTTATTGAAACATTTATTATTCGCAGTAGTTCATAAGCAAACTTTTAAATAATTAACATATTCGTGACTGAAGACATATTTCTCAAAAATTGTAAATAACACTTCCTAATTAACTAAATTGTTTTTAGTAATAAGTATTTAGCAATAAGGCATTGATCACAATTTTACAAAGGTTTAATAAAACAACAAAATAATACTAATAAGAATAAATAATAATGTATAATAAATATAAAATAAAAAATAATAGTTAAAGAAAAACGTTGTTATTTTCATCAAGATGCAAATTATGCAGTAAAGTCATAGTGCACGTTGGCGACCTTTTTCAAAAGGAATTTGTTCTTTGACAACATCGTGTTCATAAATCAGTTACTTCTTGGGGATTGTTCAGGGTTATTAAGCATCATTAGACAGCCCTTTTACTTGACTTAACCTTGTTAGAATAAAAATGACTGACCGGGCAGGTGTGTTGGGTTTGATGGATTACAATATTACAATGAATAATTTAATAGGTGTATAAATTATTGCACTTGAATGTCTATAGACTGTATCGTTTGGGTTTATTTGTGGTTTATCAAAGTAAATCGCAGGGTATTAAATGAGAAATTCGAAAAAAATAATTTTAAGAGGAAATATTTTAAATATTTTTTACACATTTGAAACTATTTCTTGTAAATTTGGTGAGAACAAAACTCATAATAAGCAAATCTAATAAAATTCATTTTTTATCAACTACTCAACAGCTTTTATGCGGTTACAATGTTACCTTTGTACCAGACGGATGATTCAGACCTATTTATAGACGCGCAGTTGACATCTGTAGATATGTCACATTATCCGGCTTGATTTAGAAAACCAAATTTTTTATGAGAAAAAAAGAGGATTGAATAATTTGATTTTTGGGAAACAGTTTTCTCGGTTTTAAAAAAAAACCTAACGAAACCGCAAATTGATCAACCAAAAATTCGCGAGAGACACTCCCATTCTATTATCACTCATGAATAATTTAGCCTAAACCGAAATATTTTATTGTTCTCCGTTTAATAAACAAAAAAGCATACATTTTAGACTTTCAAAACTTCATATAAGGCGTCACAGAGTAATTAGTGAAACGCAAACCAAATTGTAGCTCATTTCGAACTCTGTAAGCCCACAAAAATAAAAATAAATCCTGTTGTCGGTTTTTGTGTAATATTGTTTTGACAGCTTCCAAAATTTTGAAATAATTTTTACTTCACATTTTAATGCGTTTGAAAATGCTCGTATATAGCGGTATTACGTTCCCATAGAGCCACTTTAATATCAAATATGATGTCGGTTTGCGAACTCATTTTTGAATAATAAGGCGTTAACAACAAAATTTTCAAAACGACAACAAAGTTATAAACGAAAAAGTTGGATTGGCTCTGAGGCCTTCTGTCAGATTCCGTTTCCACATTGAAATAATTTGTTTTCCGGGCGAAACGCTACCAAAACAGCGTGTCTAACTTCTACATTCCACAAATCACCAGTCAGTCAGGTTTGAGAGTTATGATGCACCACATACAGGCAAACAGTTTTAAAAACCATTATTTTGAATTGCTGGGCATCCAAAACATATATTTCCGTCAAAATTATAAATTGCAAATTTTTTCATGAAATTAGAAAATCTAGTAAGGTAAAAAAGCGTAGGTTGTAGGGTTCAGCTAGTTATTCGTAAATGCCGCAGTTTGTTATTGTTAATACTTCTTAGCCTTTTTTGAAAAATAAGGGTAAATCGGCAATATACAATAAACAGAATCAACTCGGTTCATGTCATCTCAGCAGCACCGTAAATCTGAACCTCCGCAGTTATTTTTAAAATTTATAACATCGCTTGTAATGTAAATTGGTAATACAGCTGTATCAGAAAAATATTATTTCTTATCTCTAATAAACAAATAAAAATTTATCTATTTAAACATGCTGATTTTTTATAAAGTAATAAAGACATATTAATGTTTATTTGTTCCGACGTCGATCTTTATTGTTATTTAAAACGTCCAGTCTAACTAACTACAAAGCATTTCCGTCTTGTCTGTCCTACAGAAGACACATTTTATTACAACTTAGTGTTTATCGTTAGTAAACCATAAATAACCAAAATATAGCAACAGCGATGACAGCAAGACAAATAACTGCCGAAAACCATCAATGAACTGAGTTGAGTTGTAAAAGGCCACCGTCGTATTAGGATGATAAATTTTGTCGAGAAGCAAGAGACGGTCGTGTTGTTATGGTGAGACAGTTAAAGATTTAATATAGATACTGTGTGCTCTTGGGCTTATTACAATACAAAATTTTACGGCGATCTGGAAAATCATTCTTGACTAAACTGGAGTAAAAGTAAAAAATTTTAGAAATCGCAGTTGCTGTCATTTTGACTCAAATTTGTGAAATTGTTTTCAAAAACTTTTTTTTTTGATAAATTTCTTTTTCAAATTTCATTGTAGTAGGTCTAGTTGTTCTCTAAATTTCAATGCCTCTCACTCGCACACATACCTTGCATGAGGGTGCGCGTGCGTTTAGGATAGCACAAGCATACACACACCCGCATGCGCACACACAGCTAAAGCAATTAAAAACGAAATTCCGATAAGCAGTATTTTGAAATAGATTAGGTAAGGTTAGGTTGGAATATATGCATGCAATTGCTTACGATATTTCGTATTAATACAACTGTACTTCAATTAAAATAAACGGTTTTCTTATTTTCGCTCATTTTAATTTTAATTTTTACGTAAATAGCATTTCCAGTAACAATGCTTTTAATTTATTGTACTTAAAACAAGTTTTAACTTCAACGTGTTTTTTATTTTAGCCTTATACTATTTCAACGTATTTACACGGCATTATCAAAGGCAAGATTAAAAGTAAACAGTTGGTGTTGGTATAGGAGCAATATATCATCATAACTTGATCTTGGTTTCCTATATCTGCGTCCAGATAACTTGATTTCTCATTCCAAAACGTCCAATAACGCTAAATTTAAGAGATCAATTTGTTCATTCATTAAAGTTACAGATTCTAAATGTTTCTGAATTTCAAATGCTTCTAGTATATCCAACTTACGTTTATCATCACAAAAGTATAAAATTTTATAGTGTTATTAGATGTCAATGAATGATTCTGTTCTAATACCTGTTTAGCGTAATTGGATTTATGGGGATGCTTATACCTGTAACATCGTACGTGTTCCTTGTACCTAATATCAAAATTTCTAATTGTTTGTCCTATATAAACCGAATTACAGTGCGGGCAATTTAATTTGTAGATGCCTGATTTTAGTAAATTGTCTGTTTTTTCTTTAGCATTAAACAAACTGTTTAAAATGTTTTTTGTTGTTTTAAAAGTTATTTTACATTTATTTGTTTTGTTTATAATTTTGACAATTTTTTCTGATTGATTGCCAAAATATGGAATTAAGGCGTATTTTAATTTTATTTATCAATTCCAGCTTTACTTCGTTAAAGTCCATATTTAATGAGTATCTGTATATAAAATACTTAATCACTTTAACAATTTCTATTTATTTAAACCTTATACGTATTTCAGCATGTTAACATGCCATTGTCAAAGGTTATATGAAGGTAAACAGTTAGCGTTGTTATAGCAATAGAACTTTTTTACTTATCTTGGTAATCGTCTGCAGATGACTTGATTTCTTATTCCAAAATGTCCAGTAGAGGAGAATTTAACAGATCAATTTGCTCATTCATTAACGGTACAGTTTTTAAATGTTTGTGAATTTCAAAAGCTTCTAGTATATCTAATTTACGTTTATCATCACAAAAGTGTAAACATTTTATGGTGTTATTAGATGTCATTGAATGATTTTGTTCTAGTAAGTGTTTAGCGTAGTTGGATTTATGTGGGTGTTTGTATTTGTAACAACGTACGTGTTCTTTATACCTAATATCAAAATTTCTAATAGTCTGGCCTATGTAAACCGAATTACAATGCGAGCAATTTAATTTGTAAATGCCTGATTTTAACAAATCGTCTGTTTTTGATTTTGCATTAAACAAAGTATTTAAGATGTTCCTAGTTGTTTTAAAGCTTACTTTATATTTATTTGTTTTGTTTATAATTTTAGCAATTTGTTCTGATTTCTCACCAAAATATGGGATCGAAGCATATTTAATTGTATCGAACGAAGTTAGGATATTCGGATAAATTTTTTGAATGGCTAATTTATAATCTTTTTCTTTAATTAATGTATCAATAAGTTTAGTAAAGGAAACACATTAGTTATATTACCCAATGACATTTACTTACAAAAAATTAATGATTTCATAACCAATTCAAACTTAAAAACTTTAACTAGTAATCCTACCAAAAATTATCAAAAAGAATTAAAACAAACATTAGAAAATTGCCAGATTTGTTTAACAGATTATCAAAAAAGACAAATAATAAATCCAAATCCACAACCACCAAAACTATACGGTTTATTAAAAATACACAAACCCAACATGCCCATTAGACCAGTAGTATCATACATAAATGCACCCAACCATATGCTAGCAAAAATACTAAATAATATAGTTACCAGTTTTGATTATAAACCAAAATATTCAGTTAAAAATTCTTCCGAATTAATCAAAAAGTTGTCTAACTTACATTTACCACCACAAAGCAAGCTAGTTAGTTTTGATGTTACTAATATGTTTTCCCAAATACCTCCTCAAGAGTGTATTCCTTTGTTAAATGATATTCTTATTAACAAAAATGTTGAGTTAATAAAACGGACTGAGTTGATTCAATTATTTGAACTTTGCACCAATCAAAATTATTTTACTTTTAATAATAAAATTTATTTCCAAAAAGATGGTTTACCCATGGGAAGTCCAATTTCACCTCTTTTAGCTAACATATTTATGGAAAATCTAGAAGATCAAATATTCGAATCAAATCAATCTGAGAAAGTTATATTTTGGTTTCGTTATGTTGATGACATTTTAGCATGTTTTAATAGTTCATTTGATTTAATTAATGAATTTTTAATTTTTATTAACAGCTTGCACCCAAACATAAAATTTACACTAGAAACTGAACAAAATAAGTCCATTAACTTTTTAGATTTAAACATAAAAATTAATTCAACTAATAAATTTGAGTACTCAGTTTATAGAAAACCTACACAAACAGACATTACAATACCACACGATTCTTGTCACCATAAAACACATAAATTAGCAGCATACAGGTCCCTGATACATAGGGCTTTGACGGTCTCTTTAGATGAAATTAATTATAATAGAGAAATTTCAATTATTAAACAAATTGCATACAGTAATGGTTATAATACTAAACTTATTGTTACATTAATTAAAGAAAAAGATTATAAATTAGCCATTCAAAAAATTTATCCGAATATCCTAACTTCGTTCGATACAATTAAATATGCTTCGATCCCATATTTTGGTGAGAAATCAGAACAAATTGCTAAAATTATAAACAAAACAAATAAATATAAAGTAAGCTTTAAAACAACTAGGAACATCTTAAATACTTTGTTTAATGCAAAATCAAAAACAGACGATTTGTTAAAATCAGGCATTTACAAATTAAATTGCTCGCATTGTAATTCGGTTTATATAGGCCAGACTATTAGAAATTTTGATATTAGGTATAAAGAACACGTACGTTGTTACAAATACAAACACCCACATAAATCCAACTACGCTAAACACTTACTAGAACAAAATCATTCAATGACATCTAATAACACCATAAAATGTTTACACTTTTGTGATGATAAACGTAAATTAGATATACTAGAAGCTTTTGAAATTCACAAACATTTAAAAACTGTACCGTTAATGAATGAGCAAATTGATCTGTTAAATTCTCCTCTACTGGACATTTTGGAATAAGAAATCAAGTCATCTGCAGACGATTACCAAGATAAGTAAAAAAGTTCTATTGCTATAACAACGCTAACTGTTTACCTTCATATAACCTTTGACAATGGCATGTTAACATGCTGAAATACGTATAAGGTTTAAATAAATAGAAATTGTTAAAGTGATTAAGTATTTTATATACAGATACTCATTGTATTTTAATTTATCTGATAAAGAATAAATTGTCTGAATAGCTAATTTATAATTTTTCTATTTAATTAATGTATCAATAAGTTGCTTTTGTTTGTTTAAAAAAATGTCGTTTTTGAATTAATGTTTTTTTCCGGAAAATAGCTATTCGAAAAATTGTTTTTTCAAACAATTGTTGTCGAAAAAATTGTCTTTCAAGCAATTGCTTTGAACGATTTTCCTTTCTAATTAAGAACAGGATTAGTTTTTTACGGGAAGTTTTAGTTCTGGGCGGCTATGGATTGTAAAACGCATGTCTTTACTATCTTGATACAATCTAAGCTCAATCAAAACGTTATTTAAGATGACATTATTGATGTTTTATGATGGTTAAGTGAAAATTGTTTTAAGTTTTGTGTTTATTAATGACTATTTCATTCATGAATTTATAAACCAATCAGAAAGTAGAATTAGGGCAAACTACATGGTTTTGAAACAAAAAAACCAATCGCCGAATTTTATGGAAGCCTTATATCCAATCACATTTAGTATATTCGTAACTATGCGAATTTTAATAAATGAAAAAATTTTGGCGTTTTAAGAGCGTCCTTAGCAACGTTGTAATAGGTTTGCAATTATGATAATACATTTTTCCACTTATGCGTTTAATTTATTCATGAAATAGTCATCCGAATACCATTCGTAATCAAATTTATTCCCGGAAAATTTTCCGATTGATTTACTCGACTTTGTTGCCAATTTATCTCGTGACATTTATTAAAAATCACTCGCCTGACGGCTCGTGATTTTTTTGACAAATACGCCGTTTCGAAAACTACATTTCTTGAATCTTTGACAACATTTTCAGTATAACGACCAGGTCTTTCTGTTCTTGGTCTGAGATTTACAGAATGTTTCTTCAAAACACGCCACTATTCGCAAAACTTCACGAGAAAACGTGTTTATATGTAAAATTACATTTGGATATCTTCGTCGAAATTCTTGTTTACACGCATTGATGTAATAATTCCAAACATTTTATAACAAAAAAGGCTTTGTACAGAATATACAGAATGTAAATAATTAAAAAAAATCGTTTTAATTAAAACTGACTTTGACTTATGTCAACAAAATTACTTAGAAATGACTGGAAAACGGCGTTTTACAATCCATAGCCGCCCAGGACTGAAAGACTTTTTGGACACTCGTTATATAGACCTTGATTTTAGTAAAGTTGTTTCGAGTTTTGTGTTTTCTGATTGCCGAAACATTTGAGGTGTACATTGCTTTTTTCGCATCTACCCATACAAATGAAATTTAAATTGTTGTTTTTAGTAGACACACTTTTATTTGTTGCGTGCAAGAATCTCAAAAATGATGTGAGTGTGCTCTGACTACCTATTAAGTACAAAATATATGCTTCGTATATCCGCTTACACTTACATACATGCTCTAGTTGTTCCAGAACCGTAACTTGCTTGCAGCTTGCCTTTTCAAATGCGAATTTAAATATAAATCGCATTCATGATTTTATGTGCGTTTGTGAAAGTGCTTAGCTTTAGCGTTCGATCTTATTCTAAGCGATTTGTCTCTGCTTGCGTAAGATAGCTCGAGAATTTACCGCCGATCAAGTGACATACGGCTTCATGAATGTGCAGAACTTTTAAAAATCCTTGATACAGTATTCGAATTCGTACCAACTTTTACTTGGTTTTTAACCGGTATATCGGCTGCAATTGCAAGTTTACACATGGGCGTGTGCACTACATCGGGGTATAAAAAAATTTAAATAAAATATTTCTCTATAAATGCCAGAACAGTTACAGTAAGCATAGATCTACGTACCCACATTTCTCGTTTTCTTTTATGTAAGTATCTTCAAGTCAATTGTTGTTCCTGATACGTTTTAATACACAACATCTCATAAATTGGTTAACAGGGACGGTTTTGTGAGGTCTTATTTCAAATTCAATGTTTTCCCAATTTGTGCCTTACAAAATAATTTAAATTATTTTTTTACGGAGTGTACGATTATTCTAATTTATTTTGTATACCTGCATATTTTATATGTTGACCTTATTATACATAAATCTTCGATTGCCATCTAACCACTGACGCAACACAGATGTGAAATTCCGCTTTCCCAAAGATGCCGTTGTACTCGTAATTTTATTTTCTTTAATGCAAACACAATTTTATAGTACTACATTTAGTTTAGATTGCAAACATTAACTCCGAATACAAAGAAATGTAAAACTAACATTTATTTTTTTATTTAAACGGTTTTACTGTTATATTCTTGTTTTTTGCATGCAATATATACAGAGTGTTTCAGTGTTATAGTAGTATACCGATGTTCAAGATAAAGACCTCATGCATGGTGATTTCATAAACGGTAAGAGGTAGAAATTCAGTTAAACCAGAAGATCTATTGAGCATCTCTAGTACAAGTACTACTATGATCCATATTTAAATCCTAGAATTTTTGCATAATTTTCAGTACAGACTGACAAAACCAAAATTTTCAGTTTTCAGCACAAAACGGTTTTGACATTATTAGGACACTTTTTTTACATAGATTTCGAATCTGAAATTCTAAGTTTTTTAGGTCGGTTTTTCAAGATATTGACATTAACTTCCCTTTTTACTTTCCTCGCTATATGCAGTATAGCCAGAGGAAGGTATTGATTAAATATGCGTCAAAGGCGACCATGTCATCATTGGATAGAGCTATTTTCCTCCTTTCTTTGATATAAAGTTTGATGCGTTTATTTTTACAACTAACGGAGATATCATGATAGAGCGTAGAACATGGTATGCTGTTGCTAGGACCAAATTTTGTCAACTTCTGCGCAAGTGTAAAAACTTGTTGAGAAACCCTGTTTTTAACAGTGCGCATGCGCAGTACGTATAGTTCTGTCAGTTTCTAATGTCAAGTGGAATGATAACGAGCTTAGGTGCTTCTAATTTGCCAACAAATTAGTGTTCAAAGTAAATTTCATTTACTTTATATACTGTATTATGAAGCGCTATGTAAAAAATTGCCCTAACAATAATAGTAAGACAAAAAGTAAGTAATAAATAATAGATCTGCCTAAATTAATTCTTTGTTGATTGAACATTATATTATTAAAAGCATAGGTACATTCAATATGAAATGGTTTAGTTTCCCAGAGGAAGTTTACTAAATTATTATATTTATATGTTGTAAAAACGATAAAAATTCACCGGCTGCAGACTTGCAGCGAATTAATTTTTAAATTTCCTGTTGTTCTTACACTTGATGTCACACAGTGGCTCTTAAACTGTGCGCTGTAGCATACCATCCTTTATACTATACCATGGGAGATATAAACGCAAAACTGTTTTCTTAAGACCGCGCCGCGCCGAGGCACACGACACAGATGGCGCTAGTATAGACATCATATAGGCATTTTTATGTGTACTCAGCGACTTAATTAAAAAGAAAACGAATTGAAACAAGTTAATAGATGTTACTTAATAAAGTAACTTAGATGCTCAGATAATTATTTTCTTGTGAAACACGCAAATAAGGTAAAAAACTTACTTTTCTTAGCAAACATAAAACTATAAATTTAACACTATTCTTCATTTGTATTTACGCTGATCATCTAGATACTGTTATAATAGGTACACCAATTTAAATTTTTTGTCAATTATTTAAACTATGTCCCAGCTGAGTAAATTTAAAAATTCGATGCGAGTAACGTCAGCCATGTTTTTGAACAAAAGTTCATAGGAATCAGCACGGATGGCGCTACGGCGTAGGCATTTGGCGCGTTAATTTAAAACTTTTAACAAATTTCGCACATAAATAAGAGATTAGTTGCACACAAACCCACGAGCAAGTAATGCTGAGAATTGATTTTATGCGAGAAATCAATAATTCTGCTAGGACAGTCCTATAAAGAAAAATATATGAACGTCAACAGAACGCATGTGACGCTACCTGTTTATGTTTAATAGAACCATCAGTAATTAAATTCAAATTTAGAATGACTAGCGCCTCTAGCGTCAAAAACAAAAAGGTCCCACGGCGGCGTGCTCTTATTTCTCACGATAGGCTGTGAAAAACTGTTTTTCTATAGCAGGCTAAAAATTAAGAAAGGAAAAAACGAAAGGTTGTATTTGTTTCCACTGAGGTTTGAGCTGTTTATCTTTCCAAATAATAAAGTTATAACTGAGGAACTGTTTTCTCATGGTAGGCTGTGAAATAAACAAAAAAAAAACGCGTAACTGCAGTTTTAGAGAATAAATCTATTAAAAATGTATGCTCGTATAACAATCTAAATACGTTTAACTATCGAATAAGAAATAAAACGTGAGAAATTTCAAATGAAAATAAACTTGTCTAAAGATGCAGATATTGCCAAAACAAATTAAGTAGCTAATCTCTGATTATTATTATACCATCAAACATTTTTAAGAGTTTTATTCCCTGAAACATTTAGGTGCTTTTCTACTTTTCCACACCAAGTATTGATTTTAACGGAAATACACGTTTTGGGACTCAAAAAAACCAAAAAGTGTTTTTTTTTAAATGTCTGCTTGTGGATGGGCGGTTTTGTGACGCCTCTACAATCGAAAGTACTGGACCGATTTTGATGAAATATTAAATGAAGAGGTATACCTAAAATTGTAGTTTTATCCATCCAATGATGACATGGTCTTTTGCCACATATTTAAAATAGCGAAGTTTATGTCAATAGCCTGAAAATTTAAGAATCTATAAAAATTTTAATTTGAGATTCGAATTCTGTGTACAAATGTGTCTTAATTAAGAAAAAGATGGTTTGCTTTGATAATAACCAAATTAGACACAATTAGCGAAAATTGAAAAGTTTTACTTTTTTCAGTATGTACTGAAAAATAAGCAAAAATTCTAGGATTTAAATGTGAATCATAGTAGTACAAGAGATGTTGAATAATTCTTATCATTTAACAGAATCTGTATATCTTACAGCTTACGAAATTTACATGCATGGGGCCCTTATTCTCAAAATCTCGCCAAGTAAATATAAAAGTTTTTTCTTAACTGTTTTCCTGGTGGTTTATTTTATTGATCGCCATAATTTCGATAATAATACACCTACGATATTCCAGGATTAGTAAATTACTTGGATGTTTATTTTTCAAAGATGGATTACTAAAATTGCTTTATTGTTGTTTCGAGCTTCACTAATCAGAAAACATAATGTTAGATTAATCCGCTGATCGATCAATAATAACTGAATGATTGATATATAACCGGTTGAGATTGGAGAAAGTGAATAATTACCCATCCGTATTTGTAGACTAAAAATAAGATTTATTGTTTAGACAGGAAAAGCAAAGTCTTAAAAAATGTCCATTCAAGCTTAAAATTTTCGAGACGAGTGGTGATCAAATCCAGAAATTTCTCGTTCTGGCGGTATTAGTATTAGAATTATATTAGAATGGAAACAAATATAAAACTTACAGATTTACAAATAAAAAATTGTAAAATAAAATTAAATGTGTATTATAAACTGCAGAGGGTGTAGAAACAACTTACGTATAATTGCTGCTAATATTAATCGTGTATCGTGTTCATTAATTTTGAGAATTTAGAGTTTCATACACCTCTAAGCAACAATTCAAACTATTCATCATAATAAGCCTTGGCCATACATATTTTAGTCTATAACTTTGCAAATCTTAAACATGGCTGTTCTGTACGTAGCTATTTCGCAATCATATATATTTTATGTTGGGTTTGTCTAGATTTTGAGACATTCACGATTTTATTTATGAGTTTCTCTCCGATTTCTATCTATGCTTCCTTTTTTTCTCTTTACAGGTTCTGGTAAAATCCGCTGTTGCGAGAATTGCATCTCTGTTTCTCATTTCGTTATTGTATTTGTCCCTTATCATGTTCATTTGTTGTCTTCGAAGGTTTAACGTTATGCTTTTTATATGTTAGTTTTTATCAATCACTTTTTCTCTCTTTGTTTCTAGTTGCCTTTTTTATCGATTTTTTATAGATTGTTTTGTTTTTTGTATACTGTTTTGTTTAACTTAATTTCGCAGTTTTCATCTATCTTCAACCATTTTCATGTTTTTGCCCTCCGTTTTTCTTTTTTACTTCTTTTTTTTGGTAATATTAGCCCGATTTCTAGCATAGCTGTTTTCAGTTAGTTGATATAATTTATATTTTTGTTTTCCAGATTTTCTAAATTATCTATCTTATCGGATCAGTTTTAATTTAGAATATAAAGAGTTTTCCAAATAATGTGTTTAGTATGGAAAGCTCGGAAAATCCAGGCATGGTTTGGTTGAAATAGTTAAAATACATTTCGTTTGTCTTCAGCAACGGTTATAAATAACCAGAGTTAACATATACACTGTGTCTATAAAGTAACTTCCCTTCCCCGCCGCAACTAACTTTTGAACGACTTGATACTACAAAATTTGGTGTGCTTAAATAGGAAATTAAATACTAGTCTTTAGCCCATAATTATATTTTGTATCATTCAAAATCGCGTTCTGCGCTGATCGTAGAGTTGCTAAGAAAAATATTCAGCCATAACAAAATGACAAATGTTTGAAGATAAAGATATTTATTTAAAAAAACTAAAAATTAAAATAAACAGAAATTAAATTAAGTGTTCGAAATGTTCACCATTCACTTCTTGGCACATGAAAAGTTATGAAATTCCTGCCTTACATTTTCATAAGTTTCTGGAGCGATATTTCTGCAAACTTGTGTAATGCGTTGCTCCAGTTCTTCAATTGTTTCTGGACGGGTTCTGTACACTTTCGATTTCAGATATCTCCCTAGAAAAACACTTAAGAAAGTTAAATCTGTTGAGCGAGCCGGCTATTCTACAGGCCCCTGCCTACCAATCCATCTTCCAGGAAAATGTCCGTTGAGAAAGTCAGAAACAGGCGGCGCACCGTCTTGTTGGAACATAACGTTTTCAATATTATTTCCAGCCACATGAGATATTTCTGGGAAAATTTTGTCCTGCAAATGAAAAAGTGGACTACTGGATCAAAAAATCAAAGCAATTTTGAATTGAGTGAGTCCATTTGTTTAAAATCCGCCATTTTGTTATGGCTCAATATTATTTTTTGAAACTTTAGGATCAGACGCAGAACTAAAAAACCTTTCAAATGAGGGGTCACTCGACCCCTTTTTCTATTAAAAAAATTTTTAAATGGCTCCCAGCCGCCTTTGTGAATGATATAAAATTTTATTATGGGCTAAAACATAATATTTAATTTCTCATTAAAGCACACCAAATATTGTGGTAAAATATCAAGGCGTTCAAAAGTTAGATGGGGAAGGGGCTACTTTATAGACAGACGGCATAACATATAATTATTGTGTTACTAAATAAAAATATTGAAATTTCTGAATTTGGGTTTTGAAATTGGGTTGTTTGAAATAATGGTAAAAAATATATCGATGGTTTCAAAATACTTTAATACTTTAATATTTCACATGCACTAAGAGATTCAAGAACCACTGCGTTACATATAAAGTATGTTAGAAAAAAATTGTAGATTTTAAATTGTAATTGTCCGAACTCTGAATTGATAATAGCATGTCCATTGACACGTCGTCGCTGGTACATAAAACGTTCAACTATAGTCGCACACGTGGCAGAAAACAACTACAAAGCAAGATTGTAAAATTATAATTATAAAATCTGCAACTTTTTAATTTTTCTTAATTTTCAAAAATTTACCATCTCTTTTATTCAATTTTAAAAAATATTTTAGCGTGCGATAATCACCGACGAAATACGATAATTTTCGAGCCACTAAACGATTTCTTTAATACAGAAGGTTGGCAACACTAGTGCAATGGGCTAAAGCGGGCAAAACTATTTTAAAATATAGTTCATGCTCCACGATATAAATAAAGATTGCTTGTGTTAGACCAAAACATTCAAGTTTACTGCCATGATCCGGTATGGTCTAGTGGCTAGGATACCTGGCTTTCACCCAGGAGGCTCGGGTTCGATTCCCGGTACCGGAATCAATTTTTTAAAATCGACGTTTTCTGGTATTTCCAAAAATCAATTAACTTAATTTGGTAAAATTAAGTATAGGCGACATTGGTTATCCATAAGGTTATCTCTGTAATATCTGCCGCAACCGCAACTCTCGCTGATTATCTTTTAACATTTATTAATAATTTTTATATTGCCCTCTTTACGCTAATTCTTTAAATATCATTTCATGATTTTCGAAGCATAGCTAAAACTTGTCTTAGAATTCATTATATTATTTTATGTTAAGTTTTTTTAACTGACTAAATAGTGGCAGATAAATATTTTAAAGTTATTAAACAAATGAAATTATTACTTGAAATTTTTAGTAACGTTAACTTAGTCAACAGAATATTAAATACAAGATTTCGTACAATATTTGTACTCTGTTAAAATATCCTCTCAAAGTTGAATTGCAACTAACAGGATTATTTTGTCGTGGTGCATTATGATACGAATTATTTTTGTTCCTACATGCAATTAACTAAAAAATCATTATAGGCAGCGAGTAGCATTTGCCTACTTGGAAACGAGTTTAACCCATGGAATGTACACAGTGGGTGTATTTCTTGAAACTTATACATATGTAAATAGTATTGGATGCTGCATGCGATTTTTAAATATGCAAAATCCATGCATACGATAATCAGAAAATGTGATAGAATTTTACCATAAAGAATTTTTAAGATAGCTTTTACTACCTACCTTTTATCGACAAAATACTAAATGTCAATACTTTGGTTGCAATTGGGGGCATTGAATGTCTGCTTTTACTCCAGATTTAGAGACAAAACTTTACTGTGGTAAAAGAGTGTTAACGATTTATATAGCAACTAAAAGTTTTTGGTAAGTTTACGTGCTGCAATGTCCGACCACAATGTCCAAAACCGTAATGTTGAAAGTAAGAAATCAAATCATGTATTATACTGGCAATAACATTTAACAACGTTGTAATTTCATTAGAATCAAAGTCTCTACAGCATGTTATCACATTACACGCTTGTCTTAATATCCATGAAATAAGAGCAAAACACATTTTTTTGTAGCAGCGTTCTTGAGGTAGAGGACACGCTTACCAACGCGACGATGCCGTGTTCAATTCCAGTAAAATATCTTTTTTAAGGTATATTTTATCGCTGATTATTTTATTCATTTATATTCTGCCGACATATTAATTAAATACAAAGTAATCAAAGTATATATTTTTAATTATTTAAAAATATTCGTTAACAATTCAATTGGAATTCTTTTACACGTGTTGGCGGTGTAGTAGTTGTTAGTAGTTTACAAAAATACTGCAATCATTCCGAATTTAATGGAAATGTTGTGAGAACATAATTTTATGGGAATTGAACCCAGGATTTTCGCATCGGTGAGCAAGTGCTCTTCTTCATCACCAATTTCACTAAACATGTGAAATGTTTTTATTTCATAGATATTAAGGTAAGCATGTAATGTGATAAAATTCTGTAACTAACCTGCAACACTGTTAAAATGCTATGGCCCGTCCTGCGTGAAACATACTGTAAACATATATTTAATAGTCGCATAGATAAATTTTGAAATGAAGAAGGAATAACAAATAAGTGAATGTAATAATGTCGAATAGCAAAAACCAAACTGTTAAAAGCAGTGACGGCGATTACAATGCACTTTTTAAAACGAAACTGTCGTTTCTTCAAATTATACGCCACGTTTCACAATTTTAAGCAGGTATTAGAAACAGAAAATTGCAAAAAAGCTAATTTTTCCATTTCGCATTACTTGCATTCTAAAGTGGTATATGTCGTTAGACATTCGAAAAGTTTGTCATTCGATATTTTTCTGTTCGAAATTATTTAGATTCTTCATTTTTGCATTCCGTATTATTGCTTGGGCATTTTGCTTTCGACATTGTGGCTGCTGCTAACTCCTGCTGCTACAGGCAATACAATAAATAACATTACAAAATATTCACGAACGGTTTACAAATATCGTGATATAACATCTACATTTTACACATCAAAACATTTTACCTCTTATCTAAGAAAATTTACATTACGTACAATTTCCTAAATAGAGCATAACCTCCATGCGTTCGTGAAAGGTTGGTGTTTCACACATATTTAGCTTATTAATTGCTTTTAACCTTCCTATTTGAGAGTCAAACTAATGCAACGGTTGATTTGTGGCTTACTTGGCTGTATAATTATACCTAAACCAGATACATAGTAACAAAAGTTTATTATCTATAACTATGGGAAACGACAACAGTAAGTAATTACATCGAAACAAAAGTTTTGTGAATTGAATGCTTTACTAGTTTTCGTTGTACGCAGAAACGGAATTTTCACACACCTTGTTTCGTATGTTAAAGACAAAATTTTATTTTGTTGGGGTTTATAAATAATAAACGAAGACAATTGCAAGCAAATTTTATTCATTTCACATTGTAATTCAAATGGCTATGTAAAACACATGACAGCTCAATAAATTTAATGCAATTACAATTTTCAAGGAAAATAGCTTTGTATTTAAATGATTCGCTTGGACAGAACCGTCTTCAAAAGTTCACATATTTTGAAACGATTAAATGTTAATTTAGATCGTGCATGCGTAATTAGCAGCTTCAAAATCCTTCAAATACTAATTTTCATGCACATCGGATAACGTTGTGGAATAACTCCGCCAGATTGAATCCGCTTTTTTGAGCTTATAGTTTAGATCCAGGATTCGCCAGGAGCAGCCGCAAAACTTTTCTAATACCAAGTTTTATGCAAACCGGATAACGTTTTAAAGCTAATCTAAAAAAAATAAGAATCGTCTATAAAATGTATCGAATGCTTGAAGATTTGCCTATAAGCAATCTCTTTTCCTAAGATTTGAGAACATCAACAAATTCAAATTCACCACATTTATTTTTAACGTTGCACTGATATTTTTCGGTTTAGAAAATCTATAAAAACTAACTTCCGCACTAATTTCCATTTTTTTCCTTCTTACTGTGATAACCGTACACACCAGAATGAATCACAATTTTAGCTTTACCTCCCATAACTGAAATACTTAATTATATTCCTTCTAAATTGTTTTAATTACATTAACACTTTCAAATGTGTTACTACCTATGTCAGCCATACTAAAGTATAAATTATTTCCGCTAGGCGTCGTCGCATGGTTAAAATTTGTTCCTTGTAGTGGTCTGTTTTTGGAACTACCTTATCTACCAGGCTTTACTGCAATATAAAGGTTTGTAGTAGTTGCCTGTTTCTAGAACCACCTTATTAGATCTATCTACCAAGCTATAGTGCATTGTATAGACGCTATTCGTTTGGTTTTGACCGGCGGCGGCGCTTGTTTTTGTTATTTTTAAAATTTGCCAGAAGCTTGAACATTGCGTCTTTTAAGCTCTCTTGGTTATTAAACAATACTCGCGTCATACCATAACATAACATTAAACATATTTTTATCTGAGATTGTATTACCTATATCGGTAAAATATCGTTTATTCCTTTCTTCGTAAACACGTACAGCCTACTGCGCGGTCAAGTGCGTACGTACGCTGGACGCTTGAACAGATGGTTCTGGGGAATAATAGCAGCATGTCTGTTACATGATTTTCATTACGCACGATCGCGTGTTGCACCTGCCGGCAGAGAAGTTTCACTTCAAGAATCCATTCGTGAATCCCGACTTAACCCGCCTATTAACACTCTTCCTTGTCGCACTCATAAATTGCCCATGTTTCCCGTAAAATCAGTCTGTATAAATAACTTTTCATACGCTGTATACAGAAATATAGAAAAGCGGATCTGTGTATTAAACAAATGTATGCATCCTTGCTGTTTTTTAAGAAGCGAATTTTCGTTAATAAATTCGCGTTCGACCTTTCAACTGCAACCTATAATTTTACACTTCAAGGTGTCTTCATAGTCATATAGTTTGCGAAATTAAAAAAAGTTATAGTAAAACGTTTAGTTTATTTGTACTACGTTTGTTTATCTTTCAAATTATTTCTGTTATTTGCATATCTTGTAATCTACTGTCACTATCTTTTAAACATAATTCAATTTATTATCTACTACTGTTAGTTGAAATTAAAGCTATTACTTAAGTATTACCAAAATTTTCTAATTATTCTCAAAAAAAAGTAAAAGCTATTGGTGCCATTTCAATGAACATGAAAACGTATCAAAAAAAAATTTGTAAAAGAACAAAAATAAATGCCAAGAAAGTGAATAACCAACGAAAAAGTAATGAAATCGAAACCAATACCACGCAGTAGTACCATTAGTGGTACCAGTAGGTATTGCACTGACGCGTAAATTATATTGTTTCAATTTCCCTTTCCTTATTGGTTATATTTCCATTACGGCCATTAATTTCTCAAACAAATCGTAACAGAAATATTGTGTGACGCAACGAAATAGTAAAATGAAAATTCGCCTGTAATTATTATCAACTGCAATAGTAACATTAATATTCAAGGTATAAACGTTTCATTGTGAAATAAGTATTGTAATATTACTGTAACGTTCCATATACGAATCGTTACGGAAATATGTCCAGGAAGTCTATTCAAGCAACAAGTTCGTTGCACCACATACTACACCTACCTTTCTGTTACCCTGTGTACGATGTTTATTATTTATTTATGTTATATGGGTAGCATTAAACGAATTTGTATCACTTTAATACCCCGCAATTATAACTTTTAATAAGTAAACATTTTATGACTGTTAGGTGTATTAATGCTTGTTAGAAATTCAATTAAAGTGTTTCCGCTTATGCATAACTCTCGCATTAATTTGGGTAATTATATTGCATTTTGATTTAGTGTCCATAAAAGCAATGCATAACTTTTTCCTGAATATGTTTATAATTGGAACATAAAATTGCACCGGATTTCACTAATGTTATTCCGTTATAAGCAAAAAGTTTCAAAAATACAAACTAGGTTATATTTCCTTATTTAAGGCAAACTTTTACAACGCAGAAAAATATGGAATACAAATACTTGTACTTGTACAAGTGTGCTATGAAAATTAGAAAAAATAATTTTTGTGTGCCGTCCTGTATCAACTGTGATGCTACTACATCCAGTTTCGAACTCAGTTTTCTATATAGTTTTCATGAATACCCAGCAACAGCTTCTGAACAGATGGTACCTAAAGCCTGTGGTCCAATTCTCCGATGATTTTTGCAAACAACTACGCAGCATACCTTTTAATTATATTTTACACCTAAGAATAGTATACAGTGAATTCCAAATTAAGCGGAACATGGCCGATTAACATGGCAAAAATGGAAAAGCTCTATTTTATGTCCCTAGAAGAATTTACTTCTTTTCAGTAGCCTTAAATAAAAAGATAACACACACAAGCCAGTAGTAGACTGTTACAACTAGTGGCAAAATCAATTTGCAGATGTCTTCGTAGCGCCGCGCTAGACATTTGTTTCGTAAGTGAGACGTTATGAATTCAAACCTTGATAAAGTCTACTTTTTGTTTTAATTACTGTGAAAGGATAATTAGGTTTATATTATTTTAAAGTTAACGGTAAACTTTTTACAGCTGAAGAAAATAAGTAAACACATAAAGCCTTAAAACTGCACTGTTATTTTACAAAATAAGTAAACATTTAGTTTGAGTCCTTACTCTAAAATGTTTTAATTCTACCTAACTAGCTGCAAAAAGTTTATTATTATTATTTTACGTTTTATTTGATTAATTTTGTTGTTAGTGTAGCATTAAAAATAATAATTATGCATTTTATATAAAATAACTACCAAGACATCTGCAAACGATTTTGCTCCAGTTATATCAGTGCACTACTGGCTTGACTATTATTAAATAACTTATTTAAAGCATTATTTCTAATGAGTTTTCAAATAAATTGCCATCAAGTGGTGTAATAGTTACTTATGTTACTAGTGGGATAAAGACGTCATTATAATACGAGTTTGAAAGTTGCACGGCGAGGTCGTTGACCGAGTCGTGTAACCGATTATCCCACGCGTGACATTCTAAATTTTATCTGCGACTGCTCAAAATTTGTTAAAAATCGAGTTAAAAATGTCAAGTCACTTTTATAATACTTTTATTTTAAAACCAAAGGAACGAGATAGATTTGATTTGTTCAATACTATGGCAACCAGCCAGTTTTCTTATAAACAAAGCTTTAATTTCGTTTGTGTAAATAAAATGAGTTAGGTAATGAATCCATTATCCCACTAGTGAGATAATGAACATCATTGCCTAACGCAAATTAATGACATAATAAGTTTTTATCTAAGCAGACTCAGATAAAAATATTATCTCTTTATTTAGAGTTATTTAGAGAATAACATTCTTCTAACGACATAAAATAGAGTTTTTCCACTTTTACCATGTTAATCTGCCATGTTCCACTTGATTTGGAATTTACTGTATATTAATATTTATAAGCGGCCGTAGCTCAGTGGTAAGAGCGCGGGCTACCAATGCAGCGGATTCGGGTTTGATCCCCGGCTCGGTCGTTCTCCCTCGCAAGGCAACGGGAAACCAGCGAGATGGATTTTTCTCCAGGAAAACCTCTCTGGAGAAGAAGTGCATGCACTTTATGTGGTTCGGAGCCCACTTTAAACTGTAGGCCCCTATATCTGTCTGTGCAAATGATCTATCGCCGCGCACCAAACACAGACATAGGAGAGGAGTAGCCAACGCCCTAAATGCGGTATGGCACTATAAGAAGAAGAATCTTCATAAACACTGAATGGCGAAACACCGTCTAAGTTATTGACATATGACAAAACTGACATTGACCTTCTAGAAAATGGCATCTGGCTTCACTTCTTATAGTTTAATCTAACTGTTTAGTAATTTCTGACATGTGTTTGCTTCTATACATCACTCTTGTTCGGACATCCATTAATGGACACCCGGCCCATTAACGTAAATATGTGTTATTGTTGAGTTGTTGACATACCTAACTGACCTGTTTTTAATATTTTGTTAAAATAGTGCAACTATCAACGACCTCACAATCACAATCGTTAGTGTTTCCGTAAAAGTCGATCTTAATACTATTCATCTAGGTATGATTAATAGTATTGAGGTTTGTTTTCTCAAATTAGGTCACCTTTAATTCAGAATACTTTTCGTTCATGCAATTTGTTATGATAATTTTGGCAAGGTGAGCACTTGTACTTGAGAGATGGTTATTGCATCATTAGTCATCTCCCTCTCGGTATCGCCTTGTCGTAATTGTCGGTAAAATTGGATGCACTTATTATTTTGGAAAACGTTGTTTCTTAACCATTTTTGTTTAAATTATCGTTAAATTAATGTCGCATTTATCTTAAATTTACATCAATTTTTGAACAAATTATCTTTGGTCAAATCGTAATTGGGTTTTAAAATCATAATTTATTCAAGCGGTAACATTCTTAAAAACATTTTTTTAATATAGTTTGTATAATACAGAAATACACTGACGAATTATGTTGCAAGCGCCACCTTCAAGATAATCTTTATATATTGATTTTTTTTACTAAGTTGTTAATAAACGCAAGTGTAACATATTTTTCCCAAAATCGATTTTTCGTTTCTTTTCAATACAAAAGAGTTTAATTTTCATATTTGTAATTTTGAAGCATAGTTCGTCTTTTAAATTAAAAATTTTTAATGTAAAGGTATGTTATTAAACTTAAGTATTTACAGGATTTCTAAAGTTAGATAAAACCTCGTTTTTAAGCATTAAAGCATTTTAAACAACGTTTCTAGCAATCTTTCCACTAACGTTGTCGATGTTTAATATTTTCACTTAATTGTAGACCGGTCTCTAAACTTGTAGTGTTAACAATTTTTGTTGCAACCGGAAGAACAACCGTTTTAAGCTATCAGAACCTGTGGGCTACACCTCCCGTTTTTTTGTAACTTCACACCGAATGTTTCCTCCGCTAACTCAGTCTCGGGAATGACAGCGGCTCCCGGAAAAAAATTGTGAAAACATCGAAAAATAGCCCGGAAAGAAACCAAACAAGGGGTGAAAAAACAAGCCCGGAAAGAAATTTTAACAAAGAAAAAGCATGGTAAAATCTACAGGAAAATCAGTCCCCCGAACCAATTTCTATAATAGCCCAAGAAACAATTAAAAGAAACGGGAAAGCACTTTTCCTTTTTTCCAGGGAGTGCCTTAACGAAGATTTCCAAACAGTTTTTGGAAATAATAAATACGCACTAAAGATATCTTGCTGGATATTTACATATATTTGCCAAATTAAATTCGCCCTTATTTATATAAATCGATCAGCTAAAAAAACTCGTATCTTTTTCAGGGAAACCTATTTCTTAATTATGCAATGATCCACCAGCACGAAAATACACGCACTTTTGTTTAGGGGATGTTTCTTTTGAGGGTTGTTTCCCCTAGGAAATTATTTTACCGTATTTGTTTGTTTTATTCACCAATGTATATTATTCAGGAATGTTTTCACCGTGAACCGTAAATGACCCCCACATAAAAAGTTTTTTTTTTGTCGCATGCTATTTATTAGTGTAACCGCATTTCGACAAAGCATTAATGTCTGGTCTAACTCCCCGATAATAAGATTGTTATGTTATTAATGAAATTTAAGTATGATTATTAATATAATAAAGTCACAGCGCGCAGCTTCGTACCCAGCAGGTTATATTACAATAATGCAAAGTAGTAATAGACATCATAGAATCCAGTTTCTGTGAAATGTGAGTTCGGTCCACTGTAAAAAGAAAATAGTCTTTATAATTATGATAGCCTTGTAAATGTCTGCGTTCGAGTGGCGGGAGTCTCCCACCCTAAATCAGAGACAAGGGGAAAGGCTCTAGATTTAATATATAAATAGATAGTAAAGAAATTAAACACACTTGTACGATCATTTGCACGCGCATGTGAAACAAAAACAAGAATCGACTATTAGATTGTTAGAAATATTATAATATTAATTATATCAATGGGAAAATAAGGGTTCTATACATGAAAACATCATGTTTCGAGTTGTAGGAGTAAATAACCGTTGCCGTTGACATGAAATCGGCGTTTTTAACAGATATGCTATCACTAATGTTAATGAACGGCAAATGTTGGGTGCAAATCGTTAATAAAGCTATATTTTGTAGAGACAAATACATCATTTTTGAGTAAATGCCTTAATGTCGAAGTATCTTTGTAGTCAATGATACGGCCGGTCGATCCATTTTCTGAAAAAAAACAATTGTTCGTTCAGAAAATGCCAACATAAATATTTGTAACAAAACGAAACCTCCAAATGGTATTAAAAAAAATAAAGCTTAAAAATGTAAAAAATCTACTTAAATATTTTGTCATTGCACTGAATTTACTAGTGCCACTGTTCTATTTCCAAAATGTTAATGAGAAACGTACCTGCTAAACAACCGCAAGCAACTTTAGATTTTGTATGCAGGACGGGAATCTACGGCCCTAAGGCGCTAAAATGTATTATAACACCCAAGGACTTTTTGTTTACGAAGTTATTGTTGTTAAATGAAGTTTAAATTTACTGCAGTGATTACATCATTTGTTTTCAGAAACGTGACGATTTTTTAAAATATTTATGTAATTTTTACAGCTTTTACCTTATGAACATTAAAATTATACGGTCGTGCATAAACTTTTGCTTGTATTTCGTGCACTAGGCATTTTTACGCATCCACTTTGTTTACTGCAACATTATTGCTTTTTATTTCAAAATTCATAAATTTATTGCAGAGGTCAGAAAATGACGTTCCACAAATGTTGCAGTAGTTTACTTTTGGGCAAAAATTTAATACCTACCTATGATTTTTTTGCGAGAATTTAAAGCCTTGAACACCATTCTTACGTTTCTAACTTTTTATGTAAAAAATACATCAGAAAAGTTTATTGCCACTGTCACTCCCGTACAACGCCATACTGTTGGTATAGACCGTCCAATTTTTATTTTTTATTTTACCTCAAATTTTTTTTATTCTCGAAAATGTCGGGGCAGGACTTTCGAGCGACGCCGTTTGGGCGCTGCTGTTTGGGCGTTAGATTTTTGGGCGACCGCCGTTTGGGCACTGGTATAAAAAACCACATATGTATTGTGAAAAAGTCACTTTAAAATACGATTACGTACTAAGTATACTTTTTAGAATAAAATTAAGTTAACTTGTCAATCATTGTAGTAATATTGTAACATGCAGGAAGATTAGTTTTCGAAGTACACTATGTGCATCCTGCGTGCTACAGTAGGTAGAAAGTTGTTTTAATTTAAGAAAAATTGTTAAATTTGATGCTTTTCGACACTATAAAAATTAATTAGAGCAAATAGAAGATACTGAAAATATCTTTAGATACTGTTCTACCTAATTTAATGAATATTAAATATACGAAACCGGCGCCCAAACGTCCGACGGATAATCGGCGCCCTAACGGCATCGATCAAACTGCGACGTTCAAACGGCGTGGGCCTTATGTCGCGTACCGTTTAAAATTGTGTTACCAAAGAGATAAAATAAGCATATTTAGAACGAAAATCACAATCGAATAATCAAGCAGGTTTTGTATAGTTCGAGCAGGTTAACATAAATTATGCAGGGTGGTCCAACACTTATTACACCCCTATTTAATTCTGAAACGTATTAAGATAGAGAAAAAAATGTCAATAGAAGCATTTTGGCAACAGTTGACCTACTTTTCTGCATACTTGAAAAAATAATTTAACCAATGCCGTAAGCGCTGTGATGCTATAAACATTTTTTAAATAGCAACCTACCAACTGTTTGCGCTTGTGCGATAAAGATTTTTTTCTCTTGTATACCCTCGCATTATAAAATTTTCGAGAGAAACGCGATAATCTTTTGAATATTAGCAGGCTTTAAAAAATTAGTAGGTTGCTATTAAGAAAAATGTCGATCACGTCACACCGCCTACAGCCTTGGTTAAAATGTTTTTTTTTTCTGTGACGGGAAAAAAAGTTTAACATTTTGTCTCTCTTGACAGGTACTAAAGTATCACTTTTTATGAAATTACTTTTTTCCTTTTACCCGGGGAAAAAAGTAATTACTTTTTCCCGGGGAAAAAAGTAATTACTTTTTTCCCGCTACAACAGCTTACTAGTTTAAAAATTCAAATTCCACGTTGACCAATTTTCCGACTTTATTATATATGTTTTTCAATATATTACATTTTTTCCCGTCACAGAAACAAATAGTGTATTATACACAGGAAAAAAGTAGGATTTTAGCTCTCGGTGTGAGTGTCTCCCTCCGCTTCGCGTCGGGAGACAAACAGACACCTCGAGCTAAAATCTATTACTTTTTTCCCTTGTATAATAAATATCTATTTTTTAACAACTGACATTAAAAATGACACTTTTAGTTCAAGTTACCCGGGTTAGAAATTCAATTTTATAAGGTAGCATGTTAAAATTTTTTTTAACACTAGTAAAAAAAAGATTTTTTACACTAGTGGTAATTAGTTTATAATTTATTTATAAATAGTAACATACATATTAGAATTAGAACAATTACTGATATTAATTCCTTGGGAAGTAGTTAACGAATTTCTCGTTGCCATTGCAACATTACTACGACTGCTGCTCCATTTTTACTATTGCAGTATATACGAACTGTTTTACAAAAAAAACGCGAACAAAACATTTCCTTAAGTTTCTAATAAACAATTTTCAACTAACGTGACTACATCACGACAATTTAAAATAAAAACTATGAATTCGTTTTTAAATTAAATATAAACAGTTGTATAAAAATAGTGTACTATATACATGTTAATAGTTATTTAAGTATCAAGGAATGTAAGGACGTAATAACATCCGAGGTAGGCGAATACGAGCTGAGGCGGAGTCGAAGCTTGTCGCCTGCCGAGGATGTTATTAGTCGATACATTCCGTGTTACTTATTAAATTTTTCACGCTACCGGCAATTTAAGTAGGCCTACAGGTAGAAATTTAATCATATTATTAAAAGTTCGTTTTGACAGCTGTCATCGAAATTATTTTTTAAAAGCTCCATTATTCTAAGTTGTCTGTGTTTGTTACCATATCAACGAACAGTTAAACTCAACATTATTTTCCTAGGAATGTAAGTGACACTATTAAGTTCCGTCGTCAAGGGTAACTAGTACACGAATGTTATCAGCCACTTACGATCCCTGTAGCTATGGATGTAAGGCCTACTTACACTGCCGGTAGCGTGAAAAAGTGATTTTATTTTGTTCGTCGGGGTTGCTCAACTCGCTATCGCTCGTTACGCAAAATTCCCCACTTACAAAATAAAATTGCACTTTTAACACTTATATCGTAAATAACTATTTGAATACTGGAATGATGTCGTGATGCAGTCACGTTAATGCAGTGACAATTGAAAATTGTTTATTAGAAACTTCAGAAAACGCTTTGTTTGCGGTTTTTAAAACAGTTCCATTGATACTGCAATAGTAAAAATGGATTGTGATGAAATCGAATTTGTTATTGACGATGGTTCCTCTGCTGATACTGATGCCTGCGCCGTTCCTCGAGACATTGAAGAAGCAGCTGGTAGGGCTACATTGGATCTGTTGCCCAAGAAATCGCGACAGCAGTATGATATTGCATATAACCGATTCATGGAATGGTGCAAACTAAAGAAAGTTGAAGGCAAGTTCAGTGAAAATGTGTTCCTGGCTTTTTGCGAGGAAAAGTCCAAGTTGTGGAAATCGTCGACATTATGGTCTAATTTTTCGATGATAAAAGCTGGTTTTCATATCAAGAACGACGTGGACATAGGAAAATATTATAAGCTAATAGCATTCCTAAAACGAAAAAGTGTAGGATACCGTCCAAAAAAATCGAAGATTCTAACAAGGGAACATATCGATAGATTTGTGAATGAAGGTCCAGATACCAAATACTTAATGGGTAAAAGTTGCAACAATTTTTGGTTTATTTGGAGCATGCTGCCTTGAAGAAATTTGTAAATTAACAGTAGATGACATCGAAGAATTAGAAGACTCATTGTTGGTACATATATCGGATACTAAAACCAACATTCAACGTAGTTTTTGATTGTTGGAAGTTACATTACTTGTTACCGTAAATATTGTGCATTACGTCCACTTTACGTTACTCATCGCCGCTTTTTTATGAAATATTCCAACAATAAATGCACTGTCCAACCAGTGGGAATAAATACCTGTGGTAAGATGCCATATGAGATTGCTGAACTTCTGAAAGTACCAGATGCGAAACTGTTTACTGGCCACTGCTTCCGACGGTCGTAGGCATCTTTGTTAGCACATTCAGGAGCAAATATTACAACAATAAAACGATTTGGGGGATGGAAATCATCAACTGTTGCCGAGGGTACATCCAGGATTCCATTGGAAATAAAGATAAAATTGCACGCAGTATTTTTCCTTCTACTAGCTCCGATTCTTCATCTGCGATTGAAGATTCTTCTGCATTAGCTACACCATCGAGTAGTAACGACACAAGCAGCAGTCGTAGTGTTGTTGTAATGGCAACGAGAAATTCGTTAACTACTTCCCAAGGAATTAATATCAGTAATTGTTCTAATTCTAATGTGTATGTTACTATTCATAAATAAATTATAAACTGATTACCACTAGTGTTAAAAATCTTTTTTACTAGTGTAAAAAATAGTTTGAACATGCTATCTTATAAAATTGAATTTCTAACCCGGGTAACTTGAACTAAAAGTGTCATTTTTAATGTCCGTTGTATAAAAATTTTTTATTAACATTATTCTTCGCTAGCTTGATTCGTTCCCGAATTAAATAGGGACGTAATAACTGTTGGACCACTTCAACTATTTTAAACATCAATGTACCGTATGTTCAAATAAAAAATTCATAAAGGTTGGCCATGAAAAATAAACTTACTGTCTTTGCATGCTTTAAAATTTAATTGTCATCACTGTCAGTGTCACTACAAATGACAAACGTAACCTAAAAATTTTAAGGAACATTGTTTTGTTTGTTTAAATTCGAAAGCATGCAAAGATAGTAATTTTATTTTTCATGATCAACCCTTATGTATTTTTTATTTGAACACAGTACTTACCGTGCTTGATTATTAAGTTAAATGTAATAAAGTTAGCAAAATTGGGTAAAATCTAATCGTAGTCAGTTGTTTAAAAATTGTTCAATGATGACCCCTTCTTTAGCAGCAATGTATAATGGTCCAACAGTATCACCAAAAAGGGCTACAGAATTTGAGCAAAATTACGATTTAAAATCCCGTGCCAAAACACTTTAAATGAAGTCTGAAACCGGAAGTTGATGAAATGCTTATCCATACATATATAAAAGCACAAAGGGTTTTTTCTCCCCTTCCTCCAGCGGCTACCGCTTCACCAATTTGGACCATTTTTTTTTAAATGAAAGGTTTCTATCCACAGATGGAACATGAAACATTTTTATATTTTTATTCTACGTCGATTTTTTAATAATAATTATTTTAATTTATAATATATATGACGGTCGGCTAGACGCGCGTCACTTGGGGCGCCCTCTACAGTAACGTCGCGTGTCATTATTTGAACTAATGCATCACGTGACTTGACATTTCGCCGGTTCTGTCAACGCTGTCTGTCAGTACATTGTGTGTTGGGGTAACACTAGTATTATTTTAATACAAGCCAATTGCCATAGACAAATCGAGCAGTCTGCAATAGGACAGCATAATCATAATATACATCGTAGTGCTAAAAACTAGGATAATATTTTATTCCTCAGTGGATTTCTAAGAAGTTGTGATGTAGTTTAGTTTCTCTTCATTTAAGAAACACTTATAAATTCTTTAAAACTGTCTATTTATCACCTGAACTTTGAACTATTTTGTAATTTGGCATACATATGGTGCTGTAACATATTATTACGGTTTAAATTATATTCAAACATGATAGAATACAAAATTAATACCTTAGTCGTGCCATAACTTTGTCTGTATAGCATTTCATAAAATCAAAGATTATGAAATGATAACAAATCATTGCTTAAACTACAACACAACTAAAAGTATTATTTTCCACTTCATCTATGACTCGAAATTATTAAAATGTGATTTGTAAAAGAAAAAAACACTGAAACTTTAAAATTTTGACTGAATTAACTAAAGCCAAAATTACTGCTGATACATTTTTATATCAGCCGGCTGTGATCGTTTCTTGCGACGTTCTCAAAAACAGACGCAAAAATTATGGATAAGCTTACTGAAACAATTCCAAACTCCGCATATAGAGGGGTCGCTTTAACGCTGTTTAGTAGTTCAAAAAAAACTGAAGTGTAAAATCTTGCTTAAAATCACAATGAATGGCCAGAAATGATGTTATTCAAGAATGCTTCCTTGAAGAATTACTGTCCATCAAAGTAGCAAAAAAAAAACAAAAAATACGCAATTACTTCAGAACGGTTTTGCGTTAAAGCGATTAAACTTGGTAAGATTTTTTAAAACCTATTTCACAGATACTCTGATGCCAACAAAACGTGCTTCTCAATAACTATTGTTTCAATTTTTCTAAAAACAAAACCGCTGCGGGTGGTAAGGGGTGCACCATACCTAAACTGCCATCCTCATTTTGATTTTTTTCAAATTGCATCGACTTATCTCTCGAGTAGATCTAAAAACTCTTGTCACGTTTGATCGCTCTAACTTAAACCGTTCTGAAGTAATTCAAATTTTTCTTATTGTTTTGCAACTTTGATAGGCTGTAACCCTGTAACTATTCAAGAAAGCATTGGCGAATAACATTTTTGAGCAATCATCATGATTTTTATTCACGAACGAAGGTTCAAACAGACACCTATTATTTAACGTTAATCTAATATGAAAAAGAAATCTTATTTTAAACAGTTCAGATCCGCATTAAACATAGTTATCTATATATTAAATCGGGATGCCTTTCGCCTGTTGCAACATTTAGTGGTATGGCGCTCATACTACTACAACCCACACATTTACGAGGCCTTTACATAACGACTATTTTCCTTTGTACAATGGGCCGCTATAATATTTATTATTTTGAGGCTTTCGCGGTTTCTCGATAAGTCAACAGGAAAATTAACTTTAGGGTTAAACCTCGCAAATTTCGAAATGCGTCTGTGTTTTCAAACACCTTTGTGCTCTAGTAATATTAATTTGATACAGCGATCAGTTTTCCGGTGTAGTCTGAACCACAAGAGGAAGAGATGTTATAGATCCCAACCAATTTTAAGCTTAATATTTGGTCTTTTGCGGATCCGAAACCATTTCCCAGGGTTTCTTTAGTCTCTTAAAAACTGCCTTTATGCTGTGCCTTCTAGTAACATGCCCCATCGTATCAGCAAGGCCTTTGCTGCGAAGTAAAAACGCTAGGCCTTCCGAAGGTTCGGATTCCTCCTTAGCCCTGGTATAACCGTGTGTTCTGCTTATGAACAAAGACCGGACGTTAAGTCTCAAAACATCAAACAATTTCGTTAAAATTCAATAAGTTAACAAAAAGAATAGGCGTACTCAAATTCATTAGGTTATACGTGAAACATGTTGCACGATTTTACAAGGTTTCTACAACTACAACTGATTATTTGAGATACATCGTTTTGATTAGTATTACTTTATTGTTGAGCTAAGCCAGAGGACCTGCACTCAAAATTATGTTTAAAATTGCATAAAATTATTTTGTGTAGTACTTTTAAAACCGGTGACCTTTCACATTCTACGGTTCTGAACCCTGTTTTATTTTATTTTACTATTACACAAGCATCAAATGCAGCTGGTGAAATAAATAATGCGTATCTAAACAAGCTCGCATAAGGTCAAACATATAGATGTGTTACTATTCTAAGCCCGTAAATATTAAGTTAAAAATTGCATATGTATAACTATGTATTTAAAGGAATTATGCCAGAATTTATTATTAGTTGATTGCCCCATAATTTAAATATTGACTAAATACTAGACTCAACATCCGGACATTGCATTACTGTACTGGGACTAAAAGTCGGGTCTTTACATATGAGATTCGGACTGATCTGGTTGCAATAGTTTTTAACACAATAGCCTTTTGCATCGGATAGTAATGCGAGTTTGCATTAAAGATACGTGTTGTTTTCTTGCTAATCAATTTATTACACGATTTATATGAATAGGAGAGAATTTCATTTTGGAATTATATGCAAATATTTAACAAGTTTGTTTGCTGCGTATTTATTACCCCCAAAAACCTTTTAAAAAGCTCCGTTAAAGCAGAAAAAAGAGAAAAGTTTAATAAATTTTCTCGCTGTTTTTTAAGAAATTATTGCAGGGTATTTTATAGATTTTTTTCTTGAATCTTTTTTAAGGAGGTTATTTTCTTTCCTAAAATTGTATTCCAGGTCTGTTTTCTCGGGTTTCTATACGGTTTTTTTTGCGGTCTATTCGTTCCGGGTGTAGCGCTAATTCCCGAGACACACGCACCGTATAAAGTTATCAAAAAATAGCGTAAGGCATAGCTCACGAGTTCTGTTAATAATTGTGTAGTAACGGTCATGTTTTCAGTTAAAATATATAGATTGTTATTATTTTAATATTGTTGTTCGTAACTTAATATTCAACACTGAGGTAGCAAAAATTTGCATTTCTTTTTCTCAATATTATTTTGAGAAACAAAATGTTATTTGCTGTACTACAAAAGGTTATGAAAGTGATACTAGGTTACAATCTTAAGCCGTTAAATGTGTTAGAGGTTAAAATTAATTGAGGTTTTGGTTAATAGTTGATAGTTAATAAAGCAGTAGGTCAAATATTCACTGCCATGAGTAGCTCCTGTTGTGCTGAAATGGCGTAATCTAAAATTTTTTTAAAATTATTAAACTTTAGGAAAACATTTGCCTTATGTATTATTTTCATAGTGTAAATACGCACAGAAACATTACCCTAAACTAGCAATTATTAAACGGTGAAGACGTATTCTTTCTGCTTTCACTGAACTTTATTATGAAATCAGAGCAAATACTTCCTACAAGTAGAACGAATAGGAAGCGTTTTGCTTATAAATGCGTAAAAAACAATGTAATCTGATGAAAAAGTCTACATACCTAATTATATTTAAAAAAGAGAATGTTTTACGCTGAAAAGGGGTTTCCAGTGACAGTTTAAAGAATCATTGTTGAACGAAGATATTTAGAAAATGTTTATCAGTTTTTATTGATATCCCGCCAACTTATTATTATTTCATATTAAAAGCTGTTGGTATTCAAATTCTTTCAATAGAGCGTGTTAATGAGGATGCTAGAAATTTCTTTCTTTCTTCATTTTGTGTTTTTCTTTATTTCTTATTTAGTTAGTTAACTTGATATTTTAAGAAAGTAATAAAATAGCGGTAGTAAAAAATTAACATATAAACCAACTGTTGTTCATGTGACAAAAATCCATTATTAGTAGGATTGACATGTATATAACGTGTGATAAAACTTTCCTTATGTCGTAAACCTAAGTATATACAGAACACGTGCCTCAATAGGAGTATGTACGACCCTCGTCAAACACCGAAAGTAAAAGTTGTATATTACTTCATTATCACCTTGCCTTGTTTGTAAATGGAATTTGAACAACAAACATTATATTAGTTGAAAAAAATATTTCTATAACAATAACTGTTAATAAGGAATTTAAATTGAGTAGTAAATATTCAACTATTAAAAAATAATAGTTTATTATTAAAATAAAACACTTGGTAATTGTTTCACAATTTGTGAAACAATTACCAAGTGTTTCATTTTATTAATAAACTATTAATTTTTAATAGTTGAATACTTATTAATAATGTTTCACCATGTGCCACACAATCAATACAAAATATTAAATTGAGTAGGTAAATATGAAGCTGCCATATGCCATATGTGTTATTGTTCAGAATTTTGTCTCTTAGTTTTATTTACAAATTTATATCAAAATAGGACGTTAAAAAACTTTTGAATAAATTATTTTTCAAATTGGTTTTTATCAAGTCACGGATATAAATGCACAAAAAAAGTCAAAATATGCGTACATATAATATGCACCAAAAATATACAAAATATGCACCATTATACGCAACATATGCAGCATTTTATGCACAATATAAAAGCATTGTATACAAAATTTGTAAGTGAAATCTGTAAACAAAAGATTTTTTAAATTTTTTAAATAAAAAAGCGCATGTTACCATACAGTATTCCACTTAAAATTATTATTTAATAAAAACAATGTTTATATTTTATAGCATTATAGCAATAAATTACAATATGTTTTTTCAATATTTTCAACATGAAACGACTGTCTTTTATCAGACAGTATGTTTTTATAAGCGGAGAAGCTCTTTTCAACGTCAACTGAAGTGGGTGACGCGTTTTCTAAATCAGTAATAGTGTCCAGGACTAGTTGCATGCCACTATTCACTAAAGTTGCCAGTTAGAACCTCATTCACCCTCACAAAAGTTTTAAGACATTCGTTTTTAGTTTCTGCAATACAGTTTTTCCAATAATGCGTTTAACTTGGTGAATTGATTTTTTAAACGTTTTTATAAGTTCTACTGAATCGGATAGCAAGACTTCTTTCTTTTGTAAATAATTGAGTGTTGTACTGGCAAAACTATAATTGAGTTTAATAAATGCTAGCTAATTATTTTGCAAGTTGAGGTTTGTTAATTAGAGTTTTTGGATCTATAATACAACTGAAAGAGTATTCACAATTTAAAATAAATTGTTTAATTTTTTACTTTCCTATACTTTCAGTATAGGGAAGTATTGATTTCATGCAAATTTTCAAAATCGAGATTTTGACGGAAATACATGTTTTGGGCTTCCAGGATCCTAAAAAAGTGGTTTTTAAAAAATGTCTGTCTGTGGGTGTGTGTGTGGGTGGGTGTGTGTGTGGGTAACGCTCATATCTCCGGAACGGCTGGACCGATTTCGATGTGCTTTGGAATGAGGAGGTATATCAAAAATTCATCGATAAAATAAGCTTTTAAAAAGAATCCGAAACCGGAAGCGGAAGTTAGACATGTTTTTTTGGTAGCATTTTTTTCAGAAACGGAATTTTGGAAATTGGAATAGTGAAAATTATAGAAGGCCTTAGAACAAATCAAACGTTTTTTTACCGAACTCTCTAGCTTCAACATGACGGCCGCTACGAATTTTTGAAAATTTCGACTTTAACGCCCATTTACTCAAAAACCAGTTATCTGATTGGAATCAACTACATCTTATTTGGTAGCCCTTTAAGGGTACTATACCATGAAATATCATTAATTTTGAAAATCGAAAAACGATCTCAATGGCACCACTCCAAAATTTTTGAAATTTTCAAAAAAAAAGATCTCAAAAACTGCCCACACGTTTTTGTTTAAACTTTTTAAGCTGATAGAGCTAAGAATCTTCTACAATTTATTTTTTTGCGCATTGCTATAATTTCACTGTGACGCCCTCTGTGAATTTTTGAAAATTGATAATTGGTACCCTTTTATTTATTTAACGGGGGGCAATAAAATATTTCTGTTAAAGCAATATAGCTCATCATTGATAGCAAAATCCGAATATCATAATATTTTTTTGATAATTTAATATTTAGGGGGGCTACTATTCCCCCTCCCCCCAAATTTGTTTGATAAAAAGTTAAAAATTTGGTTTCTTGTTTTGGTTGCTCTAGGAGAATCTTTTTACAAAAAATCAAAAAATCGAATTTTTTGCCCCTTAATAATCTTTTTGTCCTTAGAAGAATTTCACATACTTTCTACAGCAGTTGTATTCTTGTGTACTAGTCGTTTAATGTTCAGTGTAGGCTAACTTTTTTATTTTAATAGATAGACTCGCAAACCCAAAAGCAAAGTTGTAGGGCAAATTCTTCTCGATTGTATTTAAGAAAAAAACTTGAGTTTGCAATTTTAATATGGCGGCCACGGTAACAAATAACTTTTTTTTTTAATGGAAACGTGGCATTTTGGCTTTAAAATCAGAAAGGTTTTGAAATTCTAAATACAAATTAATAAGAGTATTTTCTTGCTAAAAATAATACTTCTCGAGTTATTAATACATTTTCAAACATCAACACGCTTCCTTACTCGTGCCGCCGGTTCATTTCAGTTCGGTTGTTTTACATGTACTCAGTTGCGGAGCCAGCGTGGTAATGGTACGTTTAAGTTACGCTCTTCAGGCTTGAAGTTTTTATAAACGCTGTTTACTTTTACTAGCCGGGTCTAGACAGGTGTACATTAAAAGTGTTGGAAAATATAAAACAATGTTAATTTATAAGTATAGGAAAGTCCAGGCGAAGTGTTTCGCTCATTTTTCGAAATTATTATAATGAAGAGCAGCATTCAACCACGTACCCTATCTGGTAAGCACTGGTTTGGGAGGCAGTGGAATATTTTGCTATTTTTTTTAATTATTCACTATTAGGGGCGCTTTTAGAAATATTTTTTTTATATTAAATCGTTTATAATAGAAAATTAATTTCAAATTTCTCCTGCAGCTCTATTTACATCATTTTCATTTTAATTTACTTTTGGATAAAAAATATTTAAATTTCGCTCTGCTTTTATCATACATGGCGCAGCATCAGATAGCATTCATATTATTTTTCTGTAGGAACTGTATCCGGCTGAAAATGCTTTGTGAGACCTTCATTTACGATACTAGAAATAGTGACACTGTTAGTTTTATCTAGTTTTTTCGTGCTAATAAGGTAAGATGTACTGGGAATGTCAACTTTTAAAACCCTTTTAACTCAATTTGCTATATAACGTCCACATTTATCCTAAGTTTCGTCAACAAAAAAGTAAATATAGTTAGTTTCTATAATTTCGCAAATTTTACGTGTTGTTGATACAATTTTTCGTAAGAGTGCTTTCATTCTGAACATATTTACTAGCATATTTTTCTAAAAATAACTTAAAATTATTATTGCTTAATTTTGTTAGTGCTATGTTAGCACTCACTAAAGCACTGTATAAATCGAAATTAAGTTTTTCTTTTTCGTTTAATTTAGAAACTCCAGCAATGGACTTGCGGATCGGCATTTTTAGGATACGAGGTTTTTATGTTTATGTTGATACGCTTAAAATCTAGAACGATAAAAATTCATTATTTCTTCGGACCTGCATGCATATTCAATAAACTTGAACATTGTAAAAAGTCAAAGATTGCTTACCGTCTTGCTGTAGACTTTGCAAAATATTTTATTTTCTTGTAGCACCAGTTCCGGATAACTTTTTATCCATAATAAAGGCAAGCTGATGTCTTTTCGCACTTTTTTTGTATAAACAGAAACACACACAAAGCGAGCCACTATTTTGCTATTTCTTACGAGGTGCTAGGCACGAATACCAGAATGACTCTAATTTCTGCTACTTTCAAGAAGTAACGCAATTGCATAATTCTTAGAAATGATTGTAAAAATTCCAAAACTTGAAAATAACGTTCTACCTGGTATAATCCGGAACATCCGCTGAAGGATACTAGTAACAGCACGCACTTATTGAAAATCCCATTTTCTCCATTTTTAAATTTTAAAATTTAACTTTTTTTTTCGATCATAAAGAAATATATCTGAACATGCATTTATCATAAAAATATGCTCCAAAATCCCAAACTATGCAAATTAAAACTGGTGCCATTTAATTGCATTTTATTAGATATGGATACAAACAGAAGCATTTTATTGACATATCAAAACTATCAAGTATGCATTTTCATAAAATCCGTGCATTGGTCCACATCCTTATTTTATATTATGTCAAATATTTTATTTTTTGTTCTGGAAAATAATAACACGAGTTTTGTTAGTTCCTAAGATAGTTCATCTGTAATTTTATTTTAAAAAATACACAAATTTGAATAGGTACACTAAATAAATATTTAAATACATATGCACCTTTCTTTACGTCCTAAAATAGGAAATTTAGAAAATTTAGAAAAATATAAACCTGAAAATTTTCAATTACTATGTAGTAATACTATAAATGAGACTGGCAAAAACTGTTTTAAAACAGATAAACGAAAGTAGAATGCAATTTATATCATTAACAAATTTAGCTATTGGAATATGTTACTATGAATTAATGTTATTAAATTAACGAACAAGCATAGGCACTGATAATAATTTAAATATTAAAATCTAAAAATAACCTTGTAGCATATAGCTACTGATGCTAACATAATTTAATATTAATTTTACATTAATCACCGTTTTTCCACATTAAACAAACATTATTAATAAACAAAAATTTGTAAACAGGAAGAGTAAAGTGTAACCTAATATATTACGTGGTTTATAAATTATTCTATTTGCAAAAAAATCACCATGAATTCTGCGACCTTGTGAAACTTTTTTCTGTAGCTAGCTGAAATGTACAATAACACGCAGATTAAGATTTAAATAAAAACGGAAACTTTAAATGCATGCTTCTAATGGACTAGACACATGCTAAATTGTTTGTTTAAAATTACACGATGACGGGTGTTTGGTTTTTTAAAAAATTGACTGCAACAAAAACAACTTGGTAACCTTTAAGATTCTCAAAAAAAGTGCAATAAAACGAGCAATCCCATAGTTGTAGAAAAGCAGCTAACCTTGCGGCTCTAAAATTTACACAAAATGTTTACAAGTCTCCAGAAAATTCGATGAACATTTACATACCTATATGCGAATCCGTTAACTCTTTTTATGACAGCCAATTTTTGGAGATCTATTTTCACATTTCACGGTCATGCTTTTCAGATGTAATAAATTTGTAGTCGCACCTTAACTACAGTAATTTGATAGTAACATTTGTATATAAACGTCTTGTATTGCAAACTGAGTTGCCTAAGGAATAATTGTTTATTTATATTTTCCTTGAACCAAATCGTGATGAAAATGCACAGATAGAAAAGTAATAGAAGTGCAATAAGCTTGCAAGTAACATTTGCAAATAAGTTACAGGATGATCATGCATTCACGACACTCACGAAATGCTTGTTCTTGGACGTCTGCCCACCTCTTGGATTGCAACACGTACACCTTCTACTAACAATGTAGACGCGGTTTTATTAAACGGATATATTGATATTCATTAAAAAACGAAAGGCATAGATAATAATAGCATACTTACCATAGATAAAATGTTCTTACTTTAGTAACTAAAGATCAAAACTTATTTCAGAATTTGATTGATACCTTTTTTCTTAAAACCTACCATTATAATAGAAAAATTCTTGTTTCTTAGCACGTAAGAGGTTCCTGTAAAATAAGCAATGGAACACCCTACATGTAGTGAAATGGGAGACAAAATATTTGAAACATTTTTATTAATTTCAATATCTTTATTTATTTCTGCAATTTTGGACACTGAATTTTCTCAGAATTTTGAAATATTAAACACGCGTAAGAATATAATTTTTTTAGATTATTGGATAGCTTCGACAACTTACTAGAAACTTTGACCATTATTTAAAAATAGTAGCAAAATTTGATAGTAATCAAGAAACAAATGCCTAAAATTGGTACTGAACGCTGGTTTCTTTTTGGTATCGATAAAAGAGGTTAATTGTGGTGTAAAATAATTTTCCAAATTATAATTTCCACAAGAAACAGTGCTTACGTCTTTCAAACTTACCGAAAATTACGTTTTACTAACATTTCCCGATATCTTAAAACATCAAAATTGAATGCTTTAACTTTTACCAATAATTTATTAACTACTCTTACCTGTATGTTACATCCCTAACCATCTCACCATAGCACGCCGCGGACTCTGGCATCTCGACAAAATTTATCACCGTAACAAGACAGCGGCTCCTTGCATCTCGACGCGGTTTATTGACAGTTTTCGGCAAATATTTATGTTGCTGGCCACTACTGTTGCTACAATTTGATTATTTATAGCTTACTTTAATTCTACCAGGTCGAAAAAGTAAATATCTTTAGTTCTTTGCATTTATCGTACATTTGACACTTCATTGCCTACATATTGGGAGTTCCATTACCAATATAAACGTTTAGATTAAAAAAAAACAAGCTGCGGCTACGCTACTACCTGCCATTCTTTACGCTTTTGTACTTTCTTATACTTCCAATATGAGAATGTATTGTGACCACAAAATTTTTCGAATCTGAGATTTTAACGGAAGTGCATGTTTTGGATCTCCAGGAATCCAAAACAGTGTTTTTAAAAAATGACGGTCTGTATGTGTGAGTATTTGTGTAAAACGCGAAACCTCGGGAACACTGGACCTATTTTAATGACATTTGATATACCCATAGATACAACAAGAAATTTGTCGAGCTATTAAGTTTTGTTTTACGAACCCGAACCGGAAACGGAAGTTAGAAATGTTTTTGGTAGCATTACTTTCACAAACGTAATTTCATACATGTAAGAGCAGAATATGATAGATGGCGTTACCGTATTGCCTTTTACTTTGGCTTATATATTTGTATGCCTTTCTTGGTTAAGTTCTACCATGAGGACAAATACGTTTCGTGAATGTTTTACATTGTCAAAAAACTAGTGTTAAAAAATTGACCACGCGATTTTTTAGAGATGTTTTATAATTTGTTTTCTGTCCTAGTTCACTATTTTATCTATGACGCTTTTTATGAATTTTTGACAAATATAAATGTATGCCCCTCTCTTTAAAAAGTGCTCATGACCATGAGTATTAGTAGAATAAGATTCAGAACTTAACTTTTAGGTGCAGCAATATTTAGAGGAGTTAAGTTTCCTCCTTCCTTCTTAGCTTTGGTGAACCAATTTGTCTAAACCGATTAATATAGAATTAAATCAATCTTTATATAATTCATAAAACTAGGAATTGGATCCACGGTCTGCTATACTACCAACTTAAGTAAGTTATTTCTTATATAAAAAAAACGTGAAGCATAGCCCACGGATTCCGGTTATTATTAAAAAGTGTTTACTGCAATACCGTTTACTATAAATTCTAGATGCTTTAGTAGGAACGCCGGTGTTGGCAACGACCCATTCAATAACATGTCTTACATCTCGAGACAGCTTAGGCATTTGTTTTGTTTGTGAAGTCCCACATTTACGTTAAAATTACGTAGGGTGATTGGGGCCATAAAGCTCCAATATCAGTCGAATGTATTAGTTATATGCTTACATCTCTGATTTATATGAATAATGGCGAGGTTCTTGCTGAAATTATATGTAAATGTCTAACAAGATTTATTTTGTGCGTATTTATTAGTTCAAAAACATTTTGAAAATCTCCGTTAAGGCACTTGCCTGGAAATGAGGATAAGAGATAAGTTTAACTAACTTTTTTCTCGCTAGTTTTAAAGAACGTTTTTGGTAGGTTTAATGAAAGTTTTTCGGGCGGGGTGAAGATTTTACGGAAGTTTTTCTTTCTTCAAATTTTTTTACGAGGCTGTTTTTGCCGGGATTTTATTTCGTTTTTTTTTTCCGGTGCTGTTTTCTCAGGCTTTGTTTTTATTTTTTCGCGGAATTTATTTCTGGTATAGCTCTCATTCAGATCGACTCAGCAGAAGAAATACATCAGTGCGGCGAGCGTGCATTGGTTGTGAAGTTACAAAAACTATCGGGGTGCGTACCTCACGGGTTGTGCTAGTGAGCTTACATTTGTTATAGCTTAAGGTTATGTAACTCTTACGCGGTTAAATTGCTTTGATGGATCATTTTTTAGTCAATCGTTGATGTAGTTTAGAAGACATCAATCTGCCCCGTTGACAGCGTGATCTCTCAGGTCTTGTTTATTCTGTATTGTTTGTTTTACACGTACACTTAGATTTAACTTTATGTATTTGTGGAATAAACATGCCGTGTATTCGACCTATGGAAAATTAAGAAAATATTTCAGTAAATCAGATTTGTAAAAATTTGTTTTCATGAAATTTTTAAGTTTTTTTGCCCTTTTCAAATTTTTTTGATAATTTCTAACATTTGTAGGTACGTGTTTTAGTTTCAAAAATTATTCGTCTCATTTTTATGGACTACTTCAATTATTTAAAGATTCTAAAATAAAAACGTTTTATTTAAAGGATTTTTTTATACAATTGTAAAAGAGCAGTCGATTGGAGGTGAAAGAGAAATTTGCACGTGAGAAGGCGTTAAATAGAAATCAAATCGTTTTAAATTTAATAAAACTTAACAATAAACAATAAATTTTAAAATCTGCATAGCGAAATAAAACATATACGCCCAGCAAAGATGTACAAGCAAAAGCAGATACGCTTTACTTTCTTTTCTTTAACTGCTGCGGAAACATATAATACTAAATCATTATTGATGACAGGAATAGCTTATATTTTCTATTATTTGATAAATCGTCTACGATTGTAGCTTATTATGTCCATCCACCACTGAATGTTTTTGAGCTCTTCGATTATTATTGTATTAAAAGAACATTTTGATTAACGTTGGGCAAAGGAAATAATTACATTTATTTTATTATTCAAGCAATAACTTTTCTAATAAATACAAACGCCTAAAGCGTGGCAGCAATTAGTTAAGCTTTCAAAACAGAGCAGTCAAACAATTTGACGAGCATTAATAACAAATCAACGGATATTAATACTGTACAAAGAGAACAAGTAATGTTTAACTGCTGACAGATGTCCCAGTTAATCAGACGTATAGCACAAGCTGCTACCAAGACAGTGTAATCCCCTGATTCAATGTCCTTGCTTTCTTAATTGATGAGCACACTTTCAAAATTTTGATTTGACTTGATAAGTTGTTGATGTCATTTTTAACTTTAAATTTACAACACGCTGCAAATTTTTTGAAATTTTTATTTAACCATCTGAAATTTTAATTTTTGTTTTAATTAAAGTGTGAATAATGACACAATAAATGTTTTAAAATTACTGTACACTAAACTACGGAACAGTGAAATTACAGTAGAAATTGATATCCATTTTGTGTTTCTTTAAACTTCAGTTTAGGAAAGTGTGAGAACGTAATCGCTGATAACAAAAAGAAATCTTTTTTCATATTTTTACATAAACAACTGTTAGAATAATTTAATATTTAAATTAGTGGTACTGTTGAACCTGCTTAGATTATTGTACTATTTTCGTTTTTCTTTATATAAAGCAGTCAAGATTTATGTAACATTCTCTTTTCGCAATTTTTGTAATAAAAAAAAACGTTAACAGATTGCAAGATGCCCTAAAAAGTAATAAATATCGTACAGTAAAAGAAATGGAGTAAGGTCACTGCAAGTTATTGAGAAAGAGTAGAGAAAGTGATGTAAACAGATGAGAGTAAGGAAAGCTGGTCAGCTGTATGCTAAAACATTTTAAATTTTGATATTTTACCATCAATTAGTTATAATATTTGGTCAGAAGCGATTAGTAACCGATTACCAAATTATACGTTAATCGATTACCTCTAAAACAAATTTATATTAAAAGCAAAAACATATTTATTTTATTTTCTGCAAAACTTTGTATATAGCGTAAGTATGCGAAAAAAGGCCGCTTTTACTATTTTCTTAGATGACTAGAAATTGTCATTATAAAATCTGTCATAATCTTTGTATATTCTTTAAAAGTCGTAATTATAATGCTTTACCAGAACTGAAATAACGTGTATTTACAAAGAAAGGAAGTTCTTTACAAAACGGCAACTGACACCCCTGCACTAACTCAAAAACTGTATGTAAATTTAATAAAAAACTAAATATATTGACGGTCCCTTTAGATGAAATTAAATATAATAGATAAATTTCAATTATTAAACAAATTACATACAGTAATGGTTATAATGCTAAACTTATTGATACATTAATTAAAGAAAAAGATTATAAATTAGCCATTCAAAAAATTTATCCGAATATCCTAACTTCGTTCGATACAATTAAATATGCTTCGATCCCATATTTTGGTGAGCAATCCGAAAAAATTGCTAAAATTATAAATAAAACAAATAAATATAAAGTAAGCTTTAAAACAACTAGGAACATCTTAAATACTTTGTTTAATGCAAAATCAAAAACAGACGATTTGTTAAAATCAGGCATTTACAAATTAAATTGTTCGCATTGTAATTCGGTTTATATAGGCCAGACAATTAGAAATTTTGATATTAGGTATAAAGAACACGTACGTTGTTACAAATACAAACACCCACATAAATCCAATTACGCTAAACACTTACTAGAACAAAATCATTCAATGACATCTAATAACACCATAAAATGTTTACACTTTTGTGATGATAAACGTAAATTAGATATACTAGAAGCTTTTGAAATTCACAAACATTTAAAAACTGTACCGTTAATGAATGAACAAATTGATCTGTTAAATTCTCCTCTACTGGACATTTTGGAATAAGAAATCAAGTCATCTGCAGACGATTACCAAGATAAGTAAAAAAGTTCTATTGCTATAACAACACTAACTGTTTACTTTCATATAACCTTTGACAATGGCATGTAAACATGCCGAAATACGTATAAGGTTTAAATAAATAGATATTGTTAAAGTGATTAAGTATTTTATATACAGATACTCATTAAATATGGACTTTAACGAAGTAAAGCTGGAATTGATAAATAAATATATTGTTGCTCGTTCAAAGCCATGTGATGATTCAAATAGGGCGCTTTCTTTTGCATGAGTAACAAAGAAATCGTAAATGAAGAAATTACGTGCATTTCCATATCGCCAAAATTTTAATAAAACTGTTAGAATGCATTAAGTATAAGTCTTCAGGTGTAAAACATAAATCTATTAACATCAAAATAAGAGAATTTATGTATATTTATTTGTAATTAACTAATTAACACGTATAATATAAAAATCAGAGAATTCTTACTTAATTTCTAATTTATTTTAAGTAGCTGTTAATTATTTATGAATTACTATAAGCAGTTATTTATTTGTCCAATAATTGGTTATTAAGGAATTATTTCGTGTTGTCAATTATCACCCAATAGATAATTCTAAAATATATTGAAACACGAATACTAATGGCATTTATTAATTGTTACATGTTAATTGCCTTATTTAGATATTTACTGAACTAGAAAATTTGAAAAAATATATAGCAGTTGTCAGCCCAATTACCAAAAAAGTGCTATTGTCAAATCAAGAATAAGTTTGGCACGCCAAAGAAATTTTCCAAATAAACTTCTGTTCAACCATTGGTGGTATAACTGAAAAAATAGTTCTATATTTAAATGTTAAAAAAAAATACACAAATTAGCTTTAAGATATAGAAAAAAAATTCTAAAATTCTGCTTTTCTTACCATAATATGGTGTTTAATCCTGAATATAAAAGTGTTTTGAAAAACATGCATTTTCAGGATGGATTCAGAATCTCAAACCAATAAAAATGGAACAGTCTAATCAATTTTTTGTAGGTGTCTTATATGAGGAAAGGTGCATGTAATATTTTCTTCTAAATTAATATTTTATTCTAAATGTTTTAAATGTTCATAGTTTTTAAAATTTTGGTTAGAAAATCTTATGCTTCATACAAAAATACATAAAACATGTACTCTTGTTAAAAATCGCTAAATCTAACAGTTTTCGAGATAATTAAATATTTGTGTAAAATCGAATTGCCATAAAGGTTTACGTTTACTTTCAAGTTACCCCAATAGTTTCCACAAACTTTGTGAGTAAGTTCTAAACGTCAGAACAATGAAAACAGGTCTGGTAAACAGGGGTATGGCAACGCTTTGTTACGGAGGTACAGCCTCTGGGAGTATGAACGTTTACAACAATTCAGGCAGCTACATCTGCCGTTACTAATGTCGGAGGCTGTAACTCTATAAGGAACTGTTTCTCAACCCTTGTTTATACAAAGTTCTTCTATGGTTTGATGTGTAGAACTTTTTTTCAAACTTTGTACAAATTATTTTCGCATCTTCAGGAAACATATAGACCTTCATGGCAACTTGATTTTTTACAAAAAATGAATTGTCCCAAAAACTGTTAGATTTCGTGACTGCCAACAAAAATAACGTTTTTGTGGTTTTCTATGCAAAATAAGATTTTATAGACAAAACGAAATATTACGTTACGTATAAAGAGGCATACTATAGTACACGTGTTTAAACAAAATTGTAGAAATACTAAGCTAAAAGAGTAATTCTCACATTTAAAATTTTGTAATGTTAGTGCAACTACTGCAAAAGTTATCGACAAAAAAGTGATTAAACAGTTCCCTCTTTAAGAGGCTATAACTCCGTAAGGGAGCGTTTCCGGAACTATCTTTATAGGAATGTTTTCCAATATACTCAGATTTTGAACCCGTTCTGAAAGTGCGTTCCAAATGTTGTACATCACCCTGATCTCAAACATTCTAACAATCACATTTAAATTAGTGATGAGCATAACTGAATAGTTTTCATAATCGAATGATTGACAATCGAATGGCTTTAATAATCGAATGATTTATACGGATGTCCTATGCGGTAAAAAAAAGTAGTAAAAACGCTCTCCGCTCGCTTTGTATTTGTAATTTCACAACATTTCATGGCTAATTTCGGTCTGATTTTTGAGTAATATTTTTATAAACCGCGTAAGTGGGTACATCTATTTTATAAAACAATTATTTTTTAAACATGAGACCAGGGACAGACACAATATCCGAATGTTCAAATAAAACCATTCCTATCTCGTTGTCTTCCGAGTTTGCATAAAACCGCTCTCTGCTTGCTTCTCTGGCGAGTGAATTCTCCTTCTCATCGTCTTTACTCGAGCCGCTCGGCAAAACAGGGTTGACCGTGTCAGCTTTATCGTTTATGTTTATGTGGGCTCGGCTGTAGCTAGTACTGTATTATCTTGTTTATTTACGTACGCAAGTTAAACTTCCGGTGTCTCCCTTAAAACAACGTTAATTTCTTACAGTATTTTTCAATTTCATCATATTTCATCGTTAATTCCGCCCTGTTTTTAATTAATATTTCTATAAACTGCAAAAGTGGACACTTCTTTTTAATTAAAAATTCGCATCATCACGTAGTGATTTGTGCGCATCATAGTACTACGACTCGTATGTATACAAACTTTGACAGCTTGTGTTGTCATCGTATCACTCTTATTGGTGCCGCTTAAACGCCCGCTTCCAAAAATTTGAAAATCGTTTAATCATTCTAATGATTTTCTGTAACTTCTCGCGATGTTTCGAGATATTTTGATAATCGAATGGTTTGATTATTTTCATTCAAAATATTCTTTCGCTAATTTATATTACATTTATATACAAAAACCGTAAAAGTAAACTTAGTCACAATAAATAAATTTACGAATGTCTTATGCTGACTGAATGGCATAAAGTTCATTCGCCATTCAGCTATCGTTGATTTGTTGATTACTAGTAAAACAATAAAAGTAATTATGATTACATGCTAATAACAAAAACAATAAGTTTAAAATAAACTACACAAATTATTGTGTTATGCAACTTCAAAATAAAGACATACTTTAATCAGATGAAAGAGTAAAATACTTACCAGTAATGCTTTATCTGCATCCATTACCGTTTCCACTAACTCTTAGATTTGTATAAGATAATGAAATAAGGGAAAAACTTTTTATTGAAATTTTAAATAGCATTGCGAATGTATACAATAAATAGGAAGTGATGGTAGAGCAGAAATGAATAGTTTATGAAGCATGTTAAGCAAAATTTTTCAAAAGAGAATTTAGGTTAAATAAGTTTGAAAGAAGGGTCAAATAAAAAAAAAATTTTTACGGTTTCCTTTATTTCATTCAAACTAAAAATATTTGTTGACGTTGACAATTTATGGAGGATTTGTTTTAAAGGTTCCACAAACTAAGATATCCTTACATTTTATGAATTCCACTTTTTCAGCTTCAGCCTGGTTGAAATAACAAATCTTCCATCATAACGTATGACTTTATTTAACATTAATATAAAAGTTAATACGACAAACTAATTATAAGCAAATGGTTAAGAGCAACTAATCTGGAATGTGTAGTCCAGTGGCGGCTAGTGGGGTGGCACAGTGGGAGGGCAATTTATGAAAGTATGTGAAAAATGCTGGAGGTAATTTCTTTCAAAACGGGGAATGGTTTATTTGAATTTGTTTTTAGAGCACACGAGATTTAGGGTAGGTACACTTAAACACTTGCCAAGTTTTCAAATATCTTCGGAGTAAAATTTCAAAATTTGTACAGTTGAATAAGAAGTAATAACTTTTGTTTATCATTTTAACAGCTTTTTAAGCTTTTAACACGCATATGACACCTTAATTAATTTCTTTGAAAATAAAACCTACGTGCCTTTCGTTCTGATGTTCTGAACCACTGGTTCACTAAAATTTCTTTTAGCAAACGTTTTTATTTTCTTTTGGATTGAAAAACACTGTTCATTACCCGCCGACGACTTTGGCATTGTTCAAATTACTTTCAAGTTTAACCAATTCCACAAATGTGTCACTTTACGCCACTTTTGCATGAAAACACTAGTCACTAGTGTCAATTTTTATGGCAATTCTCAACAAACTATTGTAAGATGTCATAGTTAAACTAAATAGGTATGTTTTAATAAAACGTATAATAATTCAAATAAAATACAACAGTGATTAAAATAACACACATCGTCTTTCACAACATAAATAATAACGCAATAAAGGCGGATTCCATTCCAGCCCCCCTGACTTTCAGTTGTAAATTAGGTAACCGCCGCCGTCTCGAATTCCCGTACCGTTTATATAACCTATAAAATTAATGTTTTTTTGTCGGTGAAAAAGGTACGTGCGCCTGCACTATTCTCAAATATAATCAGATTGGCAACGTAATGCAATGCCCTACCACTAAAACATGTAGCCTTATTGAAACGTCATAAACCTTTTATCTCCCACTGCAGCGTGCAGTTCTTTTTGAGATGTCAGTTTTGCAAATGTCCCGCCTCTAATCGCTGTTTTAAAAACATTTGTTTCAATTTGTGTGATGCACTTATAAAGTGCGAATTGGGCTACTTCAAACTAACTTTGTGCTACTAACGATCTCAATAATATGTTGTTTTGGGTTTATAATCATACAAAATTTTTAAACAATAAAAATAGAAATATATGAAACATATAAATAGTAGGTAACAAATAGCTGTGAGGGCAGTGCCCCTTGCCCTCCCTGTACCAGCCGCCTCTGATGTAGTCGTGAGGATTAGCAAACCCATGGAAAAATTAGACAGCGAAAGATATTCAAACATATTATTTTTGAATAGTTTACGCACTTGTTATATTTTTAAAGAAACCTTTATTTTCCTGAGTTTGATAATATCTGTTCTACGTTGGACATTTGATTACTTCAAAAAAATTAGATGGCAAGGTTCTATCAAAAACAATTAAAATGGAACAGAATAAAAATGTCCATATTTTTTTCGACCAATGTCTTAAAAGAACAATCTCAGGAGAAGGTTTAACTAAAATTGCGCTTTTCGCAGATTGGGCGTAACGTGTTCAAGAATAACTTCTTTACCGTCTGATTTCACCACATACTTACATACCAAAGGTAAAAAAGAACTGTATAAATAATAAATGAAATGGGTAAATAAATATTCCGACTTTGATAAAAATTTTAGAAAGACCTTGACAACATTAATTAATTGCATTCTACATGAGCTCTTAAACATATTAAAATAGTTCTTAAAGAGTATATTAACCCAATGGCAATATGCTGGCTCGATACCAAAACAATTTATCGACCTGTCGATTTTATGCTACAAGTTGTAAAATTTATTATGCAAAACCTGTAACTCCAGTTTGCCAAAAACGTAGGTAATGGACTGAATAATAAAGTCCAGTGTATTTTTAACTACAGATTTCTGGTAGAGTATCCTTCAACAACATCTCCACACACATATAAGATAGTTTAAACATTTGAGTATCTTGCAACAATCTAGTTGTACTTGAAAGCTCGTGCGATACGCGCCGTTTCTTGAGGCGCTTTACTGTGTTATCGAATTGATCTGAATTTTTAATACAATTAACGAAAGCCAAAAGGTACGCTATTATAATTTATATATTTACTCATGATATAAGTGGGCACACCTACTTTTAAATAAATGGAAGTGATATATGATTTTAATTCAGCACGACTACGAGTGCTTCCTGTGGTTTTAATTTAAAGTTAAATTGTGTTAGATTTGATATGTTGTTATTTTTATTATAATTCTTGCACATATGCAGGATGTACTATCGTATACCATCTTATGTTTCTCTGAGGATGTTGCACAAATATTACCAAATTCTTATTGTTACAGGAGGATGAAGAGGCCACCGGGAATCTGGCTTTTACTATCAGCAGGTGAGACTTCCTTTACTTCACTTTATTCTACTTTTATAACCAATACGATCCTTGACACTATCGCATTTCACTCTTAAAACGAAATGCAAAGAGCAAATAACGGCTGTACTTTTATTTAATCCGGCTGGCAAGGTTTCTGATTAATTTACAAATGTACAGTTTGTAACTTCAAGAAATATTGGTTAATAAATGTCACTATCTTCTAGTAAGAATTAATATCAAAACATAATTTGTGCAATTACAGTGGTATTATAGGTGAAAATAAAATACGCAAAAGTTAATGATTCTTGATTTATAGATCAAGAGACATTTGAGTTTTCAGCAATTCATTTTTAATTAAAGCAAATTTGTATTCAACAAACGAGTTTAATAGGTTTTAATACGTAGACATTTTTACACTTCCTTTTGTGTTAGAAAACCTCAATTTAAAATTTGTCCTTCAATTTTGCTTTTTTATCGTTATCAAGAGTGTTCGGTTTATGTAAAAATATGAAAGGAATTTAATTTTCATGTTTTAATTTAAATACCCTTTCTAATGCGATCCAGTTTTAATGCAAAACAAAACATTACAATAAATTATTTTTATTTCAGCTAAACAAATTGTAGGCAAGGTAAAATTACAAATATGTTGCTAATTGTTACATTTCTTAACACAATTAAATTTTGTAAATTTTGCAAAGTCTCCCACAGATCAAACATCAAAAGTTTTCAGCCTCGTTTGTTATGAAACATAAACAGGATTACAGCTGATTTTTACGCACCTGTTTTTCATAGATTTCTAGAGGACACTTGAATTACGAGTAGAACTTAGAAAAACCAATACGTACTTGCAAAATTTTTAAATCAAAATAACAAATAGAAATTGTTTAGCCTTTTTTTATTTTCTTTGTACTCTTTCCAAAAAAATTTAGTAAATACAGCTCTAATTTTTTTTGGATCATATTAGCAGATAATATAAATAAAATTATAAATAATAACTTTAACAGGTATTAATTTATTTTAACCTCTTACGTATTTCAACATGTTTACGCATCATTATCAAAGGCAAAATGAAAAAGTTAACAACTTATGTTACAGGACCAATAGAGTTTGATGACTTTATTTTGATTATCTATATCCGCAGATGACTTTGTTTTTATTCCAAAACTTCTGAAAATGCAAATTCAAGTGATTAATTTGCTCATTTATTAAGCTTAGTTTTTAAATGTTTGTGAATTTCAAATGCTTCCACTATATCTAATTTCAAATAATAATATCAAAAGTGTCAAACCTCATAGCGTTATTAGATATGTGGGTGTTTGTATTTGAAACAAAAATCGTGTTTTTGCACCTAATATCAAAATTTCTAATTGTCTAGCCTATATAAACCGAATTACAGTACGAGCAATTTAATTTGTAAATGCCTGGTTTTAGTAAAGGCTCTGTTTTTTTCTTTAACATTAGACAAAGTGCTTAAAATGTCTTTAGTTGTTCTACAAATTACATTTATTTGTTTTTTTATAACCTTGGCAATTTTTCCGATATATCGCTAAAACATGGAATTGAAGCGTAGTAAATTGTATATGCTGAAGTAGTTGGATACATTTTCTGAATAGCTAATTTACAATCTTTCTCTTTCACTAAGATATCAATAAGTAGAGTATTACAATCATTATCGTATGCAATTTGTTCAATAATCAAAGTTTTTCAAGTGTCAGCTGTAGCAAAAGAGCACATACGTACATATCCTCCTCAGCGTTTATTTTAAAAACTCTATGAGTTATAATTTTTATATTAAATGTGGAGCTCCAACAAACAAGGGTTGAACGACCCATTGTATAACACCCGCCGTACAGTGCGCCGGTTTGCGTTCCATTAAAAAAATTAGCGTAATCTGACAGTTTTCAGTTCATTTGCAATCTAAACTTCGTGTTGCAAGCACGCATCTAGTAAGCCGCCAACTTAATTTAATGCTACATTTGAAATTTCAAATTCTACGTAATAGCATGCGAACAGACTGCATCACAGAACAACATATTTTAGTAACTAAATCTATACTTTTATTAATTTCTTTATTATAACTAATTTTACCTGAAGGAACCGGTAAAGCCCTATGTATTAAGTACCTATATACTGATAATTTAACTGGTTTTCGTTGATAAGAATTGTGTGGTATTGTAATGTCTGTATAAATTTCCCATAAACAGTGTATTCAAGTTTATTATTAGAATTAATTTTTATGTTTAAATCTAAAAAGTAATAGTAAAAACTACTTCATTAGATACAATTAAATACGCTTCGATTCTATATTTTCGCGATAAATCTGAAAAATTGCCAAAATTATAAACAAAGCAAATAAATGTAAAATATGTTATAAATTGTTGAAAAATGAATAAAACGAGGATTTAATACTTAGTTTTTTGTAGCTTTTGAGAATAGTCAGACTTTATGTTTTCGTCCTTTCTTAAGTTCAGGAAAGCAATACTTCCAATACGTCAAAATCAAGATTTAACAAGAATTCTTCAGAAATAATCTTTGTCTTGTCTTGTTTCAATAGAAGATCAAAACAAGATCAAGAGTAAATTATAAAATAAAACTTCAAGCCTTTCTTCATAAATTTATTATATAGATAATGCTATATGTACATTTCGATTACGATATAATCATCTACAGTAGCAAATGCTAACTAGCTAACTAGATCAAGAGTAATTTATGATTTTCCAACAGCACTATAATAGGTATTTATGCACGATCGTCCTATAATCTCTTGTGTAGCGTCTTGAAAAACAGACGTGAGTAAGTACTTTACGGCCCTAGGGCGCTACAATGTACTTTAACGCCCTAAGACTTTTTGTTCACGAAATTATTGCTATTGAATGAATTAAGTTTAAATTTACTGTAGTGGTTACATCATATGTTTGCAGAAGCGTGGCGATTTTTTTTTAATATTTATGTTATTTTGGCAGCTTTTATCTTTTGAACATTAAAATTATACGGCCGGGCATAACATTTAGTACGTACCTCGGGCGTAACTAGCGTTTTCGACCTTAGTCATGCTATGAAACTTCGGCGCTTTGGGCCTAGGGCTGGTAATCATGCCTAAGGCCGAAAACGCCTGTTTACGCCCTTGATACATAAATAACAATTATTCACTTAATTCATTCAACAACAAGAATTTCATCAACAAAATGTTCTAGGGCGTTAACAGATATTTATGATACAAGCGCCTAAAATGAGTGTTTCAGGCACGAGGATTAAAGATTTTCTAACGAAGCGTTAGCCTAGTTGGACAACAACCAACGTGTCTAAAACACTAATTTCGTACAATATTTTTCGACGAGGTTAAAACTGTATAAGAACAAAAGGAAATCAACACTCTTCTCTTATTTTCTTAATAAATAGTCAGATAAATGTCAAATTTGAAATCTGACAGTTATGGTCGTACCTTCTGCGTTTTTTTTTAGTAGTAGGAGCCTAACAAGGAATAGATTAATCAGTTTCTATAGAACAAATTTAGTTTTTTACACACTAATGTTTAAAATTAAAAGTATGTCATTATCAAATTGAAATAATACTCAAAAAGCTGTCATTTATGACATGGTCGTCAAAAAATACATTTTAGCGTTCTAGGGCCGTAAAGTACTAGTTTACGCCCGTTTTCAAGGCGTTAAATCCCATATTATAGACCGGGCCGGCCATAGATAAAACTTGTAGTAAATATCAATCGTAGCGAAGTATACTTACTAAGTTATTGTGGCCGTAAAGCAATTTGACTTTAAATCGAAATACTTGGTTACAATTCAACCCTTAATTGCACATCACCGTCCATAGAAATCAACTATGCCGTTGACAACAAAGTTGATTTCTACGAACCTTGATTGCACATTACAGCATATAATATGTAAAGTCGCAGAAGCGCTTACTTTATTTTATTATTTTATGCAGTATAAACAAACACGGCTTATGCCTGTTAGCTGTTTGTGAACCCATACAAACTAACGTTTTGGAAAACATTGCAGCTTGCATCTTCAGAGTGAATAGAACAATGATCATTCTGAAGATGCGAACTGTCTTGCAAAACGTTAGTTTGTATGAGCTGACAAACAGCTAACAGTGCGAGTGCTATATTAAATTACTGTGCGCAAAACGTCGATACAAAATTGGAAAAATAGTTCTAAAATATCATAAAACAATTTGTAAAGTGTATAAAAGTACAGGCGAAGTGTTTTGCTCATTTTTGTACCTTATATTTGCAAATCACAGCATCCATATTCTGATAAAAACCAAAAACTTCAGGTATTTGTAGCAATATTTAATAACATATTTGTTTTCTGTAGGTGTACTTTGGCTGAGCATTCAAAATGTGTACGGATTAAGGGCGACATCATTAATATTTGGAAAAACCACCACCACGACGACTGTTGCTCCAGAAGGCGAAGTAAGTAAAATCTAACTTTAACATTATAAAAGTCATTATAAATCAAACCTTACCTATAACAAAAATTTTTATATTAATTGAACAACCAGTACAAATATAAGCACAGAATCAAACAGAATTTGTAAAATACCAAACGTGGCAGTTAAATGATTCTAGTGTTCAAGGTAGTTCGATAAATAATAAGTAGTTGTAGGAGTCTAATGCGTAATCCTACTTTTTAATTAATTCAATGTCGAAAAAAATAGACATTTTGTATTGAAACGGAATTGAAGCTTTAAATATATGCAAAAAGAATTTAGCAATTGCATCTTAATTTTAAGTCATGCGTATGAATTTATAAGGTAACCAGACTGTGTAGTATATTACACAGTAGCTAATAACATACGTAAATAAAATAAAATGTCAAATTAACATTACATAATGGTAACGTGAAAGTTTCCAGCAGTCCAGAAAGCGTTCTGAAGAAAACGTAGGGTTGTGTCACGATTAGGTATAACCTGACCAACTGATTTCAATTCACATCCAATTGTATTTCAAGTATAGGTTGCATTGTTATACATACATAAATACATGCGCTAAATTTGTGGTTTCGCTTCACTTGACATACGTAATCGCATTAGCGCTTTGCTTGTTGCATTTCATATAGAAAAATGAAAAAATCACCATCGATATGAATGGAACCTACTTTTCTAATCTTATACTTCTTAATCATTAATTTAGAAAGGGATAGTTAAAATTAAAGATACTAGATTGTAGTTTACGTTTCGAATGCAGCAATTCTGATAAATAAAGAAAACAGATAAAGCAGTAGTTTTATAATGTAACATTTTGTTTTAACTTGCAGTAGAACAAAACTAAATACTTGTCATAATCTTAATAATACACTGTGTCTATAAAGTAACTCCCCCCCCCCCAAAAAACTTTTGAACGACTTGATATTTTGCCACAAAATTTGGTGTGCTGTAATGGGAAATTAAATACTATTTAATAGCTAAAAATTAAATTTTGTATCATTCAAAATGGCGGCTGGGCGCCATTTAAAATTTTTTTTTAATAAAAGGGGGAAATGTCATTCGAGCCCTCTTTCTATTTAAAAAAAATTAAAATGGCGCCCAGCCGCCATTCTTTGAAACTCCAGTATCAGACGCAGAACTAAAAGACCTTTCAAATGAGGTGTCACTCGACCCCCCTTTCTATTTAAAAAAAATTTCAAAATGGCGCCCAGTAGCCATTCTGAACGATACAAAATTTAATTATTGGCTAAAAAATAGTATTTAATTTCTCATTACATTACATTAAATTTTGTAATAAAACATCAAGTCGTTCAAAAGTTAATTAGGGGTTGGTTACTTTATAGACAGTGTATACTAAAGACATACCAATCAAAGATTGATTATTATTTTGCTCCTAACAATTAATCTTGTTGTATTTACATCAAACTAATTGCTTCACAATCACCCAGTCACTATTAGTTGGGAAAATAAGTAGCTGCTATAGATTTGGATAAATAATAGCTTATGGCGTTTCTGTCTCAGAAATGCAATGTTAACCTTAATTTTCATAACAAATGAAGAAAAACTACATTAGAATAATTGTATTAGGTTTACACTACAAGCTGCACGTAAGTGAACTAGTAGAAAGTATAATATTTAGACCGCAACGAAAACCAGTCTTAATTTCTCAATAATCAATATACACATTTCAAAAGTTTAATCACCGTATAAAAACTACATTAACTAACAATATTTTTAAAAGTTGAACGAAAAGCGGGCGTGCAAATTGCAAGAATGCAACGACAGGTGTAAATTTTCCTTGTGCAACAATGATCAAATTAAATGGTACAAGGTTATTTCTAAAGAATGACAAAATATTAAAATAATATATGTATAAGCTGTTGCTTTTGTAGATAGATAAATAGGTTAATATGTCGCACAGAAAATCTCAAAATAAGCATGTGATTATTAATGCAGCGCGGTTAGATACAAACTTATATAATACTTCAAGTAGCTAAATTTCACGAACTAGAAAGTGAAATAAAAAAATCACATTTAAGGAACTTCAGTTACGGTAGCTGAATATGAATTTCAATATTAACTTTTTAAGCGCCCTGTTTTAATAGTTAGTTTTAAATTATGCAAAAACAAAAACCATGAAATTAGAATCACGAAACCTAGCTGTGTTTTACCCAATTTACAACTCATCATTAAATTCCCGATGGAGCTTTGAGTACCGGAGGTTGAACAAATTAATGTGATCACGATATTTTAGAAAGATGCTGCAAAATGTTAAAGTACAGAACAATAAACATTTTTGAATTTTAATTTATTGTAAATTTAAAATTAATACCAGGGCCAAGTTGAGTAAAAAGTATCAAACAACATTTATCTATATCGTCAGAAATGTTCAAGATCTTTGAATAACTTAATTATACTTTTGGCATCTACATAATAATATTGCAACACAAATAATAATATTATGTTAAAATTCGGTTGCTTTATCTGTTTTAATACCGTTTGTTGACAGTTATATAAAAATGTTTCATATAAGTGGTGTTTTATAAAGCTAACATTAAGTTTTTGATTTAATTTTTACGTTTCAACAATAACTTTAGAATGTATGTAGAGGATGTCCGTTTTTCGACGCTCATCGATTGGACTTCGCTTATTTGAAGAGATACGAGGACGTTTAAATTGGGACACAATTGCGAAATCGTTTGCTTATTATTAATTGGAAAAGAAATTTAAGCTATCTATATATATTAAATCTGGATCTTTTCCACCTATCTTGACTTTTAGTAGTGGGAGACACTACTACTAAAACTCACTTTTTTATGCGTCTATTATATAAGGTTCATATTTGTTTGTACAGTAGACCGTTACAGTTTTCAATACAGAAAAGCAATTTCAGTTTATACCGTTTGCTTGTTTAATTGAGATATAATCCGCTGCTGGCGGTCAGTCATTTCGAAAACGAACTCTGAGAAAGACCGGCTGTTTATGTAAAAGGTTGACGCAGCACTTGATTTCAACAGCTTGAGTTGACGTTAATGATACGAAACCACACGCGACGGATTTATAATAATCATATTTAACTAATAAAAGCAATAATTGAGACGTAATAAGAACATCAATTTTATTAACAAAAATGTAGTGTATTACATAATCTTAAGTTACACAGAAACATTGCTGTGTGGAGGTCTCGGTCTCTTGCGGATGACACGTCAGCGACTTCAGATAGCCAAACAATTACGTCTCCGAAATGCAGTTATTGAGGAAACAAAAAGGTTTGTTAATAGTGCTTTAGCGAGAAATATGTAAAAGAAAACTACGTAAAATAATCAACCATCGTAAAATATTCAAAATTTCTGTTTTCTCAGTTAATCAATGAGTATAAAATCTTACAACTTTATCCAGATTTAGACTTAAAACAAAATCTGTTGCTAAAACATAATACCTGTGGATCTAGAGGTCAGTCTATGTAGTATATCCGAATCCCTTCTACTTGTCTCAACTTTTAGTGACAAGGGGCTGCCGTTACTAGAAGCACGTCCATTACATAAAGCACACATTTCTGTGTAGACTGGTCCGCTCGAGTGTTTAATGGAGATAACCAAAACTAGATGTATACGTTTTGTTTGTACTATTGGAATATAATCTGCTGCTATTATTTTGAAGACAATCTGAGGATAAAGCATGCAGACAGAGCTCCCGGCTGGTTATGTACAAGGATGGCGCAGCAATTGATTTCAACAGCTTTTGAAAAGTTGTGGTTAAAGATACGCAGCCGCACGCCTATGGTTTTAAATAATAATCATATTTAACTAATAAAAGCAATAATTAAGCCATAATACAGGAACGTCAACCTTATTAACAAAGATTTACTGTATTATACGATATTGCGTAACACAGAAGAACGCAGAAGATACTCTCTCTCAGTCAGCTGTGTTGGCCAAGTGTCCTCTCGCACGTCGAAAGTCTCGGTCTGTCGCAGATGCCACGTTAGCGCCACCAAATAATCTAAACATTATTTTCTCCAAAATTCGGTTACACTAATAACATGCGATCAAAATGAAATAGCGTTTAGTGAGCTTTGGCACAACGATGGCATCCACACTCCACAGTCCACAGCCCACTTGACGCATACTTTTTGGGACAAATTTAGTGTGCGATTTTTAGTTTTGTTTTACATTTGACGTTTACTCATATTAATTAATGAGTAAACGTCAAAATTAGAACAAAACTCAAAATCGCACACTAGATTTGTCCCATAAAAGTGGTTTTTGTGATATATTTAATGGTTATCTATACACTATCGGTCAATATTTGGCAAACAAACAAACTCTGAATTCCTCTTGAAAAAAGCTTTCAAATGAGCCGTCACACATTTAAAACAAATAAGGATCAAGTCAGTGCGCCGTGTCACGTGACCTTTTAGCAACAGCAATATCCTTCAAATGTGGCTGGGATAAAACTGAAGCTTAAGTAGCTGTTTTTACTGAAATATAATATTTCGGGAGATATTGAATTTGTTTCTTACTTTATCCACTTACTGTATGCGGAAAATTTGTTTTATTATCTACAATTATTATATCACCCTTGGGTACTGAATTACCGTTTACAATTAAAGAAAACAGTTTCAGATAAAACTTAACCTAACCTAACAGAACTTAGCAAACCGAATCGCCATACATAGGAATCAAAGACGGACATTTAATATACTACGAATTTATCTACCTAGAGGCTTTATTCACACATGGACAATTTTTTATACTTAGTTAAAAGAGTTTCAAATGTGAAAATTGGAAACACTAATGAACGGGGCCAATTTAAAGTTAAAGTGGGTACATTTATTCAAATGTAAAGTGATTATTCTATGTCACTTTAGCTGAGTCGAGGTGTTACTCCGAAAGAATAAAAATTAACGGGGAGTAGTTACGCATATTAAGTTCAATATTTATTGTATAATCGCTGACTCCTTGCGTATTTGAGTATATACAATACTGCTGGATACCTTAAGTACATGTCTTACATTTCAACACAGTTTATTTAACATTTTGAAAAAGGTGTTGATAAAAAAGCGTGGGCGTTGCCCACGGGTTACGATTAGTCTTCTTAAATTGTACTGCACCTATTGCCAAAGTTAAACACAGAAATTCTTCTACAGTAAGAGTTTTTGTTATTTTCGTAAAATAATGTTGAACAATCGATCCGTTACTTATTTTATAATTACACTGGAATTAGAAATGAGAACAAGAACACTTTTATCGCTAATAAATGATAACTATATAAGCCGTTTCATCTTAATTTTGGCAGAAAGTTATGTTTTTTAACATTTTTGTTGCACTGTTAACTGTTGTTACTTTGAAATATGGAAATCGGTAAGACTGGAGTAAAGACACCCAATTAATTATGTAAAGAGGCGAGAAAGCCATATCACTTGTCACACATAACAGCAACAATTTTTCAACGATATATTAGTGTCAATTTATTATATAACATTGCAGCAGAACTAGTAATTTTTAGAGTTTCTTTAATTAAATGCGTAAGGTAGACAATTAATTATACCGACAAGTGCATTTGGACAGAATATCTGGCTATTACACAACAATCTTGCAAGCGTCCTTCAACGACTCAACCGTTACGTAATAATAAATAACCACGATTGAATTTTGTTTATTGCTAGCACTAATATTATCTTAAATTAGTAAATATAATTACGTGTTTATAAATTTTAAAAAACAAGACGTAAGCAGTTCGTTGATAGGCCTAGTAAATTTAGGAATTATTTCGAATAAATCAATTTCACATATTTTTTTAATCATTTAATACACGTTTTCCAAGAACTGTCACCGCTATTTAACCTTGTATAATAGGGTTTTCCGCACGTTTTTCTCCCCTTTAATTGAAGTTATTTAGCAATTTATGCTATAAAGAAATGTCAAGGTAACGGTGTGGCTGTAATTCTTCACCATATTGATAGGAAAAGCTATTTAGTTTAAAAGGCCCAAAGGCTCTAATAGTCGATTAGGTGCAGCAATATGAAAACAGATAATATCCATCATCTGAATTAATTTTCTGTGCGAACGCGAAGTTGCTTTTTATATTAAAAGAAAATCATATTCTGCCAATTAGAATAAAATATTCATATTCATTATTGTTTATGTGTTTTTTAAAACTGTTGTTTTTCTCTGAACAAACAATAAAGGTCTGTCACTATCAATTCTTCGATCTTTTTGTTTTCCGTTCAAAACTTAATTTGTGTTTTTGACTAAACAACATAACAATGTTCTTTTTTGTTCCAGGCAATCACAGAAGCTCTTGTAGAAGAAACTACGATTAAAAGTAATCTCACAGGAAATCCTCAGTTAGACTACATCTATGATCCTAATCTCCCTAGAGAACTTAATGGATATAACCTTTCTTCATATCCCTTTTTCAATGGCTTGCCCGCCAACATCACCTTTAAATGTGATGGGCTTCACGATGGGTTTTATGCTAGTGTGCCTCATAAGTGCCAAGTAAGTAACATAACATTAAGTAAATCATATTAACGTATTTATACTGCTAAATTTATTTATTAATAAATAGTGATTTAATAATGATTATCTGTATATAAAATACTTAATTACTTTAACAATAGTTATTTAAGTAACAAGGAATGTAAAGACGTAATAACATTCGAGGTAGGTAAATACGAGCCCAGGCGAAGCCGAGGCTTGTGCCCTGCCGAGAATGTTAATAGTCGATACATTCCGTGTTACTTATTAAATTTTTCACGCTACAGGTAGAAATTTAATCATATTTTTAAAAGTTCGTTTTGACTGCTGTCATCGGAATTATACAAGCCCCATTATTCTAAGTTACCTGTGCTTGTTGCCATATCAACGAACAGTTAAAATCAACATTTTAGTATTCTGTTTGAAATAAAATATTGGAATCTGTACCTTGTAGCTTTAATTATTATCCTAGGAATGTAAATGATACTATTAAGTTCCGTAGTCAAGGGCAAAACGTAAACGAATGTTATTGGCCATTTTCATCTTTTGTGGCTATGGATTTATCGTCTATTTACCTTGCCTGTAGCGTGAAATATTTATTTATTTTAACCCTATACGTATTTCGGCATGTTTACATGCCATTGTCAATGGTTATATTAAGAAGTAGACAGTTAGTGTTGTCATAGCAATAGAACTTGGTGACTTGATCTCGGTAATCGTCTGCAGATGACTTGATTTCTTATCCCAAAATGTCAAATAGTGGAAAATTTAAGAGATCAATTTGCTCATTCATTAACGGTACAGTTTGTAAATGTTTGTGAATTGCAAAAGCTTCTAGTATATCTAATTTACGTTTATCATCGCAAAAGTGTAAACATTTTATATTGTTATTAGATGTTTAGATGTCATTGAATGATTGTGTTCTAGTAAGTGTTCTAGCAAGTTCTGTTAGAAAGGGGGCTTTAACTCGGTAGCCCTCCCCTTGGCTACGCCACTGATCTTTTCTGTTTCTGAAACTAGAAACTTTAATTAACACAAAACTATTGATGAACGGTAATAATTCAGTTCAGTGAAATACAAGCTGTTTTAAAATATAAAGTAATTTTTAAAACAACTAGAAACATCTTAAACACTTTGTTTAATGCAAAATCAAAAACAAACAATTTGCTAAAATCAGGCATTTACAAATTAAATTGTTCGCATTGTAATTCGGTTTATATAGGCCAGACAATTAGAAATTTTGATATTGGGTATAAAGAACACGTACGTTGTTACAAATACAAACACCCACATAAATCCAATTACGCTAAACACAATCACTTAATGGCATCTAATAACACTATAAAATGTTTACACTTTTGTGATGATAAACGTAAATTAGATATATTAGAAGATTTTGAAATTCACAAACATTTAAAACCTGTACCGTTAATGAATGAGCCAATTGATCTCTTAAATTCTCCTCTTCTGGACATTTTGGAATAAGAAATCAAGTCATCTGCAGACGATTACCAAGATAAGTAACAAAGTTCTATTGCTATAACAACACTAACTGTTTACTTTCTAATATAACCTCTGACAATGGCATGTAAACATGCCGAAATACGTATAAAGTTAAAATAAATAAATATTGTTAAAGTAATTATGTATTTTATATACAGATAACCATTAAATATGGACTTTAACGAAGTAAAGCTAGAATTTATAAATAAAGTGATTTAATAGTTAATAATTACCTTGTACATATTTATTAAATTTTTTCTCAGAGGCGTAGCCAGGAATTGTGTCTGGGGGTAGGCTACAAACTGATCAAAATTGTAATATTTAGATACCTTAACTTCTGCAACCGTTTTCTAAACTACAAAAACAAATATAAAGCTTCAATCTATTAAAAAACTGTTTCTACAATTATATGTATGTACACAAGCAAGTTCTGTTGGAAAGGGGGCTTTAACTGGGAAGCCCTCCCCTTGGCTACGCCACTGATCTTTTCTGTTTCTGAAAATAGAAACTTAAATTAATACAAAACTAATAATGAACAGTAATAATTCAGTTCAGTAAAATACGACTCATTATCGGTATTCAATATTTATAAATTTATAAAAGATGATGTTATGGTTTCCAACATTTAAATCTTAGTTTAAAATTCGTTATCTAAGAAAAACATTTTTTAATAGTTATTAAATACAGAAATGTCAAAGTTGAAATTTTTGCATGTGCTTGCAGTTAACTATTTTAATAAAAATATTTAAACAAATTGTAGTGTACTACTTGGAGTTTATTAAGTTCCATTATTATTGTTTAATACAACTAATAGATAAAATTACATATCCAATTTGAAACTGCTAGAAGTATTTAGGAAATTGTAACCTTTGTTTAGCACTTTTAAAGTGAGCTGATTGTAACGATAACATTCACTGTGTGCATTTCTTGTTTTAATTTTCGAAATGTACACAAAATCAAGTTAACCCACATTTATCGAAGCATTTAAGGAAGTTTAATTTATGGAGAAAGTACTCGGTTTTGCATATTTTGAAAATAAGCGATAAATGATCAATTAATCCGTGCATATGGTTTTTTTTTTATTTTAGTGTAGAGAATTTAGAAAAAGTTAATACGATAGAACTTGCTTTCTTTTAGTTTTAATAATACAAAGAACAACAGTTTTAATGTAATGTAAATCACATACGAAAAAGGTTATTGATTTAGTAACCGTTACAAGTCTATCGCTCATAGTTCACATTATACAAATATTTATGTGGTACTTTGTACAAAAACAGTCATTATAGTTATTATTCATTTAATTTTGAACTCTTTTGAAAACGAAAACTTGTCACTTAGAGTGACCTTGCATAGCATATTGTTCGATTGTGCGGTCACTTTCTCTACAGTGAAATTGCTCGTTGAATTAACCAATGACCAAGAGGTGCCAGGCTGTTCAATTAAGCATAATTTGCTCGCGGTTAATAAGGAATTTCCATTTTAAATAAAACTAAAGATCAGCCACCACCACTTTTCTGACAACGAATTGTGTAATGTAGATATCATTAACAAAATTTCAACAGTATTTCTACAGTTTTAAACAGGCCAAGACCTTGAATTTATTACCCAGCTTGTGGCTGGCTTGATGATGAATAGCGAATTAAAGTTTTGTAGATCTTAACTATTTTTTTGTCGAATGTAGTTTGAAAAGTAGGCAACCAACCCATATCTAGTATTGCATACAATGGCAATACATAAAGTGATTGTTCCTACGTTAGTATTTGTAAAGGATGCGATCAGATAAAGTGTCAGAGATTGTACTGACAATACAGCTTCATTACAACTAAATAAATTGTTGAGAAATCTGAATACAATCTAATCTACAACTAGGTGAAATGTAAAGATCAAAAAAGTGGCTCACAATCCTCGGATATAAAGAACTCGGAAAACATGGTGCATAATGCAATTATCCAAAAATGCAAATTGCAACAGATAAAGTAAAAATCAGATTGCACCAGCAATTAATAATCAAAACAGGGTTTACCCGAAATCAACGTGACAACTATGTCCACACACGCAGACTCACTTTCATCCTTTCACTTCATGGGCAGAAATTAAAGATGTGTCATTTTCTAAGTATGTCGATAACGATAGCCTGTCTAAACTAATCGACATTTTAATGGTTCACAGCGAACGTGGATGCCGTCATAATACAAACCGTCTTTAGTTGGAATACAAATATGTATATATTACATAACAGGATTTTTATCAAAAAGTCAAAGGTTAAAATATTCATAGTACCTGGTGCTACCACAATTACCTGTTACGTCTTCTAAAAATGTCGAAGATTCCAAGGTAAAACAGCTGACGTTATAAAAATAAAATTTATATATTCATGCAGAAAGCAGATATTAATAAAACAACAATCTTGAAATAATACTTCATTATGTAAGCTATAAAATGTTTACAGTTTCATAATATTTTAGAATTAATGTTTGCTGCTCAAAGTAAATTGAAATTTTTCCGTAAAATTGGATTTTTTTGTGCACACGCCCGCTTATATACTTATACTTAAATAATCTTATAATTGAGTTCCAGTATCAAGTATTGCAATTGGCAATAGAAGTACAATAAAGTAAATTTATATTTCACACTCTAACATAGTATGGTTAAGATAGGAGGTATTTGTTCCATCAATTTGTTTTGTTGTCTACTGTTGAAGTGCTAATATCTTCACAGTTTTTGTACTAACATTAACAAAGGTTATGGTGTAAAACGTATCGGTATTTAATACCGGCGAGCCACGAATATAGTTTTTCCTATAAATGCATTTTAATTACAGGTATACCACCACTGCCTCTTTGGAACTCGTTATGACTTCTTGTGTGCCAATTACACAGCATTTGATCAAAAGACCTTCATCTGCCATTTCGTTTCAGAAGTGGATTGCGTCAATTCCCGTAAATATTGGCACAGGTAAAAAGATTAATTTACATACACATAGCTTGTACTATAGTTTATTTCGTTGTAGGAACGATGCCTTATACGAAGCCGCAAGCACAACAACCACTGCTAAGCCGCCACCTATTGTCGTCTCACCAGCACTTACTGCTGGTCCCAGAAGACCGCCTCCAGGAGTAAGAAGACGAAAACCTCTCAGAAGAAGACCTCAGTACGAATATTACGATGATGAATACGACGACGATGATAGAGAAGAAGACTATGAAGAACCTCCACCGCGACGACGAAGGATACGACCAAGGCCTCGTCGTCCGATTTATGAAGATGACTACGAAGAGTACGAAGATGATAGATACGAAAGACGAGGATCGGAAAGACGTAAGGAGGACAGCGATAGAAAACCGTATGATAGAAGAGAAACTGATGAGCGTCGTGGCAATGATAGTGATAGAAAACAATATGACGATAGAAGATATTCTAATGACCGACGCAACGATGATCAGAAGGGGTCATCTGATGACCCTCGCATTAAAGACGATGAAGGAAAACCACTCGAAAGAAAAGAACCTGATGATCGTCGCAGCGATGACGACAAAAAGCCGCACGATAGAAGGGAGTACGATGATCGACGATATGAAGATCGTTCTAGCGATAGTAAACGTCATAAAGACGATAGAAGACGTGATTACGACGATCGAGGAAGATACGACAAAGATGAACAAGATTTTAGACACGACAGAGATCGAAGAAAAGAAGATGACCGCAAGCGAAAGCCCGATGATGATTACGACGATCGCAGACCTCCTCCCGACAAACGGCCAGTTAGTGATAGACGCAGACCTGTTGACGATCATCCTAGAAAAAGTCATAGAAGGCCATATGATGACGATTTATATGAAGAAGATAGACAAGATGATAGGCGCGTTCACAACAGACCTCGAAAAAGTGGTAACAGAGATGACTCTCCACCAGAGGAAACCAGACACGCACCAGATATTGATGGAGCTCCTTTGGTGAAACCAAGTAGCGGCAGCTTTGTTTTCAACCAACCGAGAATGCCGCCAAAAATTAGACTACCCGGGTCAAAAAATGAGCAAAATAAATTTTCTTACAAATCCACCACAGAAAACTCCAGTTTTAAAAGACCGGAAGACGACGAAGAGTACTACGAGTATGAAGATGAACCGTCTTCAAAGCGTACCACTCCAAGGTCCAATCTCAAACCAGACCCTGACGCAAGCGAGACAAGACGACCTAGTAAGCCGCTCTCTACTGTGGAAAGAGATGAAAGGCGAGATAGTAGAAGACCATTAGGATCAGCTTCCATACCCAGAGCTCAAATGTCCAGAAGACCTCCTGCTGACCCTATTGACGGCGATGAAGATGAGAAACCACGTACACGTCCACAAACAAGACCAAGACATGATTTAGAGAACAGAGAGAGTAAAGTTAGTTCAAACATTCGCAATCGTTCTCCCGTAGATGATGATTTTTCTAATGTAGAAAAAGAAGATAGACGAGGATCTTCAACAAAACCTCCACTCACCAATAGAGAACGTACTGCAAGTCAGTTTGTACCTAAATTTGTACCTAAAGAGCAGCGAGGAAGAACAGAATTCAGAGATAAACCGAAAACAGAAGCTACCAGTTCAACTACAACTACGACAACAACAACTACAACCACAACTACCAAAGAACCTCCTAGACAACGCTCGGATCCCTTTGTTAAAGTAGTTAAAAGACCCTTCTTACCAAGTCGAGGGGGTAATCCATATTCAGCGAGAGGCTTGCAACCTGTAGGTGAGAAAGCATTAGACAACTCGAAAAATTCTTCTCCCATACAACTAGAACCTGATGTTCCAACGAGACCAATAGTTAACAGAGATAATTTAGAACCTGAAGCGCCAAGTGGCGAACGAAAACCAGTTTCTAAAGGTCAATCAGAAATTCCAAAACCTATTACAGATGACTACGATGAACGCAAACAAAGCTTTAAGTTCAATAACGCTAATAACGAACAAACGCAAGATAATTACAAACCCACAACTGAAAACTCTGGTGCAGTAGAGAACGGTAGACAATTTTCAACTTCAACTGAATACAAAACAAGTTCTTTCTTAATTAACGAGCAACCATCTGGCAATTATAAACAAAAATCTTTATTAACAGAAATTTTACCAACACAAGTCTACGAAACTTCGTTCGAAGCTAAAGAACCAGAACCTCCAGAAGAAAAGCCATTTAAACCTTCTCCTATTATGATTAAAGTTCCAATTCGTCTAAAATACTCCGACCCTATAGACAACGAAGATGAACAAGAATTCCATCCAGTTTCAAATCGTCCGCAAGCTACTCTTAGACAAAATAGTAAACCCAGTGCTTATCAAGAACCTAGAACAACTGAAAAACCTATTATCCTTGAAAAAAACCCTCTTGATATAACAGAAAACGAGTATGACGTTACACTAAATGATGCCCTAAATCCAACAATACCAAATTTACCAGTGCGTGGTTTTTCCGCTGGTTTTAACGCAGCCACAGATTATACGTTCAGCGCTTTTCATAGACCAAGGTACGACGTTACTTTAAACCAAGCATCAGAAAACAGATACCAAGTTAGGGCGCCTAGTCAGAGGGTAGAAACTCTTGCAGCGCCCTATATTAATCGAGGAGAACACAAATACGTAAATGTCAACACCCAATACGACACAGCTTCAGATCAGATTTATCAAAGTCAGAATTATAGAACAAGTCCTCAAATTACTCAAGCTCAAACACATGCATTTTATAATGTATATTAAATTTTTTACATTTCATTGATGAATCGTAAGTCGTCTTTATAAAACCTTAGGTGTCTATTTGGCTATTGCTAAAATTCAATCAATGTTAGAAAGGTTACAAATGTACTACGATTTACGTCTCGGCGATGAATGAATCCTAGGAGTAGAGTTTACCAAGTAGAAAATGTTGAAGAAATGTGTTACGAAATAATGGTGATTTGTGATCTCACAAATACTATGCGCAGAAATAGGAAATCTGTTGAATTATTTTAGATAGAGCAAGATTTTGGTAAATTGTACTATAGCGACGTAATTTTAAAGTGTCAAACTAATTTCCACGGACTTACGGTTGTGTCAAAGAAACAGGATGGTTGAATGTGAAAGAACCTATTGTATCATCAAACGTTTGTAATTATTAAAACTTTATAAAAAAAATAGAAATTAGTACCTACGACTACAAGACAAAATTACATATTTATAATATTTAAATAACAATTAAAATGAAAAATTATTAGGTATTATAAAGTAATATGTCATTCAAACCATGGTATTGTTTGATGATCTATAATATTACATACCCTTACCTACTCGTATGTCTAGATAAAATTCTTCTTTTGTGCAAAATCATATTATAGCTGTAGATTTTTTCAAATTCAACCTATATTTATAGTATTTTGTATCCATGTATTTGTAAAATAGGTGCCTTATATTTAAAAATAAAAATATTGAGAAAAGTTCGTTTATCTCCTTTGTGTATGAATCTAACAAAACATCACTGGAAAGAAAATCGCCAGAAACAAAATCTAGCAAACAACGCGTTGTAAAAAAACGAGGAAAAAAGACCCGAAAAATCCTCGAAACACGAAGCATCGATTCAGTTGAATACATCAGCCAGTGTCCGGACTTTTAGTCTAGTATTTAATCAGTATTTAGAGTATAGAGCAGTCAATTAATACTAAATCCTAGCATAATTCCTTTAAATATATAGTTGTGCGCATATATGCAATTTTAAATAAGTTGTCATATGGTTGACCTCATGCGAGCTCTTTTAGTGACTTATTATTTATTTGGTCAGCTGCTTTATTATTTCGAATCAACTGATAACTCGGTTCATAATCGTAGAATATAAATGGTCACGGGTTTTAAAAGTACTACACGAAACAATTTCATGAAACATTGCAAAAAAAATTTTTTGATTGAAATGTAATATAGCAACCACGAATAAATGAAGATAGAACGTGTATATTCATCAATACAACGAAAAAGATTTATGAAAAAAAGTTTGGATTATCAACTATCATAAAGGACGAAAAATCACCATTGAATAAAAAAAACTTAAGAGTTGCAGTACACAACAACTACCTTTTTAAAGTAAATTAGTTTCTTTGTCCGACAAAATACCTTAAGTTTTAAAAATGTCCTCTCAACGTCGCAACTCGTTAATAGAACAAAACTCCAAAAGTTGACCGGTGAACAACTGACTGAATTATTTGTCGACTTTAGTATATTTGCAATTTTATAATAATTGTGGGTAACCACTATTGCAATGCAAAAAACTCGAATACAATTTTAGTGTTAACTCTTTGATTAAGGAGTTATTAATGCTCAAACTTTGAAATTTTTTTCGACTATGGTTGAGAAATAGATTTGGGGACCAGTTTGAACACTGGCCGAGAGCAGACGTATAACAACGCCGCTCTAGCTTTTAAAAGTAAAAATGAGATTTTTCGCCGTTTAAAATGGCAAATTTTTAATGCAATTCGATCCTAGAGTGAACGTCAAAGGTAGTGTTAGTGAATTAATACCTTTGGCTCAGTATAACAGGTAAACAACAGGTAAAAACCTAGCGAGCGTTAGGGGGTTCTCTGTTTAGCCAGAGCAAAGTAGGTGCACTTGAGTGTTTAGTGCGCCAGCTCTCAAAAACAATCAAACAAAGAAGTAAGCATTACCTGCAACGTGAAGTGAAACACCTGGATTACCTGCTCATTTAACAACAGATGAAAGAAAACCGGTTAACCAACACCCACTCAAAGATAAGTAATAGTAGTCTAACAGTAACAGTAGTCTAGTAGATTTAAAGACTTTGTAGAAGACACATATATAATCCCCAAGACAGTGGTAGATCAGGTGTGCGTAGATAATAAACAACTAAAAATAATTGTAGAAAGTAGATACTGTTATTTTGTTGGAGCAGTCCCTAATGCAATAGAGTCGATTATCGGTTAAACCTAGCTAGTGCTAACACACAGCAATTCCTGGAATTGCACCACCAAAAACAAGGATCTATGAGCAGGTAGAAAGTTTCTGAGGAAGGGTCACTTTTGACGGACAAGAAGCGATCGCTTACAATTTAAACTTATTTTAACTAAAGACTAAAATTCTTTTACATAAGCCGCGCCTATTAAATTTCAAATCGCGGGTTAAACACAGGAACGAAAACAGGTCCTCAAAAGAGGAAAATAATGTTTCAACAATTTCAAATACTTAGTTAAAAGGCAGCAAGCAATTTAGTTTTTTTTATCAATATGATTTGATTTATTGATTGAATTATTGTTATTTGCATCGAAAATAGTCTTTTAATATTAAGTTTGAATAAAGGGTTACTTATAATATAATCTAACGTAGTTATTAATGCCTAGCATTTAGAAATTTTATACATTACGTTGTAGAGCATAATATCTATGGTGTACGATTATGTTTATGTAATTTTAAGTACGGTTTTGAGCGTAACAGTTTGAATTTAAGGCTCAGAACCGGGTAAGTCAAATTAGATACCGCAAATTAGATAACGCAAATTAGATAGGTTCCGATATCTAACTTTAGCGTCTGATGTCAATCAGAACTAGTAGTATTTGGAAGGTGCGTAAACATATACACGGAAGTCTATACACACCAGCAAAGTATTAGAAGCAGGAAATATAATACGTACCATGGAATAGGAAATAGTATTTACGGACAGACACAGGTTGACAGTGCGGAAAATTCCAGGAGAATTAAATTGTTTATTCACCTCAACAGCAGATCAGAACACAAAAGGCACAATAACGCGGGAACAGCTCAAAAAAAAAGACGCTCTCAACTTAAGGAAAAATCATATCATACATCAGAGAAAATGCACAAGATTTCCAATTGCAACTGGCGGAAAATATAAGAAACTTGGCTCCGCATTACGATCCTCTAGCTCTAGCACACACCTACGGCCCAGCACTACAAATGGAAGCCTACTTAGAAGCCCTAGGGAAAGAAGGATTTTGGGGAGGAACCGAATCAATAGCAGCAGCAGCAGAAATACTAAACGCATCAATAGAAATCCACTACGAAGCAGGTCAACTTCCACACACACTCCGGTAGACAACAATCAACCACCCAGGGCAATAAGAATAGCGTTCAGGATGTCAGGAGACGGTTCCAGAAACCAATACGACAGCATCACGGCTAAAGAAGAAAATAAATCCATGAGAAGTAGGAATGGAACGCCAAATATGATCATGCTAGGTCAAAGAATAGAGGAACAATGTGTAGCAATACCACCCGGACGATACGTAATACTAAGAAGTTTATTAGCTATTAGGAAATTAAGATATTTGCAATTTGTAATCTTAGAGCAATAGATATGTGTGAAATAAGAACAATGTGAAACTTTGATACCAAAGTTTATTAAGTTAAAATGCATAATCGCATAACGGTCTTGGTTGCGTACTCAAAAACCCCATTGATGCGTAGCCTACTAACTACCCGGTGTTGCAGCAGCGGTGTCTTGCGGTATGCATTGCAGACATGCTAACGCGGTTCAACACCCCACCCGATCCCACCTATCACATAAATTCCTACCCACCTTACTGGCATGGGGTGGGCCTGGCGTAATCCAGGATCGACCCTCGAGTCAGCTCCATGTCAGATGATGATGATGATGATGATTGTGGGTAACCACTATTGCAATGCAATACTTGTTTAATATATTGCAACAACCTGATGCCAAATTGCCAATAATAGAATGAAAGCGGCCAAATGATTCTAATAGCGACAAATTTTTGCCTTCCAATGATTTTATTATACGGGGTTTGTATAAATTAGCGAAAGAACTACACGTGGCGATGTTGGTCATAAAATTCCGAGTCGAAAATCTTAATACCAAAATACCATGCTTCCTGGGTATGCACGGGATCTTCAAAGTTTGAAAATGAAGTCTTTTAATAAGTGTTTTAATTCATTATCTGTTGACAGAAAGAGCTGCAAATTAGAAGAAATAAGAATTGTAATAACTATTTTTTCATAGATGTTGTTTTTCAGTCCCAAAAGCGTGTTTTAAACATTTCTTCGTTAACTTAGTATTGTAAAAAATACATATGGCAGCATTGTAAAACAAGAATTATTCAAGAGTGATGCGACTCTAAATTACTTCTGTCTTGATAACGTCAAAGTTTGACAAGTGTCAAAATTTGTAATTGGACTTGCTTTTTCTATCATCGTTGCTTTGCTCGTAGTTATTAGTATTAATTATTATTATTGTCGTTTTCTTGTTTCGTTCACTAACAATGGATTTTACGTTCAATGATTATGCTGATATGTACATGGTATTTGGTTTCTGTAATGGAAATGGCGACATGGCAGAACGTGAGTATCGTGCACGTTATCCAAACAGGAGGCATCCTACAGCAAATGTTTTTCGAAGGCTGGACCAACGTCTTCGTGAAACTGGTTCATTTGTTCCAAGGAATGTAAACGCTGGTTGACCAAGGCAAAGGCGGACGGTACAACTGGAAGAGCAAATTTTAGATGCAGTACAAGAAGATCCCTCCGTCAGCACCCGGCGGTTAGCTGCAACATTAAATATTCCCAGCAATAAGACCGTTTATTTGGTTCTAAAACAAAACCTTCTCCATCCATATCATTTTGAGACGGATTCTTTGGAGCGATGAGTGCCTGTTTGCTAGAGATGGCGTGTTTAATACACATAATATTCACCATTTGGCTGACGAAAACCCCCACGAATATCAAGAATATGGTCACCAGAGAAGATTTTCCATTAATGTTTGGCTTGGCATAATAAACCATAGGGTTGTTGGACCAATCTATTTGCCGAATCGTCTTAATGCCAATGAATACCTCAATGTTTTAGAACAAGTAATTGACGAGATGCCGTTGCAGATAAGACACGAAATGTTATACATGCATGAAGGAGCTCCTGCTCACTTTGCTTGTAATGCAAGAGAGTGGTTGGACGAACACTTGTCAAACAGATGGATTGGTAGCGGCGGCCCTCTCTTATGGTCCGCGAAATCCCCCGATTTCAATCTATTAGACTTTTTTGTTTAGCGTTTCATTAAAGGAAAAGTTTATGCTACGCTTCCACCAAATTCTGGCGAAGTTAGGAATACAATTAATGCGGCTGTATTAGAAATCACCCCCCAAAAACTTGAACGAGTGATGCAAACTATACCACAAAGGTTACAACTGTGTTTGTAAGCAGACGGTTTTCAGTTCGAACAATTACCTTACCTTTGTTCCAACATTCACGGAGTATTGCGATGTAACGGACATCCTTAGTTACCGTGCATTATAACAAAACACCTGTGGTGTGTGGATTCAATGTTGTCAAATGTACGTTCCTTTAAAATGGTTCCTGAGGACAGAGGAAGCATTGTCCAACATTTTGGTATAACGGTTTTCGACTCAAAATTTTATGACCAACATCGCCACGTGTAGTTCTTTCACCAATTTATACACAGGTATTGCCAAAACGATTTTTAGTGAAATGTAGTGAATCTACATGTGGAGACTGCATCAGTTCTTTACAAAATGCAATACATTTGTATTAAAATTATGCTTTGTACCAAGTTAAGTTTATGCGTCCATTGGAAGTAAAGCGTTACATTTTTAAGTAACGAGTCCAGTAACATGTTACAATGGAATACTCTTGTAAATGAGACCACTTTTTTCGGGTTCTACGTCAATTGGACGCGGTAAATTGGACGCGCGACAATCGGACGCGATCAATTGGACGCGCGTCAATTGGACGCGCGCGTCAATTGGACGCCAGATAATTGGACGCGAGACAATTGGACGCGTTCATAAACTTAATATAAGTTTTATTAGAATGTGTGAGGTTATTTACGTTTAATTTTAGACTAAGGTTAGATACCCTATTATTTAGATTGTAAATTTGTAATAAGATATTGCAAATGAAGTTCATTAGATTTAAAATGTTTTCTAAAAAGGGATTAGCTTAATGACGGTCTTGAATTGTTGACAGCATTATCATTTAAATGATAAGATATTGAAAATGAAATTCATTAGATTTAAAATTTTCTAAAAAGGGATTAGCTTAATGACTGTCTTGAATTGTTGACAAACAACAACAACAATTAAGATAACACGCTTTAACAGAGGCGGTAATTACGGTATTAGGGGTAATTAGAGGGTGTTTTTGGAAATATGTTGAGCATTCTGCGAGTCTCATTGGTCTAATGTAAATTTCTAACAAACAATTGCCTATATATAAATTTAAAACTGTTCTTAAAGAGTTAAACTTTGCTAGTATTTCAAGGTGTAAACATGGTGCTGCAGTTTGTAATAAGTGAACGAGGTAACAAAATGTTACTATATGATGGTTATATACACAAAAAAGAGAAAACCAGTAGTGAGAAAATTACATGGAAGTGTGGTAATTACAACAAGAACTATTGTCCAGGAAGAGTGCATACATTACATGATGAAGTGGTAAGAAGTGCCCCTCACAACCATGTTCCGGATGCTGCAAAAGTCGGAGCAAAAGTGGCTGTTGCAAATATGAAGGAAATGGCCAAACAAGTAGAGCTAACTACCCAAGCTGTATTGGCAAAACATGTCTTTGCAACTACCTGCAGCAGTATCGGCCCAACTACCTCCTGTTAAGGCTTTAAAGCGAACAGTTCAGCGAGTAAGAACAGTTGCAGAAGCTGTTCCAGCAAACCCAAGAAGCCTGACGGATCTTACATTTCCTGACGAATACAAAAATATAGACGGTGAAGCGTTTCTGGTATTTGATAGTGGTCCCAGTGAAAACAGAATTCTTTTGTTTTCAACCGCAAGGAATTTGGAATTAATGGAACATTGCAATCATTGGTATGCGGATGGTACGTGTACTTCAGCTCAACAGCTGTTCATTCAAATATATACCATTCATGGAGTGCAGTACAGTAATGTAATTCCAACCGCGTATGCGCTTCTTCCAAATAAAACGGAAGGTACTTACATTCGCCTATTTCAAGCTTTAAAATTATTAGCACCGAGGCTTCAACCAACATCTATCATGGTAGACTTCGAAAAAGCAGCAATAAATGCCTTCAGACAAGAATTTCCCGATGCCGTAAACCGTGGCTGTTTTTTTCATTTTACGCAATGTATATGGAGGCATATACAACAAGCAGGTTTGCAAGTTAGATATAGCGAAGATGCTAATTTTGCTGGCAGCTCTTGCATTTGTTCCGGAAGAAGATGTCATTGATTCCTATGATCTGCTAATTGATAGCGAGTTTTATGTGGAAAATGAAAACTTATTGCAACCCTTTATAAATTATTTCGAAGACACGTGGATAGGTCGCCTAGACAGAAGGCGGAGACGAAGGCAACCACTATTTCCTCTCCGTTTGTGGAATGTATATGCATTCGTCGAAGATGATATACCACGTACAAATAATTCTGTTGAAGGGTGGCACAATAGCTTTTCTTCAATACTTAATGCTGCACATCCAAGCATATGGAAATTTGTAAATGCTCTAAAAAAAGAAGTAGGTTTAAATCGATTGAGAATCGAGCAATTAATTGCTGGAAACCCAGCACAAACTCAAAGAAAAATTTACAGGGATACCGCCGAAAATATACGAAGAGTAGTTGCTGATTACGGCAATAGACCAATATTGGATTACCTGCGAGGGATTGCGCATAATTTCCAACTGCAAGTATGAGTTGAATAATTTGTGAATGCGTTTATGATTCGTTTGTGTTTATTATACCATTGGCTACTTTATTTACTTACTTAATGTTGTTTATTTTGTAATTTTGTAGACCTTTATGTTTTTTTTCTAAACCTTTTCAAATTGCTTACTTTATAATGTTTATTTTGTATCTTTGTACTAACTATAATAAACTGCATTTTTCTATATACGTTTTTTTATAAATCTTAATTACAGACGCGTCCAATTGCCGGCGCGTCCAAAAGACGCACGTCCAAAAGTCGTCGCGTCCAATTGTCGCGCGTCCAATTGATCGCGTCCAATTTACTGCGTCCAATTGACGTGACACTCTTTTTCCGAATCCCTGATAAAGAGCTACCATGTAAAGGTATTTTTTTGATAAAATCACCACCCAACTGTTGCAACCAGTGACCGATTTTAAGAAAACATGCTAGGCATGCATGCTAGGTTAGCAAACCTACCTACCTACAGTTGCACGACAATATGTTTGAACCGCAATTATTGTTAAAAGTTAATAACGATTTCTTTAAATAAATTAGTTTACATACCTGTCCTTTGATTTATTTTAATAAACTAGGAAAAAAATTACCATAAAAAATGAAACGAAAAAGTATTGTAGTTATTTGAAAAATAACTAAGTAGTTTATTGTAAATAAAACAATTCTTAACTTCAACAGGTTTCTTATTTTAGCCTTATAAGTATTTCAACGTGTTTCCAGGTCATGAACTTCAATCAAGTAAAGCTCGAACTTATAAATAAAGAAATAAACTAAGTAGTTACTTTTAGAATCCGCATAAGTATAATGGTAACTATAGTTACTTTTATTGCGTATGTGACTCTGTAACTAGTATTATTTAAAAGTAACTTTCCATTGACTGTTTACGAATCTTTGCAGTTCCAACAATATGTTTCTTTTAGAACAGTTGCTTTCTTCTGATGATTTAATATTGTGATTTTTAAGAGAATCCACAATAATAGTTCACTAAATATTTAATGAGTCTCTGTATATAAGATACTTAATCACTTTAACAGTATCTATTTATTTAAACCTTATACGTATTTCGGCATGTTTACATGCCATTGTCAAAGGTTATATATAACCTTTGGCAATGGCATGTCAACATGCCGAAATACGTATAAGGTTAAAATAAATAGATATTGTTAAAGTAATTAAGTATTTTATATACAGATACTCATTAAATATGGACTTTAACGAAGTAAAGCTGGAATTGATAAATACACTAAATATTTTCTTAATCTAAATTTATTTTCCATTGCAGTCTCTTTCCTGATGCCAAGATCCAAGTACCTAACACTACAAAAATTCTTAATCTTTTACAAGCCACTACATCAATAAACAATTCAGGATCTTTGTTTCTATCCTTTATAAACAATCAAAACATTGCATTATTACCTCCTAAGTGGGCATTTCATAAAATGAAAAAATATATAGTTTATTCAAAATTAAAAGAAACTTCCATGCCTTCAATACAAGTTGAAAAGTCGGTAACAATTGACGAGGCTTTAAACACTTTCATTAACATTAATGGCGTTAAAATAACCTAACCCGAATTTAAAACTATAGAATCGCTTACATCTCTACAGGAATTAATAATCAAAATTGAGAATGAGACATTTATTACAAACCAAAACAAATACATCAAAAAGAAATTAAATTACAAAAATAAAATTGCCTACCACCTAAAAAAGAAAAAATTACAATTAGAAATAGTTGTAGCTAAAATAAGAAAAACAACATTCAATAAAAATAATTTATATTCGTTCACACAGGATCTACCAGCCATACAAAAAGAGTTAGTACATGCTTGTGTGGAATCCTCGCAGAAAAATAAACATGGAGTTAGATAAACACTAAACTGGGTTTATTCTTGTATTTTAATGAGGATTTAAAGCCCGAAACTTTATGAACATATAAGACGAGAACAAATCATGCCTATTCCATGTCATACAAGTCTTTTAAGATATATTTAAAAAAATTGATGGCAACTTTGGTTTCAAACCGGAATTGTTCAAAGTAATTAAGGTAAAAACAAAAATGATGTCTATTTGGGAAACTCACGGCAGTTTGCTTATAGATGAATGCAAAATTTCACCATCTAAACATTTTAATAAAAACAAAGGTACTGTCAAGCATTCACATTTTGATATGCTGGAAGTACATGAGGCATCACAAGAATTTTGAATTGCATATAAATTAACCAATAAGCATATTTGGCCAAAGAATTTTGAAAAGATGTCAACAAAGCTTGCATTTCAGGTTTGCTTCAATCGATTTATCCCTAACTATTAATAAAATTTATTCAACTTTTAGCTCTTCAGCAATAGTGTAGCTATTGCATTGAATGCTTACAAAAATGAAATGAGTTGCCTAAAGGATTCAGGGGCAACAGTACAATTTTGTCATAATAATTCTTCATCACCATTAAAGTCACTCAGACAAGATTCTGATCAATTCAAGGTATCCTATTACCTAGAGTATAATTATAAAATAAAACTTCAAGCCTTTCTTCATAAATTTAATATAGATCATGCTATATGTACATTTCGATTACGATGTAATCATCTACAGTAGCAAATGCTAACTAACTCTAAAATCTAAGGCTGAAGCAAACATAACGGAAATTTTTTTAAGAAACATTTACGGACTCGTGATTTATGAGATAACGGTATCCAATTACACTTCTAAGGGCAAAAAAAAGGCAACTTGTGAAATTTGCAGGTCAGTTTTCTGAAGTTTAAATTAAATCTAGTAAACGTGTAACGGGGCAAACATGCTGTAACAGTTTAAAAATTTATAAAAATTTATTTTGTTACATTGGTTTGCATAAAACTCGCTGGAGGCACTCGAAGTGGAAATTTCTACGAGGCGCGACCGAAACGACAGCGCAACCTGACACGTTACTCCCAGAAAATATCCCTTCTCCGACCCCTTCCTTATTCACCGGGTATAAAACCATTTGACCAGCCCAAACAACGTACTTCTCGTCGAGAAACCCGCTTAGGGAACTTCTCGTCAAGAGATCCGTGTAGAGACTTCTCTTCAAGAAACCCGCTAAGAAAACATTAACTTTTCAAATTACTTTGAAATCCAGATCCGTTTAATAAATTTAATTCATAAATTTGAATCACAACTTAGAAAATTTTCTAATTATTTTTATTCCGAACAGTTTCAACTGTTAGTAAATTTTGAATTTACGAATCTAAACCTGAACTTAGAAAAATACTCGAACCAGTTATTTAATTTGAAAGTTGGGATGTGATGTTCTTTTATTCAAATTAAATAAACCAGCTATTGAATACTTTGATCCCTAACGTACAGATGCCAGATCTGTTGTTGGAATCAATTATTTGATTGCCAGAAAGTAGTTGTTTCGTTGGTTTGCTGAGATGTAAACTTCTTTGATTCCAACGAAATAATTCTGCTTTTAACTAAGGGATAATTACGACAAGGAGAAGTTGAAGCTCCGTTCGTAATTATTAGAGTTGAATTTACCGTTAATTTTTATTAATTACCAGAATCCAGTTTTTAGTTTAGAATTTACATTTCTTTAATGGAAATTTTCCAGTAAATAAAATAGCCCGATATTTTCGGCAGCCCCGTTTATAGATTTGTAGACCCAGAGAATTTAGACCAGTAGATTAATTTATTTTAATTAAAATCACCAAGAATTAACATCCTTAATTCTTACCTGATCTCCTTTAACCACAACACAAACACAAAACATTTTAATTCCAGTTGTAACTAGAGTCAACCTGTGACAGCCGAGTGTAGAACAGTAACCGTTGCAGAACATTAATTACAAAGCTATTTAATTCCAGAGATTCCTGAATTTTTAATGAACGAGAGAATTGTTAATCTTAGTTTTACAGAACTGTCAAACAGACACCATTTTGTCGTGTGCAGATGCAGAAAATCCATTGTGAGTCGATATATTGGACCGGCGCATAACGCGGGAAACAATTATTGATCGGCGCAGTTCGACCAGAAATCCCAGTAACCAGTTAGGCAACCCAACCGACTCACATACAGGAATTTAACCAGTAGTAGAAGAAAATACCGGGAGACGAACGTGCCATAGGCGGGTCGTCAAAAAGGGGAATTTTGAACCATTTATTTTGCTTTATGTAATGGATTTGATTTTGTAAATAACATTTGAAGTACATGAATTACGTATAATTTTAACATATAAAACTTTGTAAATAACCAGATAATAAATAGTGTAAATAATTATTTCTTTATTCTCAGTCTTCGTATTTGTTTCACCGAACCCTGGCTTCTAGCTACCCAGGGTAAAGTTTCAACCAGTTCAAATAAGAAGGGTTGAACCGGTACAAACGGTTATTTAAGGGCAACAAATCAAAATTTAAAAGGTCGTTTTCGTGTTTTTTCATTTCAATTGCTTCTAACATATTTAAATTATATCCTTTACTTGCCTTTAGAAGTAGTAGAATTTGCCGAAACAGTTTTCTTTTGTGTTTTGTTAAAATTTTTTTAATAATATTATTGTTGTATCCATTTGATTCAGCAATTTCCCGTATGTGCTGTAATTCTTTATTGAACCTGATTTCTGAAAGTGATACTGTCAATAATCACATACGGGAAATAGCTGAATCAAATGGATACAACAACAATATTATTAAAAAAATTTTAACAAAACACAAAAGAAAACGGTTTTGGCAAAATTCTACTACATTTTCACCTGAACCAAAAAAGGCGTTCAAAAAACACAAATTCACTTACCACCCAAAAATAGTAAGAAAATTCAAAAATTTATTTAAAAAATTTAATATTGACTTAGCTTTTTCAAATAACAAAAACAATTTGAAAACTTTACTCGGCAACACCTTGGATAAAGAAAATGATAATGACAAATCAGGCATTTACCAGATTAAATGTAATAATTGCTCCAAACAATATATTGGCCAAACTAAGAGAAAAATAATTACGCGATTCAAAGAGCACACCTATCATATCAAAAATATTAATATCGACAAATCCGCTTTGGCTGTCCATTTTGCAGATACAGGTCATAAATTCAATACCCATAACCTTTCACTTCTAAAGGCAAGTAAGGATATAATTTATAGTATATTAAAAAACAAGTTTCATAAGACATGATTTTAGAGCACGCGTCCAAGTTAGAAAACGAGCCGCTTGCGGCGAGTTTTCTAATGGACAAGTGCACTTAAATGTCTTATGAAACGTGTATTTTATACTATTTTTTCTATTTTGGTCTAAAAAAGTTAAAAATTACCTTATTTTATATTTTAATTTAAATATATAATCGATAGGAAAATTTTTTGTATTTTGTTTTGGTTTTGTGGCTGTTGGTAACATTTAAAATAATTTCAAACAATTCAAACTACTGTCAAATTAAAATTGAGACAAACTGTGTTTGAAAGTGATTTAATTTTTTAAATACCTAAGATTTGAAGATAAGATGGAAGAAGAATTATCTTGCACCCCGAGCTACGCAAAGTAGCGGAAAATACGCTAAATAATCTTAATTTTTAGAACTTACAATTTGAAGGTTATGTTTATAACGCGTGAAGGTTTTGTTGTCACATGGTTGTCACCAACCTAACAAAATAAAATTTTGAATTCTTTAAAGAGTTGCTCAATGAAATCCAAATGAGTTTCATAAAGTAGTCAGTAAAGAACCAAAATAGAAAAAATATGTTAGAAGCAATTGAAACGAAAAAACACGAAAACGACCTTTTAAATTTTGATTTGTCGCCCTTAAATAACCGTTTACTAGATTTAATTTAAACTTCAGAAAACTGACCTGCAAATTTCACAAGTTGTCTTTTTTTTGCCCTTAGAAGTGTAATTGGATACCGTTATCTCATAAATCACAAGTCCGTAATTGTTTCTTAAATGTTTCTTAAAAAATTTCCGTTATGTTTGCTTCAGCCTTAGATTTTAGAGTTAGTTAGCATTTGCTACTGTAGATGATTACATCGTAATCGAAATGTACATATAGCATGATCTATATTAAATTTATGAAGAAAGGGTTGAAGTTTTATTTTATAATTATACTCTAGGTAATAGGATACCTTGAATTGATCAGAATCTTGTGTGGAAAAGTACCAGCGACCTCTTTCGCCGATTTTTACCTTTCATGCCCAGCGAAACTCATTTCTAAGCGACTTTATCGCTCCCGATTCCACTGAATCAATCACGGAAAACGAGTTTTAATAACGGTCCTTTTTCATTTTCGATTGTAAATCTGTAAAATGTGGTACTGAATGTTTGTATGCACATTTTTTTTATTGTTATTGAATTTGTATAAGTATATAGAAAACATAAACGATTTAAATCGTCAAATATCCCGAATCTTTCTTGCGAGTGATATTGTTTTTACTATCTATTGGTTAAGTAAATATAGAAACTAGATGACTTAAAACTTGATAGCGCTTATATGTATAAAATGAATCTGCAATTTTTATAAAAAGCGCACGTCATTTTTAAACAAGAAAATACGATATAGTCATTTTGTTTTTCAAAAATTTGTGTTTAACTTGTTCTTAATCTTTATACCTTGTGTAACGTCATGCCTACATTAAAAATCTATATTTAAATTTTTGATGTAACGCAAAGAGTGAAATAACGATGGTCAAATTTAAATAATTCAAAAGATCTGCAAATTTATTGTCTGGCCATGCATTTACACAATTGTTTCAATAACTCACCTTATTAAACTTCGATGGACTAAATCCCAAATGCAAATTGCCCCATTATCGCCCGCTGTAGCTAACACTAAACTATCAGAGGCAAATCTACAAACAAAAATTGAAAATATCAACAAAATTATCTTTATTATTGTGCTACCTGCAAACTCGGATAGCATCACCATTCATCTGCACCATGGTGTGAATTTTTGCGCCAGAATGTAAATTCCACAGAACTGCGTTACCATCAATAGAAGTTGAAGCTAGCATAGATCCTTGCGGGGAAACTCTGACGCATGTTACCCCGTATTTATGACCCCGCAGGGGTGAATAGGAATTTTCGGTGTAACCTGAACCAGGAAGCCATTTCCATACTCTCACTGTTTTATCACTGAAATATAGATACATGCAAAATAGGGTTTTATAAGAATTTAATTATATTACCTAGAACCTGTAATTAACATAAAATTTGGTGCAAAATCACAGCATGTTCTTGTAATATGTGGAATGCCATGTTATACTGAAATTAAAAAAATATTTAAATATCTAAATACGTTCTAAAAAGCAAATAAATTCATTGTTGGAATTTTTAGAATATTATTATTTTATAATGAAGATTTGAAAACATCAACACTCATGATTTACGATGATGTACTTTTTACATTCGGTATCGTATCAAACATATATATTTTTTTATACAACATTTCCTTTATACAAAACGGTCGGTATGTTAAATTAATATAGAAAAACGTAAATTACAGATATAATTTCTCAAACACCTATTGACAAATTACAAGCTTTCTAAACAACTCGTAACATAAAATTACAGAAAACACAAGTAAAGCAAACTTTAAAAGAAATTTACCTTTAAAACTGTAATTGATTAAACTGTACTAACTAAAAACATTGGAAAATTAATGGCAAATAAGTGTCTGAAGTTTCGGGCGACGCCTTTTATATTTAAATAAGTTTAAATAAATTTATGCAAGCGCATACCAGCGTACAGCAGAAATGCTACAAATAATATATTCAAAACTTTCTAATAATTCAATTATACGTCGTTTGAACAATAATTCTTAAAATCTTTTATGTACCAATACACACCATAACAAACATGGTTATACACTAGTTATTAAATGTATATAAAATATGCCAAAACGTCTGCTTTAGTACATGTTTAATATGTAATGGTGTGTAGTTGTGTCAATCTTTAATAAGGCTTAATCAATATCGTTTGAAATATCGACCCTCTACATTAAATCGTGGTTTTCAAAAAATATATAATTTATTTCTCGTAAACAGCCATATATATTATTACATACCATATTTTTCATAAATGACTCTGCCGAGTTAGGTTAAGTGCTTTGTTATTGCGCAAGTAAATTTCTATCTTCCTTTATTGTTAAATTACACAAAACAAAGAAAAAGGTTTTTCTTTACAGAATCAAAAAATTAAAAACATTCGTTAAATATATTGGTTCATCAGTTTTGTCTTGGGTAAATTTTCACCGTTCAAAAGTATAGTTCACATAATGTGAACGCCCTTTTAATAGTCGAATAAATCGGAGTACATAGTGATTACCAGTGGCTAATACAGGGAGGGAAACAGGGCACTGCCCACCCAGCTATTTCTAACGATTCCTTATTTTTTTTTCAATTTTTACTATTTAAGAATTGTATATAATTGAAAATTCAAGAAAACAAACTTTATTGAGCTCATTAGTAGCACGATGTTAGTTTGAATTAGCGAAAATAAAACATATTTTTAAAATCTGCGAGTAGCGCCAGAGTATGTACAAAAACTGACGTCCCAGAAACGAAACGATAAAGGAACTGGACAAGGATTGAGTGATAGCGGAATTTACAGCGTTTTAAGAGGGTTGCGGGGGCATTAAATAAGTTGCCGTGTAGGTTTGTTTATTATGCACGCAGGATAGTTCCGAATTGCCACAAAAATGGCTACGGACAATTCGGTAAACAGTTTGATCGAGTTGATTAATCAAAATAATTTGACTTATTTGACGATGTTAAAATAACTTTTACAAACTGAGAACCTCCAAAGCCAGATTTATTAATATCACAGTGTGAAAAAATAAAAAGACAAAGAAAAGTGTTTTTTTTTTGTTACAGAGACCCTGCCGGAATTTTAAGGGGAATCACCAACGTTAAGCACAGAGAAAAAGTAAAAAGACGACGTAAGAGAAAGACATTTAAATAATTTTGTGGAATTCTCAACGCCAGGCAAACTATATATAGTATGTCAATTAAACAGCGCACATCGTTTGAATATAATTGAGCATAATGAGAACGTAAGATAAAATCGACACATTCTCAGTAAAATAAGAGACTGTATTAAACTTTACGGTTTGTCTAAAATTGCTCTGCGAGGCGGATCACAATAAAAAAGAAACAAGTGCCCTACGGGTATTTTTCCAGGATTAATAAATTTAGTTGCGGAAATACACAGCGCCTGAAAAGAGCACATTCATTAAACCAACAACAGGGTTTTTATGGGTCTATCGAAGACTATGCAGAACGAATTATTAGACTCTATTTATGCAGTTTGTTCTAGTTTGTCTTTCTGAAATTAGCTAAACTAGTTATATAGCTTAAAAGCTTATTATTTTTCAAATATTTTAAAATTTCTATTTCTAAAAACGTTCAAAGAGGCCACGCACACTTTTTTAAAACATTGTCTTCGGCGCCTTTATCGCATACTTTAATAAATTCCCCTCTGACTATACCATACTACGAGCCGCCACTGGTGTATACGACAAAAAATGGGCGAAGCACTTTGCCTGGACATTCTCATACTTGAAAAATAATTGAATTTGATATTTTCAAGAACATTAATTTGACACAAACTTCTGGCCGTAACTTAATACATACTATCAAAATATTCCTGATATGAACGACAGCGTTATCTTCTTGTCCTTTTATACAATCGGTTTTTTAAATACCTCAACAGGAAATTTAATAATTTTTACGGAAAACGATTGCTAAAAAAATGTTCAGCCAAAAAGTGGGCGAGGGGGGGGGGGAGTAATCTGCATGCTACTGATGTTACTGCACCTAAATACTAAGTTGAGAATCTTGTTCTACTATCACTGATAAGCAATTTAGCTTAAACTCGAATGTCTTGCAGTTTGTAAATTAATACATCTTTTGCCATAATGGGTTTATGAATCAAGAGATGTTAATTTACAAATTTCAGAAATGCATATAGAAGCGCCAGCGAAAAATTAACAACATCCCTATGAGCCTACAAAATTACCGCAAACTCGTGTGCTCTGTTTTTTACATCTAATTTTTTCGAAAGTATTTAAAATTTTGAAAACACCTTTTGACGTTGCAGGACTATTTCGACACAACGTTTCATACCGATCTATTACTTTTTACAGGCGTTAAATTGAAATTTCAAAAAATGTAGCGGTTTCATTATGGTTAGAAAGCTGGTAAAAAACATTGAATTTTTTAAACTTTCATTAAAAAATTATATCAAAAAACGTGTAAAACTTTTGTTTCGGCATAGAATTGATTTCAAAGCTTATTTTTCTCGATGAATTTTTTGATATTCTTCCACGCTTGAAGTTTTGCTCAAAATTGGACTATTGGATCCGTTCAGGAGATGTGAAGAAAAACGATCAAGCGATTCGATTAAACACTTAATATTTTTATAATTTAATAGGTATTAGGTATATAGGCAGACTACAACGCAGCGCGTCGAATACATTAAGCCGGTCATGACGTATTGCGGAACGTCTACCACTAAACTCAAACAAATAAGAGACCCGGGAAAAAAATGAGAATGATTTCGTAGTTGAACAAACATGTTAAAAGGACTCAAACCACAGGTAATTTATGTAACAAAATTCTTTATCAACACTAAAAGTGGAAGAAGTTTTAATTCCATCCAAGTAAGGGGTGAGTAAGGAGTAAGTACGGTATTTTGCGATGCCGAAGAGTAAAAGTGTTTTATTATAAATTGATCCCAAAACAAAGAAAGTGTTATTTGGATAGCGAGATGGATAGCGCAAATGACTTTTCTCGAAGAAAACAGAAACAAAAATTTGATTTTTGAAGTAACTGAAGGTCAAAATTATTGGAAGTAGCACATTAGCGCAAGAGGTCAACTTGAAAATAAATTGCCGCGACCATAATGTAAATAACTTTTTCGTAAAAAACGACCAGACTTAAGCCATCAACTTAATGAAGGATAAATTATGATCAAATTTGTGGAAAGTACTAAAACACATTTTCCTTAAATGTGATTTGAAATGTGATTACAGAAAAGGGCATAACAAAACGCTGGGCTAAATAATTGGACACCTATAGATAAAAAAGTTTAATTCGGTAATGCGTTTTTTACAAAGGGCCACACGAATATCATTAACTTAGTAGAGCAAATAATTAATGGCTAAATTAATAAATGGCAAAATCCAGAATTTCCTTTTATTTAGCGATCTATATCAAAAGTTGCAAAAATTATAAAAAGACCGCAACTCAGCAATAAGACTAAATTCTTAAATTTTTGAGAAGAGTGAACGTTAAAATAATTTAGGGGCGGGGGAGATTAAGAAATTTTTACAAAGAAAGTAATATAAGAAACTAAAAACATTGCAGGCGAACGCAATTATAGTGCTTCTACGACTATTTTATTGTGATTAACTAAAATACACGTACAATAAATGAAATTGTAAACTTGGTGGAAAAACGGTATTTTTCCCTTGTCGAAACTGTAACACGAAATATCGTTTTTGCGTATGCTGTTACTCACATTTCATTGTATCATTGTAGGTTCGGTTTTGTACTTAAATTAGACGCAGTCGAAATAAAATAGATTAAACATATCTCATTCCATGTTCAAAAATTTTATCATCATAGCTACAGCTATAGTTTGGATCTTATAATCCAAAAGATAAAAATATGCAAGATGACAATTTAGTCGCCACCCTGCTTGATTATGACTTGTAAATGTTTCAAGAAATTTAAAATATTATAGAATATGGTTTTAATTTCTTTCCTTTTGTGTCTCTCTATAACAAATCTAAATCCCTTCCACCTGTCTCAACCTTTGGTGACGACGACTCTTACATCTCAGAACAGCTTATTTATTATTTTATTAGTAGTAAAAGTCATATACAACGACGCGGCACTTGATTTCTAAAGCTTGGGTGAGTCGTAGCCCACGGGTTCAGCTAATTAAGTATTACTTAGTCATTCAATTTCTACTGACGAATGAAAAAAATAGCTGAAGTGTGGACTTTGAGTGAACTTTCCCATACTAGATATTAATACTTACTGTATTTGCAGACGTGTACACTTTATAATTATAAGGTTGTACATTTATTTCACCGACTGTTAAATTTCTAAGAAAACAAGCTATATAGGCAACCCTCCATTCGATCCATCCAAATATAGCTTTCAGAACAAAATCAAATTGTAGCCAATCTTCCGTTCTAACAAATTTCAAAAACAATCGTCTGGGGAGTTTTTGAATAACATGTTTCCAACAATTTTCAAAATTTTGAAGATGGGCCATTGCGATCGTTTTCAGATTTCAGAAATTAATTTTGTTTCATCGTATACCACCCACAAAGGGCTCTCAAACAAGTTGTAGTTGATGTCGGTCAAACGACTACTTTTTGAGTAAGTGGGCGTTAAATTCAAGATTTTCAAAAAATTGTAGCGGCTGCCACTTTGAAGCAAGGGAATTCGGTAAAAACGTTTTCGATTACATGCGCTTCGGATTTCGGTCTAAAATCTGATATAAATAGTTTATTCTAGAGTTATAAAAAATATGTAAAGAATGAAAAATATATTTTTTAACTTGAGCTAATTGATAGGTGTAGTTAAAACCACGCAGTTAAAATCACGTAACTGCCGGAAAACGCGTTGTTGGTAACGAAAAGTAATGTTTTTTTTCTTATTCTTTAAAATAGTTGACAATTCTTGCTGATCCTAATAAAGTACTTCAAATAGTCTATTGAACTGATATAAGTTTATAACGAACGGCGTTTGCGTTTTTAGATAAATAATTAACCAATTTCAAATTTTTCCCAAATTCCTGGAAAGCGTCAGAGTAAAATTTGGGAGATTAGTAAAAAATAAATTTGCAGTTCATTGCAAGCTCTATCGGCCCAGAAAGTTAAAAAAAAACGTGGGGGCAGTTTTCAAAAAATTATTTTTGAAAATTTTCTAAATTTTGAAGCAGCGCCGTTGCGTTCGTTTTCGGATTTTCGAAATTAATTTTACTTCATCGTATACTACCTACAAAGAGATCTCAAACAACTGGTAGCTGATCCCGATCAGACAATTACTTTTTGAGTAAATGAGCGGTAAGTCGAGATTTTCATAAAGTTGTAGCGGCCGCCATTTTGAAGCTAAAGAGTTTGGTAAAAATGTTTTCAATTTGCCTTAAGTTCTTCTTTTAGATTCCCCAAATTTCCAAAATTTTATTTGGAAAAAAACTCTACCAAAAAAACATGTCTAACTTCCGTTTTTGGTTTCGGATTTTTTTGAAAAGCTTAACTACAACTAAAATTTTGGATATACCTCTTAATTTAAAATTTCATCAAAATTGGGCCAGTACTTTCGCTTTTAGAGGAGTCACACCCCCCCCCCCCCCCCCCCACACACACACACACACACACACACACACACACACCCACAGCCAGACATTTTAAAAAACCACTATTTTGGGTTCCTTGAGACCCAAAACGTGTATTTCAGATAAAATCTAGAATTCGAACATTTTCATGAAATCAATACTTAAGTAATACAAAGTAAAAAATATGTAAGTATTAAATACATGAATATGAAACGAAAACACTCATATGAATTAATGTACTTACTTTCTGTTCTTAACTTATTCTACGCTTTAATCTGATTTAGTAAATGAAGTTCGATTAGGATGTGTTCTGTTCCACATTCAAATTAAAACTAGCCGAAATAATGGAAAAATGTTATGTCACGTCGTTTTAATGACTTTTAGGTGATTACTATTAAAACATTGTAGGTACAAATTTCTTCCAAAACTGTAAACATCCTTTAAACATTTACTAGTTTCGTTAAAATTCGACCCACGCTTTTAATAAACGGTCATTAAGGTGCGAACATTAAAGCATGTTAAAGTATACCTAATCGTAGAAAAGAAAAGGAGCGCAAATTGCTCACATAAATGTAGCTTCAAAAGAAAGAAAAGAATGAAACGTTTGCGTGATGGTCTCTGTTAACTATTAACGAACCCAAAGTACACCTAATGACCAGGCATCAATAGATCAAAAACATTTAAATTATTTATGCTATGAATGTGAGCGTAAGTTATAAATAAATATGGTAACTACCCATCGATAAAAAATCTGAGAAAAAACAAATGTTCTTCCACACCATAAACATTGGTACATGAATGTACATTGTACATGGCTGGAATTACACAGCCACGTGCTTAAAAACCAAACCAATATTAGAGGTTTCCATCTTTATTAATTATTACTTTTCTACATTTTTTTAGTAATATACTGATTAAATGCAGATTTTCTAAATCGAAATTTTGACGGAAATACATGTTTTGGATGTCCAGGAATCCTATAGCGGTTTTCAAACAAGTCGGTCTGTGGGTGCGTGGGAATGCGCTCCATAACTCCCAAACGGATGACCCAATTTAGATGAGCTTCGGAAAGTGACAAAGTGTATATCAAAAATTCATGGGGGAAATAAGCTTTTAAAAACTATCCGAAACCGGAAACATGTTTATTTATATCATTTTATTCAGAATTTTAAAATCTGACAACAGAATCTGATAGAAGACCTCAGGGCAAATCCGACGCTTGTTTCCGAACTTTCTTGCTTCAAAATGGCGCCCGCAAAGTTTTTGTTTGGACATTTTCACTTTAAGCGCCTTATTACTCAAAAACACATTGACAGATCCCCTTCATATCACTGCGCACAAAAATTTGCGTTAAGATAAAAACTATAATCTGAAATATTTATCAAATCTTCAAAAAATATTACTCAAAAATCTGCTACAAAATTTATTAAAATTTGGCAGCCTCATAGAACTATGGGGGAGTTTAATTAATTTACTAATGGAAAAAGAATGCCCATGGAATATTCAATAAAGCAATTGACATTCTTTATTAAAATGTTTCATTAAGTCTAAAAACAATTGTTGTAATGTACTTTCACGTTGCAAAGATTTACTATAATACTACTGGAATTTTAGAAGTATGCACTAACTCCGCCCATTTTTTATCCAATATGTTGAAACTTTAAAGTAAGAACCAACGCCACAGTAATATTTAACTGTGTAAACCATGAAAACGGTTTTTAGTGGATACTTTAAATTACTATTTTATTTTGTGGGAAGAGTTATTGTATACTTGCGGTATTAATATAATACTTCAAAACATGTTGTTACTCATTACTAACCCATACTAAAATTAATTAAAAATTACTGTAATCTCTGCATCTAATAAAGACATGTTTCTTCGAATTTTATCCTTATAATCCTCCACCAGAATTTGAAAATTCAAATCTAGTATTAAATCAAGTAGGCTGCTTAGCAATGCGTCCGACATGAAGACTGGATTGCAAATGCATCAAAGGCTATCGCTTCGCGCCCCATACATCCGACCATAACGCGGCTGTACTTCTGTATTGCCGAATTTGTAACTTGAAATCTACGTAGGCAAGACACGAAGTGCTTATTTAAACCGTTATGTACTAATACAATAGAATCAAATGCATCGATTTTAGTAAGCACTAGTTTTCCAGTTTAAAAACCAATTAAAAACATCAAGGGTATCATCGATTTTTTTTAAATCAGGAATCGATTGTAAAACAATAGATAGCTATCTTTGTTATTAATTTTTGTTCCAGTATTAATTAAAATGTAAAGAATCGATTTTTACTATATCAAAATCGATTTACAAAAATCAAATCAAAAATTTAAGGATTTCTCGATTTTTTTGAAAATCAAGAATCGATTTAAAATAATCGATTAAAATCGATTGTCATTTTTGCTATCGATTTTTGTCCCAGTCCCGGAATATTCACTAATTTACCAACCCTCTTTGGTTCGCATACAGCAAGTCACAGCGAGTGGAGTGACCTGAACAGTCGTTGAAACTTGTGTACATAAATTTATACTTCTGTAAATATGGTGAGTAACAATATCTAAAGTATAGGTGAAGTGTTTTGTTCATTTTCAAGTGTGCCGAAAAAATTTAATTAACTGAATTTTAAACTTGAATTAGTTTTAGTAATGAGTCACTCACATTACTATTAATTTTTCTTTTAAAGCAATAATGGTTATTAAATAATAAAACTTGGGCTGTGAATTTAAATTGCGTACTAATTTTTATTGTGAATAAGACAAATTAAAATTCAGTGAGCTGGACATAAAATTTGTAGTGTGTATGTTATCACTGAATATCAAGCACGCAATACGTGAACAGTGACATGTCAAATGCACATTAAAGCCAATAATAATTAGTTATAACGCCAACCTAAAAAATATACGAAAATAGCTAGCCTAAAAATTCTACATAATAATTTCTAGGAAGCTTATTAAAAGCTTGAAATTATGTAAACTCGCATAAAATTAGTGCATGGGGAATAATACAAGGTGTATCAAAAATAGATACAAATCTTAAAACCTACAGTAAGTAGATTACAGTAAACACAAACTAGAAACATTTATTTGTTGAAGAGACCCTTAAATTAAAGCACGAGAAAATAATTATTGAAAGTTTGTTCCAAAATTGTTTGACTACTGTAGGATATTAGCAAAACTTTGAGTTGAAAGATATGTTCTCGATAGAAAAGCCAAAACTGAAAAGGAAAATAAGTAGTGTTGAGATACAAACACCTGAAAGGTAAGTTTTTATGTTTTTGCCAAATTGGATTTAAATTACGATTTATGTGATAACCTTGTACAGTTCAAATGCACTTTCTATTAATTACAGCTGTTCTCAAACAAAATTTAGTTTCGTTTTATTTTTTAATGAAACAAACTCAAATAAATTTTAAAACATGAATGAGACCACCGGATCTATTACTGGTTTGAATATTTGCACCCATTTCTGATATACTGTTTATATGCACATTAAAACAAGTTGTTCTACACATACACGAAACGGACAATACCCTTTCATAAAAAGCTGAATATTATTATAAAACACGCAGCAATAATTATTATTGAAAATTACTCAAAAATATTTGAATACTAATAGAATGTAGGTTTTTAAGACAAAGGTATCCAAACAAAAAGGGTAGATAACCTTTTCTTTGAGAGTTTGGGAAAAAGTTTTTATAACGCAAATGTTTCAATTAATTATATTCGTAATAAGCAAGCAACAATAAAAAAATTAGGAGACGATATTTAAAGAAAACTACGAGATATTCTGTAAACGGTAATAAACTATTCGGGTAGTACATATCATATAAATTATTGATAGTCAATTAACCCACTAATAACTGCTGAACTTAATAACAAAAATAATGTGCAATTGTTTTGTCGATCGAAAATGATAATGAAAACAATCAATCTATATAATACAAAATTGTATGTTTGCTTTTAACTGCAAATTAACTATTTTATTCACAAACTACAAAATAATGTATCTACAGGGTGCCCACTTTAATGTTGCGCACCATTAGGACCTCGGAAACTATAAGAGATACGAAACAAGTTATATTACAATAAACTTTCCTATTTCCATGACTACTAAGAATATCTGAATAAATTTGTCACAAGTCAATCGTTAATTCGTTCCGTAATACCACAGATAAGGTTAACACTATACCACAGATAAGGTTAACACTACAGATATACAACCCCTTATACTATATGTCCGCTCATATTTGGAGACGAAATTAGCGTTCAGCGTTAGTTTGGCTGCAACGCACCAGACCAATTTTAGGGCGCTGCTATCGCCATTTGTTTATTACTGTTGAAATGTGTTGGAAACTGTTTTATCGGGGATGTGAGTGCATCTGTCACAGATAACGTTAAAAACCTAACCTTATTTGGGATCTGGTTACAGCGTGTATTTTATATTTTCCTTGTGTTTACTGTTTACTGAAATTTTATATTTCAGAAAAAGTAAATTATTGTTGAACTTTTGTTTGTTTCTTCTAAAGTTCTCGCAGACGTAATGTGTATACCTACATTCACATTTCACCAAAAGCTAGCTCATTCTAATGTTTTTAACTTTAACACTGCATTGTGCAAGGTTGGGGTTACCTTATTAGTTATTATAGACTGCAGTTTAAGTGCCAGAGCTGAAGACCATAGGTAAAGGTTTTTAAAGCTTCGCCACATAAGGGTGACTTCAAAGTGATGCTATACCTAGATATTAACCTTATAAATTATATTGATTATATTTTAAAACTGTAATATGTAATGGTTCCAGAGGTATAACAGAAAATAAATTGTAATTTAAATATATTTTGAAGTTACAATTCTACTGATTTTATTATTAATACACTAGATTCCAGAACTGTATCATACGTCTTTGTAGTCTTATTTACTTGGAGTCTGTCACATCATGAATATAATTTAAGTAGAATTAGCTTTAATATTAATTATTTACAAAAAATTGCGATTTGACAATTAAACAGCTCAAATGAAATCGTTAAACATGGCAGATGGCTGTCTAACTTTTGGTTTGAATATGTGCTAAGTAATCTGCTCAATTACAGTCATCTGTGAGTTAATTATAAATTGTCATTGTAGCGCCATTTTTTTGCAGATTATTAATCATATAAAACAAGCTGCCGATAGCTCACATATAATATTTACCGTATATCGGTAGTGTTAACCTTATCTGCAATAATACTTAAAAAAACTAAAAATTCAATTTTTTGTGAGTGTCTGTGGTGTCCCAAACGGATGGTCTGATTTCAATAAAAATTAGAATGTGAAACAGGATTTTCTAAATCTAATTATAAAAGTCCTCATGGCAAATCAATTGATTTTACTCTGAACTTTCTAGCTTCAAATAGGCGCCGCTACAATTTTTTTTAAATTTTGTGTTTAGCACCTAATTACTCAAAAACGAGTTGACAGATAGGGATACAAATTTTTGGACGTAATAACCCTACTTACGTTGTCAATGTGCACAAAACAATTATGTTAAAAAACTGGCTACACGATTTCTAAAATTTATTAGACTTATAGAGCTATGGATGAGCTACAATTTGGTTTGTGCCCCAGTCCGCTAATTTTTCCACGACACCTACTTCTATGAATTTAAAAAATATAAAATTCCTACTCTTTTATTTAATAGATAGGGCCGATAAAAAAATTTCTGTTTATGCTAAATTGCTTAGAAGTGATAGTAGAATAAACTTCACTACTTAAGTTTTAGGTATAGCAATATTTGGAGGGGGGAGTAATTTTCCCCGCTCTTACCCAATTTTTGAAAGACGAATATTGTTCTTCTGTTTCATTATTGTTTAATCCCATGGAATCTCTTTCTAAAAATATCCAAAACCAGAAGCGGACTTTAAACCTGCTTTTTGGTAACATTTTTTGAGAACCCAATTTTTTAAATTTGAATGAGATATAACACGTTAGGGCAAAGTGAATGCTTTTTTCCCAATCCTTCTAGATTCAAAACGGCGTCTGCTACGATTTTTTGAAAATTGTGATTTTAATGCCTGATTCCTCAAAAACGAACTGGCAAATCGGGGTCAAATTCTGTACTGTAGTAGTTCAATGGTGACACAATATTACTATATACTAGAATTTTGAAACGCATAAAAATTGTGAAGTAAAAATTATTTCAAAGTATTGAATATTTTCAAAAACATATTACTAAAAAACTTAAAAAAAGTTAGTTCAAAAAATTTTTTAGGCGCATGGAACTGAGGTTGAGCTACAATTTCTTTCGTGTTTCTCTCCGGTAATTTTTCTGCGACTCCTAGGTATTTTTCAAGATTTTGATTTTACGTCTATTTACTCAAAACGAGTTATCGGATCGAGAGGATATTGTAAATGCGCTTAAGTGTATACAATGTTACAAGCTACAAGAGTTTTTGGAACTACTAAAGTTACTTGAAAATACTGTAAATGCAATATTGCCCCTGCCCGCGTTTATGGTTCCGGTTATTGGCGTTCGATTCCACGATAGCGAATTAGGGGTAGAGTGGCAGCACTGGTGTGCAATCTTACACGTCACTGTTCTCGGGCAAACCGTTCGTGTAAATATAGCTTTGAAATTTCGATAATACAAATAACTTCTAAAGTATAGAATATTCCAGGCCAAGTGCGTCCCTAATTTTTATAATCAGTCTGATACAAACAGTAAACAAAAAACTGCCTTGGAAACAAACGAATGGAAACAAATGAACATTAAAAGACAGTTAAGTGTCATACGTGTCTTTTCCGGGCTTTTAATTGTTTCACCATAAACAAAGTACACATCTACAAGTTTTGTAAATGTAACAAACCCTTACATGTTAAAGAACAACAATGTTTAAAAGAAACAAACTTAAAACTCGGAAAAAGACTCATTTAACGTTAATGCATTTGCTTCCATTCATTTGTTTCAATAGCACTTTATATTTTGGTTATCAGTAGTATAGTTTTACATCCTCGTAGTTCTATAACCAAGAAAAGGAAATAAATAACCTATACAGTTTGCACTGAAAACGAAATTGAATGTCACATCTGGGATTGTTTCAAACAATTTAGAACTATTTTGCCAAAACTGACATTTTATTTCAAGTGTTTTGGGTAATATTAAAGTAAATGCTGTATTCCGATATCTGTGCGTTCATTTTAATGATTCAAAATGTTGCATTTTCGTAGTTAACTTTGTTAAGTTTTATTATAAATTAACAAATTTTTAACAAGTAAGAAGCCAGCGCAAGCAACCAATCATGTAGTCGTCTATCCCAGCTATAGTTGAAACCACATCTCTTTCTTATTTACATTTGCGACAGGCTTTTTCGTGTGTTGTGCACAGAGGCCGGTAGTGATTGCTGATACTGGCTTAGCGAGTTCCTTTCACATTCAAATACCGGTTTGTTGCTTTGCAACTTTCCTCACCGCTCATTACCTCTGTAATTCCGCTTTGATGATTTTGTCTTTAAGGTATGTTTCTGGTTATCGCTTTTGGTTTCAACTATGGCTAGAATTGTGTCCACCTGACTAGTTCTAAGAAGAACGAAACATGTAGTGGTCTATCGTAGCTATAGTTGAAACCAAATCTCCGTTTCTTATTTACAAAAGAGCTTGCACATGTGCATTTAGTTTAGGGTAAAAATACTTAAAACTCGAAAAAGACACGTATGACACCTAATAACTGCATTTAGCATTCACGTTTTGAACCTACTCTGTCTGTTTGTCTGTCTCTCTCTCTCTATGTGTATGTGTGCCTGCGTGTGCGTCTGTATGCCTTCGCGCGCTGTGTGTGTGCGTGCGTGCGTGACACCTATAAATGTTTGAAAATTATGCTTTTAACACCTATTTACTCATAAACAAGTTATTAGAGCGGGATGTACTTTGATATTGTAAATTTCCTAGGAGGTACACAATGTTATAAGCTACGAGAATTTTTGGAACAATTAAAATTGTGAATTAAAAAAATACTGACCTTTTAAATTTTTTCTGTATTATTAAAGCTAGGGATAAACTACTATTTGGTTGGTGTCCCAGTCCAGTAATTCCCTCGAAGTCGACACTTCAGTTTTTTTTTGTATTTAAGTTTATAAATACAAACCAATAAGAAATTTTTAACAATTAGTTTTAAAATCAAAACGTGTTATTTAACTGAAATTTGATCTTCGTAAATTTTTATTTTTATCTATTTCTATCTCTATCTCTATCTCAAGTATTTACTATAACCAAGAAAACTTTCTCAAAGCTGGGTATCAGTAGTTTTAATTTCTATTTGTGAAAATGTTAAAGTAATTAATTTGTGTTTTCCAAAATTTTGACATTATCTCTACTTTTAAATTTACTATTTTGTATTTTATTTTCATTGTTTACTAGTTGAAGAGAAATTTGATTTCTCATATATTTGAACGATAAATATGTTCTAAACTTTGAAACTTGTATTAGGAAGAGTATTTGCTTTACATTTTCAACTAACATAAAGAGATGTTTTTTCTCGTGGTTTCGTATTTAAGAAGGAATTCCTTTTTTCAAAAATTTAAAGCAAATCGTACAGGGTGCGGCAATTAAAGTGTTTTCGTTGAAAAGCCGTAAAAAATCAAAAAGTAATTTGAAAATTTTAAATGGGTTGATAGTTTTGTCATTTAAGTGGGTTAGCTAAATGTGAAAAGATTTAGAAAAAAAAGGTGTAACGCAACTAGTACACTCATATTCATATTACACGACTATAAACAGCCTATAATGGACAATTGCGAACACCAGAATTTCGAAGTATGCTGAAATAATTATTTAATCTAAAAAAATTAACTTTCCAATGTGTTTTTATGCACAATACATGAACTATGTAATTGTTGGGGAGTTTTATAGTACTTACATGTAATTAAACTAGTAGGTAAACTGAATAAGAGCAAAAATTAAAGGATGCTTTTATATTTTTTTGTTAACGAAACATTTGCAATAATTATTGAACTGTGACAATAATGATATGAGCCATCTTTACGTACATTTTATAAATGTACGACAATAAAACTATACTTGAATGTTCTTAAATATTTTTGGCTAATAATAAAAACTATTATATGCAAATTTTCAATAAATAATTATTAAACATAATCAAATCATAATTTTCAAATATTTACTTTTTCTCAAAAAACAAGACGAGTAGATACTCAATTAACATTTTTTTTTACAAATGGTACACGTTTAATTCTTATAAGTTAAAACGATTTGTTCCGAATTTATTTAGAAATTCGTTATTTATTTTTAAATGTTAAAATTTTGAAATTTTTTACATAATTGAAATTTTACTAAAAAAAATTGAAAATTTTAAAATAGTTTGTAATTTTTTGCTTTCAAATATTAAAGTAAAAACTTGTGAAAAATCAGAACATTTACAAAATTATAAAAAATTTGAGATGCGAAATTTTTTAATTTTGGAATATTTGAAAATGTTTTGTTATAAAATTATTTTGAAAAATTTAGTACTTCTAATAAATGGGGGGATGCTTTTCTTTAAATGTTAGAAAGCGGAACGAACTTTTTTTTTATTTATATGTGTTTACTCGAAGTAAGCAACCAAAATTTTAAGAAAGAAGAGATTTGGTTTCAATTATGGCTAGAATAGACCACTACATGTTTCGTTCTTATTTGAACTCATCAGGTGGACATAATTCTAACCATAATTGAAACCAAAAGCAAACAAGCCCAAAACGTTTAAAAAAAATCGTGAGGGCAGTATTTGAGAAATTTGTTATTTAGGTAATTCCACTCCCGCTACGCCGTCATGGGATTACCATCTTAAGCAGCACTCGTGAACTTACACCACAATTTTATCGAAAAATCGCAATCACTCGTTGTATTATTTATGATTATTGGCCGCTCCATCAGTCGAAAACAATTATCATAAAATGTCAACATTGCGAGTGTAGTTTTACCAATATTTTTAGAAAAAATTCAAATTTATTTAATAATTTAATAATTTCAAGTTACATTTGTTAATATATTGTAAATAATACAGGTACTAACTTCAACAGGTTTTTATTTTAGTCTTATACGCAATAAAAATTAAATACGCTTTGATTCCATATTTTAGTGATAAAGCTGAAAAATTCTAAATTATAAAGAAAACAAATAAATGTAAAGTAATTTTTAACAACTAAACATTTTTTAAACACTTTATTTAATATTAAAAAAAAAACTACGATTTACCTAAATCAGGCATTTACAAATTAAATTGCTCCCATTGTAATTCGGTTTATATAGGACAAACAATTAGAAATTTTTATACTAGGTACAAAGTACTCGTCCGTTGTTACAAATATAAACACCTACATAAATCCAATTACGCTAAACACTAATTAGAACACAATATAACGACATCTAATAACGCTGTAAAAGTTTTATACTTTTGGGGTGATAAACGTAAATTAGATATACTGGAAGCGTTTAAAATACACAAACATTTAAAAACTGTACCTTTAATAAATGAGCAAATTCTTAAATTCACCATTATTGGACGTTTGGAATAAGAAATCTAGTCAAGTCATCTCAGACATAGATAATTAAGATCAAGTCATCAAGTAACACCAACTGTTTACTTTTAAACTTACCTCTGATAATTACATGTAAACACGTATAAGGCTACAATGAAAACCTGTTGAAGTTAATAATTGTTTTATTTACAACATATTAATGATTTTCAACGAAGTAAAGCTAGAACTTATTAATACCTTTGTTAAGATTACTGCTTTAAATATAGGTGTTGCAGAATAAGAAAAAAATCTTTTTTAAAAGTTTACTAGACGATACACAACGATAGGGTTGGCAACAAATCGTTTTTAAACATGACTCTAGCAACCAATCATTTCTCAGTTAGAGTAATATTAACCAGCTGGTTAATATGAATTTCACAATCACTACAGTTGCAAATGATTGGTAGCAGGAATCGTGTTTACTAACATTGAATGGTTATTATTTTTAATTGTTGCTATTTTGTGTGAAATAATCACCATAATTTTGTTTTTTATGTAACTCATGCTTATAATTCAAATATTTTGTCATAACATGCTTTAATTTAAAAGAGTACAAAAAGAGCATAAAAACAGCATACGGCTTTGACTTTGATATTAACGAAAACTCCGTCAATGAAATGTCACTTTTGACGGTAGATCTAAATTGTATGAAACACTCTCAGACGCGGCATTCAAATTTCAAAGTAGATAAATATGTATAAATGTTATTAGTAGTACTTTGCTTGTTTTTACTTATAACTTTTTCTTGTAATTTTTAATATTAATTTAAAATGTAAAATTTAATTTTAAACAAAAAAGTATAACTAACTTCTGGATGCACCGTTTTCGAGAAAAATGCTTTTAATTATCGATCTGATAAAAATAATCATAAATAATACAACGAGTGATAGCGATTTTTCGAAAAAATTGTAGTGTAAGTAATTGCCTAAATCTTAACTAGCACGAGTTAACTTACACACCACAATTTTACCAAAGAAAAATCGTATCACGAGTCGTATTCGCCTTGACTATCTATATCACTCATACTGAGTTTGGCGCATTTTTGGTAACGCTGAATTAGTCGGAAATGTTCGGGTGTGTTCGGGAAACGGCTCTCTTAAGATGGTATTGTTCGCTTGTTTTCAAATGTTTTGTAGTGGCGTTCTTTTGCAAATTAAATTTTTAATTTTGACGTTCTTATTTACTGTTGCTGAGAAGTGCTGTTGTAACAATGGATCGTTTTTGAAATAAAAAAGTGGTATTTCATAAAACTTTAATGTAAATATATATTAATGCATTTTAATGCATATTGGCACGTTATTATACTGTTTATGATAGGTGTACACTAAAATTTGGGTCGGTCCTGATTGAACTATGATTGGAGCACTAGCGATTCATGTTGGTTGACATCGTTATCATCGGCTACCGTCAACGTTTCTCGTATTTTGCTTGTAGATGACAGAGACAACTACTGTTTTTAATTCATAAATTATGTTATAATTAAATATGATACTTACGTCTGGCAGAAGCAATGAAAAACTATATATATTTTTTTTTTATATGCAGCTTCACACGTGCCGTCTCTCGCATCCTACATGCCATCGCTTCTTATCTAACCAATCGTTTTCTTGTAGATTGCGCTTTTCCATAGCTTCGAATACGCCTTCATTCCACTGTCTAGGCGGTCGTCCTCTTTTTCTTCGCTCTCTGGGAACCCATTCCCATAACCGCCGTGGCCATCGTTCTGGTCCCATTCTCTGCATATGGCCGTACCACGAAAGTTGTTTTTTTTCAACGGCGTCCATTACTGTTGCGTCTGCATTCATGCGTCTTCTTATCTCTTCGTTTGTTATGTGCTGCTCACGTGATATTCTACAGCTCCTTCTTAATGCATCCATTTCGTCTGTGTTTATTCTCATACGGTTTCGTTTCGTTACTTCCCAGGCTTCTGCACCATACGTCAGGATACTTTCTATAACTGTCTTGTATATTTTCCTTTTCGTTTGTACATTTATTTGCTTTGACCATAATATTGGATTTAATTTTTGTATTGCTTGTTTTCCGCTTCTTATTCGCGTATCTATTTCCTTCTGGCTATTAGCTTCTTTGGAAATCGTTACCCCTAAACCTAAGTACTTGTACTCTGTACATCCCTTTATTTTTCCAGTTTCCAGATCTAGATCTTTAGTTTCTCTTCCTACGACCAAATATTTGGTCTTGTCATAATTTATTTTTAACCTCCATTTTTCATAAGTATCATGAAGTTTTCTCATCATATATTCGATGTCGTCTTGGTCGTCAGCAAATAACAAACTATGTAAATGTTCATCATATATAGGTATTCCCATGGCTCTACATTTTCTTTGCCATTCATAAAGCACGTTTGCACTGTATAGCTTAAAAAGTGTCGGAGCAATGCAGCACCCCTGTCGCAGGCCTTTGTTTGTGTTAAAAGATTCGGAGAGTTTATTACCTAATTTGACTCTACTATAACCATTACTGTATAATTTCTTTATTGCATTTACGTCGAGTGTGTTGATTTCACTTTTTTCTAGTACGGCATATAAGTTTTTTAGTGGAACTGTATCATATGCCTGTTGTAGGTCTACGAATATTAAATGTGTTTCAATATTACGTACATGTCTTTTTTCCAGTAACTGACGAAGAGTAAACACATTGTCAATACAAGATCGTCCGGCTCGAAAACCCGATTGTTCTTCACTGTCGTTAAACTCCCTTTCAATTCTTAATTTTATTACACGTCCGTACAGTCTTCCAATCGAGGATGTCACACTAATGCCTCTATAATTGGACAGTGTTAATTTGTCCCCCTTCTTATATATTGGCGTTATATAAGCTAATTTCCATTCTTCTGGCGGGTTCTCTTGGTGCAGAAGGCATTTATTGAATATATCCCTAAGTATATCAATTATACATGAGGGGCTGTGCTTTAGGAGCTCGATTGGAATACCTCCAGGACCAGGGGCTTTTCCATTTTTGGTACTTTTAAATGCTGTATAAATTTCTTCGTTCGTTATTGGATCTGGTGGTGCTTCCCCGTCTTTGTTATCAGTGTCATTCTGAATTTCCATATATTCAGGTCTGTCCTCTTGTAGAAGCCCTTTAAAGTATTCTTTCCATTTGTGTACGTTTGCCACTAGTAAGTTAATTTTGTTAGTGCTGTTTTTTCTTAGGGCATTAATAACGTTCCAAGCTTCTTTTGTTCTGGTTCCACCCATATATTTGTCCAGTTCTTTACAGTTTCTATCCCAAGTGTCATTCTTTGCTTTAATTACAGCTTGTTTTGTGCTTCTGTTTACTTCAGAGTAGCGATTTCTATCTTCTAGGTTTCCTGTAGCTAGCCACTTCTGGTATAGCGCTTTTTTCTCTCTCACCTTTTCTTCGATGTCTTCACTCCACCAGTACTCCCCGTCTCTTTTCTTCCGTTCTTGGACTTCTCCTAAGGCTTCATAAGCCGCTTCTTTTAACATTACCTTTAAGGTGTCATACATTTCTTGCGCACTTCCTACGATACCATCTCGTACTTTGGCAGCGAGACGAGTTTTATACAAGAATATTGTAGACTCGTGCTCTAATGATTTTAAATTGTACTTATTTTCATCTAGTGTTTCTCCCTCGTACTGTGGTTCAAAAACTATATTAAAATAAAAATAAATATACCAAAAAGTCAGTGCGCATCAGTTTTAAACGTGTTAATTTAAGCGATTGAAAGCGATTATCAGAGGCTACTGTGCGTTTAATCATTTATTTAAACAGCACCATGCAGTTCAATCAGTATAAAACAAACGCGATTGGTTCATTTTATGAAAGGTAAAATTTGTGATTGGTTCAATAAAATGTGAGTAGTATAATGAAAATAAATATTACCGTGCAGTTAAATTCCAGTTAAGTGTCATACGCCTCTTTTACCGAGTCTTAAGTGCTTTACCAAAAACGAAATGTATGTGTTAAAGCTCTGTAAATGTAACGCTCCTTTCTAGTACATCAAAGAACAGAAATGTTGAAATGAAACTAGTCAAAAACAACTTAAAACTTAGAAAAAATCACCGATTGACGTAAGACTTTAACGCCATTTAACGTTACCTTAATTCATATGTTTCCATTCATTGGTTTAAATGATAATTTATATTTTTAATTGTTTTTTAACATCTGTAGGTATGCAAAAGCAGGTTTTCTCAAAAACGGTGGCAAAGAGACAGTAACACCTCATGCGTGTTCTGTGTAAATTTAAATTCAACATCTATGTCTAGTTTTATAAATTACAAGAAATTAATGACAAAAAAATATAAACGCCGTTTAAGCGCCATTGCAAAAATGCCTTAATGGCAATATAAATTTATTTTTTGAGGATCTGAACCAAAATTAGGGAAAATCGAGCCAACGCAACGATTCCAGATATACCATCAATAAACGAATTATAGGATGCCTTATCCTAGGGGCCTGTACCTATCTTATAAATGGAAATACAGCCAAAACGAAAAAATAGGGTCGCTTCATTTTAGTGTGTACCTGCTACACATGGTTAAAATTTTGCACGATAATTCCGAACCCCTTCGGATTGCTAGAGATTGTTTGAAACGATTCTACCAAACCAAAAACTTTAAATATTAATTATTTGTAGAACTTTAGTCACTGATATTGCACAAAGCACAAGTATAGGGTAGAATCTACTCTACACCTGTCGCACCACTTGTTGCCGAAAAATCTACCCGGAAGAATGGGGCAAGTTATTCTACTTATAATATGTCGACCAATCACTACGTGGCATTTACCATTTCAGCAGCCAATAGAATAGTTTAACACGTATATTTTTATCATACAGAACTTTACCGCCATTAAATTAAAGCAAACTACGGATTTGTTTTATTTGTTAGTTTTAAAAATAAAATTAATTTAACAGTTCGTGAAATAATTCATCAAACCACTTGTGAATTGAAGAATAAGAGTTTCTATAATTTTTGTCCGCTTATTTTTCATTTATTATACAGATATTAACAATTAAAACAAAATGACAGTAGGAGAAATTAATATAGCTCCAGAAAAAAATCTAGTAGCGTAAAGTCGGGCGATCAAGCCGGCTACAAAATGGGACCGGAAGTGCCTAACCATCTTAAAATATTGTTGATTTAAAACATCTCTTCAAGTGTTTGTTTTATTGGTCATTTGTCATTTATGATGTCAAAGCACACTATCGATTCTTAATAACAGCCTGTAGGGTGGGGTATTTTTGATGAAAAAAGCAGTCATCTCAGAATCCGTCAGTACGAGTGCGAAACTGATGGCACGTTCCAAAACATTATTTCGAAACAAATTCAATGGTCAATATCGTAATAAGTGGATAAGCACATAACAACACACACATAAGCATATATTATTACTTTACCTTGCTGTCATTTGTTGTATATGTTCATATTTATTAATGTAAAAGTTTGTATTGAAGTCTTTTGCTATTTGTTGCCTTATCAAGGCATACTCGTTTTTTAATAAAAGGAGATAAGCAGTAGTTAAATACATACATCAAACTATATACTTTTTGAATGGGAAAAAATAACAACATTTTAATAGTGACATAGTCAACTATGGTTTCGATTTGAAATAATGTAGATTTGAGTAATATCGTGAAAATAATTGAATCTAGAAAATATTTTTCACGCTACTGGCAGTGTAAGTAGGCCTTACATCCATAGCTACAGGGATCGTAAGTGGCTGATAACATTCGTGTACTAGTTACCCTTGACGACGGAACTTAATAGTGTCACTTACGTTCCTAGGAAAATAATGTTGATTTTAACTGTTCGTTGATATGGTAACAAACACAGACAACTTAGAATAATGGAGCTTTTAAAAAATAATTACGATGACAGCTGTCAAAACGAACTTTTAAAAATATGATTAAATTTCTACCTGTAGCGTAGGCCTACTTACATTGCCGGTAGCGTGAAAAATTTAATAAGTAACACGGAACGTATCGACTAATAACATCCTCGGCAGGCGACAAGCTTCGGCTCCGCCTCAGCTCGTATTCGCCTACCTCGGATGTTATTACGTCCTTACATTCCTTGATACTTAAATAACTATTATTGTACTTTTGTAATCTACACAAAAATGCTCATCAAAAATTAATTTACGGTTTCCTCACATTCCAGTTACGAGAAATACTGTTTTCTATTTGAAAATTAAATTTAAAGAGAAAAAAATTAAATTTTTGTTCAAACAAATGTACTTGGAAATTTATTATACTTTAAAATTATGTATAATAACGGCAGGATAGCTTATTTCACAGCTGTGGAAATGGATGTGCTCGCAGTGCCACTCAAAAAGAAGAATATGATTCCCTGTTTTTCCCTTTTTGTATTTTTAATGTTTTTATTAATAGTCTATTTTATGTTATTCTCCGTTTTCATTATTACAAATAAATTGTAGGAAACATTTTATATGAAATCTTGTACTAGAAAAATCACTATAGTGTTGTAGCTGACGCTGTGCTGGTGGTGGCCCATCGTTTTCAAGTAATATGGTTAAAGAGTCATTGTCTTCAAGGGTGATGATTGAGATGATAGAACTACTATTGCTACATCCACAGCCTCCACGTTGTCTGCAAATTGAATTGCACGCAAATCCAGTTCTTCTACATTCACAGTTTTTTCACAATTTGTGTTGCAGTTGCATGATATGAGTTTTAGTAAATTTGATGAAGCGGGATTTTTAAGTGTTGTGACTGGAAGAAGTAGATTACCGTCAAGTTTCCAGCCCCAATCTGTAGGTCTCAATTCTTCTTTTCGCCACTGCTGAACGTGATAAAATACTCGAAGAGAATGTTTACGTGTCGCAGCTGATGTCGACGGTAATACTGCTAAGTTGAAAGTAACTCTTATACGCTGCTTTGCCACAGTCTTTTATATAGATGCGAAATCTTGCTGCATTCAGATACAGTGAGTATGTATACTTTTATAAAAAGCATGTCAATGCATTGTTTTACTACAATCTATAGGCAACCAACTATACACCACATTTCAAAGCTTCAACTTTAGGAAAGAATATTCTGCTGTGGAAACACAGTAATCAAATTGTTTAATGTTAAATTAAAGCAATTAGTTTTGATTTTTTGAGTTTAGCATAAAATTGTTGATATTTTATGGTTTTAAAATAATAGTTTCATTAAAAAATTTTGATATTTAAATAATTTTGCGTTTTATTCACAAACATACTCATAATACTCATTGGATATAACCTCACACTATGAGGAATAACCTCTCTCTTTCTATTATTTTGTGTGTACAGTTGGTTGCCTATAGATTACAATAAAACAATGCATTGACATGTTTATTATAAAAGTATACATAGTTGCTATGTATACAAAAACGAAAAACTCACTGTATATTATTTCTTCAGTACCTTACATTCTCAAGAATATATTTTGTTCCGCAGCTGCCACCACATTTGCACTTGATGCCGGGTCATTGAAGACTTCTACTTGCTGACGTTTTCTGCAACTTTTAGCTACAGCCTTGATGACTAGAGTAAATACTGTCTAGACTTTTATTCCTGGGAGTGAGCATATTAGTTTCAGCTGTTGCATGAAGTATTATCAACTCCAAGAGGCCAGTGTCGTCTCCCACTAGCACTGAGGAGCCAAACTCTGCCAGCCTGGTTGCTGTTGATGCAATGCAATGTGTCTGCATCTCCAGCTGCTTGATAGACGTAGCATTCAGCTGCACGTAGAAAAATAAATATGGATGTATTCTTTTTGTTAGAAAGAAACTCTTCTCGGGATGAGCAAACATATATGTTTTTATCAACTATGACATCTACTGATGTTAATGATAGCTCATGCTTCAGCTGAAACTTATATGCTCATTCCCAGGGGTAAAAATTCAGACAAAGTTTACTGTAGCCAAAAGTTACAGAAAGCATTAGGTAACATTGTAAAATGCATCTTATTCCTGCATCATAGGTTTTGAAGCAACTGCCACTCGTAATGGAAAAGGAGAAAAAACAGCCTTTAAGAAGCTGCAAGAAAATAAAATATTGCGCCAGCAAGTAGATGTCTTCAATGACGCGACATCAAGTGTAAATGTAGTGGCAGCTGCAGGAGAAAAAATGTTTTTAACAATGTATGGCTGAAGAAGTAATAAATCTGGATGCAGCAAGATTTTATACCTACATAAAGGTTGTAGCAAAGCAGCGTAAAAGTGCTACTTTCAACTTAGCAGGACTACCGCCAACATCAGCTGCGGCACGTCAATATTCTTTTCGAGTACGCTATCAGATACGGCAGTGGCGAGAAAAAGAATTGAGACCTACAGAATGAAACTGGAAACTTGAGAGTAATCGAGTTCTTCCAATCACAACATTTGAAAATCCTGCTTCACCATATTTACTAAAACTCATAGCATGCAACTGCAACGCAAATTGTAGAAGAAACTGTGAGTGTAGAAGAACTGAATTTATAAGCACGTCAATTTTCATGGATGTAGCAATAGTAGTTCTATCACTGAAGATGATGAAGCTACCATCCCAAAAACAGGGAAAGATTGAAAATCTGTCATATTCTTCTTTTTGACTGACACTGCGAGCACATCCATTTCCACAGCTGTGAAATAAGACATCCTGCCGTTATTATACATCATTTTAAAGCTTATAAAATTTCCAACAACATTTGTTTGAACAAAGTTTTAATATTTATTCTCTTAAAAATTTAATTTTCAAATAGAGAAAAAGTTTTTCTGGTAACTGTCATAATTTTTCCTTTTGTCCTAAAATTGTAAGAAAATGGATGCCCGTAGTGAGAAATAGATGAAAGCCTTTTACATTGGCCATAATGTAATAAAAAAACTTAAAACAAACAACTCTCTATGTTTAGCGGTTTGAAGTTATATTCGTAAATACTTAATGCATGCATGAAATCTAACATGGCTGACTATTTTTCCAAAACGGCGGGAAACATGCAACGGGATTTATAGGGATTTTTGTTTGGTTGTTCTGGAACGTTATCCGAAAATCTAAAAATAGATTTGGTCTTGTTTTTTTCAAATGTACCTATGTTGTTTGTAAGTTTGCCTATTTGCACTGTACTATTATCATAGGTTCGAATTATTGTCACGGTTGCTATGTATTGTTTACTATTTATTCTGAATCCACCATCGCTTGCCTGAAATTTAAACCATATTTTGGAGGTTCGAAGCGTAACCATAAGCTTCGTTTACATTATAGCGAACATAAGCGAACGAACGAACTCGTTCGTAGCAATTCGCTAGATGTAAACGGTGAATAGTACACGAACGAACGAATTCGTTCGCAATCGGCCATGTTCCGGCCGGTGTCGGTAAATGAGCGAATCATCAAAGAAAATTCGTGCTCTGTGTAAACAGTTTAAATACGTAGACGAGCATTCGGCAGTTCCTTGCAGAAGTGCAACACGAATCCCACATGATGCTTACGAATGTATGGATCATCAACAACTGCGAATGCTCTGCTAAGTGTAAACAAGAAAAGGTGAACCCTACCAAACGAACGAATCCATTCGTTCGTTCGCTTATGTTCGCTAGAATGTAAACGAAGCTATAGACGAACAAAGTCGATGAAATAACACTTTTCTAATTGAACAGATTTGGCAAATGTATAACGATTTGTTTCTGCAGTACCAGTAGTCGTTAAAGAACAGCAGGATTCCATAAAAAGTTTTCAACCATCAAACGTGCAAAATGCTAAACGTAGAATTTGAATTGCGAATATTTTTAGATAACAATTTTTATTTTTAAGTTGCAATTTATTTTAAAACCGCCATGTTAAAATTATATACAAAATGACAACACTGGTATTTGTTATAGATATGTAAGACTTGTACTAAAATCAAAAAATAACAGTTTGGTTAAAAATTCTTCATATGGTTTTTAGCCCAGCCCCTAAACTATATTAATTTCTATGAAATTATAAACGTTAGTTCCAATATGTAGCCAGATTTACTGTGGACATATTTTTTTGTTAAGCACATTGTTTTTCTGCAAGAAGATCGCATGAAATCAATATTGATGTTAGCAACTGCAATTAGAGTATTTATAGTAATAAATCGAGATTACTTTAGACCAGTATAAAAGTCTCTTATAACTTTTAAGCAAAAACACTAAAATATTGAATTGGTTTATAAAATAGCTGGCTATAACGCCACCTTTTTAAATAATGCCCTACATTTTTTTACATTTTTGTACAAGCACAATACCTCGATCTCGTAGCTTCAAAGGTAATACTAATAAATCGGGACCTTTTTTGTTTTCAAAAAAAAATGTTTTTGGTCATGTGCCGTTTCTGACATGAACACTTCAGTTATGATCAGTATAAGATAACAATAACAAAGCTAAACAAAACGTGCAAAGCATTTTTGTTTAATTCTACTAGCAGTAATAATTATGTAGCTGTACACCACAATTGATAAACTTGATAGTAACGCTTAAAAAATCGAACAGAATCTTAAATATTTTTTTTATTTGAAAACTGTAACTTGGTTGTAACACAAAAACAAAAGGGTAACAAGTTTTATTTCTGGTTCATGTTGCGATTTGAAAGATATCTTTGTCAAATGTATGACAGAAGGTATTTCATTGTCCAGTGTTAAAGGCTAAAATCTAAATAGCCTTAGATAACCGTTAATTTTGGTAGACTTTTATGTAACTGCATGCAATAAATGTTCCTAACCATTAATGAACGTGCACTAAATTTTATCACTTTATCTGAAACTGTTGAAGAGTTATTTCTATTATATCAATGGTTATACTAAAAATCAAATCTTTTCTAGGTACTTTAAAGACTATTTCGTTTCCCAGGTAGACACTTTTCCACCTTCGATATCTTAGGTAAGTTAAGCTCAATCGTTTTGATTATGTCCGTAGAATCTACTGTTAAATTTATGACATGCCATTCTGAAACACCCTGTGCATTCGTAAAATAATAGAGTTGTACAGATCTACACCTATTACGTGGTAGTTACACTAGTAATTGCGGTTGCAGGAACAATTCCTTTAGTACTTATTCCACCTGGCAGGTAATAGCGTAAAACAAGTTTTCATTACAGCAGGTTTCTCTCCAGTGCCCGCCGTTATGCAGGATTGGGTTTGGCGATAGAATACTTCCACTATCTTTACTTTTACACATGGCATTTGCACATGCTGCGCGATAACGCGAACTGTTGTTGAGCATAGCACTCTTCGTGTATGTTTTATGGCACTCAGTTATACGTTTCTCTTCTATGCAGTTAGTGCATGTGCAGGTTGTGTACGGTTTTGTTTCGTTCGCGTCAACGGTTTACAAGTCCTAGGTATGTGATTAGACATTGTGTACTTAGCAAAAATGTGATATAAAGAGCAAAAATTTATTAATTCTAACATATTTCTGATCGAATTAAGGTAACATTTTCTGTTTTCAGCTCTTTCTGCAGCTGTTTTTGGAAAATAGTCGTTTTCTAAATCTCCCGGCAAAATGACAACTGCAGAACAATACACCAAGGTAAGATTTTAACAGAACTATAACTTATTTCACTAATTTCTTTTAACATTTCTTTCAATATTCCCTACTAAAACGCTACAAGAACCAGGAAAACAACTGGCCGGGAAGTCCTTGAATTTATCCTGCACGTCGAATTCTTTCCATTTTTATTTCATATCACTTGAACATTCAACCATACGCATTCAGATTAAATAAATAAGCGTGATAAAATAATTCCGGAAATATGCGAAAATTGCAAATATACAAACGCGTATTTTTTTCAAGGCAGATATTTAAGTATTCGCCGTAGATAAAATAATATTTTAATTAAATTGCAGCACTGATTGGTAGATTGTAGAAAGGTGAAAATACCAGATATCAATATTTATAGTTGTTTGGAAATTTCCAATTTGATTACTAGATAGCCCGAAAAAGAAATTTTATATTTTATATATAAAATGTTAAGTATGAAAATACAATGAATAAATTGCGAACAGTAAAATACAAGCCGAGCGACTTTTTGAATATTGAAGATATTCAAATTCACGTCAGTCTATTGTTAAACTGTTCAAGTACAGGTAATAGTTTAAATTCTTGCAAAGTACACGCCGAAACTGCTTATCTGCAATGCAGTTTAGTTTTAGTAGTACAGTTCATTTTTTTTTTAATTTAATTTTATTTTGCCCGGCTTCATAACACCTTCATTATTTGTTTTGGACCCAACACACGACAAACTGTATTATATTGGAATCAGATTTAAAATAATAAATATTTTTCGCAATAAAATATTTGCTTTATTTATTTGATAAACAGTAAAGAAAATCGTAAAACGAATATAGTATTTATACAAGAAGGTATTTGTTGTGAAAGTTTAAAAAAAAACAAACTGAAGTTAACTTTTTCGAATTAAGTTTTAAAAAAATTATTAAAAATTATCAGCATAATTTGTCAAAACACAATTTTTAAAAATTAGCCTCAGTTTTTCAATTATAATTTTCACAGCAATTACCTTTCACGAAATATTTAATAATTGTTTTACGATTATTTTCACAGTTTATAAATGAAATAAAACGAATATATTACGAAAACAAAATATATTAAGATATTTGACAAAACCACTTAACAGATCATTTAATTTTGATTTCAGTAAAATAGTTTGTTAAGTCCAAAACATATATCAAACGTACAACGCGGCTATGCATATAAAAGGAAAGTATTGTATTCATAAACACCTTGGAAGATACGATTAAACAGCTAAATTGGGAAAAAAAAGGGCATCAATATGAATGTTGAATATCTAAATCACCTCGCCTATGCCGATAACATAAAGATAATCGCTGAAAAAGAAGATCTTCAAATTATGATTCAAGAACTGCACAACGCGTCAAAAAAAGATAGGTCTAAAAATCAATAAAGCAAAGTCCAAAGTAATGACAAACTCAGAACAACAGATGGACATCCAAATAGGAGATGAAAGATTGGAGCAAGTTGAAGAATATACACTGTGTCCATAAAGTAACCCCCCCCCCCCCCCCCCCCCCAACTAACTTTTGAACTACTTGATATTTTTCTACAAAATTTGGTGTGCTGTAATGGGAAATTAAATACTATTTTTCAGACTATATTAAAATTTTGTATCATCCAAAATGGCAACTGGGCGCCATTTTGAATTTTTTTTTAAATAGAAAGGGGGGTCGAGTGACACCTCATTGGAAAGGTCTTTTAGTTCTGCGTCTGATCCTAGAGTTTCAAAGAAAAATATTCAGCCATAACAAAATGGCTGGATTTTAAACAAATGGACTCACTCAATTCAAAATTGTTTTGATTTTTTTATTCAGGGTCGAGTGACACCTCATTTGAAAGGTCTTTTAGTTCTGCGTTTAATCCTAGAATTTCAAAGAAAAATATTGAGCCATAACAAAATCGCGGATTGTAAACCAATGGACTCACTCAGTTCAAAATTGTTTTGATTTTCTTATCCAGTAGTCCACTTTTTCATTTACAGGACTAAATTTTCTAAGAAATATCTCAGGTGGCTTGAAATAATATTGAAAACGTTATGTTCCAACAAGACGGTGCGCCGCCTCATTTGTTTCTGTTTCTGACTTTCTCAACGGACATTTTCTTGGAAGATGGACTGGTAGGCGGGGGCCTGTAGAATAGCCGGCTCACTCCCCAGATTTAACTTCCTTACATTTTTTTCTATGGGAATATCTGAAATCGAAAGTGTATAGAACCCGTCCAGAAACAATTGAAGAACTGGAGCAACGCATTACAGAAGTTTGCAGAACTATCACTCCAGAAACTTATGAAAATGTAAGGCAAGAATTTCATAAACGACTTTTTATGTGCCAAGAAGTGAATGGTAATCATTTCTAACACTTAATTTAATTAATTTAAGCTTTAATTCTTAGTTTTTTTAAATAGACTTCTTTATCTTCAAACATTCCATTTAAAAAAAATTCAAAATGGCGCCCAGTCGCCATTTTGGATGATACAAAATTTTAATATGGTCTGAAAAGTAGTATTTAATTTTCCATTACAGCACACCAAATTTTGTAGAAAAATATCAAGTCGATCAAAAGTTAGTTGGAGGGGGGGGGGGTTACTTTATGGACACGGTGTATATATACCTCGGGCAACTAATCAGACAAAACAAAGAAAACCTAAAAGCCGAAGTCAAACGAAGAATACGACTAGGATGGATCGTCTTCGGAAAACTGAGTTACATCTTGAGAAATACAATCTCGCAGTACCTTAAAACGAAAGTTTTCGATCGGTGCATACAGCGCAAATGTGAACTCTGATCCGGAAAAACATGGACAGATTGATTAAGACCCAACGTGCAATGGAAAGACAGATGCTCCACATTACTTTGAGTGATCAAAAAACCAACACCTGGATACGCGATAGAACAAAAGTCACAGACATTAGAGAAAGAGTGTCCAACTTGAAATGGAGATTCGCGGGACATAATGCACGACAGACCGACGATAGATGGAATGCAGTTATACAGGGATGGCGACCTTGGCTCGGCAAAAGAACAAGAGGACGCCCACAGATGACATAGTCCGACGATATCAAAAAGCACGCAGGTCTAATGTGGACCAGAAGAGCTCAGGACCGTACCAACTGGCAAAAAATTGGGGAGGCCTACACCCTGAAATGGGCTAAAGAAGAAGAAGAAGAAGATTATTATATACTTAATAAAACACAATTCATGCTAGAGGAGTTGTAAAGCTTGTGATCAATGAAAATACAAATACTAACCGTTTGTAAACAAGATTGTAACATACACAGTACCTAACTTCTAAAATCTTATCAAAACACCCAAAACGCTCCTGGAATTAAAATTAGGATGCAGATTTAACTCAACGTTTAATGGTAAACATTACACGTGCTGAAATGTGTATTCGAGAAAATAGGTTTTTTTAACATTTTATTTTAATTCATTTGCGCGAGTGTCAGTGAAACCAACATTTGGCAATTATGGACCCAGGGTTTGTAGATTATATTATGCATTTTAAATGGAACTTTGTTCTTTATTTTTTATTTAACTCTTGGGATATTTATTTTTTAATATTTTTATATTTTTGAAGTACATGTTTTCAAAATTGCGCAATGGGCTTTTGAAATTATCTCTTTTCCACCAAAATACGAAGCATCTAGGTTACCAAACTGAAGATAAAAGTAAAAGCCAGTTGCGCTTGTTTAAAAAAAAGTTAATTGAAGTTACCTCTTCGCTATGCCAAATTAACGAAGTTTCCTTTACTTTTAGATTTATCAACTCAAGGGTTAATTAAAAATGTGTCAAACGTTTTTTAATAGTAAATTGAAGGAGTTGGACGGTAAATTTAATGACCTTTTGAATTTTATAATTTCTGTAGCTTTTTGTCCAGACCGCTTACTTCCTGATCTAAAAAAGGAACTACGTGGGTAATATCAAGCAGCAATTCTTTTAAAGTGGAAAGCTTGTGGTAGACACAAGGAATTATTCTTGGCAAAGGAAATATAATTTTTTACATCACTTCACTATACTTATTAAGGGCTATCAAATAATATGATAATTTATATTGATTGGATATTTTGTTTTTGAGTAATCGGGCATTAAAGTTAAAATGTTCAAAAATTCTTAACGGTCTTCATTTTGAAGATACAGCATTTGGAAAAAAGCATTTGTTTTGTCTTTAGATGCACTACAACGCTATTTATTCAAAATTTCATAAAAGTGTTTAGAAAAAAATCTATACCAAAAAACAGATCTAATTTCTGTTTCCGGCTCCGGTTCCGATTAACGACCTTACAAAGAACTACCTGCAACTAAAAAACTTTCTCACACACCAAATCTTCTAACAATTGGTCAAGGAGTTCCGAGGATATAGGGAAACGAACGCACCCACCACGCACGCTCCCACCCACGCATACTCCCACCAACCCACAGACAGATACTTTTTTAAACCATTTTTTTGGGTTCCTTGACTCCAAAACGTGTATTTTCTTCAAAATCTGAAATTTGAAAATTTGCATCAAATCATAAGTTTCTTTACTTCAGTAGAAGTATGGGAAAGTAAAAAGAAAAGTGTAAAAAGATATTTGCCAAAGAATAGTCAATAATCTACAGCGGATCGATTAGAGATGGTAGTGAAACAAGACGTTAGACATGTTGAACATGCAATTCATTATTAACTATTTTCCAAAAAATGTTTTAATAAGGTAACTTGTTACAATGTTGAGCTAATTTAATTGTGCATTAACATTATAATTTAGCATAAAAGCTGTAGATGGCACGAAATGATTCAGGAACAGTAGAACACGGGGGAATCCCCTATAATAATTGCTACAATTACTATTAAAGTTTTTAGTTTTACTTAGTGGCGTGAAGGGCACATTACATGTGGGTGGAGAAACCGGCAATTGGCTGAATCTAGTCAATTTACTCTTATTTTAAAACCGCACGTTGCACTTGAATTTCTTTTTAAATTTTACGGAAAAGGGTTGCCTTCCTTCACTTAAAATTCAAACTATCCACTTTGGCCTGTTCCTCCCTGGAAGTAATCCTATGGGCGCCCATGGTTATTATGGTTGTTTAAAAGTGTATTATTGTGACTACATTATTAATAAAAAATTGCATATTTCTAGTTTATTTTGCCGTAACATTTTTCGTTACCTCCAATAGTTTTTAATTTTCTCGGAATTAAACTGTGTTAGTACTCTCAGGGCCACCCAGTACTACAGCGTCATACTATGCTAGGAATAATACTAGAAAGGAAGGATTGATGTTATTTATAAAAAAATTGCGTTAACTTTCCACCCTTCCAAATACAAGCGTTAAATTTCATTTTGCATATTGTGCTATAAAGTTACTATAGCGAAAACACTACAGTAATTTCAATCTACCGATGCCCTTCTGGCAATATTGCAGTCTTTTATTTCAAAATTTGGATTGTTGTTGAATTTTCATAAAACTAACATTTAATTAGTAATCTGAATTAATTTAATATCGACATAATAAAGAATGATGCGAAGAAAAAAAAATTGTCGGTTTACTGCAATCATGCAATCTCTTATATCACAATTACTATTACGACTAGGATAAAGTCAGAAACAAAAACATAAATTGATTATTTCAGGGGTCAATTGCAGGACCTCGTTTGGTTATTTTATTAAAAAACGATGTACCTTTCATGCCTGCGATAGCAATATACCGATATCTACGACGTTCTTAAACGGAATTGTTTATAATCTACGCCTATTTGGTTTTCCGCAAATAAAGTACTTTCAAATTTAACTAAAACTAAATGATGGATTTTCCAAATACGTAAAGTGTGTCAGAAATTATCTTTATGAATAAGCACGTTTACCTCTTTCATCTAGTTGTACCTTATCAGGCATTGAAGTTGATGAGAAATTCCCGTAGTCTTGCCATATCTATAAATTAACCAAAATAAGACTTTAAAGACTTATTAAGTTAACACTGCAATTTATACATATACAGGAAGTATCAAATTGGGTGTTAACTATTGGGATCTACCTTATTTGTAGAGGTATGACGACGGTTAAATGAAAGAAAAGTGAAACTTTATGCCCACTAATGATCTAAAAAGAAATTGTAGCTGCCTTGCTTAGTTTCTGAAAGAACTGAAGAAATTGCAGGACCTCGTTTGGTTATTTTATTAAAAAACGATGTACCTTTCATGCCTGCGATAGCAATATACCGATATCTACGACGTTCTTAAACGGAATTGTTTATAATCTACGCCTATTTGGTTTTCCGCAAATAAAGTACTTTCAAATTTAACTAAAACTAAATGATGGATTTTCCAAATACGTAAAGTGTGTCAGAAATTATCTTTATGAATAAGCACGTTTACCTCTTTCATCTAGTTGTACCTTATCAGGCATTGAAGTTGATGAGAAATTCCCGTAGTCTTGCCATATCTATAAATTAACCAAAATAAGACTTTAAAGACTTATTAAGTTAACACTGCAATTTATACATATACAGGAAGTATCAAATTGGGTGTTAACTATTGGGATCTACCTTATTTGTAGAGGTATGACGACGGTTAAATGAAAGAAAAGTGAAACTTTATGCCCACTAATGATCTAAAAAGAAATTGTAGCTGCCTTGCTTAGTTTCTGAAAGAACTGAAGAAAACTGAAATTTTGGTTTTTTTTGGCTATAACTCATTTGTCATTTATATTAAATAGTTAACTAGTTAACGCGTTATTGGAGCAGTTTTTATACTGAATCTAATTTTTTTTTTATTCGATTTGGTACCATTGTTCATTTTCGACTGCCAACTTTTTTTTTCTTATCTATCGCATTTTAAATGTTTTCATATTTGAATAGAGTTTTTATTCTGATTTCAACTGTGTGTCACACTTTCCATTTTGTTTAAGTTTGAAGCATTTTATTTCATAAGAGTGCCATGCAACGACCACGTCATTTAACTTGTTTAAAAAAAACTATAGTAGGCCATGAACTGATAGAATTAAAACAAAACAATTTACTGATAATTCCGTTTGCAGTATTTATGTTTGCAACCGACATAACCAATTTGAGTAACAGAAACAAATACAAGAGATAACACTAGAACTGCACTAATGCAAACAATTATTAAATAAATGTTCAAATTGCAACCCACATTACAAGACACATTTAACACCTTTGTAAAACATGCTCAGAAGATCGACTAAAATATACAGGCTGAGTCAAGCTATACGCCTTTTTTTAGTGAGTTTATTATTAGGAATTTATTAAACATTTTTGGTGTGCATATGTTTCGAAGAGTGCTCTACAACCTGGCGCAGTCAGTTTTTTGATTGGACGTCAAATGTCAAAATAGCGATTTTCAACTGTTTATTTTTAAATGGAACAGTACGACTTTTTTGGCTTAGACGGTGCTGTAAGATGATTACAATATGATCATTACTGAATTTTTTCCCAATTTTTACGATTCAGCCCTAAAATATGCATTCATTATGTTAGTCTAGTAGGCCGGGACCTACCGAACGTACTTTGATGTATTTGCACAAAACGATTTAATAATTGTCAGTGTGCATAGTGAAATCATTATTTTAATAAACATAAAGAAACAGAAACTCAGATATTTAGATTACATTAAATAATAAATAGTTACTTCAATATTAGGACAACCTCGAATGAAAACTATAAGATTATAAACTAAACAAAATTTAAATAAAAAACTAATTAATTTTTATCCAACTAGAAACTCGAAGAAGCGGAAATATTTACTTACAAGCAATTATTTTATCAAATGTTCACTTATTTTACGCAAAAGCATAATGACGCGTGCGTACGTACCGGCCTACTAGACTAACATAAGGAATGCTTATTTTACGGCCGAATCGTAAAAATTGTGAAAAATTCAGTAAGGATCATATTGTAAACATCATACACCATCGTTTAAGCCAAAAAAAGTCCTACCGTTCCATTTAAAAATAAACAGTTGAAAATCGCTATTTTGACATTTGACGTCCAATCAAAAAACTGATTGCGCCAAGTTGTAGAGCACCCTTCGAAACATATGCATACCAAAAATTTTTAATAAATTATTAATAATAAACTCACTAAAAAAAAGGCGTACCTATAGCTTGACGCAGCCTGTATAATATCTTTTTTGAATTTAAAATTAAGTATATCACACTGGATATCGTTAAAAAGTGAAAAAGGTGACGTTTTTAATGGTGCTAAAATAAAATATTGTTTCTGTTTAAAAATTTTGCATGTTTGTGTTATATCTCGAAAACAAAACAAAACGTAATCTTGCAAACATTTTTTCCTATTACAGCTTCAATAGTATAAGGTTTAAATAAATAGATATTGTTAAAGTGATTAAGTATTTTATATACAGATACTTATTAATTATTATGTACCTAAACAATGGTAGTGGAAAATATTGTAAATTATTCAAAAGCGCAAATTTGAATTCGAAGCTTATGTAGGTCAACATTTACTGCTGTTTATACTTCGGAATGTTTTATTTTATTACAAAGTGTACATTATTCGAAATTGCTTAACCATACAACAATTGAAAAGTATGAATAACAATTAAAATGTGTAACACTTTGGGTAAGTGACAATGTAATTGTTTGCACGCCTTCTTGTAGTACTGTACAAAATGCGAGAGTAAGGTCAAGAATTTAGTTGATTTACATATATTTAGGCGTTGGTTTATAATACACGATTGGTAGGTCAATAACTCTAGAGTTAGCATTTGGACTTAACAATTATTGACATGAACAAAGAACTTTAAAGTATGCCAACGCACGATTGTGATGTTTAAGATATGCTAATATAAAAATTGTGGTCAGAGGCTCTGGATCAACTGTGTTTTGAAATTTAGTGGTTGCCGTTGTATTCGCTAGTAATATTGAGACAGTATACACCAACAGTACAATTTTACAGAAACATTTATAAATTTGAACTTTTGTTGAAGTTAGTTGCGACTTTTTGACAAGCCTTTAAACACGATGTAAGGTACCAAAATTTTAAAGTTGTTTTTTATAGATTCAAAAAATTGAAAATTGTAATTATGTCGTATACACCTCTCTCATATAATCCTTGATATCTGAACATTTTATGATCATATTTTTTAATTAGTGAATTTGCAAAAAAATCTCTAAATTTTCAAAATTCCTCAAATAACTTTGTTAGAAGAAGCGAAAAGAAAATGAAATCATTGTCAATGAAATTACAAAAATTGCCATTAATAAATCTCTTACTTTTCAACGTAATAGGAATTCGAACTTTGACAGACTTGCCTCGACTTCTAATCAGAGAAATAAAACTCCGAATCCGAAAGCGACTGTAAATATTTGTCAAAGAGTAGGATACCTGTAACTTTTAAATTGATATATTTAACTGGTGATAAGATAAATAAACATAAAGGAAAACAGCAGATTATTAGCAGGTAAAAATGTCTAAAGTTTAAAGTGCGAACTGTAGAAAGTGTTTTACATAACTTAACAGTGGAAAAATATTACCATATAGAATGCAAGCATTATTAAAGCAGTTATGTAAATATAGACTGCAGCACTACTTGTAAGATTAATGTAATCGATACAGAATAGTTAGAGCACGCTTCCGCAAATTTTAGTTTTAAAGAAAATACCGCATTAATTAAGACTTCGCCTTTATTAAAAATAACTTATTAGCTAAAAGTTACGTAAATCATCTAAACCAGATACAAACTTATGCAAATTTAGACAATTCAAAAAAAGTTGGTAGACTGTCTCAAATTTATACACATCTAGGACAACCCTTGCTTGTACATCAAATCTTTTGGATTAAAACCAAAATCAATAGTTACTAGGATAACCTATTTTTGATATCTGCAGAGTTTACGTTATTTTATAACACGTTTTGTTAATACTGTTTAATCACATAACTTGCTATTTCCTATCCAAAGAAGTACAGGTCTTTCTAATAGTATTCGTGACTAAAACTATCGTTCTCGTGAGATCAGATGAGATTTACAATCGTTTCCTTTTGAGTGTGTCGGAAACAACCGCACTAAAAGAACTAGTGAAAGGATTTCTCAACTGTGAAATTAATAGAGGAAAGGTCAAGAATTACTTTATTGTTTTAAAAATAATTATCGTGTCCTAAAAGCAAATTTTTGAATACTATTAAGGGGATTCTAATTAAATATTAATGAAAATAATTACAGAAAGTTTGATATCATAGAACGGAATCTAATATGCAGCCTGAGTCAAACGATACAGGTTTTAATATATGTCTGTTATTTGAGAAGATAGGTAAAAAAGTTAAAACTAAAAGTTGTGCGAGCTGACATATGAAAATCCTATACAGGATGACCTTAATACTTTTATTAATTTAAGAAACTCCTCAAGTTTATTATATCTTAAGTTTGAATTGAAAAATGTTATGATCTATACCTAAATCTTATTTATTTGTATCAGTTCAACCACTGTGCTCTCTTGAATGTACCATAAGATCTAAAAATATATTCCCTACAAGAAGCTAACTATAAGAGTTATTGTAACTTAATTTTACGGAAATAGTTTAGCTGGTTTATACTGTGAAAAAAAAACGGTTACTAAAAATTTTTGTGGAGTGTTTTTAAATAGCTGTGTGAACTAGCGCTAATGAAAATGAAAATTCTGTTATCGTAATGACTGTTGTTAAATGTTTTCCAATTGAACTGATATTGCGGATTGCGGTTATTTGAAATATTTCATGCTTCAGCGAAGTAAACTGCAGTGTAGTACATAAGTGAACAACAAAATATGCCCGACCGAGAAAGTTCATCAATGAATTTAAATAGAAAAATAATAAATTAAAACAAAGACAGGCATTTTTATGGTATAATCTAGTTAAAAGGCACAACCTTCAACTTTTTGCATAAGTTTGTCTTATTCTTTCGTAAGATTATATTAAAACTGAAATTGATTGATATCAATTTTAAAATAAACAATTTTTACGTTTCAGGGTGCAAAAGTATGGATTCCCCACCCAGAAAAAGTATGGGAAGGTGCGGAACTAATAGAAAACTACTCACCAAATGGGCGTACATTGCAAGTACAAACTGAGGAAAACCACGAAGTGAAGACTTTGACTATCAAATCTGAAACTGACCTACCCCATTTAAGGAATCCTGCTATTTTGATTGGTGAAAATGATCTCACGTCGTTATCTTATTTACATGAACCTGCTGTGTTATACAATTTGCAAGTTCGATTCTGCCAAAACAGATGTATTTACACCTATTGTGGAATTGTACTTGTCGCTATCAACCCCTACAACGATCTTTCTATATATGGTAAGATGTACCCGATTTTAAACAATTCAAAGCTGAAAAGTTATTTTTATGATCATTAGTAAACAGAGGAATAATTTAATATTTTGTTTATTGTTAATTTAATAATGTTGTTAGTTCGACTCAATTAATTAAGCAGAAATTACACAAAACTTTTAGCCATACAAAAACAGAACTATAGATAGAAATACGAAAGTGTTACGTTCACTTAACGTGAGATAATATGCATTCACTGTAGCCTTTGACAATAGTGGGAATTAGTAATCTATTTCAGAAATATATAATGCAACTACTGCTTAAAACTTGGAGTGTCATGTCTATGCCTACTCAAAGAATTAGATAGGAAAATACTTAACTACATCGAGATGCTGATCAAGGTGACTAATATGTACACCTGTTACCTTTGAAATATTTCTACGTTAATGTGGTACTTGAAACTGATAACAAGGTTGAGTCATTTTACTTCCTTTATTAGTATACTTTGAACGGTATACTTATTCATTTAATGCCTACTTCATCTATTTAATACATACATAAAACAAAGTTAAATAGAAATTTTATAAATATAAATATCTTCCTATCTATCTAGTAGGGTACCTTCTTCTTCTTCTTCTTCTTCCTCTTTTATTTAAGACTTTGTCTTGTTTTTTCGTTTTTTTTCTATTCGGCCTTTCTTGAAGTGGAGACCCAGCTTTCATACCATCTTTTGAGTGGTCGGCCAGGAGGTCTCCTTGTATTGGATTTTTCGTCTTTTACCCATTTTGCCCATCGCTGTTCATCCATTCTATTGACGTGATCTCTCCAGTATCGGCGTCTCTCTCTTGTGAACCTTACTACGTCTTGCACCTTGAGTTCTTCTTGTATCGTTGCACTTCTTACTTGATCCCTTAGAGATACTCCCTTGATAGTTCTCTATGTTTTCATTTCCGTTGCTCTCAATAGTTTTTGCAGTTTCAGAGCGTTTCCGCTGCGTATGTCAGTACTGGCCTCACTGTTGTTTTATAAATTCGGATTTTGCTTTCTGTTGGCATATACCTATTTTCCAGATAAGGTCTCTTAAACAGCCTGATATTCTTGAGGCTTTGTTTGCTTGCATGCGAATCTCCTGATGCAAATTTTTGCAGCTTGCTATATCAATTCCTAGGTAAGTGCAACGCATATTTGGTTTGATGAATTAATTATTTACGGCCAGCTTGCATCTTATAGGTTCTCTCGATATGACCATTGATTATGTCTTTTCTACTGATATTAGCATATTAAACTTTCGCTCTTGTTTGGAATCGGTGCAGTTGTCGTTGCAGGTCATCTTCATTTTCCGCCATTAATATCGCATCATCGGCGTAGCACAGTATTTTTATTGCTTGCTGCTCCATTGTATACCCTCCATTGATTTCTTTGGCGCTTTATATTATCTTGTTCATAATCAAATTGAAAAGAGTTGGGCTCATACTATCACCTTGGCGAACTCCCGTTGGAATGGGTACTTCTTCGGTTAGTTCCTGCTGTGTCTTTATACGGGTCTTATTGTTCTTATTGATCTGTTTGATAACTTTGATATAGTTTTGGTCGATCTCGTGTTCTCGTAGTATTTCTAATACGTCGTCTAGTTTTACCCTATCAAAGGCCTTTTTTAGGTCCACTAAACAAAGAAACGGGGGTTTATTGAATTCTATGGATTTTTCTATTATTTGTCTTAAGATAAATAGCGCGTCGACCGTCGATCTATAGTAGGGTACCGTAAAGATAAATAGAGTTAGATTGAAAAGTATCTAAGATAATATATTAAACATTCTAGTAATACTGAACACATAAACACATTAGTATTTAAAGTAAAATTAATCTATACATTACCTGGTATTTTATTTTTTATTTTTCGTTGGTTCACGTTCGACCTCATACTCGCAGAATGGTGATGCTAATGAATATCGGCAAATAGTTTGGAAACAAAATGTTAACTCGTTTTTGATAAACCTTCAGAACATTATAGACGTGTCAGAAGTTTGTCATATTTATGACAATGACCCATGTTTTCGTGCGAAATATACTAAACAGCTTTAAAATGATCTTGTACTTGATTGTTTACGGAACTCAGCGGCCAAGAAATTCACCTCTCTTAAAGGCCGTAGATTCGTATTTAAGTAGAATCTCTAATGTTGGAAGAGTATGGACCAGGGCAATTATTATAAGATCGACCCTCGAGTCAGCTCCATGTCAGATGACGATGAAGAAGAAGAAGAAGAAGATGTTTAAAGAATTCGAATTTATTTAAAATTTTAAGATCTCTCAGTAACGAGAAACATCAAAGATGGCTTAAATATTTATATATCCTTATGGTTATTTGGTGTTCTATGTTTTTCTGTATTTGGGTAAAAAAAAATAGACAAAAGTAGATTGTTTAAATGTTTATGCTGATTTAGTGCGGAAACATACTAATATTAAAGTAATAAAGAAATACGCTGGAGTTTGTTGTATTGTCTTATATTTTGGTTTGTATATTTGAATACCTTTTTATGGATTTAAATATTATTTTTTTGACTGACACAATTTTGCTTTTTGGCCAGAACAATTGCATTTAAGGGCCAATTAAAGACATGCGCTAAAATTCTAGAGGCACACCCGATTTATTTTTTTATCTCACTAAATTATCACTATATAATAAAATTTGATAACATAAAATTCTAAAATGAGAGTATCGGGGTTTTTCATATTCTAAAATTTATTTGATTGATTAAAATAGTTAGAGCATTGGGTTTCTAAGATGTTTGTTAGTAAATAAATGAACACTTTTATATAACGATGCTGTTTTTTAAATAAAAGTACCTAGTGGTTATGCCATTTATAAACTTGTGCAATTGTGCTATTTATTGCAATCAAGGAAAACGAAATTAGATGTAGCCGGATATGGCTCAGGAAGTTTAAACGCAGATGTCTTTGATTGATCCTTCTATGTCATTATTCTGAAACTATTAATAAGAGATAAAGAAATAAATCGTACTTTATAGTAATCTCAAAAAATTGTTCCTAGATTATCTTAAATTTTACATAAGGTGAGTCACCCCCCTCTCCCCCCTTATATTTCCAAATCTATTGATAATATAAAATTTGTTTCTTAATAAAAGTAGTTTGGGCATAATGAGCTTTTTATACCACACCCCAAAACTTTCTGTACTGTCATGTGACTGAGTAGTGATGTTACCTATCCATAATTTTCTTAAATGCCAATATAAATATTCTCACGTCAATTAATAACGATTTTATTTCTCGTTCGATTATTTAAAACTTGCATACTCTTATAATTACTATAAAAATTTCGAGGAAAATGTAAAAAACTGATTCAAGTGAGCAAGCAATGGATTTAAACAAACACAATTGAAATGATACCATACTAACAAAAAAAAATAAGGTAAGCTAATTCAAAGTTTGAAATTGACGAAATTGTAATACTTACTTGAATCAGTTTTTTACATTTTTTTTTCTCGAAATTTTTGTATAGTAGGAATGCGAACGTTTTATATCATTGAAACGACAAGAAAATTTCTATCTAACTACCTGAGAAAATATTTATATTGCCATTTAAGAAAATTATCGATAACGTCACTGTCCAGTAATGTGACAGTACGAAAACTTTTTGAATGTGGCATGATACGTAGCTAGGGCATGCAATCCCGGGATGGGTAATCCCGGGATCCCGCCGATTTTCTGGTCTCAAAAATTCCGGGATTACCCTACAGTCAATCCCGGGATTTTCGGTATTGGCTTAACCTTGATTTCTGTTCGAGTGCTGCGCCATAGGCGCCTAATGTTGCAACGTTTTGTGCTTTTGGAAAATAGCATCAAAACAGCACTGATTGATCTGAAAATGGCGCTTTTATGAGACCCTCAATTTCAGCTCCTAAAAGATTTAGTCGCGCTATTGGAGCCTGTTAAATTGACAGTGGAAGCTCTATGTCAGCGTGACGCAAAGCTGTGCACATCGGACACGGCCCTGAAGTTAATGCTATAGGAAATTAAAAAAGTTAATTCACCCTTAAGCGCCGACTTACAAGAGTCACTAAAGCGAAGAATAAAACAACGTCGCACTGTTTCTTCGGGAATTCTGCGATATCTCCATAACCCTAATGACAATAACAGATAATTTCAAGACGAACTTTTTGAGATTCCAAAGAGAAAAATTATTAGGCTCGAGTTAAAGAAACTGATAAACAGGTTGAGAAGTTCAGACAATCAAGAGCAAGAAGATGATGAGGACGATAATATACCGATTTCGAGACTTTTAACAGAAACTGCAACAGAACCTACAGAAGCCAGCTCAACACTCACGGGAAGATTAAGGGAAGCCTTAAATACAACCATGAAACCCCGTTCACAGACACAAAATATTCTTTTGTCGACAACTTTGAAACAAGAAATGCTTTTATTTGAAAATGGTGGAACCCGCGGGCTAAACTTGCAACTTGCGTACGATTATGTCGATACCTCCGACATTCTTCGAAGCTGAAAGAGTTTTTTCAGCAGCGGGTATTCTTTGCACAAAAATTGGATCAAGGCTTGGGGACAAAACCCTTGACAAACTTATTTTATTAGGGAATTGGTTTAAAAATTAGTGAAAACATTTAATACCTACCTTTTACTTTTATAATATGAATAATTATGTATGCATTTTGCAAATAAAACTTATTAAAATTTTTTAATGAATCCGATAAATTTTTCTTTCGTGAAGTCTTCAACGGTCGAAACGCATACGATGTCGGATCGTGTGGTTTTAGAATCCCGGGATCAATCTCGGGATCCCGGGATTAACCAATCTTGATCCCGAAATCCCGGTATTGAAAATTTGGTCCGGGATTGCATGCCCTATACGTAGCTCATTAGGCCCTAAACAATTTTTATATAAAAAAATGATGTAGATTACTCACCCTGTATAGCACACACATTTAAACATTTAACTTTAATTAACAGCATACTGGATCTGGAACACGCAACAATTTCTAAAATATTAGTAAAATATATAAAATTTACAATTTGGACATTAGTCCAATCTTGTATGTCTCATAACATGTTAAAACTGCACTATTCTTTGTTTTAAGGCTAAAATCTCCGGATTTATTAAAGCAAGTTTTCACAAAACCTTGTCTTCATGTTTGTTAGTTTTGGAAAGCAGTAGTAGTCTAACATGTTATTGTTGCATTTTGAACAGATAGAAACCTTTTCCCAACGAATTTCAACAAATTTATAATTTTTTTAAATAAATCAATTGCTAAATTTCTGTTTGCAGGATGTTAGAAATAACAGAGTGCACTCTTACAATTGAAATTTATGACAAACATGATTTATTTTTAATATTGAAAATCGTATTATTTGCATCATACTGTTCTCTAAAAAATTAAATTAGGTGAATACACTTATAATTTGCTTAAGTTTTATTCATTACCAAATCATATGAAAGTTAAGAATATTTATTTTTTCTCACTAGACATTGATACGATAGAAGCATACAGAGGTCAAGCAATGCGAGACCTAGATCCACACATTTTTGCAGTATCAGAAGAAGCATACACAAAGTTGGAGCGAGAGCAAAGGGACCAGAGCATTATTGTTTCGGGAGAAAGTGGTGCTGGTAAAACAGTATCAGCTAAATATGCCATGAGATATTTCGCCACTGTTGGAGGATCTTCGACTGAAACACAAGTTGACAAAAAAGTACTCGCTAGCAGTCCCATAATGGAGGTAAGTACATGCTTTTAAATTTTATTAAATATTGTCACTGATTTATTGTCAAAAAAATTTTATATTAAACAAGTTTTAACTATGGTCTTGGTTTTTACTTTTAATAATGTTGCCATTCAAATATAAAATTAGTATTAAATATCTTTGTAAATGCAAAATATACTGAAGAAAATCAGGTATCTAAATGGCAAAGTTTAAAAATTGAAATGTTACAGGCCATAGGAAACGCAAAAACAACAAGAAACGATAACAGCTCTCGGTTTGGAAAATTTATAGAACTACAGTTTAATAAACACTATCACATAATTGGCGCCTCTATGAGAACATACCTACTAGAAAAATCAAGGGTAGTTTTCCAAGCACCTGATGAGAGAAATTATCATATTTTTTATCAAATATGTGCTGCAAGAGATAAGCTTCCACATTTGCAACTCAGTAAGTCCTAATTCTTATATATTTAGAATTTTTAATTGCATAAGTATATTAAAATATTAGGAGAGCAAAGTTACTTCCACTACCTTAATCAGGGTAAAAGTCCAAATATTGATAAAGTGAGTGATGTAAACGCATTTGAAGTAACAACCAATGCTTTAACATTACTTGGTTTTTCGGAACTAGAACAAAACGAAATTTTTCGAATATTAGCTGCAATTCTGTATCTTGGAAACGTCAATATTGTTGAAGCCATTATTTCTACTGAGAATGAACAAGACCAGGAAGGTTGTGGAATTCCCGTAAGTGTTTTTAAATATAACAAACATTAATATCTAGATTAATACAAAGTTTTTAATAGGACAACGATAAAAATTTGGAGATTATGGCAGAATTATTGGAAATAAACAAGGATCAAATAAGTCAGTGGCTGTGCACAAAAAGAATTGTGTCAATGCGTGACACAATTTTAAAACCAATGTCGGTTGAACAAGCAGTTAGGTCTCGGGATGCTTTAGCTAAACATATTTATGCAGAACTTTTCAAATGGATTGTTGTTATCATCAACAAAACATTAGAAACGGACTTGCCACGACACAAATTTATTGGAGTTCTTGATATTTATGGGTTTGAAACTTTTGAAATAAATTCTTTTGAACAATTTTGTATTAATTACGCAAACGAAAAGCTTCAACAACAATTTAATTTACATGTGTTCAAACTAGAACAGGAAGAATATATTAAGGAGGGAATTGCATGGAATATGATTGATTTTTATGATAATCAACCATGTATTGATTTAATTGAAAGCAAGTTAGGAATTTTGAGTTTACTGGATGAAGAGTGTAGGGTAAGTTTATTGTTTCCAAATCAGTAGAAAGCCAAAGATTGTTACTATAACATATTGTTTTAGATGCCTAGAGGAAGTGATGGAACATGGACCGAAAAACTGTACCTGAAATGTATGCAATACAAACACTTTGCAAAAGCTCGTTTTGGTACTTCAGCTTTTGTAATAACTCATTTTGCGGACAAAGTGCAGTATGAAAGTAGCGGATTTTTAGAAAAAAATCGCGACACTGTAATGGAAGAGCAAATGAATGTAATAAAGTATAGTAAAAACGATTTTGTTCGACGATTATTTTGTGAAAATCCCCAAAAACAAAGTCTTGCAGTTCCTGGAACTAAATTGAAGCTTGTGTCAGCTAAACCAATAGTTGACAGTCAAAAAACACACAAGAAAACCGTTGGGTCCCAATTCCGAGATTCTTTAAATTTATTAATGTCCACTTTAAATGCAACCACGCCTCATTATGTACGGTGCATTAAACCAAATGACTTAAAATCGGCTTTTGAATATAATCCTCAAAGGGCTGTGCAACAACTCAGGGCTTGTGGTGTATTAGAAACTATTCGTATTTCGGCTGCTGGATTTCCAAGCCGGTGGTCTTATATTGATTTCTTTTACCGCTACCGAGCATTATGTAAATTCAAAGACATCGATCGAAACGACATGAAGCGAACATGTGAGAGAATTTTAACTCAACATGTAAAAGCTGCAGATATGTATAAGTTTGGTAAAACTAAAATATTTTTCCGAGCTGGTCAAGTTGCCTATTTAGAAAAACTTAGAGCTGATAAGCTTAAGGAATGCTGTATAATAATGCAGAGTACAGTAAGAGCTTTTATATATAGAAAGAAGTATCTAAAAATCAAAAAAGCTGTTTGTAATATTCAAAGATATGGCAGAGGATATTTAGCTAGAAGGTAATAAATACAACGATTTTTTTTACTTATTGCAATTTTCTGTTTTCTTATTTTGTAGACTTGCTGACATGCTACGTAAAAATAAAGCTGCTATAACAATACAACGATACATGAGAGGGTGGATAAAGAGGACACAGTACAAAACACTGTCAAGCCTTGTGCAAAAATTACAGTGCTATGCAAGAGGTTATTTGGCACGAAGAAGATTTATGGCAATGAAATACAATGCAAAGGTAAATTGTAACAAACGTAATTAAAATATTGTACTACAGAAAAATAGCAGAAAAATAAAATTGGAAACTGCAATGTTAAACTTGCATGTTACAAAACGTAAAATACCAAAATGCTCTAATTATGTTTTTCTAAAATGCAATTTTCTAAATTTAATACTACAGAAGCATAACTGTACATATTTAAAACTTATTATAAATATAAGTGACCCAGCCATGGCCGCTATGCACTATTAATAAAAATTTGGTTGCAGAAGTTTTCTAGTTCCCAAAAAACTTTACCTTTAACTTAGTTATTAGGTACTAATGAGTTTTTATTTTTAGGCTATAATTATCCAGAAATATATTAGAGGATACTTAGCAAGGAAACATTTCCGGCAACAGACACGTCACATAGTTATTTGTCAGTCAGCAATCCGAAGGTTCTTAGCTAGAAGACAATACAAGAAACTCAGAATTGAAGCCCGATCAATTGAACATGTTAAAAAACTTAATAAAGGTCTTGAAAATAAGATCATTAGCTTACAGCAAAAAATTGAAGAAATTATTAAACACAGCAACGAACTTAAAACTTACCAACATGAAGTTATCGAATTGCGGTATGATATTATTTTTAATATTTTTTGATTACATTTTATTTATTAACACGCTTATCAATTTTTAAATTTTTCAGTAATAAACTGACAACGTTTAAGGCTTTAGAGATAGAAATAAGGAATCTCAATAATCTTCTAATAGAAAAAAATAAAACGATAGGCAAATTAGAAGAAGATGTAAAAACCGAAAGAGATGAAAAAATGGATTTAGTTCATGAGCAAGAGAAATACAGAATGGAAACTGAGATGCAGCTAGAATTATCATCACAAGAAATGGCAAATTTACGCAAAGAACTGGATAATATTAATGACATTGTTCTGACAAACCAGAAAGGTGCAGAAGAAAATCTTAAAGTCCGTCTTGAAGAAGAGAAAAACCTTCTCCTGAATGAATATGATAATGACCGTCAAGCTTATCAAAAACTGTTGCAAGAATATCACTGTCTTGAGCAGCACTGTGAATCCTTAGAGAAACAAAAGAGTAGCCAATATCGTTTAAATACCCATATAAGAAACATTAGTGATGTTAGTAGCATTTCTACAGTCGATGAAAATTTAGTTTCCACAACAGATATTCCAGAAGATTATGGTTATGGTTCTGTCAGATCTACTGCCAGTGCAGGATCAAGTGGAAGGGGTAAACTTGAAAATATCGATTGGAATGAAGGTATTGTTTATATGAAGAAGTTGTAGTAAACTAGCTCAATTAAAATATGTAATAAATAAAAGAGGTGCATGTTGGGGGCGCTGCAACTCATGTTGCATATTTTATTTGTTACCCAGGTTTGGCAGCAGATGGCCCAGCAATCGAGGTGAAGGGTTAAATTTGTTGACAGAGGAATTTAAATTTAGTTTTCGAAATATCCAACCTAAAAGCATTTTAAATTGATGATTTAAAGCAATGATTAAAAGAAACATATTTAATACTTAACCTTGATTGCAGAGCCGCCTGCTGTCAAACCTAGATAACAACATAAAATATCCAACGTAGATTGCAGCACCCCCAACATGGCGGCACCCATTATGGGTGAGTCGCATAAATGTATTACATCAATGCTCTCCTGTTGCAACACTGCAATCTACAAATATGAAGTGTTTCTTCAATAAAAAAACAACCAATATATTATCACTAGCTATACCAGCCTACAAGTTATTTTTTGGGGGTGTTGAGTATCAATGTGTTCCATCCAATGTGGATTAGCATTTGAAATGAAATGAACTACATGTTTTGATTCCGCAAAACTTTTATAAATATTGCACTGAATGTAGTTTGAAGTGGAAGCAACACTTTAAATTTAATTATTTGAGTTAGGTAGGTACCCCTACTTATGGAGGAAGTCGTTTCTTTGCTCAACAACTAGAATTGGAAGAAAAATATAATGTAAATTTTTGTTTTTTTTTGTATTTATGGTAACTAATCACTGACAACCTCAGATATGAGATTTTCGATAAATTGGTTAGAAGCGCCTCTGCAGCACGTGGAATTTGATGGAAACGCCTGATGAGGCAGGCCATGTAGAGACTTTAGTCGATATTAATTCAGGAGGCTGTGCTATTACCATTCAAACAATTATTTATAGTACAAGTGAGTAAAGTGGAACTTTTTTTGATCGAGCAGAAATTTATATCACGAGCGTTAGCGAGTGATATAAACCTGCGAAATCAAAAAAAGACACTTTAGTCATGTGTTCTATATATAATTTTATCTACAACAGAATAATATGTACAATTTTCAAATATATTTAAATTGACGTTTTAAAAAATGAGAGCATTGCATCACAATGCTTTTGAAACAAAACATAAAATTGCTGACTTTACTAATCGCAATTTGCATCGCATTTTCGGGAATAACTATTAATAATTGTAACAATTGTGTCATACATGTACATATTTAAAGTGTAGTACAAAGTACAAAGTATAAATGTACCAAATTTAAGTTAGTGAGGTAATGTCAACTAGAGAGTAAATTTTCACTTTACTCACTGCTTAGGAGTGAGTAAAAGTGGTCACTTTACTCACTGTTGTAGATAAACTTATATGAAAATACGATTGGCTTTAGGAAGTTTTCATCCCTATCTACTATTTTCACTATCTTTGTCAATCTTCTCTTAATCGTCTGCTTAATGCACAATTATAAAAATATCATAAAATCTACAAAACTCGATTCTTCTGTCAAAGTCATCTGCTGACAATTCCTGCATCGTATGAAGTTTGTAGAGATGATATTTTTCTCTAAGCAGAATTCTTTGAATTGATGGTGTCAACATGCCATGATTATGAATTCATGATATTTTTCTCTACGCAGAATTTTTTGAATTGATGGTGTCAACATGCCATGATTTTGAATTCATGATCATCTATTAACAAATTCAATGCCTTATCAGTATTTGTAGCAGGTTTTGGTAAAGTTCTCGTTACAGTTGTTACCTCTTCATACGTTCACCATCAAAATTTTAATTGGTTTGGTTTCTATTACATGTGCCGCACTCAACGAGAACTACCAAACAGGCACTAAGGAAGCTGACATCATTGTTCAAAATTCACTGTCAAAGCATCTGCCATATTATAAGAGGAGCTGCTAAAAAATCACAGATATTTAAATGGTGTTTATGAGGCAAGATCATGCACAAAAACGTAAGCAGTGGGCTAGGTGTCCACTTAGCAACTAACTGGTCCTGGATGCGAGTCTTGACGTAGTTATGGGTGTTTGCATTGTGTCTGTCGGTATTTAACGCTAAACAATTCATGACTGGTTATATGGAGCAAATTTTAAGCTATCTCCTTATAAGTACTCAGCATGCAGCATGACATACATTGGCTAGTAAAAAAATGTCTATAATTTCACATAATTTGACACAATATTTCATGTTTATAAATTGTGCCGTTTTAACAGGAGAGCTTGGGTGCAATACATTTGTACAACCCTGTATGTTTTGTACCAGCAATCTCACATGGAAAACTATTGCTTAATTCATTGGTCTAGTCCAGCAGTAAAACAACTTATATTTATTCAAAATTAGTTTTTCCTTCAAATATCCGAAACTCGCAACTTATATTTAGATTTAGAAATGGTCTTTATTCAGTCATATATGTGTTATTAGTGCAAACCAATTATTTACATCAAATAGAAAACATGAATAAATGATGGTCTTGCAATTAAAAAAAGATGTGAATTATACTTTTTTCTATGATTATTTTAGAATATAAGCATTCTGAAACAATTTTTAATTACGGAATAACTTACATTCTACACTTGTTATAGAATATTTCATTCTAACACTGTTCTGAATAATAAAGGTTGCATCTCTCGTCCATCAACTGTTTTTATGTTTTGTTGACAGTTACAAACAAAGCGTATTTTAAGTTATAGTCGTTGAAAAAGTATAGTCTGTAACACGTTTGGAATGGCTATTCCGCACTCGTGGACCGTCCCCCTCGCCTTTCGGCTCGGGTGACAAACTTTCTACTCATGCAGAATATGCCATATTCCAAACTTGTTACAGAATATACTATTCAATGACTTACCATGTTCTTACATTTTATACAACTTTTACTTTGTAAAATAAATCCCATTCTGGAAACTTTGAAAAAGTAGCATTTTGCACATTACTTTTATTATTTTATAAACATTAATAATTTAACAAATGGGGGAACTTTCCTTTAGGTGTTTTTCCTTTGGCAATAATAAAGGAACAATCAAGCAGTCAGTATGTACCTACAAATAATTTATAACAAACATTGTCTAAGTTTACATAACACTTAAATATAAACTTAGAAACCAAATTTTTGTTGCTTGATTTTTCATTGATATTTTATACCTAAGCTGATGCAGTTGAACGATTTATTGTACAAAAATTTTCTTTAATAATAATAAAAAATAAATGCAACATTTTTGATTGCATCATTACTAATTATATCATGTAACCATGTTTCTAGATTTTATTTTTTTTTAATTTGCAGAGAACTAACTCACTATTTTATAGCGACGTCTGTGAAAACGTAAACTTTTCTTTGCATTTTCCAGCATAGGCATATTAGGCCTCAATCTACAGCAGAACATTATTCTAAGCCATTTCTCATATTTATTCTTAATTAGTTGTTAATTCTTTATAAAAATGGAATACATTAGTAAAGATTTCCAACTAAAATAATGTATTTACTTTTGTAGGTACAAATGATGTTAATACCTCAAATTCAAAACCAAGTAATGAACAGAAAGTAGATGTTGGTCTTGTATTAAAACTACAACATAAACTAGCAGATACAGAAAGGGAAAAGGAACGTCTTCAGAAACGTTTAGATACAATAGAGTTATCACCAAAATCAGAAAAAGCTGAAAATGCAGCACAAGATGCAGTTCGAATCGCTCAACTTGAACTTGCTAATTCTAAACTTAAAACTCAATTGTTTGAGTTGAGTAGCAGTGTAGAGGATGGAGATGGAAAGAACGAACTAACTAATCAACTACAGACTCTTCAAGATGAACTTGAAAGAAGAAGCGAAGAAATTATTCAGCTTAAAGGGGTTTTGGCAAATCAGACAGATAATATGAAATCTATTGTTAACTGTCGATCAAAAACAGGTGAATTAAAATAAAAGCTATATAGAGTTTACTTATATTAATGATTGTATTTTAGGTGAATATATTAACGAGGATGGAGAACTTGCTCTCGCTTATGAAACTCAGAAAACTATCAATAAGCAATTAGAACTTGAGTTGCAAGATGAAAAAGCTAAATACAAAACCTACGAAAAAGAATTTAAATTGGAAATTGATAAGTTGAGGGAAGATAATGAACGCCAACAGCGATTGCTATCAGCCAATTTATCCACCACACCTCAGACGCAAACCGAAGCTTTCATGCAGCATGAAATTACTAGATTAACTACTGAAAATTTAGATTTGCAAGATAAAAATGACATATTAAATGAAACTGTAAGAAAACTTACGAAACAAGTTAAAATATTAACAAAGAAGCTCAAAGAAAGTGGATTAGATTTTGACGACACCAATAATGAAGCTGCAATCAAGACTGATGATAAAAAGGAAGAAACGGTTGCATCCCGTAATAGACTTCCTACTGTTAGAAAGAAAGAGAAAGATTATCTAGGCATGTTCTCTTACAAAAACGGCGAAGAGAACGCCATTATGAAACAGCTAGTCATAGGTAAGTCACACTCACAGGTATGATTGTATAATAGGTACTATAATTTTTAGAAACCTACATTCCTTTAATTGCGATTGTTAGTCCAGTGATCTATTATACCAAGAACTTATATATTATTTTTTATTATTAAAAATTGAAACAAAAGGTGTCTCCTACTAATGTTAATTTCACATCGAGCAAATATACCCTACATCAATTGCCAAATGACTGATGCAGGAACGGTATTTAAATCTTATGCAGAATGATTCAAAATTAAGCCGTATTCTTTTAAGGGCGTGTTCTTCTCGTGAAAACAAGAGGAAGTTAATATTAACATGAATCTGCAAATGTTTCGTTATCGAGATACAGAGTGTTCAAAATTGTTAAAAAATAATACTTTTTTTCAATTGTTCGGAAACTATTGCGAATTAAATTAAAAAACTAAGCAATACATATGTATGTTCATGTGGCATAAGTGGACCATAGCAATCATTTTGTTCCTTCTCTAGTGGCGTAGTTACAGGTGTGTAAGTAGATATTTAAGGAGGAAAAAAGGGTATGACACTGTTTCTTTTTAAGTTTGATACAATTTTCTAAATGCCCTACTGGTTTATGATTAAAAGGATCTCTTTGAGTTTTTTCCTATCATTTACTGTTTTCGTGTAAAATACACCTCGAAGATGAAAAACATGACTAAAAAGTCAAAACAATCGAGTAATGTTTTAATTATCTTTAAGTATGTTTTACATGCAAACACAGGGTGGCCACTTTTCTTGAGAACAGGGAAAACCGGGAAAAGTTAGGGAATTTAGAATTTTTTTATTTTGGTCAGGGAAATTACGGAATCGTACCAATTTCAACGTAAAGTCAGGGAATTTCACGAAATAGTCAGGGCAAATTCTGTAAAATACAATTATTTCAATATTTTTATTTTTTCCGGCAAAACGAAAATTTTGTTACCTAGGTAATGTATATAAAATTTATATTTATTTCATTTGGTTTTTTCTTAAAGTTTAGATGTTGTATTTTGTTATGCTTGTTGAAAAATTTCCATTTGCTAAAAGTAATTTAAGTTTACTGTGCTGTTTTTACATTGAGTTTTTTATTAAAAAAAAAAACAGTTAAAATTGGCTTTTATACCATAAAAATGAGTCGGGGAAAACTGAAGTTTATCAGTCAGGGAAAAGGGAATTTGAAAACCAGTTTTAAGTGGCCACCCTGAAATAGCTCATTATAAGGAAAAAAACGTGAGGTGTTTTGATCATAAATTAGTTGACCATTTTGAAATTTTCAGTCATGTTTTTCATCTTTGAAGTATCTTGGCTGAAAAGCTAAAGCTGTAGGTTTTAATTTGGTTATAGAATAGTCTGCATGCAGTAAAATGTACATGCTGATTTGTAATTTTAAATTTTGTACTGCGGTGTATTGTATTTCCACTGATTTATATGGACAAACAAGTTCCCGCCATTAATCTGTTCTTACCTTCTGGTGGTCATCTTGAAAACTCAACTTATTGTTAAGCCTCATTAACATTGACATTATTTTTATTGTTTTCTGAATATAGCTAAAACCTGCATGTGCAGGTCAAGGCTTGCTCTAATGTTTTTTTTTGGATCACACAGTATTTGGAACTTACAGCTGAGAGCAAACAATTTATTTTTTCTTATTATTTGTTATAACAACTGCTATCATAAAAACCTAGTAGAAGCAACTGAATACAGAATAAACTCTAGCCTTTTACAATCACACTGGCACCGTAATTTTTTTTCACTACCTTAAATTGCGTAAACCTCATAGCCCAACAACCTTATTTTTAAAAAATGCAGTTTAAATACAAAGAAAACGTTAGGCACCACCGGAATTCCACCTTAGAAATCTCATGCCGACGCATATGCAGTAAGAAAAGTGGCTTGACTGATTTAGTCTCCTCTGTAATACTCATTGAAAAATAATGTATTATTTTCATTTAATTTTATTTTCAGAACTTAAACCGAGAACAGCCGTTACATTACTACCTGGTTTACCAGCTTACATAGTCTTCATGTGCATACGACACACTGACTATGTTAATGATGAAGATAAAGTAAGAACACTCCTATCTGCATTTTCAAATTCGGTCAAAAAGGTTATAAAAAAGAGACATGAAGATTTTGAAACAAATGTGCTGTGGCTTTCAAACACAACTCGGTAGGTAGTTTCTCATGAAAAGTTACATTTTTTCTAAAAAACCTATTCTAAGCAATTTTATTTCTTTTGCTCTATATCCTTATTCTTTATTTGTCTAACATTTATAAAGTATTTTCTTCTCATACTAATGCAAACAAATAGTGAAGTAGTTTTATAATTTAAATGTATTTAATTTTTTTTATAAGCAAAAAACTTTTATCGAGAGGGTTTTATAAGAAACTGGGAAACAAAGTAAAAATTATAATTTTTTTCTGCTTTTTATTTCAGTTTAATACATACTATGAAGCAATATAGTGGAGATAAGGCTTTCCAAACCAGAAATACCTCCAAACAAAACGAACAGTCTTTAAGAAACTTTGATCTCTCTGAATACCGACAAGTTTTGTCCAACATAGCTATTTGGATTAATCAAGGTAAGTAAAGAAAATGGACCAATAAATTCATCTAAACCTTGCCATACTTCTCAGCAACCTTTATTTTTTACGTTTTACTCATAAAACTACGATTAGAGACTCAATTTTTAATTTTGGTAAAAAAAATTGTTTGAAATGAAACAATATCAGAGCCCGGAATATTAAATATATTACTATATCTGAAAATTATGTTTAAAATCTTGTTGTACTGTCAACTGATGAGCAATGTAGTTTTAACGTGAATTTACTTATCGTCGCACATTTATGAAGCTTTAATACAGTACCATTACCATATACAGTTTTCTGTGAACAAAGAATAAAACATTTGAAGCCAGTTACATTTATGTGAATAGTGCATGCTATGTAATACATACCTACTGCCATGAAGGAATTTAAAACTAATACCCAAAGCTGTTTCTTATACAATGCATAATGGTTGGGCAATTGTACCCAAAATTTTGTTAACATCTGTTGACATGTGCTTAAGATTATTAAGATAAATATGCCACTGATAACCAAGATAATTTTAGTATAACAAAACTATTGCTGACGTTTTTTGCCAAAAAATTACTAGGTTATTATAGAATATGCTGTGAAATAGACCCTATATTTAAAATAACGAATATTTAGTTTCAAAACAAAACAGTTGAAACCAACGGTAGAGCAGGCTGTAGCATACTTTCATCTGCTATTTACATATTGTTCTATTGATCTCCAATGTATGGTGAAAGTAAACAACCTGCAGTAGTGCATCCATTAAAGAATGCATTAAAATCTTAAATAAAGACACATTAATTTCTAGAGTTTAAAACAAATAATTTTTTAAGATATGCTTTATCGTATTCTGCTTTTAAATTTAGGAAAATTTAATTCTGAAAAAATGGTACCAAAACCCATGTCTAACTTTCCCTTCCGGTGTAGGGCTTTTTAGAGCTTATTTTATTAATGGATGTGTGACGTACTCCTATGTTTCAAAATTTCATTATCCATGTGAGATGACGAACCAAACACAACAAACAAATGAATGCACTCACCTGAAATCGAAATGTTCAAGAAATCAATGCTTTCCTATGTTAATATGAAACAGTAGAAATTAAAGCACAGTTTTTCTAAATGACTAAAACACCTAATATATTTTATGCTACAACTAGATCCTAAACACCAGTAAGCCCTGATTTATGGTTGTCTAATTTATACATTTCCGAAAGCTAACTAACTTAACCCCAACAATACGAAAAATGTTTTCATTAACAAAAAGGTAAATGAGCATTGCAGAAAATTAGTCCAGTCATGCTTTCTGATACATATCATATTGAAACGATCATTTTAATCACTCATCAAATTAATTTTGACTGCTGGGGTAAGGTTTGCTTGAATTCTCTGGTACTACAACACTAGACAGTTTTTACATTTAATTACAATTTTATTTGTAATAAACATCATAATTATAACATTTGCATTCTGCACTAAGGTGTCATACACAATATGGTAGAAAAAGTGAAACCTCTAATAGTACCTGCAATCTTGGAGCATGAAGAAAAACCAGGTATTAGTGGCAACAGAATGAGTGGTTTCAGAGGGCGAACAAGTGGTTCACGTGATGTAGACAGCCCCGGAGCAAAACAAAATCCAACTGATACACTGTTGCAAGAACTTACCAGCCATTACAAGGTAAAAATTCTAATCTTAGTTGTAGGCTTCCGTGGTTGTTATCAATGCCATCTTGGTTTCATCCACGGTGGCAGTACCTGCGACTGGAAGCCAAGATGGCATTGTAAAAACACTATTTCAACAATGATTTATTGTGGAATTACGTTTTAGATACTCACATTTTATGGAGTTGATCCTGAGATTACATCTCAAATCTTTAAACAAGTGTTCTATTACCTATGTGCATCTAGTCTTAATAACTTACTCTTACGTAAAGAGTTGTGCCATTGGTCAAAGGGCTTTCAAATTAGGCATAATTTATCCCATTTTGAGATGTGGACTCGTGAGAAACAGCTAGATGTAAGTTTGACAATTATTTCTACATTTTGAATTTATTTCAGTTAGCTTCATTAGATATTCATAATAAGCGAACTTAATTGTAGGAGCAAGCGATTCAGTCTTCTTTACAACCGATTATTCAAGCTGCACATCTTTTACAAACACGAAAAACTGATGATGATGTAGCGAGTGTTTGTGAAATGTGTAGTGTTTTGACACCACTGCAAATTTGTAAAATATTAAATTTATATACACCTGTAGATGAATTCGAACAAAGAGTTCCGGTCTCATTTATACGGAAAGTGCAAGCAAAACTTCAAGAACGCACAAATTATCAAGAGCAACAGGTAAGCAGTCTAAATTTACATTTACTTCAAATCTTCTGTAATTATTTATCTATTTTATTGATAACCAAATAAGATTGAACATAAAAACCAGTGTGCTTATTATATGTACCTCATAAATTTTAAAATAATTCTGCACTGTTTTTTTTTAGACTTTATTAATGGATATTAAATACAGCTTTCCTATACGATCTCCATTTAATCCTTCTGTAATATGTTTAGAGGATATAGACATACCAGACATTTTAAAGTTACCGATGCTAGAAAAGGTCTAAATCGCCAAGCTCAAATTAAAGGTATTGTCACATTATAGTAATTTTATAATAAATAGTAAATAAAGTTGGATAGATGATTTATACCTTTATTACAATAAATTTATGGTAATAAAGGTAGAAATCATCTATCCAACTTTATCGAACAATTTAAAATAGTACCTATATGAAAACTGTATGTGTTTGCATGAAACTGCTAATTATTCCTTGTAAATTATTAGATTATTGAACTGTAAATTTAATAATTGTACAATATCAATGAAATATAAATTGTAATTGAGTTTAACAAATTAGTATTTATTTAATTTTCGTACATTCCTTGTAACGTTCCTCTTAAACTGTACTTATTTATACTTTTATCATTGTATGTCTCTTTGTTTCACATTTATGGTTAACTCTTAATTTTTGTATGTATTTCTTCTGTTATAAATATTTTTAAGCTACTTTAAGAACTCTAAAACTAGCTTGGAGAACACGAATATTAAAGCTATGTTTTATTGAATATTAGTGTATAATAAAATTATTTTTCAGAAAAATAAAAAGCATTGAATGTGCAGGTTATTAAAAGAGTTTATTTATAAGTTCGAGCTTTACTTCGTTGAAGTTCATTTTAATTTATTTTAAAAAAACATTTCTTAACTGAAGAACAGGTTTTTTTATTTTAGCCTTATACGTATTTGGACATGTTGACATGTCATTCTCAAAAGCAAGATTAAAAGTAAACAGCTGGTGTTGCTATAACTTGATCTTAGTTTTTTATATCTGCGTCCAGATGACTTGATTTCTCATTCCAAAACGCCTAATAATAGTGAATTTAAGAGATCAATTTGCTCAACCATTAAAGGTACAGATTTTAAATGTTTGTGCATTGAGCAAAATTGATCTCTTAAATTCACCATTACTGGACGTTTTGGAATGAGAAATCAAGTCATCTGGACACAGATATAGAAAAGCAAGATCAAGTTATGAAGATTTATTGTTCCTATAGCAACACCAGCTATTTACGTTTAATCTTGTTGTTGAGAATGACATGTCAACATGTCGAAATACATATAAGGCTAAAATAAAAAACCTGTTGAAGTGAAGAACTGTTTTATTTACAATATATTGAAAGAGTGCTGACACATTTTAATTCTGAATAAATCAAAACCATTAGAGGTAATATAAAATGTTGCACGGCAAAATAAACTAGAAGAATGAGAGTTTTTATTATTATTTTAGTCACAACGATAAACTTCTAATGCAACGTAAATAACAAGAATAAACACAAACTTTTCTTCAACGAAAAAATCTTACTATTTAGAAAGAACGCCTAATAAATGGCTCTCACTTTCTCGAATACATATTTCAGCCTGTGTAATAACCAATAAGATTTCCCATCAGGCATAGAAGCAAATCCATATCCAAATGTATTTAAAACTGTCGGTATATTCTCTTTTTATTTCCTAGAGTGTTCTGGGTTTGTTCTGATAGACTTTAGATTTTAGGTACTCCCACAGAAAAAAGTCTAGAGCTATCAAATCCGGACTTTGTGCAGGCCACGGAACCTTTCCATAAAACCCATTAAAACTCGCATCCTTCTAGATCTAGATTGTTTAGCGATTTGAACTTTTATATTTTCACCAATAGTTTTTGACTTAATAATTTTCAAAATGTGTCAGTACTCTCTGGGTCACCTAGTACTTAGAATGCAACAGTCAATACCTTACAACTGGAATTAGAATCATTTTAGTTAAATCAAAACGAAATGTCAATTTGAATGGAAATCTATCAGTTGGAAATGTCCAATTACAATTAGATAGATCTTGATTTACAAAACACTTCTAGTAAATCAGATGGATATCCAAATAAACGAAATAATTTAAGCAGTATCGCCAAAATTAATTAAATGTTTTCAAATTATTACAGCACCTTATGAGATTAAAATTCGTGAGTTTTAATGCCAGCAATAGTCAAAGTGTTTTCTGAAATTGTGAGATTAAAATTGTAAGTAGAGGGTTTGAGAAAATAAAATGCTCCGACTGTTAAACAGATGCAATATAATTCGTAGCTGTTGAGGCATCTATAAACCATAAAGATTTGTTTTTGTTTATTTTTAAAATATTTTTTGGGCTGAAATATCAACAGATGGTAATTAACTAACTGCTTGTATTGGTGTTTTATATTATTTTTACTTGGCAATGCTTGGCATAGGTATTATGATGGTGTTAATTTTATCTTTGACTTCTATTTTTCATCTTTCGTTTATCTTATCGTATCTAATGTTAGGTCTTTGTTTTATATACAATAGTTAAGGTTACCATTTGAATTTATTTAGTAATGCACTACCTTACATATGTATTTTTCAATGGAAAGTCGCTAATAAATTTATTTTTGCTGAAGTGGTTATGGTAGGTATAAATATTACTACCAAGATATGGAAATAAATAATGTATCTAGTATGCACAGAAAATTCAATGTCACATCTGAGCTGGATGCTCACAAAAGGCTTTAAACCTGCTGAAATTTTACACAGATTTAGCTCACAGTTTTAAGAAGGTACAACAGTCGCAAGTATTTGAATACGCTAACTGTCATAAAATTGGTTGTCAGACTGTTTGTGACAATCCAGGAAGGGGTGTTTCTACTGCAACAAGAGTTATTCCTGCTCTCAGTAAACGTGTTAAAGCTTTGAGCAATGAAATTCGCCAAATAATTACCTTTGAAGTAGATGAGAAAATCAACGAAATGTTGATGATGTTGAATGACTGCAGGAATGCCTCTTGCTGCTGTTGAACCCTTATTGAACCTCCTCTTCATGGATTGTCAAGAACAGTTCCACTATTCAAATACTTGTGACTTCTTGAATATATATTTTTTAAACTGCAAGCCGAGTCGGCGTACAATTTCAGCCGGTTTGAGGCCTTCACTAATGAGAAATCTTAACGAAATATTGAATTGTAATACTCTGTTTTGTGGTACAGTTAACATTTACATTGACCATGTATTCTCTGCTGTTTAGAGTAGAGTATGTTCAGTAATGTGCATAACAAACAATTGCATGAATCACTGAATTTACTACGTCACTGCGTAAATTACGGTTTTGACGAGAACTACCCTCATATTGTAACACTCAGTTTTAATTTCCAATCCATGTTCTGAGCTAACTTGAGATAAATATCAAAGCGTTTATTATTGTAGTTATTAAAACTTAAAGAACATGTAGGTACTATCGAGAAGATTTGAAATTAAACGCCTCATATATGAGCGGTTTTGGCTATATTTGACTATTGTATAATAGCTAGGATATTCAACGATTTTGGAATGGTGCTTTAAAATCATTTTTGTCTTTTTTTTTTTATTTCGGATGAACCAGATTAACAATATATATTGTTTTACATGGTTGAGTTGTAAATATAAAATTAACATGACATTATTAATCCTAACTTAGAGGCAAAATTGACGCCCATCGCTAATTAATTATTCTAATTATTGAGGTCCAATAGTTTATCTTGCGGTAGTTTTCTTCTTAGCCTTGTATGTATGTTTAGTTGACCAAGGTGATGTTGCGCTGCACTAGGGAATTGATTTATGTTATCGAAGAACTTTTGGGCACTTTTTTGGATGAACTGCTTAATAGTTGTTATTCCTAGCTCAGTATGTATCTGCTGGTTACTAATGAACCAGGGGGCATTGATTGCTATGCGGAGCACTTTATTTTGAAAAACCTGTATTTTTCTTATGTTGGTAGCAGAAGTGGCACTCCATACTGTGCACGCATAAGTAATTAGGGATCTTAAAAGAGCGGTGTACAGAAGAATTGCACAGTCGGTCCGAAGAGGTGTTTTCCTATTTAGTAAGGGGTATAGTACAGCTAGTCGAGTATATCCCTCGTTAAGCTTTTTGTTGATGTGTGCACTCCATGTTAGTCTGGTGTCAAAATGTAAACCAAGATACTTAACGCTTGTGTTTTTGTCCATCCATGCAATTTCAGAACCATTCACTTTGATGTTTGGGATCTCATCTGGGATGCGTTTGAGTGTGAAAATTTTGTTGCTACATTTCGAGGAGTTAATTGTTATTCCCCATTTTGTGAACCATTTAGTTAGAATGTTCATTGAGCGTTGAAGACGTTCCACTATTTCCGTGATACTGTCACTTTGTATTACCAATGCCGTATCATCTGCATATGTTGCTATTTCACCAATGTTTGCTGAGGTAAATCATGGATGTAAATATTAAAAAGGGTAGGACCAAGTATACTACCTTGAGGAACCCCTGCATGGAGACTTTTAGTAGAGGAAATAGTGCCATTTAGCTTAACCGCAAAAGTTCTATTTTCCAAAAAGGAGAATAATATTGCCTTGATGTAATTTGGAATATTTATGTGTAATAACTTGTACTTTATTCCGTCAATCCACACCTTGTCAAAGGCTTTAGTTATGTCCACATTTTTGTCTAAATTGTATTATAATACTTGGCACAAGTTTTAAACTTACTTGTATAATACAATAATTTTTATATAAACATTTTTTCCACTACTAGGAGAAGGAGTGCAGTTTTCACTCAAATCAGCAAAATTGGACATTTTATAATCACTATTATAAAATATATATTTTACATAAATGTCAATTGAAATTAACTATTCTCTTGTTTTCAAGCAAGGCTACTTTATTTTTGTGCATATTTGCATTTGTAATTTTATTTTTTATTAATGTAAAATCAATTATTTATAAAACGAATAAAGGTGCTAGTAGTGGAAAAAATAATATATAAACCACCGTAGAGAAGACTTATCAGCCTCGCAACTTATTTCCCTTGATGCTTCGCATCTCGGGAAATAATTCTGCTCGGCTGAGAAAAATGTCTTATCTACCTTGGTCTATAATATACTATTATAGAAATCTGGAGATTTACTTATTACTTTAAATTAATTTCGATAGGACTTCTACAGTGGCGTAACGAGAAGTTGTGGGGCTTGGGTTCCAAACTGCAGTCAGGCCCCTATAACAACCCCCTCCCTTTTCCCAGTAGGAGATAAAAATTAAACTTTTTGTCACAGAAATACTTGAATTTTTTTTTTAAAGCTAAGAAAATAGCTAGGTACCTAATAAAGGTCCATATAACGTAGAAACTATAATATCAACTACAATTTTTATGAACAAAAGACATGTCTACATGATGTAACAAAACACGGATATGATTATATAACAAAAGTATTTAATAAAATAACCCATAGAGCCCCTGGTTTTAAAGAATTTTTAACAGTTTTGTTGCTCTTTCTGCACTTTCTAATTTTAGTATTCATTTTGCACCCGATTTATGCACACACTTTTTTGAACTCATTTTACTAAATACTTCACTTCTAACTTTGTTATTGCAGCAAAATTAATGATCTTGCGGACCGTATGTAACGGCATGGCGGTTGCCGTGATAACGTATCCCCATACTCGCCCTGGTGTTTAGCACAGCTACTCACAGGAATAAAAACTATTACATTAGTCATATTATCGCTTAGTTGGAATATAAAAAGAAGTTTAGAACCAATTTATTACTTACCAGTACCCTAACATTTTCAATCTACCGATATATCAAGATATTCGTCGAAAGATAGTTGTTAAAAAAAAGTTGAAGAAAAAACATTATTTTTAGGAGAAGAAAAACTATAAAAATAACAGGCCGCTGGCGGGCCCCCACAACTCACGAGCCCTGGTTATGTGGAATCCGCGAAACCCAGGTAGTTAAGCCACTGGGCCGCGATTCTCGAGTTCGCACGCTTGCCAGGCGTACACGCTAAGGGGCGGATAACGCATACAATTTTTGAAACTGAATTCTCGAGTGATCGTATACGCTAAAAGTCGCCCAACTTTCATGCGCTGCGCAACGAATGCCCATAAAGTATTCGATATCAGAATAACGTGTACGCTGTCAACTTGCGTTTGCGCCGTTGGTACACTTTAATATCTTAAATTTAACCGTTGATGACTAAATACTTCAATCAACGGTATAACCCAACGATAACGCAGTTCTTCCAATATTTACATTAATATTACTTGTAAAGTTGAAATGGCATTAGATGAACTTGCATTGCTATATGGGATTGAGGTTCTCGAAGAAGTAGAATTAAATGCAGAAAGAGTACCACGAGTCTTCCACCTGCGAGATGACCCATTAAAAGTAAAGGTGCTTGAGAATTTAGCACTTAGCAATTTATTATTTGAATTAACAAACTCCATCATAGCATTTGTCTGACTAGGAGTTATTTTAGCATTTCTTTTTTTGCTACTGTCTCCTTGATTCATTTTTAATGCGTACTGTCTGCTGGTTTTTTTTTATTAATAATGTATCTGCTATTTGGAACACGCTTCGAAAACTAGGTTAAGTGCAGTTATGCGGTATATCAAACTTTTCCCAGATTTAAATTTTAAAAGTCCCTAAAAATACTTCTTATTGGTGCAGAGGAGAAAGTATCCGAAGTTATCATAGACTTCAGCTGTCGTATACGTTTTAAGAACTGGCTAAGCGAGTGGTACTCGAGAATACAGAATGCGCTTGCATTGGCGAACGTATACGCTTGACCACTCGTTAAGCGGCGTATACTTTATCATATAGCGCATGAACTCGAGAATAGGTACCCTGGACTTCTAATATTATAATTTTCTGTAAGGCCGCGTCTAGCTCCACGTTAACGTGGAGTGTAAAATATATTTTTAGATCCACGCGATGACGTCACAATCCTGCGCACTAATTTATCAGTGCGTGAATGCAACTTTGTTTTCGTATTTTTTCTTTAAAAATATAACTACTCTTAACCATAACCTCGGGCAGACCGCAAAGACCAATAACATTGTTTTTAAAAAAGCAGTAATAAAAAAGAAATTGGCCTCAACTGGAATCCGACCCTTCAACTGTTTATGCAGTAGAACGCTGTAAAGCCGCATTTCCATCTTAGCCACGACGAACTTGCAGGCAGTCGCTAAAACACCTAATAGAAACTTCTAAACAATCCGACCGTGCAGATGACGTCTTCGCGTGGATCTAAAAATATTTTACGCTCCACGTTTACGGGGAGCTAGACATTGTCTTATTGTAATGATTGATTGGACAGTTTTTATTTTAGATTATTTACATATTTTCCATTAATGTTGCCTCTATTGAATAAATATTAAATACGCTTATAATCAGGCATGGTAGCCCGACCAAATCCGCCCTTTGCAAGAATTTTCTAAAGGTTTCTTTAATTGCTTAATATTAAAGAGTACATTATTGAAAACAAAATAAATGGTAAAATGTAAAATGATTTACAACACTATTCACGGATAAAAAATATATGTATATAAGTATAATACTTTTAAATAAAACAACAATTCTTGTAAAAATACTCCAATGAAAAGATTTACTAAAATAATTGAAGTTACTATTTTTTTCTATTAATAAAAATTCTATCTATCTTGTTTGTTTGCTCTTTTTCAAATGCTAAAAATATTAAATTTGTCATTTTTGATGAAATCGATAGTCTTTGTGGCTGATTAATTCTTGTTAAAACAAAAATTCTATTTGCACAATGCAGTACTATACAAACAAATGTTCTGCATATTGCTAACAAATTATAAGTATCTGGAAACGCCACTCTCTGTGTATAATTTTAAAGTTTTCTTTTTCTTCCTGGGATCTTTGAAGATAGCTAATAGCTAAGTACTTTTATATCTTCTTTGCTTGGTATCCTGATTCCAAACTGTTGTAACACCTTGCAATTTTGATAGTAACGCGACTACACAAAGGCGAACGGCAGTGACAAATAATTATTACAGACTCTTTTAAATAAGATACTTTTTTTAACAACATTTATCGTAATTTTTATTTTTAAATTTTGTTTGTATTTATATATTTTTTCTATTTAGCTTAAAGCTTAGGAGTTACTCAAAACATATAGGAGAGCTGGCACCCCCTGGCTAGGGCCCTGTTTATAATACTTAAAAATAATCACGACTGAAATTGAACTATTTTTGCCCGATTCTGTATACAATAATTTTGAATTTACCGCCATTATGTGACGGATCTTCGGAACTGCTGCACGTCGGCAAAGAAAATCAAAACGCCCAGAAGCGTCACTTCGATATTTTTTGTACTTTAGTCGGCCATATTGTAAATGGTTTAACCAAAGAATATCAAAGAGAGAAGCGTCACTTGTGTCGGTTCCTTTGATGTTTTGAGCACAATTTGGGTGACCTTCGCCATATTGAAAATGGTTAACGTCAAAATTAAATGGCGCCAATTTTAAATATAACTTGTAGACATACAACACAAAGAACTAAATAATATTGCTAAAGGTAATTCGCAGGAAACCGAAGCACGCATTAAATAAAGTAATAAATAAAAATAATTCTGTAGATCGAGTAGGATTTTTATTGCTACATTTGACACGCTAAATAACTGTAATACCCTTAAAAACCTGCCATCGTACACTTTTAAATTAAATTTTAAATCAGCGTCAGAAAAGGGTACGTCAAGTCGCGAGCCACATCTGTCAGAACTTGACAGTTAAACCAAAGAAAATCAAAACGCCCAGAAGCGTCACTTCGATATTTTTTGTACTTTAGTCGGTCATATTGTAAATGGTTTAACTGTCAAGTTCTGACAGATGTGGTTCGCGACTTGACGTACCCTTTTCTGACGCTGATTTAAAATTTAATTTAAAAGTGTACGATGGCAGGTTTTTAAGGGTATTGCAGTTATTTAGCGTGTCAAATGTAGCACAATACCACAACAGCATCACAGACGGAGCAGTTCGTTTGGTTGACTTAGCAGTAAATTGTGTTCTGTGAATTTTACTTAAAGTAATCAGTTTTAGTCAAACGCTGGTAAATACTCGTACCATTTGGACATAACAATACGCGGTAGGTATACCTACTACAAAATATTGAACAATGTAATTTTATTTGCATTTCACGTACCTAATAAATATCCTACTCGATCTACAGAATTATTTTTACTTATAACTTTATTTATGCGTGCTTCGGTTTCCTGCGAATTACCTTTAGCAATATTATTTAGTTCTTTGTGTTGCATGTCTACAAGTTATATTTAAAATTGGCGCCATTTAATTTTGACGTTAACCATTTTCAGTATGGCGAAGGTCACCCAAATTGTGCTCAAAACATCAAAGGAACCGACACAAGTGACGCTTCTCTCTTTGATATTCTTTGCTTCGGTCATGGCCTGCTCTGAAAGATGTTTTTTACGATCACCCGGTACATCTTCCTAGTAGGTGAAATTTAGATAAAATCGTTAATAGACTTAATTAAACATTGATAACCATTGTAACATGACCGAACGAACAAACATATAAACTCTAATCAGCTGTGTTCAGCTGTGATGGCAAAACAGGTTCACTTTGAATTTAGTATTTTCTTAGATAAACTTCAAAATGCCACTTTTTTACACTGAATTTGCACTGCAGATGTTTTTAAACTCAAATTCATACAATTGGTTTTACCAAATATAAACAAAAAGCCCTTTCAAGGTTAGAAAATACACGACAAAAACGATTTGAAGATATACAAACACGTGCGGCTGAATGACGTGCTTACCCTACAGACAAAAAGAGCGTAGTGCCATAAAACATACACGAAGCGTAGTGCTATCTAAGCCAGCCCTGTCGCCACAGCGGCACTATGAAAGCACACCGACATACCGAAACTCTACCAGGTAATCGCAAGAAATTGCCTGGATGTTTGCTTTTGTCAAATACGCAGTCGGTCATGTGGTGTACTATTACAGCTTTTACGAATAATAATGCTTATAAGATAAGTGTCGACAATCGTAAACTACGACTACTAAACTTAATTTTCCACGTGGTACGTAAATAAGATGGATTTTGCAAAAAAACAACTCGAAAAATATGGATGGCAAGAAGGTTCGTTACTACAGCAATTATTACAATAATTAAGTATTTATATATTTTTAATTTCTCTTGATCCACACGATATTATTTATTACTTCTCTGAAATTGAAAACAAATATAATAAAACTCTTTTAGGAAAAGGGCTAGGTAAAAATGAAAATGGAATCAATGCTGCTTTGAAGCCAAAATTAAAGTTTGACAATGCTGGAATTGGACATAATGTTTCGGAACAGTTTACTAATAACTGGTGGGAGAATTTATACAATTCAGCTTCAAGTAATGTGAATGTAAGAAAGGTAAGTTGATAGATAAACTAGAATATTATATTGTTTTTTGTTTACAGGTTAATACAGCTGTAAACGGTAATGTACAGCTAAATGTAAACGATCCGGAAGGGGTGGAGATTACAACAAAAAACTACTCTCTGAAAAATTTGAAAAAGAAAAATAATAATCTAGAGTATGGCAGCTTTATAAAAACATCAACATTAACTGATGCTGGGGTTGTTGAATTTGACAATAATAACCATTGTGATCCTGAACCGTCTATACCGAAAATAGAAGTACGTCCTTTAACTGATGAAGAATTATTCATTGCCTGTGGTGGAAGAACTGCACATAAGTAAATTTCAATTTATTTATATTTATTACATTTATTTTGCGAACATTTCCGTGCATGTTGATAATGAATATGTAATGGGTTAAAAATCAACTACAACTAAAAATTAACCCTTTCGCTGCGTACGGTGAAAACGTTTCCATGCCCAGGAGCGGACTGGTTTTTTGGCTTTTTTGTTATTTTCATTTAGCTAGACGGAGAAAACGGAAACGACGGCTATTTTTAGATTTACGAATGCCTTAGCTACGTGCTGATCTGCGCACAAGATTGTTTGCCACATGCTGGCTTTGTACAGGCAATGTAAATGCGAAGCAGCGTCTGACACGGATCCGTGCCGGGCGCACTGAGCAAAGGACGCCTGTGTCATGAATCCCTGACATACGCAGCGAAAGGGTTAACTAAAAACACTCCAAACTTTAAAAATCAAATTAAATAGCCAAATTAAATTTCACTTTTTAAAGGATGAATAAACTTTTTTTTATGTATTTTTCTTTGAGTGAAAAATTTCATTTATAACATGCTACTTGTAGATGACAGTTTTCTTCTTTCTGTAGGCTTCACCTGTTTATCTTTGACACTAATCATTTCTTCTTCTCGGTTGTGTTTTTAGTGAGGATAAGACCCAGTTTTCTGCCCATCGCTTTGGTGGTCTCCCAGGTTGACACTTTCCATGTGGGATTTGCATCTTTGCTATTTTCGGTAGTCGTTCGGCTTGCATTCTATCAACATACGCATTCTATTCCCTTCTTCTTCTTCTTTTAACAAACGTCGAGATCTCTTGTATGTTACATTTTCTCCTTATTTTGTGGTTGGGTATTCTTTCTCTCAGACTGTGCCCAGTTATTGCTCTTAGCGTGGCCATTTCAGTGGTATTAAGCATTTGTCTAGTTCTTTTAGTGTCAGCTCTAGTTTCGGCTGCGTATGTAGCTACAGGCCTGACAACGCTGTTGTAGATTTTAATTTTATTTTTGGTGGTCATATATTTGTTCATCCAGTGGATGTCCCTTAGGTAGCCAGATATTCATGCCCTTTTTAATCTTTCTTGTCGTACTTCTTTAACAAGATTTCAGCTGCTTGAGATATCCGGCCCCAGGTACTGAAAGGACATGACTTGTTCTATTACGGTTCCTTCAACTTCTAATTTACACCTTTCTGGGTCTTTCACAATAACCATGCACTACAACACAGTTTATGTCACTAATGAAAATTACATTCAGCATATTCAAGTAAGGACCTACTATTGTAGCTTGTCTGCCTTTACAAACATTTGTTCTAAAAGTTAGAGCCATAGTTGTTCGTGGGCGCTTCCTGCGGAAACAGGGCTGTGTGCTTAGATTATTTGATACAGAGCACCTACAACGAGAGAAAACTCATCTCTTGATCTCGTTACAACAAAATGGTTATACAGCCATAGAAATTCACAGAGCAATTTGCAATGTGGACGGCCCAAGGCTAAGGAGGAACTGGCACCTCCGGAAGACTTAATTTTTCTCCTTTACAGTAAAGGTAGGTATTACTGATAGGATAACCTGGGAAACGGTCTCAGATCCGCAAAGGACCAAATATCAAATTTTAAATCAACGTCCCTTGCTCTTGTGGTTTAAACTACATCGGACAAACTGGTTGTTCGTTTGAGTTAAGATTGCGAGAGCACAAAGGTGACTGCAAACACAGACGCATCGCAAAATTTGCGGTGGCTGAACATGCTGGCTTAACTGCCCGACTGGCTCAAAGGGGTTTAAATACCTGCGCATTCCGGATATGAATTCAATGCTCTAATCACTCTGAATATGCGAGCTGCAATGTCTTACCAAAAAGTTAGTTTGTATGGGTCCACAAACAGCTAACAGGCATAAGCCGATTACGTTTTTTTGTCCTAGCAAACAAGATCAAATCCTTGGCCGCCCCAAGGTTTAAATAAACTAAGTACACGGCCCTGTTTAGGCAGGTAGGGCCCAAGAACAACTATGACTCAAACTTTTAGAGCAAATGCTTGTAAAGGCAGACAAGCTACAGGTTGGTCCTTACCTGATTATGTTGGGTGTAGTTCCCAAATGATGACAGGGTCTAAGCAGAAAGTAAATTGTACTATTGACAGTTCGAGAAATTGCGAACGCCTCAGAGAATATACTAATGATAGTGTTAGAACTGACAACTATAATACACTGACTTCTTTAATTTGAACACTCGTTCACATTGTCTCTAAGCACTGCATACGATGACATATGGTGAAACTGGAAGTGAAAATAGTTGAATTTTTGGCCGATATAACGATTTACGGTGTATTAAAAATACTAAAATTTTATTAGTTTATCTTAATAAATAAAGAAAAACAAAAGGGGGTGCGCCAGATTTTATTAATACCCGGTAGTTTCGACACCAGTTATCTACAGCTTGTGCAGATTTATTTACTCTGTGCAAATAATCAGCAGCTTTACCAGGTGAACTTTTGCTATGGCGACTAACAGATATCTCATATAGAAATCTGTGCTTAACATTGACAGTAACAAAACATATACAAAAAAATATGTAATAAGTAAAAAATACATAATTTTAGCAATAACAAGACGAGCGATATTTAGTATCATCAGTCACTTTTGCTTTTACGCAAAAAAGTTTTATTATAGTCTGTCCCAACTTTATGTAGCTACTGGGTTAGCGCATATTTTGCAAGGTACTAAAATCAATGTGCCATGCCGTGAACGTTGAACGACCGAATTTAGTGGCGTAGGCAGCTTCTGCAAATAAATTATGTTGTTTGATAGTCGTTATTTTATAACTTTTGTCACTGTCTATTTTTTTTGCATAAACACATGAAAGTTTACTTTAGCGTAAGTTGTTATTATCAGTATTTTAATTCGTTGACTACAAATAGCACGAAAATAATTAACGATAATTCAAGACATACAACGTAATGTATTTTAGTCTGGTAACTTAAGTACTTTTCTTAAATATTTAGCTAATGCAATAAGATATTTAACTTAAACAATACCACACAGCTTCATAGATTACCGACATATTATTCAAACATAATGATAATTGCTTGACTAATGATTTAAACATCATTAATAGGTATTTGCATAACAATTAGTTAATACAGAAATGACTGATGAGAATTTCAAACATATCTTATTATGTTTGGTTCGCATTTAACATTAATAGCTTTTACAAATCTACTTGTCACTGGTTTTATTATTGCAAAAACGAATTTTGTAAATCTAAGATCGAACTTATAGAAGACTAGGACAATCCAACGCTTTTTTTCCGAACACTCGACCTTTAAAATGACAGCTGCCACCATTTTCAAAATAATCTCGTATTAGTGCCTTTTTGGGATTTAAGTTTTTTGTCGCAATAACCCTTAAGAGACACAATGTTACTGTGAAAAAAAAATTTGAAAAGCTAAAAGCTATGAAGTGAAGACAATTTTCAAAATTTTGGAAATTATCGAAAACAGCTCACGAACCGGTTAACAGATTTTTTTAAATTTTGTATGCTTATAGATCTACAATTTGGTTTGTGTTCCACCACGTTAATTTATATGTGTCGCCTTCTATGAATTTTTAAAGCTTTATGTTTTAACCCCTATTTTTTCAAAATTGAGTAATCAGATTGGGCTGAATTTTTTTTTTAGGGTGCTCTAAGGGTACACAATGTTACAAGCTACGAGCAATTTTGAAAATGCTAAAACTGCAAAGTGAAAATAAATACCAAACATTTGACTTTTTCAAAAAAGTAATTGTTTACGAACTGGCCACACAATTTTTTTTAAATTTTATTGGTTGTTAGAGCTACTAGAGTCTAGCCCCTTGGCCCTTCAGCCGATCCTGAATTGCGCAACATCATGTAATATTAGCTCGCATATGTGCGAGTGTGATATTTACATCGAGATTTGCATTGTTAAAGCCGATTTTTTCATTGCTAATAAATTGCATTCAATAGAAAACAACAAATCCTTTTTTTTAAATTTCTTACCAGACTTGCGTGTTAGTATGCCGTCAATCAGTGAGTGAATGCAAATTTGTCTTTGTATTTTTCGTTAAAAATATAACTGCTCTTAACAAATAACCTCGTGTAAACAGCAAAACGCAACAACAGTGTTTCAAAAAAAACTATAAAATAAAAAAAAATTTTTGGTCCCAACCGAGATTCGACCCCGCAACTACTTCTGCAGTAAAAAAGTAGTACACCCACATATCCATCTGTGCCACTACGATGTTGTGGTTAACACACATTTCAGCTGCGTGCAGAGGAGGTTCGCAAGTCATGTGAGGTAGGATCGGCGGGAAGACCAAGGGGCTAGACGCTAATGTTAGAGCTAGGGATAAGCTATAATTTAGTTTGTGTCTCAGTCCACTAGTGATTTCTGCTATGAATTTTTAAAAATCGAAAATTCATGCATTTTTGTTTAATAAACTGAGCGAAGATTTAAAAAAAATTCTGTTTACATGAATTGTAAATGGTAATAAAAAAAATTTTTGGTTTCTAAAGATGATAAGGCATGTCCTCGATCAAAGCATAAGTTTAAGTGAGTTGACAGTTGCTTGACGTGTTAGTGTATTGGTGCATTTGAGATAGGTGTGGTGTGCAGGGAGAATGTATAGCTACTTCCGTTCGCTTGTAGTAGATTGTGTCTGTATATATTATTCGAAATTTTACAAACAGATTTTGTTTTGTCATTGTTGGCTCGTAAGACCTTAATTCTGATATACTCTTGAAAACAGTAAAAAAAGTAACTATAAAGTATACTAAAGTCCAGACAAAGTGATTCGCTCATTTTTTGATTTACTTTGTCGAAAGCTTGTTTGTAGCCTGTACACAGTTTGTATAATTAAAAATTAAATTTGTAGAATTTGGGCGCTGATTTCCCAGAATTAAATCCATCTTGATAATCTCCGAGTTCGTTGTCTGCAAATGGTTTTAGTTTTCTATGTATCATTGCAGATATTAGTTTGCATGCTGTATTAGGTAATGTAATTCCTTGATAATTATTTTTATTGGTATCTTATTTGCTTCCTTTTTTGTGTAGTGGTGTAATTACTACTTTCTCGCAGTCTGTTGGTATTTCTTCCTTTTTCCATATTGTCACTATTAACTTGTATGTAACGTATATGTTTCCTATTGAAATCTCAAAGTCAGTCTTCTGCTCCTTTTATACCTGTGATATGTTTTTTTGGAAACTGTTTGGTTAATTTATTAAGGTATTGCCAGTACTATTAAAATATGCTGTAGGCTTCTGCCATACCAGATGACGCACAGCCGGGAAGTTACGAGGCTACCTACACACTTAACTAACCTTGCCCCACATCTCCCATTTGTTTTTGTGATGAAACTTTTTTTGGCGGTTGTCTAAATTGTGAACTACAATCAAACCTCCCAGAAGCTAAAACTCTTCCTCTATAAAAAATATACGGTGTTCTATTTAAAAATAGAAATTAGATATTTTTTTCGAAAAGCAGCAGGTCATGAAAAACAATTGTTTGCACTGTATCATACAAGGTGTGGTTAATAAGTTTCCAGATGTTGTTCATAAATTAACTATTTATTATTATCATTATTAGTATTACACATTCAGAGTAAACGACTCTATTAACAACCAAATAAATAAGCATTGTACTAATTTTTGATTTCACGTTCAGGCATTTTTGGGCCTCAGTAATTGGTCCTTCACATCGCTGGTTGTTTTTAACGTTTTTTATTTTGTTTTTAAAATTTTATGTCAAAAGGATACATGAGCTCTTGACAGTACAATTACTATAAGCTAGCTCTTACCATTTCAAGCATTTCGGTTCGGATACTACTAGTTTTAGGCAAATTTGCTGTTAGTTCTGTGCTCGAGATTTTGTTCCATTTTAAGCCGCTATCACACAGATATACAGTCCAGCTTAATTCACAGCGTATTGTTTCGAACGTGTTGAAACTTGCACCGTTATTAGTCGAGGCTCCTCTGTATGTACTGTTGTATCCCCACTCCACTGGAAACACATTAGTCACACCTCGTAGAGATGAGCAAATCAGCTCAGTTCGTTGATTTGGGTCATTAAATCTTTGTCACTCAAGATTTAGTTTCATTTTAAGCCGCCATGACACAAATACAATCTAGCTTAATTCGCAGCGTATTGTTTCGAATGTGTTGAAATTTGCACCGTTATTAGTCAAAGCTTCCCTGTATGTACTGTCATATCCCCACTCCACTTAATCCTCTCCAAGTTGAGGAATAAAATCATTCTGGAAACACATTAGCCACACCTTGTAGAGATAAGCAAATCGGCTCAGTTCTTCGGTTTGGGTCACTGGATCTCTGTCACTCAAATGAGCCTGTTCATTGAACGGGATCAAATGAGCCGAATTACTCAAATGATTATACCAGGAACCGACAATCGTACCCGCTTGTCTTTTGTCTTGTCTAGCCGTTCCGTCTATTTTATTTAAAAAATATAAAGCTATTTCCCGAATTTCCTTTGACTCTGCTATTCTGCAACGCTCAGCAATCGTAGCGTCAGTCGCTACAACTTATTAAAATACTGCTGTGCTCGATAGCGCTGTGGTTGGTCTGTACTAAGGAGCGCTGCGTTGTGGTAAACCACGAACCAAGCTATCATAATTCGCAAACTGATTCATCTTGTTCAGTGCCGCTGGCTGGATCATTTAAATGGGTCGTTCACAAACGATCATCCCTAACATCTCGCGTATTAAATTAAATCACAAACTTTACTATAGGTTTTTTTCTTGAATCTACAATATTGCAGCAGGTTGCAACTGGACAATAAAAACTCAACCACTATATATAAAAATAACGTTTTTGTCTGCTCTGCTGCTTAAATGCAAAAATTATTGTATTTTTTTTTACTTTTCAGGGGAGCTAGACATGGTCTTACATTAAATGGGAAATTATCAAGGTTAGAAAAGCAAGAAAAATTGTTATTAAAGAAATTAAGAAGAGTTTCCCTGTCTGATGAAACCGACAATAAAATCGGTAAGAAAAGTTTAGAAAAAAAACTTAAAAAGATCGATGATCATAAGAACAAACATAAAACAGAAAATATGGAAGAATATAATGCTGTTATGCCATCTGGAAGTCAGTGTTCTTTGAGTTTTTCTAGTCCACATAAAAGTAGCAAAAAGCGTAAGAAGGAACGAAAACGTGTTTCGTTTAGTGAAACTGTAACTGAATATCAGACTCAGGGCCCTGAGTTAAATGCAACTGAAGGTCAGTCCCATGATTTAGATTCAAGTTCACAAAGTGATGGTAGTTCACGGCCATCTACACCTGTAACGACAGTGGTACGAAAAGTTAAAATAAAGGATGTAAAGGAAAATTCTGTCGACGAAGCTAATCTATTAGTACCTGACCAAGATGAAGGCATTGATTGCTCCGATTTTGATTCTATTAAGGAGAAAGATGCCAGTGATTTACAAGAAAAAATCAGAGAAGATAATGACGGAATGAAGCGAAAGCTAAAGAGATTACATAGAAAATGTACTCATTTTAATATTGGAGCATTAGAATCGACCAAAGAAGTTTTTAAGGTAAAGGGTGAAAATAGTTCAGTAAACACTTCTGAAAAATGTGTTAAATGTACTAAACGTAAGATTGAAGTAGATCAAGGCTGTGAAAATGTAAAAATTAAAAAGTGCCACTATAAATGTGTAGACAAAGAATCAGATGGTTTATCTAGCAATAGTACAGCAACGTCAGGTTTAATTAGTAGACATCGTAGGAGGCAGTTGAAAGAAGAGAGACGTTTAGAGAAACGTATCAATAGAGTTGCAGATTCTTTAAATCAATTCTGCAAAATATCAGACATTGAAAGTGAATGAGTTATGTCACTTCACCAATGGCAACAATTTGTTTATATTTCTTTTTTTTGATAGTAATTTATAATAATCAAGTTAATTGTATTTCTTTTCAATAAGCATACTTGGTATTTCACTGAGGAATGCTGTTCTCATTTTGTTCATTGTCGAGACTAATAATGTAAGCTGTATGTGAATCAACTAAATGGTTAAATTTTGTTTCTAAAAAAATTCAATTTTTAATTTTTTAATAAAATGTTACGTAAAGGTAAATTTAAAACTCTCGTAGGTATATTCTTCATATCTGTTAAGGATCTCGTAATGTTTATATGTATTTAATAATAAAAATCGTCAGTGTAAAAGCAGTTTTGCAATGTCTGTATGTGAGAATAAAAAAAATAATTCTGATAATGTTGAAACAGTATTTTACGTGTAGAATAATCTTTTTCTTTTTTCATGACGAATAATAGTACCGAATTGTAAACTGCCTTACTGAAAAATGTTTTCTTATAGTATAGTGGTAAACTACAAAACGCCTTATTTTAAAATAATTATAATTTGAAAAATAAAAGTTTGAAATATTTACAAACTTGAAATGATTGCTTTTGTTATAAATATCAAAATGTTCAAGTTCTTTTTTATATAATTTTGTGTTTTAATAAAGTTTTTGTGTATTTGTTCAAAATGAATTATCATTTATAAACTGATATACTTTTAGGACGTAGTATCGAGAACTTTTCAGGAGCAAGTTCGACCCCAAGAAGTCGAAAATTCAACCCAATTTTGCATTTTCCATAGATGGCTTTATTATTATAGTACTTGAATGAAGATTATGAAACGTACTTATTGTCATTATTGTAAAAATTGTTAGGTATGAGCCGCAAAAATATATCATCCTAGTAATGAGCTTAAATTCAATTGTCACAATAATGAGCTGTAGCAAAGATTTTAACTACCCTCGCCACTGAACCCACATTGCCATCATTATGTAACACTTTTTTAAAACAAAACAATTTCATATTTTTTCATTACATCAATTTTGACTGACTGCCACTAAGTAAATATCTTACATTCAACTTAGTTTCTGCACTATTTAACTTTTTTTTCTTGAGGAAATAAACTCATTTGAGCTTCTGGGTTAGAGCCACGTCATTGATACTGCTGCTACTGACGTTTCCTTCACGGTTATCTTCGGGACTCTCCTGTTGCTGGAACACAACTTACGAGAACAGTACAGAGACGTGTTAATCTCAATCTGTCTATGTTATCGAGCACACACATGGCTTTTTTGGGTTCCTAGAGGTCAAAAATATGAATTTCCGTTAATATCTCATTTTCGTAAATTTCCATAAATCAACACTTCTCTATACTGAAAGCATAGGAAAATAAAAAATGAGCGAAACACTTCGCCTGGACTTTCCTATACATTTAAATACATTGTTTTCCAACACTTTCGATATACACCTGTCTAGACATGACTAGTTAAAGTAAATAGTTCTTATAAGTTGTAACATCTTGAAGCGGTTGAAGAAAGACCTGCAAGCATAAGGTTGGGTAAAATATTCGGACTCAATCAACGGAAGCGCGGAAATTGATATTTGAAAATATATTAATAACTCGAGAAGTATTATTTTTAGCAAGAAATTACTCTTATTAATTTGTATTTAGAATTTCAAAACCTTTCTGATTTTAAAGCCAAAATGCCACGTTTCCATTTAAAAAAAAGTTATTTTTTACCATGGCCGCCATATTAAAATTGAAAACAAGTTTTTTTCTTAAATACAATCGAAAAGAATTTGCCCTACAACTTTGCTCTTGGGTTTGCGAGTCTATCTATTAAAATAAAAAAGTTAGCCTACACTGAACATTAAACGACTAGTACAAGAATACAACTGCTGTAGAAAGTATGTGAAATTCTTGTAAGGACAAAAAGATTATCAAGGCAAAAAATTCGATTTTTTGATTTTTTGTAAAAAGATTCTCCTAGAGCAAACAACACAAAAAACCAAATTTTTAATTTTTTATCAAAAAAATTTGGGGGGAGGGGGAACAGTAGCCCCCCTAAATATGAAATTATCGAAAAAATATTATTATATTCGGATTTTGCTATCAATGGTGAGCTATTTCACATTAACAGAAATATTTTATTGTCCCCCGTTAAATAAATAAAAGGGTACCAATTTTCAAAAATTCATAGAGGGCGTCACAGTGAAATTATAGCAATGCGCAAAAAAACAAATTGTAGAAGATTCCCAGCTCTATCAGCTTAAAAAGTTTAAACAAAAACGTGTGGGCAGTTTTTGAGAAATATGTTTTTGAAAAATTCCAAAATTTTGGAGTGGTCATTGCGACCGTTTTTATATTTTCAAATTTAATTATATTTCATGGTATAGTACCCTTGAAGGGCTACCAAACAAGATGTAGTTGATTCTAATCAGATAACTGGTTTTTGAGTAAATGGGCGTTAAAGTTGAAATGTTCAAAAATTCGTAGCGGCCGCCATTTTAAAGCTAGAGAGTTCGGTAAAAAATCGTTTGATTTGTCCTAAGGTCTTCTTTAATCTCCACTATTAAAATTTCCAAAATTCAGTTTCTGAAAAAAATGCTACCAAAAAACATGTCTAACTTCCGCTTCCGGTTTCGGTTTTTTTTAAAAGCTTATTTTGTCGGTGAATTTTTGATATACCCCCTCATTCCAAAGCACATCAAAATCGGTCCAGCCGTTCCGGAGATATGGAGCGTAACACACCCACCCACCCACAGACATTTTTTAAAAATTACTTTTTTGGGGTCCATGGACCCCCCCCCCCCCCAACTATTTCCGTTAAAATCTCAACTTTGAAATTTTGCATGAAATCAATACTTCCCTATACTGAAAGTATAGGAAAGTAAAAAGCAGTATAATAGTAGATATGACAAATTTAAATTTAACTCAGACTATTTAATAATTTATTATTTTCTTTTTTGAAGCATAATGCCTTTATTAATAAGAATAATGTGATCATGTCTACTTTTTTTAAATCAGAAAAGGAAACAACCATATCAAACCATATACAATAAGCGTGATTTCAATGGTTGCCCTTATATTTGAATCACACATTTTTACTTTAAAAATAAATAATTTATAAAGAAGTTTTTATATGTATTTTTTATTTGTTGATAGCTGTTGTTTTTCTTGTTTCTCTTAATGGAACAAAATTGTTAATCAAAAAACTTATCTTGTAATTATAGTACATTTAATTTTCGTGTAGGTAGGTATTCAAAACCAGAGCAAAACACCTCGCTGGTGGTACTTTCCCATACTGTTTACGTTTTAAATATTCTTGCGCCAATAAATGATTGTAATTTTCATATACGGCGAACTAAGATTTGAAACGAGATCCAGCCAGTCGTCTGACAGTGCACAGCTGGAGGTTACTTAGGTAAGGCGCTAGATATTGGGCTTTGAACCAAAAACCATTATAAATAGTTCATTTATATGCAAAAAATAAAAAATATTTTTTTTACTAGAGCTAATTAATAGGAGTAATTAAAGTAACGTAACTTCAGGAAAAAATTATTGATATTGATAAGTATTGAATTTTCTCTTAATTTGTTTAAGCAGATAAAAATTCTTTTTCATCCTAATAAACTACTTCAAATACTCTATTGAACTGTTCAACGTTTATAATGATGAACGTTTGCGTTTTAGATTTAATTAATGTTAAATGTTTCAAAAATTCCTGGAGCACACAGGAGTAAAATTTGAGATATTATTAAAAAACAGGTTTGTAGTTCACTGCAAGCTCTATCGGCTCACAAAGTTTTAAAACAAGAGTGTGGACAGTTTTTGAAAAATAATAAATCAAAAATTTCCAAAATTTTAAGAACGTTTAATTTCTACAATTTTACAAATTTGGGAGATTGTTAAAGAACAAATTTGTAGTTGACTGCAAGCTCTATCGGCTCACAAAGTTTTAAGAAAATGGTGTGGAGTTTTAAAAAAATAATAAATTGAAAATTTCCAAAATTTTAAGAACGTGTCATTTCTACAATAAAATAATAGTAATAAATTACCCCGCATTAAACATAATAAAAAAAAATAGGTTGAAGAGAGAGAGAGAGAGAGAGAGAGAGAGAGAGAGAGAGAAATATAATATTCTCGAAGTAACTTTAAAGTGACATAATAATACAATCATACAAAACCATGAAAATAAAATAAATATTCAAAACATGAACTCCACTCTAAAATAACAACCCACTTAACAACTGACTCAACCCAAGAACATTTTTGCCGGTGATGTACAAAACTGGCTCCTCTCAAAAATTTGAGACAGAGGGGAACGGAATTACTATATACATAATTACAAAAATTAATAGAACTACAAGTTACCTACGAGGTCCGCTACAGTATCAAAATCTACAATCATTTTAAAAAAATAATATTGTGACTGTTCCATATGAGACACCTTTGGGACGCTTACTCAAACAAAAATGAGCAGAAACTTTAAACTATATGAGTAAGTAGCGCTCAACCTTTTATTAACACCCTGTATAATGCGAAAGAAAGAATAATAATATACCTAATATAATCTAAAAAAATTAGCTTGAAGCATAATCTATTAGCTTTATTTGGTTTATATTACAAAAAAGAAGTGGTTTGTATAATTGATATTTTCATAATTGCAATAAATTACAGAAATATGCAATAAGCCGACATTCCTTAACATTCAATTCTTACAAAAATACTTATAAGTTTTGTGTATATTTGTACACAATTTTTGTTTAACACATAAAGTGTCACTCAGTACTACTTATACTTTTACCACAGATAAGGTTACTTTTACAAAGGAGTCGTAAATAAGTCTTGGTTTACATTACACGTAAATCATTAAAGTAATAAAAAAAATTTTTTTTGAACAATTTACTCAGTCAGAAAAATTATTATTTAAGTACACACATTCACATTTTTCCCACTACCGGCTACGTAAGTACGCCTTACATCCGTAGCTACAAGATACGTGTCTCATAAAGTGTGTTTATTCAATGACACTTGACGATAGAACTTAATAGTGTCAATAACAGTCCTATGAAAATAATAGTAATTTAGATTTACAGCAACAGGCATAGATAACTTGCGAAATACAAAAATTAAAACAAAATAACAGATCTCAAATTTTACAAATATTTTATTATTTTAAGCTAATTGCTGCCGGTAGTAGGAAAAATATAATAAGCAACATGTAATGTTAGGATATAACATTCTCGGAAGGTAATATAAACCTCGACTATGACTTGGTTTATTCCTCGAATGTTATTACGTCCTTACATTCCTTGTGCTTAAATAACTATTATAACATGCATTTTTTTTTCACAAATTTTAGTCACACTGTTGACACTTGACATGTTAATAATAAAGGCACCGCTAAGCATATTTTACTAAATATTGGGAAATATAGACATACATAAGTAAGAATGCAAAGAATAAGTAAGTAATTTTATATCAGAATTCAAAATATTATGGTTTCTTTATAATGTAAGTTGTTTAATTTATGGTAATATAAACATACAAGAGTGAAAATTTAAAAGTTCACCAAATAAAAGTTAACAAGGTTTCTTTGTTCAAATAAAACAATGTTCAGGGATAAGCTATAAACTAAAGAAAACTTTTTTAACTGCCCTTGCAACTGACCACTGTTTTAATCTTAATTTAATACAGTTTTCATCTCATCTCGAAAAACCTTACAAATCCGATCTGCCCCTGGCAGTATTATTTTCATAACTACACTTCTTGAATGAATATACAGTTCCATTATAATTTTGGTTGTTCTTAGTAAACAAGTGTGTAGGTGATATAATTTTTAAAAGGTAAATTCCTTTTTTCTTAAACCTAGCACCTCTAGTTCATTATCTTGCATTTTAATAATTCTAAAAAGCAAGCTATCCTTTTCTGGTCGTATCGGGTCTTGGTACTATTAATGACTAGGATGTCTTCCCAAACATCAATAGCAGAAGACCTTTCTGAGAGTTTTTGCACCACTAACCTTCTAAAATAACTAAGTATACATTAATATTTGCCTATTTGATATATTTGAAAGCATAGGGTACCTACATTTAGTCAACGACCGAACCATGGTATGTTTAGTTAAAAGTGGCGCCGAATCTGTCACAAAAGCAGAATTCGCCATGGTCTGCAAAGCAGTTTTTGGGCTGAATCGGTGCTTTCACGAAAACAAAATAAACGTGGTCTAAAACCGTTACTTTCACTTTCTTTACACCATTCACCATTTTATACTCTTTGTTCAGTTTGTGTTGACAAATATCAAATATTTAAAATTTTCTAGGTGTTCAGTAAAATCACTCTTTGAGTCAGTGAAATAAGCAATTATTGCAGTGATTGCAAAACTAACTTGTTTTTTGGTCACCCTAAATACTCCACCATTTCATTCTAATCTCCAATGTGAAATATGTGATGAGTGAAAAACAGCCGATTTATTACTAGCCAACTTGCTGACTCGTCATCCAGCCCATGGGCATAGGCCGTTAACTAAATGCACCCGTAATGCTTCCGTGATGAATCATAAAACATTATGTAAAAATGTTTGCTGACAGTATCACATGATATGATTTAAAATGATACTATACAGAGGATACGCAAAAGCAAGCAAAAAAGTCAAGAAAAGCTTTAAAAACGATAAAAAACAGTATTTAGAAGGATTAGCAAAGAAAGCGGAAGAAGCATCGAAAACTGGTAACAGCAAAGAATTATACAAAACAATAAAGGAATTATCAGGAAAAGAAAGGAAACCCAAAAACCATCAAATAAAAGATAAAGAAGGACAAATACTTACTACAATTGATCAACAACTACAACGATGGAAGGAACACTTTGAAGAGACAATGAACACACAACAAGAAGAAATGCAGTTACCTGAACCAAATCAAATCATGGAACAAGACATCAGCACAGAAATACCACAGGAAGCAGAGCTACGAAAAGCGATCCAACAAATGAGAAGTGGTAAAGCAGCAGGAATTGATGGAATCACGATAGATATGCTGAAAATCGATGAAGACACAACAGTAGAAGTAATATATCCATTAATAAAGAAAATTTGGAAAGATGAAAAGTTCCCTGAAGATTGGAAAACAGGAATGCTGATAGCAATCCCAAAAAAAGGAAATTTACAAGTCTGCAGCAACTGGAGGGGGATCACACTGCTCTGTGTAATTAATAAAATATTTTATAGAATTATACTGAATAGAATAACAGATACACTAGACAAGACACTAAGAAAGGAACAAGCAGGATTTAGGGCCGGCTGTTCCTGCACAGATAACATAAATACTCTAAGAATTATAATTGAACAGTCCCTAGAATATCAGTCGCCATTACAGTTACTTTTCATAGACTACGAGCGCGCGTTTGATTCCATCAATAGAGAGTATATATGGATCGCCTTGAAGAACAAAGGAATACCAGATAAATTAATACGGCTAGTCAGAGAAGGATACACAGATACGAAATGCCAAATACTCTTAAATGGGAAAATGTCACAACCTTTTGCAGCAGAAAGTGGAGTTAAGCAGGGGTGTATTTTGTCACCACTGCTATTCATAATTATTTTGGACAATATAATGGAAGAGACTAACAGAGGAAACCGAAGAGGAATAAACTGGGGCCTAACAAAAACTTTAGAAGATTTGGAATATGCGGACGACGTATGCCTGCTCTCACACACATTACCGAATATACAGACAAAACTAGATAAGTTGAAAATCGAATCCGAAAAAATAGGGCAAAAAATAAATAGAACAAAAACCAAACTCATGAAGGTTAACACAACTAACACAAATAATATATACATAGACGAACAAAAAGTAGAAGAAACTCAAGAATTTCTGTACCTAGGTAGTGTGTTGAGTCACGAGGGCAGCTCAGAAAAAGACATAGAGCAACGGATCAACAAAGCAAGAGGAGTCTTCTCGAGGTTGAATTCAGTGTGGGGTGATAAAAATATAAGTGTGCAAACTAAAATAAAACTATTTAACAGCACAATAAAAGCAGTGTTACTCTACGGCTGCGAAACATGGTGCATAAAAAGTTCAAACTTAAAGAAAATACAAACTTTTATAAACCGATGTCTACGACACATTCTAAAAATATGGTGGCCGGAAACAATTACAAACATTGAATTATGGAAAAGAACCAAACAGCAAGAAGTAAGCGTTGAAATAAAAAGGAGAAAGTATGGCTGGTTAGGACACACACTCAGGAAAACAAAAGAGCATCCATGTCGAAGTGTCTTAGAATGGAACCCCCAAGGAAAAAGAGCCAAGGGAAGGCCACGACTAACATGGATAAGAAATATAAGGGAGGAAACAGGAATGTCTTTTGCACAATTAAAAACAATAGCAGGAAACAAACAAGAGTGGAGAGGCTTCATAAAAACCCTATGTCCCACAAGGGAATAATGGGAACCATTATTATTATTAAATACTCCACCATTTCATTCTAATCTCCAATGTGAAATATGTGATGAGTGAAAAACAGCCGATTTATTACTAGCCAACTTGCTGACTCGTCATCCAGCCCATGGGCATAGGCCGTTAACTAAATGCACCCGTAATGCTTCCGTGATGAATCATAAAACATTATGTAAAAATGTTTGCTGACAGTATCACATGATATGATTTAAAATGATACTATACAGAGTTATTCTGATAGCTTAATAAGTGTGGCAAAATTTTTAACTTGAAAGTTCTAATCAACAACAAAATTACGTTAATGTATCAATTTATTCAAAAAAAAAATTATTAATTATTGTTTTATACATGATAAAAGTAACGTTAATTTTTATCGATGTTATTTAAGGCAACGATCTTAAACACTTATGGACATTACAGAATAGGTGCAGTAGATACTTCTGATTCGCAGAGCTTTAACTAGCATAAACAGTTATCATATGTTATGCAGTCTATTACAAAAAATAATTATAAGAAAACAAAAATTGTCTACATTATATAATAAGCTAGTTTGAACTAATTATATATAATAATTAAACACTTAAATAATAATCACTATTATACAGGGTGTCTCAGACATGACTCCCCAGGCCTATAACTTTGTTATTTTTAAAAATAACTATACTAAACTATATATATTCGTAAATGGGAGCAAATTCTCTATAAGATGGGCAAAGAAAATTTTAGAAAATCTGTACTCATATTATGGCAGCGATATTCAACTTTTTTTTTTCAAATTGCACACTATGATTTTTTTCGGTCATTCTGATAGTACTCTTTATTCTCCTTACAACCATGTAAACCAATATGGGTCTTACATAAGAAAATTCTCGACAAAAATACGATTGAAAGTTGAAGTCTAGGTTTGCCATGGAAACAACTGATTTTTGTAATTTGTACTCATCGGCGATGAAAACATTAAAAAAAATACCTTACTACAGTCTGCAGTAATATTCCTCCAGAATTATTAATAAAAGTTACAAGTAGAGAATTTCTGCATAGACTTGAATGTTGCGCAACTGAAAACGGAGAGAATTTTGAACAATTTTTGTAATTATAATTAACTTGTTATTAGCATTTAGTTAATAAAGGTAATATTGTATAAAAATAATGAATTTGTATTTTTTTTTACACTACGCTATTGTTTTCATCGCCGATGAGTACAAATTACAAAAATCAGTTGTTTCCATGGCAAACCTAGACTTCAACTTTCAATCGTATTTTTGTCGAGAATTTTCTTATGTAAGACCCATATTGGTTTACATGGTTGTAAGGAGAATAAAGAGTACTATCAGAATGACCGAAAAAAATCATAGTGTGCAATTTGAAAAAAAAAAGTTGAATATCGCTGCCATAATATGAGTACAGATTTTCTAAAATTTTCTTTGCCCATCTTATAGAGAATTTGCTCCCATTTACGAATATATATAGTTTAGTATAGTTATTTTTAAAAATAACAAAGTTATAGGCCTGGGGAGTCATGTCTGAGACACCCTGTATTAGACTAGCTTACTAAAGAAAACGTTTTTGTACAGACAGTAATAGGTAAATGGAATCATAAAATACCAGGATGGCACTTTACATCGATACAAACTTAAAATGGCATTAAGATTAAGTAAATTCTTTTTCAAATATCAAGATTTGATTCCTAAACATTAATAAATCACATAATACACTTACCTATTTACACTACATACACATATGCAATTGGCGTTATGATACTTGGCTAATGACTTTGCAACAATATAGAAGTACTGCGCGGTACGCGCATCTCTACTCTACCGCAGAAACCCTTAAAATATCGAAGACCATTTACCAAAGCAACAAGTATGACAAATTAAAATCGCGACAAAGTATAATAACCAAGTGATGTAATTGTTACGTATTTTAAAATATTCTGCTGTTTTTGAAAAGGGTTGGTTTAATATCAATCCCATCAAAAAATCCGTATATCATTATAAACTGGCTTAAATGCTTTAGCCAATTACCATAACAAACATAATTATACGTTTGTCGTTTATTCAAAATTATACATACATAGAGATTTTAATCCGCTTTATTAGTGATGACATAATACCACCCAAACAGTCAATTTTGTACAATTCAAACAAACATTGACAGATAATGTATACTGGTTGCCCAAATCAGCTAAAACTACAGCAGTTTCAGATGCTTTGGGCAACCTGTAGTCGCATGGTAAAAATATATACAAATCGGTTTTATCTAGGGTTACTATACGTCCTCTTTTCACTTGGGGTTTTTACAACATAAAAAGTCCGGGTTTGTAACTGCTCGTTCTTTTTTAAACTTTTGAATTTTTTTTTTATCCGAATATGTGCAATATGTTTAGGGCAACATAGTTGAATACTGCTCCTGCTAATATAATTATAGTTTACAGTATGGCATACACAGTGAAAGAGTGTGATTAGAGCATGGCTCAATAGTGGGCTCTTGTCAGCAATGTAAAAGAGTCAAACAAACATACCTCGTATGTCGTAAGTTTTGTTCCAAAGCTCTTCACTTTTTTATTATTCAATCATTTAATTTTATTACAAGTAATGTCAAAACAACAGTCTAAATAATAATAATAATATATGCTTTATTAGCTCAATAGCTACATAATAACATTGCACAATTGGTAATTCAACAAAGACCTAAAAATCAAAATGTTTGTTGAGATGAATAGAGAGCTGGTTGTTTGATGTGGAAAACTGGAATGTTCGTTTCTTTAGCAATACTGAAATATGGTAACCCTATCCTATAAAAATTTTAATACAAATTGCTTTAATTTAGTAATATGCGCAAATCATTTAAGATATTCGATTAGTTGTCGTTTTGTTTGAATTCAGTAGTTAACGTTTGGGTTGCATCACATTAATGGCACCAATTATTAATACAGAAATATTAAAACAATAGGAATAAATGAGATACAACCTTTAAGCTTCTTATTACATAATAACTTAATACATGACTTACATAGTTTATGTTGCAAAGAAATGACACTGCAGATGAAATAAATTTAGAAAACATATATAAACTTAGCTAACATATGGACGTTATTTTGAAATGTTGCCTGTGCTATTCACGAGTTTAATTTTTATTTTTCTTCCTTTATTTTTACCCCATTAAATGATCTTCAGAAAACTTCTTCAGTTGCAGCACAGACTGCCACAAGGTTCCGATATTAAATAACAGTGCCAAACAAGTAGTTCATGTAGTAAATTATTACATGATTAGAGGTTCCTTTTTGGCTTGGTAAATGAGCAATAATAAAAATAAAAATATTGAGCTAAATATCTCACAATAATAATTACAAAATCACATTTTAGATGCCACTGCCACTAAGTGCAGTTACAATTCTTTTCGTTTTAATAAATACCTATCATTCGTGTTTCTAATGTTTCTTTATTTTTTACATCAGAAATGGTGTCAAGCTTTACCATTCTTATGAAAAATTAATAATAAGCTAATTATTGAAATACGTTTAATAAATAAATGCATTTCCTGTAAATATAGATACACTTATGTTTTGATATTTGATTAAAGGCTTCTATAATAACAATATTGTAATTTTTTTATGCTGTAAGAAGCAACTGCTACACTTCTGCTGTTACTTAGATATAATCGTCTAAACTTAATTTAAAAAAAAAACAATCATTGCAATAATACAGTCTGGATATCCATGGTTTTATTGTATTTGTGGGAATCATAAAGTCTTACAAATGTTAGTAGAGAGTGGATTTACCACTTTCATAGTTGTGTCGGTAAGTAACGAATCATTTACAAAAAAAAAGAAAAAATTTATTCCTGTGTAAGTTACTTATACTGTCGGTTCTAAAAAATTGCTTCAAGCTGCAGCGCTGTTATTAGAAATAAATAACCATATATTATCCACAGCTCCATCTTTAGGAGATGTTCATTTGTTGAGCTTCAATTGTTTCGAGATTATGGTATTATTGTCAATGTTTTTAAATAATACGGTATCTATTTTTTCAATTTTGTGGTAAAGAGCTCTCGTTTACATAACCTTAAATAAATTTTACATCATTACATGAAAAAGTTTTCGTAAAAAATTATTCCACGATTTGTAATAAAACGGAAACGGAGACGACACAAATAATCAAAGCATGGAAACAAAAAAGCATCATAGCTGTCAAGTTACTTGACAACGTACCCATTTTCTGAGAATGCGTTTTATGTTCTAGGAACAGGAAATTTTTGAACACCCTGTATATATTTGAATTCTTTAAAAGACGCTCTAGTACTGTTTTGTATTATAACTAAAATTTTATGCTTATAGTTGTATTATTGTTTTAATAACATTTTAAACTTTTCAGATTACTTTGCTGTCATTTGCATCTTAACTAGATGGAAAAACTTTTCGCATTGTCTGTGAAAATGCTCTCATGTAACAATATACATTTTTTACATGGTTGTAAAGAAAAGAAAACGCTCTACCGCAAAATGGAAAAATAATATACCATGCAATTCAAACATATTGATGACTGCATCTTAATCTCAAAACAGTTAAAGCTATACAAAAATAAACATCGCCAAATATAATTAATTTGATATATGGTTTATTCGACTTAAAATTTATAATAACAGGATGAGGCGGTTTTTATAGAATGGAGCAGTATATGATATAAAGTATTTTCAAAAATCACTGGCGAATTGATATTGTGTATTCTGCAGGCCAAAACAAGTAAAACTGTTAAGAGCATTCTATTATCTAAAGAAAGATTTCTAGGCAGATGCTCATGAAAATAACTATCACTTGTTTTCGTCTATAGAATGCACTATACCGATTGTTGGTAATTTTCAAAAACACCCTGTATAATAGCTACACGTTATTCATGACCTATGAAAGCTATATTTTGTTTGTTTTGCATCTAAACCAAGGCATTTTGAATCTTTCAGTTGGTTTCTTTTACAGTCTGTGATGTCTTACATGACAGATTTGTCGCTTTATGGGAGTTACGATCATTTTTAACTGCTATCTTTTGTGTGCTTTGAAGTAGCTTAACACTTTTTCATGCACTTGTTTTAACTTCTATTAGTTATAAATAAACACATTTTTTCTTCATATCATTAACATATGTTTACTTTTTTATAGTAAATAAGCATAGAGCTGCCAACACAGCATTCATGTTGTCCCAAGGAAACATTATATGCGAGGAAAGAGAACGGGGATATTTTTTAGACAGGCATCGCAAAAGAATTAAATTTTTTCTTTTTTTTTAATTTACGTAATAACATCCATTTATAAAAGCAGAATAATAAATAAAATATACCAAAAGTAAAACAAAAATTACATAAAAGGACTTGAATCGGAAGCATAAGAAATTTGTAGAAAACCCAAAATCCAAAGAGTAGTTGCTAAGCCTTTGGGTCAAAATGATACTGTTGGCAACCCTAATAATGCACAATGTTATGATGGGAAGTAATAAATTTTGAACTATGGGGAATGATTTTCTGTATTATAAATGGTTGTGGTTTCCAAAAACCAGCAATAAAATGTTGCTGTTGATTTCCTATAATTGTTTATTATAAGCTGTTGATTTCCTATAATTGTTTATTATAACCTTTTAACTGCACCATTATCATAAACTAGTTGTACCTCCCCTGCGCAATGCAAAAATATTTGATTCGAGCATTGGTAGAGTGCATGCGAATATATTCGCAAATGGTTATTTTTGTACCCTATCTCCTCAAGACGGTAAGTATGTCTCTCATGTCTTCAAATTTATCTTCATTATTAACGCGTTGCATTTTCAAGAAAATAATACCTGGATAGAAGTTGCAAAGCCAAATGATTGCAAGGTGAAAGAAAGCAAATGGGTCTTCAAGACTAAGCGAGATGAAGATGAAAATATCACACAATACAAAGCCCGCCTAGTGGCAAGAAGTTTTCAGCAAAAAGAAAATATTGACTATGGGGAAATTTATGCTCCAGTAGCAAAAATAACAACGGCTAGGATTTTGATTTCTGTAGTAGTGCAAACTGGTACGCCAGTTTACCAAATGGATGTACGAGCAGCTTTTCTGTATGGAGACATATGAGAGGAAGTGTATATGAAACCACCAGAAGGTCATAGGAAAATGGACAATGTGGTATATAAATTACTTAAATCAATTTATGGGCTCAAAAGATCGCCAAGGTGTTGGAATGATAAATTCGATGAAGTAATGAAGAAACATGCATTCAAAAGATCAGAAAATGATTACTGCCTGTACATTCGTGTAACAGACAATAGGAAATTGTATATGTTACTTTATGTCGATGATTTATTAATCCTTGGAACTGTCGAAGATGAAATAGTAAGATTGAAACAAATATTGTCTAGCTATTTCAAGATGAAAGACAAGGTTGAATCAGACTGCGTACCTGCAGAACATCTTAAAAAGTTATGGGATGGACTGTTGTAATCCAATTTCCACCCCTGTAGATGCAAACTATAAGATGGAACTTCTCAAGAAAGAAGAACCAGAAACTGTACACATCGAAACACAGTGCCGACAACTCATCGGAAGTTTAATGTATGCTATGTTGGGTACAAGGCCAGACCTGTGTGCAAGTGTAAGTATTCTAAGTCGCTATCAAAAATGTGCGAGTAGTGATTTGTGAAATGTACTAAAACGAGTTTTACGGTATATTAAAGGATCAGTGGACTCAAACTTAGTGTACGAGAAGCGCAAATGCTCAGAGACAGTGTGCGGTTACCCGGATGCAGATTGGGGAGGTGATAGTTCCGAACGGAAATTCACTTCAGGGTATTTGTTCAAATTGTATGGATGTACCATTTCCTGGAAATCCACCAAGCAAGCTTCGGTAGCCCTTTCTACCACTGAAGCTGAGTATATCGCCCTCTCAGTAGCGGTCAGCGAAGGATGCTGAATAAAAAAGATATTGGAAGATTTGCAATAAGTGCGCTTATTACGTCATCATGATGTTTTAGATATAACCAGTGGTTCGAGAACACCACCGCAAGGTTTGACAGCTGAAGCATCTGAGCAAGAACAAAGAACGTTCCAGAAATCATTGAAATGTTGAATTGGCCTCAACATGCACTACTGCAAAAGAAATATGGGAAAAAATAATATCAGTGTACGAACAAAGCTTGAGTCAGCGATTAGATAGGCTCTTAGAAAATTTTTCACTTGTGAAAAGAACCCAGCTGAGGATATTACAACCCACATAGCTCGACTACAAAAGAATTTTCACGAGTTAAACGACGAATTAAAAAGGTTAGTGAATACAGAGCTACCAGAGTTACTATTGCTGAGTCATGTAATGTCAACACTTCCACAAGAATACTTCGAATTTAAGAGTGTGTGGGAATCTGTTCCATTACAAGAACGCTCAATTAATAAGTTAACTGAACGTCTTCGGTTAATTGAAATGTTGCCAGAAAAACAAAACGATTAAGCAGCACTGTTTGCGAAAACAAAAACACAAAGGAAACCTGCGGGACCAAAATGTTTTAAGTGTAGAAAAGTGGAACATTTTGCAAGAAACTGCCCCAAGAAGACGGACACGGTTGAAACAGGTAAATGGAAACAAAAAGAGATTTGTGAAACTTTTGTGTGCAACGATGAGGTGCAGTCTGAAGATACAGGAGCTTCGGCTCACATGATCAAACATAGAACCTATTTCTGGAGTTACCAAGCATTTGCAAGTCCAAAAAGTGTTGCCAACTGGCATAAATGGAAGTGTCTCACATACATACATTAATTAGTCAGTAATTATTACAACACTCCCACTCAATAAACTAATTCAATCAACAATGATTTCAAACCTATCTCGGACTTAACTCTTTTGAATTGAGTTCGATTTACAAACTTGGTAAAAATGTCAGCTAATTGCTCAGCACTAGATATGTATATCAGTTTTATTACAAAAACTGCTCTAATTTTGCATCCGTTAAGTATCTTTTTTGCGATTTTGAAACTAATTAACGCAAGTATTACAAACATGATCTTTCATCTTTTTTTTTTGGTCCCATAGTGCTCTAACGATTTTATACACATCAGCCCATATGGTTTCCACCTGCAGAGTTGCATTCAAAATAGCATGTGTTCAGAAAAAAGGATCAAGCGAACTTTAGATGCCACAGTTTTGACGATCCTAGCCAGTATAGCATATGTGGTGCATACTCGCAGTTGACGTTTTTATTTTTGAACGCATGAATCACAATATCAAACACAGGACCACAAAAAGCATTTACCTGGAGGTCTGTGTGGAGCACTTAAATGGTTAAATATGTTATTCTATAGCTCCGTACAGTTTATTACTTAACTTCCTTAAGCAAATAGGTACATAAATTATAGAAGACAAGTTATTCCATTTCTCTAATTTGATATTTCGCTTGACGTTGAAAAATGAATTTATTTGACCCGACTGCAATGACTAAGTAACTTTTACAAAATTCAATAAATTAATTTAAGTCGAGTATAAAAATAATGAAAACTATCATAATTTTTTGAAGATTGTTATCTTACATGAAAGAAATTACAAAATCGATTTCCTTTTTTAATGGGCTTCAAAAATTTGATATGGTGATAGGTAAATGCCGGGAATTTATTTTTGTAGGAGAAAACCATCTGCATTTACAATATCCTTTTTAAAATTTTGTGGTTGAGAGAGTGGTTTTAGAGCTGTGGCCACGTGGTGTAGGAGGGCTCAGCAGTTTGTAGTCAAATAATAGTTTTAAAATGTATTTTGCATATTTAAAGAGTAGATTTCAAAGATTAAAACTTTTAGAAACTTCTGAATACACAAGTTTACATCACATAAAGACTATAAAACAAAGATGAAAAATTATTTGGTATCTACATGTTAGTTTAGCATGAATGTAGATAGCAAATTGCACCAAAGGATCCTGATAAATGAACCTCTTGTCATCTTTGGTTGCTAGACATTGACATTCAAACAATAAAACGAACAATGAACAGTTCAGCAGGGTGTCTTTAAGATTATTATATAATGCTCAGGGTTCAGTAGTTTTATGAAAACTATGGCTAATGTTTTGTTTTCAACTGCACTGCAATTAATTTAATGTTTTATGTATATCTATATATATTTGAAAAATTGTTTATGTTAATTTGTTTTTTAAAATACCTTCTTACAGAAAATTACAATATCACTATCATGTCTTATAAGCAGTTTCTTTCACATGCCTATCCCAGTCCAGCTACAGCTTGACAAATATTAGCTTGCATGTGAGTAAGGCTTTGACAACGATCTGCAGTAGCCAAAGTGGTAGGGTAGGCATGCAGCTCATTTCCATCCTACTGCCTAGCAGCGAACATCAAATACAGTCTAGTGAAAAGTGAGCGCATTGGAGTTAACAAACGTGGTTGCTGTCATGGTGTTATTCAAACACTTATGTAACGGAATGTACAATTTGAGCGATAGCATGGCTTGAACTTCAGTCTTTGTTCCTCCCGGTGCTCACTCTTTCTCGCGCCGCACAGCTTTACATGCAACCTAATATCTATAAAGCTGTACTCCTTCATCAAGGTAGTAAAATTAAAAATTTCATTGTTCTGCGTTGAAAAATAATTCAAGAACTACATCTAAAAACAACTAAAAACAACAATTGCAAAAATCATAAAAAATTATACACATAAATTTCTAGATTTTTTAATTGTTTTTTTATATTTAGCTAAAGGTATGGTTTCGTTGCGTCTTGCTTCTTTTTGTATTTTGCATGCTTGTTCTAAATCTGTGTGATGTACACGAAAATGTGTTTGCCGCATTTCCATGGGTTTAAAATAATGTGCAGTAGTTAATGTTCTGTACTCACAAGGATCAAATTTAACCTTCTTAAAGTGAAAATCTTTATTATGAGTTGGTCTAATATGGGATACTTTTGCACAAATTCCTGTAAAAAAAAATTTTAAACGGTTTATTACAAAATATTAATAAATTTATTTTTATAAATCTTGTAGTCATATGCATTACCTGTTAAATAAACATCCTCCAAATGCAGCAATGGCGTACGCAAAGCCGTTTCAAATAGTATTTCAGGCACATCCACAGACATTACGTATCCTGTTCCTGATAAATAATTTGGATACACTTTACCTGAATACATATACTCTGGTGCATACCTAAAAAAGTAATAACTTTGAATTACAGTATTGAAAAGTGTTTCTTTAATCCTATAAGTTTCTTCACATTATAAAACAATTTGAAAACTTTTGACACTTTCTATCCGCCTTTTTATTGCATGACTTTATTATAAGAGGAGAATAAAAATATTTAACGCATATGTGTTTTTCTATACGTAGTATAATATTTAAGTTAGATTTTCGATGTGATGACTTATGTTAAAGTGACGATATTCAATTTGTTCTAAATTGCATAATAGATTTATTATTGCTTCGTTTGTCTTTCTGAAACTGGCAATATAACGTTTGCTACCATTTTTATCAGTTTTAATGCAAAAAAATTTTTAATTTTCATGTTTGCCCTAAAATATAGGAGTGCATCCCATACAGCGTTAAAACAACTGAATAACTGGTAACTATGACACTTTGTGTTCAAATTCCAAGCAATTGACTTGTTTATAATAGTGTTGGTAATAAAATGTTTTTTATAGCTATCATTTACCGTTGTCGTTTTAAAACCCTATTGTTACTATAATTTTGTTGTTTCTATTTCTGTATTGCCTTTTCAACTTAAACCCTCGCTATTAGAGAACTACATTAAATATTTCATTCACATTGTAACAACTAATAGCAGCCGTTTATTTCCAGGTTCTTAGTCAATCACACCTAGACTGATCGTGATATTACTTTTTAATTTAATATTTAATAATTAAATAGCGTTAGTATATTAGTGCAGAACAAATAATTATAATAACTAATAAGTTAATTCTTTTGTTCTTGGAATATTCTTAAAAGTCCCACTCGTGAATTAAAAACTTTCTATAATTCTGTCTTTCATTTAACTCAATTGTGTTGATGCACGGTAATATTGCCTACCAACAACACAATTTTGTTGTCAATGAAGCCACAGAATTATCGATAATTTTAGTTCACTTGTGGGATTGCTGTTGATAATTAAATTTTGTTTAAACGCTTATTTTATTCTAATTCAACTCTTACAAAGAAAACAACAAAACAAATTTTTCATGACAAACTTTATGAAAATTTTGAAATGCAATTTTTTTGCATTAAAACCCGATAAAAATGGTAGCTAATGCCATATTGTCAATTGCAAAATAACAAATCCTACCAGCTAAGAGATAAAACAATAATATTATGCAATTAAAAAAAATGTTGAACATCACCACTTAAACATGATTGCTCAAATTTTCAATTTGACGTGAAAATATGATACTCTGTATGGAAAAACAAATGTACCCAAAATATTTCGTTTTTATAACAAAGCCATAAAAAAAATCGTATAAGATGTTACAGGCTGTAGAAGCGTAGTTCTGCAGAAACTTTTGTTGGCAACACATGAATACATTAGTCAACAAGCACCTCAATGGTCACCATAGAAGAAGCTATTAAGAAACCTTGTTTGGAATCAAATTTTGCATTCACTAACATTAATAATTTATTAAAGTTGCTGTCAATATTTATTAGTGTTAGTACAAATATAAAAAACCTGCACAGCTGTATAAACAATGAATATTTTACAATACTTTCATTCTTCACAAATAATTTCAAGATACCCTCTGACGATTTACCTAAAGTGAATCAAATGTATTGTTTCCTGGTATGACTTTATTGATGTTATAGTGTAAACAATTGAGATAATCAACACTGAATAATTATTCTATTTACTTGGAAACACCATTATACAATTACTCGACTTATTTTTTGAAAGACTGTACCACTTATACAGACAGCCCGACAGTGTGGATCACCTAAAGCGTAGTTTCTGATGTCACTACCAGTACATGACATTGTCACTACCAGAATGCGACAGTGTTGCTACTTTAACTAAACGTAACGTTCAACCCCGGACATACATTCCAAAAATTTTCCTTTCTATACTTTTAGAACATATGTCTGTGAATGAAAAATTTTTTTTTACGACAGGTTAGGGCTTTCCTAGTAATACTCAATGACGTAAATCCTGTGTAAAATCTCTTAGCAGGTAATTTAATATCGCCAAATGGATGATTTACAAGGTAATTCTACAGTTTATTTAAAATGCTAGAAAATCTAAACGATTTTTTCACTAGCTAAAGTGTACACTTCACAAGAAAAAGACTGTCTATCCTATCCATCAATGGATACCGTAAAACAAGTATTAACCCTCAAAATAGTGAAAACATGTCAGCTAAATGTCGTACTGTACTGTACTGCTTAGATCTATCACAAAACAAAATTTGATCATAATCTGCCAACTCGTTTTAGAGTAATAAAACACTCAAGTGAAAGCCGCCATTTTGAAGTTAAAAAAATCGTAAACAAAGCGTTAGATTTGCTCTAAAGCCTTCTATCGGATTCCCTTTTCGGATTTAAAAATTCTGTTATTGAAAACAATCCTACAAAAAAAAACATGTCTAACTTCCACTTCCGGCTTTAGATTTTTTTAATGCTGATTTTGTCGATATACTACTTTTGAGATACATTCCAAAGACCATCGAAACTGGCCCATCCGTTTGGGAGATATAAGGCAGAGTTCTGTAGGTCTAAAACATGTATTTCTGTCAAAATTTCGAATTCGAAAATTTTCATGTAATCAATACTGCCCTACACTGAAATTATAGGAAAGTATAGACCAGCCAAAAACCAGTATTTTATTTAGCAAAATATTAAAGCAATGATAACTTTTAATTTGGGATTTTCTGTTTCTTTTATAGGTACCTGTATTATACCCTTGATTGAGGTGGGTATCTCAATCAACGATTATAGCTCTACTTTGTGTAGCATAGCCTTTTTAGTTACCTTTTGGCAGGTAAAACCAACAAGCAACCCTCTGTCAAGTTGCACAATTAAGTAGTGGATACAAGTACTGCTGTAAATCTAACTTTCTTTAGCGAGCTGGACGACTGTAGTGACTCGGGGGTTAAGTAAAATGTGTGCAAGGGAGACTCTTGTTAACCACATCGAAAACTAAAATCGATGATCCACTATGTACCATTTATACTAGCTGTCTTTATAAGTGGCATAGTCTTTGATTTTACTTTGCGCATTATTCACTGCATACTGGAACTAAAGGTCAGAGTGCGCCGACCATAAGCCTTTAGTGATAATGTTTAATCATTTAGGTATCACACAACCAAAATATTGAAACATGTAACGGAATAAATTTTTGAACTGCAGAATCTTAGAAAACATAAAAGATTGTGTAAAAATTAGAATGAAACAATTACATACATTCAAACAGATATTATGATTGTTGCTTTTACTGTACTTTGCTATATAATATGTCATCAGAGACATTCTAAAATGGAAGTAGGTACATACCACTTATCATAAAAATCCCTGATAGGTTTGGCACGGCATATCAAACTCCCAAAGAGTACGCGGCTAGTTGAGTTTCGAACAAGCAACGATTTAACCAAAGGAACCAAATTTACAAACATATCATCATCAGTCTTCATCACATAGCTAATAGTGTTTCTACAATCATTCTTGACTAGCTTCAATAACATCAAAGACTTAAGAGTTAAATTGTTGTATGTATCTATGAAACTTTCTTGTATAATGTCCTTGTATTGCTCACTTTCTCTTTCAATTTTTTGCTAAATAAAAGTTTAAATTAAATTCCGGATTATAAATACATTTTAAAATATAATACCTGCACAGTAGAATTCACAGTCTGGCCCAGTAGAAAATATACTCTAACTGCAGTATCTGAAACGTTTTTTTCGAGGCCCCAACTATCCCTTACAGCACTACGAGCTTCAAAATTTGGTGGTGCTGAACATACAATCACCATCAAGAAAACTTGTGATTCACACAAATCATCTGGCCTCAGTAGAACAGTCGAACTGTTGGGAAATATGTATTCACTTATGTCTCTTGAAGTGCTTGAATCCCATCCGTCTACTATGGCTAATGAAAGAAAAAAAAATTAGTTTTAAAAATACTACAAAAATTAACAGAACAAAAAAATGTGTTGTGTAATTGTTTGAAGGAAGTTTGTATTAAATATTTTTTTTTAAATTAAAGCTACCTAATAATGACTGGAATAAGCAAACAATATTTCATATAACATTTTTTACCTTTTTAAAACATTTAATAGAAGAGGTTTAAATTGGAACCAGGCCGAGATCATGGCGAGGGACAGAACCATTTGGAGAGCAGTGGTGAAATAGAGGAGGTCGGAAGAAAAGGCATTGTGAGTGCAAAAAGTGAGTGAGTGAGTTCGCGTGTGAAATGTGAAGCAAAAGGTGACAAGAAGGGTAGCGAATGTTTGGAGAAGTTGGCAGCTGCAATGAGGAAATAGTCGGTGAAACTAAATAATTAAGATAGTGGTGATTAAGAAGAAAAGTACATCAAAATACTATTTTGTAAATATTGTAAACAGGGTAGAATTGTAAATTGTAAAAATGAAATATTTGGTTATGTAGAAAAGGATTACACCCTCTACACTTAAAAGTAGAAGAGGGATAGATTATATATATAAAACATTTAAGTTTTACTAGAGAAGAGCAGTGTTTTTATGAAACATTGTGAGGTGGCAAAACTTTAGATGTGCGCTCCCCAAGCGAGCACGCTTGTTTTCAAATGAAACTGCGGCTAAGTAAACAAACATGATAAAACATACAAACCCCCCATCAAGGGTATATGTGCCGTAATAGAGTGGGTCAGAAACAAAAAAGCTTATTAGTGTTGCACTTTTAGCTAACGCTCTTATCATACATTTGTTATCGTATAAACAAACCTTCCCGCGAAATGGCAAGGTTACATTACATCATTAATAAGCAATACCCTTTGCGCTGTTGGGTGTAATAACAATAACACTGCTATATTATTATCCATCATTTCGATATACATAATGTCGATATTACAAATATCAATATTACCACGACTTATTTCTTGCGCAATATTTTTAAATGGTATATACCTACACCGTGTAAGAGCAAGTGAATTTTTTATTAAGGCAGAGCTATTACTATTTACAACGCTTTTAATAAAAACGGAAACAATTCAGTCTGAAGTAGACTTTCATATACTATAAATTAAAATAATTATTATTGAAAATTCGACGTAGAATAAAAATATAAAAATGATTCATGTTCCATCTGAAAATAGAGACCTTCAATTGAAAAAAAATGGTCCAAATTGGTGAAGCAGTAGCCGCTTGAGGAACCGGAGAAAAATACCCTTTGAGCATTTATATATGTATGGATATATTTTACATAAATGTCAATTGAAATTAACTATTCTCTTGTTTTCAAGCAAGGCTACTTTATTTTTGTGCATATTTGCATTTATAATTTTATTTTTTATTAATGTAAAATCAATTACTTATAAAAGGAATAAAGATGCTAGTAGTGGAAAAAATCCTCCATACATATATAAAAGCTCAAAGGTTTTTTTTCTCCGGTTCCTCCAGCGGCTACCGCTTCACCAATTTGGACCATTTTTTTTCAATGAAAGGTCTCTATACTCAGATGGAACATGAACCATTTTCATATTTTTATTCTACGTCGATTTTTCAATAATAATTATTTTAATTTATAATATATATGAAAGTCTGCTAGACGCGCTTCACTTGAGGCGACATCTACGCTAACGCCGCGTTTTATTATTGGAACTAATGCATCACGTGACTTAGCATTTCGCCGGTTCTGTCAACGCTCAGTCTGTCAGTGCATTGTGCGCTGCGGTAACACTAGTAATATATAAACCACGGTAGAGAAGACTTATCAGCCTCGCAACTTATTTCCCTCGATGCTTCGCATCTCGGGAAATAATTCTGCTCGGCTGAAAAAAATGTCTTCTCTACCTTGGTCTATAATATACTATACTATACCTAGTCATACAACAAATAAAAAATCTTCCTTTGCCTATAGAGCTGCAAATTTGTATAATCGTATTGGCAACCAGTGCTATCAAAATACAAGAAAAAGTATAGTTAAAATTATGTATTTCAATATTATTTTTTAAATATTTTTTTAATGTTTTTTAAAACGGGGCTATGTTAATCCCTAAAAATCTAACAAAAGGCTCAATGGGCCTTTCCAAGCTCTCTTCGCCGCATCCCTGTTCTCATCTTCAAAAACCCATTAGGCGTTACTTTTAGTTTTAATTTAATTTCTATTGGTTACAATTATAAATTCATTTAATTTGCCTAAATTAATTTGAACTGCAGTTTTTTTCTAATGTACATTTTTTGTTAAATTTTCAGTCAGTGAAGAATAACAATGGAAGTTGAATCATTTGCCATGTGTCCATTTTTGCTGTGTGCAATAAATACATTTATTGTTTTATTTATAAGTTCTAGCTTTACTTTGTTGAAGTCCATATTTACTGAGTGTAAATGACATACTTTTTACTTCAAGAATATTTATTTAATTTACCATTTAAGGTTAAAATAAATAAATATTGTTGGAATAAAAAGTATTTTATTTATACTCAATACATTTATTGTTATTACTATTATGTTAATATTTTTTACATTTATTTTACGAGCTGCATTTGTAATAAACAGCTACAATTATGAAAATGGGGCCAGCGGGTGGTCTAGTGGTTAGAGTCCCAACCTCAAGAACTAGACTCCCAACGGCAGTAGGTTCGAATCTTCTGCACGTCGGAAATTTTTCTGAATAAGTTAAACCCGGCGTATCCATGGACGGTGTGTGTGGTGTGTATGTTAGGTTGCATGTCTTTCAAGGTGGGGCATGTTAGACCGGTGAATAGTGCTAAGTGCGCTGAGCCCGGCTAAGGGGGTGGGATGGGAATCACGGAGTCGTGCTCACGCACGGCCTCATGATTCTTTAAAAAAATTATGAAAATAAAAACGCCAACACACTATCTTTTGTATATCCCAATAAGGCATAACGAACAAGTCTACTTTTTTCCCTAAGCAATTTGTATGTTTTTACTAACGTTTCTGGCACAAGTAGTGAAATAAACAAGTATACTACCGTTGTTTCTGAAATTCAAATTCGCGCAAACCAACCAGAGTTAACAAAAGACGCTCCGATGTGGTAGAAAAAGAGAGAAGATTGAAAATGAGAAAACAAGAATTCCAATGTACTAACATGGGGAGTTCTGTAATCGCTGCGCGGTATCTCTCTTTTGTGGTCTAGTTCAATAATCACTTAATTAGATTCTTGGAAAATAAGTATTGTTTTTATAGGATTGAAATCTATGTATGCTTTCTAATAATTTTGTCAATGAAATACTTCTTTATGTTTTCAACATACCTATATTTCTTATGTCCCTACTGTCCCAATTTACTTAAAATCCCTATGAAATATCTGTCGGCGTGTCAATAACTTTTTACCAATGCAGTTGGCAAATTGAAGATTGCTCCCCCCCCCCCCAAGTTGGCTGGGTTCGTCCCTGCCTGGACGTGTATGGTGAAATGTAATTGAATTTAATATTTCTTATTTGTGCTTATATTTATTGATTGCAAAAATAACCGTTGGTATGGTAATTAATACAATAAAAATTAAATATTGCTACATTCTCAAAAATGTAGTTAAATTTATGTGATAAGAATAATTATGTACCCGCATGTACAGTGTTTTATGTTTCATGATTTAAATCAAATACCTACTATGCAGTAAAGTAGTAAACGTTTTTCAATTAAAGTGAGTACAAACCAGTTTGTATTACTATACCAATAAATATTTAATAGGGTAATGTTCTAGTTAAATATTACAACACTATTACTACGTTTAGTACATTTGTAGTATTGGAAAAGGAAAGTAAGGCATTTATTTTGTAAATTCATTTGCCTTTTCTTTCATCTTCAAGAAATGAACAATCGGCGCTTTGAGATAATGTGTCGACTATGTTCTGCCCATACTCAAATTGTTGAAAACTTTTTCTTTAAAGTATTTTTATTTAAAAACGATTTTTTGAACTTTGTATGTGTTATAGCGAATTTAACGAGATTACTGTTATTATCATGACTAGCGACCAGGTGTGAGTCACTGAGGGGCAAAAGGGGGCATTGGCGAGTGCGAAATGTGGTATTGATGCAGACGGTTCATTTTACTTAAGTTTGCTTTCTTTGTATTATGTTAATTTTATTTAAACGAATTTATTGTTTTGATTATTGTTTGTTAACATATCTGTTAGTAACTTTTGTCGAAATGAAAAAGTTCAGAAAATATCAAATGAGAAATTAAAATTTAGTACCTATATCACATTTGATGTTTTCTGAATTTTTTCATTTCGAAAACAGTTACCTACACACGGTTTTTAAAAATGATCGATTTAACATAAACGATGATTTTTTTAAACCGTGTCTTGTACACTTTTGTTAACATATTTGTTCCTTTGTATAATAACATGCAAGGATCGGGCTGAAATTTCATTAACCCATTTCTCTTTTTATCTGTTTACGCATTAAATTACTACACTAACTATTAATAGACACGATATATTAGCATGATAAATGACGTACTTAGGTTTCATTTTCATATAAAATTTTGCATGATCCGTTCCTAAAGTATAAGGACGTCAAGTGCAGTACGATGCAGTGACTACGTGACAAAAATCTGTACTTGATATTCTTGATCAAGTGAAGCAGCGATTAAACTCACGACTAGGCCAAACTACAGAAAATGCTTACTTTAAAGAGAAGGAACTATTTTTCATTAGGTTGGGGCCGGAAAAAGACTGTATTGTATGTGAAAACAACATTTACTCTGCTGACGTTTTTAATTATATCAACTCATAAAAATTAACTACAAAAACTAATACTAGGAAAATTGTAATTTACAAAATTAATGTACTTCATGAAGGTCAGAAGCAGGAAAACCGCAGTTCTATGAAAAGTAACAAATTCACGCAATTTGTGGAAATTACAGAATAAATACATTTTAAATTAGATACCTACTCTCATTTTTAATTCTTTAACAGAGGATAAATATAAGAAAACAGATCGAGCTCATAGTTACAGTAGTATTATTGCTATAATCGATACAAAAAAGTTTTAACAAACTAATCAATTCGATACAAGTAACTCAATCTAAATGGGTACATCTGTTGCTTTTAATGAAACATGATACACTATAAAAGATTTCCAATTTATTCCGCTTTTACAATATCCGTTGTTTTCTATTTTCAGCGTGCACAAAAATTTTACGTCGATGATCACTTTCAAAAGCGCACTGGAAAATTGAAAATGATAACTTATGCTATCACATAAAGTATATAAATAACATTGTTCTACATTTACTGGATAACAACAGAAGATAATTTTGTCGCGCGAAATTGTAAGACATATTTTATTTATGTTCTAGTAATTTTTGGATACATAAATGGATGATAATAGCAACAATTTCCGTCCATAACCTTTAAGGCGGGATACCGAAAAAAACGAGCAAAAAATTTTAAAAATTGATTTTTAAATTAAAAATTTTATTATACACCATTTAAGTGTTTTTGCCTGGTACAAAACAACTTTTAATTTATTTAAATGTTTAAATTATTAAATTTTCACGATTTAAATCAACACGTCATTGCTGTTTTTTAAACATTAACAGTTAATTGACTTATATACGTCAATCAACGCTTTAAGGGCAACATACTGATGGATTAACATAGAAAAGTAGAGTGGAAATTTAAAACCTAATCAAGATAATTTATTTATTTGAATCCATAGTCCCTTTTATTCATTATCGTGGGGTGTCCTAAGAGTTGGTCTTTTTTAAATGTAATGTACTTAGTTTACTGATTTCATAACCTTTACTTAAACCATGGTTTTAAAAAAGCATTTGATTTAAACCAATAATTTAAATTGCGATTTTAATCACCGATTAAATCAAGTGATCTACATCAAATTTTAGGAATTAATGTTTGTTTTTGAGGCAAATACTATTATTTTTTTCAACTATAGAAACGCACGAAGAAAAATTTAATATTAATAGAACTACTGTCCTTAAAAGTACGTCAAAAACAAACAATAATTTTATGAATATCAATACCATCTAAATTTTTATATACAAATTGGCACGGCTTTCAAATTGCAGTTAATTAAATAGCACTACTACTCTCTCTAGTGTCCCCTTTCAATATTTAATAACTTTCTGTTTGTGGGTTTTGAAACTATGAGCACACTTTCAATTTTAAAATCGATCAGAGGTCTATTTGTACATAATTTGTCACATTTTTAAATTACACACATTTTTCTTTATTTTTTGTCCATAAATTTTATGGCAGTAAAGATAAAGAAAAAAATTGGCGCAACAGGTCGCTGGTACTTTCCCATACTTTTTACGTTTTAAATGTTCTCGCACCAATAAGTGATTGAAATTTACATCTAGTCATCTACACCCGGAACAAGCCACCCGCTCTAAACCCAGGGCGTTGGCACGGCACGACTACTCACGTAAAGGCGCTAGCTATATATTGCGCTCACAACTTCAGATCAAAAATGTTTGTAACAACTTTATTTGAAGAGTTATCTAAAATATGCAAAGAATAAAAAATATATTTTTTAAATTTATATTAATTGTTATATCTACTAGATGTTCAGCTCACCCCCATTTCCTACGTTGTTTACTAAGATAATCATTAAAAATTTGAAATGGTTATTATATGCATAGGCACCTATTATTTGACACAGATTACGACTTTTAGGAGCTGCCAGTTTCACCAGAAGTGACCAATTTTTTCTATTTTAATTAGAACACCCTGTATGTTGTTATATTTCATAATTCAGAAAATCTGCGGCCACTTAAAACTGGTTTTCAAATTCCCTGACTTTTCCCTGACTTCCCTGACTGATTTCAACTGCTTTTTTTTTAAATAAAAATTGTAACCCAACATAAAAATTAGCAAAGAAAACTTAAATAGCAAATGGAAATTTTTCAACAAGCATAACAAAATACAACATCTAAACTTTAAGGAAAAACCAAATGAAATAAATATAAATTTTATAAACATATACCTAGCTAACAAAATTTTTGTTTTGCAGGAAAAAATAAAAATATTAAAATAATTGCATTTTATACAACTTTCCCTGATTTCCCCGACCAAAATAAAAAAAATTCTAGATTCCCTGACTTTTCTCGGTTTTCCCTGTTTTCCAGGAAAGTGCCCACCCTGTCATATTTACAAAAATATTTTTACATTATTCGTTTATACTTATAAAAGTCTATTAAATAACAATAACAATTTGTATTGATTGGATATTTTTTTAGAGTAAATGGGAATTAAATCGTAATTTTCAAAAACTTATAGCAGCTATAGTTTTGAAGCTACGGCATTCGAAAAAAATACAAAAAATTTGCATGAAATCATAACTTTCCATCCTTCAGTAGAAAGTATGGAAAAGTAAAAATGTGTGAAATATTAAAATGTGACAAATTATGTAAAAACAGGTTTCTGACTGACGAGCCAGAGTACACCAAAACGTTTCATTAAAGTTGATTTAAAATTACATTTTCTTTATAGGATATCGTCCTAATTATTTACTTAAACGATTCCTTAAACCTCTAATATAATATGTAGAAATGGTATCGACACATACATTTCTATTTAATCAATTTGTATCTAATTTGCATGACTCATTAACTGCATAATACATTGTTTGTACCCAGTGCTCTACAAATTAATTTAGACTTAATTACTGGTACTACCAATTTCGTTAAGACGGGTATATGTTAAGCATGATTCAACAATTTATTAAGCTGCAGTCTATTGAGTTAAGTTGAATCAGTCAATTTGCAATAAAAATGTTAATATCTAATATCAAAGATACAACTAACACAAAATTGGCTAATTTGAAAACGACTAGTTCACTGCGCCAATTTACAGTTGTTTACAGACAGTTTTTTTTACGGATTAAACGAGGTTGGGAAAAGGTCGAGGTCAAACAATAGGATGGCTCTACAACTGGTTATACTTCCTATTTCATATTAATGGCAATTACTCGAATTATGTTGTTACGCCTCTTAAACATTTTAAATAATTCTAGTAAATATGATTAAAGGGTTATTAATTTTATTATTATAAAATAAACAACTTGAAAAACTTTATTTTGAAGCTGCTGTAGCGGTTATTTCATTCAAAGACAAAAGATAAATCGCAGCAATACATAGGTACTGTTTTCAAGTAAACGGAGTATTAAGTATTAACCGCGTTTGTTGTGAAAGCTAGGCAAGTTGCGTGTATATGCTCTATGTTGTAGCGTTTGCTACAGGCATTCCGGTAGCTCAGTCGGAAAATGCTGAACGACGTTGGTAGCTGCCAGATCGAACCAAGCAACAGCCGATTTTTTAAAGTTTAATTATTAGTTCTAATTGAGTACATAGTGGAATTCTACTGCTTATGCTCCCTGGAATGTTTTTAGCGAGAATGGCAGCACCGTGCGTAGTCGCAGCAAAGTGTACACTTTTAGACTGTCATAGGTTATAACCCCGAATGTGGTGATACTATCCAGGGCCTATCGAATTTACGTAAACTCTAAAAAATATTTTCTCAAAACATCTTAATAGTTATATATGTTACTAGTCGGATAAAGGCGTTATTATAACACGAGTTTGAAAGTCAAACAAGTGCCATAATAAGGCATTATCACACGTGTAACACACACAATTTTATATACTACCCAAAATTTGTTAAAAATCGAATTTTTTTGCTTGAAATGATATTTGATGTTTTGCATTAATTAATTTGCAAATGTCAAGTCACTTTTAAAATACTTTTGTTTTAAAATCAAAGGAACGAGATAGATTCGATTTGTTTAATACTATGGCAACCAGCCAGTTTTCTTATAAACAAAGCTTCAGTTTTGTTTGTGTAAATAAATTGAGTTGTGTAATGAATTCATTACCTACCTAACTTATTTTAAACTAGTGCATTAATGAACTTCATTACCTAACGCAAATAATTGACATAAGTCCTTATTCAAGCAGTCGTAGATAATAGTTATTTATGTTACTAGTGGGATAAAGGCGTTATTATAACACGAGTTTGAAAGCTGCACGAGGTCGTAGACCGAGTCGTGTAATCAAACGAGTGCCATAATAATGCATTATCCCACGTGTAACACACAAAGATTTATCTACGACTGCTCAAAATTTGTTAAAAATCGATTTTTTTGCTTGAAATGATATTTGATGTTTCGCATTAATTTATTTGCAAATGTCAAGTCACTTTTAAAATACTATTGTTTCAAAATCAAAGGAACGAGATAGATTCGATTTGTTCAATACTATGGCAACCAGCCAGTTTTTTAATAAACAAAGGTTCAGTTTTGTTTGTGTAAATAAAATGAGTTAGGTAATGAATCCATTGTCTCACTAGTGAGATAATGAACTTCATTACCTAACGCAAACGAATGACGTAATAAGTCTTTATCCAAGCATTCGTAGATAAAATAGTTTTACTATATCTCTCTAGTATATTTTTATAATGTATATTGAAGAAGGATATATATAGCACAGCACTCTCAGGCCTCTTGGCCTATGGCTTCTATTGCATGTTTCCATGCTTTCCTGTCTTTTGATTTAGCTTTCCAGTCTGTCAATCCAAAGCTTCTTAAATCTCGTTGTACGTCACTCCACCAAGTCATTTTAGGTCTACCCTTCCTATTTCTCCCTTCTACTTCCTTTTCTAAACTTATTCTTACTAGATCCTCCTTTTCCATTCTATTTATGTGTCCCAGCCATCTCAGACGGCTTTGCTTAATGATTGTATTTAGATTTGGTTCTTGGTATAATTCCTCTAGAAGGATAATTAACAATTAATTTTCTTCTATTTCAGTAGATAAAGCACTGTCTATATTCTGTTTTTACTACAAATCGCTACTTTACCATAATACGACGTGAACTGCAAAACGATCCTTTCCTAAGAAAGCACATGATGGTTAATTAATTAATTTTGATGAAGTGGGACGTTATACGGATGATTCGTCGATTAACGGAGACTGGTGATTTTCGCTGTTAGATGCAGACAAATTTATTCGTTTTTATCAAAATCTTCAGTTTTTTTTAGGACAAAAATACTAATAAATAACTAATTTCTAAATTATTAGAATGATTATACATATTAAAAACAAGAACAAAAAAAACAACTGTTTATAAAGTTTATTTTGACAGTGGATATAAAATCTGGATTTAGTTTAACATTGGTCGGTGTGGCGTTTTGAAATTTAATATCTACATTTTGAAAAACATTTTTCGCGTTTTCCTTAGGAACTACGTGTTACCACTGTATTTTATAAAACATTCTATACTTATATCTAAATTTAAACTCTAGGCAAAATATTTGATTAACATCCGCGGCCAGAAGCACTAGAAATGTTGCAAGCCGCCAAAATTATATTTAACCATGTTAGTGTATTATGTATATTTCTCTGACTACCTAAAATGTAAAAAAAAAACAAGAAGAAAATAACCGTCAGTATTTCTCAATACAACGAATACAGTAAATAGATTTTCAACACACGTTTTACTAACTTGGCCGATTTTACATTATGATTCTACATCATACAAATTATACATCGTTTTAAAGTTATTGATACTGAATTAGAGTTTTTATTTTGATCTCAGCAATGTATGTCTAATGTTGGGGCATTTTATATAAAAAAATATAAGGGTACCATGGAAATAAAAATTAAAAACAAATGTTTCAGGAATTATGTTGAGTTGGAATATTTATATTAAATGTTTAAGGATTTATATAAATCTGTAAGAATTTATTAAATATTGAAAAAATATAATAAATGTTTGAAGATTCATGTAAATTTAGTGATGTAGTTAAATATGGGCAAATACTGATATTTAAAACATTTTACACATAAATAATGTAAACTACACAGCAAGTTTTGTACTTTGAAGTTGGCGCTTCATAAATACAGGGTCATTTAAGTGTCACCCCACTATTATTTCCTAAACTATTGGAAATATAAACTTTAACTGGTGTGCTGCATAACCTAAAATTATTACCTATATACTGGGCGTTTCGTTATGTCTTGCAGCACATTACTGTGCTATTTTAAATGGAACACCCTCTATCTTATTGCATTTTTAGGATCTACATTTAATTGTTTATCTAAAAGTGTAAATGTACTACCATCTTAAAATTAGTGGTTTTCGAGTTATTTGACTTTTTTCAAACATTTAGATATTTGTGGGCTAACATTAGGGCTGTCAATCCCGGGATCCCGGTTTTGAAAAATCCCGAAGCTGCACTAGTTTCGTTCCCGTGATTTTCGGGATCGACTTTGATCAACTCTGATTTGAAATATGATCCCTATTCAAGCAGCGTGTCTTATCGCTTTGTTCGGTACTTCCTAGAATTATTTATATTACTTTTTTTATGAGTCAAAACAAAAGTTTTTGTAGTAGTTAGTTCTGATTTAAAGTGTGTGGAGTTTTGATGCTGTCCAGTTACGTGCATAAGTAAAGTACATTCATTGCCTCTAAATAAAAGTTACTTTTTAGACTATTTTAAATATTAATTGGAATTAAAGTAAAGTTTCAAAATGAAATTGTTATGTGTTATTGTCAGTTAATTTTTTAACTAGGTTTAAAACGTAATATCGATTAAGTCAACTGTCAAACATGTCGAAGTCCGCGAATTTTGAGCCTCACCCGAAGAACGCGGATGATAACAGTTGTTGATGAGGATAACCTACCGCTTTCGAATCTCACTAAATTAAAACAAGTTCAAAACTCCGATTGTGTGTGTGTCACTTAAAAAAAATTAAAGGACGCTCTGAAGAAATATATGGAGCCATTTCAGCCAGGTGCTAAGACGGCCAAGAATATTTCGCTATCTTCTACTTTAACCAAAGAAATGGAGTTATTTGAAAACGGTGGCACAAGAGGATTTAATTTACAATTATCCTACGATTTTTACTTTCCTATACTTAGTAGTATTGATTTCATGCAAATTTTCAAAATCGAGATTTTGACGGAAATACATGTTTTGGGCTTCCAGGATCCTAAAAAAGTGGTTTTTAAAAAATGTCTGTCTGTGGGTGTGTGGGTGGGTAACGCTCATATCTCCGGAACGGCTGGACCGATTTCGATTTGCTTTGGAATGAGGAGGTATATCAAAAATGCATCGACAAAATAAGCTTTTAAAAAGAATCCGAAACCGGAAGCGGAAGTTAGACATGTTTTTTTGGTAGCATTTTTTTCAGAAACTAAATTTTGGAAATTGGAATAGTGGAAATTATAGAAAGCCTTAGAACAAATCAAACGTTTTTTTACCGAACTCTCTAGCTTCAACATGGCAGCCGCTACGAATTTTTAAAAATTTCGACTTTAACGCCCATTTACTCAAAAACCAGTTGTTTGATTGGGATCAACTACATCTTGTTTGGTAGCCCTTCAAGGGTACTATACCATGAAATATAATTAATTTTGAAAATATAAAAACGATCGCAATGACATCACTCCAAAATTTTGGAATTTTTCAAAAAAATATATCTCAAAAACTGCCCACACGTTTTTGTTTAAACTTTTAAGCTGATAGAGATAGGCATCTGCTACAATTTTGTTTTTTTTGCTCATTGCTATAATTTCACTGTGACCCCCTCTATGAATTTTTGAAAATTGGAAATTGGTATCCTTTTATTTATTTAACGGGAAGCAATAAAATATTTCTGTTAAAGCATTATAGCTCATCATTGACAGCAAAATCCGAATATCGTATTATTTTTTTGATAATTTAATATTTAGGAGGGCTACTGTTCCCCCTCCCCCACAAAATTTTCGCTACAAAATTAAAAAATTGATTTCTTGTTTTGCTTGCTCTAGGAGAATCTTTTTACAAAAAATAAAAAATCGAGTTTTTTTCCCATTAATAATCTTTCTGTCAGAAGAATTTCACATACTTTCTACAGCAGTTGTATTCTTGTACTAGTCGTTTAATGTTCAGTGTAGGCTAACTTTTTTATTTTAATAGATAGACTTGCAAACCCAAGAGCAAAGTTGTAGGGCAAATTCTTCTCGATTGTATTTCAGAAAAAAACTTGAGTTTCCAATTTTAATATGGCGGCCACGGTACATTGTACTAAATGTTTTGAATTTTATTTTCTTAAAGTGATAAGGGATAAATTATATTAACAGCAAGAAATAATCATACTCGTTGAGATCAGAGCGTGCTTCGAATATGCGCTAAACAATAACAAAACCGTTCGTATTTATAGACCAAACTAAAAAATAAGTAACTAGTTTCACTATCTTTCGTGCGCAATGTAAATCTCTTACGAGCTACGAATCTACGGCTAATAATTTTTTTTATTCAGCGTGCACTCGTGGGGGCACACTGTGGACTTTCGTGGGTATAAGTACGCTATAGGGCCTCCTAGTGGCGACGTCTCCGATTCTTTTAAAAAACTAGGCAAGGTTAGTTAAATTTATTTTCAGGTTATTAGTAAAGCATGAAATTTCGTAAGTTTGACCCAATTTAGCCGTTCTCCGGCAAAGCTGCTATGATATTCCTATTCGTCAGAGTGCTCGCTCGCCGTAATGTTCCAACAAAGCGCTTATTAAACCTATAGGGATAGTCGGTGCGTCATATATTATCACTCGTAATATAACAAGTGATGCGATTATTATCGATGATATTTTCGAGTTAAAACCGAGCTGCAGATTCAACGAGTGCGAATGCACGAGTTGAATTTGCTGCTTCGGTTTGAACAAGAATAAATCATCGATAATTAATCATAACACGAGCTATATTTAAGAAGAGAATATAATGAATAAGACATTATGGCTAACCAAAATTATTTTACTAAGTTTCATTTTATTGTAGTTGCTATGATCGTAAGGTGGTTACCAACGCGACATACGTAGATAAAATAATAGGAGTTTTTGTTTTTTTATGGATTGTAAAAAGCATGTCTTTACTATCCATACATATATAAAAGTCAAAGGGTTTTTTTCTCCTGTTCCTCCAGCGGCTACCGCTTCACCAATTTGGACCATTTTTTTTTCAATGAAAGGTCTCTATCCTCAGATGGAACATGAAACATTTTTATATTTTTATTCTACGTCGATTTTTTAATAATAATTATTTTAATTTATAATATATATGAAAGTCTGCTAGACGCGCTTCACTTGAGGCGACATCTACACTAACGTCGCGTTTCATTATTAAAACTAATGCATCACGTGACTTAGCATTTCGCCGGTTCTGTCAACGCTCAGTCTGTCAGTGCATTGTGCGCAGGGGTAACACTAGTCTTGATAAAATGTCATCTTAAATGGCGTTTTGTTTGAGGTTGGATTGTATTAAGACAGTAAAGACATGCGTTAGGTAGCCGCCCCGGACTGACTTTTCGTACACTCGTTATATATATTTCGATATATCGATATATCCTTTTTTCGATATATGGATATATCGGCATAAGCGTGTAAACCGTAGGGGACGAAAATAGTACCTGCTATACGCAATTTCTTAATCAGTAAACATTTAACTTTCACGTTTGTTTAAATAACTATACTAATGTTAAATTAATTATTGTTTTGACTGCGCTGAACTAATGTGTATTGCTGTTATCGCGGTAATTATGGTTTTACAATAAAAACTCGTTCTGGATTTCAATAGTTATTGCTCATAATTCAATTAATTGTAGCAATCTTGCTTCAGTAAAACTAAAACCAGAATTAATTTAACTTATAATTACATCGAAAATATGCTCATTACGAAATTGTGTTTTGCCCTATGTTAGATTGGCCCCCTACGATTTACACGCCATATTGATATTGAAAACATATAGCATATCGAAAGCAGCCCGAGGCGAACGAAGGTTATGCCTTTTGCACAATGGTAGGGATTAGAGCTGAGAAAAGAAACAAATCCAACATCATTGAAATGACATGAATTAGAATATTAAATCCCAGATCACACATTACATTAATATACTTTAGGCCCCCTTTTTTCATTAGAAAAAACGCCTATAACATTTTCGAAATTTAAATTGCTTGAAATGTCGTGTGCGAAGGACAATATTTATGGCTAGTTTTGTCAACCTTTTCTGTAGCATTGTAGAGCATACATAGTTTTCAATTAATTTTTATTTTAAAAATAATAGTTCTCCACTAGCAACTAAGCAACGGACACAAAAGGAGTTAGCAAAATATTGAGTGATTTAAAAATATTTGGATTTAAAAAAAATACCCAAGGTATGCGCTGCTTGAGATGGTCTTGATCAGGTCTTGAACAGCGTGTAGTAACTAGTGCTATATCAGAATACAATTAAAATGTCAATATTAATCTTATAATAGTACTTTTCTAAGACCTAACATGCCGACAAGGCCTATATACGAATGCCTTTGTGGATCGCTTGGTATTTGACGCTCTCACATAGCAGGACACAGTAAACTTCTTTACAAAGCAAATTTTGTGGGCATAACGTTTTCCTACTGGTTTTTCATTAGGTCAAACTCTTCAGCACATTACTATTGCTGCATATGAATGTTAGGGTATTTCGACATTTGAATATATCGATATATCAATATTTTGCATCGTAGATATTTCGATATATCGATATCAAAAACATAACGAATGATATCGTCGGTATCTGAATTTCAATAAGGCCCACCAATACCCGTTTTTAATATTTTTACAAAAAAAATCAATTGCTTATTGTTTCGTACACGATTTTAAATTTTTGGTCTTTCGTTCTGTATTATTTCTTTTACAATAAACACTAATTATATCACCAACGGTAGTCGATGACATATGTGACAACGGGTTAGCCTTTTCTAACCTTAACTGCCTCACAAGTTACACACTTCAATTACTATTATAATAATTTCATACGATAGCATTAACTCAACCTTAAAAACCATTACATTTAAATTATTCACTAAAATAACAGTTACTCAGCACGATTTACACAATTTAACTTAAATATTACTATGGCATTGTTTCTCGCTTTAGTTTCAGATAGAAGATTGAATAAAAATGAGCGAAGTACTTCGCCTGGACTATTTTATACTTTATATGTTGGTACTTATCATATATATTTAAAAGTATTTTATCATTAACTTTTTACGCCTTTATATTGACTAAAATAACACCCCAACTAGCACTGTAGCTGCATAATACTAATATTATAAGAAAATACTGCATGATACTAAAAGCTTTCACATAAAAAAATAATTTAAACTTTTTGTTAGAATCTTTTTATTTATTCAACTATTGACCACGAAGAGAGACAGTAGTGAAGCAAAAATCGACTCATTTTAACAAGCAGCTCTGTAGTTCGGTCATGAGCTGTGACACTTAAATATTTCGGTCAACGCATGGGGTTTCACTGGCTTCAGAGAGAAAGAAATATAAAGTAAAGTGGTAGTACGCTGAAAGTTTCTTACGAGAAAACAAAATCGATTTTTTAATTTTTTGTTAAAAATATCCTTGGAATTAAAGAAAACCCAAACGAAAGGACAAATTCGTCTGCCAAAAATTGGGCGGGAGAAAGAAAATATCCCGCGCCCCAAAATATTGCTGTATTTAAAAATTATATTTAGAACTTTATTCTACTATCACTCATGAGCAATCTGGTCTAAACAGAAATGTGTCATCGGCCCCCATTTATTAAATAAAGGAGTAGGGATTGTCTATTTTTAAAAATTCATAGGTGTCAAAAATTAGAGTGGACTGCGACACGAACCAAATTGTAGCTAAGCAATAGCTCTATTAGCCTACAAAATATAAAACAATGGGAACGGCAGTTTTTGAGCAACATTTTTTTAAATTTTTAAAACATTTTTTATAATTTCGATAATTTTTGTGAACAGTAACATTGTGTATATATTATAGGGCTATTACGATAAATAATTGGATCTCTAATTTATTTTTTGAGTAATAAGGCGTTAAATTAAAGTCAAATTTTTCACAAAATCGTAGCAACCGCCATTTTGAAACTAGACAGTTCAGAAAAAAAAAGCATTCGCTTTGCCGTACGGTCTTCTATCTGATTTGCGAATTTAAAAAAATTTCTGGAATAAGCGCTACCCAAAAATCATGTCTAGTTTCCGCTTCCGGTTTCAGATTTTTTTGAAGCCCACTACTCCGATGAAATTTTTATACATCCCCACATTCCAAAGCTAACTGATATCGGATAATCCGTTTGGGAGTTATGGAAACCACACACCCGTACCCATCCTCACGTACGGACACACATTATTTAAAAACAATTTTTTGTTTCCTGGAGGTCCAAAACGTGTATTTCCGTTAAAATTTGAAATGCGAAAATTTGCATGAAATCAATACTTTTTTCTTCAAGTAAAAGAGAATCAATTTGATTTGAAAGTATAGACTAAAACAATTGAAAGTATGGGAGCAAAAACCCCATAAGTCCAGTATTTTGCAGATCTGCATAAAATTACTAATTTATATTATTGAGATCAGCATTTATGTGAGTTAAAAATTTGAAATGATTTCAAACAACATAAATAAGTATTTATTTTTTAAAACCACGAAGTAATGCATAACATAAGGAGGATGCATGAACCGCTTGCTATGATATGCAGGTTTCAATTTTGAAGTACATGTGACAGAGAGATCCGAGACAAGGAACCTATAAAAAGCACTCGATCGTGAATCGTCAATATTTTATTAAATTTCGATAAAAACCATACATGTTTAGGTTATGTCAGCTGATTTCTTGATGGTGTCGGTTCTATCAGTACAGAACATGTTTTAGTTTTAACATTGTTGAATATTATAAATTCTTGTTTAAATTCGTTGACAGATTTCCAATCTTAATTGTGAACAAAAAATAATATTAGAGCTAATCAGCACATCCTTGAAATAGTACATTTAGTAGTTTCCTTGTCTCGGTGCTCCCCCCCCCCTCTCTCTCTCTCTCTCTCTAAAACACTACAGAATAAGGCCATAGGGTTCTGTGATTAAAACCTAAGTTTTACTGCATTTAAGCTGAAACTACTTTGATAGTAAAAACTGTGCCGGATAATCCGGTATCCGGCTGAGCAACCGGATACCGAATATCCGTTATCCGGCATTTTGAAAAAGTACTGCTCGCTACATCCCTACTTCCCTATACTGAATAAAACGGGTAAAAGTAATGGAAGCTTTTAAAATTATTATATTACGTCGTCCAAATTACCGAAAATAGAAAGTAATTTGTTTACTATCAGAACTGTCAAATTAATATTTACTTTACAGTAAATGTTGATCAAAGATCTTTGAATTGTGAATTCATTATTAAAAATTTAATTATTTTTATACCGCGAATGAAATAATTCATCTTATAAAGCGGTAGACAATCAATTGATAGTTCTCACTTAAATAAATGACTTTTGATTGATTCAATTTAAAATCGTATCTGTTTAAATTATTGAAATTATTGTTTTCAATTCGAATTTTTGGGCAATTTAAAAGGCTCAAGATTATCATTTAGAGTAAATTGTGATATAGTTAAAGGTTACCCAAAGACTTAGCAGTTTTCGTTTAGGTATACAGGGTGTCCAAGATAAGGAGTGCATGCATGGGCTTCTCGTAAACGGTAAGAGATAGATTCGGTTAAATGAGAAGAATTATTCAGCATCTCAAGAACTACTGCGATTTACATTAAAATCCTACAATTTTTGCTTAATTTTTAGTACAGACTGAAAAAACCAAAATTTTCAGTTTTGGTTTTTTGTGTATAATTCGGTTATTATCAAAGATAGCGCAAAGAGGTGTTGACGTTATCAAGACACCTTTTTACACAGATTTCGAATCTCAAATTAAAATTTTTATAGGTCCTTCAATTTTCAAGATTTTGACATTAACTTCGCTTTTTTAAATATGCGTCAAAACGGTCATATCATCATTAAATAGAGCTCTTTTTTTCCTTTTCTCTGATATAAGGTTTGCTGGGTTTATTTTTACAAATAACAGATTATAAGCTAGAAACATTTTTTATAGCAGACTGTGAAAAACTGTTTTCTTGTAGTAGGTTGAAAATTACCAAAAATAAAGAAGACAAAAAATAACACGCTGCATTTGTTTCCATTGAGGTTTAATGAGTTTATCTTCCCAAATAATGCAGTTATAAGTTATAAGTGATAAATTGTTTCCTCATATGGTAAACTGTAAAATTATGAAAAAAAACACCTTAATGTTTCAGGGAATAAAACTATTAAAAATGTGTGTTCATATAACAATCAAAAGACGTTTAATTTTCAAATACTCCTGCTAAGTAATAAAACATGAAAAGGAAGATAAATTTAGAATGACAATAAACTCGTATAAAGATGCAGATATTTCCAAAACAAATTAAATAGTACTCATCTCTGATTATTATACGATCATACATTTTTAATAGTTTTATTCCCTGAAATATTCATGTTTTAGTTTGTTTTTTCACAGCCTACTATAAGCAAACAATTATTTTATATTAGGGAAGATAAACTGATCAATCCTCAATGGAAACAAATGCAGCCTTTTGTTTTTTTGTTTTTTTGTCAATGTTCAGCCTACTCAAGGAAACAGTTTTTCACAGTCTACTATAAAAAAAAACTAACGGGGAATTAAACTAATAACGCCCTCTATTATGTGCGGCGAGAAAAAGTTGCAAAGCAACAAACCGGCAAAGTTGCGATCGGAACCTGCTAAGCAGGTATCTGCGATCGCACCGGCCTCTAAGCACAAAACACAGAAACGCCCGTGTGGCAAGAAATAAGAAAAGATTTGGTTTCAATTATGGCTAGAATAGACCACTACATGTTTCGTTCTTGTTTGAACTCATCAGGTGGACATAATTCTAACCATAATTGAGACCAAAAGCAAACAGGCATATATACGCCAGAAAGTATAAAACTAACGGGGAATTAAACTAATAACGCCCTCTATTATGTGCGGCGAGAAAAAGTTGCAAAGCAACAAACCGGCAAAGTTGCGATCGGAACCTGCTAAGCAGGTATCTGCGATCGCACCGGCCTCTAAGCACAAAACACAGAAACGCCCGTGTGGCAAGAAATAAGAAAAGATTTGGTTTCAATTATGGCTAGAATAGACCACTACATGTTTCGTTCTTGTTTGAACTCATCAGGTGGACATAATTCTAACCATAATTGAGACCAAAAGCAAACAGGCATATATACGCCAGAAAGTATAAAACTAACGGGGAATTAAACTAATAACGCCCTCTATTATGTGCGGCGAGAAAAAGTTGCAAAGCAACAAACCGGCAAAGTTGCGATCGGAACCTGCTAAGCAGGTATCTGCGATCGCACCGGCCTCTAAGCACAAAACACAGAAACGCCCGTGTGGCAAGAAATAAGAAAAGATTTGGTTTCAATTATGGCTAGAATAGACCACTACATGTTTCGTTCTTGTTTGAACTCATCAGGTGGACATAATTCTAACCATAATTGAGACCAAAAGCAAACAGGCATATATACGCCAGAAAGTATAAAACTAACGGGGAATTAAACTAATAACGCCCTCTATTATGTGCGGCGAGAAAAAGTTGCGATCGCAGATACCTGCTTAGCAGGTTCCGATCGCAACTTTGCCGGTTTGTTGCTTTGCAACTTTTTCTCTTCTTAAATGTAAAGGTATGTTTACAAAAAATTCACACCAATGAGTTGGTGTCTCTATATTCATTTTGAGTAGTGTATATAAAAAATAAATACAGAAGAGAGGACTTAGGACTTACATACTTAAAAACTAACATTGGATATAATATCGCATCTATCAACTTTTCTAATTCTACACTCCAGCTCCATACCCGTACACAGAAACATGTATGTAGTTTGTTTTATAATTTAAGTTAATGTAATTTGATACAATGAAACTTTATAAAGTGAAGTAAAACATACTTACTCATTCGATATTGGTGAATCTGGATACCGACATAAACAAATAAGCTAATTACAAATGATATAAAGAGGAACCGTTTCATCCGATTTCTTGAATACATTCTTATTGTAGCTACCACAAGCTAACAATACATTTATCACCTTGGCACTTGATATTAATGTATGGACATTTTTCTGTAAAAGGAAACATTATTTAGTACAGTTACTCTCAACGAATTACAATTAAGTAATTATATTTTGATTGTTCAGTCTCATACTAAAAACAAAATTACGTAAGTAAAAATAAGTTAGTATCGACACTACTACACACTTAAAAATAAAAACCCAACAAGCTTTGCAATTTGTATTGCTTGTTAAATCATTATCGGCACATACAACAAAATATTATATTTGTTCAAATAAGTACTACGTACAGCAAGGTGCAGAAGTAATGTCGCAAATAGTAGTGATGCAACACACTTTTCAGGCAGACACGATACGGTTGGTACAAAGCATTTGTTGCCTTTTTACCGTTGCTCTTACTTTGTAACGACGTTTGTCGTTGCTCATGTCTGCCTGAAATCGGTGTTGCCTATATACGAATACTATTTGCCACATTAGTTTTGCACCTTGCTGTACGTATCATTGACATACATGCAATAATTCAAAATGTTACACCAATCAAGAGGCAGAGACTCAAGCAAAAGTGTAAGTGTAGCAAGATTTTAACTGACAATTTCGTGGCGATGAAAGTAAATTGAGCATATAATAAAAATTTAACAATAATTTTTTTATTTATCGTCAAACATATTTCATTCATGGTTTATCAAAAACATAGAGGCGGGAAAAATTAAAAATGGGCGAAACAGGTCGCTACTATTTTTACATACTTTTTACGCCTTAAATATTCTCGTGTCAAAAAGTGACTGCAGTTTACAATTAGTCATCTCCAGCTGGTACAAGCCGCCCGCTGCAGGCCCAAGGCGTGCCGACTGCGTACAAGCTCACGACTTAGGGTCAAAAAAGGTTATAACAACTTTATTTATAAATGTATCAAAAATATAGAGAAAATGAAAAATATTTGTTTGATTAGAGCTAATTGATGGGCGTAGTTAAAATCACGCAACTGCCGGAAAACCCGTTGTTGATATTAAAAAGTATCGGTTTTTCCCCTAATTTTTTTAATATGGTTGAAAATTCTTGTTAAACCTAATAAACTACTTCAAATAAGCTGCCAAACTGTTTAAAATTTATAAAAATTCGGGTTTACATTTTTGAATAAATTGCGTAATTGAATAATTCCTAGAGGGCGTCAGAGTGAAATTTGGGAAAGAAATAAAAAATAAATTTGTAGTTCATTGCAAGCTCTATGCGCTCAGAAAGTTTAAAAAAAATGGTGTAAGCAGTTTTTGAGGAATAATGTTTTGAAAATGTCCAAAATTTTGAGCAGCTAGTATATTTACAATTTTGATATTTCCAAAAATAGTTTTACATCACTTGATTATACTTATTAAGGGCTATCAAATAATATAACAAATTGTATTGAATGGATATTGTTTTTGAGTAATCGGGCATTAAAGTTAAAATTTCCAAAAATTCGTAGAGGTCTTCATTACAGCATTTGGAAACAAAGCATTTGATTTGCTTATAGATGCACTAAAATGCTATGTATTAAAAATTTCAAAAGAGTGTTTAGAAAAAAATCTACACTAAGAAAACAAGTCTAATTTCCGTTTGCGGTTCCGGTTCCGATTAACGATGTTACAAAGAGCTACCTGCAACTAAAAAACTTCCACACACCAAATCTTATAAAAATCGGTCAAGAGGTTCCGGAGATATAGGGAAACGAAAGCAACCACCCACCCACCAACGGACAGACGTTTTTTAAAACCATTTTTTTGGACCCCAAAACGTGTATTTCCATTAAAATCTGAAATTCGAAAATTGCCACGAAACCATAACTTTCCTTTATTTATAAGTTTGAGCTTTACTTCGTTGAAGTTCATTTTAAATTATTGTAAATAAAACAATTCTTAACTTCAACAGGTTTCTTATTTTAGCTTTATACGTATTTCAACGTGTTTACACGTCATTATCAGAGGCTAGATTAAAAGTAAACAGTTGGTGTTGCTATAAGAACAATAAATCTTCATAACTTGATCTTGATTTTCTATATCTGCGTCTAGATGACTTGATTTCTCATTCCAAAACGTACAATAACGGTGAACTTAAAATACCAATTTGTTTGAAATCTGAAATTCACAAACATTTAAAATCTGTACCTTTAATGAATGAACAAATTGATCTCTTAAATTCACCTTTATTGGACGTTTTGGAATGAGAAATCAAGTCATCTGGACGCAGATATAGAAAACCAAGATCAAGTTATGAAGATTTATTGTTCCTATAGTAACAGTTGAAATACGTATAAGGCTAAAATACAAAACCTATTAAAGTTAAGAATTGTTTTATTTACAATAAATCATAACTTTCCTTACTTCGATAAAAATGTAGGAAAGTAAAAATGTAATTAGTTTTAATAAATGGCAGAAAATCATTTTCCACCTCGATATAATAAATCTAACGGTGAATTACAGAGAACAAATCACGTCCAATTAAATGCCAAATGGTCTGAAAAAATTATCATGCATTGCAAGTAAAACAATTCTTAACTTCAACAGGTTTTTATTTTAGCCTTACACGTATTTCGACTGTTTACTTTTAATCTTGCCTTTGACAACGACATGTAAACATGTCGAAATACGCATAAAATAAAAACCTGTTGAAGTTAATAACTGTTTTATTTATAATACACAACTTCAATAAAGTAAAGCTACAACTTATTAATAAAAATTATCATATTTCGTACACTTAAGTTAGGACATGAAAATCGACAGCAAGTGAAAAAGTGAGAGGATCAAAAAACAAATATTTATATCTCGTAATTTTAATACGAAATAAAAAAACAATTTTTGTCTTATTTTTGTTTTATTTTTTCAAGACATTTGGTAATAACTTCGCGAGGGTGCCGTTTCTGATAAATAAAGTAAACTACTGTAATTCGAGTTAAGTGATAACTCTAACGGTGAACTGCAGAGAAGAAATACTTAGTCCAAATTAAACTATTTTTTATATGCCAAACGGTTAGAGGACAAATTATCACATTTTGTTGTACATTTAAGTTACGAAACGAAAACTAACAAGAATGCGTTTTAGTGATTTTATCAAGAAAAAAACTATTAATTTCTGGGAACTGAAAATGTTAAAATAATAATTTTATTATGTTTTTTTTAAATGTATCAAAGCATTTGGTAATAATTTCGCGAGGGCTCAGTTTCTGGTAAATGAAGTAAACTGTTCTTATGATTCGCGCTAAGTAATCTAGTCGAGTTCAGAAACGCGCCTGATTTTACATCCCGTGGGGGCGTTGAGGTTACAATCTGAAACTTTGATAATCTACACTTATGTCCTGTTAATTAAAAAATTTTAAAGCTGGAACAAAATGGACTGTGCAAAAGGGCATAGAAAAAAAATTGAAATATCCGCACTAGTATAAAGTAGAAAATGTAATCTATTTTTTGAGGTAATTTGTGTCAATTCGATTTTTTTTATCAAAGTTCGAAAATTGCGAAATGCACGTGCCCTTATGGAGCGAACCTAGTTAAATAACTCAATATCTCGAAATAGGTAGTACTTCGCGTTTTCTAATTCAATTCTGGAGTTTTTTTCGCTTACATCGTGTTAGCTCAGAAACGAAGCCTCAAATCGAAAAAAGTTATTCTTTGAAAAAGTTTTTCACGTTTATCACTGAACCAACTGTATAAGAATTATAATTTTTGCAGCTGAAAAAGGATGAGTCCTTTAATTAAATGCATTGCGGTGTCAAAATGCAGCCGCGAGGAATGCATCGGCTAGTCCGCGTGCCACTCTCAACCATAAAACATACACGAAGAGAAATGAAATCCCCTGGTTAATTTTTGGCAACACAAACTCGCAAGGCGCCGCCTGGTGACGGTGTGGCAGAACTAAAAATTTTAAATAGCTTACCGCGCTTATTTGAATTGGCAAATATTTCAAGCAATTGACAGCTGTTTATATTGCATTTTTATGCAATTGAAATTTCGTTTGCTTTTATTGGAGAATTCGGAAGGTTTGAAAATAATCCAATAAAAACAAACTAATTTCAATTGTATAATAATGACAATGACAGCTGCAATGAATAAAATTTACTATAAAATAGGTTAGTTACTAAAAAAAACGCAAAAATTGATTAAACTATGGGGTATATTAATCAAAATAACCTGAAAAACAATAATTTTCAATAAAACAGCATAAATAAATACATCCCAAAATACAGTAGTGTAAACGAAACAAATATTAATATAGTACAATAAAAATAACAATACCTACATGCTTAACAACAAAGAAATAAATATTCTATAAACTCAATACAACTTAATTCTTATAATAATAAAAAATTCAACACAAATTGACAATAGATAAATACATATCACATTTGTAACAGTTAATACTGATCCTGTAAAAATAAATAAATATTCTATAAACTCGATAAAAACTTAACAATTGTTCAAAATGAGATCAGTACAAACAGCTATCACATAGATTTAAATTTCTTCACCTTCTTAATGTGTCCGTCGGAAATGGCCTTTGATTTTTGCTTATCCTTGACGAATTTGAAAATTAGAAAGGTCACACACCTATCTAAAATCAAATTGTCATAGTTGTGTTCTGTACATGCTACGTGCGCAAAATCATAATGCAATTTAAACAATCTCTTAAACTTATCCTCAAGCTTTGACTGAAACCCATCGATTTCGAGATAATTATATAAATTGTCATGAATATTTTGAACAAGTTGCATAACAGATTCACTTGCATATTTTAATCTATGGGTGTTGTCGGTCTCTTTGAAGGAAGTAAATAGATGGCGGTTAGTAACCTCCTCGGAATATAAATTTTTCCGACAAGTATCACAATCAGTTACATTAATTGCTTTTAATACATAACCTGCCACATAAGCAAGAGCTTGACTATCTTCACAAGGAATATCTTCAAGCTTTTGAGAATTAAATTCAAAAATTGCAACTGATTGTGGCTCTTGATCTATTTCTTCGTCTAGGGACGAGAATTTCAATAAGTTACCCAAATCATCCAATGGTGAACACAGATCATCTTCGCAGTTACCACTGCCACCCGTTGGTAAAGCTAATTTGTTTACAACAACAGTTTTTAAGGCAGCAGTAAACTGATGACAAGTAGGATTGGTATTGGGTCCGCCATGCTGTCTAATGCAAGAAAATAGATTTTCTACAGGGTCTTGGTTCAACCCTCGCAAACTTAGAAAATCAAATCCATCTACATCTTTAATACTGTTCCAGAGGAAAATAACTGACTGGATGGTAGTTTGCCATCCCCGAATGAATGAATACTGTTTAGTACAGTCAATGCCAGTTGTTAGGTCAAATAATTTCCACTGATTCAGTTCTATTAATAATTCTGACCAAAGTTTCAAATGTGGTGAATTTGATGTCAAAGCACATCTAAAAGGCTTTGAATCAAGGGGCTTAATGCGCGAACCATTCAAAGAGTCAAATAAATTGTCAATTTTTTGAACAAATTCTGCAGTAAAAATAGAATCGGAAGGTAATACTGCAAAAGTAGCAAACGTCTCTATGGCACTAGCCATAGAGCTGCTTAACTGAGTAGCAGCAAACTTCACTTTCATCTTTACATAGGAATCTGTGAAATTGAAATGCTCTGCCTTTAATTTAGGTAACGATTTAAATAATTTTTGCTGGTCAAATTTAAAAACAGATTCGATGTATTCAAATTTAGCAGATTTGTGAGCTTCAAATTGAATTCTGCATCTCAATAATGCGTTCCGCGTGTTCTTCAATAAATGCGGTACATCAAAAATCGTAACAATCGGTTTTTCATTAATAAAGAAATAATAAGGGCTTTGTCGAGGGTGCCTTTCTGCACATAATTGAGATATGGCCGACTGATTAGTAGGACCTTGATCGCAAACTGTCGCTATTACATTTAAACCGACTTCTTGAAGCTTCTTAATTATTTCTTTAATAAGGAATTTTAGATTGAACGTTGCAACAGTGTGAGATGTGAAATAATAAGCAACAACTTGTTTCCACTGTTTTCTAATTCCTTTGATCATAAAAACAAGAGCATGATTAGCTGCTTTATTTGACCTTCCCAAAGAGCCTAAATCCTCATAACCACTAATTATTTGTTTATGATGTTCATAATGAAACCCTTTGCACAAAGAAATTTCATCAAAAAGCAACGCACAGTAACGATCTGCGGTATGCATTTTCACTACTTGCTGTCGTAAGTGATCCATAATAGCTGGGTTAACTCCAGTTTCAAATGGAATTTTTGCCAAAATACCTTTCAAAGTTCTCACAGAAGGTAACAAAAAATATGCCTGTAAGTACTTGTACAGACGTGGACTTCTTTTGAACACAGATAAAGCAAATGCCTTATCCTGTTCAGTCCATCTACGTGCACTGGGTTCTTTACCAGCATTCTTTAATTGAGAATTGATAAACTCTTTTGATACTTCATTTAACTTTTCATCAATTAGCTGAAATTTATCAGCTTCGTATAGTTTTTTAAGAGTATTTGTCTTTTCTCTTTGGTTCTTTAAAGTAGCGCGAAGTTTACTTAATTTCGCACAAACATTTCTATGCGCAGCGTACATAATATTCTCTTTAGGTGTTAAATCTTTTTTTGAAGTTCCAATCTTGGCTAAAATTCCACTCTCACCTTCGTTTAAAAAAGCAAACCGTTTAAAATTGCAAGATACTTCATTAACATCATTCAAACAATAATTGTGATCTTGATCAAAGTTGCTTATTACTTTATTTTGTGAATGAGAGGAGGTACTTGTTAGAAAACAAGCACATTGCGCAGTTGAAGTTGAAGCATTTAATAAACAAGCACAAGACGTAATTTCTTCCTCGAACAAAGTTACTTCTGAATGAGCAACGATTTCAGATTCTGTTACTATGCTAGCCTCAGAAACTACTTCTTCGTCATTTTGATAAAATTGTATAGGGACCGCATTTACATTTAAACGTTCCCTTCTCGCATTCACAAAATGTTTTTCCTCAAAATGATCCTCACAAATCACCCATTTATTTACATTACCATCTATTTTACATGCATTTTTCCACAGCTGATGGTAGTAGGCGTTCCTTGGAAAGTTGTAAAAGTGTTTGTTTACGTAACTTTTTGAAGTACGTATGTAATACCAATTGTTGCAACCTGGATATTTACAACAATACTTTTTACGCCCAACAACATCCATAATTAATATAAGAAAGTAACTATTGAACAGGCAAAAACCAAAGGCAAGAACCCTTTGCTAAAAAAAGAAACTCGGGAACTGGACGTGGGCGACCTGATGAATTTAAAACTGCAACCCTGAAAATAATAAAATAATTTTAAAAAGGCATAGACATCTATTTCACTCAATACTTATCTTTGCAGTTACAGGAAGCACATCAAAATCTAATCTAAGCAGAATCTGAAAATAAATTAATTTTACACAAGCGTAACATCTATTTTATCATAATACTTATCTTTTTGTGAACGTTTTATAAACGCGGCAAAACGAAACATAACCTGCAATTTACCGACCACATGTCAAAGGAAATTGTACATGCAGTTCCGTGGAAGAACGCGAAAGCACTCGAAAAGGAACGAAGTGGCAGAACTAAATCTGCTGTAATTGGCCAAATTTAAAACTACCGCGGGCTACCCTGCACTGTCCCGCACCTCCCTGATGTGGCATACAAACTTTTGTGTTGCGCGAGCATAGGACAAACCTTCACCCCCATGCTCTCAACAACGATGTCACATCGCACTTTTTGCCATAGCTCCATCCTTCTCATGCCTAATCTGGCGTACAACCAACACGTAGTACCTACCAGAGCGTCAATGTACATAAATAAATTATTACATATACCCATATACAGTATTTAAACTTAAGTTTATACATTATACATGGACGAATCCAACTTGACACTTATTTCTTAAAATAAACCCCCGGTAACTATAGTTAACTTTCCAGATAGAAAAAAATCCCTCAGGTCTTCGTACCACCTCTAGTATCGGCGATTTTTCGGTATTATAAAATTCACGAATTTTTGCTTCAAAATCGGTATGAACATGTTAAATGACAATAGGAACAACTATCCATTAACATAAACACCTGGTAATTTCCTTTTAATTGATCGCTTAGCGGAACAGTTTAATGATTAATCGCCAAATTGGAAAATCTATTTCGAAATTTCCACGGATATTGTTTGCAGTTAGAAAATACTAAAAATATTAAAGTTTCGATTATTATCAAAAATTTGCAAATTTCCATTTAATCTGGAAATTCTTGAATTTGAAAAATTTTAAAAAGTTGAAAATTTTTCAAGTTAATCTCGAAAACTTTCTGAATTTTCAAATCTTTAAAATATTTTGAAATATTGAATTTTTAGATTTTTAAAATTTTCAAATTTTAAAAAACGTAGTTTCAAAAATTTGCAAAAGTTTAAAAACATAATACATTCTTCTATTTTTAAAAAATTCAATTTTTTAAAAATTCAAAATTCTTAATTTCAAAACATTCAAATTTTTAAAATTTTTTATTAAAAATTTTCAACATTTGCAATATTCTAATTTTGTGATAATTTACAAAATTTTCCAAATTGATCTGTTTCAATATTTTCAAAAATTTTGAAATTAATTGAAAAGTTTAAATCAGAGAACACGAAAGGAAGCAACGGGATTACGCGAAGGTCTTCTAGCGTTTATCCGGCAGCTTTTTTATACTGGAATTGCTTGAAAAAATTTCATTTCTTTTTGGGGAGAGAGCTTCAGTGTAGAAAATCTCCCCGTTTTGTGTCAAAAACTGGGTGGGTATTTTATTGTTCACTAACAGTGAGTTGCATGGTACAAATAAGGCCCAATACTGTTAAATACTTCTTAAATATACAAAAGATCTTATGTATTTCGCCAATATATTGCATATGCACTATTCTAATCGTATTGCTAAAGATAATTGGTTAATTAATTAATTAGAAATGCAGTTTTAATTCAGCATACTAATTTGAAAGTGGATGTCCGAGGGAATATGACGTCATAAGCCGCTAAAGTGGCAGCACTGATAAATACTTATAAATATTGAAACATAACCTATTAACAATATAATCCAAAATGTTAATTAACACTAACTTTCGACTGTTTGCAAGTGCTAATATGGAAATAAAAGGAAAACACGGTTAATTTTTTTTTATATATCAAACAGTTATTGCTTCTATCGTTTTTTGTTATTCAAAGAAGAAGAAAAAAAAATTAATATCTGATAACAGCAAACAGAAAATTAAAACTAAAATTTTTTTCATTTTTTTTATTTTATCAAGGCATTTGCTAACAACTTCGTGAGGGCGCAGTTTCTGATAAATTAAGTATAGATAAACTATAATTTTCGTTAATTAAAGGTGGATTTATATATTATACAGCTGCATTCGTTTTTATTAAATTATCATTACTAACAATATAATTTAAGGATTAAACAATAAAACTAAGCGGCATAGCGTGACGCATGCACAATGCGATTTTTAATATTAAATTTTAGTAAGAACATAAAAATTACTGAAAACAAAGTTGTATAAATCCAACAATAGTAAACCCATGAACAATAATTGCTTAATGTTAATAAAAGTTTAATGTACTTAAATGAAAACGATTGCTTTATAAATCAACCTTAATTCATGATATTGCTTTTTGGAACACCCTGTAGAGTAAAACAATAGAAAATTCACTATTACTAGTATGTACTTGTAGGCTTACATTTAGATGGGTCGGTTTTCATTAAACAAATAAAAACATAGGTATATTGTTTAATTCGTTATTTCTTTGAATGGAAAAATTATGTATTAGTACCTAAGGATTTTAGTTTCATTTATATATTTTCGTATTCATAGTTTTAGTTTATCTATTCTATATAAATATAAATTATTTCTCTTCACTTACCTGTAATGTTTACATACTTCCATTTATCGTTGAATAAATGGATTATTATCACTTTTAAATATTTGGTGGGACATATGTTTCATTTTAAAATCCTCTCAGGACAACTAGTCCTATAAGGGAAATGAAATAATTACTGAAAACCACCGTAGCCGCACGATACATGAACAAAATTGATGATACTTTTAAGCAAATAGAGTGCTTAAAAATCACAACATTTTAGATAAGTAATAGATAACACAACATTATCACTTTCTTTATTAAAATGTACCCCATTAACGATCAAGGAACGTGCGGTGCACTGGTGCATTGTCCGGCACTTTCAGTGATCGTTTTCAAGGTTAAATTGACATTTTATAATTTATAACCAACAAACGAACCACCCCATGGTAAAAAATAGAAAATTTCAATACAGGTTTAGTTACCAAACGAGAGATTACTGTTCTGTAAAAGGAAAATGAAGAGGTTATACTTGATATAAAGTTCTTGGATACCCCCGTGCAAAGATAGGAATCTACTATAAAGATAAAGTTGTTTTAGCATGCTGCGCCCTCTCTTCGAAGGTAGGTATGCTATCGTATTCTAAACGAATTAGATGGTTTTAATACAGGGATTCTTCAAACTTTTTACAATTTTTGGTTTTTATTTTAACTCAAAATTAGTGTTTTCGCCGTACCAAATCGTCTTTTCATATCATTGAACTATATACAGAATGCTCAACATAGATCTATTATTATACAGAAGATTGTTTATTTCAAATAAAGCAATTTGACCGTTGATTTTTGTATATAGTCTTTCTTATCAAGAAAAATTGTATGTTAATTTTTTTTCAAGATAACGCATTTATTTAAATGGGCAAAGCAAGCATAGTATGATCAAAAAGTCATTGGATCGTGGTTGCTGTGGAATTTCAAAGTTATCGATAGAATTACTTACTTCTAAATCTCGCTCGATTATGGCGAAGTTGGGAAATCTTTCACGGAATTCATTTAAACATAAATTAGGTGAATAAACTCAGTTACCGTTTTCACCCCGATTTCCATTACGGTAATATGCTCTTATCATAAAAATTTTATGTTCTGTTTGAAACAGTTTTAATTATAATCCGTTGACTTTTGAAAGTAAATGTCAAAACTAATAGAAATAAATAATTTCATAGATGACTTGTCAATTCCACAGCAACCGTTATCCAAAGACTTTTTGATCATACGTTACAAACTATACAGTGAGTTTTTTCTTTTTTGTATACGTACCAGCTATGTATACTTTTATAAAAAAAAACATGTCAATACATTGTTTTACTGCAATTTATAGGCAACCAACTATACACTTAAGTTAAAGCTTCAATTTTTGAAAAGCATAGTCTGCTGTGGAAACAGTAATCAAATTGTTTAATGTCACATTAATAGCAATTACTTTTTTTTAATATAGCATACCATTTGGGTATTGTTGATATTTTATGTTTTTAAAATAATAGTTGGTTTTATTAAAAAAATTTTAAATTCAAATAATTTTGCGTTTTATTCACAAATATACTCGTTGAACATAACCTCACATTATGAGTAATAACCTTTCTCTCTCTATTATTTTATGTACAGTTGGTTGCCTACAGATTGCAGTAAAACAATGCATTGACATGTTTTTTATAAAAGTATACATAGCTGACATGTATCAACAGATCCAAAAAAAACTGATCCTCAGCGGACTATGGAATGAAAAGTCACTCTTTACTAGACTAAGGGAATGTTTATAATGTCAATTTCAGGTTAGGTTTTAATTATTATCTGACATTATAAACATTTCCTTAGTCTAGCAAAGACGTGGCTTTTCATTCCACAGCCCGCTGAGGATCAGTTTTTTTTTTAATCTCTTGATATACAAAAAAGAAAAACTCACTGTATGCAAAATGAAAAACCTTTGAAAGAACACTATTTATTTAAAGTTGAAAACACTTTTAATGGTGAATACTAAATTTATTTATTTATTTATTAATTTTTAAACGATACATACCTACCTTTTATTAAATAATCATTATTAGGATACTTTCAATTAAAAAAATTATTTTATTCTTAAAATTTGCAAAAAGAAGCATTTAGGAATACATACACTTTACACGGCTTTTTAATTCTGCAACTGCGTATAGGGGCGCCAAGTGTAAAAATGTAAAAATTGCATTTCACGGTATTTAAAGCAAATTGTCCCAATATTTATTATACACTGTGTCCATAAAGTAACCCTCCCCCCACCAACTAACTTTTGAACGACTTGATATTTTTCTAAAAAATTTGGTGTGCTGTAATGGGAAATTAAATACTATTTTTCAGACCATATTAAAATTTTGTATCATCCAAAATGGCGACGGGGCGCCATTTTGAAATTTTTTTTTAAATAGAAAAGGGGGGTCGAGTGACACCTCAGTTGAAAGGTGTTTTAATTCTACGTCTGATCCTAGAGTTTCAAAAAAAAATATTTAGCCATAACAAAATGGCGGATTATAAACCAATGGACTCACTCAGTTCAAAATTGTTTTGATTTTTTTATCCAGGGTCGAGTGACACCTCATTTGAAAGGTCTTTTAGTTCTGCGTTTGATCCTAGAATTTCAAAGAAAAATATTGAGCCATAACAAAATGGTGGATTGTAAACCAATGGACTCACTCAGTTCAAAATTGTTTTGATTTTCTTATCCAGTAGTCCACTTATTCATTTGCAGGACTAAATTTTCCCAGAAATATCTCAGGTGGCTTGAAATAATATTGAAAACGTTATGTTCCAACAAGACGGTGCGCCGCCTCATTATTATAGGCCTGTTTCTGACTTTCTCAACGGCCATTTTTTTGGCAGATGGATTGTTAGGCGAGGGCCTGTATAATAGCCGGCTCGCTCCCCAGATTTAACATCTTAGATTTTTTTCTATGGGAATATCTGAAATCGAAAGTGTACAGAACCCGTCCAGAAACAATTGAAGAACTGGAGCAACGCATTACAGAATTTGGCAGAATTATCTCACTCCAGAAACTTATGAAAATGTAAGGCAGGAATTTCATAACCGACTTTTTATGTGCCAAGAAGTGAATGGTAAACATTTCGAACACTTAATTTAATTAATTTAAGCTTTAATTCTTAGTTTTGTTAAATAGACTTCTTTATCTTCAAACATTGTCATTTTGTTATGGCTGAATATTTTTCCTTGAAACTTTAGGATCAGACGCAGAACTAAAATACCTTTCCAATGAGGTGTCACTCGACCCCCCTTTCTATTTAAAAAAGAATTTAAAATGGCGCCCAGTCGCCATTTTGGATGATACAAAATTTTAATATGGTCTGAAAAATAGTATTAAATTTCCCATTACAGCACACCACATTTTGTAGAAAAATATTAAGTCGTTCAAAAGTTAGTTGGGGGGGGGGGGGGGGGGTTACTTTATGGACACATTGTATATAAACACATTAAGCTAAATGCTTTTTATTTATAAATTCTAACTTTCCGTCGTTGAAGACCATATTTATTGATTAAAGGTATATAAAATACTTAATTACTTCAACAATATATTTTTATTTTAACCTAATACGTATTTCGGCATGTTTACATGCCCTTGTCAAAGGTTATATTAGAAAGTAAACAGTTAGTGTTGTTATAGGTCTGTAGATGACTTGATTTCTTATTCCAAAATGTCCAATAGAGGAGAATTTAAGAGATCAATTTGCTCATGCATAACGATAAGGTTCTTAAATGTTTGTGAATTTCAAAAGCTTCTAGTATATCTTATTAACGTTTATCATCACAAAAGTGTAAACATTTTATAGTGTCATTAGATGTCATTGAATGATTATGTTCTAGTAAGTGGTTAGCGTAATTGGATTTATGTAGGGGTTTGTATTTGTAACAACATACGTGTTCTTTATACCTAATATAAAAATTTTTAATTGTCTGGCCTATATAAACCGAATTACAATGCGAACAATTTAATTTGTAAATGCCTGATTTTAGCAAATCATCTGTTTTTGGTTTTGCATTAAACAAAGTGTTCAGGATGTTTCTAGTTGTTTTAAAACTTACTTTATATTTATTTGTTTGATTTATAATTTTAGCAATTTTTTTCTGATTTGTTACCAAAATATGGGATCGAGGCATATTTAATTGTATATCGGATGAAGTTGGCGTATTCGGATAAATTTTTTTAATGGCTAATTTATAATCTTTTTCTATAATCAAAGTATCAATAAGTTTAGTATTATCACCATTACTATATGCAATTTGTTTAATAATTGAAATTTCTCTATTATAATTAATTTCATCTAACGGGACCGTCAAAGCCTTATGTATCAGCGACCTGTATGCTGCTAATTTATGTGTTTTATGGTGACAAGAATCGTGTGGTATTGTAATGTCTGTTTGTGTAGGTTTTCTATAAACTGAGTACTCAAATTTATTAGTTGAATTAATTTTTATGTTTAAATCTAAAAAGTTAATGGACTTATTTTGTTCAGTTTCTAGTGTAAATTTTATGTTTGGGTGCAAGCTGTTAATAAAAATTAAAAATTCATTAATTAAATCAAATGAACTATTAAAACATGCTAAAATGTCATCAACATAACGAAACCAAAATATAACTTTCTCAGATCGATTTGATTCGAATATTTGATCTTCTAGATTTTCCATAAATATGTTAGCTAAAAGAGGTGAAATTGGACTTCCCATGGGTAAACCATCTTTTTGGAAATAAATTTTATTATTAAAAGTAAAATAATTTTGATTGGTGCAAAGTTCAAATAATTGAATCAACTCAGTCCGTTTTATTAACTCAACATTTTTGTTAATAAGAATATCATTTAACAAAGGAATACACTCTTGAGGAGGTATTTGGGAAAACATATTAGTAACATCAAAACTAACTAGCTTGCTTTGTGGTGGTAAATGTAAGTTAGACAACTTTTTGAATAATTCGGAAGAATTTTTAACAGAATATTTTGGTTTATAATCAAAACTGGTAACTATATTATTTAGTATTTTTGCTAGCATGTAGTTGGGTGCATGTATGTATGATACTACTGGTCTAATGGGCATGTTGCCCGCTCATTAGAGGGTGCACCCAACCACATACTAGTTTTACCAAAACCTAATGAAATATTTTAGTATTTTTCAGGAATAAAGGGCTTCGTTACACTTGTCTCACGGCTATTGAGATTTTCTGGGAATTATTAAATAGTCAGTGTTTCCGATTTTAATTAAACGGAGATTGTTTTTTCATGATAGGGTGCACTTGTCGTATGGCTTTAAGTATACTTTTTGAAAATTTGAAATAGAGCTTTTATTTTCTCAGATTTTGATCAAAAAATCAGGTTTTCTTTCATGATAGAGCTTAGGTACACTTGCCTTATGACCGTAAGTATATTTAAAAAAAATTAAAACAGTTTTTGTTTTCCCAGATTGTGATTTAAATAATCTTGATTTCTGTTTGATAATGAGGTGCACTTGTCTTACAGCTGTGGGTATATTTTTGGAAAATTTACTATTCTATTAATTTTTCAAGATTTTGATCATGAAAGGTGCACTTATGTTTTATGGCTGTAAGTATATGTTTGGAAAAATTTAAAATGGAGTTATTATTTTCCCAAATTTTGTTTAAGAAAGACAACATATTTACAATGTTTTTCTTTTTCTTCTTCTTGTTAAAGGCCAATGGCCTGTTTAATACCCGCAACTAGTGCGGGTTCTGAAAATCTGAAAATATTAAAACTATTTAAAAATTTTCAATTATATACCTGCATCCATAAGACAATTGCACCTAGGCACGTTTTTAGAAATATATATTTTTACAGAAAATACTATATCTTATGGCATATGCAAATAAATAATTAACCTAATTATATCAATATACTTATATAATGTTTTATATTTAATAATAGTAGGTATCAAATAGCCTCTACTTAAAGAAATATTTATTGGGTGTTCTTTAGTACTGTTACTTCAATAGGGTAATTTTAATTGTCAGATTAGAACAAACGTGCATTTCCCAAACCTTCCCAAAACGAACTCAAAAAACCTGGTCTTTAACAATGCTATAAAATCACTTTCATCCGAATGTTCCAGCTCCTACTATGTGACGCTTCTTGAAATAGTTTGAATTTTTGAAATTTGATGTCTGCTATAAGTTAACGGGTTAGCGGAAGAACTTGAATTTTAGATCTTTTAAAATACTTTAACATGCGCTAGTTTTTTTGGTTTAAAATATGTACATTTAAAAATGGCTTGCTCAAAAATGTTTTAAGTCGTGAGCTCCTGGGCTCATAGGTATTTTTACAACGTTTGACATCTTCTCAAAACCACTTTCGACACTAATTGCCAATGTATTAAAATTGTCGTGATGTCGTCGTTCTAATTTATTAACCAAAAAATAGTTCTTTAAAAAGTGTATTTAAAACGTTTGAGCGTCTAGATTTCTCTAAAAATTATAATTCATTAATTATAACAATTTAAAAAATTGTGGAAACACCACTAAATCATACCAACAAACATCAAATAAGTACGTAAATAACAACAAATAATTATAAACAGAAGGTTCAGCACCAAACAGTATTAAAAGTAACACAATTGATGTAGAGTATTGAGTTTGCAATGAAAAGAGGATGGTTTAATACTAAAAAGCGACAAGTATTGCAAATAAAATTCGTCCAGTACAAAATTTAGAGAGAGGAAGAATATTAGCCTTTTTTCTCGAATATTTGTGCGTATTTGATAATATCAAAGAATCACAAGGATAAAATTAAAAAAGAAAGATGTATAATTAAATTTTGAAAACAACATAAACAAAATATGAAACTAGTCCATAATATGGTCTTAAACACATTAAGCCAAATAGAAAAGAACGACAGCAAATATCTGAAATAACAATATAATTGCTCTCCTTCTTACTTGATTGTATAATAAGGCGAGAAAACTACAAACAATAATGTTCAAATTTTAACCAAACAACTCGTTCCCTTTTCTATTTAACATGATATTTAACTATGACATAAGTATTTAGTAATAATGTTGTACTTCTCCTATAATTTTTGCGAATTACTACAGGGTGAGTCAACAACGCAACGTTGTGGATATCTTCTTTACTAATTAAAATATAAAAAAGGTTTCGAATAAATGTTTTAGAGGACCAAAGAGACCACAATTTAAATTTATTTTTAATTATACAGGAGGTTGCATATAAGAGTGGCATACCAAACTTATGATATGTTTGCATATTTTTATTCGCATTTTAATTAAATTTCTGGGTATGTTTTGATTTAAAAACTTTTGTTACGGTTGTCAAGTTATTTCACTTTTTCTAAAAATTTGACATTTACAGACCTGCACGAGCCGTATTTCCCAAGATTAAATAAATTATTCTTTAAACTTTAATTAAAATCATGTGTTTTTCTTAGATATTTTAAAGTTGAATTTTGTTATATAGGGTGTTTGTTGCAGCAGTGCAAAAATTTCTAACTCTTATGAGTGATAACTCGATTTTTTTTAATGGAACGCTCTGTATATTTTTAGATACTTTGCGTTCTATAAATTTTTTTAAACAATAAATATACCTAAATTTAACCGTTTTCGAGGAAATGAGATTCTTATGAAAAATTCAAGTCATTTCTAAATTTAGACTTCGTAGGAGGCATTGACACATGTTTGTTTTTAGTTTTTGCAAGAAACAACTGCGCACATTGTTTTATTTCACGTAAGAAATTTTTTAATTTAAATTTTGAAATTGTAGAGTGCCTAATTCCATTTCCTATTCCATATTTTAAATTTTCAACTACAGGCTCTGGTTAAATTGACCTTTGTTTAAAACTTAATAAAAATAAATTTCTAATACGTTTAATAAGTTGTCATACTGAATTTTTTCTAAGCATAAATACGTGTCAATGCCTTCTGCGCCTATGAATCCTGGATTTTTTTTAAATTACCTGATCATAGTAGGCATAGGAGTCCCGAGTTGGCGCGGTTAGAATGCCCGTTTAAGTACAATCAGCAGAGTTAAGCATAGCTCTGCCTGGTCAGTACTTGGATGGGTGTCCGAAAGCCGAGTCAACACGGCGATTGGTGCTCTCGGAATGGCACCGTAATAGGTGGTCCCGGATGTCGCATTAACAACGCGGCAGTCGTTAGTGGGGTTGGAATCCCCCACGAAGTATAGATGGATGAGCAAATGGACGAGTAAATGTAATGCCCATGGTTTGGCGTAAGCTGAGGCGGCGTAGTGGTTAAAAGCCTAAAGGGCCCCACTACCCTCCGGAACATAGCAATAAGCCAAACCTGCAGTGAATGGGACCAAGCCATGGGCTTCATTGGCCCGCAGTGCTAATGTATGTATATATAGTAGGCATTGATACCTGTGTTTTTCTTGAAAGAAGTCATATACTTTGCATAATCACAAATGTGACATGTCACAATGAAGTTTACAAATAATAAATGTTAAGAATTGGTTTCAAATAATTTTTAAACTAATGCCAACCAAATCAAATCTTGGTTCAAGATTTAATGTATGGATTGGGAAATTAGGCAATCTATCATTTCAAAACTTATCAAAAACAATTGTTTTACATGAAATAGATTAATGTTCGCAGTTGTTTCGTGAAAAAACAAAAAACAACTATTTATTTAAAACATTTTTCTGTATTTTAAACAGTAAAAAAGATATCAACCACCGCGGCGTTGTTCACTCAGCCTGTATATACTATGCTGTACGCAACCTACGTCTTACAGAGAAAATACAGACATTTTCTATGCTTAATATTTAAAAGATAGCCAAACAAATAAAACATTGAATAATTATTTCAAAGAGTTTTTGCTGCTTTGTTAGTATGTAGGTATAAATTCCGCATTTCTCAAACTCTCCATTTTTATTTCCGTAATAATAAAACGTTAAGTAATTCAGGGGCGTAAGACGGAATTTGTAAGTGAAATAAAAGTGTCTAGCGAGAAAAAATGCTGTACGTGACGTAATAATTTCACTAGGAAGACGAGGGAGTAATTTAATTTATTCGAGAGGTTCTGGATTAAAGTATCAGCCTGAAAGAAATTGTACCGTTCGAAAATTACATTTTATAGGTAACAATTAGATAATCGTCTCAACTTTTCAGTACTCTATAAAACGAAAGAGTATTTTCGGTACCCACTTTACATTAATATTTTTAGCTGTTTCACTGGTCTGAGTTTATGACATTTAGAATAGTTAACTTATTTTCAAATAAATAAAATTATTTATTTATAACATATTTTTAAATAAACTGCGACAAGTAACAAAGAATTGTTTTTAAATTTTGTATTATGTTCTTAAAAATATTTACAACTGCGATCTTTGAAAGTTTCGATTATAAATATTTTTCTCAAACAGGGTAAATTTTTCGTGAGCTTTGTTGGTACATCCATACGTATCGTGATGAGGAAGTAAAATGTTTTTACAACGCAAGTAAAAGGTCAATTTCAGAAGAACGTGAGAAAACTCTAGATTACGGAAATCATTAATTAAGTTTAGTTACCCCCTTAGTCTTTCTAAGCATTTCACCCTCTTAAAGCTGTCTTAAAAGCGAAAGAATGTTCAATTAGACGCTTTTTAATTTGTCTTTCACTCTTGTCATTCAAGTCTCCTTTTAATTAAAACTTTGTTTCTGGATAACTAATTTTAACGAGACTTGTGAAACCGTTCGATTACTTTATACTAAAGACTTATAAGTATTATAGCTGTTTACATGACTGCATCCTTACTGCAAATTCAGAAATTATATTTTGAGTAGTCGTTGCAAAGAAAGGTACATTGAACGTAGGTTCCAAAAAATAATATATAAGTGATGACATATCCATCGCAAAATCATGTTTTTAGCAAAATGCAAAAAGTTGTACATATCTTAAACTATTTTTTTGTGTACAAATGGTGAGTGTTGTTGCTACATACAATATTAATTAATAGAAGTTTCAATTCTGTTTCTATAGTGTAGAATGTGTTGCATAACCACTTAGCAAACTTCGACTTGGAACGAACCTTCTTCAGTTCAATAAAAATACATTTGTTTGTTAGATCTAGAATAATACGTTTAGTTTAAAAGATTTTCAATACAAAGGAAGGCGAAACTACAAAAAAAAACACAGATAAACTCAAAATTAACGTGGGAAAATTAAATGAAAATTTTAGTTGTAATACCTGCAGGGTATTCATTCACCTAATGTATATCAGTATAATTAAAGAGGTAAAACTTCATTGAATAGAAAGGGAAAGCTCTGTACAATATTTTAATCTATTATTTTTAAATTCTATAAACTAAATATACAAAGTGTTTGCTAAGTATGTACAGAAACTTCAGCAAGTGATTCCTTTGGGTTAACTTAACAAAAAAAGTTTATATGAACATATACGTCCGAAAAGTTTCCTTACGGAGTTACAGCCTCCCGAAGAAAGACCAGTCTAAACGTTCTTTGTCAATAACTTTGGCAGTAATTGCCTTTAAATTTCTTAATTTTATTTGTAAGCACTACTGATTTAGCTTAGTATTTCTGCAGATTTTTGTTTGAATAAGTGCAGCAGAGGTGTCTGATATGGAGATAATATACATAATATTTCTTTCTAAATATTTTGGATCTACACAATTTCTAAAGTTTTGTCTAGAAAATCTTATTCGCCATACAAAAATACATATAAAAGGTACCTACTTTTGTTTCAAGTCGCTATATCTAAAATTTTCAAGATAATTTAACGTTTTTGTAAAATCGAGTTATGAACGTTATGAAGTGTTTTCTCAAGTTGTTCAAATAGTTTCCACAAACTTTGAGAGTGTGTCCTACTCATGAAAACTATAAAAACTTTCTATAAACATTTGTCCAGAAACGCTTCGTTATCAAACGTATACTGTCTCGGCAAGTGGGAAATTTCATCAATTTTATTGTCTCTTTAGGAGGCCGTAACTCTGTAAGAAAGCCGTGCCCATGTTTACAAGAACTTATCTTATTGTTTCGATGTGTAGAACTTATTCTCAAAGTTTGTACCAACTATGTTTGTATCTTAGGGAAACACTCGGAGTTTCATGGCAACTTGATTTTCTGTAAAACTTTAGTTATCTCGAAAACTGTTAAATTTTGCGACTATCAACAAGTGTACTTTTTTTGTGTATTTCTGAATGGAGAATAAGATTTGCTACACAAAACTTCAAAAATGGTAAAGAACTAAAATATTTAGAAGCAACTGCACTTTTAAGAAATACACAAAAAGTTTATTTGAAATGTTTTTTCCAAAACATAAATTTTAATGCCCCTAAAATTTAAATTATGCACTAACACATACGGTATGGCGGAACCACGTAATACTGCAAAATAAAATTTACTTTTTACGAGTCTGCACAGTAAGAAACATGTATTTACGAAAAATCAACTTCTTAAGTTTAATTGCGAAAATTTGCTAATTTCTTCTTAAAAGGTTTCTTATCTCTGTAGTTGCCGAACGGTTTGAAAATCTCATCTGTCGTGGAAAGTATTCACAACACTTCTGGTACCATAGTAGTGTAGTATTATATTTTGACTAAATTAAATAAATAAATATAATTATGTACAAACTTTTACATCTGATTTATTTCATTGTCTTTCTTAAGCGAATATAAATTAATGTGTTGAAAAATCTTCACACTGTTATAATAAAAATTAAAATACGGTGGAAACTGTAAAGATTATAAAAGATTAAAATTCAAGTAAAAATCAAACATTATTTATGCACTATATTGGCCACACTTTTTAGCATCAAGGTTGAATTTTACTTAGTAAACAATTAATGTAAAAATATGTAGAATTAAAAAAATGCTTCCAGGTTTAAGGTTATACCTTAGTGGAAGATCATTGTTCTTAAAAATAACATACAGTGAGTTTTTCTTTTTTGAATACATACCAGCTATGTATATTTTTATTAAAAAAAAACATGTCAATGCATTGTTTTACTGTAATCTATAGGCAACCAACTGTACACAAAATAATAGAGAGAGGAAGAGGTTATTCCTCATAGTGTGAGGTTATGTTCAATGAGTATCATGAGTAGGTATGTTTTTGAATAAAACGCAAAATTATTTGAATATGAAAAATTTCTTAATGAAACTATTATTTTAAAAACATAAATTATCAACAACACACAAATGTTATGCTAAACTCAAAAAATCAATACTAATTGCTTTAATGTGACATTAAACAATTTGATAGCTGTTTCCACAGCAGATTTTTCTTTTCAAAATTGAAGCATTGAAGTTTAGTGTATAGTTGGTTGCCTCTAGATTGCAGTAAAACAATGCATTGACATGTTTTTTTATAAAAGTGTACATAGCTGCTATGTATACAAAAAAGAAAAACTCACTGTATATAAAATTAGTAGAGATGTTACAAAATACCTTAACATGTTTTTTTCTACCTTCGTATTAGGTTTTTACTCCAGCTTTACACCTTTTGAGGTGGAATTTTATACCTTTCAGTTTACAGTTTACAGTTTACAGTGTGTAGATGTACCTACTGTATACAGTTCTGTGCTGTGCTGTGACGATAGAATATTTCTCCTTAAAAGGTATTTTTTATTCCACAAAGGTAGAAAGTGCTAAGTATCGGTTAAGGTATTTTATTATCGTTGAAGACGTTTATTTTTCTACGTTTATTCGGATATTTGAAGTAGAATAAAACACCTTAAGTTGTAAGGTTCAAATAAATCTCTTGGGGTATTTCTTTCATCTTTTAATTCCGGATTATACCTTTAAAGGTAGATAGAAATACCTAGGTTTAAACGTGTATGCACTATTAGACATACATTTTTTTTCAAAGTCCACCTGTGATTGGATTTCTTTTTGATGGCTTATTTTTCTCTGCTTTGGTATGGTTTAAAAAAGAAATTAATGTAAAACTTTATATTTTTAAACATTTTTATATGTTTTTATGTTCTGTTTCTGTTCCCAGTTAATGCGTATTGTACCTATATATATTTTTTATATTGTATGTTTATTCACTTAATAAAAAATTTATGTCGATATTAGGTTCTTATTTCTAAAAAAAAACACCCTGTATATTTATAACAAATATATTAGCTTGTGAGACAAATGTATTTACTTCCTGTAGCAAAATAATATTTGCTACAACAAAATAAATAGTTACATAAACGAAACAAATTTGTTCAAAAAGGCTTATTATAAACAATATGTTTTAGTTGTTCCAACAAATAAAATTGGTGCTGAAGCATAAACAAATTAGTTGCACTTGCTAATATTTTTGTAATCAAAGCAAATATAAAACCAGCAAAAATTATTAGCTTTGACAGCAAATATTTTAACTGGGGCTATTTTCGCTAAAATTTTGTGCTGTGGTAGCTAATTTTTGGTTACCTCGACAAATATTTTTTTCAGTGCTCAATGTTTGGATTATAGGTAAGTACCTTTTTTCAACCTTAAAAAGTAACAGCGTATTTCTGGCAATGTACCGTTTAATAACATTAATTTTTCTTTAAATGAATACATTTTGAAAAATTATTATGTTAGGTAAGAACCGTAAAGACTAATATGACACAAACATCTGACAAAGTATTTTGTTTTAGGAAATTGTGGCAAGTGAAATTTCTTGAATTTGTGCTGAATGAAATATTTAAGAAAAGCCGTTGACTATTTCTTTATCCTTATGTGAATGAATAATTTTTATTGGTTTAAACTAGAGTTGCACCGAGTATTCGCTGGGCCGAATAATTGGCCGAATATTCGGTCATGTTTGGAGCTTGTCAAATATTCGGACTAGCCGGATACTTTTTCGAGTCCTTTTTTCAACCTTAAAAAGTAACAGCGTATTTCTGGCAATGTACCGTTTAATAACATTAATTTTTCTTTTAATGAATACATTTTGAAAAATTATTATGTTAGGTAAGAACCGTAAAGACTAATATGACACAAACATCTGACAAAGTATTTTGTTTTAGGAAATTGTGGCAAGTGAAATTTCTTGAATTTGTGCTGAATGAAATATTTAAGAAAAGCCGTTGACTATTTCTTTATCCTTATGTGAATGAATAATTTTTATTGGTTTAAACTAGAGTTGCACCGAGTATTCGCTGGGCCGAATAATTGGCCGAATATTCGGTCATGTTTGGAGCTTGTCAAATATTCGGACTAGCCGGATACTTTTTCGAGTCCTTTTTTCAACCTTAAAAAGTAACAGCGTATTTCTGGCAATGTACCGTTTAATAACATTAATTTTTCTTTAAATGAATACATTTTGAAAAATTATTATGTTAGGTAAGAATCGTAAAGACTAATATGACACAAACATCTGACAAAGTATTTTGTTTTAGGAAATTGTGGCAAGTGAAATTTTCTTGAATTTGTGCTGAACGAAATATTAAGAAAAGCCGTTGACTATTTCTTTATCCTTATGTGAATGAATAATTTTTATTGGTTAAAACTAGAGTTGCATCGAGTATTCCCTGGGCCGAATAATTGGCCGAATATTCGGTCATGTTAGAGCTTGTCAAATATTCGGACTAGCCGGATACGTTTTCGAGTCCGCCGCATACTTATTCGGCATTTTGAGCACTAATTGAAAACAATACCAAATTAAAAATTTTTCATCAAATTTGATGATATAACTAAGATTAAAGTACTTTGAAAAGAAGGTATAACTGCGGTAGCCAAAAAAGGACGTTATCCGCTAATGTGACAACTAACCCACGCATTAATTAGGTACCAATAAGTTTTCGGATCTTGGCCGAATAATTGACTTGATTGGCTAATATGTCGTACTTAGCCGAATAGTTGATCTAATATTTGATATTTTGATACTAGACTACCCGAAAACTCAGTATTTGGCCAGTGACCAAAATCAGTAGTTCAAACAAAGGTACATAATCAGCATAGAAACAAAAATTTGGTTTCAAAAGCTATTGCGCAGATATTTAAATAATTTTATAAACATAAATGCATTTTCCTTATGAAGCGTCATCAAATTCATCACCCAGTATGTCAAAGATCTTAATATTCTTTATTTTTCTATATATAAATCTGTACGTAATCTATTTTTCGCAAACAAAACATATCAGCTGAAACTATTTTTTTTTATTTTGTAAAATACTATTATCGTGTTTGTTTTTATTTTGAGGCTTGAACAAGAAAAGCTACATTACCTCAATTAAATCTATTGTGGACGCCTATGGTTATCTTAAGATTTTTAACATAATTTGAAGCGTGACATGAATGCGAACGCATGACCTAATAAATCAAAAACAATTTTTCAATTCTAGTCTTACTTGTAATAAGACAAATCTGTGAACGTTTCGTGAGATTAAAGACCCGCTAATGAATAATTAATCGAATGATAGATGAGGCTTCGACCACATATGGCTTAACTAGTATTTGAAACCCAATAAGAATATTTTGAACATAACATTAACAATCACCTTAATTATATTGGGACGCAACCGCTGAGCGGTGTTAATTCACGTCTCTCTCAAACTTTAGTTCCACCCGATGTGTCTATCTCCATCTGCGTTTCAAATTGTTAAATTGGCAACACAAGATGTAATGAAGACCTGTGGACCACACACGTCGTTGCAGTGATTGGTTCTCACGCCCTGCCCCTTCCGGGGGTGGGGTAGCTGATGGTGGGAGTAAAGGGCCAAGTGGGGCCGAGAAAAAGTGGGGATAGCGACATGTTGCGTAATCTTAGGAGTGGGAAATAGGCGTGTTGTGTTTGGTGTTGGTGGTGGGGTGCGAAGGTGTCAATTTGTGTGCTGTGGAACAGTGATTTATTAAAGTGGTAAGGCTGTGCATGATGTATTGGATTACCACAGATTCAGTTTGGGAATATGTGAATTGGTTTGTAGCGATTTGTTACAGATGATAGCATATGTAATGTATATCCAAGGGTGTGAGAGAAATACGATGTTATTATGCTGACGTATTTATATGTTTATGCTTAACTGAAATTGTGTTACCTAAAATATAAACCGGAAAATATGCTTGCTTGTTTAGACGAAAACCATATGAACGAACATATCTGCTTTGTAATAAATTCCTAGGATCAAAAATATGTTTTATAAAGTAGCCGTTATTTTTCACTTATGTTTTTAATTAAAATTTGAACCGCTGTAGTATTGTTTAAGCGACTAGGAAATTTACAACAAATAAAGCTGCCAAAAATCCATTTAGTTAAGTATATAATATGGAAACTAATATCCGACGGATAAGTTTTTGTTACCAAAAGAGTTACGGTAGGCACAGGAACATAATAAAAATAATGTAGCTGGAAATGTCAAACCAAATTAAATTAAAAATTGCTGCATTTTGGAGCTATAGGTACACAGCGTGTTGCCAGTAAAATTTCCGGACAGTAACGGAAATAAAGTTCGTATCTGTGACGTGCCCAGACATTTGTAGAAGTAGCATTCGGTTGTGCAATGTTGCAACATTGACAGGGAAAGCGCAGTAAGGGGGGCTTTCCGGAATTATACAATCTTCTAAAATGCTTTACGTCTAAAAAAGAAAATAGAATCAAGAATTTTGCAATGGCATACTGTAAATTCAAACAAACTACTGAGACTTGTTTTTATCCGTGTGTAAATTTGTGAGTATTAAGCATTTCCAAGTACACATCTCTAGCTTCGCCAATGCTTCCAGTTTGAATAATAAGATTAAAGAAACTATATATTAACACAGAAAGTGGCGGTGAAATCAAAGCACCTCATAATAAAAGCACGTGTGGCAGTTTGACTGGTTATTTTGACATTTACAATGCAAAACATCTCGCGTACAGGGAAACATAGGTACGCTTTATGGAAGAAATTACAAAAGGTGGAGGGGATTTTAATACCTTCAAAATCGGATAAAATTAAATCATAATGATAGTTAAAAACAAATTTTAAACCGGAAAAAGTACAACAAAAATAAATTTTAATACTTGGATCTTCCTTCATCAACCACTCCAAGAAGTTTGAATAAAGAAATACTACACAAAACGCTGCAAGAGAACAATTCCACATATTAACCTCATCATCATACATCACAAACTTAAAAATCAAAGTATTTTATAATAATAAATACTTAGTTCATATATTTTAACTGTGATCAAAGTTATAAACTGTAGGAATTGTGTAAATTTAAAACATCGAATATAGGACGTGATTTATTTACTGCTCAAATTTCAAGTGCATTTCCTACAGTGTTTCTGACCCTCGCGAGGCTTCGGTGGGTCAGTAGGGAAGTAATCACAATTAGTAAACGGCCCTATACATTATTGAACTAATCTGGCTTTAATATTTACTTTCAAAATATTTAGTGCTTGCATTGAATGTAATAGTGTACGCAATACTATATAATACAATAATATATTGAAAAAAGTAGATATTAAGTACATTTGATTTTGGTTGTTGGTGAATTTGTGGTCTGTTATGTTATAATTTCTATTTTGTTAGTACTTAGTACACAGAACAACTTAAAAAATAAGCGATGAACTTTGCCTGAACTTTGATATAGCTTAAAAATTGTCATTTAAAACACGTTTAAAAGTATTTTTGTATCAACCCTTTACGTGTTTTAAAGTTAGTTACTCGAGATCACACTATTCCTCTCCACAGGGGGAGCAAACCAAGGAGGGAACAGCAGGCACATCGGAAACATAGCCGCGAGCATGGTCAGCTGTCTACCGTCTAACCGATTTTTGTGTAAAAAAATCGACTTTTAATTTCTTGGAAAAAAATTAATCGAGATTAAAAACAGGAACCAAAGAGGAAATTTTTCAGCCAAAAATTATTAGGAAGGAGAGGGGCAATTGAACCTCTTAGACTGCATCATCTTACAAATGACGTTTTGAATTTGATTCTACTATCATATCCTCAACAATTTAGCTTAAACATAAATGTTTTCTCATTCTTCTTTTATTAATTAAAAGGGCATGGCATTTTTGATTTAAAAAAATTCGTTGAAAGCGTCATAGAGATGCTAGCGGGTTCGAACACCAACTGAATTATAGCTCATAAATGAAATCATGTGGGCAGTTTTTAATCAATATGTTTATTTTAAAAATGTACACATTTTTAAAACTATTTTTCAGTTTGCAGGTTTAATCTTTTCGAAAATTCTCGTGTCTTTATAAGAATTATTACGATGCCAAATTAGATCTCGATCTGCTACTAATTTTTTGAGTAAAAAGACGTTGAAGTCAAAATTTTCATAGCAGCTGCAATTTTAAAGCTAAGTGGAAAGTTCGGACAAAAGCGCGTTCGATTCGCCCTAAGGTTTATAGATCAGCTACCGTTTTCAGGTTTAGAAAACTCGCTTTCTCAAAGAAGCTCTGCCAAACAACATGTCGAGCTTTTGGTTTCGAATTTTTTAATGCTTATTTTGTCGATACATTTGTAATATACTGCGAATTACCGCCACATTCCGAAGCTCATTGATATTGAACCATTTGTTCGAGAGATATGAGGTGCACATACAGGCATACACACATTCATCTTCATCTACATACAGACATTTTTTAAAACATACTATCTTGAGTTTTTTGAGGCCCAAAACTTGTATTAAATTGAATTCCATACCCTCCTATAAGTATATACGGAATGTATACCTATAAGAAAGATAGGAAACTAAAATAGTTATTGAAAACAACCTACACTAATTATTTTAATTTTTCTAGTAATTTTTACTGTTAGGTACTTCATTTTCCAGAAATATAGCATTCTAAAACACAAAAACTTGCTGTTGATATTTTGTTCTCTGTACTTACCAAGACATGTTAAACTAAAACTGTTTATCAGTAAAATGATAAACAATAAATCGTAGACGACGCTACGCACTAGTAGAACTAAAACATTTCAAAGAGGCATTTTGTAGTTTTCGAAAACATCTCAATATTTTCATTAGCAGTTGAATCATCAGTAATTATAGGTTAGATATGAAAAGGTATAAAATTGTTTGTTAAATAAGTTAGTACATCATGGAAGTTTTTTCTAATTCAGACATGCCCTACAAGGGCGTCAACTACTGTAAATATTAGCCCCCTTTCGAATATTCAAATTAAATAGCCACAAAGACCAGGGTGGAGTTCACCGGGAATTGAATTAAGTATAATTATGTTTGGTGAACTATAGGGCCAAAGCCGGCAACCTTTCATAGAAGTTAAATTTTATAAATATTTGTAATACCTAAAATATATTTTTTATTGTAACTAACTAACTAACTAATGGGATAACGTTTGGGTACAGTTTCCTAAGGTCAAAGTAGACCTAGCATGCCTTATAGTAAAAAGTTAATTTTATCAAGTAGGTATGCATCATTTTAAGTAAACAAAAGACATCGATATTTATACTAAAACTGTTGTTTTGTGGTATATTGGTAGTTTATTAGATTTTTTTTTCTTTTGTTTACTTAAAATGACGCATACCTACTTGATAAAATGCATGGAGTGATTGTATTTTCTGATGTGCACTTAAACTTTTAAATAGTAATTCTCTAAAACGGTTCATTTTATCGAGTTTTAACAAGTATACTTTTTTTCGTAAAATTAAATTCTATATCCGATTTCTTAGTTAAAATTTCTATAAAGTTAACAGCAAAAAAGTTGTATACCAAAACATCAAGCAGAAGTGGAGTAACTAGCGCCCTCTACAAACAGGAAAAAAATAAGCAACACCATCGTGTTTGTAAGTCCGTAAGACATAACCATTTTGAGTTTTATTTAAAAATTGAAATACATTTTTTTCTTTAAGGCTCTATAACTTTTTAAGGAAGCACTTTTTACTAAAGCATGTTAAATTTAATCGGTTTACTTTGACCCCAGGAAGCTATACTTAAACGTTGTTTTATTAGTTACGGGATACCCTGTATATCCGTAAGTGAAATAAAAGTAGTTAGGTACAATTTAGAAATAGTCGTCTGAAACTGCTTTTTCATTTCAGAAGAAATTAATCTTCTTTGCAATCTAATATAAGGTCTGTGTATACGCTGCAGTTGTGGGTATATTTTGTAAATAATATAATTTCATAATGTTTACAATGGTACGTGTATTGGTTTGAAAGTTTAATTACTTAAGTGAAATTAGATTCTTTAGATTTTTATGATTACTAAACAAATTCCCCAAAACAATAAATAGTGCAACACCTATAATTATCTATGGTTATCAGAACCATTAAACTCCAGATTTCTCTCAATTTAAAAAGCGTAACAATAAATTTGCCAAGGATTCCTAGAACTATAAAATAATTGAGAAATGACTACCAGAAGTTTCAGAATGTATTCTTCGAAATTACCTCCATCAGGTCTTACTGTAATACAGAGTCCTCGCGCTATTTATGCGTTTATAGCATCTTAATTAATTAAATGATAATTGCTCGGGTTGGCAATAAAATTACAAGGAGAGAACGTTAAACAGCTACATGTATTCTAGGAAACAATCTTCTAGCAGTTGTGAAAACAGCACAATTTTTTGCACCAATTGTTTATGTCTTCAGTTAAACTTCATGACACTTTCTATAGTTATTTATTGCGACATTATAGAGAACGCGCTTTAAATGAAACACTCTTTCAAGTTTCAGAATGCGCTTTTTAGTGCGGTGCAAAAAATGTTTGGTATAAATAATTAGCATAAGTAGTTAACACATTATATGTACCTAACATAGTGGTAAGTACATTAAATGTAAATTATACTTTATTGCTTACTTCTTCGGAAGTAGCTTTAGCTATATCAGATCGTAAAAGTGCAGCTGTTATGGAACCATAAAGTAATTTTTATAAAACTATACGTCTGTGTGATTTTAATTATAAAAAAAATCGACATTGTGGAAATTTTTTATTTTTACACATTCGTACTATATTTACATTGGACTTTTAGCTTAAATTTCGAGAGGTAGGTAAAAATTGAAAACTATGTATTCTAAAATAACAAAAATCAAAAATTGTAATCTAGTTACACTTTTATTATAAAATAATGCATTTAACAAAAATTTTGCTTTCTAAACTATTTAGATAAAAGATAAAGCACAGTTCTTAGTTCTGAACAATGTGGAATAAAGTAGAAACAGTTTACAGGCCAGTTGGACACAGTGGCGGCTCGCGAACACTTACTTCGAGAGGGTGTTAGAAATTTAAAACAGAAATATCTACCTACTAATTAACAGTTCTTTAACTTAAATCCATACGCCTTTCTTGCAGTCTCATAAAACTCACTATAAGTCATTAAACCTGTCGGTGTTTTGAATGATGTGTTTTTATAAAGTTTCAAGTAAATATTTTAAATATTTAACTCACGTTGCTGTGTAGGAAAAAAACTAAAATCGATTATTAGACTAATACAGCAAAATAAAGCATTTTTCACTTTGCATCCGCAAATGCAGTACACAAGTTTACATATTTTGTGCTAAATTTCGCACATATTATATTTTTTATTTCCAGCTTATAACGAGAGTAGCTTCATATTTTTTATTTCAAGCTTCACCCCGTAATTGGCAACAAATTTTTTAGTTATACTTAAACTATTGCGCTTTTTAATTTATCACAGCTCAACAGGGCAAATGTAGATTAAAGCTTCTATTGGAATGCGACTTTGTCATCCAGCGGGAAGGTTTGTTTATACGATAACATAAACATATGAGAAGAAGGCCAGCCAACAATGCCTTCTACTGGGTGTTTTGTATGTTTTATTTTGTTTTTTACATATAGCCGCTGCTTCGTTTTGTAAACAATTGTGCTCACCTGCGACGCAGATATCTGAAGTTCTACCATCTCGCACTGTTTTATAAAAACATGACTCTCTTGCAGTAAAATTTAAACAGTATTAAGTATCTATGCGTAATATATTGTTTGTTTTTTGATGAATCTTACTGCTCTATTTTGTATAGTTTTACTAACCTCCAATTTTTTAGGAACTATATTTTATCAATATTAATTTTCTAATCTGTATAAACCAAAGCACTATAGTCGAGACTTATGGAAGTACTTGAAAAGCTCTTTTCACTGCCAATATCGCCAAATAATAATACACAGGGTCGGATGTAACAATAAAAATTACATAGTTGCTATAAATATGTCAATAACGGAATAACCGGTTTATTTAATTTTGTCGCAGTTTACTAAATATTAAAAACGCTGAAGTGTTAACTTCGAGTAGATTTTCCCATACTATATATTAATACTTACCGTCTTTGGAAAAGTGTAAATTTTATAAATATAACGTTGTACATTTCACCGTTTGTTAGATTTCTAAGAAAACAAATTATATAGGCAACCCACTATTCCATTCATATCTCAACTTTTATTACAGCTGTCAGTTCGTGACGTCAGCAATAATGATTCTGGAGCTTTGTATTCATGGTCGGATCATATCTTCTTCAAGTGAAAAATTTTTGTGAGTAGGAAATTTATTTTAAAATTACAAAAAATTAAAATTTACATTTGCTATAGGGTAGCCCATTGGCTCCTAAATTCGTCAGCTAAAAAATTAGAAGGGGTAGCGACGTGTAGCCCCACCAAAAACATGACATTAGATTTTAATTCTACTAGTCAAGATGAGTACTTAGTTCTTCTAAAGCAGAAGTTACTTATTGTTTTTCGTTTAATAAATAAACGGGTACTTATTTTCAAAAATTCATAGAAAGCGCCACAATGAAACTATAGTTTTCAGAAAAACACCAAATTGTAGCTAGTCTTAAAAAATCGTAGTGGCAGTTTTTAAAAAATATTTTTTTGAAAAGTTTACGCAAAAGCTACACTGCGGACCTTTTCAGATTTTTGAAATGAATTTTGTTTCATCGTATGCTACCTACAAAAGGCTCTCAAACAAGTTGTAGCTGATGCCGGTCAGACGAATTTGAATAAATAGGTGTTAAAGTTGAGATTTTCAAAAAATCGTAGCGGGCGACATTTTGAAGATACAAAGTTTGGTAAAAAAGTTCTTGATTTGCCTTAAGTACTTGTTTTAGGTCTTGCGCTTAAAATTCAAAAAATTGTGGTTGTGAAAAAAAAAACGCTACCGAAAAAAACATGTCTAACTTCCAATTCCAGTTTCGGACTTTTTGAAAAGATTAAACTAACACAGACAAACATTTTCTAAATACTACTTTTTAGGTTCCTTGAACCCTAAAATGTGTATTTCCGTTAAAACGATTTCGAACATTTTTAGGCTTTTACCGAAGGCATGGGAGAATAAAAACGATATTCTCGTGTCTGATTATTTTTTTGCGGTAAACAAAAAATGCTTATAGCTGAATCACCCTGTACACAAGCGTTGTTTAAAAATTATGAAATGCTTTGGACGACGATGGGTCAGTGTCACAAACAGAATTTTATTAAGACAGTTACCAAAAGCGCGACATAATGTTATTTACATTTACTACGCGGGGATGGTATACCTATACAGAAAAACGGTTTATAATTTTAAACTATCAAAGTTGCTTCTTTGTGGCTACTTTCTAAGTAACATCCATCAGAAAACTAAGAAAAAATATAAAAGAGTAATAGAACAAAACATTAAAGAAAAGGTGGAAGGTATAACAAACAATAAACAATTTTGTCGCTTTTACTACAAAACTACATCAAAAATATAGGTAAACTGAAAGGACTATAAACTAGAAAATTAGAAACTAAGAAGAGCTCCCGTAAATTTTAAAAATTATTAAATTAGAAAAAATAGCAAGTATAACGTTGCTAGCAAGAATTTTATATAAGAAAATAATTATGGCATAATTAATATTTTGTGTGAAATAATTTCCTTCTTATTTAATCCTTGGTAACCGAAGTATATGATATTGTAGCTGTGGTTGCGGAAGTGTAATATCGTTGATTAAGAAGAAGATATCGTGTGGTATCTTGGATTAACTTAGAAAAAAAGTAAGAAAAATTAATTAAACATTTTTGAACTTTCCAAATTTTTTCGAATTCAAAGCATTTACGCATTTACTCAGATGAGCAAAGTAGGTAAGTTTTAATGTTTGATTTTCATATATTTCTATAGAAATATATGGAGCTTTTTATTCAATCTTTTATAATATTGTGAATATAATTGTGATCTATGTGGGACTCTTACAGTAGGCATGCTTTGACATAATTTAATTACCTCGTTTAGATAAGTTAAATAATCATGCAATCGCTGCCTGTAAAGGGAAAATCAATGATTATTTTTGCGAGATGCAGGAAGGATTCATTTCACGTGGTAAACGAGTTGGACGTGTGTGTCAATTAGCGTTTCTGATTAATTAATATCTTTATTATTATCAATTTCCGCAACATAATTATACGTCCAGGAATATTATTTAAATAACTGTTTATTTAAATTAGAAACATATTTAAAATACTGCGAAAATAATTTGTTTTAAAATTCTCTATACAAGTGTGATATACAGTAGTAAGGAAGATAGCTTATATGCAAGTGTTCTGCGAAAACCGCTTTTCAGAATCTCTTCAAGAGAGGAATCAATCAAGTGGGGATCAATAAATAAACTGTTAAAGTCAATTCCAGTTCAAGACGCGAAAACAAGACATCACTCTAAAAAATACCCAATCCAGTTAATCAAGACGATAAATAACAATATGAATATGATCATGTGCTGCATGCATACAAGCAGTCTGCATAATCTCCCACTTTGTGGTTCTGGTTATAAATAACCCATAAAACACGTCAAAATCAACCAGAACATTCATTTCCAGAGGCTTTGATTCGCTTATTTCAAAGACAAACCTCCCGAATAGGCACGCCTATGCATGTTAACTCCGCCCTAGGAACTTTCTGAAAGCTCAGAACATCGTGAAAGCTCGCGTCGAACACATCGAACAACTTATGCTAGAATAAATATACCTGTGTTTATGGGCATGTTAATTAAAGACTGTTGTTGTGTGATTTCTGGACGATTTGTCTTGTGAATTTGTGAACAATTAAAAGTGACATTGTGCATAAAAAAGCTAACAGTGGGTCTGAATTTTGTGAACAAAATTTCTTGTAAGAAATGTAGAATTTTAATATTAATTGTTATGCTTTATAACAATCGAACTAAAATGGTATAATTATATAATAAAAAGTACCCTATAAAAATAAAAAGCAATGGCAACCCTAACAACAAATTTGGTAACGCAAACTCACCACTTTTCTCGTCAAACCCTCGAAAACGCCGAAGGCTCTGTATCGATGGACTCGAACGACGTTTCGAACAATTTCGACAGGGAATCTTCACATTTAGATGACAACAGTTGTTGCAGCAATGACACAATATTGTCCGTCGGTAACGAAAATCCTGTACAAAGTGAAAATCTTTCCTTTAAAAACATCGAAAGTCACCTGAACGCAATATCTCAAATAACTAACAGTACATTAGATCCAGAAAGATCTCTCAAAGATTGTCAAAGTCCTTCTAGTCCTCTAAGCCACAGACTTAGCCCTGCTAGTACGAAATCCATACCCGACTCACCTACCCCAAGTTATATGTACAGAAGTTCTGACTGCATGTCAGAAAAATCAAATCCAACTTCACCTGCAGAAGCAAATTTTGTTAGTCCAATTTTTAGACCAAATCTGTGTTCACCAATAAGTCCGAGCAGTCAGCGGTTGAGTTTATCAGGGCCGGATTCACCAGAAAGTTTGAATCAAAGCCCGAAACCGTTAGAAACCCAACACTTCTTTTTTCGGCCTAACGGCTCCAAAACGGGCACGGCGAATAACAATGAAGCAAATAATGGAAATCTAAAATTTTCTATAGACAACATATTAAAAGCTGATTTTGGAAGGAGAATTACCGATCCTATTAATATTAAGAAAGCAAAGCCTAGAAAAGTTGTGGTTCCTGTAGTGGAAAAATCGTTTGATGAGGCAAGTAAAAATTCAGATCCTGTAGACTTATGCAAAAATGAAACGAGCAACAAATCAACTGCTGAATCGACGACACAAGGAAATAATCAACCAATGCTATGGCCAGCGTGGGTGTACTGCACCAGATACAGCGATCGACCGAGCTCAGGTAATTATCGTAACACCTATTATTTGCTTGTTAATTTATAAGGATGTCAAGAAGAAAATAACACAAACGTATCATTATCTGCAAACACTTATGATAATATGTACTGTATGAATGAGCATAAACATGCTTATCTTGTAAAAAATGAATGAATCTATTGCGCAAACCACAACGGCGACTGAATTATCGAATCGTAGATTTACTTAATTACAGTATACCTTAAACAATTTTAATGGGAAGATATTCGTATTAAATAAAAAAATACTATGTAAAAATATTATAATATAGGTACTTACTACATGTTTTTACCGTGTTGAAACATGTTTTCATAAAATATTACTGCATGCATAAGTAAAGTATGATAAATATAATAACTTTATTAGCAATATTGTATTTATTACAATTATATTTTAGTAGGAATAATAATTCAATATAAAAAATATAAGAAATATAAAACCGGAACATAGAAATGTATTATTTAATAATTATTAACAATAACACTTCTTGTCGACAATTTTTTTTATAAATTTGCTTTAGAGCAAGTTTTATAGCACATATCACATCTAGCACCTAATACTTTGGAAATTAGAGGCGTTTGAATTTACTGTATAACTAACAAAATATTTGTTTAAGACTGATACACTTTTTTTTTCTAAGAAAGACAGTATACAGTATATTTTGAAATATAGGAATATGCTATAGGAAGTAATATTGTTATATCGGTATACATACAATATATGCCTATGCAAACAAATATGCATTAAAATTCTAACATACAAAATTGTAATAGCTTTATCACTTTCTGATATTATGGAACAACTTGGTGGTTATACGAATAATATTACATTTTACTATTTTTCTTTAATTTGTTCACATATTAGAGAAAATAGTAAAAATGTAACGCCTTAAAAGATTAATATGGCGCTGCACAATGAATTTTACCTTGATACATTTTTTTATATACAAAAAAATAAATAAACTTTCTGAATTTTAAGAATTTTGTTATAAAAATTTCTAACAACCCATAAGTGTTTATATTATGAAGGAAATTAGATAGGTATGCTATACTAAACAAAAAAAAATGTTCGTTTATGCAAATTTTTACTTAAAATGTCAGCTAAAAATAGTGTTAAATTTAAATATTTTGTAGGATGTCGGCCATATTTTAAAGAAGTAATTTGTTTCCCGTAACGGTTTAACATAAATTTGTTTGAATTTAAAAAAAAAGAAGAAAATACCTACATTCACTACTCCCTTTGCCTGATTGCTTCTCTAGCAACAGCAGAATGATGTGTCGAACGGATAATAATATGCTACCTGTAAATATCTAATTTTAACTAAACTATTATAAACAAACATGCAGATGCAATTGTTTATGTCTATTAAGAAATTAGTTAAGCAAATTGCTGAATATTATAGCAGTTTAAATTTATTAGAAATTCAAAACAAAATCTCTGAATGTATTATTTATACAAGCCGGGTAAACTTCATGTCACTTCCTAAATATCGATTATGTGAAAAAAAAGTTTTAATAAAAGTTGTTACGTATTTGTTTGCTACGGCAACCAACTTCTTTTTTAATGGCACTCCATATTCTGTTTTCACATTTTTAGATTCAGCAGTTTAATGTTTCTCTTTCCGGTACATTATTATTTTTTATTATTTTTTCATAGGATTACATAACAATTTTGAATACAATACCTTGTACTTTGAAATTTTGCTAGTTGCTATGGCAACCAAATAACGAAACATGAAAAATTAAACATCAACAAAGTATCCGCTGAAATTTTACATATTTTTAATACAATCAATATTATGAGGTTATAAACATTATGCGTTATGCGTTATTTTTTACTTAACCTCTATATGAAAAATAAAATACGAAATAGGCAAGTAGTTGTTAGTACATTATGGTTTTATGGTAGTAAAAATGACAATCAATTAAATATTTTTTTTTAAATATAAAAAGCAAGGGAACACGAAACGTTTATTTTAAATATATTACAATGCATGAAAACAATAGTTTAAGAATGAGCTCCAGTCTAATTTTAGATTAGAGGCAACAATAAAGAGCCAAAAATACGTTGTAGACTTTAGAATATTATTTCAGTTATTACAAAAGTGCTTCGTATCTTGGAAGGCAATAATAAATTTAAATTTTTGCTATGTAAAGGTATTGTTTTAATTAGGTTATTTAATATGTATAGTGAATTTTTTCATGCGTATAAAATAAATGGCTGATTTTGTCATTAGAAAAATATTTCTTATTTAAAATATGTACTTATGTATTTGTTCTATAAGAATCCACAATTTCACAAAATTTTATATATTTTTTCTGCATTAGGATATCCAAAAATCGCACAAACATTTATGTATTACCGGAACACCCGTTTAAAGTGATTTTATTATACTGTACCGACAATTTTATGATTTGGGTTAGAATACCAAAGTCTTTCCCACTTGTAATTGTGCTTATCTGTTTAAAAAATCAGAACGGTTTAACTAACTTTGAATGGATTAAAAAAAGCTAATTTCAAATACGAAATTTTTAACATAGCCAGTACAATACAATTCTACAAAAATTGAAATACAAGATTCAGAAAACAAACGAAACTGTATATGCTAGTATAATATCGCGACTAATTATACATACTATTAGCGAGGAAAAGAAAAAGCCAAAGTCTTTCCCACAATAGTTTAATTTAATTTAGTTAAAAAAAACAAGCTACATGTTTCGACACTAAAATCATCATCAGGTTTTAACATCGTAGAACGGAAAATTATTTAAATACATATCATTCAAAAACCCTTAAAAAATTGGCTATGTTAAATATGGTAAATGAATTAAGGAAAACACCATGATGGAACAAGATTGAATAATGTGTATTTAAACAATTTTTCCTTGCTAGAGCCCGATGATGACTTTATTGTCGAAACATATAGCTTACTTTGCTGACTAAATTTAAATTAAATTTTTGTGGGGAAGACTTGGACAATATGGACAACAATTATTATAATAATGAAGAAAACGCTTTAGCTCTCACTTGTGAGAACTAAAGGGGGTTTTCTCATTATTTTTATAATTTTCCCGCAGCCGCTCATTTTTTCTTAATTCAATTATTATACTATGTCGAAAAAATTTAAAATTATCACAAATGCAAGAATATATTAAAATGGTTATATTAGATTCAGACGACAGTTTATAAATAAGTTCGTTTCCGGAAGATAATAAACGGAAAATGCGGTTTTTATTAAGTAAGAGTAGATGAGTAATCATAATTTTAATCAAAACTATTATATTGTAACATACAGTTATGAAAGTATATAAAAATGTTTAAAAGAACTTTGCCATGTCTTCACCCGATGATCAACTTTAGATATCTTATTGCCTCTTGGGTTGCGATTCCGCCTAGGCGCTCCACTTTTATTCGACGGGAATAAAGCCGTTAATTTACATTACTATTTGTAGAATTTCTGGCTAAGTACCCTTCTCTAGAAGTATTAGCACCTAATATTGAGATCTTCCACAACTTGCTTGTGGACGATGAGAGTAGTTCTACATTACTGCGTCGTCAACCTGTAAAAAGAAACAATTTTGAAAATTTGAGAGCAGTTTCAAAAAGACTTGTGTATTTATAAAGTGTGGAAGAAAACACAGAGATTTGCTAACGGCGCGGCGGTGTGGTTACCGTTGATCTGTTGGAGCAGTGCATATAATAAATCCGAACCCCTTCCGCCCGTCGCAACTTTTATTGGTGACGGTGAGGGGCTCCTGCTACAAAAACCCACATATTTACGCGTTCGTTATATAAGGCACAAATTCTTTTCGCGGTGACCCGCGAAAGTATTTCTTGTAGATAAACTCCTTTGCGTACAAACGATTTGTTTGTATTATTGGGGCATAATATGCTGATAGATGGCGCTAAAAGTGCTTATTTAAAATTCACGTTGGGTGATCTTCTTGAGACGCGGGCCGGTAAATTTAGTTAGAGTAAGTTTTTCGCTATTGCTTCTAATATTCATTTATAGTGTGTCGTACACATTCAAAAAAAAGTGGGTACATTCACTAATAATATTGTACCGGGTGATCATTAAAACTCTTGCCATAATAAACAAAGTAGTGTCTTTGTTTAGTTTACATACCTGCAATTAATTAAATTGTTATTTTGACAATTATTTAATTAAAATATGTGTGTTAAAACGGTTTTCACACAAGAGCACAAGATTTTTTTAATGGAATCATATTTGCGAAATGAAGTTCAAGAAATTGCGAGTGGAGATATATTATTCAGTTTTGCAGTAAAGAACTAAGAGAAATTTTTTTTAAGTTGTGTAACATTTCGTACCGTGTTAAATCATAATCTTGAAACTTGAGCAATCTGGTTAGCACCTTTACTAACGAAAAGAAATTAGAAATTATGCGAAATGTATGCAACCAACAATACCCTTGTGTATCTGTTAAAACCACAATTTTAAATTTCTAAATATTAACGCTAAATTGATAGAGCTGATTGAATAATTTATGGAATAAGCTATGACATGTAGTTTATATTCCATAGCAAGAGTTGACTAAAAATTTAATGATATCGCGGTATGTAAGAAATAGTAGAATTACAATTTGGAGTAATTTATTTTAATGATTAGGTATTTGCTGTTTTGACACAGCTTTTTTATTATTTTTAAAAGAAGTTACCAAAAAAGTGTGGGGCGTACACCACGGGTTCTACTATTTAATTTTAATTACGCAAATATTACTAATAATAATTTAATAGCTATTTGTTTAACTGAGCAAAAAGTATTAGATTTACTGTTGCGGCTGAATGTAGCCAATTCTTAGAATTACCATTCGTTTTGTGATTATTATGTTATTTTTAATGTTATCGATGTCACCGTAGCCATCATGTTGCTATGACAAATTTGATGTTTATAATTTCATAAATTTCATTCTGCTTGTTGTATATGACAAAAAAAAGTTTTCTAATTTCTAGGTAGTAAAAGTGGTCTTTTACTGCCTAGACAGTAAAAGTGACACTTGAGTGACTGCCAAATGTTAATACCATCAAACTTTTAATAACAAGCGGCGAAAAATTAATATTAGTTTATGTATTTAGGTGAAAATAGAAAATTTAGGTTATTCAAGAAGTATCGCAGTTTTTTCAGTCACATCAGTATGAAACTTGACTTCTCAGAACGTGTCGGAGATTGTCTGCAAATCTGTTGATAAAGGAAGTTCGTTTTTAAAGGAAGTTTGGTGCTGCTTTTTGGAAAATCCTCTCAGAGGACTTGAAAAGGTCGATTTGCTTCATGCAACTTAATACCTCACTATGCTACTGTTTACCAGTTCTGAAAATCGGATCTGCTGGATAGATTTTACAGTAAATATAAAAAAAGTTGAGCATAGAAAGAATTATTAGTTGGAAATGTTAAAAAATAATGACTTAATAGAATTACTATTTTTTTCTAATAAATAAAAATTCATGGCATATGTACGTAATTAACGTCTTCTAAGTTTAATTAATAATTTTGTTGCTGTCTTTAAGAACTCTATGCAGCAAGTATTCTTTCCTTCTCATATCATGTTTGGCAACAGTTTTCCCATGGAAGTCTATTGTAATGTTGTAACTATAGGTAATTATTCATGAGCTTTTCAAAATTTGACTAGAAGATGTTTACTTCGTCATGTCTTAAACGAAATATTATATAAATGTATTCTACTGAAATTTTTGCATGGAAAAGTGTTTGATTTAAACGTCGGATGTGAGAGAAAATAAAACAAGCAAAAGAAAAATTAACACAACCGAAAAAGAGAATCAGTAACATTAAAGACAATGTGTATTTGTATTAACCATGGCAAATTTAAATAACCAAAAACGTTGTGCTTATTTACGTTTCATAAGGTTTTCGATATCATGAAAATAAAAGAAATGAACTATTGTGTTATGTAGGTAGAACTCAACGGGGGTATGTCGATTTATTTGCTTCTCACCTAACATGCAAATTTGGTAGCCTCCATATAGTTCGAATCCCAACAGAAGCTAGCGGTATGTAGTGAAAATAAATGGCTTAAATTCTTCAAATATTATAAATGGGTATTATAACCTCAGTGGTGTCACAAAAAATTTAACATTTATTCTAAAATAGCTAGTTACGCCACTGGAAATTTCCACCTACACTGCTTCCATAATATGCAGCGATTCTATACATCATAGATATTGCTATGTTGGATTAATGGTAAGCCTTATTTATATGGATGCTTTGACGCAACTTAAGAAAAAATATACGCATAAACCTTAAAACAAAAAATTTTAAATTAAAAAACCCTGTACTCTTTTTTTCCTAAATGTAGCCACATATACAGTGAGTTTCTTTTTGAACACATAACAGCTATGTATATTTTTATAAAAAACATATCAATGCATAGTTTTACTTTGATCTATAGGCAACCAACTGTACACAAAATAATAGAGAGAAAGGTTATTCCTCATAGTGTGAGGTTATGTTCAATGAGTATCATGAGTATGTTTGTGAATAAAACAAACGCAAAATAATTTGAATATCAAAATTTTTTTAATGGAACTATTATTTTAAAAACAAAATATCAACAATTTTATGCTAAACTGAAAATATCAAAACTAATTGCTTTAATAGGACATTAAAAAATTTGATTACTGTTTCCATAGCAGACTATTCTTTTCAAAAATTGAAACTTTGAAATGTAGTGTATGTTTGGTTGCCTATATATTGCAGTAAAACAATGCATTGACATGTTATTTTTATAAAAGTATACATAGCTGGTATGTATACAAGAAAGAAAAATTCACTGTATATCTAGCATAATAATAATTAATTATTAGCACTTAAATTAATATTTTTGTTCTACGTAACATAATCGTATTATTACCGTCTCATTCATACTACAGTTTATCACATATTTTTCTTTCCTATACTACAATATTTTTGTTTCGTTGCACAATAGTACCATATACCAAACATATAAAAATTAAACGCCTTCAATTCACAATTTATAGGGTTGAGTAAGAACTTCAAGGCTATTCATTAGCCTAATTTGTTTGTTGTTAAATATTTTAAATGCAGTATTTTGTCGTCGTCATCTGTTTAACGACATTTTAATACCCCTAATATTCTCTCTTTAAAATAATAGATTTTCGTAAATATTTAGAAAAATGTTTAAATAAAAACGTATTATACTTTGAGTGGCGGTAGCTTAGAGGTTAAGCGCTTGGCCTCTAATGCTAAAGGTCTGATTGCAAACATTTTGTAATGAATTGATTCATCATTAGTGTGAAAAATATGACAGTGTATAACTTTTCAATCTCGGTTTTTAATTTTTTTTAAGTTTTGGTTAAGGAAGTATTGATTTCACGAAAACTGTCGATTGTGTAATTTTGACGGAAATACCATGTTTCTGACCTCTAAGAACTTAAAAAGTTATTTTCAAAAGTGTCTGTATGGTGGCTGTATGGGTACGTTCGTGTTTTCTTATCTTCGAAATAGTTGGTCTGATTTAGATGCGCTTTGAAAAGTGTTTTTAGCAACAAAATAAGCTTAAAAAAAATTCGAAACACGAAGCGGAAGTTAAACATTTTTTTTTGGTAAGAGTTATTTCAGGAATCGAATTCAGCGAATTTATAAGCTGAATCTGATAGCAGACTTTAGTTCAGTGCATATCCAACGGTTTTCTCCTTTGAACGTTCTAGATTTAATATTGTTATTGACGCTTTATTACTAAACAAATAGGTTACAGATCAGGATGTAATTATAATAGCCTTAGGGGTACTACTATGTACGAATGACAAAACATGGCTACACGTTTTTTTTAAATTTTGTTGGCTTAAATAATAGGGATGAGGTTATAATTCGGTTTGTGCCCCACTCCGCTAATTTCTATGAATTTATGAAAACTACATTATGGACGACAAAAAAAGTTTGTTTAACATAAATTGCTAATGAGTGATAGTAGAATAAGATTCACAACTTAATTTTTGGGTTGAGCAGTATTCGTAATCAGCCTTTACGTCCCATTGCTGGGCACCTGCACTCTTCGCAGCAGTATTACAGAGAGCTTATTTTCCCTCTTTTACTCAATCTTTGGCGGAGGAGTTCGCTATACCATATTTGGTTTTCTTCAACCCAAAGGAATATTTTCCAAAAAACTTGAAATTGATTTTTTCTTGCAATAAATTTTGAAAATTAATATTCTGAGTACAGTGAAAGATGCACGCAGTTTATTTCAGTACAGCTAGCTTGTTTGCAAGTATGATAAGTAGCAATTTATAAAGTATAGGCAAGTCTAGGCGAATAGCTTTGTTCAGTATTAATTGTTCAAATTACTGAACTTGCTAACGGGGTTGAAAAATTCTAAAAGTATTTTTAGGCAAATGAGAGACACTGCCTCAATTTCGTGTTGAATGTAATACTTCAATTCTTGTGTGCCATTTTGTTTGCTATTGTATACTCAGTTTTTAAGGTGGTACCATAACAAATCGAGAGGTATTACACCGGGCGATCGTGGTGGCCTTTCAGTTTAGGGCTTTCAACAATCTGTGTATATTTGGAAATTTGTGATCATGCTTATAATTATTGTATACCCGCACAGTTTTTTCGCTGGTTTGAAAATATTACGTAAAATTTTTCTGACGTTGCTAAGAGAAAATGATAAATTCTGTAGTGGCTGAAAAATCGAAAGTGCCGTCAATAATATAATAGTCAGGGCTTTAATATATTATTTTTTTAATGTTTTAAATTATCTAGCTTGGATTATTACAAAAAAATTTAACGACAGAGAGTGTTCTGCTTCCATACTGTCGTCGAACTTTATACAGGGTGTCCTTATGATGTGGAATTCTTTTATAGCTCTGTTAATATTAAAGATAGAGGTAAGGCAAAAGTTGTAGATAACTGACTGCTGCATAGGCTAATATTATCAGTTATACTGAGTGTTGAGTTATTCCTGTATAGCAGCTTACTTTCTCTCTATATTAATGCATTATTAGATTTTACATTTAGTTCCAAGTATAAAAGTATTAAAATTTAATAGTAATTTTAAAATCACTTGTTATAGAGTTATTTCCATAATTGCAAAAATTTTGACCTTTATGACTGTGCTGATACATTTGTCGATTTTAAAATCGCATTAAAAAAAATAAGAAAAGCGAGAAAAAGCATTGTATGAGCCAAAAAAAGTCAGACAGCTTGAGCATGAAAAACAAAGGTTTTGTCGGAACTTCATCTGTCACATGAAAATCTATTTTTAATGTTTGCAATTTAGGATTTAAGTTTCGACATTAGTTTTCTTTCCCATGCCAAACCTTTTTGGTATAAAATACTTTGCATTATATTGAAAGAAAATTAACTCCTATATTTGATGGTGGTATAAAATATTTGGTGTTCTATTTGAAAAACCAAAGTTATTAACATTGGAAGTTTTGCAAAATGGACATTAAATAAGGAACGCCCTATGTAAGTAATAATCTGCCCCACTTCTCCAATTGCGAAGCAAACGGCTTGGTTTCGATATACATATAAGAAATTAATGCATTAAAATTATTTATTTCTATTATAACCAATATCAGTAAAAGCAACACCGAATGTCACGACTACACGTTTCCAAACTGACATTTACATGGTAAACAAATGTCCATTAGAGGTATATTTTTTATCTATGATTAGAGGTAAAAATCTCTGAAATAGAATTTCGCCCACACTTTGTATAATAGAAGTTTATTAATGTACCAGTTTGTCAAGTGAAACTGTACTAAATTCATTGTAGGTAGAAACTGCTTTTATGCTAGTCCGACTTTTTGGAAACGTGCAACCTACACCTATTTAAGCTTTTTCTGTGAATTTATAATAGTGACTAAACGAGAAGCCGTCAGCGATAGTAACAAAAATGTCAAGCCCACGCTATCAAATAATAGAAGATAGATGAAAGGGAAGCGTCTTATTATCATATTTATTTATATATATTGTTATAGAAATAGCACGAAAATGGAAAGAAATTAGATTTAGCGTGATTTTTTTTGCATTTAATATTTCCTCTATTTCTGGTATTGTGATTCCGTCTGATAATTTTATAATTACATACAGTAAGCCACCAGTATTTCCCACGCAATGTGTTTTATCGCAAAAACTTAAAATAAAAAGTTTCAACATAATTATATCAAATATTCCTGGGGAAAGAATGTGAGTATCTTCTTGATTATTATTTAACGGGGGGCGATGAGGTTCCATCTTTGAGCCAATTTACTTTATATTTTAGGCAAACCTTAATTATCGTTATCATCGGTGGCTTTCAAATAATACAAATTTAAATGAGTTCTTTTACATCCAATGTTTGAATTTGGCTTATCTTATTTTAATCAGAACATTAAGTTAATTAACATTTTTGTCTGTCTATATATTGTAAATTGCCTACTAAGTCTTTCTTGATTCCGTGCAAGAGACTATCGTATAAATAGAAGTAGAAAAATATAAATACAGAGTACAATTAGCATATTCATGAAGTCAAGTTTGAGATTAACTTGTTGTTAAATGTACTGTATATAGGGTGTGTTACTCGTTTGATTAATTAATCTGTTTTAATTAGTTGCAAATTAAGGCGCGTACAGATTACGTTGAATGAAATCATCGTAGAATAGACGTTTTTTATTTTAATGTTGTACTATTAAATAAAGCCGTTGTACGTATTTAAATTAAAGAAATTTATCAAGCAGTTTTTCCTAAAAATAATGTAATGCTTTTAAAATAAACTAGGAGAACCCGTCGGCTACGCCCCCATTGTTTTTCTTGGTAGGTAACTTCATACTCGGCGCTTGTTCTGAATAAGAGTTGCTCCCGGAAATAAAATCCGTGAAAAGAACCGAAAAGAAGCCCTGGAAAAAAATGAAAGAAAAGACAGGGAAAACAGCTTTGTAGGAAAATTCGGAAAAAGAAATATCCCCACAATATCTTCAGGAAAAACATCCTATCATAATCCCCAAAAAATTCCTTAAAAAAATCGGGAAAAAAGAATGAAATTAATCACTTTCACAAGATTTAATAGCCTCGTTCTGGTGAGACAGTTACGGATTTAATAAATAGATTGCACTTGGCAAAGTTTAACCATAATTTTAAAAAATTGCGCAGGTTTGTCAGAGACACCTCGTTGTAAATAGATGATAATAATTATTTAAAATAATTATTTTTATTTTTATTTGAAAGTCTCTAGAGTAAGATGAATTAATAATAATTGCCTTTATAATAACCTGAAAGTTTTTAAATGTCAAATATATCCTTTAAAATTAACCACAATAAAGAAAAAGGCAGCAGTCATGATTGCACGTTCTGCATTCTTAGGAACTCTTAATTATCAGCATGTCAATTAGATCCTTAGTGTCGGACGTTAGCAATTTTCCATGCCGTGATTGCAGATAGGTACACCTTTCGAAAACAACCTGTCGTATACGACATTAGAAGTTGAAGTTTATAGAGGAAGTGCTTCTGCTTCTAACATGTGCAGTGCATACTATGTATACCACCAGATATATGTTATTTATTTAAGTTGATAGCCACTAAAGATGTGCTATTTTGAATATCACGCTAATCTTGTTTTTAAAAATAATTTTATACTTCTAACGATTGAATATAGTTTACCTAAAGCTAAAACTCCAATTTTAGCAAATTTAAAAAATACTAGCTAAACCTGTGGACTGTTCCTCCGGATTTTTTCCAGACATAATTTGCCAACGATGTTTTTCCTAGCGAATTTGTACTGGGACAATCTCAAGGACGCTTTCTCCGTAAACCAAAATGAGCATCCATAAGCAATAGCAAAGATGCGCGTCACTGTGGAAATGTTAAATCAGCCGCTCATAACCAAAAAATGTTAATTTTTACAGTTCCAAATATTTATGTAATATCGCGGCAATTAACAAATGTGCGCTGTCATCATTCTTTAGTGTTATGTTTTGTGCATAAAGTATTAAATTTTCGCGTTAAATGTAGTAGACTATTTATACAATTGTCCATGTTACTCATGTTAGGCGGTTAGTACTTTAATATCAATTTAATGTTATTGTTCTTATTATTAAATATTAGTCGTATCGATCGCACAACGCAACGAAAGTTGTAATACAGATCGCGGCACCGCCTCTCAATAACCCGAACTTGTAGCGCGAAGCTGATTTTACTTATCTACCTTGCAAACTGTAGCGGCAGCTGTACACAGGAATACACGTCTAATATAATGGTCACGTAAACCTGTGAGTGCAAGTAGTGGGGGACCTTCACCACTAACAGTTGAGAAAAGGTGAAAGAAATACGAATTTAATATATAATTTTAAAATAAGGCCCTGACTACCGCTACAGTCGTGGAACTAATCTCTTTTGCTGCAGCTACGACTTTACGAAACGTAAATTCCGAATTAGATAATTTAATTTTTTATTATTGGCCACCAGTAGGCCGATCCTGTGCACGTGGTTGCGCGCTAATAGCTCGTGATTTCACAGGAGCGGTCGAAACATTAAAAACTGCTCAAGGAGCATAACCAGTAGGATTCGATCATGTACATAACACTAACTAATTGATTAAAAAGTATGTATATCTTTAAAAAACAGTAATATTTAAAGAAATTAAACCCTATCGGAGTTCGATGTGGCAGCTACTTACGTCTTGCATGCATTTCCCAACTGAGCTATTCTGCTGCCACAACAAAAGCTACAACGTGAAACATGAAAGTATGCGATTGTCGTAGCTTTAATGAAGACGGTTAGTACCCCGACTGTCAGAGTAGTATACACTGTCATAAAATAATTTAAATTCAGATTTTAAATCCTGCGCCAATATACAGCTGAAGCTATAATATGACCCCAGAAAAGAATTGTATTTTTTGCACTCATATTTTGTGTCTCTAAATAATAAGTATCGTAGGCTTTGTTCATGAATGAGACTTTTACATTTTATTTTAGAGAAAAATACATCCTTTAAGGTTTTGAAAACTTTTCTAAGCTTTTCTATCACAAAATGGAACCTATTAATACAAGAGATTATTCTTAAAATTAATATTAGGTAAATCAAAATCTCAATTAATAAATTAATAATATATCCAAATGATTCAATTTAATTTAATTGCTGCATCGACCTTATTTTAGCAAAATTTACTTCGTCATCTTCATGTTTACAGATTTGATATTTAAAATTCATGAGAGATCGATCGAATGGCAAAATTTTAAATTCTGTTTCCGACAAAATTTCCATGAAATTTGGCAATAACTTAAATAATAAACAAATAAGAAATAGCTATATGTATCCAATGAGGAAATTAAGACAAACTTTTTGCCGCTTTTATTTATTTGTAATTTTTGTCTAAATAAGCATAAAAATGTGTAGCTTTTGCACATTTTGAGTGAGACATTGGTAATTTTGGAGAAAACTTATCATATATTTTAATTGATATTATAGGTGAATAATGGAAACATATTGCAGGAAATCACATATTTACATTGCATGTGGGACTATCACTCATGAGCAATTAATTAAGCCTAAACAAAAATTTGTTATCGGCTCCCGTAATTAAATAAGAGGGTTGGAGTTTTTGATCTTCAAAAATTTATAGAAGATGTACGAAAAAGTAAGCAGACTGAAACACGAACCAAATTGTAGCTGATGTAGAGCTCTATTAGTCTTACAAAAATTAAAAATCCTTTGGCAGTATGTTTTTGAAACAGTCAAAACTCTAGTACCCTGTAACATTGTGTTTTTATATGGCTATTACTATAAATTATTTGAACCCGATCTGACAACCTGTTTTTGAGTAATAATAAGAAGCTAATTTCAAAATTAATCAAAAATCATAACGACCGCCATTTTGAAGCTAAAAAGTTCCTCAAAAAAGCGTTGAATTTTTTCTAAAGTCGTCTATCAGATTCCGTTTTCAAATTTATAAAATTTGATTTAAGAAAAAAATGCTATCAAAAAAACATGTCTAACTTCCGCTTCCGGTTTCGTGTATTTTCGTCAAAATCGCAATTTCGCAAATATTCAACAAAACAATACTGAAAGTATAGGAAAGTAATTACAGATCACCGCATTTAAAATTTTTAATTCCGAAAAATAGGGTTGGTTTACAAAACTCAATATGTCTAATTTATACGAAACCTTTCCTCCAAAATTAAAAAAAAAGAAAATGTTACTCAATCTTTTATATTTTTTGGAAATTATAAAACCCAATTTTTATTTTACTTGCGTTGATCACCTTCCTTTGCCTGCAGTTTGCCAGACATACAAAATAATTGCTTTTATACATCTACAATTATAGCTAATACATAATAATATCTAACTAAGAACTGTTTAGAGATGTACGGCATTTAAATAAAAACACCTGCAAATCCTTTATTGCGAGAACGACAATTAACAACAGTCATAACTCGTCGGGTCACCTTCATCTGGGTATCATCTCTTACGCACTACATGTTTCGCAATTTACCTCGCTCAGTTGTTATCAATGCTGCTATACAAGTTAAGGCGAAATTTTTTTGAAATAAGTAATCAATTCTTTGATTTTTGGAAAAAGATTTATCAAGATTAAAAAAAACTAAAAACGGAAGGAGAAATTTCTTCGAAAAAATTAGAGTGGTAGGGAGAAAATTAACCTCTATAATATTGCTGTGCCTAATAATTGAATTCGAATTTTACTCTACTATTACTCGTGAGCAAATACAAACAAACATTTTTTATAGTCTCCCGTTATTAAAGAGAGGGTCATGAATTTCGATTTTGAAACATTCATAGAAGGCGGCAGAGAGAAATTATTGAGCTGAAACACGAACCCAATTGTAGTTCATTTCAAGGTTTATGAGCCTAAAAAGTTTAAAAGAAATTTTGTGGTTAGTGTTAAGTAATATTTTTTTGAAAATGTTTGAAATTTTGGAATATTTTAAACTTTATAGCTTTTAACTTTTCGAAAATGTTCTCGCGCAGTAACATTGTGTATCTATAGGGCTATTAATATGCAATATTTGAATGCGATCTGTCAACCTGTTTTTGAGTAATAAGGCTAAAGTCAAAAATTTGAAAAATTTGTAGCGGCCGTCATTTTAAAGTTAGAAAGTTCAGAAAAAAAGCGTTGGATTTGCCCAAAAATCTTCTATCAAAATCCGATTTCGAATTTTTAAAATTTGGTTTAGAAAAAAAAACTAAATTTCTTAAAAGCGTATTTTGTCGGTGAATTCTTGATATACCCCCAGATTCTATAGCTCATAAAATCCGGCCATCCGTTCGATATTTATGATGCACCACACACATACCCACTCACCCCCAGCCAAACATTTTAAATAACTTCCCGGAGGTCCAGAACATGTATTTCCGTCAATATCTCGATTTCGAAAATTTTCATGAAATCAATACTTTTGTATACTGTACGTAAATGACAGTAAAAACAGAAAAATTTATCTGGTAATTGGTATAAAAACTCACATATAAAATAATAGCAAATAACTTGATAGTTTCTGATGGTTTTTGCAAAACACGCAATAACCGAAAACCACAAACGTGTAAAAGCGGATCTATTTATAACTGAAAATTGTTTGATATTTAATGGCGCCTAACATCCGTGGCCTTATATGCTTATTTACCATGATTGACGAATGGAGTTTTGACGTCTGAAACGTATCATTTTTAATTATGTAAAATGTTTTCGGAAAGAGAAGGTGGAAAGAAGTAATGCGGAAATAGAACTGGTAACGAAGTTCGCTATTTGTTCAACTAAAGCAGGTAATTTACTAAGGAATGCTATCTATTTAGCTCTAAAACTGCATTCTGCTCTAAATACATGAACAAAGTGATTAATTTCAACTAATTTGTAACCGTATAAATCTCAAGTAATTTAGTACAGAGCCGCTTCTAATGTTACTGCAAGTAGACTGTATTAAGAGAAAGAAGAATTTATTCTAAATGTGAATAGAAATGCAAATTATTAAGCAAAAAATTAACGTAGAACCATTAATGCCAATAGCGAACATTTTATTCGAGAAAGAGCACGGTTGCCAATTATATCACTTAAATTGGAATGCATAACTTGACTTGTAATAATAATAAGGTAATAAACTTCCAGATATGTGAAGGATACAGAAAATAATGATACAGGTATAATGTAATTAATTGCAGATATGATTATTAATGTAATCAAGAACATGTTATTAATGCTACTGTCAGCGTTCACGTTATACCCTGTAATAATAGTGCTAAAGGTTTAAATTAAATTGTTTTGTTATTCTATAGTCTTGAACTTTCTACAACAAAAATGTGCTAATATAAATTTCATAAATAATCTTTTGTTTGACAATTAAACATTACACTATGTTTAATAGTAATTATGATAAAGCAAATTGTATCATTGACTTTATACTAAATTAATTAGCAAAACTCATTAAATTTTAGATTTTAGGCTGCTTTCAAATACCGGATGGCAACAGTTTTAGTAAAACTAAACTGTCATCTGAAGACAGTTCAGGTCCTTTGAGATTTGGCCATTTGATTTGCCAATCTGTTTGCATAAAATCAATGATGGTATGATTTTAAACTTTTACCAAAAAAAAAATATTTTTTTTCATAATCTTTCTACTGGTTTGAGTTAGTCTTTTTAGGGAGTTTAAATATGCTTAAAGAGAAGCGGTTCCTAAATTCGTCAACAAGCTGATAATTTAAATATAAATTGTGATGAGACCTATTCACAAATATAAATTTTGTGCCTAACCAGATCTCTTTGGCTAATACTCTTATTTTTCGAAACCAATATCAATTTATTTTAGTACCTATTAAAATGAAAACACCGGGCCGGAAACATAATGTTGTAACCATTTTCGAATTGAATTACTTATTGCTAGATTAAAATGTGTTAATTACAGCTAGTTCAGTATAACACAGCAGTAACAATAATTATATTTATAGGGCAGATGTGAATAAGTGAAATAAAAAAAACTTTTCATTCAGTCATAAATCATCTAATTTTTTATAAAATCAAGTGCAGATTATTTGCAGGTACCCGCATTTATTTAATGTGATCGTTAAGTCGTTTAAAATAATGCTTCATAATTGGTCAATTATGTTCTTGTATGGAATGGTAATACAATGTTAATAGAGTTCAATAATACCTTGAAACCTTTTAAAGACCTCTAACTATAACTTTGGTATTTATTGCACAGCTAGAATAAAACCTCAATTTTTTCCTGCTAAAAATATCTAATTATTTTGTTTGTGTTTAGAAATATTGATATATAGAGGCAGTGGCGGATTGATAATGTTAATTTAGCCTTGGAAAATATAAACCAAGAGGCACTCGCGGGGTGAGGAAGTTTCCTCAGTATTTATTTTGGTAAAATTAAGCAACATTTTACCTGCTATACATGGTGTTTCCAAAAGGCGCATAACCTCTGCAGAACGACAAAGAACAGGTCAAAAGGTAGTGCAATAAAAAAAAATATTAACACTTAATTTGCGCTTTCCTTTTAAACTTAGAAGGTAATTAATTTAAATAAATTTATCTACTTACTCGTAGTAAGAGGAAGAAAATTGGGTACCTCGATATTATAGCATAGAATAATTAGATGATTATGGTACGAAACCTATTGTTAAAACCATGACAAGCCCAACTAGACTGTTAACAACAGCTGAAGACGTTGCCACATTGATTCTTTTCTATTTTACGAACATTTCTGGAAAAATATTGTTATTTTAAAATTATTATATCGGAGAATACAATGTTTTAACAACAATAATAGGTTTTTATTAAGATAGAGATAATTATGCAAGGACGTTTGCTTTGCCCAACCTTTTGTCGTGTGATAAATTCTATATAACTGGGATAATGCAAGTGGCTTAAAATGACTGATATTGAAATTAGAATGAAATTAATATTACTATTCATATTTGTATATTTTAAATTTGAAATTGCTCTAATAAACGACGTCCCTGTCCATACTCCAAAATCAACGATATATGTAAAATGCTCCTGTGGGCTCTAACATCTAATAAACCGGACCCCAAATTAATTTTTCTTTAGTATTTCATATTTATTTTAACTTGCTTTTTAACGCCCTGCGGAATTTATGCGCTATTTTTGAAACACCCTGTATATGGTATACAAACCTATGTTATACAGGGTGACTGGGAAAGGTCTGGCCAAACTTCGGTAGAAAATTCTACATAAAACTGAAAAATACTTATGTGAACATAGGTCCGAAAACGCTTCCTTACGGAGTTACACCGTTTAGAAGATGGTACAACTCAATTACGCTTTAATTAATATCCAGTTCAAATTTGGTGTAGATATTTTACTAGTGATCACTTACACTTTCAGTTGTTCACATTGAAATGCATCTACCAGGGGCTAAGATGTGGAAGTGTTCAACGTACCTCTTAATTTATTATTTAAACTCTTGAAATTGTCTAATTTTTGACTTAAAAATCGTATTCTATTCTCTATACAAAAGTACAGAAAACAGGTTGACAGTCGGTAAACCCAACGGCTTTTGAGATAATTTAATTTTTCTGGAATATGGAGTTGTCATGAAGGTCTGAGCATATCTTCAAAATGTGGAAATAATTTTTACAACTTTTGAGGCTATAAGTTCTATATGTCGCGTCGAAGCAATAAAAAAAATAAGACTGGGGCTGTCTTACATAGTTACCGCCTGTGACAAAAGAAATAGTCTGGGCTGTTAGAGCCTCTCTAAAGAAATGGTACAAGGCCCATGTTTATTTAAACCTTTGTTTTGTTTTGGTGTGTAAAATTTACCCTCTTTTAAATTTAGCAGACGAAAATTCATATACCCTGTAAACAACTGTGAATTGTACTGTGAAAATTGTCACCGGCCCATGCATCACAGCAGCCCTTTCACCACATACCGACCACTGGCCCACCGGGAAATCTCCCAGCGTCTAATGGTGAGATTTAAATGTTCTCAAATACATTGCGAGGAGACTAATAATATTAACAACTTAAAGACTTAATTAATTTCTTGTTTTATTTTTATGGGGCGCTAATATTTAAAATTAAAGGATTAATTTCTCTCGGTTGACAAAAAATAAAAAATACTAAATATTCATGGGAAAATTTCACCGTTTATTAAAATGAAGTGACATCTGTTGATGTCCCAATTTCTAACAATATTATACTCAAATTACAATGACGGAAATCAACATTAAAATATATTTTGGTCTCAAATTACAATTGCAAAAACTTAATGGCACTGAACCCACACAAAACATGGACTTTCTTATCTTCTCTTGTTCAGATCGGCTTATTTCATCACCTAATTTGAAAAAGTTTAATTATTGTTTTGCATATTTATAAAATAAACATGTTGACGGTTTTTGTTTATATTTTAAATTGAGTACGATATAAGTTATAACACGTAACTTGAAGTTTGCATCAAAATTGCAATATCAGTTTACCAATTTAAATAACAAAATATTGGGGGAGATTTAATTAGTTAAAATAATTATTTAAGCTCATAAATATTTTAGCACTTAACAAAATTACATACTCGTACAACAAAAATTGAGATTGGTATGGGAATGCTTAATTGTATTAAAAACCTTGAAAGGAACCTCTATTTGAACAAAAACAATAAATTATGGTTGATAGATAATCCCAGAACTTTATAAATTTAAACGAAACACTTTGAAACAGATATAGATATCCTGAAACGTAACTGCTGTAGATGTTTGTCATCTCTTGTATATACCTTTCTTTTTGGAGATAAATATGTGTCAGTATGTGTGTGTTCCAGTTATCATGTGGGCTTAACGTAAGTCTATTTTAGTTGCATACGACTTTGAACGTTTGAAGTACTATAAATATTGAGAAGGTGTGAGGTCTTTCATTTATAAGTTGTGTAATATGTGTTTCGGAATAATATAAAGGAATTAAGGGTGCTTAAATACGGTTGCCGAATGTGGGTGGCCCTTAATCTTTAAATTATGTGAGCACAATAAGAAACCTACGACTCTAAAGCAAAGTTTACTGCTTATTTCTAACAAGGCTATAAAATAGTGGTAGTTTAAAATATAATTTTTTAAAGAGCTTGTTATGTGTGTAAGAACGCACAAATTAAAATGGCAAATAGTAACAACGGCTTAATCGATATTTTATAAACAATTCTGGTTTTTACCTGGAAAACATCGGACTACCCAAATTATGTGCACATCAAATGCTAAAGACATTAAGGTTGAGGTAATCCTGTTGTTTATAAATTTTAATTGATTTAATTTATAAGTCTGTATACGGGACCTGTTCATCATTAACGATTTTAGCAAAATCGTTGTTACGCTCCTGCCTCTACAATGATTATAAAAAACTTTGCTATTATTAGTTGAAAATCAATAAATTTATTAGCAACAGCCCATGAAATAAAATTAAATAGGTATAATAGGTCACGAAGCCCATCAATTTAAAAGACTTCAATCCGTTGCACTCGTGCAAAGTAAGTACTAAATCAATTTTCTCAACGGCTACGTTTTATTTATGTGCACATTTTCCAACGTAATTGAAATAAACCCCACGTATAAAAGCGATAGAACACAGTTTTGCTCAACACAAAATGCATAACCACTCGCAGATTTAACCGCTTGCATTATTCGCGGTTACACTTTGCTCGTAAAATGTTTGTTATTGTGTTCGCCCTTTGTTGAATTTACTTTTGTGTCTTGTAGACAATTTTAGTACTGAAATATACGACAATACATTTTTTTGAATAATTGAAATGTTTTAGGAAATTTGTTGGTGGGTAGATTTCTGTTAAGTTAGGTATAAAATGAGGTGAATATAGATAACTAGCAGGACCCGTGGGCTACGCTCTTCCGTTCTTTTATAACTACAAGTGTTTCCCCCGCTGAGTCGGTCTCGGTATTGAGAGGTGCTCCCGGAAAGAGAAAAACGAAAGACGAGTTTAAATATAGGCCGTTGACTACCTATAAAAAACAGCCCTTAAAACAATTTTAAGAAAAAAGTCATTGTAAAATTATCGAGATAAACATCCCCCAAAAAAGGAGTTTCATAGCCCCATAAAAAATTCTTTAAAAAAACAGCGGAAAAGATGTTAGTTAAGCTTATCACTTTTTCTTATTTTTGTGTGGTATGTATAATTGTTTGTTGTCAGCGCGATAAATACACATTTCACAACTGCTAGAATTAAAGCAAGCCATAAATAACCAAATTATACCAACATAAGTGACAGTAACAGTCAAACAATTAATTAACTGACCTGACACGCAAAAAGGCCGCCGGCGCGCGCGGCGTGTTATAATAATAAATCTGTCCGAGATGGAATATTTAGTCGTGTTGTTATAGTTAGACAGTTAGGGATTTACTATAAAAACTGTCAGAGAACGAAATGTTAAAAACATTAAATTTGTCAAAGAAGTTCTGAAACAAAAACATGTATGTTCGGTACGATTCCAATGTCTAACCTAAGTGCTTATTAAATATTATATTGCCCTATTCAGGGGTAAAATTTTTATCAAGAACCTTCAAAAAATATTTTTTTTTGAGAGAAATATCTTGAAAATTGTCCTTAAAATTACAAAAGGACATACCGTTTAATGTTTTTGCGTCCTGATACCTTCGGTATAGAGAGTTGGGTATTGATATCATGTAAATTTTCTAAATCTAGATTTTAACGGAAATACACGTTTTGGGGCTCAAGCGAGCAGATGAGCCGTGTTGGCTGCCGCCCGGAATCTACAAACAAAGTAGGACTTTAAATGTAATGTAATTAGTAAATAATTTAGTGATGTTAAAAATGTTTATTCATCTCAATTATTTGTTTACTTTTGAGCTAGAAAATATTTATCACAATATGAAGAGGGTTGTTATTATTTGAATTTTGACATTGACAATTCAAATCTAAATTGAATGGAGTGCAAGTCTTACAAATACGAGTTTTTTTAACTTTACGGTTAGTATAGATATTTAAACAAAAACATCGAAAAAATTATTCCAATAAAACACTAAAACAAAAATTATAAAAGAAAGAAACGTGGGCATACGAAAGTTGTTAATTAGCTACAGTTGCAATTATCGTCTATATTAATTTGTGGTTATGACCTAAAAGAGGAATAAACACGTTTATGTAGCGGAAGAAATAAAAATTAAAACAACTGCTATTATGTTAGATATGCTATTTTTGGAATATAATTAGCAAGCCATGTGAAGCAGTACAGTTTAAGAAGTACATTATATGTACGGTCAAATCCCAAACTTTTTAATACATTATAACATTTTGAAAATGTTTTGTCGTACCCACTTTTGCTTTAATAATTCACATTTATGTGCAAAAAATAAACGTTTTGCGGAGTGCCAGCCATAACATTTTAACTATGTTGTAATTTAATTTAACATAGTAGTTTATCTACAGAACTTAATCACATTACGTACTTACCTTAATATCTATGAAATAAGGCTTATGTGTTTGGTAAGAATGGTTCTGTACCAATACGAAGATCCCCGGTTCAAATCCCATCGAATTGTTTTTGAATAATCGTTTTTTTTTAAATGCGAAATAATTTTAGTATTGTTTAAATTACTTGAATATGTTCGCACAAAATTCTTTATTTTAAATAACGTGGCCAATACGTGATAAAAACTTTGAATTTTTTATTTCACTTGTTAGCTATTATAAAATATTTCCGATCATTTTGTATTTAATAAAAATGTCGTGAGAACAAAAACAAAAAAAAATATTTTAAAACCCGAACTTTGTGGGATTTGAACTCGGGATCGTCGGATTTGTAAACGAGTGCTTTACCTCTCTCACCAAACGTTTTATTTGAAACCTACTTAAATTCTATCCAAATTATAATATGGTTAAAATCCGATGGCTCGTACTCCGTGAATCACCTTGTATAGATAAATAATGTAAATGTTTAGAATACCAGATACAAATTTGTTGGTTTTTTAACTCGTGAATCACAATTTTCACCAAAAACAAGCTGCAAACTTTATTTCTTTTCAAAGTACATAATTATTAGAATTTAATAGAAATTTCATTTAACAACTGTTAGTTTAATGAAAGGTATATAATGTATTCGCAGATGCACGTTATTTAAGAACCTTTAAATTAGTTGTTAATTTATGTTTATATATAAAAATAATATTGAATATATTTTACCTACTTCACTTCAGCTCTTCAGCATAACACAAAACTGATTTAAAATTTAATGCCTATGGTAGTTGGTGGTCCAAATTGCGCCTCAATAATAGCGCTCAATAATAACACCGCCAAAAACAGCGCCATAAATAATAGCGCCCAGTAAAACATCAGCGCCTAACATATCCCCCACTAATAATGTCGCCAGGCAATAATGTCGCCGGCATAAAATAGCGCCTTTCAATAAAGTCATCGGCAAAAATAGCGCTCTCAAATATGTCGCCGCAAAAATAGCGCCGGCAAACGAGTCGTCAGAAAAAAAAAACGCTTGCTTCCTTGCTACTTTTCAGTTTGATGAAAGTTTGATTAAAGGTTTACACCAGGACAATATAGTTTAAACAGAAATGTTTTACGATGCTTCATTTATTAAATAAAAGGGTGCTAATGGCGTGAGCTACAGGGTTGGAGCCGCATCATACATTGCAAAATATTTGTACGGCGATGTTTCCTAAAGAGTTAATTCAAGGCGTTATTTTCTGCCGGCGACGTATTTGACAAGCGCCTTTTCTGCCGGCGACATTTTTGATCGGCGGAATTTTTTCTGCCACATAGTATACCGTTGTTTTCGTCGGCGATATTTTTGATGGCGGTATTTTTGCCGGCAATATTATTGCCTAGCAACATTATTGATAGGCGCTATTTTTGGCGGCGAGGTTTTTGACCGGCGTTATTTTAACTGAGCGCGATTTTTGGCGGCGCTATTATAGAAACGCTGTTATTAGCGTATACCACGGTAGGGGTAACAAGCTATTTAGTATAAGAGTAATAGAATTTTTTAAGTATCTATGTTAGTATTTCTAAGAGCAAATTCAAACATACTTTTCAAAAAAAACGTCTATCAAAAATAGTATAAAATTTGGTACTGGGGGTAGTATAGGCAACTTCTATTGTTAAACAATGAGTATCCATGAACTGTGAGTGTTCATTTCTCCTGTGCCTATAGCATGCCATTAATGATACGCAAAAAAATTATTTGTTAAAATTAAGGCAATTTTATGTTATGTATAAGTTCCAGCTTTAATTCGTCGAAGTTCATATTTAGTATGAATAAAATACTTTATTACTTCAACAATATTTATTTATTTTAAACTTGTAAAGCACGTAAACATGTCGAAATACGTATACGGCTAAAATAATTAAATATAAGTTTAAAGTATTTTAGTAATACTAAATTTTATGTCAATTTATTTATTCCTTATCAATGTCATATTATTATAACACCAACACGAATGATATTTATTATTCAGTTTTGTATGTGTATAAGCAACATTTTAGAACAAAACAGACATGCGAAACTAATTGCATCGCCTTACGGAGCAGGAGAAGGAATAAAACGAGTTCAATCCGCGTGTTTTCATAGAAACAATTAGATTTTCAAATAACACTTAAATGGTACAAAATAGAGCAGACAAATTTATGTATAATTCAGTTTGGAATGTGTCAGACGTTTTAAACCCTACAATTTCTATAATGTCTCGTAGTGCTCTATTGTGGTATTTACCTTACACTTCTAGTTCAGGTGTACCAAATTTGTGCTCATTTTAATATAAAATATTTACAGAACATGAAACCGTCAATTCAAATGCCCCCTTCAAACGATACCACAATTGATGTAATTTAGGTGGTAGCGAAAACAAAAAATGTTCAAATAGAATTGAAACCAGTGCGAGCTGTACCGTTCGTTTCGTTTCGTTTCCCTATCACATGTGTTGTCTTATCAGTAATTACAATCCTACAATGCGTAAATTGGTACGTATACTTTCAGTGTCCGTCTGAAAATGTGTTGATGAGTTATTTTGCATTGCTGAAAATTTTGGTTGTTTAGGTAGGTTTCTTTAAACAAAATTTTTGCGCTATTGAAATTTGGGTATTATTTATTGATAACCTGTAGACATTATTACTGTAGTTTTTACACATATTTTTAAAAGAAATAAAGGAAAGTGAATAAATAAAGTGATTCGCCTATAATCAAAGACCGGACTTTTAGTCGCAGAAGAGCAGCAAATTTCGTTAAAATTTAATAAGTAAACAAAAGCCATGGGCGTACTTAAGTCTATTAAGGGATACGTGAAACGTATTGGACAAGAGAACTAATTTTTCGGATAAGAATTTAGAAAAAGTTGTTCTGTACTGCAATTTTTAGGTTTCTTATTCAACGGTGGTTTTCCGTCCCTTATAGTTCAAAGTTTTCTTTGGTAGAACTTTGTCGTTGTACTAATGAATTTACACGTTCTATTTTCATTAATTCGTGGTTGCTATCTTACATTTCAATTAAAAAAATATATTTGCAGATTCATTAAATTGTTGCGTGAAGTACTTTTAAAACTCATGGCCATTCATATTCTCCGCTTATGAACTCTGTTTTATTTTATTTTACTATTACATAAGCATCAATTCCAGTTGACCAAATAAATAATAACTTATCTACACATGCTACATAAAGTCAACCATATGGATGTGTTACCATTCTAAGCTCGTAGATAATTCGTTTACAATTATATATTTAATGAAATTGTGCTAGAAATCATTATTAATTAATTTACTCATAATTTAATTACTGACTAAATACTAGACTAGAAATCCGGACTATACCTATAATGGATTCTTACAAAAAAAAAATTTTTGTAAATTAAACCTGCGAAAAAGCATGTTAACATTCAAATTATCCTCACGGGAAAAGATTGTATTGTAAATCAGTGCTTAAAATATTTCAACAAGTCCCACGTGGACATACAAGCAGCAAGAAACATTCTTACTTTAATTGCTACTCTTATGTAATTCCACTAACTACAAGACATTAAGACTGAACGACGTGGAATTTTATTTATCTTTATAGAGAAATTGTGGGTAACTAAATATACAACTGCAGTAACTGCTGGTAAAAACTTAATTCGCGCTCCTTATTTGAAATGTTAAATATGTTTATATTGTGGATTTCCTGTATTAAAATTTAAATAACCAATCACGGCAAGAAAACTCTGGCATAATTACAGATAAATAGATTCATCAAGTAAATTAAAACTAAGCATCTCATCCGACAAGTCAATATAAATTGAAATCTCGGTGGCAAACTGCAATCATGACGATTTAAAATGCCTCTAGGGTGCAACTTAATGCAATCTGCAAATGCACTGTGTTGTCAACTGATACAAAAGGATGACTTGTACACATTGAAATCGACACTGTTGCTAATCTATCTAACAATATGTCTCTCAACAATAGTCGCAGCTACCATCTGTATAGGTCGGTCTTTGATGCAATTATGGCCTTAAGCGATAAACGAATAAATTCTAAAATCGTCAGCGTTTCCCGTAGTTTACTTTATTCGTAGGGTAAATATTTTGCCTGGGGTAGGTGCACCATGAAATGCGATGCAATTGTTAGAAGATTTAGGCCTCTATGCGGTTTGTGACGCGTGAACATAAATGCGGTTTATACAATCGACATGAAAGGCGAAGGAAAATTTATATCGATAACGTTAAAGCTTTTAGTAATCTATGTAGGGTTTTCGAAATAATCATAGAAATAGCGAAAAAAAAGTGCGAAGCACCCTACATAAACGTTAAAATTAAATGCAAATGAACATATAAGCCGAAATGATTAATTTTAAACAAGCTTTATACTTTTTATTAATTTCACCAAAATGAATGATTTTGAGATTTTGAAGTAAATACATGTTTCGGGTGTATGAGAATGTGGGTGCGTTCGTTCTCTCATATCTCCCGAACGGATGGCACAATCTTGATCAAATTTAGGATATGGTGATATATCAAAAATTCAATGAGAAAGCAGGTTTAAAAAATTTAAAGAGGAGGTTAGACATCTTTGATCTGATGAAACCCAATAATGTTTGTCGAAAGTTTCTAACCTCAAAAAAATTATTTTTTATACTTTATCGTCTTATTACTCAAAAACTCGTTGATAGATCGCGAGTAAATTAGGTACCTTAACAGCCCTAAGGGGGCAATACGGGTATACGGTAATTTTTAACAACAAGAAAACTAAAAGGAGGTAATTTTCAAATTTTTGAATATACAGTTCCTGTCCAAATTGTTAGACTCACCTACAATATTGTCGTATTACAAGGTTACGCGCCATTGCTGCAAATGATAAGAATCTTCTCTTTCATTAAATCGACATATTTAAACCACCCGCAAGAGCACCTCAACCCCTAATTATTGGATATTTAAAAAAATGGTGAGAATGGTCACTTTTACTAAAGCAGTGCTAAAAACCAACCTCTAGTAGATGCCAATGCTAAAAAATTAAACTTTCTTAAATTTATATTTAACAACGAAGATTATCTCTTTATAAAATCAACATCTTCACACCACCCCCAAATTCTAAAAAAAATAGAAAACTTGAAAAGACTCATCTCCATACAATAAAATTAGTAGATTTACCGTCGAAATCAAGAGAGAAAGGGGAGGGGGAGGGTTGATCAAATATTGATTGTAATGCTCAAAAACGGACTACACAATTTTTCTATAAACTTTGTATGCTAATAGTTTCAACCTACAGATATATCAAGATAATCGTTGAAAGACAGTTGTTGACAAAAATAATTTGGCTTGAAAAATAAAAAATGGATACTTCTGTATTTTTATAGGAAAAAAGCTGTAAAAAGACGGGCCTTTGACGGGCTACATGACTCACGAGCTTTGGTTCCGTGGACCCGCAGAACCCCGTTAGTTACGCCACTGCCCTCCGCAATCTAGTTTCAATGCATTCTTAAAACTCCTTCATTCTAGCATTCTTCAGATCTTTTATCTTGCTGAAAACCATAATTTTTTACTTTTAACTAATACCATTCACAAAAGGAGGTACATTTTATGAAACCTAAGTAGTAATTTTATTTGAAAATTTTCAATTTGTTAAGAAAATACGTTTACCAGAAACGATAACAAAAGAAAGGATTTTGTTTTATAATACACATTTAATTCCTAAATTTTGTTTCCACTACCTAACCTTCAACTTACACTTCATTGCTTAAAGCTATTGCAATATCAACCCTGAAGACTTCTCCACAATAACTCCAAAAAAGATTTAAAAAAAATAAACTATGAATAACGCTATCTATACACATTAAACTACCACAAACACCAGCTAAAATCAAAATTACTCAACACCAAACGACACTGTCATATGCTCAGATTTAAATAAACGAGGCAGTTGACGCTGTGCAGTGTGCACAACGTGCAAACTCTTGTCAGGCGTCACGGAGATTGCCGAGCAGTAGAAATTCGTTTGTGATCGGTTATAAACAACCACATTTTACCGCGAATGTTGATAAATTCTAAAAATTTAATATTTTTGTATACATACGTCCTACACTTTTCTACTAAATTGCATTTGTAATTTGTTTTAAATAAATAAACATTAAATGTCTACCACCGGACTTAAAATGGATGTCTTATGGATATCCAATTTTAGATATGCATTCTGGATTCATAGACGGGCAGATATAGATTGGACCTAAAATGGATGTCCAAAACGATAGTATCTTGTGCTATCTGGGTTAATATTGAGGAGGGTTAATGGATCTCTAATTTTTGGTCGATAAATCTTTGTTTTATGTTTTTTAATTCTCAATATTTTATTTATTTTATAGTAATATTTGGAAAGGTCGATAAAACTATTATTTTAAAAACATGAAATCAATTGTTTTTTTTTGTAATGTTCGAAAGTCTATGCAATGTATATCATAACATCATACATATATTTTTTTAAATATGTTGTTTAAAACCGAAATCCGCTGTTTTCAGTATTTTTAAAAATTTCGCTTTCCTATCCCACATAGACTTAAAAATATTTTCAAAACTTATCAGGCTATTCGTTTCCAGAGTGTTAAAAAATTCAGGTAATAAAAATTAAAAATATATTTAAATACAATTACTGAAGTACGTAATTATCATACTTATATCTGTCTGTATTTTTTATAATTTTATGTACTAGTTACACACCGAAACAGTAAGCAAAAGTTTGATACTTCTAACGCAATACGGTGGCTGCTAAGGGGCGTAATGTTAAAATGTGAATAATTGCTACAGTAAGTATGTTCACGTAAAATATGAATCATGTGTTGATAATTATGCAATATTTTAACGCTTTATTAGTAGCCGTTGTAATTTTCTGTCTTTATTATTATGAGAACTTAAGTGTCAGAATTTTAAATAAACCATCCATATGAAGAATGCGTCGTAATGATGTAAAGGTTTACATAAGCAAAACTGAATTTGCCATTCATACTTAACCTTGTTGAAAAAATTTACAAAACCAATAATTTTAATAAATCTGTACAAAGCAAAGCTGCTATTAAATATACTTAGTGTCAAATAATCGTAAAACCAAATCGGTAGACGTGACGAAGAACAATATGTTTAAACGCCTAACCCATAATCCGTTTTAAAAGCCATACCAACGCTATATTTATCTAATATAGGTAGTAGAATCAACCAGACACCTGTGAAACTGAATGCCGAATAAAATTACCCATTCACCCACAAAAAAGTAACTGGAGAGACAATGAACAGGAATAATTTCTCTCTAATTTTTGTGCGCAATGGCCATTAAAAAAATTCCTGGCAATCAATTCGGAACAATCGCGAAAGAGCACCTACGGAGTCTTGGATGTGGAAGGCTCGCGCGAGCCGCGAACTCTTGGTCAGACCACCCAAGTTGAGCACGATGGCATGAATGAATACAGCATAGCAACCCACGGCCTCTGATGAATTGTGATCGTTCTGATCTGACTTGACGGATCTTCCTCCAGCTTCTCGATACTTAATTTCAAACTTGACTCATCTCAGATCATATCTTCTCGAAAGAAATGGTTATAATTATTTTTAGCTTTTAAGTCGAGTTCTTTAGTTTAAAAACACACTATCGTTCATTAGCTTACATCCTCTACTTTTTAAGTAGGTAGGTTAATTGTCGATCCGTAATAAGCATTAAGCAACAAGGTTGACTTTTTCACTTGGGAACCGTCTCTTCGAAAGGTATGCATACAAACAAGATCATCATAGAAGAAGGAACCACCTGTACCACTTAACTACAATTCAGTAACTTATTTGACTATAAATAACTTCATCAATCAGGTAATTCTATAAAAACAGAAATTTCGATATTTTTTAAATTAATCAATATTAATTCTCACAAATTTCCTTGGGATAAAAAATTTTGGTTTTTCTAAAATAGTCTCAAATATTACCTTAGGATGGAAAATGACGCTTAAGTATTAAGTTAAAAAAGGTTTTCATCGGAACGTTTTCACCTTACTGATAAACGAAATAAAATTCGTAAGTAATCTTGAAAAATACTTATGTATCATATACGTTTTGTAACGGAAGCTTATCCGTATCATGTGTGTGGGTAAGTATGTAATTGGACATAACGACCTATTGGCCGCCTACGCACATAATTATAACTGAGGGCTGTTAGGGATAAATCAATAAATATTAAACATTAACGACCGATAGAAATTATGGTTTGTGTTAAAAATGGTATAATCATTCAGTTGATGGTCTAACTTGCACAACTAGTTGTCCAAAGTTGATAATTTCGAAAAAGTTTTTGCTTTCAAATAGTAGTATGCACATACTTATTTTACCGCATCTCGCGGTTCGCAAGGCTTTGTACACATTTGAGCATTTTTGCGTAATGTTATCAGTAATGGGATATTTCGAATGAAACTAATCAAACCATTTGATTAACGAAGTATCTAGAGAGGTTACAGAAAACCATTCGAATGATTTTACAGTATTATAGTTATCGGTTTTGTTCATTTCGGAAGCGGGCGTTGAAGCGATACTCCGTACAGTAGCCAACTGCAAATGCCCAATGCAAATACATGAAACGATGACACCACCAGTCACAGTATTATGATGCGAATACACAAATGAAGACAAAATTTTTGGAATGCGAATGCGTATCATTTGTATAACAATTAACAATCGTATACTGTTTTTGATCCTGGTCTCCTTTACACTAAACAATATAAAACAGAAAAATGTATCTTCTTTCGCGGTTTATAGAAATATTACTGAAAACTGGCCAGAATTAGTGATAAAATTAATAAAAACTTTACGCTGTTTTCCCGAGCGACCGAGGGAAGACGATGAGAACTAGGAGTTCTTCATAGGAGCATTCGAAAAGTAAACGGAGAGCATTTTTACTACCGAATAGTTACATTACAAGGCTCAGGATAGATGTGTATTAACACCGCGAACATTCAAATGAACGTGCAGTGTTTGCTTATGATCAATCAGTTGTTCGTTAGTTCGTATTCGACTGGAAACTACGAAATCGTCTACACTACAGGACTCGGTGTAACGTAATATTCTTTGATGTTTGTTAAAAAGCAACAAGAGTAGGTGTCGCGTTGCGAACAGGCACAAATGCATAGTAACACAGTCTAGGGTACCACTGACAGATTTGTTTTGACGTAGGGTCGGGACAACTTTTTACAACTGAAAGCTTATTAAATGACCTATAATATTAGGAAATTTAATAATAATTTGTTGTTGGTACACCTAAGAACAAAATTGGCAAGTGAAATTGAAATTGTTAGTTCTTGTTGATCATAACGACAATGACAATGAAGTTTTTTCACGTATCGTACTGCTAAATCAATCAAATATTTACTATGAAAAGTATGGAGTGCGTATTTGTAATTAAGGTGGTAAAAACTCTCTGCTGTTTAAATTTCATCTGAAAACAGAGAAACCAAACATTTGGAGAAGAACGATAATGCGCCAAAATTGGAAAATTTCAGTGTTTAGGAAAATTTATTATCAGTATATAGTATCGTAATCCGGTTTTACTTTCCTACACTTTCAGTATGGGGAAGTATTGACTTCATAACATTTTATGAAATCGAGATTTTGACGGAAATACATGTTTTGGGCATTTGAGAACCCAAAAAAGTGTTTTTTTTTATAAAATTGATGGGTGGGTATGTCCGTGATCTATCATAACTCCCTATCGGATGGTCTGATCTTGATGAGCTTTGGAATGTGGAGGTATATCAAAAATTTTGCGACAAAACTTTTAGATAATATAAATAAATCCGAAATGGGAAGCGGAAGTTATACATGATTTTTTTTGTTATTTAAGTAAAAAAACGAATGTTTAAATAATAATAGGGATTCTAATAAAAGACTTTAAGGCAAGTCCCATTATTTGTTTGCAAACTTAATAGCGTCAAAATAGCGACCGCTGAGTTTTCTTAAAAATCTTATTTTAACGTCATATTACTCAAAAAAGAGTGAAAATTTTAGATTTTTTCTAAAATATATTGCTGAAAAACTGGCTACAAGATTCTTTTAAATTTTGTAGGCCAATACAGCTAGGGATCAGCTACAATTGGCTCAAGTCACGACAAAATAATTTTTTTCTGTGACGCCATCTATGAATTTTTTAAAATTTTGGCTTTAAAGCCTATTTACTCAAAGACGACTTATCAGATTGGGATGAAATTTAATACTATATATGCTGTAGGAGTATACAGTGTTACCAGCTAGGAGAACTTTTGCAACGACTAAAACCGTGAAGTAAAAAATAATCAAACTTTTGACATTTTCAACAAAAAATATTGCTCTAAAACTGACCAAATAAATATTTTAAAATTTTGTAGACTTATAGAGCTGGATATGGGATCAATGTGGTTCGTTTACTCGTCAGCTAGATTCTTTGCGACGTTTTCTATGAATTTTTGAAAATCTAAGATTTTTTTAGGTGCGGCAATATTTAGGGGGGTATTTTACCCGCACCCATTAAATTTTTAGCAGACTAACTCGTCTTTTTCAAGAAATGCATTTTATTTACTCAAATTGGTCTCCTCCACTTTCGATACTTCTTAGAATTGTTTAAAATCTATTTACTGACTTCAGTTGTTTCTGCAGATTCAAAAAAATATTTTAAATTCATAGCTTACTTATTAGTAAAACATAAAAATTAAGAAAAGTTGCTGTAAATCGATTGGTATTGAAAATAAGTATAACAAAGTATATATTTTCTGAACAGCAACACGAATGCCTTTTTAATAAAGTCACTGCCAACTATGGTTTACACTTTTATTATAATTCAAAAGCAAATTAATGATACTAATGATACTTTGAACTAACTGAAATATAAGAGTCCGTTTCATATTTAAAAAAAAATTCAATTTTGGCGCCTAACTTGAAAACATAAAAGTTAGCTAAAGTCCGTCTTCGCTATCGAAATATATTCATTAATTTAGTATAGATAAAAGTAATAATTTACGAAAAAACCATAATTGAACAAAAACCTTCAAAATGTTTTGAAAACGAAAAATCATAATATAATCCAAATTTTAATTTACTTAAAAATATAAATACGTATTTGAATATAAATTTTGAAAGACAAGCACTTTTTGAAATTAATTTTTATAACATTGGAATACACATTTTTGACGTAAATTTGGCCATATTTAATTTCTGGTAAACACATGGCTTTAAAATTACGATTTAAATGGGAAGTTTCACAAAATGCCGAAGTTTCTAAATTGAAAATAATTAATATATTTTTTCTGACTGCATTATACCACATTTAGAAAAAAAAGACTAAGTTTTTAGAAGACAGTAAGTTTTGAATTTTTAACCAGAGTAAGTTAATTTTTTTTAATTTTTAATTTTGATTTTTTAATTTAATTTTTCCTGTTAATGTAACATTCATTGTTAATTTAAATTTTTTATATGGTAAGACACACGTTTTTTTTTATTTTCTCGGTCTATGCCTGTTGCGTCTCCACCCCCACATGCATTTTCATTTACGCTAAAATTAAGACTACCAACGTCCTTGTCTCTGCTGTATATAGGCGTACGAAACTTTCGTTCTCGCTTATAATGTCGCAGCAAAACATTTATTAAGCTCTATCAATAATGGGGTGGACTGGCGATAAGACTCTTTGGAGAGACGCTGGTGGGTAGGAGGTTTGTGAGATGGGTTTGATATTGAAACCTCAGAAATATATTTTTATCTATACTATACCGAATACATATTAAACCGATTGCCCAGCACCATGTCTCAAACCGTATTAAATTGTTATGTTGATGAGTTCTGAAAACGACATATGAACGAAAATCGAAAAAGAAAACATAATTTTAGATGTAGTTTAAAGTATAGATCATTAAGAAATACTTTAGCATATTTTCAGTTACATGTATATGCATTTTTTAGAAATTCTTTGTGAAAACAATTAAGTAATTGTGATTTAATTCCTTAACAATCAACTCAAGTTTATTCTACTACTATTTATTATATAAAAAGCAATTAAGCTTACAAGCTTATAAACAAGCATGTTTTGCAGTTTTTACAGTTTATTTGTTTAGTAAATAAACGAACATCAATTTCCAAAATGAAAAATACATTAAAGACGTCAAAAAGAGATTTTGATGTCAGTTTAAAACTTTAAAGAAGTGGAAAATTACTGTATACTAACGGAACTCGTAGGCTATGCCCCACAATGTTTTTGTTTCTGTTTTTTAATAATAAATAAGCTAATTAAGTAGGTAGTGCAATTAAACAAAACTAAAAATGAGAGAAGTTCGTAAATTAGCCGGGAAGGAAAAAACTGACTTTTTTTTATTTTTGCGATACCTAATAATTACCTAATAAGCAATGTACAGCAAACAAACATATTTGCATTCTTCCGTTTATTAAAAGAAATTTACAATTTTAAAAATTCATTCAAAGCGTTACAGAGAAATTAGCGAATTGGGACGCAAGCCTAATTGTAGCCTATCTCTATCTATGTATATGAGCCTACAAAATTTGAAAGAAATTGTGTAGCCAGTTTTTGAGCTTTATTTGTTTGAAAATTTTCTTATTACAATTTTTTAATTATAAAAAAATTATCTTTTACATAATGACATTGTGGTTCCCTATGGTTTATATAGTACAAAATTTTATCTCTATCTGTGAATCAGTTTTTAAGTAATAAGGCGTTAACATCAAAATTTTTAAAAATTTAAGCGGCCGCCATGTTAATGCTAGTACGTTCGAAACAAAAACATTTGTTTTTCCACAAGGTCTTCTATCAGAATCCGTTATTCAATTTTAAAAATATCGTTTTTGAAAAAAAAAATGCTACGAAAAAACATGCCAACTCTTGCTTCTGGTTTCGGTTTTTAAGAACGTATTTTGTCTGTACATTCTTGAAATACCTTCTCGATCCGAAACTTATCGAATACAGACACACACGTATTCACACACAGACATACATTATTGATAACCACTTGTTTGCGTAACATATATGCATTTTCGTCAAAATTTCGAATTCGAAATTTTTTATAATAAAATCGTATGATGTAGGGCTTGGTATGTTCTTCGCAAATACCAGCTGGTAGACGCAGCAGATTTTTAGTTTATTATTGTTATTATTTCTTAGCTTATTTTGAAACGTCAATACACGATAAACAGAATCAACTCGGTTCTTTTCATCTTATATAGCTAGAACGTAAATCTGAGATGGCCGTATTTATTTTAGAAATTTTCAAAATTGAAACATTCTATATTTTTAATTTTTTTAGAATAAATTCATGACACATTACTGTTTATTTTTTCTGAGGCGCCAGAATTAACGTAAGCCGTAAATAACCAAATTATACAACAGTAGTGACAGCAACATAAATGTTCGCTGAAAACAATCAATAAACTAAGACGAAATGCAATGGCTCGCTGCCGTAGTGTTATAGTAACAAATGTTGCCGAAATACACAGCTCGTCTTGTTACGGTGAGACAGTTAGGGATTTACTACCTAGATTGAAAATGAATAACAAACATTTTTAAAATTAATCACTGCATATTAGCATCAAAAAATTACAAAAACTTGTTACGTAGCAACGAGTGGTAATTTTGCTTGAAAATTCTGTTGCTCCCAGAAGAACTTTCTTAAGCAAAACACGATATGCTATGCAGGAAGTTTGAGTAACTTACTCCAGTTGTTCTTTTCTAGATTTACTGTATTAGTGGATTATTTCTCGAATAATATATCAAGTAGTCAAGTTTAATAAATTTTAAAAACCAGCAAATAAAAAAAAGAAGTAGTTGCTTAAATTGTATCGAGATCGGAATAAAGGATTAAATTTTTCTATTAGCTGCTGAAACGACAAATGTGGCGTAGTGATTGATTGATCGATATATTTATTGCAGAACTTATACTAGGAATGAATCATGACATATTTTAACTAAAGGTTTCAATTGGTAGTTTTTAGTACTTATTGCGAAGAAGAAAATTTTTATTTAATAACGATCTAATATTTGTTTATATTTTATATATCGTAGAACTATTTCTGCTACTGAAAGCTAAACGGGGCGCCGCTAGCGGCTAGACTACAACTTCCGTTTTGCAATTTCTTTTGCAAGGATTTAATTGGTTTAAAAAATAACTAGATAATTAGTTAAAACCATAATTAATTTTTTATTTAACATGGGGACTTCTAATTGTTTTATAATACACAAGAATTGGTTGTTAAATAAAAACGCTAATGAAATTCAGCAACGTTGCTGTTTATCTTTTTCAGATATTCTAGGAAGCCCAGGCGTGTAATAATATGCGTACTTGTGGTCGAGATTATCGTCTTTTTACTTCACTTTACTCATGTTAACGTTTAAATTCCATATCTGTGCGTGATACAAAAGTACAAGTATTTATATAATTGTAGCAATAAGCTTGCAATTCTTATTTACTATCAGATGCTCATCAACCGCATTGGAATGTAAAGTACAAGTTACAATCAAAATGAAACTGAATCCTAGTTTTTATTTCTAGGTGGTCCTCACGGGTGCTACACCTGCCGTGACGACTAATTAAAAGCTCCATAACTTTAAATTTAAATTTTTCAAGCACATAATTGTGATTATATTAAAATGTTATTTTAAAAGACCACTCTGTGGCATCTGAATGACCAAAGCAAACAGAATAGAAATAATATATAAATGCGCATTTACTAACAATATATGTCGGAAATAATTATACGTAATTTGTTTATGCATTTGTACTGAAGCCTACAATTTTAAAATGTTATTAGTAGCTGTTTTTTAAATTCCGAAGAAGAATATAAACTGTTTTTGTTTGTTTAACATATTTTATAAAACTGTTATTGATATTATCGGTATGACTCTTTACGTACTTAAGTAGGAAATAGGAATATGTAATTAATTCAATAGGAAATAAATTATTGTTTCCGCCACCATATTAATATAATTGTAAAATATCTACCAGCTTTCGGAAGTACTACTTGATTTACGTATGCAAACAACAAGCACGTGTGGTTTAGCAAACTAATGTGGGTAAGTTTTACCTGTTTAGATTACTTAAGTAAAGTTAAGTAAAACACGAAACAATTTTTTGAGGTAGAAAATGTGTTACTGTAAGAAATGGTATTATGAATAATAATAATAACTAAATAAATTACATTTTATATTATAACTAGCGGAACCTGTGGGCTATGCCGAACGTTTTTTTTTAAATAAATAAATTAATGAAATAGGTAGTGTAGCGGACCGCGCATCAAAGTCCTATGGTTTTATGAATTATATAGCGGTTTCTGTAATTCTACATATTAAATCCGGATCTTTTCAACTTGTCTCGACTCTTATTTTTTGGAAAGTTAACAAAAAACCAGTTAGTTTTTCTAAAATGCGAGCTGTTACCAGCGCGTCTGTTATCGTAACTCCCGTTTTCAATATTTGGGCCAAGTTTAGCTTATGTTTATTAATGATTAGCCTTAACAAAATCAAATCGGTTCATTCAATGTCATAGCTAAACCTAACTTGACGGTATTTATTTTAAAATTTATGAACACAAGTCACTTGGTAATATAATTGTTCAATATCTATTTGTCCAATTTCTGATTTGATTTGTACATATTTTCGGAGATGTTAGGAAAGAGTTAATGCTTAGTATGTACTAAAATTAAACAAAATTTGCTGTCACCCTAAATTGCTGATTTAACAATCTGAAGCTTAACACTTTCGCTTCTTAAAAGTAATTGAATAATGCTTTTGAAACATACATGCGCGGTGCCATATGTTACTGTAAGCACGTCTTGCCTGCAATATCATTTTTTATTATAAAATTGCTTAAAATCCCAGTCGTAGTAATGAATGCTGTTTCTAGGAAATTGTAATAACATTTTGTGTTTAACGGTTTTATTATAACAATGGTCTGTTTAAAAAAATGTATACATATAATGTGCTGTGCGGAATAAATATTTACAGTTTTTTATTTTTTCGGAACTGCCGTAATCAAAGTAAGCCATAAATAACCAAATTATACTAGCAGTAGTGACTGGAACATAAACACTAGCTGAAAACAATAATAAATAAACTAAGTGGAGATGTAAGGGCTCCTCTTTGTGTTATGTTGAGACAGTTAGGAATTTAATATATAGATTTAAGTAAATTTATGAGGTGAAAGTAGTAACATTAAATATTATTTGTACGGTAAATATTATATTACTGTGTCATTACCAATATTTTCTAAAATGTTTGATATAAAAAAAACTCCTTTTTTAGTCTTTTAATACATTTCTTAAAAGCGACTGATTGTCGGTAATTTGTATTCAACCGAAAACGACGTAGTAGTAGTGGTTACAAAAAATTACTGTATTAATTTTCTGCCCAATTGATTCAGGAAATATCTCCCCGTATGTTGCAGACTACTAAATAAATTTCATAAAATTTGCTGTTCACATAAATTCAAAACTTGGCGAGTACCAATGAGGAATTTTATTAGTTTTAATGTTTGATGTTATTAAAAGGTCAGCTTCGTAATTAGCAAATGGAGTAGTTAAAATGTCATATCTCTTAAACTTTTTGCAAAATTCAGATTTTAGTTCACCCATTAAAACTAAATTCTTAAAATGTTTTCTAGAAAGTAGTTCCGGAATTTAGTATAAAATTAATAAACGGCTTAAACACGATTATTTAACATGTGTTAATGTGTTTTTCTGAAGGTGTTAAAAAAGTTGTTAAATAGCGAAATAAAATATTTATGTGCAATTTATCATTTTCTACTATACCCAACCTTTCACTTGACCCTGTCATTTGTAATCATCTAAAAAGTGTGACCATCTTAACCTTACAAAGAATGATGTTTTTGTTAACTTGTTAATTCAAAATTAAATACTAAAATTTCAATTAATTCGTTTTTATTGCTTTTCAGAACCGACAAAATTATCTATAATTTAACAAAAAAAAATCATATACATTTTTTTGTTTATAAATTATAATTAAGCCGCCATATTTAACATCTTACATCAGAATGCAGTTGTGAATTCTCGGTTTAATTAACGCCAGGAAAGTCCGTATAAAACAGTTAATAAATCATTCACACATATGTGGCCTGCAAATGAATTCTTATCGTAAGAAAGTCATATAAAAGTTTATCAAAGCATTTTCATTTTTAATTAAAATGTTCAAGTAAGGTACCTATTTGCTGATTAATAATTGGTTGATATTTTGAGATATTCATGAATTACTGGAACAAAATCACGTTAATAAATATTTTATGTTAATATGACAAGCAGCCTTAACTTAAGCCATTCATAATATTACAACAGAATTAAAAAGACAAAGTTTTCTATTAAATAAATAACAACAACAATATACGTTTGTATCACATTAAGTAAACACAAAAATGCTGAACATGTGAGAGAAATATGCGAACAGAATTTTAATGATCGGTGTCTTTTGAAGAAAATGCAATCAAGGATGTTGCAAAACGCTTGCTTTTATTATATCAGATAGAATTGTTCGTTGTTTATTGCAAACATAATGTGTCTTAATGTGACATTTGAGCAATTTGTCGCAATGCAGGATTTTTCCGTTCCCTTCTAGTACATTTTCTCATTGTATGTCTTTTCGTGTTATAAGGATATCCCATAGATTTACTAACAAATGACAAGTCTGTGTGTGTTCAGGTTTTATTAAAAGTCCGATGCATTCTATTTTATGGACAACAATAAATTTATTTTCGAAATCAGTCATATGTGCCTGCAGTTCGTCTACATGCTTCCATTAAAATAACTCATATTTTATTTCTTTCCCAGCGTGATTCAAATTACAATTACCGATTATTTTCTCGAGTGTACATGAAAACATATGGTCGTTCGTGAAACCTTTAAATGTCATTTATGTTTTATTTTCAATTAAGAGTGGCATCTACCTGAATAATAACACGGTCAAAGGTTTAAAGACTCCATTATGAGGCGACCATATCCTCATGATGATGCTTTGGGCCCACCACATGGAATTCCTGAAGGTATATTTCAGTGACTCATAGGGTAGACAAAAAATTATCCATAATTTACTTTTATTGCCTTCGGCTCTTGCGCTGTCGAAAATGATGGCTTAATTTTGGGATTTCACGTTACTATTTTAAATAGGAACTGGTTGGACTCTAAGTCTAACCCCTTAGAAACGTTTTTGATTAGATTACATTTAGGAGAATGACCATCGCTTACTGTTTTTATATGCATGTGGGTGGTATTAAAATGTTATTGTTGAGGTAAACTGTTTTGTGAATTTTGTACCTAGAAGTGTTTATAGTTTTAATACTATTTTATTTTCTAATATCATAGCTTTATTACAAATACATAAGCTTAGATAGTTTGAAAAAACAAAAAAAAACAATTATATGAGCAGAAAACAAATTATATTTTTGCTAAAAGATGTTAATGCAGATTCGCTTGTATTTGATGAACTAAAAAGTGTCAGTTTACCACTGATGATGATAACTTAGCTATCGAAATACGTATCAAGTATTATGTTATTGGTGTCGAAAGGTGCTGTATTTTGCAATTGTTTTTGATGATTTATGATTTCATCTGCAGTGTTTTCCACATATTATTATCTAATGTCTATCTTTAAAAAAAGTAATACTGATGTGTAGTACTGTAGTATAATACATGCCAAAAAATATTATTCATAGTTACTATCTTTGAACATTACCTAAACTTTTATTTTTACTTTTCTACATTTGCACTATAGAGAGAGAGAGAGGTATTATTTCATGCAAATTTTCGAATTTCAGATTTTGACGGAAACACGTATTTTGGATCCCCCGGACTCCAACAAAGTTGTTTTTAACAAATTCCATTTGTGGCGTGTGTGTGTGAATATGGATGTATGTGCGGCTCATATTTTTCAAACGGATGCATCCGGATGGGCCGATTTCGGTCAGTTTCGGAATGTGGCGGTATATCAAAAATTCATCAGAAAATAAAGCTCTCTAAAAAAACTCGAAGCCGGAAGTGAAAGTTACCATTGGTAGCATTTCTTTGGAAAATTTCAAATCTAAAAACAGCATCCAGTAGAAGATCTTAGGACAAATCTAACGATTTCTTTCCTAAACTTTCTCGCTTTATAATTGGGGGTGATACGTTTTTTTGAAAACTTTGAAATCAACTCAATAATGAGTCGGCAGATTGGGATCAAATTTGGTATTGCGATAGCTCTAGGGAGACACAATAAAAATTAAAAAGCATGAAAACTGTGATTTAAAAATTTTTGAAATTTTCCAAAAATATATTGCTCAAAACTGGTTACGCGCGTTTTCTTATTATTGTAGGCTCATAGAGCTGGAGATGTGCTACAATTTGTTTCGTGTCCCAGCCTACTTATATCTCTGTGACGTCTTGTACGAATTTTTTAAAATTTTGGTTTTAACGTCTGTTGACTGAACAATGCCTATCAGATTGGTACGAAATTTGGTGTTGTAAATGCGTAAAAGTGAAAAAAATATTGCTCAAAAAAAACCCGATTTTTTTAAATACCATAGGCTAATACAGCTAAGGATGAGCTACAATGTGGTACGTGTCTCAGTCCGCTACTGTCTCTGTGCCGCATTCTATGAATTTTAAAAATTTAAAATTTATGCCCTTTTATTTAATGAACGGGGGAGGAAAACAATTTCTGTTTAAGTTAAATCGCTCATGAGTGATAGTAGAATAAGGTTCAGTTTTAATTTTTAAATGCAGCAAAAGTTAGAGGAGTTAATTAGCCCCTCCCACCCATATTTAGGCGGATGAATTTGCTCTTCCGTTTTTGGTTTTATTTAATTCCAAGAATTTTTTCACCAAAATTTTTTTTCTGAAAAAATTAACGAAAAAATGTTTGTTTCAAAACACACTTAAGTTAAGTTAAGTAAGTCGACGCTGTATGCTTAGCGTGTTAGTACAACAGTTTGGTCCACTCGCGATAGGTGCGGGATAGTGTTTCTCTCTCTAATGAATTCGTTAGCTTGTAGGATACCATTAAATTATTTTTATTAATTATTACGTTAATTCCTTGAAAAACCAATGAGAAGAATATGTTACGTTTCCAGTTGCATACACATAATTACGTATTTTATAATGTAAAAATATTTTATGTGCAACATTGCATAGATTTATGATTCAGGTTACTGGCGGTGTACCGGTGTATTGGCGGTACTGGTGCGATCTTAGAAGTCACTGTTTTCCGGAAAAAAAGTTCAAGCTAATACACTTTTAAAATATGATAACAATAAATTGCGTAACTGAATATAACTTAGTTTAATAGTATGGCGTACTTTTATCTCAAGTCTCTTTTTGCAACTAAATAAATGTAATTTTTTCTGCATATTGTGCTGTTTTAGATACATGTTAGGTGCATATTTAGACGTTTTTAGTGCATGGTTCGCCTGCATATTTAAATCTTTCTAATGCACATAAATTTGATCTTTACGGATGAGTGATTTTCACTTAAAAGAACATTTTTTATCGTCTCTCTTATAACAATAATGTGGAAAACTTCCTTAGTTCTACAAGAACAATTATTAGTACTGCAGCTAAGCAGCCATCTTCAGTGAACTATACATCTGAACGTACTAATAATTGTTCTTGTGAGAACAAAAGGGGTTATCCTGATTATTGTTATGATTTTCTCACAGTCGCTCATTTTTTTCTTAGCCTCTTGTATTGAATCACATGCATTTTTTTTTATAATAATAAAACATTTTAAGAGAACGTCACAGAGGATACGAAAAAAAAACAACAAATATTAATAACAGCTTATACCTATATGTATCAATTCACAGAATAAAAAAAAATCGTAAACCAGATTTGGCAATATAATTTTCAAAATTCTTTAAAATGTTTAGTTTTGATAATATTTCTGTAGCTTTTGAAATTTACAATTATTCTCTTCTTCGGTTATTATGGTACAAAATCGTTTTTGAATAATTTTTACGTTTTGTTGTGTAATTTTGAAGGCAGAAAGTTTGACATTAAATTTATTTCATTTGTCTTTTATTAACATCTGCTTTCATTTTTATAAAATATTATAAAAACAACATTATGTAACTTCCGTTTCCGGTTCCGGAAAGTTCTTAAAAACGAGCTTTCGGGACGAATTTTGGTTGTTTTTATATTTATGTATTTAAAATCTTATTATAATCTGTGAGATTCCGAGATTTTCAAGCGATACACGTACGCACAGTATCGGTTTTTGATTTCGCTTAAAATTGTATACAATTTTGATAACGTTTTTGGTTACGGTTTGATGCTACTTCAAATTTCGGTTTAAATTACGGCAACCGGTATTTCTTTGAGGTTTTACAGATGCATGCATACATTTGAATTTAAAACAAAACATTAAAATAACGCATTTTTTTTAATGTTCCAAGTTTGCCCAACCGTAGGTTCAAAAACATTTTCTATGATGTAGAAGTAGAAAACAATTTGAGCAAAAAAACGTAGACTAACTATAATAACTTTTATTATAGAGTGCAAAAACCATTAAATATGTATAAAAAAGGTGTTCAAAAGAACTGATTTCATTTAAATCGGCTTAATTTAAAAAAATCCAGTCTGGATTAATCACTGGAAAATTTTGGTGGAATGGATAGATTGTTGTAGAAATGAAATTTACCGTGTACACATAGTACACGCTCATAGCTCGCCATTCTGCCACACTCCAAACTCTATTAAGAACATCCCAGAGAGCATAACCAGTAGCATTTCATCATCTCCATAATTTAAAAATAGTAATAATTCAAGTACATCAGTAATGGTAAAATTCAGCTTTATAACATTTAAGCTGTCCAGTGACGTCAGAGCGCCATCGATCTCATTGCTTCGCGTGCCAATACAAACGCCGAGGTAAACGTTTATATTCGTTTTTCGGGATTTTCAAGTGTACGAACTTTTTCGAAAATCACTTCTATTACAACTATTTTCGGTGTACCATATAGGCTTCTCCAGCAATGCCCTACCCAATGCTATTAATTTTGCCGGGTTTTTCCCTAAGCTTATGTGCATATGTGCTTATTCTATCAAGCAACGACAAAACTTCTTTGTGTAACCGCATTCGTTACTTTTTATTGTACAAAGTCAGCAGACATCTGTAATTTACTATTTAGATTATTTTCATACGTAAATAATTTATGTGCGGGGTTTCACCGATTTCTTCCTATTTGGCTTAACTCGAATTAACGCAATTGCTGTCGCTGATACTGACACACTCCCTGTAGACTAGTTCACAGTACAGAACATTTTGGCTTACTCTCTAAAGACCATACATTTCTGATTGGCATTGCTGGGAAACATTTACTAAATAGATGGTGGATTCTACTATCCTTCGGCGGGGTACTAACCGCTTTTTGTAAAAAGTCTCATTCACCGAACATAAAAGAAGTAAGTACTTATTGTTATTTTCTAATATAAATAAATGTCAATACATTTGCCGGAACAAGAAAAACGCGCTAATTTCAAAAATAATTAGGTTTACGGAAATTGTTAACTTCTGTTTTCGTTTCGACTACGATGCAAAAATTTAACGGTTATTTTTGAAATTTGCTACGTTTCGGTGCACGTTCCTGATGCATAAGGATTACCATAGAGTAAATACTTCTGAGACCTCGCGTTGCTGTATTGTTTGGAACTGAAACTGATCACCGCGCTACGTTGCCACGTGATACCAGTGATACTAGTTCCTAGTCTGGTAAACGATAAATTTTGTTTACTTGAGGTCTCTATTACCAAATAGAGTCTTTTACTATATTTACAGGCAATAATAGACTGTGGGATAGTAATAGCTAATATTAATATGATGTAATAATAATTTTTATCTACGACTGCTTGGATAAGGACTTATTATATCATTTATTTAGGTAATGAAGTTCATTATTTCACTAGCGAGATAATAGATACATAACCTAACCTGTTTTATTTACACAAAACAAAACTAAAGCTTTGTTTATAAGAAAACTGGCTGGTTGCCATAGTATTGAACAGATCGAATCTATCTTGTTCCCTTGATTTTAAACTAAAAGTATTTAAAAGTGACTTGACATTTGCAAATAAATTAAGGCGAAATGTCAAATATCATTTCAAGTAAAAAATACGATTTTTAACAAATTTTGAGCAGTCGTAAGTGATGAAATTTGGATGACACGTGGGATAATGCATTATTATAGCACTCGTTTGATGACACGACTCGGTCTACGACCTCGTTGCGCAACTTTCAAACTCGTGTTATAATAACGCCTGTATCCCACTAGTGACATAAATAACTATTTTAAACAGTTTTTGGGGTTTTTATTTATTGTATCTAAATTGCAAAGAAATCACATCGTACTAAATTGTTTACTTCAGTTTGGTCGAATATTGGTATAGTACTTGTTAAGATTACTTCATAGTATAATAAATTATAAACATTCCCACAAAAAACGCAAAATTTAACGTTTGTTCATTTACATTCTTTGTTTTGTATGCTTTGTTATCTAATAAACGCACATAAATACACAACTACACTAATATGTGCACATATTAAAAAAAAGCGCAAATTATTCTGGTTTTATAGTAATTGTCGGGGCTACAACATTGCGTTGAGAACGATTTTTGAAAATATAAATAAAACAATCTTTAGAAAATAGCAAAGTACAGATGAAACGCGTCGTTTATTTTTGGGGTTTTTCTCGATAATATACAATGTGCATGTATTACACCTTAATTAATTAAAAAACATCGTTTTTATGCGTCGTCATTAAGCAAAAAATGTAGATTTGTTAAAACAAGTAAACAAGTAACTGACTGAAAGACAGTTTTACCAAAATGCTCTCTTTAATTCAAAAAAAGAACCTTCCAAACTTCACCGATGACGTATCTTGGAATAATACCTAATTTTCATATACACATGTAACAGTAACTAAATAACATTTTAGTTAGGTATTAGCGTTACATTTTATTAGCATGTCTCAAACATTTTTTTTTAAATATTTTGGCAACTTTAATGTGATTTACTACAACGCGTATACTTTGGTAGGTATTTTGGTGTCTTCATAAATTGTCAAGATTTAGATTCTAACTGTTCGTGTTGTACATACATAGGTACCAAATATTATTATGTATGAAAGTACATGTCATAAATAAAAATTTATGGCGCTTATGTAAAATAGTTGTAATTTCGCCTCTATTCCCTGTGTTAATTAACTATATCGTTAAAAAAGCAGACATGTGTGTATATGTATGAGTCCACCAACCGACCACGGTTTTTAATGACAGCTGGTCAATTCTCCACCAGCAAGTATTCCTTCCTTATTTAACACATTCACAAATAAACCACGAAGTAGTATGTAACACCAGTTTACAATAAGCCATTGTATTTACATGAACATGTCTATCTGTAAGTCATATTATGCCATTTGCACAAGGCATGCGGATTTTTATCCTCGTCTCGTAAAGTACGGGTAATGGGAAAATAAAGGATAAAAAGTTAACGTGCTTTATGTTTTATTTAACAACTTCTACGTGTGTGGTCTACGGCACGCGATATACTACCGAACTGTGTTGTTGATTTAGTCGTTCTTTGTACAAAGACGATGAGTCTTTAAAAATACGCTGTTCGTTCAACCCATTAAGTCACAGCAATCTACAATTCGCATTGCAAAACTGCAGTACTACAGATAAAGTTGAGCATACACATTCACGTTATGACGTCATATAACGATATTTTCTTCATATTCGGTTGTCTTAAGCCAGTGGCGTTCCGTGGGTTCTAAATTTAGGCAGGCAATGGCAAATGCACAAATGATTTAAAATTGAGTTTAAATAACTAACAATTCCTAACTTACTTGGTGTCCTGCACGCTGCACTTAATTGCGGTTGAGTGTTATATAAATAAAAACTATAACAGTGTTGCCAAGTCAAAAATTTAAATTTCACTAAGAACTTATGTCTCAAAACTCAAAAATTTAAATAAATCTACAGATCTAACAGTATCAAAATAATCATGGATTCCCCATTAAGGTCATTGTAGGCCTCGGGCGCAAATGTATTGCGCGAGGGGCCCTTCCAAAAAATTTAAAATAGACTGATGGTCTGCAGCATTGCATTGTTTCACCAATGCATTATAAACGTAGCGAGACCTCAACACTGTACTACGAAAAGAGCATGCTCTCTTGTTTGCGTAGACCGTAAACGTATGCCGCTACTTGGTACAAACAGTAAATTATTGTTTGCTCCAAGTAACTTCTTCCTTTTCTTCTTCCTCTTATTATGGGTCAATGGCCTGTTTCATACCCGCAACTAGTGTGGGTTCTATGAACCCTCTTAGTTTACGGTAACAATAAAAAATTTGAAAATAAAAAATTGAGTTTTTGTTATTTGTTTTGAAGCCCCTGCACCACTCAGGTGAGCGCCTTGTGCGCCTGTGCGGCAATCCACAATTAATGGTTTTGTAGACCCTCATCTAGCTTTCATTCCGACTATTTGTAAATTCACCACTGCTGGGTTTCCATTCCAGTAGTCGAAATGGTTGGCGATTTAATAACTGGGGCTAATTTTGAAGTAATTACATTATTGGGTTATGTTACATTAACACGTTTTTCAAAATTTTTATTATTGAATTAAGAAAAGCAGATTTTTTAATTTTTTTTAGTTTTATTTATCGATCACCAGACCATTTTTCAAAATCATCAGATCTGGTGATTTTTCGCCAGATCTGGCAACGCTGAACTACAAAAACAGGCGCGCCTATTCGATACTTACTGCATCCTACTTACATGAATTATAATACAGTTTGATAATTTGGGGCTCAAGGTCCTTTATATGCGAGAGGTATATGTACAGTAGCCTTGGTTGATGGTAGAGCTAAATGTAGACTGGCTTGCGAGACGGTTGGGACGGTTTTGTCGACTGGCATCCGTACAGAAGTTAGATACGCTTATATAGGACCTATGTAGGTTAATTGCTATTCAATAACTGCATCTACTGTGCAACAAAGTACGAATGCACACAACCCCTATAAATAATTCCGAGGGTGACCAGATCTATACCATACATTGCAACACATTTTGAAATCTTAATTATTTTAATAATTAATTGTAATAATATTAAATATTCTAAGTAAGACTAGGTCACACATGTGATAATATCTTCCTCGGTCGGGATTAGAACCCGAGACCTCTAGCTTTCTAGGCTTGTGCTCTCTCAACTGAGCTACCGAGAACGGTGGATACAGCAACAGAGGGTTCCTTATCCAAATTGAAAAGGATTGGATATTTGTTCTGTAAACATACAGAGAATAATTCACACATACCACCTATACCACAAACGATGAGTCCATATATCTACCAGAATACGAACAGATGAATTAGGTTAAGTTTTACTGACCACTAATAATAAAAAGTAAAATTAAAATTAAAAATTTGTTTTGACATTTGCTGTCCTAAGTGTAAAATATTTTCCTTGGTCGAGATTTGACCCCGATGCCTCCAGTTTTCTATGCTAGTGCTTTGTGCTCTACTGAGCTACCAAACACGATAGGCACAGCAATAGCGCAAGCATTCGAACGAACGTGCTGCTCGCTTTTGATCTTGTTCGTTAGAGCACATAACGTAATGTAACATTTTTGGATGTTTTAAAAGAAATTTGCAAGACTTTGTATGGATCAGCCACGTTACGTTGTGAACATGCGCGATTGCTAGAGTAACACCGTTTACTATTGGGCATTGGGGTTACGTTGCCCTGTTACGATATAATTATAACGCAGACTGCTCAAATGTGTACAAGGCCTACAGAGGCGAGCCTGGATTTGGTCGGTTCTTTGAGAAATTATGTTTTCTTTTGTCCTACAGATATTTCCAAGTAGAGAAATATGACAACTGCCTTGAACTTTTCCGATATTATATTTATCTTCTCAATCCGGAAACTTCTAGATAATAAATACGTTAATTTATTAAGCGTTTCAGGATGTCAAAATAACGAAATATATATATATTTACAAGCGGAGAATGATTTCCTACAAACCAGGAGACGCATAAACGTTTCTTAGGAAAAAAGATCTCTTCTAAATACATATATAAATTAATATTTAAATTTGCCACAGCGATGTTTAGTGATCTTTCTTGATATTTTTGCATTTGATATTTATTTTTGAAGTCTTCAGAAAAAGGCTCTTCTAAATAGGTAGACACGATTAAAATTTTTTTTGGATAATTTCCAAAATTTTTGTTAGATTTTTCGCTCCCCCTATTTATTTTAGAAGCGTTTTTTGAGATAATTGTTTAATATCACTTTTCTAAAGAATTTTGGTGCACGAACCTTTTTTCGGATGAGTTATTAAATATTTTTTGTTTTCGTAAAATATTGCAAAAAACTATCCTTGGGATTATTAATTATGAAAGATGTAAATGTTGATATTTGTAAATAATTATTGCTGAAAAACCAGGTACGTAACTAGAATGTTTTGGTACGGTGCACCACTGCCGGGCCAAAAAAAAAGTAGGAAAGCAATGTGCAACCTACATTAGTGCAAAAGTATTTGAAACAATTTCTCCACTTTAATGTTTCTGAAAACATATCTTGTAACCGCGCAGTAGGTGCAAAAATTCCATGACGTTTAGAGTTGTTATTATATACAGAATTATAATGGTTAATGTTTATATAAAGAATTTTACTAGAAAAAGTAGACTGAAAAAAATCCTCCTACACTTTAGAGACTATTACATATCAGATTTTTTCTACTCATATATGTAAAAACAGCAATTTTTCCACGGCTTACTCTACATGAAAGTGATATTTTTTAACTCTAGAGATTAAAATATTTTCACATCTAGAGATGAAAATAAGAATGACAAATTTAATGGAAAGAATGCATTTATTGCTATGGAAACGACTTTACAAACAGTAATTTCAGTAATTTGCATTGTGACAGTTCGTTTTGAATTAAATTGAACTTGGAAGTTTTGAACTTGAAACTGCAATATAGTAGAAAAAATAGCATTTCCTACTCGAGATGAAATACGTTTTTTTCGTTCGCGAACTTGCCCCACTCGCCGCTAACGCGGCTCGTGAACAACTGTCCACTCACGAAAAAAACGGTCTTTTGTTGCAAAATACACTATTCCCTAAGAATGTTTGTATCACCGTTATTGACTATGAGATGGCGTTTCGTAACGGAAGGGTGGTGGTGTGAAAAATCGATTTTTTGGCTAAACACTGCTTGAGATTAAAGAAAATAAGAGCCGATATCAGACAAAATTAGCTGGGAAAGGCAGCAATAACATTCCTAATTTTTGCGCGCGGGCTACCAATGCGCGGATCTGGGTTCGACTCCCGGATCGGTCGTTCTTTCTCGCAAGGCAACGGGAAACCAGCGAGGTGGATTTTTCCCCAGGAAAACCCCTCTGGAAAAGAAGTGCATGCACTTCCTGTGGTTCGGAGCACACGGTAAACTGTAGGCCCCATATGTGTGTCTGTGCAAAATATCTATCTCCGCGCACCAAACACAGACATCGGAGAGAGGTCGTCAACACCCTGCATAGGGTATGGCATTAGAAGAAGAAGAGGTATCGTCCTCCGCGTATTCAGCAAACAACTGTGAATTTTCGATTTTCAAGAAGTCATATAATGCATCACAAAATGTTAGCAAATCGAAAGGACCTTAAACAAATTGCAGCGCATTACAATCGCTATGAACCCACAAAATTGGAAAAAATTATCTTGCTATTTTTTGGTCAACATGTTTTCTAAAAAATGCGGAAAGAAATATTTTTTACTTAGCTTTTTTATTTATACAAAACTGTTATATTATATAGTAACACCGTGTCGTTTACGTTTCTTAAAATATCAAATTTCATCTCGATCTGTCAACTTTTTTTTTGAGTAATGAGGTCATTAAATCAAAACTTTCCAAAAATTTTACTATTTCGAAACTAGCAGATTCGGAAAACAGCGTTGGATTTGCTTTAAAGCATCTACCATATTTCGTTTGAAAACTCACGAAATTTAACTAGAGAAGAGAATGTTACCAAACAGACATGTCTAACTACCGCTTCCGGTTTCAGAACCACCTATTATCAGGCATTTTTTAAACCGTTTGGGCTCTTAAAGGAATTTGTATTTTTGTCAAAATCTTGATTCGAACATTTTGTCGAAATTTATACTTTTCTATACTAAAAGTTACATTAGTTCTGCTTTTCTCCAAAACTTAATTTCTAAGAACCTTAAACAGGGAGTTGAATAAATGAGTGTTTTAATCTTGGTTTGAAATAAACTACCTCTTTTTATTTTGCAGTTCAATTTTATTTAACAAAACTGCTTGCATTAAAAAAAAATAAGCAAATATGAAATTTCAAGAAAAAAAAATAAAAGAAATTATATTATATATATTATATATTATATATTAAAGCATTTTTTAATTTTCTGAAAAGTTTTAATTGTTTTTAATGAATTTTCATATCTAGCATTATTTTCTTAGCAGCAATTTCTCGTAATAAAATATCACTAAATAGTTAAATCGTAGTAGTATTGTTTAAACTAAAGATGATGAAATTATTTTTTAAACCCCCAGCAAACGAACGTAGAAATTACGACACTCTAATTAATATTCTTTCTATCATATACCGGGTGATCGTAAAAAAAATGATTCAGAGCAGGCCATGATCGAAGTGTTAAAGTTGGCAATACTTAACATAAGCCAATTGTCAAATGTTACAGCTGTAAAAGTTTTTGGTTAGATACATTAAGTTAAATGTACCTAACCAAAAATTTTTACAGCTGTCAACATTTGGCTTATATTAAGTATTGCCAACTTTAACACTTCGGTCATGGCCTGCTCTGAATCTTTTTTTTACGATCACCCGGTACTTACTTCAGCTAGACCTATAGATATCCGCGTAACTACAAACAAATAATTCTTTAATAGTTTTTGTATTGTGTAGGTATTTTGGCGTTTAAATATTTCATAATAATTTCTTTCCCAATAAATTGGATTACAAGAAAAATTATTTAATTATATAGTTGCTAGCCGGGTGGGCCAATGGGTAGACCAATATTTTTTAGGGTGGGTCTGGGCCCACCCTAGCCTACCTGTATTTACGTGCCTGCGAAAAACAGTTTTTTGCTTTGAAACAAATTTGCAATGTTTGTTTGTATATGAAAAATGTTACATGCAATTAATTTTGAAAATTAATAGAGTTGTTGTTAATAACAAATCATGAGTCATTTCAACAATACGAATTTTGCAACAGCAGTACGTTAATTAATAATTATTACCGCACAATACTTGAGATCTCAATGATAATAGCCTACAATGATTTATACTCTCTACAAAGTAATTAGGATTAAAGCGTAGCATTATTGAAAATGTAACGTCGATTCTCATACACCACATTTTACGGTCCATAATGTAACATATTATATCAACCGCAAAAGTTCGTACAAACCATAACATATATGTTGACTAATACGACCAATAAAGTAATGAAGCGTTTTCAGTCTACATAATTATGTTAAAATGCATCCAGACTGGCGAATTCCTAGTAGAACGTTTAGTTCAGTTGATTACTGTCTTGGACGTTTACGACGACGTTTACGTTTTAGGTTACGTGTCGGTAAATAGTTCAAATTGTTGTTTAATTGAGGAGGAATGTCGGTGAAATAGAAATGATATCAAAGCGAGTCTTTTGGGTATTAAATGGCTTTGTAGATATGGATGAATATTAATGAATACCTGACGGATATATTGAAAAAGAACCTCCAGCACTGAAAGACATGCAGGAAAAGAGCAGCAGCTGTTAATCGATTAAAATGCGTAATTTATCTTGAGGAAATGGTTGAACAGATTAGATTGCATAATACAGGATGATGAATAAATGACTGTTAAAAATTATAATGGTGTTTTATCACACATTAAAGTTAAGATGGGAATAAAAATTTTACCATAGCTTATGATAAAATTTCTTAGCGTGCATTTTATGTAAGACCCAACTTGGTCACCAGAGCGGCATTAATATGTAAATAAGGATAATAAATCAATCATCAATCAATGCAAGACAAGCGCTCTGAGTGTCCTTTTATAATCTAATACTTTATTCTAAAATCGACTTGCATGAACTGACTACACAAAGAGATTACATAATACTTTATGGATCTTACAAACTAATTTGTAAAAACTTTTAGATTATAAACTGCTTTTTACAATTTAGTGTTTAGATAATCGTGTGAGGAATACCAAACGGTATCATTTATTCTAAAATTGTTTTTTAGCATCAATTAGAATTTATAAAGATGTTGAATAGCTTGAGATCGTTTTGATAACATCCAGCAGTTAGAAGTAAACGATTAAGATTTTCTATATATAATCTAAAAAAGTGCATGCGTTTCAATCAGTGCATTAAGTGAGATTTGTTTGCATAAAATTATGTAACTTATAAGTAGATACAGGAATTTTCTATAGTATTAGTGTGTTACTTACATCATTTACACAAAATTATCTCTACTAGTAATTGGTTTGATATGTCAAAGAAAGTTAATGGTTGATTTCTATAAAAAGAACTGCCTTAATGATTTAGACGAACTTTATTCACTTGGAGCTCTGATTACTATGACATGTTAATTTGCTGTTCCATATAAAGCCTGATCTACAGAACGCGTTTTTCAGGTACGGTATGCCAAAGAATTTCTCTTATAAGATCTGTGACTGTACGAACAATTATTTTCCATTTCAACGATCTTAAATCAGTATTTTTCTGCAATGAATTGATGATTGTTTTAAAATTATTTTGCAGTATTTTACCACCTAAGAAAAATAAAACAAAATCTATAATTTTTAACTATTGTAACCAATTAAGACTATTGCAGTTATATTTTTATTATTTTTCCATTCATATATACGAAGAGATCTAATTGTTTAGAATAATAACTTGAATTTCTTATTTAAGTAATCTAGTGCGTAAACGCAATTAAATAAATCAGCGATTTATTTACTTTTATACTTACGTATTCAATAATTTTCTATGAAAATTAATTCATTAGTTATGTGACTAATAAGAATAATTGCATGCAATTGCGTATAAACATTATTAAAATCAAATTCTATATTACGTTAATAAAAAAATGCATACATAAATATTGTTTTCTTTAAAATTTAATAGTTTGATTAATTTTTGTTCTCTTTATAATATCGCAACAACGTTGGCCATATTTAAAAAGTTTTTGAGCGGTGTATCTTTGTGTATAATAATATTATTGATTTTTACTAAATTACACACAAAGCTACATTACTTTTACCTGTCAACAACATAGTATTATTTGGGGTGTTTCGTTAAATAACTCAGAATTCAATCTATAATAAAAATATTATTATTTCAAAGTTGTTGGGTAGGTAATTTACGAGAAATACTTACTCGCGCTTTTGGGTAGCGAGGTTTAAAAAAATAGTGACGAAGCGAGATGGAACAAGCCTAGGACAATTATTCTCAGTAATTGAAATGAAGGTTTTGTTTTGGTATTCAGTACTCTAAAAATTGCGAAGAAAACTATATTCAGAGAGCTAAAGACAATGCCTGATATGTTAATGTCCCCATCATAGTCGCCGGCTTTTATATACCTGAAGGGGCTCAAATATTTTTCTTCTTGCAAATTTCCCAACGTGCGTAATTTTTTTTTCACAATAAGTAAAAGGGCTTAAACTAATTATTTATTGCTCACAATAAAATATAATTAATAATAACATAATAAAAAATAATGTTTGTTTGAAGCTTCTCCCAATAGCGCGAAAATAGTTTTCTTAAGCATAACAAAGACTAAGTTGCAAAAAGTTTAAATGATTTTCCCTGATTATTTTTCAACTCAGACTGGTATGTAATTTACGGAAAATAATTGAGACTGTCAAGTTAATTTTATTTTTAAAATTAACACGTAGAACAAATGACTAGTTTATTAAGCACAATCAACGCGATTTGCTACGCAGGAAGTTAGAGTAACTTACCCCAATTACTTTTACATATACACGAGTAGTATATGAATGGCCTATTTTACGGATAATGCATCACATTGTCAAATTAATTGTATTTGTAAAACTAACAAAAAAATAAATTAGCAGTTTACTTTATATTAGTTTATATTGATATTGCTTACTTAAAAATATCTCAAGGTTAGCTTTTAATTTAGGAATTAAACACATATGAAATTTTGTTTAATGCTATAAATTTCAACATAATATAAGTTTGATTTAATCGCCGTTTTCTCAGAAGTGCTCAGCAACTTTGATTCAACTCTACCGCACTACCGCAGTTGCTGCTTAATGGACCCTATCATAGTCAAATTTATAGAAAAACAACCACACGTTTTGAGACTCAAGAAGTTTAGACGTTGTTAGTCCTACCACGTACTGAGAGAAATGGCTCCGCGCTTAACGTGTTCGCCTTTCATTCGGGAGGGCCTGGGTTCGAATCCCGGCCCGGTCGACTGTCTTGGCTTAGGTTTTCTTTGCGGTTTTCCTGAGCCAACAGGTGAATACTGAGACAGTACTTTTCGCGGACATCCTTTTCTATCTAAATTTCTAATTTTAACCCGTCCATACCATCCTTTCGTGGCTGTAAAGGAGCTAAGGATTCCGGTGCGGAGTCCGAAAGACCCCTATAGCGGCCCGCCTCTTTACGAGAAATGAACCAACATCGATTTTCCTTTTCCTACCACCAGCAAGTTTTAAAGTAAAAAGTTTTCGGCTTTTAAAATCGAGGGTGACTAATGACTAGTGATACGATGCTTCGAATGAAAATAACTAAACTATTCGATTATCGGAATATCTCGAAATGTTACAGAGAATCATTAGAATGATTTCAATATTTTAAAATTTTCGGTTTTGTCCATTTCGGGAGGGGGCGTGGACGCGATATCCCGTACAGTAGCCAAATGCCCAATGCAAATAGACGATACGATAACACCACCAGTCGCGGTATTATGATGTAAATACACGAATGGAAACAGAATTTCTCGAACGTGATTGCACAAAGACGGTTTCCGCGTCGTGTTTCGCCCCGCCAGCACAACCAGGTAAGAATGTTTTGACATAAACATTCGGATATTACTGATATTAGAAATAGCAAGACACAGCACTTTTCTACCGCACTATTTTGATTCTTGTGGGCATTTTAGCGCAGCTCTCAAAAGTATAAATAACAAAAAATATGAAAATATAAGGAAATCTATTAATATTTAGAAAATACTGTATTATTGTTGATAAAAACCAGTAGTACACTTCACCAAAGAGATATTATTTATAAAATCGTTAATAATCGGATGTTGTTAGTATCTCTAGTTTCATTAAAAAAATAATTGATTTATAACAGCTCGCGACTTATAGAAATATTATTTTAAAGACAAGCGGGAATTAGCGATGAAATGCAATCAAATTAATAAAAATACTATTCAAAGCTGAAAGTTTTTGAATTTTTGCCGAGCGGATCAAGAAAAGCCGATGAAAAGGAGAAATCTTTCATAGGAGCATTCAAGAAGCAAGCGGAGAGCGTTTTTGTTACTTTCTACCGCATAGAAACTTTCGAATGTATTTATCCGAATGCATCATTTGATTATTATATTCACACGAATGGCAATCATTCGATTATGAAAAATCATTTGATTATGCTCATTACTGCTGTAGCATTATTCGCAGTTATGTCTAAATCTGTAATCTGATTATTTTTTTTTTCTAACAGAGGACTAAAAAAGAAAAATAAGCGAAACACTGCAACTGGATTTTCCGATACTTTAGATATTGTTATTTACCGTATTTGCAAAAGTATATTTGCATAACATTACATCGTTTCACGTTAAGGCCGCACCACTCGTATTCATGCAGCGTGAGCGCACTGGTAAATAACGAATCGGGGGTGAGGGGCACCTAAAAATTAAAGTTTAAATTTTTGCTGCTGCCACTTAAGAACAATTTAGTTTAAACGGAAATGTACCGTTTTCTCCCGTTTGTTAAATAAGGGGTGGGAATTATAGATTTTCAAAAATTCATAGAAAACGTCACAGTGAAATCAGCGAATTGGGACAAACCAAATAGTAGCTCATTTCTAGCCCTAAGTTTACAAAATTAAAAAAATCATGTAGCTAGTTTTTGAGCATAATCTTTTTGAAAATATTTTTCACTTTACAGTTATCATTTATGTAAAAATTGATTAAATTGTAACACTATAATCTTTATAGTTTATGCCAATTAGCTAACTGGTTTTTGAGTAATAAGGCGTGAAATTAATAATTTTTCAAAAATCGTAGCGACCGACATTTTAAAGATAGGTAGTTCGAAAAAAAAGCATTCACTTTGCCACAAGGTCTGCTATAAGATTTCATTAGTTCTATAAAATTTATTAAAAAAAAATATTTTAAAGAAAGGAAAAGCTCATTTATTTGATGAATTTTTGGTCCCCTCCCCTTTCGAAGCCTATCAAAATGAGGCCTTCCGTTGGGGAGTCATAAGGCGCACTCGCCCACACATCTAAACATTTTGAAAAACCACCTTTTTGAGTTGCTGGAGGAAAATTTTCATTAAATCAATATCATATGATAAAAGAAACTGCTAAAGCTTGGCCATGAAAAATAAATTCATGTCGAAATTTATGGCAGTTTCTGACTCTTGGAGTTTAATTCGGATATTAGCGTTGCTTTCCATGGCCAAGCTTTACCAGTTTGTGTTTTGATAAGTATGATGATAAGGAAAGTATAACAGGAAAGTAAACTAGAAACAAATAAAAATATGATTTTTTTTTGTAAATATTCTAATTTAATTTTAAATCAAAGTTATTATCAAAAATAATTTCTGCGTAATATGTAGGTTTGGTGGTCGTTTGACAGCTTTTTACCTGACTATAAGCCTTGGTGCATTTGTTATTACAAGGCAGATAATTTTTTGTTGAACCTTTGTAATTATATTTGAAAAAAAAATTAATAACTGGTCCAATTTTGTCAAAATTATATTATTTTAACCATAATTAAGTTTCATTGTTCTTCCAAAGTCATGTTACGGATTAATGATAATTAACTCATACTTCCCGTAAAACAACAATGTAGAGCGGGGCAAGGGGAACGAAAAAGCACCACAGGGTATGTTTTTAATACATACATTTTAAATGCAGTCATCTGTCCACTTTGTCACCAGCACTGTGGTGGGTCTTGGCGACTCTACCGTAACCGACTCCCATACTGTTTCTGTCTCCTTCTAACTCAATTATCGAAGCAAGTTCGCGTCCTTTTTAATATAACCTAAGGTATAATAACGATATATGAGGTTATATCTGAAAGGGCACACCGGAATGAGACACAATTGACTGTTTTGACTGGGGCCATTATTTAAGACCGAATTTTGACAGTCGTGAAGAGCATCTTTATTGTACTATAAACGACGATATTTTACTTAAATGGCTTTGTATTTGTCAAATAGTCGAATAGATTGGTTTTAAATAGACCATTATTTCTGGATGACTGTTTCCTTTAAATAGGCATCAACAGGATGGCTATCCTACCCTATCCCATCTATAATAATAGGTAATAGGTAATAGGAAAGTGGTTCTTTTTCTCCCATAGCTATTAGCTTGTTGGTAGCTAAACAGTCAGACAGAGACCAATTTTGCATTTTACGATTTAATTTAACGCTACATGACATAATCCGTCACTGTTCCAAAATCTGTAGTTTAAAAAAATGCTTGGTTTGAGATCAAAGCCGAGTTCAGGTCTTTAACTTCTGAACGCCCACGCAGGTTTCTTTCGAATATTTAGAGCAATATTTTATGCATATTCATATAATTATATTGTAACAATTTTGCAGCTGACAACAAAGAGGTAGTCTGGAACGTTGTAATAAATCAAATTCACATTTGTAACTTTAGAATTAATTACGCAAGGTTATCTTAAAGCTTTATACTACATGAATACAATGACTATTTTTCCTTTATTACACGGAAACTTAATTAAATAGGTAAAGTAAAAATAAATGCACAATCTGAAATTTATTATTAAGGTGGAGGTCCACTGCATTCTGTATTCAGTTACCAATGGTTTCATAGCTTGATAAATTATAAAAAAGTTGAATTATAAATCTTTTAATTGTACTTTTATACACATATTTTTTGGTGTTCAAAATACTTAACATTCTTTACGATTAAGTTTCTTTCAAGTTTGATTTGCCCTTCTAATTTTTGACGGAATCAATCGATCAAATAATTAACAAAGTACACTAACGTACAATCTTACAACGGTCCTTGATTAACTCTTCTTCTTGTAATTTCATTATTTAACTTGATGTTTGAAAAAAAAATAATATATTTTGTTTATTTTGCTTCTATAAGCTAAGCTAAAATTATTTTTAAAATATAAAATTTTTTCAGGGCATAGATTTTTTCTTGTAACTAGGCAACTACTAGTATTTATTTACAAATATATTTTAGATGTAATGCATGTAATTGTAATTACGAATCTTTTTAAACAAATTAGTACAGATTTAAAAGATATCAGTAGTTTTGGAAGGTGAAATTGTTATTATTAGAGGCATTTTTAAGCCAAATATTTAACCAAAATATTCAGATTTATTTTAATTTTCAAGTTTTATTAAGAATTTTGAGATTGTGAACTCCTTTAGAACTTCATGCCTGCAATCTATACAATGAATTATCTTATCTACGACTGCTTGGATAAGAACTTATTATGTCATTCATTTGCGTTAGGTAATGAAGTTCATTATCTCCCTAGTGAGATAATGGATTCATAACCTAACTCTTTTTATTTACACAAACGGAACTGAAGTTCATTATCTCCCTAGTGAGATAATGGATTCATAACCTAACTCTTTTTATTTACACAAACGGAACTGAAGCTTTGTTTATAAGAAAACTGGCTGGTTGCCATAGTGTTGAACAAATCGAATCTATCTCGTTTCTTTGATTAAAAAAAGTGTTTTAAAAGTGACGGATAAATTAATGCGAAATGCCAAATATCATTTCAAGCAAAAGAATTTAATTTTTAACAAATTGTGAGCAGTCGTAGATAAAGATTTTATGTCACACGTGGAATAATGCATTATTATTATGGCACTCGTTTGATTACACGACTCGGTCTACGACCTCGTCGTGCAACGTTCAAACTCGTGTTATAATAACGCCTTTATTCCACTAGTAACTTAAATAACTATTATCTACGACTGCTTGGATACGAACTTATTACGTCATTCATTTGCGTTAGATAATGAAGTTCATTATAGCTCTAATGTGAAATGAGTTATGTAATGAATTCATTTCCCAACTCGTTTTATTTACACAAACAAAACTGAAGCTTTGTTTATAAGAAAACTGATTGGCTGCTATAGTATTGAAAAATCGAATCTATCTCGTTCCTTTGATTTTAAAACAAAAGTATTTTAAAAGTGACTTAGCATTTGCGAATAATTTAATGCGAAATGCCAAATATCATTTCAAGCAAAAGATTTTGATTTTTAACAAATTTTGAGCAGTCGTAGATAAAATGTTCTTTGTCACACGTGGCATAATGCATTATTATTATGGCACTCGTTTGATTACACGACTCGGTCTACGACCTCGTCGTGCAACTTTCAAACGCGTGTTATAATAACGCCTTTATTCCACTAGTAACATAAATAACTAAAAAGGCCTGCAACGACTGTGAAAGTTTTTATATTATTACATTCCTATACTTTCAGTATGAAAAAGTATTGATTTAATGAACATTTTCGATTTTTGACTTTGACGGAAATACATGTTTTGGACTTACAGGAACTCAAAATAATGTTTTTGAAAAGATATCTGTCTGTGGGTTGGTGTGTTCGTTTCTTCATATCTCCGGAACGGTTGTTCAGTATTGATGCGCCTTCAGATATATCAAAAATTCATCTACAAAATAAACTGTAAAACCGGATACGGATGCGCCTTATTACTCAAAATGAAGTTGTTAAATTTGGATGAAATATGGCACTGTAATAGCTAGTGTTGAGCGTAATCGAATGATTTTCAATAATAATGGTCATTCGTTTGAATTTAATATACGAATTATTCGTTTGAATAAAATTATTCGTATGTACCCATGCAGTAAAAAGTAGTAAAAACGCTCTCCGCTTGCTTCTCACGTGCTTTTGAATGAATGAATTCTCGTGCTCATCGTCTTTTTTTTCCTTAACTACATCACATTTTGTCGTTAATTCGAGGCTGTTTTTTAAATTAATATTTCTATACATCATTAAAGTGGATACATTTTTTTTGTTTTACAAATCAATTATGTTTTAAAAATGAGACCAGGGACAAATGACAACAACATTATTTCAATGTTAAAATCAAATCATTCTTATTTTGTTGTCCTCGGTGTTTATACGACAACAAATGCCCCCGTCATCATTTGTTCGAATTCTCGCATCATGATAATACGACTCGTAGTATTATGCATTGAAATTGGGCATTTTTGCAAAATCGTAGAATCATTCAAATGATTTTCTTAACCACTCGAAATATCTCGAGTAATTTCGATAACCGAATGGTTTCAGTTCGAAATATCCCATCACTAGTAATAGCTCTAGGGCGACACAATGTTACTATACACGAGAACATTTTAATGTCATAAAAACTGTGAATTGTTTAAAATTTTGGAAATATTCAAAAAATATTTTTTAAACACTTCGATTTTTCTTCAATTTTGTAGACCGCTAGAGCTAGAAATAAGTTACAATCTGCAAGACATTCTATGAATTTTTGAAAATTGAAAATACATTTCTTTTTAATTAATAAACTGAGGTTAATAAAGCATTTCTGTTAAAACTTAAATTGCGCATGAGTGATAGTACAAGTCTGTAATTTTAATTTGTAGGTGATTTATAATTTAGGGAGGCTACCTAGCCTTGACTTGCCTCTACTGTTTGAGCGGCCGAATTTAATCTTTGGTCTTTGGTGTTATTCAACAGCAAACAATTTTATTTCAAGAAAAACGTTTCCACAAGAAAAATTGCGGTATGCTGACCGTGCCCGCAAGTTCGCTGTTTGGTTCGCTTCCGCCAGAGTGGTAAAGTGATTTAAAAATCCAGCTTGACTTCCAGATATAATTTTTGGGCATTCTAGGTATTTTTGACTGTTTTTTGGATTTGTGCTTCTGATTTTTAACTAAGCAGTGTGTTTTGGGTTTCGAGGCAGTTTTTAGTTTGAAACTAAACGCCTCCGTTTTTAGATTACTTTAAGTGATTAACAATGCACTAATGATATTTATTTTCGACAATACAAGCGTAGATATTTATTCTAGTTTTCTAGTAAAATTACTTAGTACAGAAGAACTACATTAAAAATATTCCAAAGTTTTATTAAATACTTGTTTGTATAATAAATTAAACAATGATAAATCGACGTCTAAGAACCATGCAACACTATTCAAATTCCAAACTCTCATTAGAATTACAAATTTAAGTATACAGACGTGGTAAACACTGCCAGCACGTCGCCACCATTTCACTCTTAATAAGTAAAACTCGTCCCTTTAAGTGGTAGTGAAAATTTAATAATTTTCCTGTACCCAGTTATTAGAAAGCGTAAATAATAGAACAAAAACACCAGCCATTAACTTCCTGGAAAACTTGAAGTAGTTGAGCAAAATATCGAACGGTTAATTGCGTAAGTCGTAGATTGTCACGACATATTCCGTGTATATGTATATAAAGTCATTACAGAGTTGACGCACCTGTCCAAATGCGGAATTAAAAACGTTAACTTGAAAATTCACCAAGAATAATTTGGTCGACTAGGTTGTCTTGATTATAAGGAGTTTTGATTTCATTTCGGTTTTTTACTGTTTCGACACTCAGATTGAATAAGAAATTATTTTATTCAAAATTAATTAGAGCTAGTTTCTTTTACTTTCGTCGATAGAAGCTATTAGAGGAAATGTAAATTGTCCTAATTAAATTATTGGCTATAGGTATGTAAAATACTTAATTACTTCAACAACATTTATTTATTTTAACCTTGAAATTCGCAAACATTTAACAACTGTACCGTTAATAAATGAGCAAAGTGATCTTTTAATTTCTCCTATATTGGACATTTTGGAATAAGAAATCAAGTCATCTGCAGACGATTACCGAGGTCAAGTCACCATGTTTTATTGCTATAACAACACTAACTGTTTACTTTCTAATATAACCTTTGACAATGGCATGTAAACATGCCGAAATACGTATAAGATTAAAATTAATAAATATTGTTGAAGTAATTAGGTATTTTACATACCTATAATGAATAAATATGGACTTCAACAAGGTAAAGCTAGAATTTATAAATAAACTAAGTTGAAAAAGTAATCAATTTCACCTTAAAAGCAGATAGCACTAGAACGCTGCAATCGGTGACTTTTACAGAATTCTCAAGTCGAAATGTTCAAATTCTTTTATTATTTTTTTTGTGATCGAGCAAGCCAGTTCTTAAGTTAGGTAAGCTCTTGAAATATTTACTTAGTCCCTCCCACAGGACATAAATACTCTGAAATGTTGAATCATGAAACTTGACGTGTATATCTATATTACAACTTGCCACCCACCTTGAATATCATAGGGTTTGTAAGAAAAAGATGCGAATGTTTCATCTGCTCAAGTAATGGAACGAATGTGTGGACAAAAACTACATTTAGACATCTGGGCGATTGTGACAGATGTACCAAGTACAGAGATCTTTTATTCCATTTTCTTTAGGATATGTGGATACGTAATTGCTTATGTAGACAAACATGTGTGTTATTTATGTGAACGGTGAACCTCTTTTTGCTGCATGGTAGTATAGTTAAATGGAGGATTACGTTAAAATTACTAACCAGGTAATGACTAGATAATCATGGAAAATGATAGTTGTTTGTCGCTGCCCAGAGTTTAGAAAAACGCTGTGACAGATAGGTTCGCTTACACATGAAATCACAGCAGTATTGCATTTACATAAAACGACGAACATTTTTGTCTCTGTTAAAAATAATAAAAATTCTAAAGTAGCGATTCTGCAATTTAATAAAATTCAAAATAACAGAATTCGTATAGGTACGTCAAATTAATTTTAAATCAATGTTTAAAATTTATTTTCAATTTGTTCTTGCCTTTTTGTAAATACAGCTGTTTTTGGAAACCAGTGAACATACAAAGTGGGGTAATTTTTTTATGTCGAAAGTGAATTTTGCAGACGAATTAAATATTTCGAACTCGGAAGTAAGATTTTTATATGCTGATTGTGGTTTCTAAATTAATTAAATGGCAGTTTATTTCAATTATAACAATATGTTTTGGAATTATCGAACTTACGATATTTTTTTAATGCAATTTGCAAATGAATTAAATTTTTTTTTAATGAAAACACCACAAACAGAAGTGTGTTTAAGAACTTTCGTTAAAATGATAGTAATACAAAAAAAAGTAAAAAGTAAATTGTGTTAAATAAATACATAAAATAAACATATTTTTGAAAGCATGAAAATTCACGAAACCAACTTCCAGGTAGGTAGAAAAAACTAAACTAAATATAAATTCAAGATAGTAAACCTGTTAATGGCTGAATTTATTACTTATTCACAAGCTCGTTCACAACTTAATCAATACCTACCTTATTTTGGAACGCTACATTTAAAGTAGCAACCAAAACAAGAACAGAAGTAAACGTAAATGTTGGAATGGTTAAAATATTCTAGCATATAACTTGATTAGTGGAAACTGCGAACGGGACAGGGAATATGAGGGCGTATAACGTATGTAATGATGCAAAATTACACTTGTATGTAAATTTAATCATCATAATCGCTATAGGATCTCGTTTTAACGACCAAAGGCGTTGTATGCGCTGGGTGGGTCCTTACTCTAGAACCCCGTTTAACCACCTGACACACCTTAAATAGCTGACTGTCAAAATATTGGGTTTAGTGGACAGTTGTGTAAGACTTTTTGTAAAAAAGAAAACACTGCTTTAACCACCAAGTCCCTTAAAATCTTAAAACATTAGTGCTGCCTGGAAAATGAAAAATGATGCAGCACCGTCTGCAGATAATCATGAATCAAAGCCCATTTTATAAGTTAAATAGAATTCCAGGAAAGGTAATCCATAGCTAACGAACGTAAAAATGTTAAAGCTTATCAACTAATAATAGTTGTTATCAAATTAATATGAAAATGAGTTTGGAACAACACATAAGTAAAAAGGCAAATCGCAAGAAGGCTCAATTTATACTTACCCACATGATACCATAACTTTTTCTCTATACAAAGTCAATTTTGTTTTAACAAGGTTTTTTCCTTAGTTTAACAGCTTTAGAATGAAATATTCTTATTAAAATTAATTTGAAATGATCAATAATTAAACAGTGTCATTTTAGTAGTATAGATGGGAAAAGTTAGTAAATTTAAAACTATTAAACATTCTCCAATAGTACACATACTAATAAATATAATCTCATCATTAAATAGTTTTATTTATGAACTATACTTACCGAAAATATAAATATTACTAGCGAGTTGTGCAAAGGCGAGTCGTAACGGAGGCAGTGCCGGGTTAACCTATCGATGACCTTGGGCTATGGTTTGGTTGCCCCCCCCCCCCGTCCACCGTCCATGGTCTAAATACTGAGAGCTTTATTACTCGCCCTGCAAAGAGAGCGTAGACCACAGCGCACACTATCTAAGAAGGAAATGCCGGGGAAATTAAATGCATTCGTTTTTTTTTCAGTAAAAGATTTTTTTTGGTAAAAAAATTGTCAGTATAAAAGAAAACCACAAACGATAAAGCAAATTTATTAGCAAAAAATTAGGCGAAAGGGGAATATTACCCCCTTTCCCTAATATATAGCTGCACCTAAAAATTATGTTGTCACATTGAAATTCGCGAATTAGAAGAATGGGCACATAACAAATTTTAGGCTATACCCAGCTTTAATACCCACTAGAATTTAAAAAAATTTCGCGATCAGTTATTGAGCAATATTTTTTGCATAGGTAAGCAAAACTTTGAAATTTTTTTCACATTACAGTTCTAGTAAAATATTGATCTCTCTAAAATCATTTACAATATTAAATTTTATCCCGATCTGGCGTCTTGTTTTTAAGTAAATACGAGTTAAAACCAAAATTTTCAATAATTTATGGAGGGCGTTACAGACACATTAACGGGTTGGAAGACGAACTAAACTGTACCTCATGTATAGCCCTATAAATCTACAAAATAAAAAAAATTGTGGTTAATTTTTGAGCGATATGTTTTTTAAGATTTACAAAATATTAAAATAATTTTTACTTTACAGTTCTCATGAGCTTAAAAATTCTCGTACACAGTATTATTGTGTTCCCTAGAGCCACTACAACAAATTTGGCCCCGCTTTGTCAACTCGTTTGAAAGTAGTAAAACGTTAAAGCCAAAATTTTCAGAAAAGCAACCGCAGCGGTCGCCGTCTTAAAGCTAGGAAGTTTGGAATAACGCACAATGTTTATGTTATGATATGAACAAACGTTTCTGCGGTTGAAGCAATGTTGCCTATTAATACCAATCAGTCGAAACACATGTGGAAGTATTAATCAGCTTTAATACAGTAGTATTGTTTGTAATGTACGATTATGCTTAAAGCTCTCTGCAACCAAAGTAAATTCGTTAAACAGTATCTTGAGTTTAAAAAGATTTTGCAGCAGTTTACTTACGAGTCAATGGTTTAAATAAGAAATATGAGCTCAGCCTGTCCTAACTTACAAATTAATCAGTCCGATAATAGTAAAAATAAAAAATATTTGCAAAGTTTAGTACCAATATGTTTAAATTTGAGTTTGCGAAATGAAAAGTCTTTATTTCGTTTAATAATGGATTGTGGTATATCTAGTTTATTCTGGACGGCGATAGGTGGTTATATAATTTAAAACATTTAAGTTGAAAGGTAAAGGTAAAGCGCCAGTAATTTTAGTGACTTAGTAGTTGACCATTGTGGTTATAGATTTTATTTACAGAACTATTAATTAACGGTAATACCACTGGAGTTGTTACTTACATTTTTAACATAAATTTAAAAATTGAAAGTTAAAAAAGTTCTAAGCTTTTAAAGTGATTTAATGTCCTGGTAGCAAATAAGACTAAATCAAGTGTCGGAAGTATTGTAAACGTTAAGACGTATGTAACTGAGAAAACTTTAAAATCCCAATGCACACAAACGTACGTAACTACATAGTAGCCTACACAAAAATATATTAATTATCGTAAAATAAATGTTATTTAGTTCAAGAACCATTCCATATCTTGTCTTAGATTTGATTTTAAAACAATACAATACTTTTCCTGAAATTGAAAAATCTTAATATCATAAAATCACATAGCTTTTACATAGTATAAATTTATTAGATTGTCCAAATTTAGATTTAAAAATTGTTATAACAAAATAAGAATAAACTGGCAAAGTTTTACTGAACAGTATACTGTTTAAACTATACTTTAAAGGAATCGTAAGAGTTTTCAATATTTTAGGCCCATCTTAGTCTTTAAAATTTGTAACATTGTTATACTAAATGAACAAATTCCCCTTAAATTTAATAATTTAAATTCCTTCTAAAAATTAATTGTTACTGAAATATTTATTAGTGGCAGACCTAATTTATTTGTTATAATTTTAAATGTACATAAATCTGGCTTGTAAGTTTCTTTATAATAAGATTGAGAACAAATAAAAATATTGATACAACTATCACCTTCAAATAATGGAGTAGACAAACTCTTTAGTTCTTATAAGAACAATTTAGAAACACAAATGTATATTTCGATCACTAAACGATCAAACTACACAAGACAACAGCAAAACCTAAACAAAACTGATTCTTATCCACTATTTTCGCGAATAAAAACATATTAAAAAAGTTTTCAAAAAAAAAGTATTTAACTTCTGCAATTCAACCAAAAATAACTTAAAAGATCTACCCTTTATACTAAAAATCCAATGCTTAAATAACAGAAATCTGGTATTTGTCAAATTAATTGCTTCATTTGGTCTCGACATTATATCAAACTAAACGAACATACAGAGCCTTCGTTAATTACTGATACCCACGTGACCTTTGGTTCGCAGTGACTTAGGGAGCTTTAGATTTAGATGTTGAAGTCAGTTCAGGATTGGTACTCGTGGTAACTAAAAATTTCCTGTAAGTGTCACTGTCAACACTCAAAGTGAGGTTGTGTATGTAAACAAGCAAGCCTTGATAAGTTAACAAACGGCTGGGGAAATTTTGGATAAAAGGCTTACCAACAGTGTAAGTTGGGTTGCCTATATTGTGTGGTCACGTGGGTATCAGTAATTAATGAAGGCTCTGTATAACCCACTTCAGATTTAACAGATCCGAAAAATCTTCTGTAGCCCCTCACATTTTAGAGACCGGTCACCCTATCACTTTTGAAAATCCTAAAGTTTTAAAGACAGTCCAGAAACCACACCAACTGGATTAGATTTATGGGGAAGTACATTTATTACAAAACCCAAAAATATTTAGAAATATTTACCCGTTAAACGCCACCCCCCCCGAAAAATATTTAAAAACAAAATCCCCGACACAGCACGCCGTGATCCCTAATTCACCTGTTGGTAAGCTCACATCGTTGCTCCGCACCTTTGTTGTTCTTTTGCACTGAAGATGCCGCTTAGTGGTCGAAACGTACATTTGAATTTCTAAATTATTCTTATGAGAACGAAGGGGTTTTTCGCCTTTATTATTAGTTTTTCTCATAGCTTTACATCAATTCACGTTTACTTTTATTATAATTAAAACAAAAAACACAGGAATTGTTAAAACAATAAGGGCGATAAGGCTCAAGTAAATAATGGGCTTAATTTTTTTACGTTAATACATACAAGACTAAAGCAGAAAATTAAAGAATCTAGTATTTACTTAAATTACGAACACAATTATTGTTTATTATGTTGTTCCGGTAACTCTATAATACAATTATTCCCTACGTATACTATAATAATTAGCTTCGTTAGAAGTATTTGATATTAATAATTTTTATTAATATACTTATTCAGCCTAAACCAAAGAATGTTTCCATAAATGCAGAAACACAAGATGTATTAATTATTTAAAATAATTTTTTTTGTAACTTTGTTTCGTACACTATTTATATTTTATTTACTAAAATACACAATTTAAATGTTTCGTAAAAGTCACCTTTTGCACGTGCATCATTTCAGCAAAAGTAAAAAAGCCTCGACAACGTATCACTTTCGATTAAAGAAACTGCAGACCTCACACAACTTTTATTTGGATCCAAAGTATTCTATTACAGGTGACCAAATCGAAATAAAAAAAACATATTGTTCTTTTTTACACAGTCACACGCACCTATAAAGCTTATATGCCCCCTACGATTTAAAAACTCAAAGCCTACTATTCGAACTACCGTTTATTTTGATATAAAGTAGGCTATACCGGTTCTATTCCGTATTTCTGTTCATAAAAAAAAGATTATCTCAAACGATGCAGCTTTAAACGGATCTTTTTCTAATAGTTAATCGGTGTGCTTGATGAAAAAAGACAGAAATAGGACGCGAAGCCTGGTTTTATTGAATGAAATATAAAATGCCACACACAGCGCTGCCAGCTTGAGATGTCTTCATCAAGGAACTATTTATGACGTCACAGGTCCTCAGGATAGAAAGAGAAGCAGTTATGATAAAGACGAGATCAATAAAGATAGCGCTAAAAAGCCATATGGGAAAATATGTCTAGAGACCCTGAAAATTAGTATTATAAATATACATTAAAGCTATCGTATAATTAAGACTTTTTTGGTCGTATTTGGCATATTTTGGATTATTTTAGCCTTAATTTGCTTCTTAGTTTTCATTTTTTAAATATTATTAGTATTATGAATCGCCTCCCGGCTTTGATTCACTGATTAAAAAAGGTATTTTAAATACTTCCACTTCTGTAACGAACACCGAAGTCGCGTTCTTTAAATTTTTCATGAAAATTAAAAGAAATTAGTTTTTAGGAAATATTTATCAACGCTTTATTAAACCTCAACAAAATATCTTTAAGTTTGTGTTTGTGTTTCAAACTGCACTGATTCACCAACGCTTTTTGTGCTTGGCTATATAAATTACTTAGGCTTATTAATTTACAGAGAAATATGTGTTGGTGGTTGTTTGGTAACACAATATTTTATAAAAATTCGAGATGTATTAAAACAAATTGGTCATTTTATATACCTGAAACAAAATATCGCATTTCAATACGAGATGATTTTATTAATTTAAGTTGACGTGTTTACACAAGCTAAATATAAGTTAGTGAACTTTAACGAGATAGGTGGGTATCCTTTTACATGATTAAGCGACAAAAGGTGTAGGTATAAGTCGGTATAAGTCGCCTTCAGATTTCGCTTCCAAAATCGTTCTTTGATGCTTTCGAACATCGACATGATACAGGATTACAGTCACAAAAAGAAAACACTTGATATTTTTTGTAGGTAATTTGCTCTTTTATTTGACAGTTCACAATTCAATACACGACTGAATTGTATTAAATTATTCAAAGTTATTCATATTTTTAGTCTTAATAAAAATCATAATTATTTAAGTAATAGAAATATTTATTACAATATTAATATAATTATGTGCTCCCGTTTCGTTTCAGTACGTTTACTTCTGTGATGGTTTTGGTTTGGTTTTCCCTCCTTTCCTTCCCATTTCCTTCATGTTATCTTCCCACTGGACCATCGGTCTCTTCGTGCTCTTATTCCTTCGGGTTTTATTTCTCGCATTTTCCTGAGGATCTCCTCCCCGCATTTTCCATGCGAACAATGTGGCCGTACCAATTTAGTTGTTTTGCTTCTATTTCTTCTGTTAAAGCTCCAAATTCAAATCATCTCCGATGCTTATATTTCGTACCCAGACTCCTCTGATTTTACCTTGCATCCCTCGGAGGTGTCTCATTTCTGCAGCTGTTATTTTTGATTTTAACTTGTTCAACAACATTGTACAAATTTCTACCCCATACATACGTAAATGTACGTGTGTACTTGCGTATTTACATCGCATACTATAAAATTAAATTCAGTTTCAAAAATTTGGAATTCTGTGCCATTAACGACATTAATTACTAATATGTGTTTTTACCTGTTCGTGCATTCGTACAAAACTTGCTAGGAAGTCTGTTATAACTGGACACAAACAAAATTTGCCTAACACTAGACGTGCACTCCTGGTCTTAGTACACATATCCCAAGTAGCACACTAAAGTTGGGCCAATATTGGCTCTGTTATATTGGTGATATCTCTGAAATGTAACGCTTGTTTATAGTGGATATATATTGGCTACCAAGGTTTAACCAATATGCGAAGTCTAGCAAGGTAAGATATCTGAATAGTTTATTGGTCCCTTGTTGGTCACTCTTTTTGGTTACACATTGGCAGCCAAGGTTTAGCCAATATGTGAAATCTAGCAAGGTAAGATATCTGAAAAGTTTATTGGTTCCTTGTTGGTCACTCTTGTTGGTTACATATTGGCAGCCAACGTTTAGCCAATATGTGAAATCTAGGAAGGTAAGATATCTGAAAAGTTTATTGGTTTCTTGTTGGTCACTCTTGTTGGTTATATATTGACAACCAACATATGTCCAACATCAAATACTGACATTGGCTACTTATTGTACAACAGACATGGTCCAATCTTGGGTGTAAATATTAATTAGTTATTGGTTGGCATTACGTGCCCAATATAAAATATTCTTGTTGGATTGGTATCTCGAAAACTAAAGAGTTACGAAGTCGGTTAAATTAGCAAAGATTTACAGTTTTTTTTCCGTTGATTATGAAGCTGTAATTAAAAAACCAATTAAATGTCTAGTTTTAGAGATATTTTTATAAATATTTTTTTAATTTTTGAAACATTCTGTATATTTTTGCATATTTAGTAAATTTTCTATATAAAAGTTAATAAGCACAACCAATCAAATTGAAAATAAAAAAGTTATAAGCAATTTTCTATAGAAAATTGCTTATAACTGTATACAGAAAACCGTGTTATTATAGGATATAAAAATTATGCATTATTCAATGATTATTGCTATTATTATTAATGTAGAAAATTGCTTATAACTTTATTTTCAAATTTAGGCTAGTAGTGCATTTGAACTTTTTTATAAACAATTTAATTTTCCATCGAAATATGCAAAAATACTATTTTTAGGAACTAGCGTTTAGTTGTGTTTTTTTAATTGCAGCATCGTAATCAGCCCAAAAAACTGATATTTGTTGCTCATTTAACCGACTTCGTAGCTCTTCTAGTTTTCGAAGTACAAACGATGTGCATCGCCCATGCCACATCCTATAAGTGCGAGTAAGCTTCAACTTATAATGTTACAATGTAAGTACCTATCAGCTATATAAAAAATAGCCTTAAAAATTTTGTATATTTAATTTTTTATAAGTTTTTAAATAAGAGTAAGTATATTTTTCACGTCTTTGAATTCAGCATTTGCTGTTTCTCCTTCTGGTAGTTTCTTTGATGGGGTTAGATATAAGTTTTTGAATGAAATACATATATGGTTTCTAAAAGAATGTGAATGCGCCTCTAAAGTTTATTTAGAATTAAACAATTACATTACGCATTAACTGTTGTATGTAAACTAGCAAAAATGCAAATAATAATTCAATAATTTATTTTAAAAATATTAAATATAAAAAAAATTAATACATTTTATAAATTATTGTCCACCTCTGCGTTTTCAGTTTTCCTCCTTTTACGTCCCCCATCGCGATCCTTTGCGGTGCACAAAAAGGTTCCCACCCTTCCTAAGAATTCCGTATCCGTAATACTCGGGAATCCTTTACGAATTGCTTCTGTAAATAGAAAAAAGAAGTTATTTTTTAAATTAACACCTAAAACATTTGCAAATTTGTTGTAAGTAAATATATTCTGTAAACCATGTACTAGATCAACGTACACTACTACTATAAGATATTTTGCCGTAAACTACAAATATTGCAAAAAAAAATTGCGTTTCTAAACGATATACAGAACCAGCGAGAAATATTTGGGTTATGAAAGAAGTATTATATAAGAGTTTTTTTTAATGCGTTTTTTTTTCTTGCTAATATTAGTACATTGAAATTTATTTTCACAATTTTGAATTGTACAACTAATAATACAGCCAATTTTATTTTCTGGTCTTTGCCCTGAGCCAATAATCAAAGATAAACTTTTAAGAAATAACGGATCGATATAAATCTTACTTTTTAGAGCAGAGCAAATCTTTAAGTCGTTAAAGGATTCCTTTTTTTTTGGCCTCCTCGTATCTTGCAATGCCCCGAGTACTGTATGGCCACATCGGATATTAACAGCCTCTTCATGCAGTTGTATATTGTGGTGTTTTGATTTTCGCCCCCCACTAAATAAAGAATGTCGACCTAAAAATAATATTTTTTCATTAACACCAAATTCCAGACATCTTTATCTATGAATTATGCATAAAGTAGCAATAACAAATACACTATATATAGTTTATACTTACTTGTAATAATAAGCTGTTAACACTTTACACAATTTCAGTCAAAACACTTAAGTAAATAACTAACTAAACTAATTAACTTGTACTAAAATATCAAAAGAACACTTAACTAACTAGCTTAAACTGAAACTAAACTAAGAAAATGATTTTAAACGTTGCTCAACGAAACTTTTTGTTTAAACTAACAGTGAAGCGATAGATAATTTAACTCTCATTTGTGTCGTTAACTGAAGGAAACTCACTACTCCCAACTCGATTTATCAGTACAGTAAAAGCGCAGGTAGCAAAATATGTATCCTTTCTTGCAAAAGGATTATGTAACAGTGGCGTCGGCAGTAGTACTTCACAGAGCCCAAGAAACATTTGCAATTTAAAAAAATACAAATTCACTTATTTGCTAAAATTTTTTGGATTTTTTAAGTTGTTTTGTACTAGTCATTTTTATAAAGTTCTGTTCCGGAAATGCTAAGCCACCCTTTTTTATGCAACCAATTTTTATGAGGATGCTATGAAGCTCATATTGTTTTTTCTGCAATACTAATTTAATAGTGCTGTTTATTTTTTGTCGAGGCGTTTTTTATTCTTTAGAGGATGCGAAAAAAAGTGCTTCAGAACAAAAGTCTAGAAAAAAGTTCCACGAAAAAGTCCCCGAATAAAAAGTCTCCAGGAAAAAAAAGTCTCAGGAAAAAAGCACTCAGAAAAAAGTCTTCGGAAATAAATCTCCAAAAAAATTGTTTGATGTGCAAGCCCCCTAAAACTTCTGAAATGTTCGAAATGATCATATGGGTTAGGTGGAATCGGTTATTTCGTTTTTTGTGTATAAAATACTCGTCAACGGAAATTGTATCTATTGCCTACAATATTTAGGTTTTATGACTAAATAAATGAGCACATCAACTGGTTTTGAATTTGCAATCAACTTGTATAATAAAATCATTTAAAAATACAAATTAATTTTGTATCTCGACAAAGGATAAACTTATTCTATGTTTAATAAATTTCTGTACATGTCATAGTTTTTTTCTGAAACTTTTATGGGAATTTTTTTCCGGGAACTGTTTTCCAGATTTTTGTTCAGAGAACTATTTTCCCGGGAACTTTCTGTGGTTTTTTTCGGATACTATTTCCTAGATTCTCTGAATCTCTTGATTCAAAAAATATCTTCTAGTAATGTCATGGTTCCTAATACCAGTACAAATTAATTACAAAAAATAAAACAAATATTACAATTTATTAGAGTATAATAAAACAATTGAGATAATCGTTTTATTTTTATATTAACCGTACTGAATTAGTAAGTTGAACAATTCTAATAAGTAAAATAATAAATTGTAGAATATATGTTTAATTTTAACCTGTGGTAACGCCACTGGAAGCAATACAAACTCTAGTCCGTTGGTAAATTTTTCCAAGACAAATTTGTTTGCTTGCAGCCCTCGGTATTACTCATTTCTTAGAAATATCTATTCAAAAGGTGTTTTCGTTGTTTGCATCTTATGACGCACAGATATTTGTGTAACTGAGTTATAGCATGTAATTTAATCGGTGGTACTACTTTTTGTACATTTACTCTGAATGCTAAATATATTACAGATGGCATGTGTCAACCTTTATCAAAGTAGAGTAAAAAATATTTTGTCCAATTTTTTGATTTATCTATGTACATTGAAAACAACAACACAAACCGAAAATTTTAGTAAAATAGGTATTATAATTAGTATTTTTCTATAAAATAATATATGGGAGTTATAACCATCAACGGATACTTGTTTTATTATAGCTGTTAACATACAAATAAATCCTTAAAAACAGACAAGAAACTAAAGTATTTTTCTTACAAAAATTAAAATATAGAAAACAGTATGACTGGAAAATAAATTATAAAAAAATGTTTGCACAAAAAAAGCCAAACAACAAAACCCAGATAAAGGGCTATAAAATTCAAAAACTTCAAAAAATACATAATAAAATTTGGATTAAATGTAAATATACTCTTAACGGGGTTTTAAATAGCGCATGCTTTAAATTTCCTATTTGTAAAAAAAACAATTTGCCTATCTAAGCAGGATCCTGTCTTTAGTAATAGTAAACAGAATAATATTTTTTTAATAAATGCAGTGCTGACTGAAATTTAAATTTTAAAAGTGAAAGGTTTTTATTTACATTTAACGTTAAGTTTATCAAAAAATATTGGTTTTAGGTTAATTTCAAATATTGGCAGTATCTCAACTAGTGTTTATAGGTTTCTTATTGTCTTTATATCGCCTTGCCATTATAATTTTAATTACAAACCTTGTTCAATGATAAAATATATTGGCTTTATAATGGCAGGCAATATTGGCAACTGCTAGTATTACATTTACTTGTTCGTTATTGGCAGAGTATTGTAAGGTTATATTGCCAATAGTTTGTTGGTTATATATCTGTTTTATATTGGTTAACCAATATAGTTTTATTGCGGGATTCCATACATTGGTTATATATAGATTTTACCTTTGCAAGTTTATATTGTAAATGGCTTGTTGGTTATGTAACTGTTTTATATTGGTTACCCAACATGGTTTTATTGCGGGATTCCATACATTGGTTACATATTGGTTTTACCCTGGGATACCAATGTTGCTTGTCCCAGGTAGTTTTAACAGTTTGCCAATATTTGGTTACCCAACATGGTTTTATTGCGGGATCCCATACATTGGTTACATATTGGTTTTACCCTGGGATACCAATGTTGCCTGTCCCAGGTAGTTTCAACAGTTTGCCAATATTTCAAAATATACCTTGTATTTCCAATAGTTATCCATTATATATTAGATATAAGATGCACGATAAAATGTTGAGCCAATGTACAACATAAAATAAACCTTGGATAGATATTGGATATATATTGTGTGCTACTTGGGATATTGAGAATAATTGAATTATTAAAAAATAATAAATACACTGTGTCGAGACAGTATTTTATATATTCTCAAATATGCGACTCCGAGGTATGAGCGAGGCCCGCGGATGCCTTCGTCGACCGCCTAGTCTAATTTGTAAAAGAATGCGAGGTATAAGCAGACATGCTCTCAATAATCTGAACATCTACTGTAAACATGAGTTTGCTTATTTGCATTGAAAACTGTAGCGGTCTGCTGTACAAAGGAATATGAGCCTTACATAATAGACGCGTAAATACGTGGGTTCTAGCTGTGGGGGCTTTTTGTCACTAAAATTAATTCCGGATTTAATATGAAGATTATATTGCTTTCCGGTAACCAAGAAGAGATAAAAATTAATATATTATTCACCATAAACGTTTCTGTTTTAATTGTAAATTAAGCTTTGTTAGTTCTAACTTTATAAGCAGACATATTGTAAAGTAAAAATAATTTATTCTATGGAAAATAACTAAAAAAGAAAATTAGGTGAAAAATATTCTGGAAAACACGAATTATTCTTCAAGAACTATTTGCTCAGAGAATTACATAGGTCAAAAAATCATTACAAATAGGAACATCGGAGAAAATAGAAAATACTCTTACATTTTTAACATGAATTATTTATACTGAAAGTTTTTTAAATGAATTTAGGATTATTTACTGAAATCTGTTTCGGTCGTAAAAATACAATAACGTTTTTCATGATTTATAAACGTTTATTGATATTAAAATTTAAATCGAAAAACTGACTGTTAAATTTGCTATACACTTCTTACCATTTCCAATACAAAATTATTAAAATATTTTTTTTTAAAATTAATAAACTTCGGCTGCTACGCTAAGTGTGTAGTTGCTTCAGTGATTGTTTTATATTAAAGCAGTGGCTCTCAAAAATCATTTTTATGTGGCCGTTAGTGCGACATGTCTGTCTGATGTGTTCACCAGTGGCGTTTCGTGGGTTCAAAATTTTGGTAGGCAATGTAAAAATTATTTATTATTAAAATTAAAAAATAATAATATTACGGCAACTTCAGATTACCAAGACCTGTTGTTAAACGAATTAATCTACACATAAAAACATACAACAGTTTTCTAGGTACCACAATAAAATTCTTATTTTGGCAGTAGGATCTCTTTTACTTATCCTCTGGTTTAAATAAAAATGAGATTCAATGAATTTGTGTAATCTTTTCTTACGACTTACGACATTGAATTTATTTTGTTTTCTCTAATAATTTTTAAAACTAGAAAAACGCCACTAATAATAAATTTATGTTTTTTAATTTAGGGTTTAGATCGAACACGCACATTTGGGGAGCTTTACGCGATTTGTTTCCAACGGTGAATATTTTAAACAAAAGTGTTTTATAAACCTGATGACATAATTTTTGTGAGGTCTAAAAATTATGAATCAATTAATTTTTTGCCGCATAATATAGCCGAAGTAATCAACAGAAACATCAAAACGTTCATTAGGTATGGAATTGAAAAAGTTTGCCTATCAAAAAAGCAACCACGGTCATTAAAGCTTATGTTTAAACAAAAACGTCCCATTAAGTCGGCGTTTATCTAATATTTGTCCACGGTTGTGTCTAAGATACTGACCCAAGACTACCCGCGAGATAGATTGAGACAAACAGTCCTCAAATTTAATGAGAGCAAGCGGGATGTAAGAGGCCACACAACTCGAAAGGCCGACCACCAATTAAGGATGTAAAGCACATTAATTTGCCGGTGGACCTCCTATATGTGTAAACTACACGTCTAATTTAAATTCCCTTACGTGCATCTGCCATTTCCGTCTTGCGCCTCGGTTTAATTGACGCTAACGGAGATGCGAAAACAGCGGGTTACGCGTTTCAGCCAAAATAAACACAGTCGAAAGATACGGAAAAGGATTTGACTTTTAGTTGTTTTTTGAATTTTTTGTTAGGTTGGTTCATTTAGTGAGCTTAATTTGGCAAATTTAAATATAGAATGGCTGATGGAGATAGATTAGACGAATTGGTTATTCTTAATTAAATAGCAAAAGTTGCCGTTTTAACCCAAACCCATTCCCTTTTATTTTCACGATTTGATACCCGTATTGCTTTTGGGTTTTTGCTACTTTTTAACTTATTTTGGCCATTACCTTTAATGAATCTCGGACACTAAAAGCTTTAGATGTATTTTTAAATGTTCTTAAACTTTTAATAATGGTTGAAGAAAAAACGTTTTAAAAATGTATAATCCTTTAATTATTTACATGCACGTAATTGATTCGTTCCAGAACGAATATTATATCTAATAATAGCTGAAGAACTGAAGTGTTAAGTTGAAATAGTATGAAATGCAAGTGGGTGTGTATTATTTATGCAGTTCTAACTAGTTTTGATATGTTACTCTATTTACTACGTGAGATTAGTTTAATGTCAGTTCACTTGCAATAATTAATGGTTTCATTACATACATATAAGCTCTTCCAAACTTGCTAAGAAAATTAGTGTTCTTTAGCGGAACTAATTTAGACAAAGATTAAATTTGGTACAGATGTTTCACAGGCGCTCCTAGCTAATGAATACAGTAAAATTCTCCATCGATTGGAGTGAAGCATCCGCCGCCATGTTCAAAAATGGCCGCCGAATTAGTACTTTAAACATTCAATCAGCAACTGTAGCTTTATGCCTATTAATTATAGAATAAAATAAATTATTAAACAATTCACGTATTTGGTAAGAGAGGTCTTTAAGTAGAATCTTTAAGCTCAATTGCTATACAATTCCTTTTTATTTAAAATTATTTTTTAATTTTATATAACGTGATCGAAGTATCTATATGGGGTTTTCCACCAAAGTTGAACTATATGCAAAATGCATGAAAAGTTATGTTTTTTCATATTCTATTACCCCAGGATACTTTGGCTCAGAATTTAAACTGTATAGTAGTGTTAATGCTGTTTAGTCAAAAAGAAAAGTTTTACTTTTATAATGAAGCAACAATTAAATGTATTTTAAGAAAAGAACAACGTTTTCTAATGTTTCTGTGGTGAAGTGGGCGGGGCCACTGCTTGTAAGCAAGTATTGAGTCCGATCCATCCTGGATGAGATCATTATTTTTTTAATTGTTTTTTGTTACTTACTTAATTTTCGCAGCGGCTTTACAATCTTCTTCTTGTTTGTCCATCCCTTATGCCTTTAGGGCGTCAGGTTAAACATTGCTAGGGATTAGTTTTATCGCTATGTTCCAGGAGGTGATGGATGGAGTCCTTCGACTTTTAAACCATCACGCTCAATCAGCAAACTCCTATCAACCGTTTTTTAGCACCTCTGTATTTGAGGGGAGTTCCAATCCCTCTAACGACTGCCGCGCTGTTAATGCGACAGCCGGGACTACCTATTCGCGCGCCATTCCGAGAGCACGAGGCGCCGCTATTGACTCGGTTCTTCGGACACCCATCCAAGTACTGACCAGGCAGAGCTATGCTTAACTTTGCTGATCGCACTCGAATGGGTAATCTAGCCGCGCCAACTCGAGACCTTCAGTTCTACAATCAGTATAGTAATAAACAAACACGGAAACGATAAATTTAATACTTCGGGTAATGGAATAATTAAATTTATACTTATTTCATTAATATAAAACAATTAATCATTAAAACTTCAGTTATGAGCAGATAAAAACAGTTCAAATTGTGAATGCTAGAAAATTAAATAAACATAAAAGAATTAAAAAAAATATTTAATCACCCAGGATTGAAACCCGGGACTAAGAAACTAGCCATACACACTTCTTCACAAAAACATTATCAAACGTTGTTGTTACACTGGTATTAAAAAGACGCGTTTTGCGTTTATAAATATTTATTTAGATTTTTGTTTAAATTTTTATTTTTTAAATAAAAGCTACTACTGTGTAGATGTGCATAGAAATTCTTAATCTTAAAACAATAAAAAATCATACCAAAGCTTCAATTCAAACGAACACATATGAACTTACGCTTGCCACTTGAAGCTCCATCTGTTTCTTCCCTCGTGCTTAACATTGTCTACAAATTAGTGCTGTAAGTTGAAAATTATTTTGCAACAGGTTGAGGGTCCCACTAGTTTCTTTTAATTATTTGAAAATGCGAAGTTAAAAATTCAGCGTCTTTATTATGTATTGCTGGTGTTATTTACAATACCTAATGCTACCACTTTCGAGTAGTTTAAGAAATACCTTAAACACTTCATATGTAAAAATATTATAAAAGGCATTTCAAACAAAAAAGAAAAAATAATGGACCGAGGGCGATTATATAGAGTTGAATAAGCCATCTATCAGAAGATGTAAAACTATGGGTCCCACGTGATGTGCGATGTCATTGCACGTTAAAAATCTCTACCTTATAGCAGATAGAGGTTTTACAGAAATTCCAGGTGTAATAGGCATCGATGTTAAGCCTTAATAGCTGAAATAAGCCGACGTTAATCCATCAATAAATGATGCAAAATAATTTAAAAAATAAATTTTATGGGAATAGAACCCGGGATCGTCAGAACAGATTGTCTATACAGTACATCTAACATGCCTTTTAGTTTTTTCTTTCTTTATTTACTGTCTTGCTTCTTAGTAGCAGCATTAGAACATTCTTAAAGAATTTTGATACAAACTTCAGCTAAAAATTTAGACAGTCTTGGTCAATGCGCGAGTATCAACCTCAATATCATCTCCCAAGTTCCACTTAATCAAAATGTGATATGTTATAGCACAAACTTCAAAATCTCTACAAAGCAAATTTAAATGTTTCTAAACCCTTTAAGTTAAGAAAATTGTGATAATAAAATAATACCATTTTTCAATAAACATACAACGTGTAGAATCATTTTATGGAACATAAGAAATGCTATCTGAAAAAAATCATTTGCTACAGTACCACATTGGAGCAAACGAGATGACAGATGCTGAAAGCGTAAACATTTTGGCGAGGAAAACCGATTGCACCTGAGACTGCTGGTAACAAACAGAATCACACGCTATGGACACCCGCCTAGTATGTTTCCCCTCTACTTTGGCCTATGCGTTTTTTTCCTTTCACATGACATTGCCTATATTCTGCAAAACGATTCTACAACCTGTATGTTATAATATGTATTTGTAACCACGACTTTTAAGATACAACCATTATTACAGACAGTAGATTACAAAAAAATATTTGTTTCTTAAAGAAACGGTCCCTTAAGGTACAAGAAGATAATTAATCAAAATTTTTCCCAAAACTATTGAACTTTCAGTTCAAAGACCTCTGATCGGTAGAAAAAAGAAAACTGAAAAGGCGTCAGTACGAAATGTTGATGTACAAAAAGTTTTTTATTATTTGCAAAGTAAGTTTATACGTTTCTGCCACATGAGATTTATTGACGCCAATAGCCTTGCCAGTAACAGTTTACACACATACTAATTTTACGCGCCAGTGTTATTTTATTGTTACTTTTGACCTCCACTTTTAGTTCATTTTATACCCAAAATAATACATCTTGTATATCTAAAGACGATTAGCAAATACAATGAGCTCAGCGGTGAAGGCGCGGGCTACCAATGCGGCTGATCCGGGCTCGACTACCTCGCAAGGCAACGGGAAATCAGCGAAGTGGATTCTTCCCCAGAAAAACCTCTTTGGAGAAGAAGTGCATGCACTTCCTGTGGTTCGGAGCTCACGTTAAACTGTAGGTCCTCTATGTCTGTCTGTGCAAAATATCTATCTCCGCGCAACAAACACAAACATGGGGAGAAATCGCCAACGTCTTAAATAGCAAAATGCAACTGGCGCGAAAGTTCAAGTTTACATATGCAATTTTTTATTTTTTTTACATACACCTGTAAACTGGCGCATTATTGAAAAGTTAGAACGCAACAAACTGATAATATCTGTGCATGCATAGAAACACAAGCGCCAGTATAGATTTACACGTGCAATTTTGTTGTCACTGGCGTGTAAATAACTACTGGCTCTAGCAAATCAGTGCATGTGTAAACTCGCTGTATGTAATAACATTGTAGATTATAAATGCATTGTTTAGCAAGCTCGGCAGTTTTCAAAAAAACTTTTACTTAACTTTATTATTTGTTATAATTAAAATTTTCAGACAGATCTGTCGTTTAGTTCAGTTTTGAAAGCAGACAACTTCTTGTATTTTTGCAAACATAAAAAAGTGAATTTTGTGTGTTAAATAAACATTATTTTTTGCGTGAAAAAACTATTACGCAAACCTAAACAAAGCTTATGGGGATTAAATCCATCGAATAAAATGATTCATAAGTGGTTTACTGATTTTCGTTGTGGTGGTACAAGCATAACTGATGCCGAACGTTCAGGACGCCTAAATGCGGTCACCACACCAGAAATGATTGACAAAATTCATGATATCTTACCTATTGCAAGACTGCATAGTGAAAGTGCGCGAGATAGTTGAGATAGCACGCATCTCCGATAAGCGTGTGCGCAATAAATTACACAATCATTTGGATGATATGAAAAAGCTATCCGCGCGATGGGTGCTGGCGTTTGCTCACAATTGACCAAAAACGCACACGTGTGACAACTTCAGAGGCAGGTTTGGCGATGTTGAAGCGCAATAAAAAGGAGTTTATACGTCGTTCATAACTGTGGACGAAACATGGTTCTATTACTATACACCGGAGACCAAGGAACAGTCTAAACAGTGGATTTCTACTGGCGAACCTGCATCGAAGACGGCTAAGGCGGTTTCATCGGCCAACAAGGTCATGGCCATAGTTTTTTGAGACGCACGCGGAATAATTCACATTGATTACCGTGAAGAAGCAAAAAAAATTAACGGCGAATATTATTGCAACTTATTGGACAGTTTCAATGATGTTTTAAGAAAAGAAACGACCGCATTTGTCAAAGAAAAAAGTTCTCTTTCATCAAGACGATGCACGGGTGCACACGTGTGTAGTTGCCATGGCTAAAATTCATGAATAACGCTTTAAATTGCCTGTATATCCACCATATTCTCCAGATTTAGCTCCTTGCGGCTATTTCCTGTTTCCGAACTTGAAATGGCTCGGCGGAAAGATATTCGGCTCTAACGAGGAGATCATCGATGCCACAAAAGCCTATTTTGAAGGGTTGGGAAAATCGTATTATTCGGAGGGGATCGAAAAATTGGAATAACGTTAGACTAAGTGATGAAAAACATTGAAAATAATTTTTTTAGCCGAAACAATTATTACTCCGTTCTTCTATTATTGGTTTGAATATTTGTACCCATTTTTGATACACCCTGTATATGCTACTGTAAAATTTGTAAACAGGTATCTATCTAAATATTAAATTGAAAATGGAATAAAGGCGCTTAAATACTCGTAGCTATAACAATTAAATTATATTTTATAATCCCTTGTTAACTTCAAAGCTGAAAATAGTCTATAAATTTTTATTATAGCTATTTAAATCCTGCGAACAGTTAAGACATTCATTAATACATAATTGCCTTCAGGAAGGCATTAGACTAATTTAAGATGAAGGGGTATAAAATATTTATGATGCCATTCTATAAATAGAGTAGGTTACGATTAGAACCATTAGAGGACCAGCAAACATAGTAGTGTAATCTATTATAATGAGATAAAAAAAAATTGGAAACGAATTTTTAAGTAGGTAACTATATTTTTTTCCTCAATTTTTGCACAACTAGTACTAAATGAATAATGTAGAAGTGTTTTTACTTCGTGTTGGTTTAACATTATTAATAATGTGATTTATTTGGGCTTACTAATAATATAAAAACCTTTTAAGCTTTATAATTTATGTGAAATCTATAGAAAAAGTATTGTGTTATAGCTTACATGTCTTTGGGCGTTTTTGAAGGCATTCAAGTAAAACACATACGTAGCTAATGTATTCGATATCGTATTAGTCATAATTCCATAATTTATTTACCAGTAACAATAATTATGTCAGTCGGTAGCTTACAAGCTCTTTGAAGGTAAACGCGTCTTACTTACAATTGCAGATCATTTATGTGGGTATTGTGTACTTTTGTATATCGAACAAGATTATAGGTTGCACGTCTTTTAACAAGACTATAACACCACAGAAGCTAAAGCAGTAAGGTTTGTAGTATTGTACAACAACGGTATTCAATGTTATGTTTATGACTTGCCCACCCAAAGAGCAGTCGGACGGTATTACAGTTAAGAAAAGATCAGAGAGCTTAATACGTGATTTAAGCAATTTATTTGCTGTTTGTGCTCGGTAGGATAATTAAAACGAATATTAGCGAAGAATTATCGCACTTGTTAATGTTCATGCTACTTTTATAAAGCCACCAAAAATATCTTCCATTAATTTTTGTGTAAATGGATTTAATTAATGTTTGAATTTACAATAATGACTCTCTTTTCGAAAACTCATTTAAGGTGTTCAGACACCGAACATTAATAAGTTTTATGTGCCATCATTGAAAATTTCATAAACCCGTTTTAAACTTATAACGCTGTAGGAATTTCATAAAATAAATATGTATATAAGCAGCACCTTAATTATTTTATGGCATATCAAAGTAACAGCAGTTCAATGGAATGACTAAACAGGACAAAATTGGAAGGTATGGACGTTTAGGTAAACTAGAGTGACCGTTTTGGTTGAGTTCTGCAAAAGGTAAAATGGCCAGGAAAGTCAGCATATCTTGCAACGAAGATAGCTTGACAGCGTGCTTAATTAAACCACGATCTGACAACAAGACAGCCAATAAAGTGCTTCCGACCGAATTGTTCCATGTGTGAATTGTGTTTTTATAATTTAACTGCTTCTGGTTGTCAGTTCAATTATATTGAATACAGAGAGTTGAAATCCTCCATATTTTGAGAGGATAATTTTACTTATATTTTACCATTTTATTATTCTCAACAAAATCCTGTTAAGTTAAAACTTTGCAATATATTTTTGCTACATTTTTAGCCAAATACTGATTCGTTTTAAATAAATGAAAAAGTAGAGAAGTAATCTGCAGCAAAAAAAGTAGAATTAAAAACAAAAAGAAAAGTGTACCAAACTGCTATCGTATTCTGTTTTGCATGAATGTATTTTATTAGAACTGATTCACAATTCTCCGCAAAAATTCTTAAACACTTAACATCAAACATGGAACGTATTGGGTGTTTAGGAATTTCCGAAGGAATTTCGCAATTTATTCACAGATGAATTGTGTCGTAAAAATATTCTTGAACAGAAATAAAAGGTTTTTGGTTTATCTCTGGTTTAAGCGTCAGAAACAGAAGTGTTCTACCATGTAATTGTCATTGAGAACATCATCAATTCGCATATAACACACTAGTGCTGTCAAAGATGGTCGTAAATTTATTTTTAAAGTTATGAGAAGCCTTGGGGCCAACAATGGTATTTAGTTTGTTTTTTCCTTTTTTTTATTTTCATAGTGTTTTGTAATTTAATTACTGTAGGTGTTTAGGGGACACTTGTGTTATATAGGTCTTACCTATTTCAAGTTAGAGTTTTATTGTCATGTGCAATGTTCGGATTTCTAGTCTAGTCTAGTATTTAGTCAGTATTTAAATTATGGGGCAATCATTAATAATAAATTTTGGCATAATTCTTTCAAATATATAGTTGGTGCATATAAGCAATTTTAAACGAATTATTTACGGGCTGACAATAGCAGCACATCCACATGTTTGACCTTAGTAGCTTGTTTTCTTCTTTTTAAGTGCCATACCCTATTCAGGGCGTTAGCGACCTCTCTGCTATGTCTGTGCATAGTCAGGAGTTTTAAAAGTAATACACGAAACAATTTTACGAAAGTTTGTTTAAATATTTTTTAATAATAATAATAATATCTTTATTACCCTTTGACACAAAATAGTGTGTGGTAAATGTCAGCATAATCACAAAACAAACATAAACAATACATTAAAAAAAAATAAGAATAATTTAGTTAGTTTTTTAGTAAAAACAATAAACATACCTAATGCTAAATTTGTAAACACACGATGGGCTTCAAAAAAATGATCATACAAAGATAGGAATAACTCATTTGAGTTAAGGAAGAAGAAATTCATCCAAGGTGTAGTAACAGTTGTCTAACAGAAACAAGCGAAGTTTGTTTTTGAAAGTTGTGTAAGATTTGCAGTCTTTAATACATCCTGGAATCGTATTAATAATTTTTAATCCTAACGTATGTGGCGATTTTGTTCCAATATTAAGTCTCCTGTAAGGTATTCTAAAACTTTCCTTTTGACGCGTGCCATACCTATGAATATGTTTGTTGCGTTGAAATTTGTCGGTGTTTATATGAACATATTTACAAAGTTCATAAATTAGTATACAGGCTAATGCCATGATTTTAAAGATTTTAAGATATTACAACAAGAGTGTGTTTTTGGCACGCCAGCCAATTATCTGACCACTCTCTTCTGAGTAACAAAAACATCAGGTGCCGAAGCAGAAGATCCCCAAAAACATACTCCGTAGTTCAGTCTACTCCCCACTTGAGCGTGGTACAATGTTAATATTTGTCCGTTAGTTAAAACGGGTTTTAAATTTCTAAATAAATAACAAATGGAGTTGAGTTTTGCAATTAAACTGTCGCAGTGTTTCCTCCAGTTTAGATTTTCGTCTATTATGACCCCTAAAAATGTTGTACTGTCCGTTCTTTTTAAGATGTCATTATTAATACTTATCTCAATATCTGGGTTATTCGTATTCTGATAATTATGAAATCTAATGTAATTTGTTTTAGTGTTGTTAAGACAAAGCGAGTTATCACTAAACCAGAACGCTAGGTTTTGTAGAATTTCATTGCATTTATTCTGAAGTCGGATACTGCTAGCAGCGGATATTATTAGCGACGTGTCGTCTGCATATTTCGTCGTTGTACAGTTTTGATTAATTTTTGAATCTAAGTCGTTAACGTAAACTATAAAAAGCACGGGGCCAAGGATAGAACCCTGTGGCACACCAATATTAATGTTTAAATAACTATACTTTACTTTTCTAATAACACCGCTATCCGAATTAAAATGACTCAAACAAACATATTGACGTCTGTTATTTAGAAATGTTGAAAGCCACCTAAGGGCCGTTCCGCGTATGCCGTAGTTGTCTAGCTTTTGTAAAAGTATGCGTAGATCCATACAGTCGAAGGCCCTGCTAAGGACATTCGCCGCATTCCAAATGAGATATTATTTTATCATAAAAAAGGTGTATAGCATCTGTTGTGCAACACTTAGGTTTAAATCCAAACTGATTGTTTACTATAATTTTGTGTTTACTTAGAAAAGACTCGAGCCTGCTCAGATAACAATATTCAAAAATTTTTGAGAAAACAGACGAAAGTGCGACTGGCCTGTAGTTGTCCATCATTTGCCGATCAGTTTTTTTGTAAATAGGTATTACTTTATTTATCTTTAATTCTTCTGGAAAACTACCTTCTGCAAATGATTTATTGATAAGGTATACCAGATGGGAAGTAATGACAGATCCTACTTTTCTAATCAGAGTATTCGGAACATCGTCGTGGCCTGAAGATTTCTTTGGTTTTAATTTATTTTGGATTAAAGCGATCATCTCAACATTATCAAATGTAAATAAGAATAAACTTTCTGATTGATTAAAACTAATGTCATAATTACTAGTGCTTTTTGAAATTTGATTATCTATATTCAAGGGGGCATTTTTAAAGAACGAATTAAAACTATCGGCAATTATTTGGGAATCTTCCACAAGGTCTCCATTAATATTAATAACCATATTTTCATTTTTACGTTGTTTATTAGATAATGTGTTAATTACGTTCCATGCACTTTTGGCAGGATTATCTGATGTAAATATTTTACGTTGAAAATATTGTTTTTTTGTCGTAGCAACCAGAAGGGAGTGTCGACGCCTAGCAACCACATAAGCAGGTTCCAACGCGGGGTAGTTCGTTTTTAGCAGAAATAGATCTTTTAAAAGTCTGCTAGATTTTCTTATTTCGTTGGTTACCCAACCGTTAATACAACTTTTTGAATACTTCTTGTAGAACCTCTCGCTTAGCTCCACCATTAAGTAACACTGAACGAAACGACGTTTCTCAAATACTGCAGTTGTAGTTGTACAAACTTTGCAAAATCGTGCAACAGGTTTCACGTATAACTGAATAATTTTTTATCGCCCATTGTTATTGTTTACTTATTAAATTTTACTAAATTTTTTGCGGTTCTGAGACTGAAAGTCCGGTCTTTGGGCCCGTGTGCGTTAAAATACTTTGTATAAACTTTAAATTTTTTCATAGCGCATAAGATTTGAACGAAACATATAATATACTCCTATAAAACGATTAACCTAATACTTGTCATGTAAATAATTGCGTGCGAACGTCTTTGTTTAATATAAAATTAACTTTTAAGTAAAAACCAGAAGCAATTAGAAATTAGACCAGAAATAAATATTTCCTATTACCCAATACGTTAATTTTAATACAACCCATAACTGTTTGCTTTTGGATAATGTAGTAATTCTGAAAATATCGTTTACTTTGTGTTAAGCGGGTTGATAAAGTCTATATTTTAATCGGCGGCATTTTAAATGGTTGTCATTAGCTATAAAGTACAATTGCTTAAAATGCTTTTTATAGTTTTACTGCTAAGAATTTCCGAAAGCTTACCATTCCATATATATGTATAGACTGTGCAAGTCTGTTTAGTACAATACCAAAAACATCTCTAATGTTTACTAATTTCAAATATTTGGAATCTTATAGGACGGGCATAATATATTTGAATAATACTGTACTAAATATTGGTAACACTAAATGGTATTTAATAATCCCATATTATTTCATAATCCCCCTTAAATTCAGACTAAACAATATTTTTGGCTCGAAACGAGTTTCATTTCAACTATATTATTATTACTAATTAACACTAAAAATGGTATCTTTCATTAACGGTTAATTTTCTACAATTACGAAAAAATGATAATTAAGAGTATTAAACACTATGGTTTCTGCGTTAACTAAGAAAAGGAAAGGTATGAAAAAATGGGTTTCCGTATTTAATTAAAAAATTTATTGTTCTTTATTTAAATCAGATTTATTATTTAAATCAATATTGATGTTAGTGATTAAATTTTAGGAATGTAATTTATGTTAAGTATAAAGTAATGTTAAAAAAACAGGGAAATTTTTTTTTATTTAAATCGGATTTTTCTTATTAAATCGATTTTTTTGATTTGAATTGATTTCTATGAGCTTATTAGTTTTTTAAATTCATTACTTACAATTTTAGTGATTTTTATGGCATTGCGAGGCGCAAGAGAACTTTCTGGTGTTTTAAATCTTTTAATTATTTAATTAATATTTAGGTTTTATCATAATTTATTTAAAACAGAGAAACATTGATCTAGACAGTTTTTTTTATTAAAGCAAATTTTTGATTTGAATGGATTTTATGATTTTATGAATTATTAAGATTCTAAAGTAACAATTTTAGTGATTTTTGTGTCAGTGTGAATTTCAGAAATTTATTTTTTTAAGTATAGGGTTTTTTTAAATAAATCGGTTTTCCTATTTAAATTGAATTTTATGATTTTATTATCTATTAAAATTCATTATTTAAGTTGAAGTGATTTTTATGTCATTGTGAGGTGTAAGAGAACATTTTAGTAATTTCAATGTTTCAATTATTATTTTTTAAGGATTTAATTTATATAAACTTAAAATTTTTGACTTAAAAACCAAAAACATTTTTTTATTTAAATTGGGATTTTTTGATTTACATCGATTTTTTTGATTTGAATTGATTTTAATCGTTTTATTAATTATTAAAACCAATTATTTACAATTTAAGCTACTTTTGTGTTATTGTGAGATGTATGCGAATCTTCCAGTGTTTTAATTCTTTAATTATACAATTTTGGGGATTTCATTCATTTAAAGTATATGAAAAACGGTAAAAAAAAAACAAAAGACACTGTAATTTTATATTGCAGCTTAAAGATTTTTTTGTGTGAGGCCGAAACGTATACATGGTGGTCTTTAAGTACGTCAGGATATTTTAAGTGGTGATTCTTTCTATTATTTTAAGAAGAAAACTTCATATAGACATAGGTACGAACCGGGTTAGTTTCTGAAATATGGCGGTGTAATTTTTAAAAATGTTTTGTTTTCTTAAAAAATCTCCAATGCGGTTTAAAATAGTTCAAACACATTTAGAAAACTTATGTACCTCATAGAAAGTCACTTTTTACTATACAAAAAGATTTTTATAAAAATCAGTGACGTAGACACGGGTAAACGGTTTGGTATTTTACTAAATAAAATTGGTACGTTTTGTTGTTTTTGATATTTTTAACTTTTATTTTAAATCATTTTAGTTTACACAAAATTGATCTCTTGGGTTTTATGCGTACGATAAGCCCTTTTCCAGAAAAATACAGAAACCCATCAAACAGATACAAGTACTTTTTACCTATTTTTACTATTTTATAAATAAACGGTTGAGTTAAAAATAAAATATTTATTGTTATAAGACAGAAAAAAATACGAAAAAACTTAAAATAGGTGAAGTAAGTTTGTTCAATGAATAAAACAATATTAAAAAAACCAGAATTATTATTAGAAACAAAATCGTTTATTTATTGAGCAGTAAGAAATACTTGGGTCTTTTAAACGGTTTTCTGTAATTTAAAATAATAGTTTACGCCACGCCGGCCGCCCCCCGTAACTACACCGCTAGTGGACATATTGCGACAAAAACTCGTACAATGTAGGTGCTTATTAGTAACAAATGTCCCCAAATTTTCATCTTGATACCTCGCGTCGTTTCTAAGATATCGAGAAAGAACTAAATTTTAAAAAAGTTTTCAACACCTTGTATCTCAGATACTGAGATAACAAACCACAGTGGTGGTGTTTTAAATTTTTTAATTATTAAACTTTGGTAATTTAATAATATTTAAATAAATTGAATTGTTTTGATTTGAATCATTTTTTTGATTTGAATTAATTTCCATAATGTTATTAATTACTAAAATTCATGATTTACAATTTAACTGATTTTTATATGGTATAAGAAAAAGAGAACATTGTATTGATTAATATACCTTAATCATTAACTTTTAGCGATTTAAGTTTATGTGTCAGTGTTGCATCAGAAACTTATTAATGGAGCTGATGTATACTGACCGTGACAGATTACGAGAGCAAAGTAAAATTTCAAATTTAAAACTAGCCAATTAAAGCGTCATTTACTTGTCATCCAGGATTGCATCGATTTCAATCAATTGATTTAAATCATAATTTAAATCATGATTTAAATCAAGTTGTTTGGTCATAAAATTAATTGCAGTTTATTGATTTTCGAAGATTTGCATTTTTTCAATGCTGCACAATTTTTTAAGAACAAAATAAACTATAATTATTAAAATATAACTCGATTTAAACTAAACTATTGTTTAGTCTTAAGGAATGTAAAGGTGTCACATTTTTGTAATCAAAAAAGTTTTTTTTAGCTTGTTTAAACATCGATGATTATTGATTTTTTTAATATAGGGGATGATAACTGTTTTATAATTTTTTATCCATAATCCCTTTTATTCTGGGTCGTGGAGGGTCTGTAGAGATTAAACTTTATTGTTTATTAAGGTACAAGATAAACAAAGGCAAGCAGTACAAAAAAGTTTATATGATTTACGTGACTTAAAATTAACATTAACTAACATAAGTTACATTAACTTATTGTCCGCTAAATAAAATACTAGTTGTAAGATTGAATTTAAAATTTTCTGTGTTGTATGTGTAATGCAATAATGGTTTTGCAAGAAATACCAGACGTTAGATTAATACAGGCCATTACAACTGTTCTTCAGATTAACGTTTAAAAATAGCTAAATTCAAGGGGTGCGTTTTATTTAATCCAATATGAATTCCGGATGTGTTCCGGTTGTTATCTGGATACAACACTCGCAGTGGCTCAGTGGGTAATTGAATGCGCCACTGTTAGTCGTTACAGCATCCACAGAGAACTGTTTTATAGACTTACTTAGGGTGGCAATATTGGAAGTGTCAACATGCCACGGCAGTAGTACATTAATTTAAACGGCTTCAGCATCCAGGGGGATCGAGTTAACAGATTTTCACTTGTAAAGATCAGAGGACGAGGACAAATTTAGCGGTATTATTTATTTATAGGGAAAGCTACTACTTACTAGTGTGTTTATAAAACCTAAATATTGACCGCCCAAAGGCGATCATCAAATCAGTTCAACCATGAAACAGGGGAATCGTAAAATTCAATAATACGATCCGTTTTACACTACATTAGTTAAGAAATGGTTCAAAAAGAATTCGATACATTCTAACATTAACTTCCCTTATCTTAATATAACAGAATATAAAACCATAGTAGTAAGGGATTTGATTACATGTACATTGTCGGTTTTATTGTTATTTTTTATTTATGTATTTTATGTCGTAATTTTACAGTTTTGCTAATTTCGTGTTTTTCTTTTGTTATAGGACGAAGTAAGTAAATTTTACAGTACCGTACCATACCAGACATCGTTTCAACCACCTGCAAACATAGTGAGAAAAATATTTATATTATAACATTTGACTTTAATATTTATTAATTCAAGGTTCTCAGCTACACAGCTTATTATAACCATATCAACCATATATTTAGAATACATAGCAGAAAAAAAAATATTTAATAACAAAATTCCCAGGAGTCATAAATATTTAACTGTAAAGAGTTGGCAACGCCCAAAACATTTTTAAAAATTTGCAAGTTACCATCATGTTTATACAAATTTTTTTAATAATTTTGCAATGGCTTATATGTCCGCCTTTAAGTAATTCTTCCAATATTCAACTTCTACTTTTATCTAATTTCCTTTGCAAGTAGCTGGGAACTTTTATTATCTAATACAGAATACATCGAGAAGCTTTCGAGCTAAAGAAATGTTTAACATGAAAGCCTTTCTCTCTTCGAAAACTATAATTATATTTCTAAGGTCGAAGAAAGGTTAATTTTCTGTCAGTAAAAGGACAGCAAATACTTAATGAATATTTTAATAAAATTCTCTCAAACAAAAATTGCTCATTATCATTGATTACTAAAGAATGGCCCTGTCTTAAGAATTGTAAAAGGAAGCATTTATTTTATGTAATTATATCGTGAACTACTCCAGTGAACCAGAAATTCTCAGCGTAAACAGCAAAGTCAGTATTGATTGTCGAAATGCTCGAAATGATTAATGAATAAGGAGTTGTATACAAACAACAGCAATCATAAGCATGCACGTACAGAAACACAATTGCTTTTTATAATTCCAATTACAAAATTAAGCGTGAAATTTTCATTAGTATGAAAGCAAAACAATATCTTCCCATGATATTTAAAGCTGTTTAATTTGTTTTCCAATAAATAAAGCGAGTGCAATTCTTAGTACTTATTCAAGTTCACTGAAGTGAACTAAATGCTTGCAGAAAACATGGCTGCCATTGCCATGTTAAGTTGTGCAGACTGCTTTTTTGTCCATTTTACCTACTATATATCTCCTCTTTCAATTAACTTTCTGCACGTAGCAAAGGTACTTGGCGTTTCACATAGAGATTGATGACGATGAGAATATCCCCTTTGTAATGATAAGGACAAGAAAAATGATAATTTATAATATATGAAGAAGTAGGCCCTAGGGCCACGAGAAATGATGATTACTTTATTGTTATTACAATAATCTTAATTACATATTTGCATCTCATTATCAGATAATTTCAATAAATTTATGCATAGTTACTTAATTATTCACGTATGGTTTAATGCATTTCAAGTTCATTGTCTTCACTGGATTTGGTTTATGAAAACTCACCATTTAATACTAGAATTATACATTCTTGTTGTAAGTCATGGACGGTCACGACAGAGGAAGCTACCAAACATTCCCACTCGAAAAATAGTATTTATTTTTAAATTAAATAAATTTGAAATTTTTTTAAACTAAAAAACGTCGTCAAAACTGGAATTACTTAGAAAAGCTCAAAATCTTTACCTACAAATGTAGTTTATAATTCAAGTTGTATTATTTTAAAACTTATCTTCAGATTTCAATTTTCTTTCGCTAATGGTTCATCAAGTATTTTCAATAAAAGCTGCACATTTTAATCTTTCTACAAAATAACCCCAACACTCAAACCGGATAACTTTACAAACCAGTCCTCTTAGGTGAGTTAATGATGGAGCTTATTTTATGTGTATTTAAATGTGTACTGAGGTCGCGGTGACTCAGTGGTGACTGGTGACTCCCCATAGCGACCAAGCAGTTTCGGTTTCAAATACCGGTATAGTGCAGTGGCGGTTGTTATAAGGAGGGCAACGTGGCACTGCCCTCCCAACTATTTGTTGATTTCGTATTTTTTTAAATTTTAATAGTTTAAACATTTTATATAAATGAAAGTCCCAAAAAAACAAACGTTGTTTAGATAGTTAGTAACACGAAATTAGTATGAGTTAGTCAAAATAAAACCATGGAGGTTGGAGCAAGACGCCGGGGCATGTCAAAATGTGACGTCTCAGCACAACTATAAAGGAACTGCCGGAGCATTGGGAATTTACAGCGTTTCAATAGTGTAACGAGGGCAGTAAATACGTTGCCGTGCATGTTTGTTTATTATGCGAGCGGGATAGGTTGCTTCGAATTATCACAAAAATGGCTAGGGACAATTTGATAAATAGTGTGATTGAGGTCATTAGTAGTAATAATTTGATTTATGATGTTAAAATAACCTTTAAAAGCCGAGAATTTTCCAGGCCAGATTTTTTAATAGTGTGAAACCAATAAAAAACAAATAACGTGTTACAAGAAAGTTTATTAAAAAGTCCTATGATTTAGCAAATTAGCTATGTGGGTGTAATGGGCGTAGCGCATTTTTTGTTATACATTTGTTTAATAATAATAGGTTCGGAAAGTGACCCTGCCTAAATTTTAAAGGGGAATGACCGACGTTAAGCATCTTAGCAAAAAAGTAAAAAGACACAGAGTAAGTGAAATACATTTAAATAATTTTGTCTAGATCTCAATGCTCGACAAAATAAATATAAGGTGTCAATTAAATATCGTTTGATTATAATTGAACATAACGAGAATGTAAGAAACGGGGCAATGATGAAAAAGAAACAAATGCAAATATGGGTATTTTTGTCGGATTAATACATTTAATGGCGGAAATCGACAGCACCTTAAAAAGGCACATTCAAAAAACCAACAACATGAATTAATTTTATGCAAAATAATTAAGGTAAGTGTGTTAAAAGCGTCACAAAAATGTTAAAATTATCAAAAAGTTATTACCTGTCACTTTAATGTTCAAATTCTAAAGTTTGTTCCCGAAGAATGTAAAACTTTGCATTTTTCCAAGGATACTCTAAAATCTCGGGTGGTCTTAAAACACGTTCAAATAGGCCACGCCCACTTTTGAAAAATTTTGTCTGCTGCCCATTTTTCACATACTTTCATAAGTTGCCCTCGCACTGTGCCACACCACGAGCCGCCACTGGTATCGTTATGAGTTTTTGTGCCTGTCCTACTAAATTGTAGATGGGACCAAATAAATTATATTATAGTAGTTAACGCCCCCGTAATGCATGCAGAATAAAAAAAAAATGTATTTGTTTACCTGAACTCTAAAGTTTAAGGCAGGGTTAAATTTGATATTGGAATGCAATATTTATGCAATTTTATGCCGAGTACTTATTCAGATCATAACCAGGATATGACAACACTAGGCTGTCATCTCTATCATTAACATTATCTAACAACTATAAAAACGTTAAGTTTTTATTGTTAAAAATTTTGAAATGATCGTTATATTTCTCACCATGTTTAAGTCGATTGTGCGTGTAGGTATGTTTGGTTACAATCAAGTTAACCGTTTTCGCTTTCAGTTTCTAAAAGATCCCACTCTTCTCTTTGTAAGTGGTTAAACAGTGAAAGTGTATCTAATTTAATAACAATTGAGTGGATTGGTAACGCTGACAAGTTAATGGCACCACTTATATTCCATCACAAAAAATTTATACGGTTTTCAACTCCCACTTTAGAAAAGTATAAAATTGATTATTGTTTTGCTGTTTAAGAATTAAAAAATTACTCGCCTTTCTGCTGGTAACATCACATCAGTGCTTAAGTTCTATTTATCTATTTTGAAGCTATTGTTAAAAATAATATATTCTTTGAATATTGAACGTATTCCCTATGAAACAATTAACTGGAGCTTCCTACATCTCATCTACGAGACTATCAACTAATCAAGTACTTCCCCTGCTTGTCAACGCAATTCACTAATTGCAGTTCCGTCAACAATCGTCTTAAGATGAACCAATAACTGTCACAAGTCATGTCTTCCGATTATATGGTTAAGGGACATGATATATCTTCTCAAAATTGTTTGTTACGCTTGGAAAGCGCGTATTTACATAAGACATTAGTGTATTTCTAAATTTTAAAGGAAACAGAAAACTTAAAAACGAGTTACTGTAAAAACGAACAGAATACATAATCAACAATTTTTTTTATGTAGCAATTTGATATAATATATGAACAAATAACGTGTTTGATAGAAATGGCCTTGAGTAGAGCACTCGCTCGCCATTACGAGGATTCCGAGTTCAATTCTCACAAAATCATTTTTTAAAATTATTGTTGATTTATATCTTTGCGACGTTTTTATTAAACATAAAATAAGTATTTTGTTTAATTATATGAAAATGAAATTAAAAAGTCAACCTCTTTATCGAGTATTGACGTAATACATATTTTTTGCAAACATTTTTGCGTAATTTAAAAAATACTATCACTTCGTATTTAATAAAAATGTTGTAAAAACATATATAAAATACAAAAATGGGTAAAGTACTTTGCCTGGACTTTTTTCCCTATACTTGAGAAATTTTTCTTTTGCTATGTCGAAAATTTGTATCCAGAACATTGTAGCCCCACAACAGTGGCAGTAGAAAATAAACACACATTGAGATAGACACAATATGGCGTGCAATCAAAACGACTTAAGGTATAACTATAACCACCTGACTGATGACCGTCCGGCCTTTCGGTTGCCGTCATATTGTGTTTTCATGGACAAACAATCATTTTTGATTTCTAAGAAAAAGGTTACTTGAGATTAAAGAAAACTAAAAAAGGAAGGATAAATAAGTCTGCCAAATAATTGGTGGGAGGGGAAAATTAATCTTCCTAAATATTGCCGCACCTATAAATTCTTATGAATCTTATTCTACCAGCAATCATTAGCTTAAATAGAAATTATTTAACGTGTCATATTTATTAAATAAAAAGGCATACAAATTATCTATATTCTAAAATTCATAGAAAGCTTCACAAGGAAATTAGTGGACTGAAACACATCTTCAACTCTATTAGCTTACAAAATTGAAAACAAATCCCATGGTTAGTTTTTGAACATTAATTTTTTGAAGATGCAAAATTTCGAAAAAATGTTTTACCTTGTTTGTGGTTTTCATTTTGCATATCTGTTTGTACATAAAAAAATGTGTCGCCCTAGAGCTATTACAATACCAAATATTGATCACGATCTGCCAACTTGTTTTTGACAAATAAAGCCTTAAATTCAAAACTTAAAAAAAATTGTGGGTCGTCCTAAAGTCTTCTATCTCGGATTTTGCGTTCAATTTTAAAATATTCTGTTTCCGTGGACAAAACTACCAAAAACACGTTTAACTTTGGCTTCCGGTTTCGGATGTATTTTAAAAGCTTTTGTCGGTTAGTTTTCGATGTACCCCCACATTCCAAAGTTCATCAAAATCAGACCATCCGCATCCTTTCGGGAGTTATAAAGTACCACCCACCCAACCATAGACAGACATTTTAAAACTATTTGGAAGCCTAAAACATGTATATTTGTAAAAATTTCAAATTTGGTCATTTTCATGTAATTACTTTCCTATAGTAAAAGTATACGAAAGTAAAAACAATTACAAAAAAATAAAATTATAAACCCGTGATCCTCGAACTTGTGAGTGCGCTACTTCAAGGGTACTCATTCCATAGACGGTTTCTTTGATATTAAGACCAGCATGTAGTTTATTGTAACCTATTTTGATCATATCCAACTTAAAACATATTTAAATTGCTATAGCGCTTCAAACACCCTGTATGTTATAGAAAGCAATTGAATAATAAAAAGAAAATTAAGAAACAAAGTGGGTAGTAATGTTAATAATTCAACATGAGTTACCAAAAAAATAAATAAATAAAGGCAAAGAATAACAACAATACATATCGTATTTCAATGATGTACCTACATATACTTCAAAATTTATGATACCTATTCAAAATCGTCAAATTATTCAGTTAGCAAGACGTTGACATTTAAAACTGTTAAGCAACAAAAATATGACATACCCACGATATTTTTATAATTTCTTCCGCTAGCTGTTATGTTTTTATCAGTTGAATTTCTAAGAGTTTTTGACATTTAGGTAAATGGATAAAGTTGTTAATTTTTAGCTGCTTAAAATCTTATAGGTTACATAATTACCCAATAATGTTTTGTCGATAAATAATTTATGGTTAATTATTATGTCAATAGTAATTTAATCGGAAAATTATTACCCCAATCAAAAATAGTAAGTTACTTTCACCTCAAACTTTCAATGTGGGAATTTATTGCAAACAATTAGTTGTGTTGTGAGATTTTGGGGAAAATATATAGCTTGATCGCCTAGGAACACAAAAAAGTGTGCTAAAGAATGCTGATCTGCCCCCCTTCCTCTATTCTCGCCCAATTTCCTCCCTCCGTTACTCCTATATCTGTCCCTTATTCCCCCTTTATTCTTCCCCTCTCTCTTTCAATTTCCCTCTCTTTTCCTCTGTTTTTCGCTGTCTGCGTGCCGGTGTGTGCTCGCATAAGGCTTCAATGTCTCATGTATCACTACCTATTTTTATGAAATTTGGATTATCCTGATATAACGGAATTCATTTAATAGAACAAATTGGTGAAAACGCACTGAAACCCATGTCAGACCTCTTTTCTTGGAATCACTGGTTTTATAAATAGATTATTGGCACTTGCAGATAATAATAAAACACTTCAATACAAAACTAACAATTTCTCAGCACTCGCAAGCATCAAACTGGCTTTGGATTCATGTATGGCTATTTTAAAATATGTAGGTAGATAAGCACAAAATTTGGTACAGTAACAGCTCGAGAAGAGATGCTGAAATCTTATGAATCATAAATATCTTTTTGTAAAATTAAACTGCTTCAGGCAAAGCTTTCAGAAATTTTGAGAATTTAAGCTAAGCGACCTTCTAGTAATGGTAGAATAGGAAACAATGTTTTTCTATTTATATGAAATAATGTTTTGGGGCTACTCGTTCTCTTCTGCCATTGGTCGTTCCAAACCTAAAAAATATTTTTTATCCTCTTTATTAAGCTTCGATAAGGCGGATAAAAGGCGTTTTAAATAAAACCCACTCGATGTCATTTGAACCGACACTTTCTTATCTGAGAACTGAGAAATACCCGTAAAGGTATCTAAGCACAAAGCGAAGCGTTGTAAATATCGAGTCATGATTTGGTCAATACGCTAGGGACAGTGGGAGATACGTTGTCATGGTAACCACGTACACTGCAGCAGCGCTTTAACGAAGATTGGAGTCTGAACTCTCTATTCAACTCTAAATTTTAAGAACTCTTTATAAATTTTATTCATAGATGACGCAACTATGAACGTGACACTAAATTAACTGCTGAACCTAACCTTAGTGAATAGGCGTTTTAGGCTAAATAGAGGTTGAAAAAGGTCAAATAGTGATCAAATACTTGACAAACTTCGCTAAATTTGAAATTTTTACGAGCGTCATCTATGGGCAAATCTCATAAAGATTCCCGAGATTGTCAAACTTTTTGGTTAAATTTTTTTATATAGGGAAATGGCGCGAGTTGTAACACTATACTCTTCGTAACATTATTAGTGCAGCGATAGTGGAAGCCACATAAATTATTTTACTTGTAGTATGTAGTCGTGTTGGATTCTCAATATTGTACGGACGTTGCAATATATACGATGCTGGTTGATAGAATAATTTTATTAGTAATAAATTTATACTATAGTTCAATAAAATACAGGATGTTTAGAATAATTTGCACAGCATGGGGATCTCTGAAACTATAAGCGAGATATAAAGGCGGTTAAATTAAATAAATGTTTTCTACTTATGGTAGCAATGTAATGGTGATTTTGTTTTTCACAAAATTTCCATGGCTTACTAGATAATAGCGAAAAACGAAAAAAGTGGAATTGATTTAAGATAAATATCTCTATTGCTAGTGAAAATAACAAAACATTATAAAAAAAAGTTACAGCTCTATTAAAGCTATAAAAAAATAATATTTTCAAGATTGTATTTTGTTTCGTTTTCGAGATATAACACAAACATGCAATTTTTATAAATGTAAACCGTATTGCATTTCAACACCACTAAAAAAATATTTTTTTCAATTTTTAACAATGTACAGTTTCATATACTAAATTTTAAATTCCAACAAGATACTGATTAAAAACGCAAAAAAGTCGTTCTTAACAAGAATTGCTGATGAAATGCTGATCTATTGTTTTTATCAGTTTATCAGTTGTCTGGATGTGAAAACCATAAAAGTAAATTTAAACAATTGTCTTGTAATCTTGGTATTAATAAATTGTTTCTAATATAATTTCTTAAAAAATGTTTTGCTGAATAAGCATTTTTTTAAATTAATAAAAAACTGAAGTATCAGTTCTCATTTTAAGAGTCTGTTTCTTGTCGTTTTATGGCACTGCTTGTAATGCTAGAAGTGAAATACGTTTTTCATTTGTGTTTAAAGAAAGTATGCTTTCCGTTTAAAAAATCCATGTTTGTGTTGTATTTCGAAAACGAAACAAAAAATAACCATAAAAATATCTTTTCTAATAGATCTACAACTTTTTCCTTTATGATTGTTTTCTATTTTAAACATGAATAGAGATATTTGACCTTAAAAAAGTTTCACTTTTTCAGTTATTTGCTCGTATCTAGTAAGCCATTGATATTTTAAAAAACAAAATCACCATTATACTGCTTCTCTGATTAGGCAACTTTTATCTAACTGAATAGTCTTAGTATCTCGTATAGTTGCTGAGATCTCCATGTCGTGCATGTTATTTTGACTACCCTGTAGATATCTTTAATAAGCAAATAATAAAATTTGCTTTTTACAAATTATAAACGGTGACGCGGCTTACCCCGCTTTACCCCACGAGCCGCCACTGCTCTTAACACACTTGACAATGTTAAGGAGTAACCTAATCTTGTATTAACTGCTGATGCTAAGACAGTACAACATAAAATAGGTACAATATTAATTTTCAACATTCTTGATGTATGGAAGAGTGCTGTGGGTTATTACAATTTTTTAACACTTGAAAATACGTATTCTAATTTTGACGATTTTGCAAAAATAATAATAATAAATGAAATTGTGTAGAAATCCTACCACCATTGTCGCAATTAAATACAAAATAATCTGATACATATTTTATCCTTTAGCTACACCTGATAAGGAAGCATTTTTTTGTCGAAAATACAGTGCCACCTAATCCATCAAAAGCATTTGAACTTGAAAGCCAGTAATGTGCTATAGAATATCGGAAGAGTTAGTCGCAAGTGATTAATGATCCACTTCTAGCTAATTCACAAGTGAACCCTCTTTGCACGTTTTGCATCCTTTCATCTTACTAACGCCTTTGCAGGTTTGCAGTAAGTGATGAAGCTGACTTGCAGAAATTCCTCCCTTTTGTACAAAATCTGTAAAGATGCTCTCCAGGATTCCCATATTCTCCAAGTAACTTGACTTCCCGAGTATTCTGAAATATGCAAGGATATCTCATTTTTACTATTACCGAGTTACGTTTATAATTAATTGATTTCCTTGTCATCAACAATTGTCTTACAATATCAAACTCTAATAAAATATTGTGTTAGCAAAATCAAACATAACTTATTTGCATGAAAAGCAAATGAGGCATACTAACACGACTAGAATGGCAACAAACTAAACCAAACGAGTAGTGTATGTGTAGAACTTATAGTTTTATTTAGTTTTTTAGGTTTTTAGGTATGCGACTTGCATTGAAAATTTAGTTTCATGTAATAATCGACTAGAAATCACGTCAAATAATACAGTAATGTTTAATATAACTGCGCATGAAACATGCAATAGTACTGCATATTTTAAACATACACATGCTTTTTGCTGGTAACTCATTTATTTCAATTTAGCTGATACCACAGGGTTATTTGGTAAAGTTATTTAAGTTGTTTATAACGCAAAATTACAACAAACTACTTTTACTATAATTTTTTTTCATTATTATATAAATTACCAATTACACGAAATCTATATGCAGATGTAATTTTTAATATTTATAAAAAAAGATAAACCAGGAAAAAATAAGTATCGTCACACTGACAATGTGATTATTATCATTGCATATTTATTGAATTTATTCATAAAATTCAAACAAACACGGCCGCTGTGCATTTATTTTTTTCTTACTAAAACCAAATCTAGAAAAATGTATATGAAAATAAATGAACTGAGACATTTCCGCACAGAAACAAAAAAATCAGCAAAGCACTTCAAATTAATTTTCTTGTTATGTACTTTTAAAAATCAGTACGTATGTGTATTTAACTGCTCGCAATTGTGTGGATTTAAGCATATACCACGTAAACATTAGAACCCGACAGCCCTTAAAAATAGAAGCAATTTATTTGACTTTTGCATGAAAAGGTAGATTGAGGTTTCAGGTATGCTAGCAACTACAACATATAATTTATCCGGTAGGGCAGGGTTGCACTAATAGTTATAATACTGATATAGTGTAGAATGATTTTCTTGTTTGCTTTTATTGGTTCTAATTTCTTCTCACAGTTCATAAAACCATATGTATTGCAGTCAGAACATCTGACGGAATTAGATTTCATAGAATTGACTAGGGACATTTTTTAGGAAAACAAAAGATTATATATTATTACAAATTATATCATTATATAAAATAACTTAAAATCCAATGTTTCATGCCTTGTGCTACATACTTTACAGACAAATTAAAAAATGGACCAGGCACTTTGCTTAGACTTTCCCATACAAATTTATAATGTTGTATTGTATTGTTGTAATTTTCCTGTCATGGTTTTGTCTTCTGGGTATATTGCTGCCTGTCGGTGTTGGTTTCAACTGTAGCTAGGTTTGCGTCCATCTGATAAGTTTCAATAAAACGAAACATGTCGTGGTCTATCTTATAGCTATAGTTGAAACCAAAATCTTTTTCTTGATTGTATTTCGTCGAAATGTGTTATCGTCCTCAGAGTATTAAGTAAAGCGCCAAAAGGGAATTAACGCGCGGCTTGGGCACAAAGTAAATTGTACCGCATACTCGGCTTTGTAAGCCTAAAATTAAAAAAAAAATTATATTTGGTTGGTTTGCGAGTAACATGTTTCTAAAAAATGTCAAAATTTCGATAATATGTTTACATCACCGCCTCCGTGGCTTTTACAAATCTTGTACATAGTAACATTGTGTTCTTGTAGAACTACAACAATAACAAATTCAATACTAACCTGTCAAATTCGTTTTTGAGTAATAGGACGTTAAATAGAAATATTCAAAAAATTGTAGCTGTTGCCATTTTGAAACTAGAAGAATTTAAAACAATCTTTCGATTTGTCTTCGCGTTTTTTATCTGTATACAGTGTTGTTACATTGTTTTGTTTTGACAAACTTTTGTTATATTCCAAATGTTATTAAAATTGATCAATAGTTTCCGAAATTTAGTGTTACACAAACGTTTACACATAGACATAGGTACAGACACACACGCACACAGGCACGGGGACGGCCACGGGCATGGGCACGGGCACAGGCACAGAAACACGTACAGGCACAAGCACAGGCACAGGCACGGGCACAAGCACAAGCACAGGCACGCACAGGCACGCACAGGCACATACACAGGCAGAGGCACAGACAAGGCACAAGCACAGGCGAAGAAACAGACACAAGCATTGGCACAGGCATTGGAACAGCACATGTAGAGGCACATACACAGGCACAGGCAAGGCAGAGGCAGAAGCAAAACATTATATTTTTTTTATTTGTACAATTTCAAAAGCATTTTTGTATAGCGTTCTAAACTCAACAACAGTGGCGCGAAATGATGAAGAGCTCCAAAACCTAAAAAAAAAATATTTTTTCCACTACTAGCATTAAACGATATCATTATTTACTTCGTTTTAAAGCTAAGAAGATAAATTTCTTTCCTAGTGGTTAATAATATTTCATTTTTAACTACTGGTTAATAATGAAAACAATTGCTATCTAGTACTCACATGCCTATTTAAAATTATAAACTTTCATGTAAAAATCTTTTGATTTTACTGGTAATAACTGTTCACCAACACTTTCTGCACCTTCCCTAATTTCAGGAGGAGTGCAGTTTTCACTCAAATCATCAAAATTGGACATTTTATAACCACTATTATGAAATATATATTTTACATAAATGTCAATTGAAATTAACTATTTTCTTGTTTTCAAGCAAGGCTACTTTATTTTTGTGCATATTTGCATTTGTAATTTTATTTTTTATTAATGTAAAATCAATTAATTATAAAAAGAATAAAGGTGTTAGTAGTTGGAAAATAGTATATTATACACCAAGGTAGAAAAGTCTACTATTATAGCGTGAGGGCTATAAGACTTTTCTACCGAGGCGTATATACTTTTTTTTCACTACTAGTAATATAAACCCTTATAATTGTCGAAAAATGACTATTTTAACTTAAATCCCTGTTTATTTCAAATTAGAAAACAAATGACAGTTTTTTGTTTTGTTGACATGACAGTTGTTTGAAAATTGTTAAATCATCATTGGTATTCAAAAACATTGTTTTTAAGAACTGGTTTCATCTAAAATACTGAAATTATTAACAATTTTCTTATTTTTACTTTGTGTGGTTGTATTATAGGGGAAATTGATATTGACAGAGTTGTCATTTATTACAGCGCGAAAAACGTATATTCAAATACACCGAAGTTTTTAAAATTAAATTAATTTATTTACACAACTATTTTATGCATAAAATACCATTAAATAGAATCTCTCCATTATATTAAATCGTGCTATAAAAACGTTGTCTTTAAAACTGTCACAGGATTATCAGAAAATATAAATTTGTTCATTATTTACCAGTGGTTAATAATGAAAAATTTGTTATCTGTCAGTGAGCAAAGGTAGAGAAATTGAATTTCACAGCATTCTATTGTGTCAATATTACTAGTAGTGAAAAAAATAATATATAAACCACGGTAGAGAAGACTTATGAGAAAAATGTCTTCTCTAGCTTGGTCTATAATATACCATTCTCATTGCACTCTAACACTAAAATAATACAATTTAACATACTACTAGAAGCAAATACAATTTTATCACTGAAAGTATAAGCGAAGTATTCGGTCTGGGCTTTCTTATACTTACTTTATAAATTGTTGCTTATTATATTTTTAGTTATACTATTACACGACTATCTTAGTTTATTGTAAAAATATTTTCTCAACTTTATAGAACAAAATGGATGTTGCTTAGAATCATCTCGAAAGGAACGCGAGGGGTGTTTTCAAAAAGCAATACTAGTTTTGTTCGAAAAAGAGGGAAAGTATTTGAATACGCTAAAATAGTCGAGTGGTATTTGACTAAATTATATCATTTTCTAAAAATAAATCCCTGAATAAAAAAAATTGATTATTTATTATAGTTATAAATTGCACAATTATTATAAATATTATTGCATGTAATGAAACAGCGAAAACAAAATGAAGAATGCGGTGCGGGAATGCAAACGCCTTCTTGCACTTTAGCTTAAGAAATAGCACAAGATAAAAAGAATAGTTTTCACTTCACAGTTTTCATTGTTTCAAAATTTGTCGTCTATTGTTTCTTAGTTAACATTTATGTCGATGTGTGCAACTCTTTTTTGAATAATAAGAATTTGACGTTAAAACTTGCAAAAAATTATGGCAGCTTCCGCTTGACTGCTTAAGAGTTTGAAAAAAAAAGGCTAAAACTTTGGGCAGCTTTTTTTTCCAAAATTCAATTAAAAAAATTTCATCAACAAAACATGTCGAGCTTCTGCTTCCAGTTTCGAATTTTTTAAACCTTATTTTGTCATTAAATTGTTGATATACCTACACATTTCAAAACTCACCAAAATTGGACCATGCGTTTGAGAGCATACCAGCACCCTCTCGATCCCAACCTCCCACACATATGCAGGCTATTTTAGAAAGCCAAAACAACCAAACATGTATTTCGTTCAAAGTTACTAATTTGAAATTTTTCCTGAAATCAATACCTTTCTATAATAATAGAGATAAGAAATATAGAGGACGCAGAATTCCGTAGAGTTTAGAAGCCTCAGCTGTTACTGCTGTTACTGTATCATATACGATCATAATACTTAATACTTCAGCGTAAGGTCCAAAATTAGTATAACTAACTAAAAATTTGTCCAGAAAAAACAGGTTGTTTTTATTTATTTTTACGGAAAGAGATTTGTTTGGATTAATGAACTATAACGACCGAATAAGCAATATCACAGACAAAAATTGGAGGGGGAAGTTCAGAGGCCCCTGTAGATATTGTCGCATGTAAAAATAATGTTTAAAATCTTAATGAGTTTCTGTATATAAAATACTTAATTACTTTAACAATATCTATTTATTTTAACCTTATACGTATTTCGGCATGTTTACATGCCATTGTCAAAAGTTATAACCTTTGACAATGGCATGTAAACATGCCGAAATACGTATAAGGTTAAAATAAATAGATATTGTTAAAGTAATTAAGTATTTTATATACAGATACTCATTAAATATGGACTTTAACGAAGTAAAGCTGGAAATTATATTTAAAATCTTACTTTACTATCATTCAGAAGTAACACATTTAAAAAATGTTATATTGTCTTCCGCTTAATAAATACAGGGACATGAAATCCCAAATATCGAAAATTTGTAGAAGGAAGTTACAGAGAAAATAGCACAATAGGGCGCCAACCGAAGTGTATTCAATTCTTAGGTCTATGACCCTATAAAGTTTATGAAAAATCACCAGTCTCAGCAATATTGTTTTGAAAAATGTTAAAAAATATTATGTATTTTTTTTGTTTAACGAGTGGCAAAAGCTTAGAGGTTAAACGCTTAGCCTCTAACGCTAAAGGTCTGGGGTTCAATTCCCCGCCGCAGCTATGCGACAATGAAAATCTATGCCGCAACCCACCACTTACATTCCCCAATCCGGTGTAGGCAGCCTTAATGCCTGAAGCCTTCTCTGGTATTTAGTCGTTCGGATTCGACGTTAAATTGTAGGTGCAGCAGTGGAACGTAAAGGCTAATTGAGATTTTGTTCCATAACTTCAAAAATGCTTCTAAGGTAGTAGTATTGTGCCTCTTTATGGCTATTATAATACTGATTGTAATCAGGAACTGCCAAATAGTTATTTGGAAATTATGAAACGTTGAAGTCAAAATTTTTATAATTGTTACGTCCGCTACTTTATAACTAAAGTTTGGAGAAAAAGTTGTAAGAGTTTTGATAAAGACCTGTGCTCAAATTTAAGAAATTCTGTTTCTGTTAAATTTGTACCAAACGAATTGGCAGAAAACCGTTTTTTGGGCTTCCGGAACCAATAATTTCTTATAATAAATGCGAAAGCAGAAATTGTGCACAGCACAGAACATGACGTGAAAGGTTTTGTTGTAGAGTAACATAATTGCATAACGTAAAAAACACGAAGTTTTTATACAAGTTTCTTCAAAGGTTAAACAAATTTGGTAGATGTCATAAACGATTAAGTTCGAATATTAAACGAATCTTGGAAATGAAAATAGTTAAATGGTAGAGTCTGAGCATGCGTCGTTAACAACTTTCTATGATAGATATTGCAAAGCAAGTACTATTTTTTTATAACAATTGCAACAATTGAATGTCGTTTATAAAAGAAAATACCGTTGCAGTAATTTCGGAACAAAAAATTCATGAATATATTAAAGTTCGTGTTTTAACAGATTTTTCGCTTTTATTCCAGGTCCACGTACTCGGCGAGTTAAAAAACCAGGAACAAAGGTAGTTGGAAACGCGGAAGAAAAACGGCCAAGAACAGCATTTTCGGGGGCTCAACTAGCTCGATTAAAACACGAATTTGCAGAAAATCGCTACCTCACGGAACGACGACGTCAGCAACTTAGTCAGGAACTTGGTCTTAATGAGGCACAGATCAAAATTTGGTTCCAAAACAAGAGGGCGAAAATCAAAAAAGCCTCCGGACAGAAGAACCCTTTGGCGTTGCAGCTGATGGCGCAAGGATTGTACAACCATTCCACGATACCTTTAAGTAAAGAAGAGGAAGAACTACAGGAGTTACAAAACGCTCGGCAAGTAACTAAACCTTCATAGGGTTTGATAAATGTGGACTGTTGTGAAATATACAAAAAAATGTGATTCGCAGTTATCTGGGATTTATTTTAAGCCGTGGTTTCTTCAGTGATAATTTTATGCTTCCAAAAATATTTTTAAATTGTGACGCGTTGACAGGAACTTTAACACGAGAGAAAATAATCGGGAGTAAAGTTGTCAATGCGCTCTACTTCTGCTTGAAAGAATTACTAGTTCGACAACTTTTTAGGCTGATCTCCGAGCAAGTTACATTGTTTATTTAATTCCACAATTCTCGGAGTCGGAGTCGCAAAAAACGGATTAATGTACCATTCATTTAAACACAATTGCAAACTGTGAGGTACAGAGTACGTGCTCTTCAAGCGAAATTAAAGAATTTTGTTACGTTGTGCCATAATTAATTAAACTATTCGAATTTTATACTTCATTACGAGTTTTTTAACTACGAAATGTAAATATCTATAAGGCATTATTTAAATGATGAACATATACAAAAATAGACTAGCTATTTATTGTGTTGTGTAGAAACATAAATCGCGAGCAATATTTATTACTAGTTACATTGTAGACCTTTGTAAATTGAGAAGTTTTTATCTCTGTAAATATTTATATAAAAGTATACATAGTTTTACGAAAGTGTCTGTGAAAATTACTATTAATTATTATATTAATTTATAATGTACATTATATTGTAATAAACCAAACAGTATAAATAGCTGAAATATGTACCTATTGCAATGGTTTATTGCATAACGTAAAAATTATTATAAAATTGTAATAAAGTTTAAAATTGCGTATTAAATTGGTCGATTTAATGTTTGTGTTTTCTTTTAGTTTTTTTTTCAGTGCTAATGTTCATATTTAAAATAATTTTCGCATACACAATTATAATAAAATATTTTCGTAACGTTTCATAAAATGAAATATATTTTGTTTGCCTTGTATTATACATATAAATTAATTTTAATTAAAAAATTACAAACAGAAAAGAATGTTTAAAAGTGAAGGTATTACCCGATTGCAGAAAATGACTGTCAATTAACGATTTAGTAACGTAAACGGCATAAGGTATTTTAAACCTTGATCAATCTTAACTATCATGAGATATCAAAATTGGAAATCTCACACAGTTATTTCACATCAAACTGTCATCCACACACAAGAGAATTGAGGAAATGCATAGTGACACCAAGGCTGTAACTTACAAAATCTAAACGGTTCAAGGTGTTTATTAAATTAGCTTTAAAAAAACATATAATTTAGTATCATATCAGTTATAAATTTCGATTATTACCAAACATGATATCGAAATCCAATTAAAACTTGTTGCTCTTGAATGTTAAATGGAAATGATAATTTTAGCACATTTACATCAACTTTCTTTAACATAAATCCTACATGAAAAATAGCTTTGTGCCTAAATTGGAAAATTTAAAACATTGCTATTTTAAAATATATTAAGTACCAAGATGGCTACTTAATAGTATACTAACTCGAAAGGCTTAAATACCAGAGACAGTACCAGTATTTAAATAATGCAGCCTAAAAGCAACAAAGAATAGAATATTGTCTCCAATTAAAATACCGCCTTTCTAATTAATTTAAGTAGGCCAATTAATCGAAAATTCAATAATAAAAGCTTAGAAATCTTAAACAAGAAACTTATAGATAAATATAATAACCATTCTTTAATTTTAGTTATTTTAATTAAAGCAGTTGTGACAAGAAGAAAATTTACCATTTTAGCAGATTGTTCAACTACACTTTGATGTAAACAGTGGTGAGTAAACTATGTTATAATTATAATTTTTAGTGTAAGCAGTGTAAATGTTCTTGTAAAGTTCAGATAAGGTAAGAACTTTTTGATAGGTATGCAGTAATTTAATGAAATAAAACTAATTACAAATTATTAAATTATAACTTTAAAAAAGTAAAATTTCTAATAAATAAATTCTAAAAATTTGTGTTTCTCAGACTGTACCCAACTTTTCTTGAAGTATTATTAAAAATTAACTGCGGAATATTTTTCTATGATAGGTACTATAAGTTTGGTTGCAATAACTTCAGTTTAAGTTTCGTAACTAAATAATGATTGAAATGCATTACAAGTTTGTGTAAAATTTTAACTGTAACCAAAATATTTCTAACCTCGCAAGTAACTAGTGCTTATAGTCGGCTTCAAACACTGTTCGCGGAGGAATTAATTATAGTTATTTACTTACACACAGAAACTATTATTTTAAAGCAGCAAAAAAAGTAATTTACGATACATTTATTATTGACTGAATGCGTGTTAGCCCCGCCGTTGTGTCGAAAACATCCAAAAGATGTGAAAATAACTCAGTAATGGATTTTTTTCGCATAAATCCTTTATTTTGGCATTAAAATAAAGCCTCCAAATTTTCGACTTCGGCAGAGCTCTGCAACTATGTTAGAGTTTGGGAAATAGGTGAAAATAATCAGTTTTTTTTTAAATAGTTCGTTTCCGATGCCCAATGGCAGCTATTAGACAAATAAAAGCATATAAAAAGTGTTTTAGCTCAACCGTTTCCGAGACATGGCGTCCCAAAGGTGACCATATTTTCGGGATTTTTGGCCAAAAAACGTTCTTTTTAGATTTCATGAAATTGCTTACTTTCTTATCATCCTACGAAAAAGTGGCTCAGAGTTGGGTAAAAGTAGACGCAATTTTTCGTAAATCTAAAAAGGAAATAAATATTTAACTATTATAAATTAATAGCTTATTCATAAAATAAAACGCTTGGTAATTGTTTCACAATTTGTTGGTTTTTATTTACTCGCCTCGGAGTTTCAACCATCACGGTTATCGTCAGAAGTTTACAAACAAACTAAAACTAAAAACCTACAGATGTACAATACTACTCATTCTGTCGTCGAACTCAGAACCATGCTCGCAACCTGCTTAGAACAAAATTATTTTCAATTTAACTACCAAATTTACAAGCAAGAGGAGGGACTACCGATGGGATCCCCACTTTCACCCCTACTAGCAGAAATTTTTATGGCTAATTTTGAAGAAAAAGTTTTCAATTCAAACAACAATTTTAGTAACAATGTCAAAATCAGGATTAGATATGTTTTTGCTTATGGTTAGGTACAGACAGACAAATACAGCAATTTTTAGATAACATTAATAAAATTCATAATAATATTAAGTTCACAATAGAAACCGAAAAGAACAATACCCTAAACTTTTCAGATCTAACCATAAAAAGAGTAGGGAACAATTTAGAGTACAATATTTTCAGAAAACCCACAAGTACAGACATGGTCATACATTCAAAATCTAAACAACCAATCAAAATTAAAAAAGCAGCTTTCAATAGTATGATACACAGAGTCATTCATATCCCACTGTCTACCGAAAATGTCAGTAAAGAACTTAGCACAATTAAATTTATAACCCTAAAAAACGGATACACGGAGCAATTTGTCGATAACATTTTAGAGAGAAAACAAAAAGAAAATGTAAAACATCTTTTGTACAACGAACAAAAGACAACAATTGAAAAAACAATATGGTCAAAAATCAGTTATATAGGTAGAGTTAGCTATAAAGTTTCTAACAGGCTCAAAAAATTAAATATGAATGTAGCTATGCACAATCCGAACAAACTCCATAAACATCTAGTGAACAATAAAGACACAATAGAAAAATATTCAAAAAATGGTATCTATCAAATCGACTGTTCTAATTGTGATGCAATATATATAGGACAAACTGGCTGCAGTTTTAATACAAGAATTAAACAACACATCAGATCAATTAAATACAATCATAAATCAACCGGCATCTCCCAACATTGTACACGTAGAAAACAAGGGCAAACGTTAAAATAAATTGGAAAATTTAGAAATAAAAAAGACAATAAATAACAATAAAAATATAGTAAACGACCACACCGATTTAAGTAATTCACCCCTCCTGGACCTGCAGCATACAAAGCATAAAACACGTGTTAACACTTAAAATCAGCGACGACAGAATAATTAGTATTGTACATCTGTAGGTTTTTAGTTTTAGTTTGTTTGTAAACTCCGGACGATAACCGTGATGGTTGAAACTCCAGTTGAGTAAATAAAAACCAACAAATTGTGAAACAATTACTAAGCGTTGTATTTTATTAATAAACTGTTAATTTTTCAATAGTTAAATATTTATTAATAATGTTTCACCATGTGCCTACAACACAATCAATTCAGAACTAAAAAGGAAACATTCTCTAACTTTAATAGGTGCAAAGGTATGACCTCCCAAAGTTTACCACTTTGTGTTTTACATAGGTCAAGTTTTTTGAAAATATCTCGCTTCCAGTGCACCCATGCCAAAAGTCGTTCTATTAAAACGAATAAAATTCCTTAAAACACTAAAAAAATAATGTCTTAGCTAAACTAGTTTCCGACATATGGCTTCTCGAAATGTACCCTTCTTTCCCGAAAAACGGACTTAATAATTCTTAAAAAATATTTTTTCTATAGGTATTCTAGCTGTAAATGTAATGGGAAAAATTTGAAGTAGACTCAATTCGCAGTACATCTAAAACAAAAAATAATGTTGTAGCCCTAATGATTTCAATGTTATGTTTTCTTGAATTTTGCTTTTTTCCAACAAATTCGTTCGGCGACTTATAAATGAGAATCGTGGGCTAAATATCAATATTTCTTGTGAATCGAGTTTGTAAAAAAAAACAAATTATAGAGGTCATAAGTTCGGAACCATTAGAGCTAAGGCATCGTTTTTTTAGTTTTACTTAGAACTGAGTTTACTTTAACGTTTGCCAATAACATTATCATCTACCATGCTCAGTAGTGCTTCGGTCTCGTCGAGACTACTCTAGCTCTCGTCTCGAAATTCTAGACGCAATTGAGACCTCATTATGTGTTCGAGACCGAGACTTGGGTGGTCTCGGTCTCGGTCTCGGTCTCGTCGAGAGTCTGGACTATTTTGAACATTTTGTTTTTATAAAAATTACTGATTTTGTGTTATACGAAAAAATGCAATAAAATCTATTATTTGGATACGCGAAAGCATGTACTTGCAGCGCGCGAAAAATACGTTAAATGTTAAAATGTTAGATGCGCTGACTTGATTTAAAAATCGAATTAGGGGCAGTACCGACTAACGAATCAGCACGAAGTTTGCTTTGTATTAATTCGTGAATAAAATGGGATTTGAAAGATAAAATTGTATAAGTTATAGTTAGTATTGTAATTATCTGTAGTACTATATTATCCAGTTTATCATTTCAATGATATCATTCATACATTTTTTTTGTTCCATATCATGAGACGTACTGTTATAGTAGTATACCTATTTTAGAAATACATCTGTTTAGTTAAAATGAAATGAAATGCAGCTTGTCATTGAGGAATATGTTTAGTGTGGCTGTCGAATGTTGATCACGTAAATATTATCCTCTGCAGAAACAACCCATCAAATTTTACTATGCAATTTTGCACATTAAAATTGGCCGAGACTCTCGTCGATACCGAGACTTACCAAATTTTTTGAGACTGAGACCGAGACCGAGATTTCACATTTTAAAGGAGATCGAGATCAAGGTATCGTCTCCTAGAGACCGAGACCACCTCAGTCTCGGCGAGACCGAAGCACTAATATGCTCATAAAACAATATTTTTCAAAAACTAACAGTGGGTAGGTACTTTGTAGGTAATTTTATATACTTTCCTTTAAGTCATACAACATTTTTACTTAGGATGCCCTGCAAACGAGATATTTCATAAAACCTTCATGTATGTCCAAAAGCATCAAAATCAACTTTGAGAGGTCATAACTTTTACACCTATTACAAGGTTAGAAAATTGTTTTTTTTAGATTAACAAGAAATTGAGTCTATTTTCACTCGTGTTTTTCGTAGAATAATCAAGAAGTTAACAATTTTATAAAATTTGAAAAGTAGGCCTTTTGGCCCTAAATCGCAAGAAAAGGACCACCTTTTAGAGGTTATATCTCGGAAACTGTTTAGGCTAAGACATAATGTTGTTAATTTTGTAGGAAATTTTACATACCTTGATTTTTCTGATGAATTCTATTAGGAATGGGTGCATCTGAAACGAGCTATTTTAAATAAAATTGTTTAGGAAAAAAATTCATTTCCGAGTTATTTCCACATCGTTGTGGTTGATGACTGGACTATGTGGCATCCCTAAAGGTAGCGATTTCGCTTATACACTAATAGTCAATTAAATCTACTACTGAAGCTGCACTGGCAGCAGTAGTATTTTTTTTAAATAAATCTTGCGCATAAATGTATTGCAGCTGAATTTTCTTCATTTGGATGTATAATTCTTAGCTGCATTTGCAATATTTATAATAGTTTGCGAGTAAGGACTACTAATTTGCTTAAAAGATACAAAAAAATTATCATATAATTCCATTAAATTAACGCAAACACGTTAATTAGCGATATGTAATTACACATTTTTTTGAGTTCTATGTGTGGGTATATTTTTTTAATTAACAAAATAATAACTCTTAGGACCCCACGCAAACAAAATTTATAATTTAACTAATTGAAGAGGATGAATATCTAATAAGCAATTACTAATGACGAATAACTTAATTTTATTCAAAAGGGAGTAATTACCGAATTAACTTCCGCTTCGAAGAGATTACCATAAAGACAGTAATATTAGATGCGATATTTATAATTGAAATAGTAAAGATTATTATACACGAATGTTCATGTCCGGAGATCATTTTGAATTAATTTAATGGGACTAGGAAGTATCTAGGGTCAAATACCGAAACATCGGACCCCACAGCGAAAACACGCCCGGTATTTTAAACAGTAGCTGACAATGCACCAGGTAGGTAAATACCATGGGATACTATAAAGGTATGCTTAACGAGACAATCAATTTATGGAAGCATCTTAAATTTTTAATAAGCACAAAGTGAAAATTGATTTCTTATAAGCCATTAATTAACCCACACGAGTGTAAGTATGCTATTAAATAAACGAGTTTCTTTTATAAGCCAGTGAATGATTAACGACTAAAACAAGATTTTTAAATTTATCTCCACACCCTTTCCCATATACTACAATCGGAAGTTTTGTCAAGGAAACGAAATTGAAACTTATCAGCTGTGTGTGCTATATTACAGTGAGTTTAAATTAAGTATAATGAATTATGTACCTACCATAGATGCATTAACTCATTAACAAAATTCTTTTCACAAAAACCACAAATTGTAAAAGTTACTTGAAATCTTTAGTTTGAGAACTGTTTGAAAAAATTATTGAACGCTGCTGAAAATGTTTTTATTTTTATCGAAACAAAAATAATTGACATAACATTGTTTAACTGAAAAAGGCCAACAAAATTGTTTGTTCATATATACTTAAAATTTGTTTTCCAAAATACATCATAAAATTACCCACTAACTCTTTAAAATCAAATTTTCAAAAATTTGCTTTAAAAATGTAGTTCAGTTCGAGATTTTCTTGAGCAATTTTCTTTTACATCAAAACGTATCTCAGAACTATTTTTTTAAGAATACAATCTTTTGAAAAATACTTTTCCGAACAAATTTTTAAACGTAATTGTTTTGTATGTTTGTAATTGTTATAAAAATGTTCATTCAGCTAAAAAAAATGTACCATCTTGCTGCAATTTTCATTCTCGTCAACCCTAAATACACTTTCGTTTCATTTAATTATTTTTTTTCTGTCTGTTGACTATTGTTGGTTGCTTCAAAGCTACTGCAGTTTATTGTACAGGGTGATACAATATTATAGCGCAAACTTTATATGATACATTCTAGGTACCAAAATAAGTTAAAAACTTTCTATAAACATAGGCTCGAAAACGCTTCGTTACCGAGTTAGAGATAGAGGCCCTCAAGATCCTAAAAGATGCACTAAAATTTTAAAACTCTATATCTAGGCGATACTTATGGTTTAGTATTTATCAAAATATACAACAAGATACTCTTATTGAAAATTTAACAAATTTTGACATACTTCAATGTTTTGGTAAAATCGAGTTGTCAAGGTCTGGGCGCTTTATTAAAATGCCCAAATAAATTTCACACACTTCGAGATTAAGTTTTACATATTAAAGAATGAAAAAAGTTGGTATAAACATGGGTTTAGAAACGCTTCGCTAGCGAAATATGGCAAGTTCTGTGTTCCATCAAACTTCTAAAAAGAACAGCGTGTTTCCTCTCTTGAAGGTTGTAACTCTGTAACGCTACCTTTCCGTACTCATGTTTATACAACCGCTTTTCACTGTTTTAGTCTGTAGAACTTACTATTTAGGCAGTTTCAAAAAACGCTTAAATTTTCAATGCAACTTGATTTTACAATAGCACTGAATCATCTCGAAAACTATTCGGACCCACGTTTATACGAACTTTTTTACTTATTCTGGTTCCTAGAATGCGTTATAAATTTCCCATTATAATTTTGAATAACTGTGTGTAAATTTTTAATCACCAATAGTAGTGTTATGAACAAAATATAAATTAGCGAAGCCCGTGGACTACGCCCCACGGTTTATTACAAACTAAAAAAAAATAAATATGCTGTGTCGAGATGTAAGACATGTTTTTAGTACATTCAACAGTGTTTTAAATTTTTAAATATGCACGGACTCAGCGAGTATAAACATGCTTTGCGCAAATTTCTTTGTTTCCTGAAATAATATTCGAGAAGAATTACTACCTAAGTTTTTTTGAAGAATGAAACACACACCTTGTAAAGCGCCGTTTTTCTTCTTTTAGCTGTATGGGTTAGATCCGGTATAGAGAAAGATATGAACATAATTTATAAAATTAGAAGACAAACAGTCCAAAAGAAGGCGCAAAGTTTTATTTTAACAATTAAAAGAACTATTGTATATTTTACAGTCGCCGAACTGCTCTGTCTAAATGCTCTTTGTAATAAAATTGTAATAATGTTCTCCATACCGTATTTTTTTAGTCTATAATATTAATACTGTTGTTAAAATAAATTATATCACATTGTGCTAGATCTATACTTGCCTCATAAATACATTCAAATCAAAAATAAATAAGTATAATGGACTCCGCTGTGTCAAATATGCAAGGAGTATATAAATACTGAACTCGATATGTTTCAATTCAGAGCCTTCGTTCACGAAAACAAAGAGACAACTTAAGCTGAAAAGTAAGCCAATAAATAAAATAAACTGTATCAACGTATTTGATAAATATTTTTTAATGCTTGTGCAGATTTAGTTGGAGATTTTAAATGTAATGTTAAACGAAGTAGGCTGGTAGGAGATAAAAGGTGGAGTGGTTAGTGGCAGAGATCCCAGATCCGCAGAAATACTTTGCGATGTGTACACGTGATAGTTTTAATGGAAAATGAAATAGTGATGGGCGATCATTCGCGGCCGATGTAGGTTTGACCTACGTTTCTCCGTAAAAGCGGTTTTGTCATTGAGCCGTAAGCGTCCGGCCGTGCTAAGCCGGCGTGGCGGCTGGTAAGCGACTTAGTCAGGGAGTTAAGCAAAGTGCAAGGGCGGTTAATGTATAGATTAGACAGAAGAAAAGCAGACGCTTGAAGTGAGAATCAATTTGAAGTAAAAATAGCTAAACGGTTATAGTAATATTGCCATTCCATAAAGAAATAGTAACTTACATACATACAAGCAGCTTATCGATTCTAATTCAATTTTTGTTATTAAATTCAACATTATATAAACTATGTTTTTCACACAATATTGCTCGTTTAAGTTATTTTTGTTACATACACAGAATTTCGCTGGTGCGAAACTTAAAATGGAACATGAAATGTGTAGCTGTTACAAAAGCATGCGGCCTGTCACAGGGATTGACACAAAAATGTGTCGGGGTTAAAAGTCAGGAACGCCCCAATCTAGTCCTGAAATTTAAGCCAGCATGAGAATGAGGAAACCACGTGAATTTATTTAAATTTGACTTTGTTATTACTACACCGTATTTGTTTGTTTTTTATGTATTCGCATAAATTTATTCTTAATTATAATAGAAACCACATATTCTTGCAAAATTCTACAGAAATGGCGCTTTGTCTGTGTTGTATTACATCTAAGCAATTAGATTTACTCATATACTTAATTATTTCAGTTGATAAAATTAATTACTTACAACGATCTGCAGATAAAGTACATTCAACTCGTAGAAATAAATATGTAAAAGATCAGTGATCTCTTCATTATACATACTTACCATAAAGTTTGCATAGTTCAAGTATTGTTTATGATATCTTACGTCATTTATGTTAATGGCTTAACTGCACATAATTTTATACACCTACCTATAAACCATTCCTCATACTTATACAAATATATGCATAAGTTTATTTCTTGCTTGGTTTTGTGCTAGCAGTGAGTGAAAGATGTTGGGGCTCCACCCCGAGCTGCGCCCCCGAGTCGCAATCCATTATTTATATATCGCTAAGTGTGAGGTCCCCTTGCTGATATATGGGAGCCACCAATTCTATTTAATTGACTGGTCACACAAAACTACTCGGGTCACTGTTTATATTGAGCGGCTTTTTCTAAATGCCAATTCTTATAAGAACAATTTATCAAACTAGTACTGGAAAGGACACATATTTTAAAGGTTGATCACAATGAAGGATGTTTCAGTCAACAAAATTTTAATAACATACCTACAGGCTTAGCAGGTAGAGAAACCTTATAGGTACTTATGCCTTAAGTGTTTTTAGGCCTTGGTTATTTACAATATTTGAATGTAGATATAAATTATGTATTGCATAATCAAAGGTAGTATGTGTTTTTATAGAAGCATTAAAATACCTTTTTAAAATGTTTAATGTAGGCAACACAAACGGAAAAACTGCGTCACAAATAAGTTCCTTACAGAAAATGAAAACAAACTACTTTTAGTATACGTATAATCAGGTAATCAATTAGAAATATTTTAGAGTTAAAATAATTAACATTAAACTTGTCTGTGGAAGCAAATTAAAAATATCTATTCATTTCTGATACTACCATAATGATTTATGAAGTAAGCCATATGTGAAACTTGCTGTAAAACTGATGTTTGATCAATTCAATTCCTTCTATATTAATTATTACGCAAATGCAAGTTAATAGTAATGTGAGCCATGACAAATTTCAATACAAATAATCAATTTTATCGAAATGTTTTAATAGCATTTGAAACTTTGTCAAAATGCGTAAAAAGGTTTGTAGGTACTACTCTATAATTAGCGTGTTTCTAGCTCAAAATATTACTTAATATTGCGCTATTAAATGCACGGTAGGCGCAAGCGCACACATGTTCGCTATGGCCTACAAATGCAAACTTGTAAGTTTGCACTAACTTTCACTTACATAGTAGATTTTTTGTATTTCTATTAATGCTCTAGTACTAGCACTAAAGACTTAGTGTTAAGTGAGTGATAGATAGGACTGTGGTAAGTGGTATCGTCACATTGTGAAATAGTGGAATTATTATAATCTATAATACGCTTCATCTAATTGTAAATAGGAAAATGAAAAGAACAAAATTTACACCTTTTAAACTCTGGGCCGTCAAGTTTTTTAGGCGAAAATTTGTTTTTAACGCCACTAGCTTTTAATTTATAATTATTCTTGATCATTAATAAAGCAAATAAACTGTATTTGTAATGTTCTAATTTATTTGATGTTTCCGTGTTTCTTGCGTTTCAAACAGAACAACATCTGAAATGGATTTCTTATTTAAAAAATACTTTGCTACTATACAAATATGATTATTATGCTAAAAACCAAAATAGTTTTAGTGAGTACATAGGAACAACATTTTTTCTGAGAGGTTCAAGAATGATCATTTGATACAATAAATTAAAACGCCATTTTAATTGAAGTTTACCTTAAATTACACCCCACATAATAACACTATGAATTACGCACAAATAAACATAAACACAATAAAACATATTTTTTATTATACCTGAATCATAATCTCAGTTTTTGAAACCCGTCGCGCGTGCTTTAAAGGCTTGCTTATACACTTGCATTATAATATACTATTTTATTCAATTTGCTTTTTATTTTCCTTATTTAAAATTAGATTGTGCGAACTGTAAATTATACTAATTACACTATTTCATAATGTGACGATACCCCTCACCACAGTTCTGCCACTCACTCAACACTGAGTGCTACTAATAAGTGCGCGAATAGAAAAACAAAAAGTCTACTATGTTAAAGTTAGTGCAAGTTTGCATGTGTAGGCCATTGCGAGCGATAAAGTGCAAGCGCCTGCGCCGACCGCGCATTTAATAGAGCAAAATTTGGTGATACTTGGAGAGACAGGGTAGTATTTATTAAAGTTTTTACGCATTTTGAGAAAGTTTTAAATGAGTTTCGACGTCTGTTGAAACTTTTCAATAAAACTGAAAGTAGTTAAAAAAGTTTCATTAAAGCTTTTCGTGGGTCACATTATTACTTGTAATGCATACGTTGCGTCGCAGACAAATTGATTTATAGGGAAATAGCGTTTGTCCAGGCAAATAGTTTCTGCCTGGGTAAATACTAAATAGTTTTTGAAATACTAACCGTATTCATTAATTATTTTTAATTGTGTACATAATGGAATAATACTAGTTACGACCTTCGGAATGTTTTTAGTGATTGCCGCGCCCGCAAGAGTGCAAGCTATTAGCGTACTACCATGTGCACAAGGGCTGCCTACTGACGACGAGTATTTCTATTTGCACAGTTAAAATTTATTTGCCAAGGTGCAAGTTATATTTGCCTGCCACACATACATGACTATGATTCTGCAAAGATTGTATTTTAAGTATGATTATACAGGGCAATTCAGAATTATGGTACAAAATTTATAAAAACGCATTCCACACACCAAAATGCACAAAATAGTGCTTATAGGTTATAAACAGAAACCCAAAAATGCTTTGTTACGGAGCTACAGTGTCTTGAAGATAAGACAGTTTAATCAACTTCTTATCATTAACTTTTGCAGCAGTTGCATTCAAATCTGGAAATTCTATATTCGAGCATTACTCATTTATGTTACTATTTCTACAAACGTTTTTTTGGATTGGTGCACCAGAAGTGTCTTATGCGATGTACTTTTTTTTACTTACTACTGTTCACATCAGTTGTACAAATCAGTTCTACTACTGACCGGCTTTGAGGTGAACGTCCAGATATAACTTTTGTATGTCAAAATCTTACCGGACAACCGCCAAATTAAATCGAAAGTTATTAATTTTTGGATTTTAAGCTTCTGTGTTCAATTAAACCATGACCAAGAGTAAACATATTAAAAATGTAACACTATCTCATTTTCTTCAAATTTTTGACATCCGCTCTCAGCACACTAAGATTAAGAAGTAAAATAACAAATATATTATACAGATTACTTCTAATACATTTCTTCTATACACATTTTTTTTCCTGGTCATAGTTAAAAAGTTTTAGATAGTTTTGTATTTTTTTTGGGGAAAAGGAGTCTTTTTACTTTTTATTCTGAATTGTGGAAAACAAAATAAGTTTTACAAATCACCAAAAATTTTGTGACGTTGAAAATTGAATATTAGACAACACAAATTAAATTTCAAGCATTGGAAATTGATTTTATGACGTCAATGAATTTTTTAACGTCTAAAAAAACCAATTTTTGATACAAATATTTATTTAATAATCCTGCCAATAAATATTTTATGACAATATATTACTGACAATTGATTTTTTGACTTTTAGATTTATTGACGTCGAATTTGGTTGTTAACGTTAAAAATATACTTATTGAATTCAAAATCAATTTTTTACGGCAATAAATGAAATAATCTTAAATTTGACGTCAATAATTAATTTTTGTGACGTCAGTAATTGATCTTTTGACACTAATAAATGAATTCTTGATGTCACTAAATGCTGACACTTAATGGGATACTTATAGTAATAGTATGGACTAAAATCATACTGCAAATGGTAACCGATAGGGAATATTTGCCAAAAAAAAGGGTACGTACATGCGCACCGGTTTGTCAAAGCATACCATCTAATAATTAATAGTAATTTGGCATGTGCATTAGAGTAAATGAGCCGATCATAAAGGCAACATTAAAAAGTTCATGGGGTAGGACGTATAAATATTCTTTGGTATAAACCTTGCATAAACTCAACCTAACGTGCACTATTCTGGGGCCTTAATTAAGTATGAGCAACTATTTTGATGCGACGACCCACGAAGACGTTGCAACTACGCCAGCTGCGCCGTTAAATGTCCGCATTGTCCAACGGCAATCAATAAGTGATTCTTTGACGACAAAAATTGCTGGATAAATACATTTTTGCGTCAAAAACTATTTATTAACGTCAAAAAAATTCGTTTTATGTATTACAATAAATAAATAGTTTTAAAAGTTCTTACACCAGACAATTAATTTTTAAGACGTCAAAACATTAATTTTTTGCACTATAAAATTAATTTACGACGTCAAAAATTAAATGGTAAACGTTGAAAATTATTTTTGACGTCAAAAAACTAATTATTTATCTATAATAATAATTTTGACGTCAAAAATATCTTTTGAGATCAATAAATAATTTTGATACGTTACAAAAATATGGCGCCAATAAATATTTTTGACGTCAATAAATGTTTCATAAAAAGTATAACAGCGTTGCATGGAAAGGGGCAGAAATATGAATTGTCTAGGGAGCCAATAATACAAATCCGACTCTACAAACCATGCTTCGTAGCTTCGATGAAAATTGTTTTAAGGTAGCTAAATACAAGCTGTTCTTACTAAAAAATCTGGATTTTTATAAAAGTTCTCAACATACAGATAAGCTATAACATTTGTTCTTATGATCTAATGGTTTATTTTATCAGTTTCGTTTAATGTTGTAGAATTTTGTCCAGTTATATGGGCAAAATGAAGACAGTCAATAGCCCCAAAAAAACTTTTATAGGTGTAATTAAAATTAAGCTATATTGATGTCAATTTTGAGAAGTAGAGAACAGTAGTTTTTTTGCAGCCTCTCCATATGATAAAAATGACTAAATAAAATAAGCCATATGAAGACCCGTTGAATTGTTTGAAAATAAAACCATATATAATTATATAATTTGTTTATTTCAGAATAAGTTGAAAATGTACGAAATACTAGATGAAGTAGTTTCAATAAACGCGTTGTACCGAGATGCTCTAGAAGATAAATAGGTATAATGCATAAAATAAGTCAATCAATTTACCATTAGAAAACATTGGTTGAAAGCACCAGTCATTCAATAAAGCAATCAATTATAAGCTAAATGTTGTAGATTATCTTGTTTTTTACACGCACTATCAAGAAAGTATTTTATCTTCATTTTAAATCTGAAGCTGTCAAAGCCGTAATTTCGTGTTAATTGCCCTTTATGTAACACAAATAAGTTGTCAATAAACTAATAAAGTATTTGTGTAATTTATTTATGATAATATTTCTGAGTTGTCAGTGTCTCGCCCATTATCAGATACCATCATTTGTTTTTACAATCAGAAAGCAAATCAGATTTATTAGTCAGTAAACTACAAATGTTCATTTACGTGGCTATTGTTCAAGAGCAAAAATCTGACCGATTTAGTAAACTTGGGTTTATATACACGTTTTAACTGACTGTTTAACTTTCCTGCAAATAGTTGAAGTTTCATAACTTGAGCTATATAGAGCCACCCCCAATTTTTAAGATATTATAGCGTGTAGGTCAATGAACTTACTTCCCGGTTGATATATAAACTTTTGTCGTGTCGTAATTAATAAATTCAATAGTTCTTGCGTATTTCGACTAAGAGTGCCAAAGCCAAATTATTTCTAACACCCTCCACATTAATTTAAAGCCAACAACAGTTATTTAAAGGTTAAAATACAAAGAAAGCGAATAATACATCCATGTTAAATATAGATTACATCATAACGTTGGGGTAATAAAGTAAGCGATTGCACCCCCACACGTTGTTTCAACCACAATAAGGTGTTTACAGATTGCGTGTTCACTGGACATAACGCCATGGGGTTGTTCATAGTGGGAGGAAGTGGGGAACAGTAGCAGGGTTGGTCTTAATTGATTTATTGATAAGCTTGTTTAATTCAGATAATATTGAGATGGGCGCGGTTTCTAAATAACTATCATGGTTTCTTGTAATTAAATTTCAACCGCCGAGTAACGTATGCACGTACGGATACGATTATAGAAGGACGAAAAATGTTTTAATTAAACGACAGGTGGTAGTGTATGATAATAAAATAATGTATATACGGCCAGTATGACTCATCAAGTACCTAAGGAAAGATGATACTGAAGACCGTTTAAAACGTAATGTAATTTATTAGTTTTAGTTTGATGTTAGACATTTAGATTGTTGTAAAGTTTGTTACTACCCTGTTAATAGTCAAATTTATTTAATCTTAATAATGAAAACCACATGCATAGAATACTACCGCACTGAGTTTTATAAATTTAATGGTTTCATGGAAGATAATGAAACTTTTATAAAGAAATTAGATGGAGCAATATATAAAAGTAAATACAAGAGTTGCACAATTGTTTGTAAAAAAGCTTTCGGGTGTGCGCAGGCGTACGTAAGCACGCGTCCACGTGCTTCCGTGTACGCGTTCTAAGTATCAGGCACGTTACTAATATCGTTTGGTGTTTTAGGACACTACCGGGCCTAGAAAAATTAGGCAAGCTGCCTCTTACCGCAAAATCAGGCACGTAACTACGAATGAACGAAATGAGCCCGGGCCCACCTAAAAGAATATTGGCCCACCCTGTAGTCGTCATAACGTCGCAAAAATAGGGGGTGTACAGAAATAACTAAGAAATAAATTTGGGGGTCCAAAAAGAGTTCCTGAGTTTGTACCCAGAAACAGTTTTTGAAAAAGATGCAAACATCTCAAAATCGTGGTTGTTAGTTTCCATTGCATTTTACGTTAAAAGAAGTCTTAAGAAACAGAAGCTGAGAAAATTCTAGGTAAAATTAAAAAAAAAATAGTTTCCAAAATATGCTTTTTCAAAGAACCCCATTTTTTTATACTTTAGCCGAAAATCGCACTTTTTTCGTTTCCTTGAAATACTCTTGATGATCTTACGTAAACGTGGTCCAAGGATAATTAAAGTACATTCAATTTCCTGTAAATCTAATAAAAGCTACCCTTCAACCCTAATCAGTCGCAAGCTGTGAACTCTCAAAGTAGAACATTTTAACCGTTTTTCGCGCCTTTTTCGTAGAGTTTATAAACAAATCTGATGAAATACTTTAGGGAAAAGCGAACGCTTTTTGGTAAGCGTTTTAGGCTTCTAGCTTCAAAATGGCGCAACACATTGTGTTGTTTAAGTTGTATACCTCTTTGTGTCTAAACTCTAAATCCAATTTAAAAAAATAAGCTTATGTAAAAAATTAAATTCTTGAAAAGAACAATAAAGTTTTAACAAAATATAAAATTTCTTGAAAGAAGAAAAAATTGATTGAAAGAAAGAAAAGGTTATTTTTACTTACAGTTGCAATTGCGAAACCCTGTTGCTTCTGCTTAAATTTTACTCGAGCAAAATATTCCGCAGAAGGCAAAGAAAACACGAGTTTCTATGCAGAAAGCTTAGAATAATTTACCGGAACATTTGTCTATTCCCGAGTTACGGTAATCAATTGGATTAAATAAAGTATCAAATTATTTTATTTTTAAAATTATGAAACCAAACAAATGAGCAGTTTGCTTAAATTTTATCATAAATAATACAACAATTTTTCGATAAAATTGTGATGTAAGTTTACGAGTGCTAGTTCGGATGGTAAAAATCTAAACTAGCACGTGTTAACTTGCACTACAATTTTATCAAAGAAAAATCGTATCACGAGTCGTATTCATCTTGACTATATCACTCACTTTAGATTTGACGCATTTTTAGTAACACTGAACTAGTCGGAAATGCTCGGTTGTTTTCGGGAATAGGCGTTCTTAACATGGTATTGTTTGCTTGGTTTCAAGTGCTTTGTAGTGGCGTCTTTTTGCAAATTTATTTCTTTATTTTGACGTTCTTATTTACTGTTGCTGTGAAGTGTTGTTGTCAAAATGGATAGTTTTGAAGAAAAATCGTTAAGTGCTATTTCATAAAAATTTTGAAGGTATGCACATTATTTTGGTTTAAAATTTTAGTTCATATAACCTGTCAAACAAGATACAATTTTAATGTAACTATGTATTTATGTTTTTGAATGCATATTAGCAAGTTATTATTATATTTACTATAGGTAAACACTAAAATTTAGGTCGGTCATAATTTGAAGTATGATTTGTACATTCGCGAATCAAGTTGGTTGACATTGACATTGTTATCACCGTTCACCCTCAACGTTTCTCGTATTTTGCTTTTCGCTTGTAGACGACATTTATTTTTTTTTTAATGCATAAATTATGTTATAATTAAATATGATACTTATTTCTGGTCGAAGCAATGAAAAACTGCCTTAAAATAATAATAAATATATCCAAAAGTCAGTGCACATCAGTTTTAAACGGGTTTAGACTTAAGAGCGATTATCAGAAGTTACTGTGGGTTTAATCACTTATTTAAACAGGACCATGCAGTTTAATCAGTATAAAACAAACGCGATTGGTTCGTTTTATGAGAAAGGAAATTTGTAATTGGATCATTGAATTTTGTACGTCAAAAATAATGGGATAGAATCATTCTATTGCCTGCTGTAACGGTAAATGCAACGTATGAAATGGTCTATATATGGTTCTATATGAGTGGAATGATTGTTCTAATTTTATTTTCCTTAAATTTCAATATTTCTTCTTTTAAAATTTTTCTCTTCAAACTTCTAATTCTTTAATGAAAATCTCAGGTGAGATTTCTGTTTCTTTTCAAGTTGATTCACATATGTACTATTTGGCAATGTTGCGCTGAGATGAATGGGTCATTTATTTCAGTATGATGTTTAATCAATGTTAGTGCTTTGTGCTTAGGTAATACTACTATTTGAGGTGATCCTTTAAATTAATTTTATTATTGATAGGATTGATAAAATACAAAAAAAACATGACTTTCATTTCATTTAATTTTATGTATTTTTTCGAAATTTTTAATTAATCTGACCACGCACACCAGACATCGAGCGAACACGTCGGACAGCTTCAGAGCACCGTTGTCAAATGGTACAGACGTAAACGATAAGGCAAATTTTAATCAAAGAAGAGAAGATTAAAGATTTACATTGAATTCATTCTCATAATATATCGACCAATAGAATCAATAGAAATGTTTAACTCAGACATTGCTAACGCTCAAAAAATACATTTAAGCAAATTACTCATTTGTTTATTTCTTAGTTTTAAAAATAAAATTAACTTAACTGTTGAATATATTATTCGTGTAATATCCCTATCATATCCCACTCGTGAATTGAAAAATAACCGGGAAAGGTTACTCAAACTTTATTAATAAGTTTTAGCTTTATTTCGTTGAAGTTCATATTGATTTATGAATAAAATATTTAATTTTATTTTAACAATATTTATTTATTTACACCTTATACGTATTTTTACATGTCTACATGCCATTGTCAAAGGTAAGATTAAAAAAGTCAACAGTTAGTGTTGCCTTGCGTAAAACAAATTTTAAAAATAAAATTTAAAGAAAAATATTAAGTACGAAACTACAAAATAAATAAATTTATTTCTGTTTAAAAGAATGCTTGCTTCGTGTAGGAAAATTGAGTTTTGGTTAGAAGACTTTATATTCTTCTTTAAGAAGTTCTATTTTTCTTTGGACAACGTCTATTCTTTCGTAGGAAATTTTTTATTTTGGCACAAAAAGCGACTTACTGTTTTAATCCACATGCAAGATAATCACAAAAATTAATTTTAGTTTAACAACTTTGCAATAGCACAGCTCCACAAAAAATATTTTTCTATATACATCATTTGTGCTGAACCACTTTCAAGCTGTTTACAAATATAACATAGCGATTGTATTAAATTAAAATATTTCAAGGTTGATAGAAACATCCAGCACTCTTCCACACAAGTAAGTAAATACCATTTACGTCTACCGATAGCAAAGCTATCATCATCAGTGGTAAACAGACGGTGTTCCACTGATGTCGATAGATTTGCTGTCGAAATATGTATCTCGTATTTAGTTACTTGTGTTGAAATGTGCTGTATTTTTCAAGTGTTGATAATCTTCAGGTTCGAGTGTGTTTGGTTCACTTCAAGGTTATAATAAAGTTTCACAATTAATTTTTTTGTTATAATTACTAAAAACTGTAAATTGGAAACTGTGCAAACGGTTCTAAAGTTATTCTGAAATTACTCTTATATAAATTCCTAAAAAATCGACGGGAATTTAATATATTTATAAGGTACCTATACAACATAAGCATTTCAAATAGAATAACACAGCAAGTGGTCTTGCTTTTTTATTAGGTACTTCAAATAATAAATTTAGTACGAAAAGGTATGTAAATTATATTTGGCTGTTTTAAAAGATAAGCATTTTAATCAAGTTACCTCATCGCCAATGAAGCAACTTTCAATGAAGCTTACCTATAGAACATTAAGCTTGCGGATATACACGCCTATTTCTTTTCAATAAAACTCAAAAAAATTGATTTAAATTTAATGTTCCCTTTCGATGCTTCTTGCGCGAGCTACGATGTTTGTAACGATTTAAAGCAACATGATTTTATATAATTGTTAGGTTTGTTATTAATATTAACTACCGGGTGATCGTAAAAAAACATGATTCAGAGCAGGCCATGACCGAAGTGTTAAAGTTGGCAATTCGTAATATAAGCCAATTGTCAAATGTTGACAGCTGTAAAAATTTTTGGTTAGATACATTTAACTTACTATCTAACCAAAAATTTTTACAGCTGTTACATTTGACAATTGGCTTATATTAAGTATTGCCAACTTTAACACTTCGGTCAGGGCCTGCTCTGAAAGATGTTTTTTACGATCACTCGGCATTACCAGTGTTGTACATGTATCTAGATACCTTAAAATGTTATATTTGTATCTGGTTTACATACATTTCTTGTAGCAAGATGCATGTATCTAGATAGCATTTCAATTGGAGAGTTCGTTTACCATTGCAGAACCGACTTTGACGCCACGACGTGCGATATAGCAATTAAAATGCTACTGTTGCTAAAGAAAAATAAAGTTTTCTCAGAGAAATGCAAAGTTTTTGTATTTATTGATTAATTTTTGTCAATTGGTTTCGAAAATGTATTTGTATCTAGATGAATGTTGTATAGTAGCTGTACCTTGAAACATTTTTTAGTCTGTATCCGTATTAAGATACTTTTAGAAAAATGTATCTGTATCTGTATTTGTATCTAGATAGGTACATTATTTAGAACTTTTTAGAATGTTGTATCTGTATCTGGCTTAGATACATTTCTTGTAGCAAGATGCATGTATCTAGATACCATTTTAATTGCACAAATTTTTTAGCACTGTAGAACCGACTTTGACGACACGGCGTAGGATACAACAGTTAAAATGCTACTGTTGGTAAAGAAAGATAAAACTTTCCTATAATAATGGAAAATTTTTTGTGTTTTAGTATTAATGTTTGTTAACTGGTTTCGAAAATGTATTTGCATCTAGATAAATTATTTATAGTATTTGTAACTAGAAAATTTTTTTAGTCTGTATCAGTATTAAGGTACTTTTACAAAAATGTATCTGTATCTGTATCTGTATCTAGATACATTATCTAAATACTTTTAAAAATTTTATATATGTTTTCAATACATTTCTTGCAGCAAGATATATGAATCTAGATACTTTTTTAATTAGGAAAATTTTTTAGCACTGCAGAACCGACTTTGAAGCCACGACGTATAGGATACAGCAATTAAAATGCTACTGTTGTTAAAGAAAAATCAGGTTTTCCTATAAAAATGCAACATTTTTGTATTTTAGGATTATTTTTGTCAATTGGTTTCGAAAATGTATTTGTATCTAGATGAATTTTTTATAGTATCTGTATCTAGAGACATTGTTTTAGTCTGTATCAATATTAAGATACTTTTAGAAAAATGTTTCTGTATCTGTATCTGTACCTAGATCTGTATCTGACTAAGATACATTTTTTGTAACAATATGCATGTATCTAGATACCATTTTAATTGGAGAAATTTTTAGCACTGCAGAACCGACTTTGACGCCACGACGTAGGATACAGCAATTAAATTGCTACTGTTGTTGAAGAAAAATGAAGTTTTCCTATAAAAATGCAAAATGTTTGTGTTTTATTATTAATTTTTGTCAATTGGCTTCGCAAATGTATTTGTACCTAGGTGAGCTTTTTATAGTTTCTGGACCTAGAAACATTTTTGGTCTGTATCAGTATTAAGATACTTTCAGAAAAATGTGTCTATTTGTATCTGTATCTGTATTTAGATACATTATTTAGATACTTTTAAAAATTTTATATCTGTATCTGGTTTAGATACATTTCTTGTAGCAAGGTGCATGTATCTAGATACCATTTTAATTGGAGACATATTTTAGCACTGCAGAACCGAATTTGACGTCACGACGTAGGATACAGCAATATTTGTATCTAGATGAATTTTTAATAGTATCCGTATCTAGGTACAATGTTAAGTTAGTATATGTATTTAGATATTTTTGAAAATGGATTAGCATCTGTATTTAGATACATTTTTAGTCGGTATCTGTATCTATAGATAGATAGATAGAATACTGTATCTTATACAACACTGACTATTATTACTTTGCTTTTTCGTTTTATTTAATAATAAAATCAAGAATTAACGGTAATTTTTGTTATAACAATACCTATTTGTAGTGTTATTTCGCCTTAATAGACCAATTACTTGTATTATTACTTTAAACACAAAAATAATAGAATTTGCACAAAAAGTTCAAATTAGTGTCTCTATTAATTTTTTTTATAAAAATCGATTAATTATTATTAGTTTCTCTTTACAACTTTTCACTACCAAAAAGAGACATTTAAAATTTGTGTTTGTGTTTAGGTGGTTGCAAATACAAATATTTAAAAATTTAGAAATTTAATTTAGCAACATATTTATTTACTTTCGCTAAAACGATTCCGGTATACACATTTACGTCTAATTTTACCGTTTCTTTATTTTACAACCAACATATTTTCCCTTCGAATGTAATTTTATTTAAAGACGCATTACATGAATTACTACTTTTAATACGTAAATAATAGAGTTCATGCTAAAATTACTAATGGGATGTATCACGTTTTCTTGAAAATATAGTATATTGCTGTGTGTTCTAATTCAAAAATTTATTTATAAACTGAAAATTAAAAATTATTACTAATTTTTTTATTATTAAAAAAAAAGTATGAGATTTTGTTGAAGTATGAGATATTCTTCGTGGTCTTGTAATTCATTGAAGTTTAAAAATATCGACGGTAATGCAGTGGTAATCTTGATTTCTTGTATTTCTTTTTGGTTAAATGCATTTGAAGTAGCATTGAGATTTTCCAGGATACTATTCCTAGAATAGAATTATTTATATTAGTAAAACTTGACTAAAAAAAATTATAGCATATATAAAACATGCTAAGGCAATTTAATATTGACGCAAACTATAAATAATTTAACTTGAATTAATTTATTTATCAATAATAAAATCGTTTGTGTAAAAATATGAGTCGAACTGTGTATAATATTAAAGGGTAATCCTTATTTGAGATGTTATTGGTTGAAAAGTGTGTTTTTAAAATGAATAAGTGAATTAAAATAAAAAAAATTTTATTTTTAGAAAATTATTTTGACGCACCGTGTATAATTTTAATTTAGAATTAATTTAATTAAGGTGTTTATTGAGTTAATTTAATTTAGTTTTATTAGATAACCTAATTGTTTATTTATATTTAAAACAAACCGTATATATTACTTTTGAGTATGTCGGTATATAAAATATTGTAATGTAAATAGTTTTCTGTATTTTAGGTCAAGGTTGTAAGAATTTGCCAGACGGTTTTTGTATAAAATATAGTCACAGATAAAAGTGATAAGAAGTCAATGACCTCATATAAATTACTTGTAAACCTAGGGTTTATGTTAATTAAGGAATGTAACTATGGTTTTAAATTAATGAATAATTAATTGATAATTATTAATGCTAATAAGCTGGTATTGTTTAATTTATGTGCTTTTGTAAATATGAAAAAAATATGTTAATTTTAAAATTTTAAAAAAATTTTCTTCATTGAATGTACCTGTCATACATTGATTTATGTTTGAATTGCGTATTTAAAATAGATGTATTCCAGTTAATCTGGGATAATGACATTTATGTAATAAGTTGAATAAGGGTGAAATTTAGATTAGATTGTAAGGTTTCGTAGCTATCTTGTAAAAACAATAGAATTTTAATTGTTTCCGGTGTTATCGTTATGTAAAGGATACTTAAGGGTGATATTTGTATAATTTGATATATTTGGAAATTTAGTCTGGGGGTTCGAGATTAAATTTTTCAAGAGAGCTTCCGGTAAGAATTTGCATAGCGTGGGTGCGTTAATGTTTAGCTCCCAAATTTTTGATAATGTAACTAGAAATTTTAATGTGAACAAAATAAATTGTTGTTATAAGTGACAGTAATAAAGTGTTTTATTATTTAAAGAAAGTTGAGAAAAATCCGTTGAAGAATATAAAAGTTATTGGAAGATTAAAAAGTAAAATTGTGAAGCGTCCTTTCTTTATTGTAAAATTATTAATTTGTGCAAGTATTAAATATTCCAATGGGAAACTAAATTAAAATCTAACTATAATAACCAGTGATCCAAGTAATTAAAGAACAATTTGAAAGTTTCTTCGACAAATAAATTCAATAAATTATAAATTGATAAAAAATGGCGTACCTGAGCACCATCTTATGAAAAAAAAATAGTTCTGCGAATTTCCGGTTTTTGAGGTGGAGAAATACATCTTGTTGTCAATCGTGCAGATTTGTATTTGACAGATAATATGGAATTAATCTTCTTCGTGTGATATAATAATAAATCTGTAATAATAAAAGTTGAACAGTTATAATTAAAAATAAAAATGCTAAAAATAAATGAAAAATTAAAGTAATTATAAATTGAAAAATATAATTTCTAATAAAAAAAGGGAATTACATACCTGAGAAAAACTGTTATTGAAGATTTTGCTGGAGAACTCATGGTTTAGTATTATCGGACAGGCAGCGTTAGGACAGCACACATCATACCGTGCACAAGCACATCACAGACAGGAAAGAAAAATTGGTTGTATGAGTTAGCTACCATTCAAATACGTGGAAGCGCACGCATCAAAGATTCCGAACTTCAAAGATGAACATTGTAAAAAGATAAGTAATAATTTTCGTGGTGTTTCAATAAAAAAATTTGTTTTATTTATTATAAATGTACAGAGATGTTTTAAATATTATTTTATGGTGATGTATTTGCGTGTAAATGTAGTAGGTGGTATTCTGGAAATCTGCAATTCATTTTTTTTAAATAACCCATCGACAATAGTGAAGCTACATGATGTTCAAGAATTTAAAATTATCCCTGAGATTAAGTACAAGATGAATTTATGTCAATCAATTATTTACATGTCAAAATTTTAATAAGAGTCTCTTGTTTTAAAATAAAATTCCCATGCTTATAAATTTATTTGAAATTTATTTTTTTATGAAAATGCTTAAAACTAAATTAAAACACACAGCATTTAATTATATTAATTTTATTACTGAGCTAGCAAATGTGGGTCAAAAATAAATAATAATTCAAAGTTTACAAAATTTATGATTTTTCAAATGTTTGGAATTTTTAAAAAAAATAAAAAAAAAGAATTTTTCAAAATTCTTATTTCACAGCATAATTTATGACGATTCCAACGTGGGGCTATTTAATTTTATTTAAGAATTTAATTTTTAATAAGAATTTTAAATATTCTTATTACATAGCATAATTTATGGCTCATCAACGTGGGGCTATTTATATTTATTTTTCTATTAAAAACTTTAAATTAATTAATTATCTTAAAATTATGAAAATGTCTGGATATTTTCAAATACCCAGATACACAGCATAATTTATGAGCTTACCAACGTGGGGCTTTTCAAATTTTATAAAAGGAATTATGAATTTTTATAATTCATATTCCACAGCATAATTTATGATCGTACCAACGTGGGGCTTTTTAGCAATTAATTTTATTCAAAAATTTAAAAGTAGTATGAATTTCCAAAATTCATATTACATAGCATAATTTATGGCGCCCAACGTGGGGCTTTTTAGCAATTAATTTTATTCAAAAATTCGAAAGTAATATGAATTTCCAAAATTCATATTACATAGCATAATTTATGTCGCCAGCCAACGTGGGGCTCGATTGGGTTATTTATGTATAATTAAAGGGTAATATTTTTTTATAAATAAAGTTGAGGTTTATTTGAATAATATTTGGGGTTATAAAATAATTTATGTGGGGTAAATGAAAACATTCTGGGACAACAGCGATTTAAGTAATAAAAAAGGAGAAGAGTTCCAAGTAGTTAAAAAGAAAAAGAGGAGTAGGAGTAAGAAATCTAAAATGGAACCAGAAAAGAAAATAGAAGAAGAACAAGATGTTGAGAAGGAAGAAGAAGAAGGTGCTGCAAGCACAAGTAAGAGTAGTAAGGAGGGAGAAAGTTCAAAATTAGAATACATGATAATGAATATGATGAAGGAGATGAGAGAGAATAGTGAAAAAACTAATAAAAAAATTGAGGAGAGTAGGGAAGAAATGAAGAGGGAAATAAAAGAGAGTAGGGAAGAAATAAAGAAAATAGAAGTAAATTACAGCAATCATGGAAAAGTGGAGGATATTAAGGAGAAATTAGTACAAGAAGTGGAGACAGGTCATGAAGAGATAAATAAAGAATTAAATAAAGAATTAAATGTTGAAGCAGAAAAAAAATGGAATAATACAGAAAAGAATGATTTAATTAATTTACCATCAATACGACTTAGATTGAATAATATTGAATTTGTTACTATTATAGATATGGGGGTTGATTTATCACTTATAAGTGAAGACGTCGTCGTTAATAATTATGAATTATTGGAGAATAATATTGTAATATTTGGGGGGTTTAATCTAATAGATGAAAATAAAATGAAGTTTGGTCGTATTGAGGAAAGATTGGATTGTGATTTGAATATCAATGAAGTTAAAGTATCTGCGAAACTATTAATTGTTCCGGACATGATTGTCGACATGGTGCTTGGAAGCGATTTTTTGGAATATCATAATATGATTATTGAAGAGGATTGTCTAATTTATAAAAACATCAAATTTCCATTTTTAAACAAAGAACAGAGTAATAATTGTAAAATTAATGAAATGAAGGAAGAATTACCCGAAATCAATGAAGTGTGTTTAAATTTTAAAAAGTGTACAGAATCATCCTCAAAGATTAATAAAGAAGAAAAGGAGTGTGAAACCCTAATTTATCCAGAGGGGGATAAAACAGAAGTTCATATACAACAGAAAAATTTCCCGAAAGAAGAACCAGACTTGGAAGAAGCATTAAATGAAAATGAAATTAAATTAACTGAAAGTAAATATGAAATAAAGAATACAAATGGTGATGAAATAAATAAAGCAGAATTGAATAAATATGAAATAAAAAATAGTAATATTGTTAATGACATGAACAAGTATAAAGAGCTTGAAATAAGTAAAGATAAAGATCAAATAGAGAATAACGTAAAGGAAAAGGAAGAATTTTCAGAAAATAAAATTTATTCGTGGATAGAGAATAAAGAGGAAACCAAAATAAAATCTTCAAAATATAAAAATAATCAAATTTCTTTTAAAAATAGGAAAGTGAAAATAAAATATTCAAAATACAAAATGTATTTAATATTATTTGAAAATCAGCCAAAAGTAAAATTAAAATCTACAAATTATAAAAATTATCCGATATCAGTAATAAATAAAATAATTACTAAAATGAAAATTTTAAATAATATAAAGTACTTGAAGAGTATTAAAAATAATACGAAATTTAAAATGAAATTTTTAATGAATACAAAGTATTTGGAGAATTTTAAACATAAGACTAAATTTAAATTAAAATTAAAAAATGATAAAATATATCCAGAGAATTTTGAAAATAAAACAAAAGTTAAAATAAAATGGTTAAATAATAAAAAGCGTCCAAACAAATTTAAACATAAAGCGAAAATTAAATTAAAATATTTAAATAATAAGAAGGATCCTGGGAAATTAAAATACAAGAAGAAAGTTAAAATGAAATTAATAAACAATGGAAAGTATCCGGATACCTGCAGAAACAAAAAGAAGGTGAAAATGAAAATTTCAAATAATAAAATTAATGCGAAGGCCTTGGAAAATAAAAAGAAGGTCAAGATGAAATTTAGAAACTACATGAAAGAGCCTGCGCAATTTAAAATTAAAAAGAGGGTGAAAATGAAAGAATTTTTAGATAAAGGCAGGATAGGAGTTAGAGGGGGATATTGTTTATTTTTATTTAAGAATGCTAAGAGGATTTTTGGGGATTTTAAATTATTATCGGAAATTTACTCCAGGATTAACAGATAAAATATTAATTTTGACTGAAATTGTTAGAAGGGGGAGAGTGATTTTTTTTTGGTTAATTTTTGCAAAATTTGCAATTATTATTATTATTAGGGGTTTTCAAATTTTGAAAAATTAAAGGGGGATTTATGCTGTGTGTTCTAATTCAAAAATTTATTTATAAACTGAAAATTAAAAATTATTACTAATTTTTTTATTATTAAAAAAAAAGTATGAGATTTTGTTGAAGTATGAGATATTCTTCGTGGTCTTGTAATTCATTGAAGTTTAAAAATATCGACGGTAATGCAGTGGTAATCTTGATTTCTTGTATTTCTTTTTGGTTAAATGCATTTGAAGTAGCATTGAGATTTTCCAGGATACTATTCCTAGAATAGAATTATTTATATTAGTAAAACTTGACTAAAAAAAATTATAGCATATATAAAACATGCTAAGGCAATTTAATATTGACGCAAACTATAAATAATTTAACTTGAATTAATTTATTTATCAATAATAAAATCGTTTGTGTAAAAATATGAGTCGAACTGTGTATAATATTAAAGGGTAATCCTTATTTGAGATGTTATTGGTTGAAAAGTGTGTTTTTAAAATGAATAAGTGAATTAAAATAAAAAAAATTTTATTTTTAGAAAATTATTTTGACGCACCGTGTATAATTTTAATTTAGAATTAATTTAATTAAGGTGTTTATTGAGTTAATTTAATTTAGTTTTATTAGATAACCTAATTGTTTATTTATATTTAAAACAAACCGTATATATTACTTTTGAGTATGTCGGTATATAAAATATTGTAATGTAAATAGTTTTCTGTATTTTAGGTCAAGGTTGTAAGAATTTGCCAGACGGTTTTTGTATAAAATATAGTCACAGATAAAAGTGATAAGAAGTCAATGACCTCATATAAATTACTTGTAAACCTAGGGTTTATGTTAATTAAGGAATGTAACTATGGTTTTAAATTAATGAATAATTAATTGATAATTATTAATGCTAATAAGCTGGTATTGTTTAATTTATGTGCTTTTGTAAATATGAAAAAAATATGTTAATTTTAAAATTTTAAAAAAAATTTTCTTCATTGAATGTACCTGTCATACATTGATTTATGTTTGAATTGCGTATTTAAAATAGATGTATTCCAGTTAATCTGGGATAATGACATTTATGTAATAAGTTGAATAAGGGTGAAATTTAGATTAGATTGTAAGGTTTCGTAGCTATCTTGTAAAAACAATAGAATTTTAATTGTTTCCGGTGTTATCGTTATGTAAAGGATACTTAAGGGTGATATTTGTATAATTTGATATATTTGGAAATTTAGTCTGGGGGTTCGAGATTAAATTTTTCAAGAGAGCTTCCGGTAAGAATTTGCATAGCGTGGGTGCGTTAATGTTTAGCTCCCAAATTTTTGATAATGTAACTAGAAATTTTAATGTGAACAAAATAAATTGTTGTTATAAGTGACAGTAATAAAGTGTTTTATTATTTAAAGAAAGTTGAGAAAAATCCGTTGAAGAATATAAAAGTTATTGGAAGATTAAAAAGTAAAATTGTGAAGCGTCCTTTCTTTATTGTAAAATTATTAATTTGTGCAAGTATTAAATATTCCAATGGGAAACTAAATTAAAATCTAACTATAATAACCAGTGATCCAAGTAATTAAAGAACAATTTGAAAGTTTCTTCGACAAATAAATTCAATAAATTATAAATTGATAAAAAATGGCGTACCTGAGCACCATCTTATGAAAAAAAAATAGTTCTGCGAATTTCCGGTTTTTGAGGTGGAGAAATACATCTTGTTGTCAATCGTGCAGATTTGTATTTGACAGATAATATGGAATTAATCTTCTTCGTGTGATATAATAATAAATCTGTAATAATAAAAGTTGAACAGTTATAATTAAAAATAAAAATGCTAAAAATAAATGAAAAATTAAAGTAATTATAAATTGAAAAATATAATTTCTAATAAAAAAAGGGAATTACATACCTGAGAAAAACTGTTATTGAAGATTTTGCTGGAGAACTCATGGTTTAGTATTATCGGACAGGCAGCGTTAGGACAGCACACATCATACCGTGCACAAGCACATCACAGACAGGAAAGAAAAATTGGTTGTATGAGTTAGCTACCATTCAAATACGTGGAAGCGCACGCATCAAAGATTCCGAACTTCAAAGATGAACATTGTAAAAAGATAAGTAATAATTTTCGTGGTGTTTCAATAAAAAAATTTGTTTTATTTATTATAAATGTACAGAGATGTTTTAAATATTATTTTATGGTGATGTATTTGCGTGTAAATGTAGTAGGTGGTATTCTGGAAATCTGCAATTCATTTTTTTTAAATAACCCATCGACAATAGTGAAGCTACATGATGTTCAAGAATTTAAAATTATCCCTGAGATTAAGTACAAGATGAATTTATGTCAATCAATTATTTACATGTCAAAATTTTAATAAGAGTCTCTTGTTTTAAAATAAAATTCCCATGCTTATAAATTTATTTGAAATTTATTTTTTTATGAAAATGCTTAAAACTAAATTAAAACACACAGCATTTAATTATATTAATTTTATTACTGAGCTAGCAAATGTGGGTCAAAAATAAATAATAATTCAAAGTTTACAAAATTTATGATTTTTCAAATGTTTGGAATTTTTAAAAAAAATAAAAAAAAAGAATTTTTCAAAATTCTTATTTCACAGCATAATTTATGACGATTCCAACGTGGGGCTATTTAATTTTATTTAAGAATTTAATTTTTAATAAGAATTTTAAATATTCTTATTACATAGCATAATTTATGGCTCATCAACGTGGGGCTATTTATATTTATTTTTCTATTAAAAACTTTAAATTAATTAATTATCTTAAAATTATGAAAATGTCTGGATATTTTCAAATACCCAGATACACAGCATAATTTATGAGCTTACCAACGTGGGGCTTTTCAAATTTTATAAAAGGAATTATGAATTTTTATAATTCATATTCCACAGCATAATTTATGATCGTACCAACGTGGGGCTTTTTAGCAATTAATTTTATTCAAAAATTTAAAAGTAGTATGAATTTCCAAAATTCATATTACATAGCAATATGTACTGTAATTAGAGATTTTAATAATTAACTGAAAATAGCATGCCCGCGGGTTACCACGGTTGAATAACTCTACAAAAATAATAAATACGTGGTTATTGTTTTAGTAAATGTAGATTAACGGTTTCTGGAAATGCAGTTTAAAACTTTTGCATCTACCAATACTGCTTTATGCTGCAACAATAAGAGCGTTTGTAACCGCTTTATAATGTAAAGCAATAATTTATTTTTGTAAATTGTTACCATGATGTGATATATTGAAATGTGTTAAATAAATTTTGCACTATTATCAAAAATGTTGTTACACAGTAGTAAGTTAAATATCTTCTTGGATAAAATAACTTGGGCCGCAAAGAGGATTAAGATACCTAATAGGTATAATTATTCAAAATTGCTTTGAAGCTCAAATATATACCCACTATTACGACTCATTTCTATAGTAGCACAAAACTACAAAGGGCATACAGGAAAACAGGATAAATGGCTAGTAAATCATCCCCTCCTTGTCCCCGCAAACTTCAACGGGGTGATAATGGCGGTTTGAACTAGGGTAATCATGATAACAACAAGGGTGAAATATTGTATGATTTAATAACCACCCGAGAACCACCTAAACGGGCGTGACCATTAACTAAAACATTGTGGACATGTAAAATATGTGCCTAGGAAAGCTCTTGCTTTCAAATATCAGAAAGCGTTGGACGGTATATAGCAAAACAATAATTAATATAAATCATTTGCATAAAAGGATTATTGCTGTCGTTATGAAATGCTATCAGCGAATTAAATTTGCATGCATGTAGGTTACGACTAATGGAAAAGTATAAATTTGAATAGTAAATCATAATAGTTTAGTTTAAAAATATGGCATAATTAATGTATGCTATAATATTTCTGGTTATCGATGTAACTTTCAAAAAATACAACTTATAAATGCCATGCTGTCAATACAACTACGACACTCCAATAAATTTTAAATATGGAGGTCTTCTTACGCCCAAAATGAAAACTTGTCTTGCAGTTGTTAAAATTTAATTTATTGGTAGATGTATAAACAAACTAGCCGTATTTCTCTCTACATCCTCTTAATTAAGTCGGGATTTTATTATTTTAAAGTATAATATTGTAATTAATTTTATTGCTTTATTGTACTCTAAACTTTTAGAACACTAGCATTATTTTTCTGGTTTATGGTTTCGCTTATGTAATATATGATGCTCATAAAATAACCTTAAAAACGATAATTAAGATAACAAAGATAACATCATTAAATTGGTAGGTAGTAAAAGTTTAAAAATAACTTAAAATTTTACTAGAATGTATTCTACACTTTAGTAAATCATGAACGCCATAAACCTGTAAGTTTGCTTCGAATATTAAACAGTTTTTTTTCAGCGTTGTGCATTGGAGTTAGACAGCAGAACAGACAAAAACTGAAGTTATAAAAGCTTTAACGTTAATTTAAGTTATTCACCATGTCTAAATTTAGGGTAAATTTGATTGTAGGACTTTTTTGGACACTTTTCAAAACTTTTTATCAACCAAATCGAAATTACAGTGACAATTTGCACACGTGCAAATTATTGATAGTTTGCACTACTGAAAACATAAATTATTCTTAAAAATTTGGGCAATGCAATTGCAATTTTGTTCTGCTTTAAATTTTTGTTGATAAATAAATCAATAACGCCGGTTTAAGTAAACAAACAATAGAAACCTCAGAAAGAAATTGTGAAAAAAATTAAAATTGTGCAATTTAGTGCATAGTCAATCTATTAAAGCTAGAAACCTTGCAAATGTAACAAACTCCTAACTCACCATGTTCTTCTTCTTCTTCTACGTATATTAAGTTTTTGGCTTGTATTTCACTATCGGCCTATTGTTCTTGGGATATGGATGACCAACTATCCCTCCATCTCTTATAAGGTCTTCCTCTTTCTCTCTGTCCCGCTGGATTTTGGGTCATTACTATATGTGCAATTCTTGTTGGTTCCATACGTTACACGTGGTCTCTCCAGCACCTTCTCCTTTCACGCCCCCATCTCACAACATCTTGGATTTGGCATAGTTCTCTAATGGTCTTATTCCTCACCCTGTCTCTTCGTGTCTTCCCCGCTAGCATTCGCAGGATTTTCATTTCGTTGACTCATAATAATTGTTTTGTAACATTCGTCTCACCATGTTGACATGTTTAAAATAATTGGCTTTCCACTTTGGGTGTCAGGCTTGTTGCCTGCGTTGATTTTTGAAAACCGACGTTTTACAAATCAACACAGGCGACGATTGGGCCAATAACCAAATGCAACAGGGCTCGTCAATTTTTACTTTTCAATTTTTCTACTGATTATGTTCGAGTGGTCCAGTGGTAAGAGGATGAGGCTTACAATGCGTGATTCCTCGGTTCGAATCCCGGAAGAAGCAGAAAATTTTTATGTAATTCTGTGGATCGGTATCGAGCTCGGCAACCATTTGACGTTGGGTTACAATTAAAGGCGCTTGCCTTGATTACTGGCTGACCAGGACAAGTAACAAAGCCACATACAACATTAACATACAAATAAAACACATGTGCGTATGGCTAGAATGAATGTGCATGAAGGGTGGCATAAGCTTCAAGAGCGTGGTGGTTTAAAGGCCAAAAGCCCCTTACTACAAAAGCGAAGAGCCTACCCGGAGTGAAAGACCTCGACACCTTCGGGTATGAGGATAGATTATGATGATGATGAATTTTTCTACTGAAGTAAGAAAAGTTATGATTTCATACAAATTTTCGAATTTTAGATATTAACGAAAATGTGCGTTTTGGGGTCTAAGGAACCCAAAAAGTGTTTTTCTTAAATGTCTATCTGTAGGTAGGTGCGTTCCTTTTTCTATATCTCCAAAACCCATTTCCTGATTTAGTGTGTAGAAGTTTTTTAGTTGCAGGTAGTTTTTTGTAAAGTCGTTAATCGAAATCGAAACCGGAAACAGAACTTAGATCTGGTTTGTTTGGTATAGATTTTTACCTAAACACTCTTTTAAAATTTTTTATACACAGCGTTGTAGTGCACTTAAAGACAAATAAATGATTTTGTTTTTCAAATTCTGTATATTCAAAATGAAAGCCACTACGAATGCTCGAAAATTTTAAATTTGATGTCCGATTACTCAGAAACAAAATATCTAAATAATACAAATTGTCTTATTATTTGATAGCCGTTAATAAGTAAAATCAAGTGATGCAAAAATATTTTTGGGAATATGAAAATTGTAAATATACTAGCTTCCCAAAAATTAAACATTTTTTAAAAATTACTCTTCTTAAACTGACCACACTATTTCTAAAACTTTCTGAATCGATAGAGCTTGCAATGAACTACAAATTTGTTTTTTACTAATTTCTCATATTTTACTTTGACGCCCTTCAGGAATATTTAAAGAATTTGAAATTGACGTGTTTTCTGGAAGTTACATGATTTAAACTACGTCTATCAATTAGCTCTAATCAATAACATATTTCTTATTATTTTCATATTTTCGATAACTCTACAACTAAAGTTGTTATAACCATTTTTGATTCGAAATCGTGAGCGCATTACCTATCGCCTTTACGTAGTCGGCGATCGCGCCGTACGTAATCAACGGCTTTGGTCTGGATGGGATGGCTTGTACCGGCTGGTGATCACTAAATGTAAATTTCAATCACTTCTTGAGGCGAGAATATTTAAAACGTAAAAGGTATGGGAAAGTACTAGCAACCTGTTTTTGCCCATTTTTTCGTAGCAACCGTTTGTCTAAAACAAGGTTTTTTGTGATAATTAGATAAGAAAGCTAAAATGTTTCAATAACATTGGGCCACAAGTACCTACTTATCAGCCTCGCGTGGCGAAGGTCCGGAGTTCGTATTCAAACGAGCGCATTTTTCAGGGTATGTAAATTGCTGGTTATTTTAATGTAACTGTCTGTTGCAAGTATTGGGGTTTCTTCAGATGAATAAGTAACATGTGCAATATACGTCAGTTTGTGCTGTAGTTTGAAATTGTTTTTGTAATTTTATTGTTCTTGTTCTATAGTTTTACTCCTTGGATGGCATTGTAATTGACAGTTTGTCATCCAAGGCTCTGTAGCTTTACTCAGGTGGATGGGAATACGTGCGAAGTTTATCTCTCAACAAGCAGTCTTAATTACTTTGAGGAAATTATAGATAAAATAATGGCTTGCACTTGGGATTACTGTTTAAAAAATGTTTTTATGCCTTAATCAAATTCGCTAGTTGCGGGTACTAAACAGGCCATTGGACTGTAATAAAAAGAAGAAGTATTATATTCTTGATAGCTTAGGTTTTAGGTTAATAAGAGAAAAAACTATTTTGCGCCCCAGTCTTTAAATTTGACAACTGCTTCACATTCATTTATGATTTTCTGTTCTATTCATAAACCTTTTACCAACATTGTGTGATAGTTACTACGTGGTTCGGAAAAACTAACTTTTTACTTATTGTGACTCTTACAAACAGGTAGCTTTCTATGTATAAATTTTTTGCTTTTTATTTTTTTCCTTTAAAAATCATCTCACTTGTATACCGGGTGTAAATTTGAAAACGTACAACGTGACTCATAAGGTAACCGTGTCCATTCAACCCCTTAAGCTCTAGCTACCCCACCAAAAAAATTCCAATGGTAACACCCACCTCGTGATACCTCATTGAAAAGCTCGTAAAACATACTTTTCAATAGTAGCAAATATTTTCTCACCTGTTTCGTTTTGAACAAATTAAGAAATAAAATAAAAGGTTTATAATCAATTATTTTAAATCAAATTTAAAAATAGTAGATTAAATGTTCAAAATGATTTCCATTGTTCTCTAGGCAATAGTAAAGTCTACTCTCAAAATCTCTCCGAACATTTTAAAAGATTTGGTGCGGAATAGATCGCCTTTCATTCGGGAGGCTTTAGGTTCGATTCCCGACCCGGCCGACTGTTCTGACTTCCGCGGTTATCCTGCACCATAAGGTAAATACTGAAACAGTACTTTCTGTGGAAATTTTCCTTTATCCAAATTCCTTGTTCTAACCTATCCTTACCATCCTTTCTCGGCTGAAGAGGGGCTTAGGACTCCGGTTCGGAGTCCGAAAAACCTCCATATCGACCCGCCCCTTCAAGGGGAATGAACTGACACCACAATATTCCTTTTTTTCGGTTCTCTTGAAATATTCGTTGTTGCAGTTGTGCAATTGACTGAAGCTGAGTTTTGTAGAAAATAGATTTTAAGTGACCCCATAAAAAGAAGTCTAATGGAGTCAAATCTGAAGGGAGATTTTATTTCTAATAATTGTTTTCAAAACGAAGAAGTAAAAAAATGTTATTACTATTAAGTAGCATTTCTAAGAGCTTTTCAATGAGGTATTAGAAGGTGGGTGTTACTATTTGATAATGTTTTGTTCGGGTTGCTAGAGCCTTAAGGGTTGAATGGGGAAAGTTTCTTTTTAAGTCATGACGATACCTCTTCCAACTTGTAAAAAAAGGTTTTTAGCAATTTGTAATACCCCTTTTACTTCCAGAGGTATAGAACATTGTACGTTTTCAAATTGTATGAATAAAGTACCGACGTTAAAAAAATAAATCGAATTTATTCCGGCGTAAAACTAAAGTATTAATTATTGTATTGGAGGTAATTGTAAATTCTCTAAATACCTTTCAGTAGTAGATGATAATATAATCATCATCATAGGGTGTTTGCACAGTGAAAATTTATCTTACAAAATAAAATTCTAAACTATTACGTCTTACCATAAACAAGCAATGTAAGTTTAATTAGAACTGGGTAAATTTGAGTGTTCTTTTAAATCTTCTGTGCATATCCTATAACGTTGTAAACTTGAAATTCTTCGCTAAGCTTGGCTGCGGCAAATAATCCAATTCAACCAATTATTTTTTGTAATGAATGTTACCAGGTTACCGATGTCAAACGATGCGAAACTAATAGAAATGTTGAAAAACGTCATATAATTAATCATAAGTCATAATACGCCTGGTTCACTTAATAGAAAAAAAAAGTAAAGGAAATGTGAGCTGTAAGAGTAATGCTCACATATAGTTTCGACAAAAAAGTGATTACACTGTTCTATCTGCAGAAGGCCGTAACTCCGTAAGAACACGTTTTCAAGGACAAATAAATAAAATTTACTAAAATATCTTTTTTATCGCGCTTGAAATAAATGCAGAATCTTTTAAATGGTCTATGTTGTTGTATGTATAAATTTACTACGAGTTTATCAATTAGAACAAGTGATAGCGAGAAAGCTCCTGTGTTTAAACAGCTAAGTTCAATATTTAATTTTCTGGTGTACCTAAAGTCATAGCCGTAGTATTAATTAAATATGAAAATTATCTCTACCAATCTTTCCAGATTTTATTTACAAAATACGTTAAATACGTTAAAAACATTACATTTTTTAAATGCGCACCGCGATTCTTGAAACATTTCTCAATACGTTCGCGAAAATTATGAATTTACCGTAGTCAATTTCCCTGATTTTTTTTAGTTATATTTTTTTAATTCTTAACGTGTATAATGCTTGTTGATATTACTTCAAGACTTAAAAAAACATAAATAATAATCTGAGGTTGACATGACAGGGTCGGGGGATGTTGAAGGCTAAGCTATATTGCGTTAAGTTACAGGCCAGATATTTATGGCTACTAAAAATAAAGATACAATTTTATGTCTACTGAAACTGCTTTCGATAAAGAAAAAAACACGTTGCTACCTACGGGGATCGTTCGAAATGTATATGGCCTAACACAGAGATGGCGTTAATTCGGCGGAATTTGCATTACTGTTTTTCAGAACCATCCTTTCTTAGGTTAAATATGACAGTATAGAACGATCTGTCACTTAGTTTGTGTTTGACAGTGTGCCAAAGTGGCCGTCTCGAGTGATTTCGTAAATAATGGAAAAAACTGAGTTGCGAGCAGTGATAAAGTACTTTCATTTAAAAGGCCCAACACCAACCGAAATCAAAGCAGAGTTGGATTCGACATTTTTGAAGTCCGCTCCTTCGTTTTCAATTGTTAAAAACTCGGTTGCCGAGTTTACGCGTGACCGTGAGCACAAAGAACGAACCTCACAGTGGACGCCCAAAAACGGCTACTACCCCGAATATGATTAAAAAGTCCTCTGTATCGTATTGGATGATCATCGAGTAAAAGTACGCGGGATAGCTGAAAATAGTGGGCATCTGAAATGACAGTGTGCACAGAATTTTAACTGAAGAATTGGAAATGGAAAAGTACTCCGCGCGTTAGGTGCCGCGTTTGCTCACACCGGAGCAAAAACTGAACCGTTTGATTGTTTCTCGCGACCTTTTGGCACGTTTTCGCCGCAATCCGAAGGACTTTTTGCACTGTTACATAACTGTCGATAAAACCTGGATCCACCATTACACTCCCGAAAACAAGGAACAGTCCAAACAATGGACACACAAAGGTTCTTCGCCACCGAAGAAGGCAAAAACGGTTTTGTCAGCAGGAACGGTTATGGCAACTGTATTTTGCGATTTTCATGGAATTATCTTTGTCAACTACTTAAGAAAGAGAAAAACAATAAATGACGAGTATTATGCCAATTTGTTGCAGCAATTGAGCGACAAAATCAAAGAGAAACCGCCTCGTTTAGCGAAAAAGAAAGTGTTTTTCCATCAAAATAACGCACCTGCACACACGTCTGCAATCGCCATGGCCAAAATTCATGAATTGGGATTCGAATTAGTGCCTAATTCATCCTATTTGCCAGATTTGGCTCCCAGCGATTTTTATCTATTTCCAAACCTGAAAAAATGGCTCGGCGTAAAAGGGTTTCATCCAATTCTGAGGTAATTGCTGCTGTAAATAGCTATTTTGAGGACTTGGGTTCATCGACCTACAAAGACGGCATTGCTGCTTTGGTACAACGTTGGAATAAGTGCGTTGAGCGAGCAGGAAACTATATTGAAAAATAAAATGATTTCTTGCCCAAAACGCTTGCGTGTTCTTTGTTAGGCCACGTACATTTTGAACGATCCTCGTACTAGCTTTACAGTCCACTTCAACATCGCTCCAAAAAATGTCATAACCCATCCTGTATAACTTGAGTATTTAATTGCATTTGATCTTAACCCACAGATCCAGAGTAAGCTTTACAATTTTCTGGCGAAGTAATTTTCGAAGCTTTAAACTGCTCTGAAGTTCAATTAATGAAGAAAAAACAGTTGCCGCTCCACTGGACAACTCTCCACAATAACTACAACATAAATTGGCACTGCTTTCGTCACTACTAATAATATTTCATCAAAAATGTTAAATCTTTCTACCGTGAAATAAAATTATAACAATTATAATGATAAACCTTCGTAATTAACGCGTGGCGATGTAAAAATACGCCCACACAGTTCCAAATAATAAAGTGAAGAATGTGAAGTGAAAAAGCAACATTGGGCAATTTTTTCTCAATTATTATTTTGCCACGTAATGTCAGAACAGTAATTTATGACATACACGCCTAAAATATGATATACAGCGTCAATAGCCATTTTCAGTTTTTCTTTGGTCCAATTATTTTTAATGCGAGAAATGTTTTTATTATTGAAATGAAGAGTGTGGGCACATTATAATCAAGATATGTTCGACTAAAATGGAAAAAGTGCCTTCAGGAAAGATTAATAGTTTCAATACAATTTTAATCGTAATTGGTATTGAATTTTTAATAATTTCAATAAGTAGGGTAAGTAAAGAGTGGTCATTTGAATTATATGTTAATTTTGATCAATGTCAAAACAATGCTAAATAATAAAGCGATGTCTTGAAGTGCTGGTAGCATTGTTTTATGTAAAATTTGTTGCAGTTAACTCGGAAGACAGTCATAAAACCTATTAACATTAAAGACAATCTCTTGCAAATGTGCTCCGTTATTTTGAACAACGCCTTGCGCACGCTTGATATTACATTACTCGTGGCATTTTTCAGAGTGTTATAATTGATATTTTAAACCTGTTTTTAAGTATTTTGTTTTAATTGATTAAGATCACCTGACCAGTTGTGGTAAACTTTTGATTTCAACAGTGCAACACTTTAGAATAACGGTTGTTATGTTTTTATTAGAGTCAAAGTCACTTCAGCACACAAGAACAATCAATTGAACATTTAACAACAGTACATTGCAAAAAACGGATAAAAATCATGGATAATTACAGTACAGTTAATTTCGCATTAAACGAAACACACGTCTGTTGAGGCATCAACGCAGCGGCCTTGTAGGTTGTATGTCTAGAAGGACGTCAGTTAGGAAAGACAAGTCTTTCGGATTGTATGTGGAATTGCGGTGCTCTGGCAAGAGCTGGGGGTGCTGCAGGGTTCGGATAAAGAATGAGGCTATTTATTTCGCAGTTTTGGAAGGAGCTGGGTGCAGTAAGACCTAGCGTGTCTAAATTTATATAAGACCGACTGAGCGATTCACTAACAGATAGCTGTACGAATTTAGTTTGCGGACCGTATGTGGAAGTTGAAAATTCGGCTTTTTTTGATTTTAAAAACGAATTGAACGTGCTGGGGTAGGTGTCTGTGTAAGACCTTTTCAGCAATTTAGCAACAGATGGCTGCAAGAGTTTAGTTTAAGGATAATATTTGAAGGTTAGGTTTCTTTCGATCCTGAAAACCGACTAAGCCCCTGTAAAAAAAAAGAAAAATCAGTGTTGGTTTATTTCCCGTAAAGGGGCGTGTTCTTATAGAGATTTTTTGACTCCTCACTAAGGCCTTATTTTGAAGAAAAGATATTAAGGATAAGTGAGAACTAGAAATTTTGAAAAGAAGATTTCCGCGGAAAGTGCTATCTCAGTATTTACCTATTTGGCTTAGGAAAACCGTGAGAAAAACCTGAGCCAGGATAGTCGGCCGAACCGGAAATCGAACCCAGGGCCTCCCGAATGAAAAGCGGACGCATTAACCGCGAAGCCACCTCTCTCGGTAGTTTGTTGAAAACGCAGTTTTTTTATCGTCGTCGCATGGCAAATAACAAACATTAACCGTCGCCGCTTAACAAAATAACAAACATTCACAATTGTAGTCATCATCTGCAGGAGAAAACATAAATCGCCAATTGTTTAGTTATGCATGTTAATTGAAACAAACATTGCAGATTTTAATGTTTTCCAAAGCGAGGAAATCATCGTCTGTTGCTTAGTGATGTGAAAAGTAGACATTCCTTCATATTTGCTGTCCTTCATTTTAGTGTCAATTAATTTTTATTTGCTCATGGTTAAATGTGTTTTCAAAGCCGGTCGAGAACAGATTGTATGGGTTGTGTCCAGTGTCCCCAAAGGAAATAGTCACGGCCGGACAAATCAAGGCTTCTGATAGGATAGACATTGTCTATGTAGGCAAATTGTTTTTGACTCGACAAATACAAATACTCAACGTCAGTGGGCCGGCCCTGTGCACATGATTGCGCGGTAATAGCCATTACCCTTGCGGGGGTGACCATTTTATTAAAAACATTTCAGAGAGCATAACCAGTAGCATTCCACCACGTACACAATCAAAATTATTGAATAAAAAACAACTACACAAATCAAAATGTAGAGTAAAACTTTCAGCTTAAGTTTTTGTTACTAATTTCTCTGTGACGCCTACTATGAATGTTTCAAATTTAGAAATTAATGTTCTTTTATTTAATAAGCGCTTAAACATCCCTCTTTAAGCCATTTAAACCGCTCATCAGTGACAGCAGAATAATATTCTAAACATAAATTTAAGGTGACGTAAATTTTTAAGCAGAGAAAATTAATTAATCCCAGGAAATCTTATCTAAAAATGTTCATCAAATATAATTTTTTTCTCATAATTTCTGCACGCCCAAGGCACCTTAACGTATATAGTAGCTAAACTACGTCTTCTAACCTGTACTTACACGGTTTAAGAAATTTTTGGAAACAAAATGGGTAAGTATTTTTAATGTATGGGAAAGTGCAGCGAAATTCTTAGACAATGTATTGTATCTGACTTCGGGTAACTTTTGCTATACTTACTAAAATTTATAATGTGTAGTACTTCAAATAACTGTAATATTATTAATATCGACTTAACAATTAGACAATTATACATCTATTTCAACAAAATGAATAATTATTTTACTTGTTTTGAAATGGAAATGTTTTGCAGGTTCCCGATCATTAACCCTTATGTTTTTTGTTATATATTGATTTATCTATTAAAAATGTGCTTATTACAGAATTACTTCAGTAATTTCAGTGGATACGGTTATGTAATTACTATTTTACGACAGTTGTATACATGCTCGTTTAATATCTGTTTATTTAGGTAAATACACCCATCCATTGCTGCACTAATGCTGATTTTATGCTGTACTTAACATGCAATAAAGTTTTTATAACCTCTCACTAGAATTGAAAGAGGTGAACATTCCTGGATTAATTAATAGTTAATTTACAGACTATTGGCTATAACTGTAGTTTTAAATATTGGCATAGGCATGGTACATACAGTGTTGTTCAGGCATTACTCCAAAGGCCAGTTTTTAGTCATTTAAAAAAAAACCGATAAACCTCTGGATTCCCAAATGGTATAAAAATCTCTATGAAATGATGATGAAATATCGATTAAATCTCCATTTGGGTTAGGGGGGCTGTATTCAACTCTTTTTTTCAAATTGCACCATGGATATGTTTTTAGCTAAGAGTTTTTTTATTCTTTATTTAATTATTTAATTAACTACTACTGTTACATAACAAAATTTTCTAAATAAATACAAATAAATGTTCAAGTATACGTATATCTACAGTTTTAACAAGTAGGCGTTGAAAACAATTGCTAATTTAATAATATTATTTATACGTTATTCTAATAAAGATTCTTCTGTTCTTAGTCTAACCTAAAATTTTAGCTGTAATTAATCTACCTAAATGACAACGTACTAATAACTACAAACATTTCAAATTTATGTATGAAGTCTCTACCTGTCAAGTTAATCGCAATACGAGCAATTCAGGTTAAAATAATTAAATATTGTTGAAGTTGTTGATTATTATCTTAATATATTTATAATAAATAGTCCAGTAGCTGGTTCTGTTATTATATTACTATAATTCCTTAATTAATAGTTAATTAGTTAAAATCAAAGTTCTAAGAAATTTATTTAATGTAAATATCTATCGTAAATTCCTAACTGTCTCATCATAATACAACGTGGGGGTATTTAAACTCGACAACATTTATCACTTTAACACAACGACGGGCTCTTACATAGCCACTCCGTTTATTAGTTGTTTTCAGCGAATGTGTACGTTGCAGTTTCCACTGTTAGTATAATTTGGTTACCTATGGCTTACTTTAATTCTGGGGGCCAAAAATATATTAAATCTTTAACTGTCTCACCATAACACGACGACGAGGTATTTAATCTTAACAACATTTATCACATTAACACGATGACGGGATCTTACATATTTATTCAGTTTATTGATTGTTTTCAGCGATTGCTTATGTTGCAGTCTTTACTGTGGGTATATTTTGGTTATTTATGGTTTACTTTAATTCTGGCCGCTTTGAATAATATATTAAATCCCTAACTGTCTTACTATAACTCGACGACGAGCTATTTAATCTCGACAACATTTATCACGACGACGGGCTTTTACATGCCTACTCAGTTTATTGCCTACCTTCAGCGTATGTTTATTCCGCAGTCGCTAATGTTGGTATAATTTGGTTATTTGTGGCTTACTTTAACTCTGGCTTTTTAAAAAATATATTAAATTCTCAACTGTCTTACCATAACACGATGACAGGCTGATTAATCTGGACAACATTTATCACCTTAACACGACCACGGGCTTTTACATATCCACACAGTTTATTGTAGATTTTTAGCGAATGTTTATGCTGCAGTCACTAGTGATGGTATAATTATCTATGGCTTACTTTAATTCTGGCTTGACAGAAATTTATATTAGATGCTTAACTAAATCACCATAACACGACGACGTGCTATTTAATCTTGACAACATTTACCACCTTACCACAATGACTGGCCATACATATCTACTCAGTTATTAATTGTTATCAGCAAATGTTAAAGTTGCAGCCACTATTCTTAGTACATTTTGGTTATTTATGGCTTACTTTAATTCTGGTGGCTCGGAAAAATTAAGCACTACACATCTTCGGTTCAGTGTATTTAGCATGCTAACATAAGAACCTCGCACAGCACATTTTATATACTTTCTTTAAATAACAGGCAATTAATATAATAAAAACATTATGCATAGAACATTATGACCATTTCATTAGAAAAAACATTCATTACTAAAGCTGAGATTATTGAGCACTCTTATTAATAAAAAACTGCTGGATAACCGCCACGAGAACGATCTTTGACCATAAATTTATAAAAATAAACAAATACATACGGTCGGAATTGTACACTTCATTGACACAAATATTGGAAACTTCGGTTCCAATAACAAACGTAGAAATTTACGTCATATTAATTACAGCAATTGTAAATCAATTTAGAAAAAAAGCAAACCTGTAAACTACGTTCCACGCTTTTTCTAAAAACAAAGGGTATAAAATTTATTGAAAGAGTACAAGAAATGAAGAAACTACAAAACCATTGTTTATTATCTTAGTTTTACATTAATATTTATCAAAAGTTTCGGAAATATCAAAACATTTAAATATAAAGGCTACATTACTGTCGAAGATATTTAACATTTTACAAATTTCAAAATGTTTTGTAAAAGTTTATCTTGGATACTTTTTTAACATTCTAAAAACTCCAATAAAATTTGTGAATTTTCAAAGATTAAAACTATCAAAAGTTTGTTAATTTGCCGCATGTTTTTCCAATTTAAAGCCATTTCAAAAATAAAAACCCATAAATATTTCGGTTGACTTTGAAATGGTAAAAAAATCATTGGTGCTATCTAAGCAGAATCTATAAAACATTTTAAAATCTGCTACTATGAATTTCTCCCAAAATTCTTTAACTTTCAAGAGCTGTCCAAAAAGCTTACTGTTAAAATTCTTAAATTTTTCCATTTATCCTTAATCAAACATGCAGTAAAGCAAATAATAAACCAAAAGTTAAATAAAATAAACAGTTAGATATCGACCGACTTGATTGGTCTGAGTTTTGGCATATAAAAAAGTTCCGTAATTAAGCAACTTCCAAAAATAACATTAATGCAAGCCTGTAAAGTGGAACAATGCGAAGCTTTTATTAGACCAGTTCTAGTCGAAGTATTTTAGAAATGCGGATCAGTAGCGGCGAGAGTGGGATAGCGTGTTCTGACTGATGTTTCAACTGCAGCCCACCTGGGTGGTCCTGCACGTCACTGCAAAGTAGAATCATCGTGACAGAAAACGTTTAAAGCTTTGCAAATTTACTCTAATTGATGCAGTTAGTTTGTGTTTAAAATGAATTCATAATTTTGCCGTCGGATCTTGCATTAATCTAATTATTTACATTAATCAGATGCGCGGTAATGTAATTACGCACTGCATTAAGATACTGCGAAAAGACGAAGATTATTCACACGTTAACGTAAACAGCGTTTTTGCTTTCTGCGACTAGCGTTTACTTAACGACGGTGCTGCATATAAAAATTCCTTAATTGCAAATGAGCATTAAGAAACACAGACTTAATAAAACCGGCAGATGAACTGTGGACAATTTAAGGAATTTAGTTAATCTACAGAATTCCCATAAATACGAAACCTATCAAAGTGTGTTGTCAACAACTCGCAGCAGTGTAATTAAGCAATAGATCTTTTAACTACTACATCTAATGCAATATGTTAAGTGAAATATCATAATTTATTACATGTTTGTATAAAAAATATCCTAAAATTAAAAGGATCTCTGGCTTTTCATGTAATAAAAAATTTATAATTAAAGCTAAATAAAATTATATCCTTGAAGTACAAAACTAAAAACACTGTTAAATAGGACACATCTAACACAAATTTCTTTATTGTTACAGCAAATCTGAACTGAACTTTATGCGAATACAAGTCAAGCTGTGTAAAATATAGAAAAATCTAGCCATAAAAAAATTTTCAAGAAATAATCGCAAATATAAATATATATATCTCCCTGAAAAAAAGTTTTCGTATAGAATATATTGCTAGCAAAGAGATAGACTTTTAATTTTATTTGGTAACATAATTATATCACATTACCAATCTATATATTAAACGCTGATTGCCAGCTGCCTCAACTTTTAGGTGCCTATGTGCGCGGCCGATCTTCGCTTCATTAAAGTCTCTTTCTTCTTGTGATACCGTAGAAGATGCAGAATGAACAGAGCATCGAGCCCGGGAGAATGTTTTAATACAAACTTAGAACGAAATCAGAACCCGTAGACTACGCCATTACATCAGTAAGAGAGTTGAGTACCTTTATAAGTTTTAGTCTTTAACAAATTTAGGCATAATTAATAGAGGTAAGAAACCCACCTTTGTGATTAAATTTAGGAAGGAGGTACTATATTTAACAATTGAGTCTTCCCTACTTAGCGCAATCCTTAAAAACTGGCATGTTTCTCGTGAAGCCTCTCTGTCGAATTATAAACATATTAGATTCAAACTGAAAGTGCAAAGAGCAAACACAGCTAAAAAGTAAAACACCCAAAAATGTCAGACTTGTGCATCTATGAGGAGCACATCAAAGCTAAAGTGGACAAACTTAACACCAAGGTAGATCCGGTAGAAAACCTAGGAAGAGCCTCAATATATTCACAGAATCTTATACACAAAGAAAATGAACAAGCTGCCCTGTAAAAAGCCGAAGGGTAACACGCAAAGTGTTGGAACAAAGAACATCTCAACTCTACGCTCTGAAACAAGAAAGCTATTTAACAAATACAAAAAACAGAAGCGTTAAAAATATGGCACCAACACAGAGAATCCTTCACAAGGTATGATTTACAAATTAGGAAGTCAAATAGAAAAACATGGCTTCTTTGCAAAAAGCAATACAAATGACATTAGCCATTTGTAAAGGGCTAATAGACTTTTTACTAACAGCACGGAAGAAACGTTAGAGCTACTACTAATCACTCATTTCATTGGCTTTCAACTTACAAGTCGGAAAAACTTGACCCAGAAGTAGTAAAGCTAATACCCCCACACTCAAGGGTCAAACGTCTGGCCTTCAAAAATTTTCCCTAAATAGGGTTAAATGGTCAATTATTGCCTTTAAACCGTTCAAACACCTGGCGAAAACGGCATATTTCTAGCCTTACTACAGAAATGTATAGAAGATCTGCTGCTCACTAACTATATAAAGCTAGTTTTTGCCTTGGTTACATACCTAAATAGCTTTCTTTCGGCGGTGTTATACTGCTTACATAGTAATAAACGCTTTAATCTTCATTGTAGAGAGAGGTTAATGTGGTCTTTATACCTAAGGAAGGAGGGCGTTTTAACACCTAACCCATATCGTTAAGATGTAATTCTTACCTACTTCCTGCTAAAAGGCCTGAAAAAAGTACCTATGAAGTGAAGTTCTTCCAAACCGACTACTTCGCCCTAAACAATATGCCTACCAAAAGGCAAAATCAAGTTTTATGGCTCTACACAGTCTCGTTATAAAACTGGAGATGACGTACATGGCGAAAGAAATAGCCCTCTGTGCCTTCGTTGATATCGAGGCTGTTTTTGATAACACCTTCGATTCCATAGAAAGAACTGCCACAAGAAAAGATTTCGATTCTTCGACTGATAATTGGATTACAGACGTGCTGGAAAGTCGGAAAATTACAGCTAAGCTGAGAGGAGAGGCAGTTACCATAACGGCTGCTAGAGGTTGTCTCCAAGGAAGAGTTCTGCCTAGTAACAGTGGTCTGTGCCAAATTTGACATAGTTTAATCACAACGTATGCAGATAGCTCTTGACACCGTCTATGGCCAGTGTCGAGGTTAAGGCTTAAGCATAAATTCAAAGATTACGGTCATTGTCTTGTTTACTAGACAACAAAAACTAAATTTAAAAGCTCCCACTCCAGGAGGGACGACCATTGATTTCAGCAATGAAGTCAATTACTTAGAAGTTACACTACACCAAAAGTTAACGTGCATAAGAAAGCAGTGGTAGAAACTTGAACAGGCTTCTGGGAAAAAACTGGATCTAAAACCGCAACTGATCCTCTGGTTGCATGTGACTGTTATAAGACCCATGATTACCTACGCATCGCTTGTATGGTGGCCAAAAGCTAAACAAGCTACTACTCAGCTACAGCTGGAGAAGATACAATATCTCGCCTATCGGAGTATAACTAATGCGATGAGCATTTGCATCTGCGGGAGCCATTTTAAGATAAGTGTCCTTACACTAGCATGTGTAGAAAATGGCAGAAGAACAATCAAATTTAAATTAGGAGATCTGACAAGTCACATATTTAAATCTCGTTTTCTTAGAGCAAACGGTCTACACCGTATCAGATTTTAAGCCACTAAAATACAACTTCGACAATACTTTTAGAAAAAGGGTAAACACTTCAGACCGAGAAATATAGTTCTCAGGAGAGCCTTTCTTTAAGAGAGAATCCATCCAATGGTATACAGATGTTTCAAAGATAAAAAGAGAATCAATCTTAGAAAGACTGTAAAAGTGCAACAATTGATATTCTTACAAACAGGCAAGCAGGAATAAAAGCTTTAAAAGCCTACACGTGCAAATCCAAGCTTGTCTGGGAGTGCCTAGGCAACTTCAAGCAATTGGCAAACAAACACAACGTTACCTTATAGTGGGTTCCAGGGCATTAGAGTATACCAAGTATATCACAGTTTTTAACATTTTACACGTTTCTTTGCAGTTCTAGCAAGTTTTAAATAAAATTTAATATTTACTCGTTGCTCTATAGCAAAATCCTAACATTAAAAAAACATCTAATGCAATGTTTTTTTATGTCGAAACTGACAAGCGTGGAATAAAATTGCCTACGAAAACAAACATTAGAACGGCTACCTCCTAAATGCAACAGAACTAGCTTTTCAGACTCGACCAATATACGTTTTTAATGCTTATTTCCTAATGCAAAAGTTTAGTGTTGTTACGAACTTATTTTAGTCTGCTAAAATTATTTGTGGTCAATTCAGTAACCTGTAAAAACTAGTTCGTTAACCCATCTCTCTCTAAAGTATTGCGAGTCTGAGCGCGCTTTCCGTAATTTTATTCAAAGTGGGAGAAGCTCCCGTTCCAAGAGTCTTCTCCTTTATAAAACCAGCGCCGCGCTTAGACACTAGAGAATTTCCCATTTGAACTTCGAAAGTGTATACATAAAGTAAACTCATTTTGTATGAATCAAAAAAGTATTTAATGTTTTATAGGTTTTTGAGGAGTGAAGAACTTTTTAGGTGTATAACCATTTCACTTAAAGAAAGTATATTATAGTTAAGGTTAACAGCCCACAGCATCATATGTCCTATATAGGAATTCTTTATTGAACCAAAATTGTATTAAGTGAAGCGATAAAGTTATCATTCACTTGGGTTGTTATAACGGTAGTGCAAAAACCCCGAGGTTCACGAATTTATAAGCCATTGTATTCATCATAGCAGAAGCAACTTGCGACACCACGGAATTGTTTTTTATTTAATCCTTATATCAAATACTACCGTTTAATTGTAATTTATGTTGCAGTGCAAATAGTTAAAAACAGTATACTTTTTTCAGTTAACTCGTGTGTGTATTTATTATGACTTCTTGACTAACCTCGAATTTGAGATCTGTTCTGAATATAAGTCAGGTGCTAGTTTGTTTGCAGGAAAATAATTTGCCACTCAAACTACTGAGAAAAAATACGTAAATTTATGATTATTTTTTTTTTAATTTAATATGATCACAGATAAGGTTTACGCTACAGATATACGACCCTTTATACAAAATGTCCGCTCATATTTGGAGACGAAATTAGCGTTAGTTTGGCTACAACGCACCAGACCAATTTTAGGGCGCTGCTATCGCTATTTGTTTATTACTGTTGAAATGTGTTGGAAACTGTTTTTTCGGAGATTTGAGTGCATCTGTCACATCATGAATATAATTTAAGTAGAATTGGCTTCAATATTAATTATGTACGAAAAATTGCGATTTGACAATTAAACATGGCAGATGGCTGTCTAACTTTTGGTTTGAATATGTGCTAAGTAATCTGCTCAATTACAGTTATCTGTGACTTAATTATAAATTGTTATTGTAGCGCCATCTTTTTGCAGATTATTAATCATATAAAACAAGCTGCCGATAGCTCACATATTTACCGTATATCTGTACTGTTAACCTTATCTGTGATATGATGTTTGTAGTATAGTAAAATTTCAGTGGCGACTTGCCGGCTGTACCGACACAATCTTCGTGCACCAAAGTACGTCGCTACTTTTTTTCCAGCAAATCAGAATTGCTCCAAAACGTACAGATCTGGTACGACATTGCGATTATGAAACCAAACCAGTAATATTGTAAACCAAAAAATATATATTTTGTCACAAATAAGATATTTTACAGAAGGCAAGGTTTTGAAATTCCGTTTTGTGAAGAATAAAGTAACATTTTCTCTTAATTTACACATTTGTATTAAATTTCTGTTTGGTTCCACTGAAAGCAAGAATTATTGGTGAATTTTTTTGTAAAGGTGCTTAATTTTAATCCATGTGATTTATGGCGAAAAAATTTAATTATACATAAAAACACGAATAGCAGTAAGTAGTACATTGTACCTAAAAACAGTTAATTTTAAACAATTAATGAACTGGAGTGGTAATTACAAATAAATTTTGAAAAGCGTGTTGGTATACAAATGTACAGCAAGTGCCATTTAACCTTGCAAAAAAAATGACGATAAGTTTAAAAGGCGAGAAGCCGTTACACTCTCAAGCAAAAGCAATCCCGTAGTTTGAAAGCTAGTATAATATCTAGTTGCTGTTAATTATTTATGTCATTATTATTTTGTCATATGCCAAAATAGGAAAGTATTGATTTTTGAAAATTTTTCTTGATATTATTTTAGCTTTTTCTTTGTTATTTGTGAAGTTCTTTTGTTGTTATTCATTACGATGTCAAATTTGGGAAGTGGACGAAAACTACATTCTCAAACACGTGAGGTTGTGCTTAAAGTGTATTCGTACTTAAAAGCAATTGCTTATAAAGAGCTGGATATTACAAATTCGTCCACAACAGATTTAAAGAAGCATTTGTCGACAGCAACCGGAGTTTCTGTGAGATTAATCTATAACATTTTGAAGGAGGCAGAACTAAATATTGAGAAATCTGACGACGAAGATTACCAAGAACTGGAAGAAGCAGTTTTTAACTCGCCCAAAAGGAAACGTCTTCGAAAGAAGCCGGTAACCGATTCAGATGATATTACATCTTATGATTTACGACAAGTAATTTATAATTTTCATAATACTAACAATCAACGCATTACTTTAAACAGTCTGTTGCAAAAATTAAAAGACGATTTTCAATTTTCCAGAAGCAAGACCTCTTTACGACGAATGTTAAAAACATTGGGTTTCCGCTGGCGTGTTACACAAAACAATCGCAAACTTCTTCAAGAAAAATCAGATATCAGAGGCCTCCGTATTAAATATTTATAAAAATTAAAGTTGTATAGGTAACAAAATAGAACAATTATTTACATGGACGAAACCTACCTGCATGGTTCTCATACAAAATCTCATAGTTGGTCAGACAAAACGACGAATGGTTTACTCAGCACCATATCAAAAGGCCAACGATTAATTATGTTACACGCCGGTGGGGAAAACATTGGATTTGTAAAAAATGCTCTGCTCATATTCAAATCGGGCACTAAAACTGGTGATTATCATAATGAGATGAATTTTGAGAATTATGAGAAGTGGCTGAAAGAAAAACTTATTCCAAATCTACCTAAAAACGTGTTGGTAATAGACAATGCACCGTATCATAACGTACAAATAAACGCAGCGCCAAATAGTAATTCTAGGAAGCAAGTTATGATTGATTGGCTAACAGAAAAGGGCATATCTTGTTCACACGCTATGACCAAGATACAATTGTAGAAAATAATTAAAAGTATAAAACAACAACACCGTCAGTTTAAAATAAACACAATCTTAGAAGCACATGGTCATACTGCTTTGAGATTACCTCCTTATCACCCTGAATTAAACCCAATAGAGTTGATATGGGGGATAGTTAAAAATTATGTGGCATCACAAAATGTCACATTTAAGTTGGAGGACGCGAGAAAACTTGCTGAAGACAAAGTCAACCCAATCCATGAAGAAACATGGAATAAAGTGTGCACAGAGCAGAAGTTCTGGGAGAACGAACATGTTATGGACATAATGACAAACTCTTTAGTGATACATGTGAAAAATGATAGCAGCGACAGTGATTTTGGTTTTGGGTTTAGTGATTCCGACAATGACGATTGATATTATACTTGCAACTACTAATTGATTTATACAAATAACTTTAGGGAACTCAAATAGTTTATTTGTTAATATCACCATTCATTATTGTTCTGCACTAAGGGAAAAATAAGATTCGGAAGTAAATTAAACTCCTATAATAGAGGTTTTTTATTACATTTCTAGTTTCTTTGCTGTATTTTTTATACGTAACCTAAATTATCGTTAATGCCTCCTCAAAGCAAACTGTTTCTAACCTTATGGCGCACGGCCTTTTGATTAGTCAAAAAATCCACAATTTTTCGTAAACCATAAATAAATTGACTTTCACTTTTTAGTAGAGTGTACCACACTGTCCAACAGCCAATTAGAGCTAGTTTAAGTTACGACTACCGACGAAACAAAGCGTAAGTAGCCGAATCAAAGCCCACTAAAATTTGCAAGGTTAGGTGGCACATGCTGTAATTTATTATAAAAAGATAGTTTTACAGTTATATTTTCTATTCGCTCTTAATTAACTCAGTTGTTTTAAACAAAGTATTACACTATGGCTTTTCATCCATTGATGACGGTAAAATATCACCCTTATTTGTAATAAAATTGACGTATTAATTATTTATAATAAATTACTGTTTGGTAGTATTTTATTGTTAGATACATAATTGAATTTAGATCTAAGCACCGATTTCGTAAAGCGGGTCTGATTCAACCTAACAACTCTAACCTTTCCATGAACTATCTAAAGCAGAGTCAAAACTAAAAGCTAGAAGTTACGCTCCATATCTTCGGAACGGCTGGACCGATTTTGATGTGCTTTGGAATGAGGGGGTATATCAAAAATTCACCGACAAAATAAGCTTTTAAAAAAAAACCGAAACCGGAAGCGGAAGTTAGACATGTTTTTTTGGTAGCATTTTTTTCAGAAACTGAATTTTGGAAATTTTAATAGTGGAGATTAAAGAAGGCCTTAGGATAAATCAAACGATTTGTTTACCGAACTCTCTAGCTATAAAATGGCGGCCGCTACGAATTTTTGAACATTTCGACTTTAACGCCCATTTACTCAAAAACCAGTTATCTGATTGGAATCAACTACATCTTGTTTGGTAGCCCTTCAAGGGTACTATACTATGAAATATAATTAATTTTGAAAATATAAAAACGATCGCAATGACATCACCCCAAAAGTTTGGAATTTTTCAAAAAAATATTTCTCAAAAACTGCCCACACGTTTTTGTTTAAACTTTTTAAGCTGATAGAGCTGGGAATCTTCTACAATTTGTTTTTTTGCGCATTGCTATAATTTCACTGTGACGCCCTCTATGAATTTTTGAAAATTTAAAATTGGTACCCTTTTATTTATTTAACGGGGGACAATAAAATACTTTTGTTAATGTAAAATAGCTCACCATTGATACTACTGTTCCCCCTCCCCCCAAATTTTTTTGATAAAAATGAAAAATTTGGTTTTTTGTTTTGTTTGCTCTAGGAGAATCTTTTTACAAAAAATCGAAAAATCTAATTTTTTGCTCCTTAATAATCTTTTAGGAACTTCACATACTTTCTACAGCAGTTGTATTCTTGTACTAGTCGTTTAATGTTCAGTGTAGGCTAACTTTTTTATTTTAATAGATAGACGCGCAAACTCAAGAGCAAAGTTGTAGGGCAAATTCTTCTCGATTGTATTTAAGAAAAAAACTTGAGTTTCCAATTTTAATATGGCGGCCACGGTAAATAATACCTTTTTTTTAAATGGAAAGGTGGCATTTTGGCTTTAAAGTCAGAAAGGTTTTGAAATTCTAAATACAAATTAATAAGAGTAATTTCTTGCTAAAAATAATACTTCTCGAGTTATTAATATATTTTCAAATATCAATTTCCGCGCTTCCGTTGCTTGCAGCGCAGCGGTCGGTCTTTCTTCAACCTCTTCAAGATGTTACAACTTATAAGAACTATTTACTTTAACTAGTCGTGTCTAGACAGGTGCATATCGAAAGTGTTGCAAAATATAAAACAATGTTATTTTATAAGTATAGGAAAGTCCAGGCGAAGTGTTTCGCTCATTTTTACCTTCCTCGTTAGTGGTAGTATAGCTAGTATTGTACTCTCAAAGTTTCGGAAGTTGAGATTTTGACGACAACGCATGTTTTAGGGCCTAAGAATACAAAGAATCTGGTTTCGTCATTAGGTGTGTGTACGCGCGCGTTTGTCTGTGTGTTTGCGCCTTTGTACACTTTACAAACCAGGTAAAAACTCAAGGTTTAATAGATTTATACTCACACTGAGATTAAACTGCAACAAATCGAGCTTAATACGCTCAAAAAATAGTGGGTAGGGAATAAAACTGCGCCCAAAAACGGTCAAATTCGTATTCTCCGCATACCCAATAACCGATCTCCGCAAGCGCGATTGTTCTACAACCTCCGACCACCTCGACAATCAAGTCTTTGTTTTTTCAAAATTTAAAAATTTCGATTTAAAAACCCGGTATAAACATGTTAAATGGCAAAAAGAAAAACTTTCCATTGAGAAAAGACCTTTAGGGGTTTTATTTTTGGTCGTTTTCTGACAGTCTAAATCATTAGTTGCTAAGACACACTATAATTTTCTTGGAAAAACGATTTTCAGTTTTCAGCAGATAAACATTGTTTGCAATATCAAAATCCCAGATGTTATAAAACATAACTACTTTAAAAAAATGAGGGGTGGGAAAGGTTGCTCTACTCGAAAAATTAACGTGCTCTGCGAATATCGAATAACCGATCTGGGCGAGCTTCCTACCCCTACGATTTTTTATTTTTTCAAGACTTTAGAAACTTGGACTTCAGAATGGATTTAAAGATGTTAAATGGCAATAGGAACAATTGTCTATTGAGAAAAAACCTCTGGTGGTTTACCTAAATAGTTTAACTTAATAGTCGCCAAAAACGACTAATTAAATTTATAAAATTTATTGTAGATTTTAACGAATAAATAGTGTTTGCAACTAGAAAAAACTAAAAATTACTAAATTTCAATCCTTTCAAATTTCTTGAGGATGTTTCAAAATTTTTAATTTTTTAAAAACTTCAAAAACACTAAAAGTTTGAAAAATCAAAGTCTTTTAAACGATTTAATTTCGAAATTTCAGAGTTTTAAGAAATTTATAAATCAATTTTTTTTGAAACGCACAAAATTTTAAATCATTTTTAAAATTTCAAAATATTGAAAATTTAAAAAAGTTTTCTTAATTATCATAAAATTGTCAGATACGTTAAAAATTTCAAAATTTTAAAATAGATTCGCAGTTTTTTAGGTATTTATGGTAATGTATTGTGATAGAACAAAATTGTTGTAAGATTCTGACGGTACAAAAATATGTTTTTGCCGTTATAAACCCCAAGAAACTACTTTTTTCAAGATATCTGTGTGTAACGCTCAAAATCTCAGGAACTATTAGAAGGATTTAAAGGAAGTATAGAACATGCAAAATAAAAATTCATCGGTAGCAAAATTGTTTTGAAATTATCCGAAACCGAATATGGAAGCGAAATGCGTATTTTTGTATCATTTTTTCATAAACCAAACGTTAGAAATTTGAGCACAAATTCCAGTAAAGCTGCTTAGACAAACATAACAAGTTTTCTAAACTCTTTACCTTCAAAATGATAACTAGTAAGATTTAAAAAATTCTCGATTACTCAATAATGAGTTAGAAAGTCGGCATAAAATTTGAGAGAATTTCGCCGTCGCCGTTTCGCCGTCGGTTGTTTCGCCGTCGGCCGTTCCGCCGTAGCCGTTTCGTCGTCGACCGTTTCGCCGTCGTCACTTCGTCGTCGGCTATTTCGCCGCCAACCCAATATACAATGTTCCCCAAAAAGTATGAAACAAATGCGAAGGTTTTTTATTATTAGTTTCTCAAAAAATTTGACTCTGTATAAAAGTTGTAAACACATATTTATTAATTTTATTATTAACCTAATCTAAGCTAACCTTAGAAAAATAAAAACAAAAATTCAACACTAAGCGCCTAAATACATTTATTAACTAAACAATTAATTACAATATTACAAAAATGCCCAAATATTTAAACTAAAGACAATTGTTTAATGGCTTCATACAGAACACTTAATGTTATAAGTGGTTTTTGATATTTATAGAAATCTATAAAATTAATAACTAGAAGAGGTCGAAACAAGAAATTTTTGACGGCAAAATCGCGACGGCGAAACGGCGACGGCTATACGGCCGCCGGCAAAACGACGGCGGCTAAACGGCGACGGCGAAACCGCGACGGCAAAACAGTGACGGCGAAACGTCCCATTCTGAGACAGAATGTTACTATGTAAACGTCTTTTCGAAAACATAAGAACATCTGAATTAAAAATATTAAAATCATTAGTTTGTAAAATTTATTTCTCAAAATCCGATCTGCAACGCGTTTTAAATTTTGTAATTTAATAAAAATGAGGAGGGGTTATTATTATGTTATATTTCAACCTCCTAAATTCTTTAATGTGCAAAGTTTTGAAATTTTTCTTAATACTCAGTAAACGGTAGATGTCTCTCGACAAATCCGGTTTAAGTTTCTCCTCAGAAATATAGAATTTGTACTAATTATTTTCCTTCTGTCCCACTTTTCGGTTTGCGAATTTTATTTTTTTCAATCTCTAGCAATCTTTTCCACAAAATGTGCTACCGACAACTGGCACTTATCCTACTCGCTTGTTGTGATCCTGCGAATTTACACGAGTTCACCACATCAATCAATCAAGCGATCCATCTTATTTCTCATATTAAAATTACTGTTATATCAGAACTCATTTAGAAGATTAATTTAGCACCATTACAAATGTACAGAGTGGCTAGGAAAATCCCGGCCATTTTTCTTGCGGCGGTCAAGAGATGGCGCTTTGACAAAGAAAAATTAAATTAAAATACTGACAACAACGCAGAATCCAAGACGTTTTATTTATTAAATACGCCTCATCTTAAATCAAAACAACTAAAACGTCTTGGATTCTGCGTTGTTGCCAGTATTTTAATTTAATGTTTTTTTACTAAAGCGCCATCTCTTGACCGCCGCAAGAAAAGTGGCAGGGGTTTTCCTAGCCACTCTGTATATTGAATAATGCAAAATAAAAAGTATTTGTCGCTGTATAATACCTTCGATACACTGTATAAGCAAATTTCAAAGAACAATTTGGTTTTTTACAAGTTTTATCTGTTAGTAGACCAATAAAAAGGTCGGCTAAAATTAGCGACATTTGTAGCCGTCTTTGCTACTATTTTAGCAGTTTGTTTAGCCATTATTAAACATACTGTTTTTCAGTAAACGCAATTTTTTTAAATATAACAAAAATTTTCTATAATACATAGTCAAAATTTTACTAAATGAATTTTATAAATTTCACCTTATTTTCCTGTCAGAATCGACTTCTTCTATTACCATTCAGAAAGAAATGACACAAGCTTTAACGTTTAAATGTTATTTATACAATATAACAGTAATTACAAGATGCACAATGCTACTTCATAGAGATTTCAGTAAAAACAAAGTAGGTATAGAGTTTTTTTTACGAAACCTAACACTTCATTCATTTCCACTGCAAGATCTCTAATATATCTATCGTTGTTAGTTATAATATTATTTAATATCTTATACACTAAACGGTAAAAACAATAACGAAGTTCGCTTAAATATTTAAAATACTACAGTTTAGAACTGCCTTATTATTATCCAACGTGTGGTATGATGGTTTTTTAATCGTTATACGTTACGAGAACGTTATTCGTGAACTTTTGATGAGATTTGGTGTAGTTTTTATTCAGCACTCTCATGGATGGCATTATAAAAACAGCTCGCTGAATATAAACAATTGTAGCTGTGTGAACGAGACGTGGATCAGATCAGTTCACAGCATCAGCAACGTGTGTGGTCCAACTATCACATATACGAGCTCCTCGGCTCGCGTACATGCAACTACATCTACATACCCTACACTTACTAATACACCTACATAGGTATGTTATATGTGTAGCATAATGGCCCCTGCGAAGCACCTGATGATTTACAAATAGAGTGACACCGGCTATTTATTTAGAAAGCCTTTAACGGTCGCATTTACACCAACTTATGTACGGTATGCGACTTGTAAAACGATTATATTACTAAAGCATCTGTCTGCGAAATGTGACGTCCTAGCAGCAGAATAGCAATAAAATCGCTTGATTTATGTTTAATTAATGCCTATAATTAGTTCTGCATTAGAAGTATTAAATTAGAATTTTAAATGGTCCTGAGAAGCCTTATCATAGTAATATTTTTCTGTCTGGCTATTATGAGACGTATAATCTTGTCACAAGACAAATTTTGATGGAGAACGGGTAACGGAACTTTCTCAGTTAATAAAATTTGTTTGAAAGTAATTAAATAGTTTCCGTTTCTGCATGAGTTATGAATAGGTCGTAATAATATTACCAAACTTGATTTTTATTTAAATACAGAGGTTGTCAAATACAGTAGTCATTATAATGAAATAGGAGATTTGAAATAGCCAAGCTGAATGGAAAATAGTACACAAAGTGTTTTCGAAAGTTCGAATTATGAAACGAAATCTGTTAACAATGCTTTTCTGTTTGGTTATAAAGCAACTATAAACAGCCTGTTGTTTTGTATGCGAATACAATGTATAGATTTTAAACCGTTTATGTTGGTTAAGAGATATTAAAAATAATATTTGGTGTTAGTAAGAAAACATTTAAACACATTACGTGCTCATTTAATTTGTTTGTGATACGCTCAAATTCAACATTCAATACTATTGTCAACACGAGTTACAAATAAGCAAAGCCCTCCCCCTAAACTTTCCCATACTTCAAAATATTTAATTTTATATTTTTAAAAGCAAATAATGTAAAATTCTAGCTCTATCAGAATTTATACTTTTTTATCTTCTAGCACATACTTACAGTTCGTCACTACAAGTAGAAGGCTACTTAGAAAACCTAGGAAAAGAAAGATTTTGTTGAGGGGCCGATTCAATAGCAGCAGGAGCAGAAATACTAAAGGCGTGTAGAGAAGTACACTACGAAGCAAGTCCAACCACCACACACACTCTGGCAGACAACAATCAACAACTCAAGGCAATAAGAGTAACCTACAGGACATCAACAAACGTTTCCAGAAACCATTACGACAGCATCACAACCAAAGAAGAAAAATAATCTATGAGAAGTAGGAATGGAACGCCAAATATTATCATGCTAGAGCAAAGAATAGAGGAACTACAGACAGCAATACCACCCGGACGATACATGCTGTTTTTGCCCACACAAACACGTTTTCTTATCGATATAGAACAGAACCCCGAAGAAATAAAAATCGCAACATGGAATGTAAGAGCAGCAAGAAAACCAAATAAGCGGCAATTAATCGACAAAGCCTAAAAAGAAAATCGAATATAGAAGCACTACAGAACAGAGAAAAAAGAAGAGAGTATGGAAAACAATTAAAGAAGCAGCTAAGCAAAGAGAAGGAAAATGACAATATAGAAACAGCATGGGAGAGCATAAAAAATAAGGTACTCGAAACAACAGAAAAAGTAATAGGTCGAAGAAAGGAACAATACAGAAAAGATTCGTTTGACGGGATATGTGAAACACTAATAAAAAGGAAGAAAGAAAAAAGGTTTAAATGGATAAGAACAAACAGAGAGAATGATTATGAAGAAAGAATACAAACAAATAAGGAAAAAAGCAGCAAGAGTAATAAGAAACAGAAAACAGGAGTGGATTGACGACATGATGAACCATATAGAAAAAGACAGTAAAAATAACACAAGGTTATACCAGGAAATTAGAAAACAAAAAAGGAGAAGAAAAACCACAGTTAATATAGACAAGAAAAAATGGGAAAGATATATGAAAGAAACAACAACGAAGGAAGAAGCCGAAGAGAGGATTGGCGAAGATAAAGAGGAAGTAGAGGTAGAAGTAGAAGAACCATCAGAAGAAGAAGTTGGCGAGGTAATTAAAAATTTGAGAAAAAGAAAAGCAGCAGGACCAGACAGTATATGCGGCGAAATGCTGAAGGAAGGAGAAGAGGAATTCAAAAAAAGATTTACGAATTAATGAAGCAAATATGGAGGAAAGAGGAAATATCCGAAGAGTGGAGGTCCGGAATTATAATACCAATACCAAAGAAAGGAGACTTAATGCTTTGTGAAAATTATATAAGGATAACCTTACTGAATTTAGTGTATAAGATACTAACAACATTAATACAAAAAAAATTAAATGACTTTACAGAGGAAAGAATAGGAGAGTACCAGAATGGGCACAGACAAGAGCGGTCAACAATAGATGCAACCCATACGCTGAAACAAATAGTAGAAAAGTGCTATGAACAAGACATAGAGGTAGAAATAGTATTTCTAGACTATAGGCAGGCATTCGATACAGTTAAAAGAGGATCGATTACAAGAGATGCGAGGAAAATGGGGATACCCAAAAAACTGATAAGATTAATAAACATGACTATGGAAGGATCTTAAGCAAAGGTACTAACACATGAAGGACTAACAGAAAAAATAGAAATATATGAAGGAGTACGACAAGGAAATGGATTATCGGCAACACTGTTCAATATTGCAATAGAAGGAATAATGAAAGAATGCGAAATTAAAGGAACAATAATAGAGAAAGCTATACAAGTGGTAGCATATGCCGATGACATAGCACTGATAGCAAAAGATAGGAAAAGTTTGGAAGAAACAACGGAGATGATTAGTAAAGAAGCAAAAGAAAGAGGCTTAGAAATAAACCAAGAGAAAACCAAGTATATGAAAATTACAAGAAAAGAGGAACGAGTTAATAACAGAGTAATAACAATAGGAAAATATAAAATAGAAGAAGTAGAAAGTTATAAATACTTAGGGACAATAATAAATAGAAAGAACAGCGGAAGAGAATTGAGATAGAACAGAAGATACAGTCGGGCTATAAAGCATACTACGGACACAAAACGATAATGAATAACAAAAAGATAAGTAAGAAGACAAAATTAAGAGTATACAGAACAGCGATAAGACCGGTGGTGACGTATGCGGTGGAAAATATGTGCCTCACAAAAAGAGACCAAGAGAAACTGAAGGTTTTTGATAGGAAAATAATAAGAAAGATATTTGGAGGAAAGAAGATAAGCGAGGAACAATATAGGAGACTAACGAATAGAGAGCTGGAAGAAATATTAGAAAACGAGAATATAGTCAGAGTAATAACATCCAAAAGAATAAGGTGGTATGGGCATATAAAACGGATGAGTGAGGAGAAAGTAGCGAAAAGGATGACAAAATGGAAGCCACATACGAGACCAAGGGGGAGGCCAAAAGTACGCTGGAAGAACAAGTAGTGGAAGACTTAAAAAGAATGAGAGTCAAAGGATGGGGTGAGAGAATGAGAAACAGAAGAGAATGGAAAATAATTGTGAAAAAATCAACAAAACACATCAACCTATAAAAGATAAAAGAACAGAAGTGTAATGAAGATAATGTAGTGTAGTGGAGTGACGCACCACCAAAACTGAAACAGTCAGAAGAGCCTCTTAGGGGCGGCTCCAATTCCTACGGGAATGTATAGCCTTTAATAATAATCGACAAAGCGCTTAATACGAGAGACATCGATATCGCTAGCCTACAAGAAATATATCTAACTACAGGAGCAGCGAAAACAACAAACTGGCCACTAAACAAATTCTACAAGGTGATGCGTAGCGATCTTAATAAGGAAAGGTGACCAAAGAAGAATAAAAGGTTTCAAACCATTAACAGAAAAGCTATGTAGAGGTATGGCCGCGGTGGGGACAGAGAAAAACAACGTGATTATTGTTAGAGTACACACACCGTCAGAACTATATGACCTTATGCGGGAAAGCATGAAGAGGGCACCAACAATACATCATCCAGGAAACAATAATAACACACAAGCACTAAAACACCTGGCACACTTATGCCAGCTACATGCACCTGGAGTAGGTCGGATGCGGTCCGCACCACCTAGAAGAGCTCAGAAGTTGAAGCACATGGGAGCAATGGGCAAGAAGAAAAAGATGATTTACGAAGACAGACAAGAAGAATTTACGCACTACTGAAGAATCGAATCAAAAATCGATTGAAGCAGAAGAACGGGCTATTAGTGGAGGCAGAAAGACGATAAGGAAGGGTTAGAAAACAAGGAAGGAACAACGAAACATGCACCAGTGGAAAAGAAAATGATTAATATGGTACATATAAGTGTACACTGCAAAGAGGAAATTTAGAACAGAAGGAAGTAAAATCAAGCTGCTGGAACCTTACAATTAAGTGGTAATAAAATTTAAACAACAAGTTTTGCTGTATGTTTTAAGTAGTTTATTAGCTATTAGGTAATTTAGACACACGATCTCGTTGTCACCCGGTACCTACATAAAACCAATTTTTATGCTGGTGCAATCATAATTGTAATTTATAACACTGTCAAAACGCTTTCTTCAAGAATATGAAAACAGTGTAAAAATGCATTTGATGTGCTTTATAAGCAAAGCTAATACAAAGTTTTCACCATTTTTTTTGTCATTGAATTTTGGCTTTTTTTTTAATTATGAAAAACTTAAACTAGTCTCGAGGTTTGAAACCAAATATAAATAAAAAATCACTTTTTATATAAATATGTTTGTTTAATTAATAAAGCAAAACTAATAATTACATTCCACTAAACGCTTCGGTCTCCCAGGAACATCATTTGATCCTTTTCATTTTTAATGTAAATTTATTAGTAACGTATGTGATGTAAATTCATAAGAACAACCGTTTTAAAGTTTGTAATTATGGCAACTAAACTATTAAGAAGAATGCGCGGAAAAAGCACAAAATTCCTAAATATTTAAAATTAATTGTTTTTTATTGTTAGGTGATATTGTTATAAAGTTTGCTACAATTTTACAAACGTTACATGTAAAAGACATGTTGTTTTACATTGCTCGGCATTACTACGGAAACGTTGAACGATCACTATTTTTTTGTTCATTATTTATAATTATTATTTCAATTTTATTAATAATCTAGTAATTTTCTGTTGTTTGTGTAAACTTCTCAGTTACAGTTTTGGGTTTTCTAGCTTCACATGTCAGAATTTCCGACTGTAAACTTCTAATTTCTAAAAGTAAAAATTTCCAATATTAAAATTTTTCACTTTTTATGGAAAATTACTTGCTAAATTGCTATTTTTAAAGTTAAAAATTTCCAGATTAAAGCTTATAATTCCAGTGTTAGTGTATACACATTAAAAGAAAAAACAATTAAAAAGCAGTGGTCTTTCTATGTTCACTAGTGGTATTCTATTGTTATGGGTCTGTAGATAATTTGTATTACAGAACATTTTTTTTGTATACCGTGTGAATTGAATAGGTAAAACATACTTTAAAACTTAAAAAGAAATAATTACAAAGGAGTACAATAGTGTGGGTTAACTAGTTAGAATTGATATTTTACTCTAGTTACAACTTAAACAAAATTGCAAACAATTAAAAACTAAATTTTTTCGTTTTCTGAAACAAGCGACCTCTTAAGAAATTACCACGCTATCATTAAAAATGCGTTATTGTTATAAAATTGTTAAACAAGCAATAGCATAAAAAAATAATTGAGCAATAAAGAACAAAAATTCTTCGGTAAACAATAAATTGTACAATCGGTATTTTGTAATATAAAACAATATGCTTATTTCTGACTGCCGTACATTGAAGATGTATAAAAAACTAAAGACATTTGCTGTAGATCAAAAGATCAAACCTCACGCTTGGGTGCAAAACCGACAATTACTAAATTGTAGAGAAAAGTCGTGTATTAAATAGTTATTACGAAATTTATTTAAACCGCACTTGAATGCTTTAGGTTGTAAGGTCCTACTGTTTTCAATAGCACATAAATAAAAGCTTCATTTCAAACAACCTACCTATAGGTGTAAATCACGACTTCCAGTAGAGACTTCTAAGAAACTAAAAATTTGAAACAGAGATGAGTAACCTCAGGTTAAAGTGGAAGCAAATGTTAGTTACATATTTTAATTGTTCAAAATTAAAGATTCATATTTTCATACAATTGTAGCTTCACCAGTATTTGTGAAAGTTTATCATGTCGTATTGGGTATATAACTAGTGAGATGTGAGTCATACCTCAAGGACTTAGGTCCAGCTTCTAAAACGCTACAGAAATAGAAGCTGAAAAGGTAAATAAAAACGAAGAATTATTTTTTATGTTTATGCGTTAGTCGTTCATCATAAAATAAAATAAAACGGTCTCTAAATTTAAACGACACCTATGATCGCAAATTAAATCAAATGTTTTGAATTGATGTCCAATTAAACTTTAATCACCTATCTCGCCAGACCTTAGCCTCACCAACTTTTATTCTTTGGTAATAACAAAATGTTCTCTAGGGTTTAAGTTAGACAAATTAGGTGGCGACGCTTTGTTGATAAAAGAACAGTTTAATTTTCATTTTTTGACCTACTAAAAAAGGCGTGTAAAAATATATACATTAAATCTGCAACTGCTTCGCCAAAACACCACGAAATGCTTTCACGTCTCGAGACAGTTTATTTATTATTTTGGGCAAATGTTTATGTATCAGTTCATATAAGGCAAAAAGGAAACAAATTTTAGAGCGTTTCTTAGTAGCGGCTTAGTAGTTTGTTTATAACAAGTTGTGTTAATACAAACATGAGTATGACTGAAATTATATGAGCGGTAAAGGCAATAATTGTACAAATACATAATTACTCATGCGCACAGTTTAACTAGGCAGCTACAGTAAAGGCAAAATAACAGTAGTTCTGCAGCAAGAGCTATACCATACACGGTGATAACAATGAATAAAAAAAATAATTATATGTGCTATCTGGAAAAGCATGTAAAAAACATTCGGCTTATAACATCTTAATAGGAACGTCACCTCATAATCAGCAAAATGTACTAGACTTGGATATTCATCGGCCGTGTTTTAGTTATAAATTATATACACTTCGGCGAGGACAAAAATGCACGAATTTAATTACGCTTTAAACCTACGAATTTCAAAGTTTACTGCGGGAACTGAATATATTTTTTTCTATAATATAAAATCTGTATGTCTATCTGTTTATATCTAATATTATAACTAGGCAAGTCCTTACAGTTTTAGTAATTATTACAATAAGAAACATAGTAACGATATATGCTTGTAGAATAGCTACAAAACCAACATATGCTGTCCTTATCGCGGACAAAGCGAGCCGGTTTTCATTAAATTGTGGTATATGTACATTCGATTAATATTTTATAATGAGCTTAATTGTACAGAAACTGCGCTGAAAAAATATAGTATAGCAAACTACAATTGTAAAAACAATTAGTACAATTTATGTTTAATATAAGACTTGTTGTCATTTTTATGGTGCTAATCTCCATTTAACTGTAGCAATGAAATTGTAGTAAATATTCCTATAAGTTGTGATAAATAGTTATGCAATATTTGTAGTAGAAAGTTATGCAACGCTTGTAATAAAAACATAAATTATAGCACAATTTACTAAAATGTTATATGGCAGTTTACCACAAAGTGTTTTTGTAGCAAGTTCATTGATATTGCCACAAATGTTTAGTAATCTTGTAGCATGTCGCTACATCAGTATATAGTGCACAGGTAATCAAAAATAGCACATATTTGTAGCAAAATGTTCTAAAAGCATGTAGTTACAACTATGCAAGTTCGTTGGGTATTGTTACTAGTTTGTAGTCATTTTCAGTAAATTTTAACATATTCCTCTGTGATAATGTAGTACGTATATGCTTTTTACGGTAGATATAATTGCGCGTGGTCTAACAAATTTAAAACTGATTGCATAAATCATATTTTGAGTATTTAAAATTATAAATTATCTAGTAAAACATTACAAACTACAAACAACACTTTAAGAATATGCATGTTTTTCGGCTTATACTAATTACTACATCATAGTGTATAGTCATGTAATTAGCATTAAATATAATTCTTGTGAATTCCTAAGAATCTACTTCTTTTTCGTATCAGTAAATGTGATTTTTGAAACCTATGGTTTCTAAACTCTGCATGTGAAAAATCAACGTCTTTGTTGTTGTGGAAAAGTATGTTATCTTACAAATCACAGCTTCCACTAGCGGACATTTTCAATTTTGATTTCAAATGATCACAGGTTATAATTGTAAATCCGGTAATTTGTGCCATACACAATTTGCTGTAATGCCGGTGATACTTAAGTTATTCAAAATAACATCACTTTCATACTGTTTTATAGTTTTTGTGTCACCGGTGTCTTTTAAGCGGTGGGTAATTTTGCGAATTTTTTTTGAAATCTTGCAAAACTTTGAGCTCTAATTACATGAAATACTGCCAGTAAAACCTAAAATGGGGTGGACTCTTAAATGGCCCCTTATGATTAATACTAAAAATAAAAGTTTTTACAAACATCCCCCAATGCTTCAACGTTCTTTCAATGTACTCATCCTAGAAAAAAATGTAGTGATTCGCTCTACAATTGCAATGTAAAATTCTACAAATTATAGTACATATAGGGACGGGAACAATTTGTAGTAATAATTCTCAAATTTTTGTAGTGCTGATTTTAATACTACATACATATTCCCAATTCAACCAACTTTGTATCTCGTACCGTTTTCGCGATCTCAATGTTGAGACTCTAAATTAGAACACACCGTATAAAGATGTAACTTTACATTGATTTTCTTAGGTTACAAAGTTGTGAATATATGTTGACACAAAAATTGTTTGCAATGTAAGTTTCGGACTTATAAAATTACTGCATGTAACAAAATTATACCAAAAACAGGTCCAAAGTCCATTGCCGATTTGAAGCATTTTCAAAATCTAGTTTTTTAGTTGGAACTTTATTAAATCTACGTATTTAAAATTTTATCAAAATCGGTCTATTGGTTCCTGGCACTTCAACACACAAATCTCAATAATTATTACTCACGATCACAATTGCATGCTGTAAGCATATAGGAACGTAGAAAACACAAAATAGCACGTTTATCTATTTTCAGCATAATAAACTTATGAAATTGATTTAAAATTATTTGAGGGTCATTCTCGAAATTTTTAATAAATAACAGTTATGAGTGTGAATACCTAAAAGTCAAACATAGCGTGCTAAGCTTTTATTGTGGTTAACTCTCAAGAGACAGACACGTTTTCACGGCTCATCCGCACATTTGAAGTTCATTAGCAAAAACCATTAATTATTTCGTTCTGAGTTGTTTACCATTTGTGTTATCTGACATGAAAAATTATTTTTTTTCAAATGTGCTTTTAGAGCAGTTTTGTTGTATAAAAAGAGTTTTGAACACGTTCCTTATGGAGTTGTCACTGGTGTTCTGTTGACGCAAACATGAATTTATTCTTTAAATCTCGAGAGTGTGCTCAAGTTTTCTTGAATAAACGATTGTAACATAAGTAAGATGACATGAAAGGACTTAATTCTCCATTTGTCAAAACCTGAAACACTTTGGACATATAGTACGCATTTATTTCAGAAGCGATGGAATTCTGTTTTTAGAATTTTAGGGATTAAATATTTTATGACTATTATAACAATTAATATATCATTTTGGAATGAACGAAGGAAATATTCATAATATGATGTGTCGTAAGTCACATTTTGGTTAATTGAGAAAATGGAATAACATAAATCAGAAATTGCAACTTTCTAATAGTATAGTACTCTAAATTATTAGATTTCTGGTACGATTAAAATTATTAGATCTGATTTAACACTAAATTTTTAAGTCACTTTAGAATGTACCAACGTTTCTGCTTAAACGTAATTTCCGGTTTAAGTTTCTTCTTTTAACTGATTCTGCACGAATAGTTAAGATATGCAACTCATTTTAACAAAACGTTAGCTATATTTCAGTTTTTCAGTAATTTTTTTAATAAATAAACATTAATTTTTGTAGAAACATTATAACTGCAACATTCCAGTATATAGTAGCAAGCAATTAGACGTCTGTGCTAACAAATCCTGAAGTATAATTAAAAGTGTAATAAAAAGAGCAATGAAGCGTAATTAAAGCTTTTACACATAATTAGTTGCGCTTTTTTCTGTCATAAATATACTTTAACCCCTCACCATTAAAAGTAGCGTGACTGCAACGCTTAGGTTATTAAAACGTTTCTTCAGTTTACTGGAAATTGTTTAAAAAAGGGTAAGTAAATTAATATTTAATTATTGCATATTCGTGATTTTTCACTATATTAAATTAAATCCACAGTTTACTCTATCATTTTAGTTTTCGACCGATTTAGTTCATATCTGCACGGAAACAGGCACCACTAATAACAGTTAAAATTTACACTAAATAAAGCAAACAAGGGCGTAGAAGTTGAGATAGTAAAATATCCACCCTTGTCCATTATTTACTACATCTCAAATGTACCTCGTAGCAATTCCCCTTCCGATCCAATGATTTAATAAAACCAACAGAAGGGTGCGAAATGTTCAATTTAAAACTTCAAAGAATGCGTAACAAATTCGCAATTTGCAATTATATTCAGTTTGTTTGGTGGAGGTGATTACTTCACTTGCCCAAATTTAAGTAAAGAATTGAGAATTATTGGTTGAATAAAAATTTCTCTCATTGTAATAAATCATATGGTTAATGTTATAAATTATATTAAAGAAGTGGACAGAGGCCGGGCAAACATGTGGGTTCTCTAATCAAAGTAAAAAGTAATTCTATTAAAAAATACGCAAGTCATTTTTAGATTAGAGATTTATCGGTCCAGTCATATAGGGGACGTGATAATAGATGTAATAAGAAAATTGGAACAATGTTTAACCTTTTAACACTATCTAATTAGATAGTGAGATTTTATATTGAATTTAAAGCGTTTTATAAAGCAGTAGATATTTTTACGCATTAGTCACACTGGGGCCTTACAAAGCTATACAAACCCACCCTTTGGTATAATAGATACTAGTTTATTGAGAAATCGTAATACATTTTTTTTCAAACCAGCAGCATATTTAAATTTTCTACAACATGTCAGTGGCGTACCAAACGCCCCCGCAATCTCCGCATCGCGGAAGTGCCGAAGCCTTTTAGAGGCCCAAGGCGATCAGAGGTTGTCGGAAACTAAAAAGAAAAAAATGAAAAAAAAATATATACGAGTCATTGAACTTTAAAACATAAAACCATAAAAAAAAATACTTAAATTTTGTATGAGACTGAGTATGATACTTGGGGTTGATGCGTTACCAAATTTTACCTGCTCGATAATCGGTAGTTTAAATAAAAGCATACATCCCCATGTCAGCAAAATAATTAGATAGTTTAGAAATAATTAGTTCAATTTCGGTTTCAATCGTGAAGGTGCAAGTTTTTATGTAATAAGGACAAGAAACTCATTGTCTCAGCTTTTCGTGGAGGACACGAAGACCTCGAGCTGATCATACCACGCTCCAGTGCTAGCTTCAGTCGCAAACTCACTGTCGAGGGGTATGTACAGCACGGAGCCGTGTCCCACATTTAATCATAACTTAGCCAACAAACTCCACTAGTTTACATATTAAAGGCCGATCTTCGGTTTGACTTAACTTTCTGCTCGGCTGATGCGTGCGCGGCCGACCTTTCCCTTTCGCCTTCTACCTGCGTTCAGTCTCGCCTCAGCTGTCGTGAGAAAATGCAGTGTTTGACACGGCTTACTTTTAAGTCATTTGCTAACAATTTTATTAGGAGAGATGCGTAGGGCGTAGTCTACAGGCTCAGCTAATTAAATAGTTGAAATATAATTGTGGTGTAATTTTAAAGTATACATTAAATATAAATCAAACTAAACCTTTAAGTGGCGTTCAAAAAAGAAAATTGAGCAAAGAACGAAAAACGAAAAAAAAACATCCACAAATTAGCAGTTTCTGCATCTGGTAGTAGAAGTAAATTTTCTAAATATGAAGTACTAGATCAATTTGCAATTGAAAACATATATGGCCGCTTATCGAAATGCAGTAATTGACGGTGAAACAACTGGAAAAAATACACAACGTACAAGTGATTTTCTGTAAACTAAGGTTGTTAATGGACAAAATTGTGTTTTTACCGCACAAGATTATCAATAACAAAAATAATGGAAGGTACCTGCTAGAGTGTTACAGTTTCAGTAATGTTAAAAATAACAGCTAGGCTTCCGGGTTGGAGCCGCATCATCGGTGCATGAACTGCCGACGTTTCGTCCTCGGTTCCACGGGACATCTTTAGGGCTGTGGTCACTTTGGGATCTGGAACACAACTGTTGCAGTTGTGTTCCAGACCCCAACGTGACCACAGTCCTGAAGATGTCACGTGGAACCGAGGACGAAACGTCGGCAGTTCATGCACCGATGACGCGGCTCCAACCCGGAAGCCTAGCTGTTATTAACAACGGCCGCGGAAGCTTGCAACTTAGAATGTTAAAAATATTTAAAAAAAATTTGCCTATGACAGAACTGGAGGTAAAGGCAGAGGCCTATTATAAAAGTTTGCGGGGGGGGGGCTTTACGGTTTGCGTTACGTCACTGAAACAAGTAATTCGTAATTAGTATGTGGTGTAGTATACTAATCATCAGCATTACATAGATATGCCGTAAGACTATTTTTTAACCCAACTTAGGAAGTATTCAAACTTATTTGAAGTCAAAATAAAAACTCGAATTACCAACATTTGTCAAACTATAAGTATTAAAAAATTAATAATAATAACTGTGTTTTATTATTATTATTGTGATTATTTCATTAATAGTTATATTTTGATTAATAATGTTTTACCACGTTTCTACTATCCAATTAATTCAAAATGCTATAAAGATTTGTTTAGTAAAAATAAATTTTTAATTTATAAGTTCGAGCTTGACTTCGTTGAAGTTTATTTTAATTTATTGCAAATAAAACAATTCTTAACTTCAACAGGTTTTATTTTAGCTTTATACGTATTTCAACGTCATTATCAAAGGCAAGATTAAAAGTGAACAGTTGCTGTTGCTGTAGGAACAATAAATCTTCATAACTTGATCTTGGTTTTCTATATCTGCGTCCAGATGACTTGATTTTTCATTCCAAAACGTCCAATAACGGTGAATTTAAAAGATCTATTTGTTCATTCATTAAAGGTACAGATTTTAAATGCTTGATAATTTCAAATGCTTCTAGTATATCCATCTAGTATTGTGTTTATCAACACAAAAGTATACATATTTTATAGCGTTATTAGATGTCGTTGAATGATTGTGTTCTAATAAGTGTTTAGCGTAATTGAATTTATGGGGGTGTTTATACTTGTAACAACGTACGTGTTCCTTGCACTTAATATCAAAATTTCTAATTGTTGTCTTTTATAAACTGAATTACAGTACGAGCTATTTAATTTGCAGATGCCTGATTTTAGTAAATTGTCTGTTTTTTTCTTTAGCATTAAACAAAGTGAAAAAAACGTTTTTTGTTGTTTTAAAAGTTATTTTACATTTATTTGTTTTGTTTATAATTTTGGCAATTTTTTCTGATTTATTGCCAAAATATGGAATTGACGCGTATTTCATTTTATCTGACGAAGTAGTTATTAACTTTCTGAATAGCTAATTTATATATTTTTTCTCTAATTAATGTATTAATAAGTTGAGTATTATAACCATTATTGTATGCAATTTGTTTAATAATCGAAATGTCTCTATTATAACTAATTCTACCTAAAGAAACCATTAAAGCTTTATGTATCATGCACTTGTATGCTGCTAATTTATGTGTTTTATGATGACAAAAATTATGTGGCATTGTAATGTCTGTTTGTGTAGATTTTCTATAAACAGAATATTCAAGTTTATTATTTGTATTAATTTTTAAGTTTAAATCTAAAAAGTTAATAGACTTATTTTGTCCAGTTTCTAGTGTAAATGTTATTTTTGAGCCCAACCTGTTAAAAAATTCTAAAATTCATTGATTAGCTCAAATGAACGATAAAAAACATGCTAAAACGTCATCAACATAACGAAACCAAAATACAACTTTTTCAGAATGTTTAGATTTAAATATTTAAATTGCCAAATTTTCTATAAATATATTTGCTAAAAGAGTTGAAATTGGACTTCCCACGGGTAAACCATCTTTTTCGATATGAATTTTAATATTAAAAGTAAAATAATTTTAAATAATGCAAAGTTCAAATAATTGAATCAACTCAGTTCGTTTTATTAATTCAACATTTTTGTTAACAAGAATGTTATTTAACAGAGGAATACACTCTTGAGAAGGTATTTCTGAAAACATGTTACTAACATCAAAATTAACTAGCTTGCTTTGTGGTGGTAAATGTATGTTAGATAATTTATTAATTAATTCAGATGCATTTTTAATGGAATATTTAGGTTTATAATCAAATCTGGTAATTATGTTATTTAATATTTTTGACAACATGGGATTGGGTGCATGTATGTATGATACCACTGGTCCATTGTGCATGTTGGGTTTGTGTATTTTGAACAAACCATATAATTTTGGTGGTTGTGGATTTGGATGTACACTATTTGTCTTTTTTGATAATCTGTTAGTATGTATGTATGTATGGTTTTTATTGTAATGCCAACTAGTTACCAGTAGTTTCTTTCTACTTTTAGGTTAGTTCTTCTGCCGGTCAGAATTCGTTTATAGGTGGAAATCTCCAGAACATGCGAAATTGACCTATTAGTAGATTATTTTTCAAGCAATATTTGCGTTCTTATAAATTTTCAACCAAAATTAAAAGATAAATTAGAAAAAAAATTAATTAAAAATTAATAAACTTAAATTTTTGGCTCAAGAAATACTAAAAAGAAAAAATAACGAAAAATTAGACAAAAAAATTCAGAACCCTCAAAGAAAGCAATATTCTTAAACTGATTTTAAATCGGGTCTACCATAAATTTCTGCAGTTATAAAAAAAACATATATACAGACGAATTGAGAACCTCCTCCTTTTTTTGAAGTCGGTTAAAAAAAAGGCTATTTGCCAGACTACACTTTCTTAAGTTATAAGCAAAACAGTTAATGTATTATGTGGCTTTGAATCAATTGACTGTAAAAAAGCACAGAAGAGTTGCTAAGGTACAAGTATAAGCTATGGTTCTCTAAAACGGAACACATTTTCTACAAAAAGCAAAATGTTATAATAGCTAATTTAGAGAAATATTACGCTTTAAATCTTATTTCAATCTATTGCAGAAATCTTAGTACTACTCAGTGGTGGTCCGTCCTATTAGGCAGGGTAGGCAGGGTCTACCCACATATTTTCAAATGAACTATCAAATTATCAGTTTCAATAAAAACAAAGTTACTCCTACATAGAGTTTTTACTTTTGAACGTCACCGCGTAACATTAAAAATTGGGCGCCAAATAACTAGGCTGTTGTTTTTAAACACCGTTTGGCATACGCAAAGGCGCTAGCTTATCGGGCCAAATGATTCCAGCTACGACACAAGCAACCAATATATTATTTTTAATACGGTTGGTACGGTCTCTGTAGTTTTTACTTTACTTGCATCAGTCAGCGACAATCAGGTACAATGTTTTTTTGTTACGTACCTAGTTTGCAAATTTGCAGGAAATATGGAAAATCTTGTTGAACAGCTTTAAAAAAAGGTATTGGATACTCTTACGACAAAACAAATAAAAATAAAAAATTATGGTCGATGTACTTTAAAATGACTAGGACCGTTACAGACAGACAGTAGGAAGAAATCAAGATCGTTGAATACTGAATGGTATAAAAAAAATGGACTGGATAACTGGCAGCGACATTAAAAATAATTATTTTGCTGGAATTCCTTACTATCTTCATGTATATCTAAACCCTCAAAATTATGGTCTAAAACAGGATTTAAAAAATCTTTCAGCTGAAATTAAAAAGCATGCGTTGACTAAAAAACATTTATTTTCAACTGTTTTAAATTATTTGGCAAATCACGCATTAGCTTTAGACAAAGGTTTGCCTTTTACGTTATCAAATTAAAGTGCATATTGACAAAGTGAATGTTTAATAGGGTTTTTTCTGCGTATATTAATTCATTTAACAACAGGTCTAGATAAATTAGAGTTTCCGTAATTTTTTACTTTTTAATCTTAATAGTTTCTGCCATTGCCTACGCAAATTTTGAACCCACAGAACGCCCTCTTAGTTTAATGTACGGGATGTGGTATCTAATTTTATTTTTGATTATCAATAATTGTAGTTGTTTCTGCATATTGCGATAATTATTTAAATGCCTATTTTGCATTTTTAAGTGCATATTGCGCTTGCATATTTAGGCTGTTTTAGTGCATAGACATCCGGCTTCTAACTGTTTATATTAATTTTTAACAAATAGAGTAATCAATTTTAAATTATAGAATGTGAAAAGCATCGGCGTCAAGTTTCAAGCAGTATTAGTGTATACAATTTTTAAAAGATTTAATGCCTATTCTACCAGAATATTTAAATTTCAAACATAAAAAGCTAATGCAGTCACAGATAAGGAAATGTTACAAAGATTGTGATGGATGAAATTAAATTAAATTTTAAACATCTTACATCACCTATCACTTACATCTACAGAGATGTTCAGGATTGGCAAAAAATTAAGACATTAACATATTCGTTTTTAAGTAGATTTGGTTCAACTAACTTGCTTATTTACAAAAAAAAAACTTCTAAATTTTGATAGGTAACATTAATAAAGAGCAAAACTGATGAATAATTATGCTAAGCAGGTATAGATTTCTCCTTTTGCATGCAAACCGCGTAGTTTTGTGTTCCTAAAAGGAAAAACGAACTTCTAAAAGTTTTATTTCATATTAAAATCGCTGATACTAAAAGACCAAATGCTTATCAAAATCCATTAATACAAATGACCAACACCAAATATCATATCCAGTTCTCAAACAGTAATTCTTGATGTACCACTAAAACTTGAGTTCCTATAGGTGATGCCTATCTAATCTGAAAGTTCATTAAATTCATCCCGAAGTATCGCATTACAATGTTTTCGTTCTTTTGTTGCAGCCCGCCTATGCAGGAATTCGAAAAATTTACCGGTTTTCTTTAAATGTATAGCTTTTTTAGGGTGTTTAGGGTTTGATTCGTCTTCTTAATAGTGTCATTTACATTTTTAACTTTTTAAGTTATCTTTTATAGCTTTATTTTTCTTTAAACTGTAGAAATTCAAGCCGCAGCCTGTCTGCTTAATGGCTTAAAGTGGTAAATACTTTTCTAATGCGCTTTCGAGAAATACCAGTATTTCGAGGACTGGCAAATTTGCAAAAAGTTTAATTAAAATTCGTTAAGATTCGTCGCGGTTGTCGTTAGTCGTTGATGGTTTATCCGACTAATCCAAACTCCGACATGACAGCTAACTTAGGGTACAAGTTTAATAAAACTTGATTAAGTTCAGATACTTCTCACCCCATTCGACGAGGAATAAAATGCGAATTACAAAATTCTTTCAATTCTTTCACGTTTATGTTCAGAGAGCGTTGATTGGTTGTCGTGTGTGATGTTTCAAAAATAGATGTGAGAAATTCGAAGACATAAATCAAAACTAAATAAATCATAAGTAAATTAGACTAACTCAAAGAGCAATTAAATTTATTAGAAATGTCATCCAGGCCCTCCACGTTCAGTAGGCCGTGTCTGCGTGTCATGTCATTAACTGGCAAAGAAGGCCATGCATCTTCCGACTTACTAATGAGGGCGGGCTGCTTGAATTCTAACACTTCTTGCCGTCGCACTTATTTAACTTGATTTGCTTACTTTATTTAATAAAGCGGCGTTCCCGTCCCTAATTAGATGTTGTTTAACAGAATACCTTAATAAATAACATTAATGTACGTAAACCTACCTAATACCTATATGAGTACATCTTTGAAGCCAGAAATTGTAAATTGGGCAGCTTGGTTTGCTGTAACATTTTTGTAGTGTTATCATGCTTATATGAATATCGCTTTGTAAATATTTATCACTAAGGAAAAGTAAAAAGTTAAACATAGAACATAGAATTAGTGACCCCTCAAGTATATCTTTAACATATTTTCTCCCATCCTAATTGGTTCAGTCAAAATACGTAAAAATGGGGCTCTTCCAAAACAAAATTGCAACATGGGCGTTTTGTACGCCAAAATGTTCAAAAAAATGTACTGAACCGCATGTTTAAAATCCACGCCTGTTTTTTTAAGTAAAAATAGATTTTCTTCGAAACTAGCGAGCTACGGAAATTTTTATTATATTTAAATTTGCAGATCTAGAAAACTTCTGCAAAAAACTTATACATTAAATGTTCGACTCATCTGTCAAAGTTACTGAGATAACTATTCAAATAACGGACCGTTTGCAGGGAAGCAAGAGTAGGGTAGCTCGGGGTTGGTTGGTACAGGGGTAAGTTGGAGCACTTGCAATATCTCGAGTACTTGACACCCGGCAATACTGTAAGTGACATCATATGAATCGTTCGGTACATTTTTCTGAACATTTTGGCGTATAAAACGTCCAGGTTGCAATTTTGTGGCGCGAGTAAGTAGTTAAGCAGCAACATGCACCGAAATAAAATCACGTTTTGGTTTTCGGTTACGGTTTAAATTCTAATATTTTTTGGTTACGTTCTAGGTTGCGGTTTAACACTACTTCAACTTTCGGTTTCAATTACGGTTACAGAAATTAACCAATATTTTTTTAATGTTTTATAAAACACATAACATTCAAAACTTAAACAAAAACTGGTAGATTGCGACTTTTTTTTTAATGTTTAAATTTAAAAGAACTTTGCGTTGGCGAATACCTATAATGATGTACGTTGAGTGCAACTGAAGCAACACAAACGCAAAATAATTACAATGTTACATGTTGCGCAAAACCATCAAAAATTCATCAAGCCACGAACATTTCATAAAAAAAACATACCACCATGTGCAAAAAAAATATTAAACATATGCACCACTAACTAAGACAAATTCAGCTTTATAACATTTCAGCTGTCTGCATGCCAACGCGAACACGAACACCGAAGTCAACATTTGTGTACGTTTCCGGATGTTTCAAGTGCACAAAGCTTTTCTAAGAACTATTTATGAAAAAAAAATCTTTTTTTTAAACTGACCTATATACGTTTCCCTCTACCCATTGCTATCAAATTTTCCAAAGATTTCCCAGGATGATCATCTCGGCTGCGTATTTTATTAAAAATTGAGTACTCTGTCAAGCAAAGATAACTTTTTCATATAATCGCATTCGCTACTTCTTACTCCGCAAGATTACCAAGCTTTATAAAACTAAGCAGAAATTTACTGTCTAGATTATTTAGATATATAAATAATTTATGTATGTTCAGACCAGGGATAACACACGAATTTAGTATGTTTAATTGTAATAGTCGCATGTCGTTGTCACTGTGTTGGTCTCCCCTGAAATTCCAAATGTTCCTGTTTGGTGTTGCGGGTGTGCGTCGCCTCTAGCTAGGTATAGAGAGTCTCGTGCCAATCGTGATGTTAACAGGGCAATTCTGGCGAAGTAAACCATTTACCTATCCGTTTCACCACCTGATATCAAGGTAAGTGGCAACGACTGTCTTTTTATGCGACTAAATTTTACGCCGACTGCAAGCAATACATAAATTACCGAATTTGTTTTGTACTTTATCGCAATAGCGTGTGGGTTAACCAACAACCATCAAATTTTGGTTTGGCCCCAAGCGCTTCAGTGTATGAGTTTACCTCTTTCCTTCCTATTCGACATAACATATATTAGCGCAAATTGCTGTCGCTGATTCTGACACACTTACTGTTCGTAGTACAGAATTTTGCCTGCTCTGTAACGTTTGCGCAGTCTGCATTTTTATTCCTGAACCTATATAAATAATTGTTTTGGCTACAAACCTCTGGCCAACCAAAATGGCTTACCACGTGGAATATGAAGATGAGGTACTTAATGTTATTTGCTACAAATAATAAACCTCAGTTTGCAATTTCTAGATTTTAATTCTACTTTATTGCATGACATAATAAAAATAAATAAATAAAATCTGGTAGTTTTTTTAAAGATATAATGTTGCGGTAATGTTATTGAGATATTCAAAAAAGATTTGAACACTTAAGGAATGGGAAAAAAACATCGTATTTATCTTTTAACTTGTTTCGTTTTTTTAAGTTTTTGTATTTCAGGTATCCGATTACAGTAAAACTGTGGTTAGTTATTTAGCTTAGAGTTGTCACTTTTTGTGTGATTTTTTAGTAAAACATATTATATTTTTAAAACATAGGCGGTCACTCAGAAAAGCAGTTTATAAATTTAACAGTAGATTCTCGGGACAAATCGAAACAGTGAAAACTAACTTACTTGCATACAGAAGTGATTAGGTACCGAAAAATTTACAGTTCCTTAGTGTTCAATAAAAAACCATTTTTGGGCATATTTTTTAGATAGTTTTAAAAATTGGCAAAACACTGCGTGGACTTTCTTCTACTTTTAAAGTAATTACTTTTTTTGTTCCCAAAAATACTTTACAACATATAATTATAGATATAAGATGTAGTCTAAGAGTTAACTACTATATAAGATCAGATGATTCGGGCATGTAATAAAACCAGTCGCCCCAGACTTAGTTCGTCTAAAGTCTAAACGTTTTGTTTCTTATGACAGTGCCGTCAACAGAGAAAGATTGGCGGCACACCGTTAAGTCAAACGCCCTTAGACTTTCTGCTTCGACTTGCAGAATATCTTAGACGAACTTTAGAGAAACATGCAAAATAAATTGGTTGTGTTGACTAGCTTAACGCGCTAGGATGTATCTGAGCATCTCGCATGGGAAATACTATAGCTAAAACTGAAAATGTTGTTGTTGTGAGAAAAAAAGTCAAATTTTTTAGAATAATTGTAAAATATTGCAAAAATTGAAAATATGTCCTGTGATTAAAGAACACCAAAAGCTTACAAGTATTCAGGTGCGATTTAGCTTAAACAAAAACGTTTTCATTAAATAAAAGAGGATAAACTTTCGATTTTCAATAATTTATATAGGGCGTCACATAGAAATCTGCGGATTGGTCCACCAACCAAAATGTATTTTATTGCTAGCCTCATAAATTTAAAAAAATCTAAAAAAAATTGTTAACTTTTTGAGCAATATGTAATTAAAAATTTCAAAAAATTTTGAAAATGTTTTCATTTTTATTTTGCATGGTTCTAAAAATGCTTGCAGATAATGACATTGTGTGCCGTTAGGCTTAGGGCCATTACAAAGACTAAACTTTTATGTTTATTTCATTATCTGTCAGCTCGTTTTGAAGGAAAGGGGCATAAAGTGATGTGAGAAAAAAGACACATGTCTATTTATTGTTTGAAAAATATTTCTTAATATTAAAGAATACCAAACTCATTAGCCAAAAATTAGAGCAAAAATCACTCATTAGCTTAAACTTAAATGTTTTTTTTTTTTCATAACTTGCTTATTATTTTCGATTTAAAAAATTCATATAAGCCGTTACAGGAAATTAGAGCGGATGTAAACAGAAAAACAAATTTTAGCTCATTTCTAGCTCTATAAACGTACAAAATTTAAAAAAAGCGGTTAATCCGTTTTTGAATAATAATTTTTTAGTTTCAACAATCTGAAAATTTTGATCAGGCAGTTATCATGCTTTGCAAAACTTTATTTCTATCTAAATTTTAATTTATAAATGTCTCATTTATTACTTGAACGTACAGTCCACAATAAATGGTAGAGTTTTCTCGTAATTTTCTCATGTAGATATTACTTTCCTTCATAAGATGAGTTTGTAATAAACTTCCTAAAACGCATAATCACGCAGACTAATATCAGATAAGAACAGTATTAACATAAAAGTGGCAAGAAAGCAGACTGCAGTCAAGTGAAACATAACGTAATTCCGACAAAGAAGAAAATTTAACAATAAACTCACAATATGGAAATTCAACTGGAAAGGAGATATAATTAGTACATAATAAAATGTTATAAAACTAAAGTTTAGTAGGTTAAAGAGCACTAAATCGTTATCTTATAACTTTTATACCATAACTGTTGAGAATTGTTTGAGAATGATTTGTCGTTTCCGTGGAAATTGTTGCGACAAACATTCACGAAACAATATCAGCTTAAATATCCAACAAGCCGTGAATTTCAGCCTTCGGGGTGATCTTGTTGTGCTAAATTTGCAATAATTTGTATAGAAATAACAAATCATTGTCTAAAAGAATTTTCTTGTCCCGAGTGGTATTTGGAAAGATTAGTCAACAATATAACCTTAATAATCAACATTATTTTGTCTTTATTTAACAAATAATACTTATTAATATTACAAAACTGTCAGTAGCCAATAAGCGCTTGCTTAATTATTTAATTTGGCAGTGAAAATTCTACGCGTTGAATTTTCTACATTTTTTGGATTAGCCAAATGTAGAATATGCAAGTTTCTTATCGGCTTTTGTAATATAGCGTTAAATAATTAGTGATAAAAAATTTGTAAACTCTTACATAACCAAATGGTTGAGAAAAACTCAAAAAACGTGCTCATACTTTGATTTCCCACTATCTTCATTTTGGCCTTAATCCTTGAAACACACTTTCTAGTACCTATACACTTATAAATAGGCTATGTGATAAAAGGGCCCCCCTGCCCAACTCATGCATCTTAGTTTAGTTTACATTTGAGACCAAGTTCCAGTTTTTCTTCCTGCAATCACTTCTTTGTATATTTACTCTATAAGCACTTGATCCCGATTTTGCAGTGCTTTAAATATGGTTTAGTGCAGCTAATTTGAATTGACGGCTTTTTTGAAGTGAAACTACTTTGCCGGCAGGAAAAATCACGCGAATGCTGAACGGAAGTAAGAGAAAGAAAATGAGGTTGTGTAGATGCAAACTGAAGCGATCAATGTTCAGCTGTCGCATCAAGGGCACGCAACTCTGATTTAGTATTTTATTGCTTTGCTTATATACCAAGCCTACAAAGAGTATATCAAGAGAAAGATATGATTTATAATATATTCGACTGAAGATTTTAATTAAACCGTATATCAAGAGAGATATGATTTATAATGTATTTAACTGAAGATTTTAATTACTTTCGAATAATAGTTTTTTTCTACAAAAACAAATAATATCATCTTTTAATTTAAATACTGACATTTAAAACATTAATAAGATTTTTATATAAAAATAAATTAGATATTGATAAAATTTCTATGTAAATTCGGTAAACGGTATGAGTTTTGTCATTTTTAATTTTCTTTTTGTAAAACTATATCTTGTTCGCATATTCTTGTTAAGTACGTTATTTGCTATGCAAAATAGCTAGTTACGACTCTTTTGATTGGTACCGAACGTTTTTATTAATAAAAAAATGACCGAATTGCCAATTTTTTAATTAAGCGTTTTTTAAATAAATATAACGTAATATCTCAAGAAGTCCTTACCATATCAATTTAATTTTCTGTGTTTAAAAGCAGATTCATTAGCATTGTCTATGATCCCATTTTAATTTCCGAAAAAAGTTTATTTTTTGCGTAAAGAAATTACCAATATGGCTTTTTACTTTCGATGTAGTAAAATTTTTACTAAGCGACAAACTATTTTATTTGTAGACTTAACCATATACATGCAGCGAACAAAATTAAGAATAAACTTTTAGAAATACTTTAAAGCAAATAATAGATATCATATGGGAATGATATTGATGGTATAAATTCTTTAAGAATACCGATAGTATTTTTTATTAAAGTTTATACTATACTAATTCAACCGTATTCTTACTATTTTATTAATATTTTTTATTTACTAAGAAAATAAAGTATTACCCATTATTTAAACCTGGCGCAATAAAAGTCGTACTTTCTAATCAACAAAAAAAAACAACAACAAAATTAACATTACATAAAAACAACATTTTAAAATGAAATAATTTAAACAAAGGCAATGAATAATTGTTTAATAAAATAATAAGATAAGGTTTGAGTTAATAAGGCAACTTTCATGAAAAAACGCCACCTACATCGGGATGTTAATTGTTTTTTTATATTTGGTTTATAGTTTGGAGATGAACAATTGTCGATTATTTTTCTCTGAAGCCGCTCGCTTGTTTAAGGTGGCTGATTTAAAAAAAATTGGAATATAATTCTTGTTGTTTAAATTTTATTGAAAACAGTTTATATATGGTAGTAAAGTAACCGGTCTGTAGTTACGTATTAATTTTATATCTTTTTTTTTATCTTATAATACAATTGTGAAGTTTTACCGTTAATTTGTTATTTGTTTAGTATTTAAAAAAATATTAAATAGTGACATCATTCATCTGTTGAAGGCTGCTTCTTTAAAATTTTCATTTGATTTTTATCTTCTTCTTGCATTTCTGGTTTATTAACTTCTTAAATTCACCTATTATTATTCCTGTCGTAATTTTTAACGATTTTTCTTTATTCTGATCTGTGCTTTCTAAGTGTGCTATTTTTGTATGGTGTAGCGGTGTATAATTTCTCATAGTAATTTGTTATTGTCTGCAGTAAAAATTCCTGTTCGATACTGTTTGGTTTTTTCCTATTTTTAATTTACCAGTCCACCTTCTTCCCGCCTGAAATTCTTCTTTTTTACTTTTTAATAGATCCTATATTCCGATTTAGTTCTTTAACTGGTGTATACTGACTCTTACCTATGTATTTTCCTATTTATTTGTTTTTATTAATTTTATAAGTTCTGCTATTTAAAATTGTTCTGTTTTTCATATTATTAATGCTGCGTTTGTCTATGAGTTTGTGATATACCCCTGCGTTTTAAAGAGCATCGAAATCGAACCATCCGTTCAGGAGTTACGAGGCTAACACACCACCCACTCACAAACATACATGTTTTAATTATCACTTTTGAGTTCCTTGAGGTCTAAAGCATGTATTCGCGTCAAAACCTTGATTTTAAAAATTTTGATTAAACCTATATTTACCCATACTAAAAGTATAAGAAAGTGAAAACTATAAAGGCATGAATACTATCAAAACATAAAATATAAAAATGATCGACGTTGACCGATGATTTAATATTTCCCCTTTCTCTCAATAAGAAAGGTGTCATCTAATTACGTATTCTATTTAATGTTTAAAAACATTTCGACGAAATTGTTATAGTGTGCTTACTGTATAGTACACACATCAGTAGTATATAAAAGTTAAACATGACACTAAAGATGATCGCTGGTTGTACTCGTAAAAATAAATGCTAAGTACTGCTTACTAAATAATTATTACAAGATTTAATTGCCGTGACAAGTATTTACACTTGACATAATGCTCGTTTTACTGCGTTAAAACAGTTATCAATTGTTCACTATACATAAGCGTTAAACTTGTTAGAAGTTAATAAACAGGAACTTAAACTGCTTAATTAACACTCGGGCGTGCAACAATCTAATTATAAAAAAAAAAGCAAATTTAACCTTGCAGAATTCAATACTAAATAAAAATGATAGAAATATTTATTCCGTAATGTTCAAAGCAAAAAAAGTCGAGTAAAATTGCCAAATATTTCCTCCGCGGAGTCGGCGTCGGGAATAAATGCTGCTTCCGGAAAAAATATTTCGCGAAAGAACGGAAAATAGCCACGAAAAATAGCACAATCGCAGAAAAGGGAGCTTTGGAAAAAACTTAAGAAAGAGAAACCTTTCCGGGTAAAAAATTCTCCAAAAAAGATCTTATCATAGCCCCGGAAATAATGTATTAAAAACTATTTCTCGTTTTCAGAGGAGTGCTTTATCGAAGGTTTTTAAACTGTTTTTGGAATAACAAATACGCACGAAGAAAATTTTGTTTAACATTTGTTTATATTTCTTAAATCAAATTTTCTCTCATTCATATACAACAATCAGCAAGAAAAAAAGTAGTACTTTTTCAAAAAAAGTTCTTTCTTAATTACGTAGTTATGCATCAGTAAGGAAATACACATGTTTTTGTTTTGGGCATCTTTTTTGTTGGTTGTTTTCTCCTAGAAATTATTTTCACGGGTTGGTTTTTCCAGGAAATGTTACTCGACAACAGACTGTGACAGTGTGCGGGTTTCTAAGAAAATTTAGCGTTCTTGTGTGTTGTTGTTGATGGTACTGCTATTAGTGAAATATCATTATTATACAGGGTGTTCTGTAAGTAATGGAACAACGTATAGCGTCCTGGGGTCAAAGCAGACCAAGTAAATCTAAAATGCCTTAGTAAAAAGTGCTTTAACAGCAAAAATGTTATGTGTCAAAATATCAAGCGAAGTGACGTAGCTCGCTAACCTCTGACAATGGCATGTAAACATGCCGAAATACGTATAAGGTTAAAATAAATAAATATTGCTGAAGTCGTTAGGTATTTTATATACCTATAATCAATAAATAAGTAACACCATCGTGTATGTAGACCTATAAAACATAAAGATACCGAATTTCAGCACGATAAGTATCTTAGTTTTTGGGTTTTAGTCAAAAATAGAATACAATTTTTGTTTTAAAGCCCTACAAGTTTTTGATAATGCACTTTTTACAAAGGCATGTTAGACTGAATCGGTCTACTTTGGCCCCAGAAAGCTATACCTAAACGTTGTCCAATTACTGACGAGACACCCTGTATATTAAATTCACCGCACGAGAGTTTGTGTGTCTCTAACAACAACTCTACAAACTGTAGAACTTAAGTGCTGTCTCAGCTTTTAAAAGAAACGGCCGGTAGATACATGCTTCATCCTGTGTTTCTGTTTAAAATGACAGCAGCAAATTGTATTCTAATAAAACAAAGACGTAATAGACATTATAGAATCCAATTTTTGTAGAATATTACAGCGGTCTACTATACCAAGAAAAATGGTTTTTATATAGAGACTGTGAAAATAGTTGCGTTGTAGTAATAAGGACCTTACACCACTAAAAGTTGCGACAAGCGGAAGGGACCAAGACTTAATATACAGGGTGTTTCTAAAAACATGTGTCCGTATTCAGAGGCTTACCTAAAAGTAAGACAAAAACCTTCTATAAGCAGCTCAGTTTACTACAGACAGGGTGTTAAATGGTAAGGTTGAAGAAAACTGCCCCTAAACGGGAGTCCATGTTTTTTAAAGCACCCGTATAAATTGCCCCGCCATCCAAACCTGCAACTTTGAAAATTTGAAAAATAATATTGTAATTTTATTATAAGCATGTATACACAGGGTGTCCTAGCTAGAACTCCCCAGCCCTCTAACTTTTGTATTTGAAGAGATGCAGTTTTTAAACTGAATACAAAATACTTTTAACGTTAAACGCTTAATCCAAATCAACAACTAACTGTTTAAAATGTTGTACCATTTTTAAATCAAGCCATTTTAAAATTTAGGGTTTAGATTTAAATAGCCTTGTATATTCTTAAACATGCCAATGAAATCTTTTTCTTTCAAATAATGTATCATTTTTATATGCTTTAATAAAAAAAATTTCGTAAACAAAGCAATTTTTCTGGGAATTCTTAAAAATTACTAGATAAAAATAAAACAATAAAAATCGTAAATATTTTATCAGTAGTAATCTGTTTTCATTAATATGGTAAAAATTAGTGGGAAATCCTTAAGAACAAAATTAAATTAAAGTAGCTTAAGAAAACCTGTCATAGACTACCTGACGAATCAATGTAATTATGTTTAAAACCTTTGCGAACTAGTTTACAGCATCATCATAAGCATAACTATCATTGAAATGATGCCAATACATTTATTTTAACTAGATTTATTAAAACTGATTACTACTGATTTTTACTTTCCTAAAAATTACGTTTTTTTGAAAAATGTGTTATGCATGCATATGAAAATGATACATCATTCGAATGAGTAAAAACATCTATTTTCAACAGTATGTTTAAAGTATAGAGATAAAACAAATAATTAATATTAAAAATTTCAAAACACTGCATTTTAAATATTTTATTGTTGATTTAAATCAAGTGTTAAACGCTTAAACTATTTTGTAATAAACTTTAAAACCGCATCTCTTTAAATGAAGAAGTTATAAGGCTTTCTGGTGTGTTTTTGTTGGAGCACCCTGTATATCAGTATATGGAAGTTTTTGATATTGTGTCAATATATTGGTACCGCTACGGTGTGAATCAACAATGGAGAAATATCAAAATTAATCTCTTCGGCAGGTTTTCCTATGTTATTTTTTTTTCTATTAAGGCCATTGGATTTTTCGATTTTGCGCGTAAGAAAAAAAAAGTTGAATTACTTACTTAGGTTTAGTAACAGTTGCGCAGTTTTCGTTTCACACTTAGTAATTCATTACCTAATATGGTATATGTACCAGAGATGCTTTAAAGCTTCCAGAAGGCGTTTGTTGTCCTGTTATGGTAACATTTGACAAATTGCAAATAAGCACTAAGTTCTGGCTATTTGAGGTGCTTAATCAGCATCTGTTTGACGAAAGCATCTCAGCCGTTAAAAAACTGCTGGTTGTCTGCGTAATTGATAATTATGATTTACGTTCAGGGATGATTATAATAAATTGTTCAACTCATTAAAATTAAATAATCCGTAATTTTAAGGAACATTAACATAGTAACGCTGTAATTTGTAAATGTGCGCGTACATACCGTGTGCTAAATGACTCAAACACATTTTGCGGCACCTGTCTCTTGGATTCTCTGTGTCGAAAGATTTATGATTTGTGAGTGTGCGTTAAAAGTGTGTTTTAAATTAGTTCTTACTGTATAAAAATTCCGTCACTGCAATTTTATACCAAACCTGGTGAAATTCCGCACATTAACCTTCTATCTTTAAGGAACGAGGTGTAATTAGAATCACATTCCTTAAAAAATTGTGTTGCTAATAAGTGGACTTTTAGAACTTATTAACATTTTTAAAGCCATATTAGGTGTATGATTTACGAAACGTTTAAATTAATAAGAGCAGGTGATTCAAATTAAAAAGTTCCATTAATTTCAAAAGTAAAATTCGTAGAATCTATTTGTTTTTATGTGCATCAAGAATTTGCTTTACACTTTTAGTCTTTTAAACTTGTCAAGGTGTTTAACAAACAAATTGCTTCAAAAGTATGTGATAGAAAAAAGGTGCTAATTTTTTTATAAAATATTTTCTTCTCTTTACTTTGATCTTTTAGAAAAAAAACGTTTTATCCGACATTCTGCTGAAGTAAGTTAGATCGTCAATGCAACTTTAATTAGATTTGCAGTTCGCAGCTCTGCTGGGATATAACAATCATGATAAATGCTATTATTAACCAACAAAATTAAAATATTTGAACAGTATTCAATTTAATGACTTTTTAAAATTAGAGTAATATTGCTTTAATAGCTGGAATACACCCAAAGCAAAAACATCTTTGCGTTTATAATGTGAAGTTTCTTAGATATTTTTATATATTTAGAATCTATTTCTACGAATGATTGTTTCAACATAAATAAAGTGTTATTTTTGCAATAAAGTTAAGCAGTTTCCGTTTACTGGTAAACTCAGAATACATAGAAATAACTAGGTATGCGTCTAATACTCGATTGGATGAATAATTGCTCAAATATTCGGCTATATTTTAAGCTATGCACTAAAAGAACGACAGTACTAAACTTCATATTTTTTGTAAAAAGGTATAATTTCATTACCCAAACGAAAATGATATTGACCTATGTGACGCCCGCATCGATTACGAGTTAGTATTCGTCAGTTTGTGGAAAAATTAGCTCTAGTTGTCGAATAACTGACTTCTAATATTCTACTTGGTTGAATATTGAAATGAATATTGGCCGGATATTTGTCGAATATTTTACCAAATATTCGGTAGGTATTCGGCCAGTGACCAAAATCGCCATTCTGTAAACTCCTAGTAATAATGCTTTAAAGAGAACTCATTATTTAAACACTTTTCTTAATATAAGGAAATATTACGAATGGAACATATCTAGTTTTCTAGTTGCAACCAATGTTTATTCATTAAAATCTCAAAATCAATTTTTCGCGTCCTATAGACCTTTGGCTGATAACCAGATGACTGTATTTGAGCAGATTACTTAGCACATATTCAAACCAAAAGTTAGACAGCCATCTGCCATGCTTAATTGTCAAATCGCAATTTTTCGTAAATAAATAATATTGAAGCCAATTATACTTAAATTATATTCATGATGTGACAGATGCACTCAAATCCCCGGTAAAACAGTTTCCAACACATTTCAACAGTAATAAACAAATAGCGATAGCAGCGCCCTAAAATTGGTCTGGTGCGTTGTAGCCAAACTAACGCTAATTTCGTTTCCAAATATGAGCGGACATTTGGTATAAAGGGTCGTATATCTGTAGTGTTAACCTTATCTGTGGTTTTAGCAATCACTCAATTAAACTGTTCAGGTAAACGATCAAACGGAAAACGCTCAGTGATGATTTATCACTAGAAAATTGTTCCTATTGTCACTTAACATGCTCATGCCGAGTGTAAATACAAAAAATTCGTAAAATATCAAAAAGAAACAAAAAATCGATGGTATGGGCAATGGGGGGGGGGGGTGATAGGGAGATCGCGTTTGCACAGATCGGCTATTTACCATGCGTAATATTAAGGTTCTTTTACGAGCGCGCTTATTTTGCAATCTTGCACCTCTTCCTTCCCTCATTTTTTTGGTCGACCAACCTCACTTTCTTGCGGTCTCGTTCTGTTGCAATTAGCAAATTTTTGATTTAAATTTGATTTTCTGCGTCAAGTTGGCTGGACTGTAAAGTGTATGCAGACAGACACAGACACAGACACACTGATACCTCTGCAGCGTCCGCTTTATAGGTCTGCCAAGGTCCTACAACCGGTTTACTAGTCAGGATGTTTAAGTTAAAAATGTTTGCCATAAAAGTACCTTCTTTTTAGGCATAACTCGTGTATCGATCAGTAACCTAAAAGCGAAACAAATTTTACTGAATGAACTTATTTGCTCCAAATTCAACCTGACGATCACAATACGTTTCTCTGTTGCTATACTTTGTATAGCGAGAAAGGTAAAAAAAATGGTGCCAGTTTTTCAGCAATATCTTTTTACCTAACAGTTTTCTCTTTCTGAAAAATGCCAGTGCATAGTAATATTGTGTTTCTATAAGGCGAACACGATAGCAAATTTGAAAGCAATTTGTCAATTCGCGTTTGCATAATTGAGCGGTAAATTAAAAAAAATCGTAGCGATCTCAATGATTTTTCCTAAGGTCTTCTATTAGACACAGACAGATATTTTTTTAAGAACATTGTTGTTTGGGGGTTTTTGTTCAAATGATCTATTCCGTGAAAATCTCGAATTTGACATTTTTATGAAATCAATACTTCCGTAAACCGAAAGCATAGAAAAGTAAAAAACTGTAACTTATGTTTCTAATTCCAGATCGTTATCAAAACTAATTGTTTTGATGAATAATCGTTGTATACGGGTATTTCAAATGTCATTAAAGAATAATAAAATTTATTTCCAAAAAGATGGATTGCCCATGGGAAGTCCAATTTCACCTCTTTTAGCTAACATATTTATGGAAAATCTAGAAGATAAATTATTTGAATCAAACCATTCTGGGAAAGTTATATTTTGGTTTCGTTATGTTGATGACATTTTAGCATGTTTTGATAGTTCATTTGAGTTAATCAATAAATTTTTGATTTTTATTACAGCTTGCACTCAAAAATAACATTTTCACTAGAAACTGAACAAAATAGGTCTATTAACTTTTTAGATTTAAACAAAAATTAATTCAAATAATAAACTTGAATATTCTGTTTATAGAAAACCTACACAAACAGACATTACAGTACCATACGATTCTTGTCATCATAAAACACATACATTAGCAGCATACAGGTTCATGATACATAGCGCTTTAACGGTTCCTTAGGTGAAATTAGTAATAATAGAGACATTTCAATTATTAAACAAATTGCATACAATAATGGTTATAATACTCAAATTATTGATACCCTAATTAACGAGAAAAATTATAATTTAGCTATTCAGAAAATTTATCCAACTACTTCATCAGATAAATTAAAATACGCCTCAATTTCATATTTTGGCAATCAATCAGAAAAAGTTGCCAAAATTATAAACAAAACAAATAAATGTAATTTAACTTTAAAAAAACAAAAAAACATTTTTAACACTTTGTTTAAAGCTAAAGAAAAAACAGACAATTTACTAAAATCAGGCATCTACAAATTAAACTGCTCGCACTGTAATTCGGTTTATATAGGACAAACAATTAGAAATTTTGATATTAGGTACAAGGAACACGTATGTTGTTACAAGTATAGACACTCCCATAAATCTAATTACACTAAACACTTATTAGAACACAATAATTTAATGACATCTAATAACACTATTAAATGTTTACAATTTTGTGATGGCAAACGTAAGTTGGATATACTATAGAAGCATTTCAAATTCATAAAAATTTAAAATCTGTATCTTTAATGAATTAACAAGTTGATCTCTTAAATTCACCGCTATTAGACGTTTTAGAATGAGAAATCAAGTCATCTGGACGCGGATATAGAAATCCAAGATCAAGTTATGAAGATTTATTGTTCCTATAGCAACACCAACTGTTTACTTTTAATCTTATTGTTGATAATGACGTGTAAACACGTTGAAATACGTATAAAGCTAAAATAGAAAACCTGTTAAAGTTAGGAATTGTTTTATTTACAATAAATTAAAATAAACTTCAACGAAATAAAGCTCGAACTTATAAATAAAGTCAATAAAAAAGTTCTAAAAGTTACTGCATTAAATTGGCTAGCTTATGTTCAGCAGCTTGTTTAAAACGGTAACGGTAACGCTGGAACAATAGAAGAGTTGCATGTCGAGGCGCTGCAATCATATTATGGTATTTTATGTTGTTAGCAGATGGCTTTGCAATTTCAAAGCAGAAATTGCAAGAAACGAACCTCGCATGCAAAGCGATCTGCTGCTGAACCTAGGTAGCAACATAAATACATAACATCGATTGCAGCGCCCCCAACATACAACTATCATAGGTTACGTCGTAAACGGTGTTTCGTAATATGTTAGAAGCATTTTCAGGATCGATTTAGAATCTAAAAACAATGAAAAAACTTCCTATTAACATGGGCCTAGAAACGCTTTCTTACGGAGTTACAGCTTTATGAAGATGGAACACTCTAATCAGTTTCGCAGTAGTTGCATTCAAATTATATGAGATCATTACAAATCAAGCTTTTTAAAGTATTTCGACTAATTTTTATTTGAATAACCGCACCAGAAGTGTTTCAGATGAGGGCGGGGCATATTATACCTTAATGACCTTTACAATTTTTTAATTTTACTAAAATACATACGTTACTCTTCTGAAAGTTTAGCAGTTTTCAATATAATTCAATGTTTTTGTAAAAGTAGGAGTTTTGTGTAGTAGCCTTGAAGCTGTTTTTTTCTCAAGATGTTTAAAAATTTAAATAATAACTATTATGTTTAAACAAAATAGTGCTTGTTTTTTTCCTTTCAATACAATTTAAAGATATACTTGCTTTTCAATAACCCTGTATAATAATTAAATATCATTGAAGCATACAAACTTATTTGTCTTGATTAAATGAGTTGAATAAAGAACTTAAAATAAAACAGTACAGCAAGTATAATATAAAACAGAATCTGTGTTCCAAGTTTTCAAAACCTTAAATTGTTTCTGCAATCTTTCCAATTACGTTCAACACCATTTGCAATAAGCCTTTCAAATGAAATGCACATTGTATGTATAGCTCTCTAATGCAATTTCGAGTCAGCTAATCTCACCGAAGCACATTATTAGTCGCGCTTCCTGCGATCCACGTTATCTGGGCAAGTAAATTGCCTGCGAGTACGCCTCGATTTACCTGTCGGCAAGTTAACTGAGCTTTTACTGACTGTAATGAGCAAGCCTCGCATTACCAACGAGCGTGATGGTACTTTAAGTGACTTTTGGTAATTTGCCTAAACACACACTATTAATCTGTGTGTAAAACGCGTGAACTTCGTGCACCGCTCGCACTTTGTCGTAAGTGTGATTATTTTGGTTAATAAGTGTAAATAATATGTCTATAATTAGATGTTTGTTGGCTATCATACTCCATTTAATAAATAGCCTTTTGTAGCGTTTTTATAGTTTCGATTATAGTTGAATAATAGCTTGTGTAAGTTTATATGGGGGTAACACCTGAAATTACAGGTAAATTACCATGATTTATATATGAACACTTTTGCCGAATGCGTTTGCCCGTTACTATAATTAATACGAGAAGTTACCGAGAAAATATGTTTCTCTTCTAATTACTGTACTTTAAGAAATTTTACTATTTATTTTATATTTCAAAGACAATAAAATCATTTGAATACTTAACAAAGGTAATTAAATAAGAGAGCTTCTTGTCTTTCAAAAGTACCATGAGCTATAAATTAAACTGTTGTTTATATTTTCTGTCCAGCTGGTAGAGCTCTGCGATGGCTTTGAAACGGTGGTCAGATTTTTATTAACGGAAATACCACAAAAATCCGATGCCGGTAGTCCAGCTGTACAAACAATTGCCTTTAAACCGAGAGCGCCGGAGTTCGATTCCCTGCGAGAATAGTGAATGGTACTGGGTATATGCGTTTCTTAATGTACCATATTTTAGAATAAATGTAAAACTGTGAGTGTGATCGTGTGATAGATGTTAGCACACCAAAGATTTGTAAGTAACCGAAGTATGTCTTTTTATTATTTAAAACTTAAATTAAATATTGAACTTCTTGTATTGTTTACGATACGTATTTAATAAAGATCTCGCAAGAACATAAGTCAAAAGTAAATAATTATAATAATAAAATAAAATTTATAGAATTGAACTCAGAACCAGCGCTTTGGTAAGCGAATGCTCTACGTAAAGAAACACTCTCACATAGTTTATTTCATGGATACTAAGACATGCTTATAATATGATAACATTCTGTAGAGAACCTACGTTGATCTTAACCAAATTACCACATGGCTAAAATGCTATGGCGCTCAGTCCGTGAACCAGTATGCTTAAAAATATGTTTAAGTTCTAACCCTAAATTTACTACATAACATAAGAATTCACCTAAAATACAGAGAGTTTGTTATCAAAGCTTTAGAAATCGAAAAAAAAATTTTTCTTATAAGTAAATTTATCGATTAATTTATTTATATATAGAAGATGGACCAAAGGGTGGCAGGAAGAGGAAAGTTCAGTCTGTTAAATATTACTGCATGCAGTTTCCAATCATATTCTGCTATCACTGATGAGCAATTTAAGTTAATTAAACAAGAATGAAACACACACACACACACATTTTTTAAATGACAGATACCTAAATGTCCAATTTAACTCCGTTAAAATCTTAGAAACGATTTTTTTCACAATCATAATACAGTTTTATACTAGAAGTTACAAGAAAGTTAGAAAGTGAAAACTGTTTCTACAATTTTTTTTAGTTTTAGAAATTATAAAGCTCAAAAAAAGTTGTAAATCGATTTTCTTACGGCTTTGGCGTTCTTGTGATGGTTTCTAAAGGTTTTTAAGTTTGTTCAAAGCTCGATTCGTATTTATAACGAATTTTTATGTAACAGTCAAGTAGAGCGACCTGGCACTTCATTTCAAAATCTTGCGTAAGGCGTAGCCCACGGGTCAGCTAGTATTAATTTAAACTGTGAAATACCGGTTAAATAGTGGCAGATTTGTGGTGCGTGCGTTTATGCGCCTAGCCTTTTTTTAGCACTCACTACAACCAAATGCAGCTAAATGCATAAAAATTATTTATAATTTGCAGTATTCTACTATTAAACAGTTTATAAAAAATTAAATAATATACTGATTGTATACAATGTATTCAGCGAGAGATGTTACAAGCAGATAATTAGAATAGCACTTTAGGTATTGTAAAAAATGTTTCTTAATTGGCAATTGGAAACACCGTGTGCGTAACACCCTAAACAAATACCTTTCTTATTACCTTTATTGTATATAATTTTAATTTTCTAATCGGCTATAAAAAAAATTTAAATTTAGAGGTTATCTCTATATTTGGAAATGTGACACTGAAACCTTTAATATAGAGAGTTTGTAAAATCTAGTGAGAGACGTCGATGATGTGAAATCTTCTCTGCTGACAAAACGCAGGAAGTGTCGCAATTCGTTTTTGAGAACAACAGAATCGGTGTCCTCTGAGTACATGTCCAGTAATTTTTGGATGCTTTCGTCGTTCCTTGTCTTATCAATGTCTTTTACAAAAACCGCCCAGAATAACTCCAAAAATTGATTTCGTATACCTTTTTCCAGTTTTACAAATAATTTTACTCAAAATTTGTTTAATAATTAATTTTTATTTCACTTCTAAAACAATTTCGTTGTTTTAGATCCATCAAAATAATGTGTTCTTTTTCTTAAAGGTTTCTTTTTTGAGTCTTAATCGGGTATTAACTTTACATTTCTATAAAGAAAATTCTTACTTGTCAATACACGGATGATTTTTATATACACTGTGTCTATAAAGTAACGCCTCCCCCCCCAACTAACTTTTGAACGACTTTATATTTTATCACAAAATTTGGTGTGCTGTAATGGGAAATTAAATACTATTTTTCAGTCTATATTAAAATTTTGTATCATCCAAAATGACGACTGGGCGCCATTTTGAATTTTTTTTTAAACGTAAAGGGGGGTCGAGTGACACCTTATTGGAAAGGTCTTTTAGTTTTGCGTCTGATCCTAGAGTTTCAAAGAAAAATATTCAGCCATAACAAAATGACAATGTTTGAAGGTAAAGAAGTCTATTAAAAAAACTAAGAATTAACGCAAAACGAAATTAAATTAAGTGTTCGAAATGTTGACCATTCATTTCTTGGCACATAAAAAGTCGGTTATAAAATTCCTGCCTTACATTTTCATAAGTTTCTGGAGTGCTATTTCTGCAAACTTCTGTTATGCGTTGCTCCAGTTCTTCAATTGTTTCTGGGCGGGTTCTGTGCACTTTCGATTTCAGATATTCCCATAGAAAACAATCTAAGGAAGTTAAATGTGGGGAGCGAGCCGGCTATTCTACAGGCCCCTGCCTACCAATTCATCTTCCAAGAAAATGTTCCTTGAGAAAGTCAGAAACAGGTCTATAATAATGAGGCGGCGCACCGTCTTGTTGGAACATAACGTTTTTAATATTATTTCCAGCCGCTTAAGATATTTCTGGGAAAATTTTGTCCTGCAAATGTGGACTACTGGATAAGAAAATCAAAACAATTTTGAATTGAGTGGGTCCATTTCTTTAAAATCCGCCATTTTGTTATGGATAAATATTTTTCTTTGAAACTCTAGGATCAGACGCATAACTAAAAGACCTTTCAAATGAGGTGTTACTCGAGCCTGGATAAAAAAATTAAAACAATTTTCAATTGAGTGAGTCCATTGGTTTAAAATCCGCCATTTTGTTATGACTAAATATTTTTCTTTGAAACTCTAGGATCAAACGCAGAACTAAAAGACCTATCTTTAATGAGGTGTCACTTGACCTTCCTTTTTATTTAAAAAACAATTTTAAAATAGCGCCCAGTCGCCATTTTGAATGATACAAAATTTAATTTTTGGCTAAAACATAGTATTTCATTTCCCATTAAAGCACACCAAATGTTGTGGTAAAATATCAAGTCGTTCAAAAGTTAGTTAGGGGGGGGAGTTACTTTATAGACAGACGGTATAACTTCAACGATAATAAAAGTCTTAAGAGATGTCAACAATTCTGCAGCGATCAACAAGTAATCATTTTTAACAAAATTAATTTTTTGCAAGTTGCAACAAACGATGTCGCAAAATAGCAAAAACAGTGTTTTGATATTTCTCAAACGTTTTCACTTAGGTTTTTCTCGAACAATTGCAAAAGGCTTCTTATTTTCATTACTAACCCTCTTCAAATCAAAACAGGCCGATTAGCTCTTGAAGACGACAGTGTATTGGTAATCCTTACATTGTCTTTCGTCATAAATGTGATTTTAGTACATTTCATCCGTGTTTATAGATGCTGATAAAAGTGTGCACACTTTCTAGTCTAAGTCAATCAACTTTGATTGTCACCTTGACAAGACTGCTTTTGATAGCGATGAAATTACGAATTGTAATAATTATGTTTTTTTTATTTGAACTCAAATTGAATAATAGGTTCAGATATAAAAATTTGGTTATGATAACGCATGTCCTGGCATATAACTTGGTTTATAACGGCAGTTGACAGCAATACTGTCAGACGTGACATTGTGTGCTTTATTACAAGAAAATGTCATGTTTATTGTGAGGTTATGTACACAACAATAACATGCACTCTAAGACGTGCGCTAGGAAAAAGAAACACCCATAGGTCACTTGCTCAGGAATGTTTTGAACACCCGTTATTCAACTTTGAGGTTATCTTGTTTGGGAGGAGTGGTTTAGGTTAGCTGCTCTGAAAATGCATTTATTTTGCGGAAACTTAACACTTAGTTAATTTACTCCACTAACTAATGCGCTTTCAGGCAAATGTATTTTTTAGAAAGGCACTTTGAAAGAGCGTACTAGAAAACTACTGACTTAGCAACTATGAAATGTAAATATTTTAGTATTGTATTACTACTTGATGGTGAAATAAAAAATACTTTTGAAAACATGAAAAGTAGAACTGAAAAAAAATTATTCATTCTTGTTACAATTAAAGAAAGCGATGTCTACAAAACTAAGCGGATGCTTTTAAAACTGTTCTAGATAACATGTACGATTAGAGATGTATTAATAGGTGCACGCTTGTTGACGAGATCGTTATGTTCTACCATAGTCATATGCAGTGGCGTTCTGTAGGTTCAAAATTTTGGATACAAATTATTTAACAAATTTCACTTTGTCATTAATTTATTATCACTTTAATTTGATAACGTAAACCTTCGTCTAAAGCCAAGTTAGTGCGTGAATTGCCAAATAATTTTATTCCAACAGTTGCAGACGCATGTTTTTTAATTGCAGCTGAAAGATTTTTTAAATCCTGTATACTGTTTCAAACCATATTTTTAAGAGGTTAGATATAGATGAGAAAAGTTAGCAATTCCAGCAAAATAGCTAATTTGTAATGTCGCTACCAGTTAGCCAGTCCATTCTTTTATACCATTCTGTATTAAACAATCTATATTTCTTTCTGCTGTCTATCTGTAAAAGCCGTAGTAATTTTGGAGTACATCGCCCATAATTTTTTTATTCTATTTGTTTTTCGTAAGAGTATCTATTAAATTTTTCTTTTAAAAGCTGCTTAACGAGATTTTCCATATTTACTGCAAATTTGCAAACTACGTATAAAATAAATAATAACACAATAGCTTCACGCTGAACCTGATTTCCGCTGACCGATGCAAGTAAAGTAAAAACTACAGAGACCGTGCCCTTTCGGTACTTATTGCGTTTTGATATCTCTATTATTTTTTTTTGCATCTGATTATTGCCTTATTTTATCATTGTCCATGCAAACGTATTAAGAATAATAAACTTGTTGGTTGTGTCGTAGCTAAAATCATTTGACTCGATAAGCTTCACGTTTTTGCGTATGCAAAGTGGTGTTTTTAAAAGCAACGGTTTATTTGTTTGGTGCCACACTTTTAATGTTGCGCGTGTTAAAAAGTAAAACTGTATGTAAAAGTAACTTTTTTTATTGAAACTTAGAATTTGATTTTATTTTTGAAAAGTTATGGGTACGCACTGTCTACCCTTTCTGATAGAACGGACCGCCACTAGTAATAAGCTATTTTTGACAGAAAAAAACTTGTATTGTAATACGTTTTACAAAATTCATGCATACATAATTTGTTTGTTTTAGTGCCTTAACGTTGTCATATATCATAATAATAATATTATTGTCATTCCCGAGCAATAGTAAGTCATTACTTGTATTTTTGCAGATTCCTGAGTTTTTGAAGTAAACTTCCGACAGGAGTAATAATGCGAATTCTAGAACGGAATGTAATGGAACGGAAGTAACAGAATGGAAGTGAGGTTGCCTAGATGCTCGCCTAGATGCAAACTGAAGCGATTAATATTCAGTTGTGGCATCATAAACGCACACCTCCAAATGATTGTATTGGAGACGGGACACAACGCCCAATGGCCACATCGCCCACCATGTATTTTGTAGGTCCATATCGCCCACCGAGGACACAACGCCCACTCTGCATGTTGGCCGCAACGTCCACCGTGCCCACAACGTCCACCAGTGAAAATGCCCATAACGTCCACCGCGTACACAACGGCCACTCATGTCTGGTGGCCACAAAGCCCACCGAATCCATAACGCCCAACCGTTCGGGTTGCCGTGACTGTCGCCTCGCACGATGTCCGATGGACACAACGGCCACCGCGACCATAACGTCCACTACCGTAACGGACCACAACGTCCACCGTGACCACAACGCCCACTACTGTAACGGCCCACAACGTCCACTCACGTCTGAGGGACACAATGCCCACCGAGCGCATAACGTCTACCACGGGTATATGTATATTTTTTAGTAACTAGTTAACCATAAAGAAAAAAATTCATACACTAGGTATTTTATACAGTGCGATTGTAAAGGAGGTTAGGTTAGGTTAGGTAAGGTTAGGTTAGGTTACGTTAGGTTACTAGTTACTAAAAAATATACATATACCCGTGGTAGACGTTATGGGCTCGGTGGGCGTTGTGTCCCTCAGACGTGAGTGGACGTTGTGGACACGGCGGACGTTGTGGGCCGTTACAGTAGTGGGCGTTGTGGTCACATTAATAAAAAATGCCCAGCATTTTTTAGCAAACATAATTTAATATCTCGAAAAGTACTTGTAACATCGCGCTGATTTTTTTGTTTAATAGCAGATGCATCAACACTGTCCTTATTTTAAATTTTGAATAAAAATTTTTGCTTGAAGAAAATTATGTGAATTTTTGCTTTCGATGGAGTGAATCATTTACTAACCAACAAACTTTGTTTTGTAGTTTTTAACATATACATGCAGCAAACAAAATATTAACTAAACTTTAGGAATTACTTTAAAAAAAAGTATAGGTTTGCGCGCACTGAGGATTGTAGGTGTAAAGACGTAAAGTCGTAGAAATACACCAAGTCACAAGACAAAATAATATAACTTTTTTAGTTACCTTTTGCATGTATATTATTATATCATACAGGTTTCTGGTGTAGTTATGTAATCATGGCAACGAATATAAAATGTAAATAATTACAATTTTAATATCTAGTTTCGACATTTAATTTCCTAGTATCAATTTTCTAGTAATTTTTTTCTCGTCCAGTTTACTATAGATAGATAAAAAAGAAATTGTGACTTGGTGTATTTCCACTAGTATAAAACATAATATAGAATGTTATTTCAAAACCATAATAGTGCTTGAAGCAGTATACAGAAATAACTTTTTCTACGACTATAAAGATATCTACCCATTATATGCTTGTTAGTGTTTAGTAAATGTAATGCATTATACACACGTTTTCATATCGCACGGGTTGCCGTGGCAACTCGTGAGGTATGAGTTTCAATCCATGGGATATAAATTTTAGAGAGCGGTATCATAACAACGCAACGAAAGTTATAGAATTTTTTTTTATAAGAAAGAGTCAACGCTTGTTTAGGTTATTTTTAAAATATAATCTAAACGGACAACAACATCATAATCGTAGAAAAAGTATATCGAAGATCCTATTTTTGAAACAGACATTTTACTCGTTTATTTACACGTCATTATTTTAATATTACGTCACATATACTTATGTATTATTTCTTTCCGGGTCTTATCAATAATTAAAGAAAATTTACAACTATATTAGTATATTACGCAACTCGGATGGAATGTTTATTTCTTACTCATTCATGCTCTTGACAAATTAGTATCATTCTATGGTCGTTGTACAATATACTATTATGGCTGCCAGTTTTTTTTTAATTATTAATAAGACACGGAAAGACATAACACATATATGTGACGTAATATTAAAATAATGACGTGTAAATAAACGAGTAAAATTGTTTGTTTCTAAATCAGAATCTTTGAGTAAACTTGCTAAACTACTGTTACCATTTTTATAATTGCATTCACTGCAGCATTTCAGTCCCTCTTTTATGCAAAGGTTCGTCCATGTTCGTTTGAACTTTCTAAATTAACATTTGGGGATGACTTGAATACCAGATTTCAAACTGAAACTGTTTTTGTTTTCTATTAAATCATAGAATTCAAAAAGTACTCTCAGTGAGAACACGTTAACAAATTTCCACTTGGAACTTGCCTGCTCGGCCCACATTTCCCTTTTTTATGCTCTGTTAAGTGGTATCACCCAGATTAAAACACAATAAAAAATACAACACTTCGTGTCACCTATTGAACAATATACCGATAAACTCGTAAAACAGCTTTATATCCAATTTCACTGTATATGTCAACATTGCAAACTTTTGAGTATCATCGATTTTACCTCTTTATGTATAGTGTTGATTTGCAAATAAGACGCAGTTGTAGATAGGCAAGTGATTGTAACTTATAGAAATTGATTGCTCACTTTTTCTGTGTAAACCACAAAATAAAAACGAGGTTCATTAATTAGTTGCTGTATTGATTTACTCGAGCAGCTCGCAACAGTTCTAAATTTCATTAATTAAATATTCAGTACTAGTCAAATTTGGTTTCGTTTTTTGTTACTACAAATATTTGAGAACCCAAGTACTGTAACAAAAGAGAAATGGGACAATTAAAAATGCTTCTAAAAAGCTTTTATAATTATAGTTTCGCAGTGTGCAATACAAAGCCGCCAGCTTGTTTACCGTTTGAAATCGATATGGCAACTTTTTGCGTCTCTTTTGCATTCGATAAAAGGACCAAGCACTAGACAAGGAAAGCACACTAGGCGTGCATACAAGGCATATCATCAAAGCGATAATTTCAAGCAATTAAACTTGTCGCAGGCGCGAGCCCTAACTAGAGGTTATTTTTGTAATCAGTTTTGAGCTAATGCTTCCTCTCCTTGTCGAGCTTTCGGATAGGAATCCGTTGGTAAAGGATGGTGTAGTATGACGTTATAAATGCCGTATTTAAATGATGTTGGCGGTGTTATAAATCAGGAGAGGACCACCCGTGCGACGGTGGCTTGGACGCGCAACCGGACACCGACACTAGCGCCAAAAATGTTAACAAGACACATGACAACTGCCGCCCAACTGTGAGTTTGTTAGACCACGGGGCGGCATTTACCCCATTTCAATGGTATCCACAAAGTTAAACGTTTTTGTTTTTTAATGTGATTATTTTAACTGAAGCGATTTGCACGATGATGGCGGTTTGTATATGATTGTTTATATTTTTGCGACAATCCCATTTTTTTAGTTATTGCAACTAACAACAAAAATTTTGCATAAAAGTTTGGTTAATTAACTTGAATGTTTCCGGGTAACCATTATTATTATTTTTAATTAACTGTATTTTATCATATGTAAGCCACATCCTAAAGTTATTATTTATCAAGTTTAATTTAAATTTCCGAGAGACATTACAACCTGCACAGTTACACACGTGCAGTTAGAAAATGAAAAATAAACCATACAGTTTGTATTGTATTGATACAAACGAAATGTTGGTTAAAATAAATTTAAAGTTATTTGTTGCTTACAGTTCACATTCAGGAAACAGATACTACCAGATCGAATTTAATAGAGCCAATTTTATCCAGTAAATTTATTGAACAACATAGTTTTATCTGTCTGTGCAAGACAACAGTAATCAGAGCAGTGGCGGTCCGTTCTATTTGGCAGGGTATGCCGTGCCTACCCATAAGTTTTCAAAAACAGTTTTTACTTTTTAACACCACCGCGCTACGTTAAAGATTAGATGCCAAATAAATAGACCCTTGCCTTTAAACACAGTTTTGCAGACGCAAAGACCGAGCTTATCGGGCTAAATTATTACAATCATCCAATTTATTATTCTTAATACGCTTGCATGCACATTGATACAAATAATGCAATGATCAGATGCAAAGAAATAGTAGAGATTTTACAACGCAATAAGCAAAGGCACGGCTTCTGTAGTTACTTTACCTGCGCCGCTGGGGTTGGGTGCAACGTGCAGCTATTGTGTGTTTGTTTATTTTATACGTAGTTTGCAAATTTGCAGTAAATATGGAAATTCTCGTTGACCAACTTTTAAAAGAAAAATCTAATGGATACTCTTACGAAAAACAAATAGATATAAAAAATCATGGGCGATGTACTTCAAAACGACTAGGGCCGTTACAGATAGACAGTAGGAAGAAATCTAGATCTTCTAATACTGAATGGTATAAAAGAATGAACTCGCTAACTGGTAGCGATATTAAAATAAACTGTGTTGCTAGAATTGCTTACCATTTTCATTTATATCTAACCTCTCAAAAGTATAGTCTGAAGCAGGATACTGTTTTAGAAAATCTTTCAGCTCTAATTTAAAAACGTGCGCCGACCAAAGAACATTTATATGTAACTGTTAGATTAAAATTATTTAAAAAATCACGCATTAACTTGGCTTTAGACGAACATTTATCCTACCAAATTAAAGTGCATAATGACAAAGTAAAATTTTTTTATTTTTTAATCCTAAAGTTAAATAATGTTTGCCATTGCTTAATTAAATTTTGAAACCACAGAATACCACTGAATCACAGAAAACTTCAGTATAAGTCTTATGGTAAGCACCCAGAGCTTTACTTATATAAAAATGGGTACATACTTCCACAACACAACACACAACAATTCTATTTTCTTCCAGTAGGTACAGCGTGTTTCAAACATGACAGACCAAACTATAGTGGTTACGCTAACCGAACAAAACAAGAACAATAATGCATATAAACATGCATTTTATTAAAAGTTTGAAATTTCATATGTGAATATTACTCAATTAATGTATTATTTTTCTTTATTTTTATTTAAATAAATACACCAGAGACATTCTAGAGGAGCGACTATCTATACAATAATTATATCTAAACCGTATTCTACATACAAAAATATTCAAAAATTTTACTCGTATTGGAAGTGGATAAAACCAACGGTTATCGAGATAATTCAGTTTATATGAAAAACAGACTTGCCATAAATGAATAGCTAGGTGTCAGTTAAAGAGTGTAAGATGATAAGTACCGCCCTTTAAGATTCTAGTTTTCTTAATTATATTTTACGACTATTTTAAATATTTACATTTTTTTTAATGCTGAACTAGGTAATTGTAGCCTTACGGTCATCAATTGTTGGTTTTTGGTGTAAGTGTTATTTTTACGCGAGTATCTCTGGTAGTCATTAGGCTGAGTATAATTACCAATTGGGAAGTTAGAGCTACGTATTTTTATTGATTAATTCTTAGCATTTGTATCGTCTGCATAATCGTTTGAATTTTTGTTTTAATTTTTTAATATTGTTTTAACTTGCACATATCTTACGGATTCACTTATTTATAAGTAATATTTTATAACATTTCGTAACACCGTTTTTGTAAATTCTCATTTGAAGTCAGCAGCGCATGAGAACTTTGTTTAACTTACAGGCTCACCCAAAAATGTTTTTTGCAATTATGTTTGCGTTTTAAACTATTCAAATTGCATCAGTTATAGCTAACGGCTGCCCAGAAAGTCTTTCAGTCAAGGCGGCTATGGATTGTATAACGCATGTCTTTTATTCAGTCATATCTAAGTAATTTATTTGACATAAGTCAAAGTCAATTTAAATTAAAAGGTTTTTATTTTGAATTATTTACTTTCTGCATATTTCTTGTTATAAAATGTTCACGCAAGAACAAAAACCCTTTATTGTGAGATCTTATTGTCGCAATGGTCAACAATTAGCAAACGAAAATTGGAATTATTCCATCAATGCGTGTAAACAAGAATTTCGACAAAGATATCCAAAGACATACGTTATACAATCCATAGCCGCCCAGGACTGAAAGACTTTCTGGACACCCGTTATTTAGTTTTGGTTTTCAACCAACGTCGAATTAGCGTTACCAAGTAACAAATGTTGTTAATTTGAAGGTTATGAGTTCTCTCTGATCTTAACTTACCTCAGATGCTTCCTACAGTTTTGGCTATTAAAGTAGAACTAGTTTTAAAAAACTAACATTTTTAATCTAACAGTAGGGAATCACCGACCATCTTTTCCCTGCTGAAACCGTCACCTGCGCCTGCGCATTTAATCATAACTTTTTTAAAATACGCAAGCATTTGAAATCAGTTGCAAATTCGCTCAAAGTGACTGTTAACATAAAGATTCGCTACAAATACTGCTTGCAAAATAATAAATAATCTGTGTCGAAATGTAAGATTATGGTCTGTCGTCAAACGTTGAGACAGTCCTGTATTTAATATATAGACTAGTGGAAGCCGTGGGCTATGCCTGTCGCTTTTTTAAATAATAAATGAGCGAATAAAGTAGGTAGCGTAACAGGCCGAGAGTCGAAGTCCTCGTTTTAATAAATTAATTTGCTATTTATTATAGACTTGTCTTCGTCGTCTCCAATGCATTTGTTAATTCAACTTAAGCTCCCCATGCTTTGGTCAATAAAGTGTGGAGTAAACATAAAGCCTATTTATTGACTGCTGATTTAACCTGTACAATCAGTCAAACAAAATGTTGTTAACCCAAAGCGACATATTTGCATCGAACAATGTACCGGTTTGCTGGGCAAAGAAATATAAGCCATACGGCATATATAATGGACGTGTAAATATGTGGTGGCTTCTGAAAATGTAAATGTAAATTTTAAAAATGTCAAAAATTTTCCAAAGATTCATATTTCTAAAATAGTCAAAACATCCAAAACCATCAGATAAAAATTTACAAAATTTATAAAATTTTTGTTTTTCTAATTGCATACAATATGTATCTTTTTCTTGATCTTCACCTCTTTTATACTTAGCAGGTGTGGAGGGTTTTCTTTCACTCCGAGTTTGGCTTTTTCGCAATGTTTCAGGGGGGGGGGGAGGCCAATGGCCTTTCAACCACTACTTCCTGCAGCTTATGCCAACTTTTTTTCCACATTCATTTAAGCCATTCATTCCATTTATACTAAAGGGGACTTCCAACCCCTCTAACGACTGTCATGGTGTTGGTATAGCAACCGGGACCGACTATTCACTTGCTCATCCGATAGCCTACTGAAAGCAGAGAGCATTGCTGCACTTTCGTGATCGTACGTGAATGGGCATCCTAGCTACGCCAACCCGGGACCTGCACTTACAGGCGATTAAGTTCCATGGCTTGGTCCCATTTACTCTAGCTTTGGCTTATTGCTATGTTCGGGAGGGTAGTGGGGCCCTTTGGGCCTTTAACCACTACGCCTCTTCAGCTTACGCCAAACCTTTGGTATTACATTCACTCGTTCACTCACCAGGCAGAGCTATGCTTAACTTTGCTGATCTCACTCAAATGGTAATTCTAGCCGCGCCAACTCGAGACCTCAATATGTATCTATTGAATCTAAAAATCGACTTTTCAATTTTGTTTGTTATTATGCAATTGTAAACTGTTTCGGTAAGCGCCAAAAAGAAAGCTGCCATAAGATTTGTGTCGCTCAAATGCCATTCCTATTGCTTTTTAATTTCTTTATACAGAGTTTGGAGCGGAATTCATACTTTGATGAAAAAAAGAAAAAATAATGGAGGAGCTGGCATTTGGGAATGGTAGAAAAATCGGGATTACGCAAATCAGGTACTTGATATACGTATCACGTATCCGAGTTTATGTTTTTAGACCCTCCATTTTTGAAAGCAGTTGCCTGTTTTATCATTTTAGTATTTATTAATGCAAAACAACGTTTAAAGCGACCAAAGGAAAACCCCCGAGATGTGTTTTCTGAATGAAATTGTCATTTAATATGTTAACATGGATTTTGAAGCCAAAATTCATTAATTTTTAAAATAACAGAAATTGATGGCGGTGCATAATGGGGTTAGTAGAAAGATCGCGTTTGCGCAGATCAGTTATACGACATGTCTACAATACAAATTTAAAGATCTTTTGCGAGGCTGTCTTAATTAAAATAGAACACACCTTCTCCCAACCTTTTTACTGTTTGAAGGATTTCTCTGGTTTTACGGTTTTTGGTATTTTCTAGTAGCAGCCAATGTTTATCTGAAATGTTTAGGTGGAGAATGCTTACCATAAATGTACTTTTTTTTAGGCATAACTCCTATATTGACGAGTAGTCACATAGCAAATAAACTTTATATAGCAAGGAAGATAAAAAGAAGTACAAAAATCTCACAAAAATAAGTTCATAGATATCCTAGACTTCATATAATTACAGTTAATAATATTATTAGAAGTTAACTGCAGTATATTTTATAAGATTATTATGTATCACTTACGTTATTTAAAAAATATTTTTAGAACGTATCGTGTATTTAAACTTCAGAATAGTTTTAATATCTTCTAATTTATTAACTACAAAAATGACATTAATTATCGGAAAACAATTTATACAGTTTTGTAGGACTTATAATTATATTGTTTCGTATACCTACTTATTTGCACATTACACATACATTTCGAAATTACAAATAATATATTTGAGGGTAGTTCTGAGGAAATCCAATAGAGGTCGGGGAAGTCCGAGAGAAATCTGGGAAGTCCACAGGATGTCCGGGAGTGCGAGGTTTTTTCAAAAATAAAAAAAGTTCTGATGAAATATAGCTATCATCCAACTTCACTTTTAGTAAATTAAATTCCTGAAAATTGATTTTAGGTGATTACGTGTTTGTTCATCATTTTTTATCCTAAACTATTTATAACTCATACATTTGATTTATAACTTTGAATTTAGCATGACGTGGGACGGTTGATAATTTATTATTTATTATAAAGTTAATAGTATATTGTTTGTCCTCTTTAAATATTTAACTTGTGGTTTTCAATTTTAATGTTAAGTAGTTAAGCAAATAAAAAGGATGCGGTTTAAAAACATTAAGTTATATTAATCACATTTGCTAGTGTAGGTAAAACAACCGTCGACTGAACTGTCACAACTAGCCGAGGAGACTAGGGCCCATTACCACGAATGGACCCACAGCTACTAACTTGCCGGAAAGACAACTCTTTACAAATTAGGTTTTCAAAAAAGTCAGTGAAGTGACAACTGGAACTGACTTGTTTATTCTTCTCGAAAATGGTGATACGGAATTACATATTTGAGTTTTGTTTGTGAAATTTAATCAATAATCTATCATAACGGGAAGGGGAAGTATAGAGGATTTTTTCAGAAAGGATGGTTATTTTTCAACAACAAAATCTATCTATCTATTTTTTGTAAAATAAAGTACAGGCGTTGTTGCTTAAATTACATAAATTACATAAGTATCTAAAACTTCAATTAAAAGTAATCTCTTTGTCTCCTTTGTCAACAAATAATAATATTTATTGAAAAAATAACAATTGCGATACCAACCACGCGATATCATGTTGTTCTGAGTCGTAGGGAAGATTAATTAGACTGTCGTAGAATTTTGTGTCTCACTTTTTGATAAAATTTTTGAGTGGGTAGCGTATATTAAATTATTCTGCCTCACAGGATGATTTTATCTTTGCAAGAAACAATAACCTTTGGTTGCAATCTTTTTGTGCACTAAGGAGAGATTAATAGTAACATAATACCCTTGACATCAAGACGATGCAAACCAGTAACACGTGCGTTCAGGTTGGTGCTTAGACATTAATACAGGACATTCGAAGTTAACGGATTATAATAAGCTAATAACACTCGAAGTTTGCCTCTTTTGTAATTTAGATTCCAATCATGGTAATTATTTATTTTTAAAAAGCATGTGCAAGTTATTATGAATTATTACCCACACGAGCATTTTCTAAGGCAGTAGAATAAGTATCTTTAGATTGAAAAGAGTTTTACCGTTAGAATGTCAGAAAATAGATCAGAAACGAAAACGCACGATATAATTCTAATAAGACTAATTAAGTCGCTGTTAATTAGTTTATTGAGATGTGGAAAGTGACAGATGTCCATTAATATTGTTTATGTAAATGATTTGATCAAATCTCTTTTCCTATACGAATTTCACTTCACATAGTTTCAAACAAACGTTAACCGATATGTCACAGTTGATGAATGATAGATATTACTTTTTTATATGAGTAGTAAATAATGTGCGGTAATAAAATCGATTTTTCAATCTCCTACGCTTATACGCCTCTTGCCATATACATCTATATGTAAAAGTTTTATGTTAAAAGGTCGCCTAGATTTTTAATTTCCGTTTAAACCATTTATGTGAAAATATGCAGGAAGTGGCACGATAACGTTTTCTAATGAAAATTTCTACCGTAATTTAGAATTAACGTTGTTGCTTTTATACTTTCTTAGAATAATTAAAAAGTTTTTTCTTTATTAATTGTCTTTCATAAAAGAGCAAATATGTAGGGTATGTGAAAAGTTATTTCGTTGTTTTGTGAAAATTGCATCACATAAAATAATTGTGGGGTTCCTATTTAGTTATGCGAAAACTGTTGTTTAAAATGATAGCAAAAAGCAGAATGGTTTATTGGTATTATTTCTTAATGTCTTTTTAGAAAACTATACTTAAGCTGATTTGGCAGATTTGTTAGTACCTACATAGAAGCGTTTTAAGGTTAAGGCAGCAGTAGATGACGGAGTGACCAATGGCGTTCCGTTAATTCAAAATTTGGGTAAGCACTGCCAAAAAGTATTTAGCATTAAGATTAAACATTAAAAATATTACAGCAACTCCAATTTACCAAAAACCTGTTGTTAAATGAATTAATATACCCATAAAATTCTTATTAATATTCACTTTGTCATTATGCACTTTAATTTGATACCGTAAACCTTCGTCTAAAGCAAAGTTAATGCGTGTTTTGCCCAATAATTTTAATCTAACAGTTGCAGATAAATGTTCCTTGGTCGACGCAGGTTTTTTTAATTACAGCTGAAAGATTTTTAAAAACAGAGTATCCTGTTTCGGACTACACTTTTGAGGGGTTTGATATGGATGAAATAGTAAGCAATTTCAGCAAAATAGTTTATTTTTAATATCGCTACCAGTTAGCCAGTCCATTCTTTTATACCATTCAGTATTAAACGATTTAGATTTTTTCCTACTGTCTGTCTCTAACGGCCCTAGTCATTTTGAAGTACATCGCCTATGCTTCATTATTTCTATTTGTTTTTCGTAAGAGTATCCATTAAATGTTTCTTTTAAAAGCTGGTCAACGAGAATGTCCCCATTTACTGCAAATTTGCAAACTACGTGTAAAATAAATAAACACACAATAGTTGCGCTGCACCTAACTGCCGGTGACCGTCGCAAATAAGTAAAACTACAGAAACCGTGCCTTTGCCGTGCTTATTGCTTTCTGAAATCCCTACTATTTCTTTGCATCTATCCATTTGATCATTGCATTATTTATATTAAGAATATTAGATTGGTTCATTGCGTCGTCGCGTATGCGAAACTGTGTTTAAAGGCAACGGTGTATTTATTTGGCACTTAATTTTTAATACAACGCGGTGGTGTTAAAAAGTAAAAACAGTGTAAAAGTAACTTTTTTTAGTTAAAAGTTAGATTTTTTTTTAAGTTTTGGGTAGGCACTGCCTACCCTGCCTAATAGAACGGACCGCCATTGTTATTCACATTAATCGATCAGCAAAATAAAAACATGGACCTTTGTCTGGGTAAGCTCTTTATTAATTATACAGCGATCCACCAGCAAGAAAAACCCGTGCTTTTATTTAAGAAATGTCCGAGCTTGTTTTTTTTTCGGGAAATTGTTTTTTATCGGGGCCTTTTCCAGACAATTTTTGTAAGCGGTGGTTTTTTCCATCGAAATTTTTCGCAGAGAATTTGTTGTGGGACTGTTTTCAGCGACGGTATTAACGTTTTGAATTAAAGATAACGCAAGTTGTAATCCAGAACCCAGTACCGCACCGGCTCGTTTACATCTGACAATAGGAGGTATGAGCACACAGCCACTGAAACTCGTAGTGTGAACCATAATGAACTGCGTCGAAAACGGTCGCGGTCCGATGTACAACCGAAAAGGCGCCTTATATAATAAACGCTTAAATATGTGGCTTCTAGTAGCGGAATTAATATAACGATTGGGGTTGATTTGTGACAAATTATGTACTAAGAAAAATTCTAATAATACTATATGCGTGAGATGATGGCGCCGTGTTTGCTTTTATACCTGCCTCATATTGGTATCATGATACGCCACTGCATCTCGAAAAGCCTTGGGTGTAAAAAACTGCTATTATTTACTTAAAATCTACTTTAATAATTTGCTTGCCACCCTGTAATACTTTTAGAATTTAGAAATAAAAATAAGTAAACAAAATAAAATAAGAATGGGGCCCCTCCCATTGGTACCTGCATTGAGGACTATTTTCAAAATAACTGCCGCTGGCCGGCTCAAGTAAAATAAATACTACATAGGCCGTGCCTTTGCGGTGCTTATAGCGTTCTGAAACTACTATGTTTTGCATTTGTTCATCTGATCACTGCATTATTTGTATCAATGTTCACGCAAACGTATTAGGAATAATAGATTGCTTGATTGTATCGTAGCTGAAATTATTTGACCCGTTAAGCTCGGCCTTAGCATATGCAAAACCGTGTTTAAAGACAACAGTTTATTTATTTGGCGCCTAATTTTTAATGTTGCGCGCTGGTGGAAACAAATGAAAACTGGGTAAAAGTAACTTTTTTTTATTCAAAGTTAGAATTTGATTTTGTTTTGTAAAATTAGGGGTAGGCACTGCCTACTCTGCCTAGTTTAAAACAAAATAGGTTTGTCTTTGTAGAAAAAAAAAATGATTGGCACAAGTAAACTGTTTCCCTATCTAGAATAAAAGTACGCCATGATGTACTTGAAGCAGTGACCATAATAATAATTAATGATAACCTAAAGTCAAATTCCTTCTTTTCTTTGTATTTTGTTGTACCCATTTATTTATAAAGTTGAAAAAAATTTTAAAAATATGTCGATTAATACAAATTGACATCTTTCGTAGTACCTACAGTAATAAAATCGATTTACGAACTCGATAAAAATAATTCCACTTAGTTCGACTTTCTACACATGATGTGAGTCTTTTAAGTCACCTTGTGTATATACCGGTGATCATTGAAATTTCAATGTCAACTCTTCCCATGAAAAACGAAAGTAGTGTCTTTGTTTAATTCACATACCTGTAATTAACTATTTGTCATTTTGGCAACTATTTAACCAGAATCTGTTTCATAACCTTTGAAACTAATAATCTTGAAACTTGAGCAATCTGGTTTGCATCTTACTAACGAAGAATAAATTGTAAAGAATGTAAAATTTTTGCAATCAACAATAGTCTTGTGTATCTGGTAAAAGTACAATTTTAAATTCCTATTTATCAACGCTAAATTGGTAGAGCCGATTGATTAATTTATAGTATATAGCAAGTAATGCAGTTTAAAGTTTACGACATAAAACGGTGTTAATTTGAACTTCCGGTTTAACCGGAAGTGATAGCAGTTTTTTCTATTTTTTATTAAAAATTAATGGGCAAGTATTATACATAGCTGTCAAAGAAATTAAAAGATCTATCCAAATAATATACACAATGTTTCAAAAAAAAAATAATTGTTGTCACTTCCGGTTAAACCGGAAGTCTAAATCAACACTGTTTTATGCCGTAATATGCATTTTTATGTGTATATTTCTCAGAAAATATTTAAAAATTGAGTAAATGGCCGGTTGTTGCCCGTTCTCCCGGCCACTTGGAATATTTCCCCCTTTTGATAAAATAGTTTATCTGTCATTTCCACTAATCTGAACTCTAAATAAGAGTTGTTATAGTAACCACTTTTATAACTATGAAAGCAGATTTATATACCTTAATTTTGTAATAACTGGTGTTCAAGTGTAGTTGGCTGGTGCGTGATTTTGTTAACGTTAGCGCATGTCCTAGCTTATTACTTATATTTGCTTTATACCAACATTTTGGTTGTGACACTTAACAGTGGTATTGTTAAACGTAGTGTTATTTTATTACACGCAAATGTCATGTTTATGGTGAGGTAATGTACACAATAATGACATAAATTCTAAGACTTGCGTTAGGTAAAAAACCATAGTTCACTTGGCCAGGAATTTTAAATTATTTTTGAATTTCCGTTATTTAGTGTGAACAATTATCTGTGGTAATATATGTCACAGCACTTACAAGCTTGGTCCCACTCACTCCAGGTTTGGCTTATTGCTATGTTCCGGCCGGTAGTGAGGCCCTTTGGGCCTTTAACCACTACGCCCCTCAGCTTACGTTAAACCCTTGGCATTACATTCACTCGTCCATTTGCTCATCCATCTACACTTTGAGGGGATTTCCAACCCCTCTAACAACTGCCGCTTTCTTAGTGCCACATTTGGGACCACCTATTTGCGTGCCATTCCGAGAGCACGAGGTACCGCGTTGATTCGGTTTCACACCCATCCAAGTACTGACCAGGCAAAGCTATGCTTAACTTTGCTGATCACACTCGAATGGTTATTCTAACCGCGCCAACTCGGGACCCGATCCGTGGTAATATAATAAACGCATAAGATTGTCTTTAAAACTTTCAGTTAATAAATAAAAATTCAATCATTTTTAAAAATGTTATTTTAACTTTTTCCTAATGTTATCTATACAACGCATCTTAAAAACGAAACATTGCACACATCATCCTACACACTAACAACATAAGGTCTATCAGTCTATTAAAGGGCGCTTCGATAATACTTTTTTAAGCTTAACTTAGAATCTATAATAAATAACCTTATTCTATTGCATTACATAAACGCATTTTTATCAGAATTAATTACATTAACTATTCAAAACTTTACTACAGTTGATAATTGTTAATTTAGTTATAGAAAATGTACATTCTGAACCCATGTATTTACTAATACAATGAATAACAGACAACTTTGGTTTATAATAAACATGGAAACATTTAATGTGAGTAATTTTAAGCACATTTTTTAAATTAACAAAAAATAACAAATAATTGTGAAACAAACAACAAGTGTTTTATTATTATTATTGTTATTAATATAAGAAATTTTAATAGTTATATTTTGATTAATGATGTTTTACTACGTGCCTACCACACAATGTATGCAAAACATTAAAAAAATCAGTAAATTGAAAAAAAAACAATAAACATAACACACTGTAAAATTACCAATAAATAAGATACAATTAATACAGTAGTTGTGGGTTCACACATTAAATGGTAATAAGATTGATTAAAAAATCAAGCTTTTATTAAAAATTGATATGAGACATGTTATAACATCATGATGGTTGCCACGTCTTTAAGGCTATAATGAAATTATTTTACCTCTGATCTGTTTTTGAACATAATTATATTCATTTCTTACGTTTACAAACCAAAAAGTACGAATTTTGAATAAATGAAAAATCTATGAGTCGGAAATAGAAAAAGAAAAAATAATAAATCAAAACCAGATAGCGATAGAACAAAATCAAATGGAGTAAAATATTTCAGTTTATTCATTCTGCAACAAAATTGGTGGTTAGAATACAAATTGCTTACACTATAATACATTAAATTTAAAGGTGAAGTTATTTTTCTCTTTAGATCAAATCTACCAGATTCTAAAATTGTAATTATTTATCAAGTTTGACGAGTTTAAATTTTCTATATATTTTCCCCTTCTCGTTAGACTTTTAACAAACATAATTGTCTACGAAGTAACAATTTTCCCTAAAAATTTTGCTTTAAGGACTTAGGGGCATATCGTCTTCGTCACAAGCAACAGTGGAGTGGTTGTACAAACCTTGTGCCATAAGTTGAAGAGCCAGTGGATGTTTTTGTCCAGACGTCTTCTTAATCTTCGCTCTTTTATTTTGAAACCAAATCTTGATCTGGGCCTCGTTAAGTCCAAGTTCTTGACTTAGCTGTTGTCGACGCTTTTCTGTCAGATAACGATTTTCCGCAAATTCATGTTTTAGTCTGGCTAACTGCGCCCCTGAGAATGCCGTCCGGGGTCGTTTTTCTTCAGCCGCCTTGGGAACCTTTTTCATTCTGCGAGAACGCGGACCTGAAACGAAAACAAAGCTGAAGCGACATCGATAACCATTCAGCACGTGCAATATATTTATTTGACAGGGCGACAATTCTCTTTAAATTTCCCACCCGTGACATTTGGAGCCAGGGTCGACATTTGTCACTAATTAGAGCAATTGTGGCGCAGTTAGCGAACGGCAGAGGACATTAGGGAAGTATTAACCTACTTGAAATATGGTCCAGAGGGATACGTTATTATGGCCCTATTTAGGGAAGAGCCGGTAGGTTGTTATTGTGAAGTACTTGTTGGTTTCTGAAATATGTTACTAATGTTCTTGTTCCCGTCATGAATTTTTAAATATCAAGCTGAATGGAATAAGGGGACCAAGCATGGGGTTGATTATTTTTTATTAATGGTGAAATATGTTAACAAGAGGGGTTATTAGGCACTATTGTGGCAGATATATCAAGAAGTCATATTCAAATTTACAAAATCTTTTTTAAGATTTGAAGTTGTTCACATAGAGGGTGTTCCAACGGTCTGTATTTCTTTAGTGGCAACTATAATATTAAAAATATCAAGAAGTTATAACCTAAATAGTTATAAGGACCTTATTTTGCATTTCTTAGAATAAATTTCAGATATACTGGGTGTTCCGCCTAGTAGTGGCATCCCAAACTTACATGTTTCTAAATATAACACGAAAATTCTTATTTACCATATAATTGCCTCTATGAATATGATTTGTTTTTGAAATTCCGGTGCGGAGTTGCCAAGTTATTTGTAGACTTCTTTAATAAAATTTGCAGGAGCCGTATTTTCACCAGGGGCTTGTACTTCAAAAGAAACGAAAACCGAAAACCAGAGAACACCGCAAATTTTTCTGAACCGTAACCGAAATTATAAATTTCTTGAACCGAACCATAATTATTTTAAGAATATACCGGTATTTTTGTGTTCCGACAAATGTAGAATCAACATTTGTTTATTATAACAAATAACGGTAAGTATTTCGTGATCTTTGCAATTTTCATATTCAGCCATTTTGGTTGAGTTTTAAATACTTTACCAGCAAGATACATTTTATCTTTTTCCTCCCAAGTATTATTAATTTTTGTGTTATTAGCAGTGAGTGAGCCAACAGTGTGCACGTAGCTGCACCTGCGGCGCTACCACTACATAGTTAAATATTCCAGGGAACATAAACTGTAGCATGTCTCTACGTACACGTCAAGAAAAAAATAATAATAACCTATGTACTCATCAAAAAAATAGCGTAATTAAAATTTTAGAAATGTAAGCCGCACGGGATTCAAACTCTCGACCAACCTATGCCTCATAACGCTGTGCGAGCATTATAGCACTGAGGGACGACGTGTATTGATAGTCGATGTTAGAATATAGAAGACATACATAAACAACACGTCATCCGCCGGCGAAATTGCCAGTAAACTACGCTGCACGTTATCCGATGACGATATACTGTACACCGGCAAAATGTTGCTAGCCGGCACCGACCGCTTGGTCACTGTGATATATTGTAGGAATATATTGATATATTGTAGGAAGATGTAGGAAGATGTAATTGAGGACTTCATAAAAATGACAGGCATGGAATAATTGGGCAGATACAGCAATTTACTCTTCATGACTTTTTTAAACAATGTTTTGATGTTTCCGTGATTTCTATGTTTTTTGGTGATTGCCAAAAGATCGTTTTATTAAATAATTGTAAAACTTTAACTGGGAATTTCGTAAAAAATGGATTTCAGCAAAAGACTACGACGTACAATTTGTTCTTTGAAAAGAGCCGAAGACCGTGCAGCTACTTTACCTTTGAATTAACCCCCCAACAGCAGATTTTTCTACAACTTGGCGAAAGGAAAATTTTTTTAATGTCCCCAATTTTTCGTGATAACTTTACAATTTTGTTTAATTGCATGGCATAATTTTTTTGGAGACTTTGCTTTGCGTTTCATCAAGAATAACAAAAAAATATCGGTAACCGAAACCGAAACTTTTAGTAGCAATAAACCGTAACCGCAAAACGTTACCGAAATTTAAAGAAATTTTAACCATAACCGAAAACCAAAACGTTATTTTTTTCAGTTCACGTCCCTCATTTTCACATGTTTTTGTAGATCTTAAAATATTCGACTGCCTAAGTTCACACTCCACGTTTTTGATTTTAGACTACGATTAACTGATATTCAAAATTATTTGAAACAATCTTAGTTTGCAAACTTTAGTGTGGCATTTGTTTCGATTAAAATTAATGCACAATTTGTTTTGAGAAAAAAAAACAGGTTTTATTTTGTCTCCTGTGATAAATTTGAATTCTAGTAATTTTCTTATTTTTTTTACTTAGAATCTAATTTTCTTGAAAAACGTTGATCTTACGTACAACCATTTATTAATAAAATTTATAGAGCCTAAAAAGCTTTTTTTGAGAAAAAAAAACAGGTTTAATTTTGTCTCCTGTGATAAAATTGAATTCTGTCAGTTTCTTATTTTTATACTTAGAATCTAATTTTCTCGAAAAAGTTGGTCTTATGCACAACCATTTATTAATAAAATTTATTCAACTATGTAAACATATACATAGTGTTATATTTAAAAAACTGAATTGTGACAAGTTAGAATTTTTTTTTAAAACAAATTTTTAAATATCTGGGTAATAGTACATGGTCTTGACCAGAGGCGGGCTTAATGGGGGGAGGGAGTTGAGAGAGCTATAACCCTCTCCCCCATAAAAATACACTAAACATATATTGCAATCCTAGCCATTAAATATTTAAGCGATCAGAAAAATATCTGTATTTCCAGACTATGCAAGGACACAGGTACAATAATAATTGTGAGGAGTTTTGCGAGGTAAACTTCCTGATAACAATCGTTCTAAACACACCCTTAGGTTTAAGAATTGCCTTGAATTTGTAGTTAACTGCTAACACAAGTTTGAATTCTTCCTGAATGCAAAATTCAGTGACAATGTTTATTTCTGTTATGTTTTTCACGGTTCGAACTCCACAAAGAAAATGCCATAAATTAGCGGCCGCTTGGATCTCTCTTTCCAATTGTCAAATTAAATTACGTCATACACATAACAGATAAGGCTGATAATGTAGGGGTAACAGTGATCAGCAGAGCCACCAAAAATATGCCGTAAAAATGTAAGTGTGCTCTTAAATTTTCTTTCCAACTATATTTATTGATTATTTCAATGATAGTTGAAATTTGTTTTTATAATAAAAAAACTATAAACCCTAAAACTAAATAGTTCAAGTAAAAGTGTGCTTCGGACACAACAGACATAATAATACATTTAAAAAAACGCTAAATATCCTCAAAAATCGGCAAAATATTTAATACAAATATGATTCTTTATTCCGAAAAATGCTCCGTATATCTGAATTTGCAAATATATCCGCCTATGGATGAAATATTCAAAAAAAACCTTATTTGAAATTGCGCTCAAAATATGCCTTAGCATATTTTTAGTCGCCCTAGCAATTAGTAATTTTTGCGAGCAATGCATTCTGCTTGGTCCTTGCTTATTTTTGTGCCAGTGTGATTTATTACTTACAGCATAAAGTTTGCTATTTTAAGATTTTTGATGTTTGACTTTACAATTGTCTGATGCTCTTAAACGTATTTAATTGGCCACGCCCACTTTGGAAAAACATTTCGTCTGCGACGCTATGTCTTATTCGCTTTTGTTAATTATAGCCTCCCCCCTTCCAACTACCAAATCCTGAAACTTCTACTGGTCTTGACTAAGATTTAATAGAAAAAGTTTGTTAAATCTGTGGACATACGACTCGTGCCGATTTTTTGAATAAGGTCTGTAAATGTAAAATTTTTAGAAAAATTTGAACTCTTGGCAACGCTGCAACGGAATTGCAAGACCAAACCATATACAGAGAGGCATTTAAACGGTGAATAAAGATATGCAAAAATTCCATTTGAACTAATTATTTTTGCCACTCATATAGACAGAAGACTCAGATATGTGAAAATTGTAGAAATACTGGCTAAAATCTTTTATAACTTTGTAGGTACAACTTCTTAATATTTTTAGGTTATCCTCTGCGTAAGTTTATCTAAATTGTTGACTTGTCTTTAAAATACTGAATTTTGTAGATAAAGCCACAGAAAGTAGAGTCAAGTCCAAGATTTTTCAATATTTTGTCTTGAATTAAAGCCGGTATCAAATAAATACAGACTATTGGAACACCCTATATGTAGTAAAGAAAACTGTTTATTTAAAGCACGAAGTAAATATTATATTGTTGTAACTGTAGTTACAAAACCTATTGCGAGTATTTTCAAGAAAATAGAATTATCTTCACTACAAGATAAATTGCGAAAAAGCTTTTGTTCGGGTTTATGTTCCCAGAAATTTTCAAGTAGAAACCAATTTGAAGATATGTTTATTTACTAGGGGTGTGCGAACCCTACTTTTTTCGAACCGAACTCGAACCGAACTTAGCCAGTAAATATTCGAACGAACCCTCGAACCGAACTCGAACTACTATCGAAACAAGTACTTTTCTCAAATTTAAATTTTTTATTGTACTAAAAATTAATTCAAATAAATAATTAAATACACGAAAAAAATCAATTTTCCACTTCATAGTTAGCAACAAAAACAAAAATGAAAAAATAAAATATTTTACATTATTCAAAATGAAAATCTCTTCTTAAATTTTAATTATTAATAAATAAATCTGAAAAACAGGTACATCTATGATTACAGCAGATACTGGTACTTTTTCTTGCACCAATCGATCGAGCATATTAAATTCACTATTCCAACGGGTTGGAACCATTTGTACTAGTGCTCTATACGGTTTTCCTAGTTTGCTCATCTTCAATAAATAACGACTTAAATTTAAAATTTTTAACAAAACGATCGACCATTTTCAGGTTACTGACAACCAACGCGCACGTGTCTGCGCAGGCGCCATTTGAAATATTCAGTTTCATGTGGCGCGAAATTTAAATATAGTTCGAAAAAAGTTCGAATTATTTTCTCGAACCGAAGTCGAACCGAACCTTCGAGTTCGGTTCGGTTCGGTTCGAAAAATTCGAAGCTTCGCACAGCCTTATCTTTATTATTATTGTTGTACAAGCATTATTAGATTTACATTTAGAATTGTTAATATTTCTATAAACTTTATGTATATACGTATTAAGTTACGTTCTTCTAAATTTATTATTTAATTTTACTGTAAAAATTCAAGCCAATATCAAATTTATGTTTTGTTTAACGGATTATTTAGTCAATTTTCTTGTTTAAAAACCTCCAGCTGTACAAATTTTTCATACAGCCACGTTTATAAATTAATTAAGTTGCGACAAATTTGCGTGTAAAACATGACAAGCGAGCAACTCAATTTTCGCAATTACAAGTAGTACGAGCGACATTTAATAATTCATCGAATTTGAATGTCCCCGTTCTGCGCCAGACGTCGTCGTTTCGCTAGTGGATACAACCATCAATTTCACTAATTACTACTTATTAATTGAAATTACTACTTCGTGTACTTCAATTGCTTAATTATTACTTTGCTTTGTCGAATTCGCAACGCTGTTGCTTTTGCTTTACGTTCACTGCAGATACTAATGATGATTTATAATACACCAAGTTTGGCGATTCGTGCTATGTGCGATGTTTCGAAAAGATAATAGACTATAAATTTATTTAATTATAGTTTTTCTGCTTATATTATTTATTAGGCATTGCTACTGCTCGAACGACCAACATTTTTTTTAGTTTAAGGCTAATTGAAATTGCATTTGACGTATTGATTTCAAAAATAGGAATTGAATTAAATCACTACCGTTTTATATTTAATGAATTCAAGGCGGCAATTGCTCCTGATCGCTGTTGATTAATAAAACATGGTAAGCTAAAAATAAAGCGTTTTAGTAAAGTTTAAAAAACACTTATCGATGCGTTGACGGAATAACGGATAAATTTTAAAATATGCTTAAAGCAGTTTTATTTTTAAATTTAAGTGCTTGATTGAGCGATAGATGTTGCATAAACTAAGAGTCTGAAATGAAATATTGCGGAATTTTAAATATACCGGCATTCTGTATCGAATGATTTACGTTTTTCTTTATTCATGCACGTATAATTTATTATAGTTTTATTGCACATACGTCCTACGTACACGGTGCAAATAAGTATACTTATATCAGTGTAAAAATAACCGCAACGCTTTCACAAGAGCGTCAATTTCAACTAAATATTGCATCAAGAAAAATTAATACTAAGGCTTTGTTTTCAGGGACAAAGAAAATTGAAAATATGTAGAGTGACTACATATCAGTTTAATTAACCTTAAAATTCATTTTTTGGCAGCTTTAATTTCAATTTTTATCAGCGGCAATTTAAATTAAGTACCATTTAAAATGCGGATTGATACCGGTCACGGCTCGGTATGTTTTAATTTACATTTATAACTACTTTTCTGAATAACACTTTGTAGATCATATGAAAGGGTTTTCCTGTGCAAAATTTATTAAAGTATGGATATGAATGATGAAGACTTAGTTCTATGCAAACAGGTCGTATTACACTGCTAATCTCTTTTGAGGTATAGTTTTTAAAGTATTTTATAAATCATGCCATATCATATAACGTTATTTACACGTAAAAAGTTCACTCTGTTTCTATTCGCATATTATTTTTTAAATATTTATTGTACGGAAAATGTTTCACTTTTTCTTTTTGCAGAATATATGATTTCCTTATAAGTTATAGCATCAACAAATTAACCGAAACAAAAACCGAAAACCGGAAAAACCGCTAAACTTCCCGAACCGTCACCGAAACGAAAACAGAAATTACAAATTTCTTGAAATCGTAACCGAAAACCGTAACCGTAATTATTTTAAGAATATACCGGTATTTTTCGTTCCAACAAATGTATGATCGACATTAGTATTTACTATTTAATCTCCGCATTCCGCATGTTCAGCCTTTCTGGTTAATACTTAGAACTGTAGCCAAAACGATGATTTGAAAGTTATCAATGTTTCTCAAACGCGAAGGCAATTTTTGCCGCTATGACGTCATCGTATAACATGATATGAATACTTTACCAGCAGGATACATTTTCCCTTTTACTTACTGGCAGTTAGTCTGCACATTGCTGCGCCTGCGGCGCTATCGCTAATAATCCCAGGGAACATAAACAGTAGCATGTCACTATCTACACAACAACAAAAAATAGGCGAAACAAGTTGCTGGTACTTTCCTATACTTTTTACGTTTTAAATATTCTCGCCTCAAGAAATAATTAAAATTTACATCTAGTCATCTCCAGCTTCAAACTCTTGGCGCTGGTTACGTACGGCACGCGCGCCAAGTAGGTAATGCGCTCACGACCTCGGATCAAAAATTGTTATAACAACTCAAAATCATATGCAATAAATTAAAAATATATATTATATTATAGCCAATACATAGCCCTAGTTAAAATCACGTAACTTCCCGAAAATGCGGTGTAAAAATTAGAAAGTATCGTGTTTTTCTAATTTTTAATATGGTTGAAAATGTTTGATAATCCTATCACTACTTCAAACAGGCTGTCAAACTGTTTAAAATTTATAACAATTCGTCAGAGTAAAATTTTGGAGATAAGTAAAAACAAATTTGTAGTTCTAGTTCATTGCAAGCTCCATCGGCTCAGAAAGTTTAAAAAAATTGTGTGGGCAGTTTTTGAGAAATAATTTTTTAACCATGTCCAAAATTTTGAGCTGCTTAGTATATCTACAATTTTCATACTTTTTAAAATATTTTTATATCACTTGATTATAATACTTAACAGCTATCAAATAATATGACAATTTGTATTAATTGGATATTCTGTTTTTCAGTTTTTAATTGGTAATTTTTTTTTAATTTTTAAAAATTCGTAGCGGCCTTCAGTTTCAAGATAAAGCATTTGAAAAAAAAATGTTGATTTGTTTTTAGATGCACTGCAACGCCGAGTATTCGAAATTTAAACAAAATGTTTTGAAAATAATCTATACCAAAGAAACAGGTCTAATTTCCGTTTCTGGTTCCGATTAACGACCTTACACAGAACTACCTGCAACTAAAAAATTTGCACGCACCAAATCTTACAAAAATCGGTCAGGGAGTTCCGGAGATATATGAAAACGAATAAAATCACGCACTCCCTCACCTACGCACTTACCCACCCACCGACAGACATTTCTCAAAAACCACTTTATGGGTTTCTTGAAAACGCGTATTTCCGTTAAAATTTGAAATTCGAAAATATGCATGAAATCATAACTTTCCTTACTTCAAGTAGAAGTATGAGAAAGTATTTTATTTTGATTTAAAATTGTCAAATGCAACCCCCACGGAATTCGAACTTTCGATCATCTTATGCCTCACAACGCTGTACACGCATTCTACAACTGAGGCACGGCGTGTGTTGATAGTTGATGCTTAAATATAGAACACATACATAAACAGCATGTCATCCGCCGGCTAAATTTAAATTACCGTTAAACTACGCTGCATGTTATTCGATGACGGTATACTATATACCGGCAAAATGTTTCCGGCCGGCACCGGCCGGCTAGTCACTGTAATGTATCGTAGAGAGATAGTGTAATTCAGCATTTAATAAAAAGCCCAGGCATGGTCTCAGTCACATACAATTTTTTATGATTTTTTTAAACAACGTCATGTTTCTAGGATTTCTATTATTCTAGGTTATTGTCAAAAGAGCATTTTTTTTAAATAATTCGAAACAAATATCTGGGAATTTCGTGAAAAGACGGATTTGACTAAAAGACTGTGACTTACAGTCTGTTTTTTGGAGAGTAGGTTTTCTCCGCTGTAGGTTTTCCTACAATTTGACAAAATAAGATTTTTTCTGCCGCTAATTTTTCGTTTTTTTTTTAAATTTCATGGCATAATTGTTTGTATATAATCTTGCCGAGAATGTTTTTTGTTTTCCATTAAGAAAATCGAAAAAATACTGGTAACCGTAACTGAAACGGACATTTTTAGTAGCAGTAAAATGTAACCGAAATTAAGCCGAAATTTTAAAAAATTTGAACCGTAACCGAAAGTCAAAACGTTGTTTTTTTCGGTTTACGTCTCTGGTATAAACATAAAAAATAAACCTGCACACTTACCATACAACTGATGGTTATAAAACAAGCAGATTACTTGTGATCAGTAATCAGTCAGATGTCAAGCAAAAGATCTGATATATTGACACGTCAACACTACAAGGTTGAGAATACCGGATAAAAGCACATATTTTTCACCGTAATGACGTGAATCAATCATGAAGGTCCCTATTGTTTTAGAGTTGACATTTTTTCGAGCAATTGGTTACGGGCTACTGTATGTTGATATAATCTGATAAAACCTGACGGGCGTATTATTTTTTCTTTGTTTGGCGTTGCATTCTAAATGAAGCAGTTGTTCTTTATATGGAATTCTTTTGTATAGCGTTTGGAACAATTTTTATGCTGCGATAAACGCGACCCTGTTGATAAAATTACAAGCTCTGAAATATTAGAACAAGGAACTGATAAAGCCTACCTGGAATTACTAAACGATGCTTTATCGGTGCTTCCACCTACATTTATTTATTTAATGATTTATAAAGTACACAAGTCGAACTGGAGGTTAAAAATGTACCTGTGTTATCTTTGTTGACACGAACGTACATCATGAAAAATTGTTTATAATAAATATAAGTTTAATCTTTGCTGTGAAGTTGATAAACAATTTTTTTTTGTTTGATGTCGTTTTGAACTGTGAATTCTATTTTTAAGTAACTAAATTCAATTTGTTAGTCTTATTTTACAACACCCACGAAGACACAAACCGCAATGAAAAGGCTGTAGTTTCTAAGGTCTTCCAATAGATGGAAGCATTTTATTTATCATTCCTATTTTAGTACTGTAAGCAGGTTATTTATTAACCATGTTGTAATACTAAATTTTAAATTTTTAAGGCATTCTTCTTTAATTAACTTGACATAAAAACCTTAGTAAGCTACATAGAATTTAATAGGTACTTATAAAAATGTACTTGACTGAAACTTGGTTCGCTAACTCACAGAAAGAAAATGTAAAAAAAAACAGTGACATTCACCAATAATTAACAGTACTAAAATAAACTATTGGAAAAATTCTAGGGAACGGAACGGGTTCGTTTTCTCGAACTATTCTAAATTTTTTCATATATCAATAACTTGATCTATTTTTTTCTTGTGAAACAGCGAGGAAAAAATTTAAAACAATTTTTTATCAACGATTTCTTTTTCAGCAACATTTATATTAAATACCCTAAACAGTAGTTACTTTAAAAATTAGCACTCATAGTTTGAAGCATAAAATTTTAACAAATGATTGTTTCCTAACTGTAACCTACAAATTAATTATACAAATTTCTGAGAAAAAAACATATTTAACCAAAAAATGTACTAAACTATAAATTTTCGAATTTAAGTTAAAAAGACTGTATTTTTTTAAACTTTTATTAGTTTTAATATTCTTTCCTAAAAGCGGAGGTGTCTTGTTACCTCTAAGACATAAAAAAGTATGTGTTTAATCTGAAAAATCAGTAGCATGCTAATTTAAGGCTCATTATCATAAGAGTGAAGCTTTTATATTATTATGGGAATTATAGACAAAGCTATTTGAAGCAGCGGCTGCACGATCATATAATACCCAATTACTAAAATTCCTAGAACCAGTTTTTTTAAGCAAATCAGTATTATTAGTTTAATAACACCGTACACGATAGCTATTTACTTAATTAACAAATTTTACTTCCTTTTGGCGGCACCTCTGCCAATCCATTTTAGAAATAAGGTGTGTCCACTTCCTCTTGATAATAATTTTAACTTACAAAGAAATTTTAATGGTGCAACCGCATTTTAATTCCCCGCCTCCTAGGCAACGCAATAAATTAGACACTTACAAGGGCAGCAGCTCATAGGTATGGGAAAATTTATGAAAATTATAGCTTATTTAATAGGTATGGTTTTTGTGCAGTAGTTTAACTAGTTGTCATTTCATTATTACTACTGTCCTAACGGATAAATCAAACGTGTCTAATGCCGAGGTTTAAAATTATTTTTTAATTAAATCTACTCGGCTATAACAGTTGTTCTTACCTGAGCTGGGCCTGTCCGAATATCTGGTACAATAAACCCAAGCAGGCCATAGGGTAGGCAACTTGTTTTCCTCGCTCTTGTTCGTTTCTTCCGGACTTGCCAAGCATGGTTTAGTGGTGGGACTTTTTGACCTTACCGGAGGTGGTTCTTGAATTTGAGTTTTACCAATTTGTGACACAGCTTGGCATAGACTTCCCAAGGGTGCAATGGCAGGAGTTTTTGAAGTCACATCAGAAGAATTTTCGTATGGCTTAAAATTAATTTTTGTTGTGCTCTTTGTTTTCAGAAGGGCGTTTTTGCCAAAATCCGGTTGCAATATGTTTCTGATTGAATATTTCAGGTGTTGAATTGTCGGTTCTTCGTCATTATTTTCTGAATGGTTTGATGAATCGTCATTGAAGGACTTTTCGTTATTTTTGCCAGGCGAATCGAGCGGTCCCGGAGTTCTTCTTCGAAAATTTTGGTTAAGGAAAAATGAATTAGATAATGAGCCAGCTTCTCTTTTCGGCGATGTTCGATTATAATCGTAGGGTGGACTAGATAGGGCGTACGAAGTTATTCTAAAGAATGACCTTTCAGGATCCGGTTTTGGGGTCACGCATTTTTGACTAATGGACGTTAATGATGATGGTGACGGTGATGGAGTAAATGATCTTGTACTTTCATTTATGTGAGGTAAAGTTGTACAGGTGTAAGGAGAGGTACGAGTAGATTCTGGCGAATTTGGAGAGTTTAAGGAATTGAGGGAATTTTCGCAACTAGGACTTGCTGCAGTGTTTGGGCTTGACCGATCTTCAAAAGCCATTCTTATTATGTTTACAATTCTTAGCACTTAACTAAATAAAGCGAGTTTTTCACTGTTTTATTCTAACTATTTTTAGTAAAACATTTTTACTTTTCCTTCCATTGGGCTTGCAAAAAAATATGCCGTAGGAACCGTGCATATAAATCTCAACGAATTAATTTAAAACACGCGCACTCCAAATAAGTATGTACACTTGTTCTCTTGCAAGTACGCCACTTCCATCAAGTGCTTTCTTGTCTAAGTACGCTGTCAAACTGAGTGAGTTTTCAAAATAGTCATCTTTATTACTTCAAGTCCGATGGAAAGCTCCGCCTTCAAGTACCTTCGCTTTCTTTCTATCTTTCAGGATATAGGAACCTGTTTTTCCATCTTGCACGCACCCCCAGCAATCGCGTTTGTTTCGTCGCCTTCATCCTTGTTGCACCAAGTGTAACATTCTCCACTTATTGTTTAGGTGAACTATTTTAAGGCAACATTCTGATAAATTTTCGATCAAACGCCCAAAAATATGTTAATCTCTAATTAACTTTTAAAATATGCAGGAAATTAACAACACAATTTTAATAAATTAAGTTAAATATCAGAGCTACAATGTAATTATCTTTGAATTTATTAATAAAATAAGATTTTTTCACGAAAAATATTATTATTAAAAGCTTAGAAGTATCAATTTCTATTACTTCCATTCAATTATCCGTCCTTTTTTAAAATCGATTTAACAAGCAGTTCTCTTTATCCTCGTTCCACCAACTGGTTAGGTATAACATTACGTTCACTACGTCTCACTTAAAGCTTTATTTTTGCCGGAGGCAAAGTAGGCGTGTTGGGTTAAACCGTTTTGCGATTGGTTTAAAAATCCGGAGGGGATAAAAGCTCAGATTGAGACGTAAATATGTTTGTTTTTGTTGATCCCAAGGCGGAGTCTGCATGTAAACGTTGTAATTCAATATCCCTTACAAGTGGCATGTATTAGCAACTGTAGATAATGGTTTTATCAATTCAGATCTGATTAGATCTGGCTTTGATTGTAAATCAACTCTGAAAATATGTTACTCGTAGCTCTTAAAATGCATATTTGTTCTGGATTTTATTTGAATTATTGATATGCGCATAGGTTGTATTAAAAGTTTTTGATTAAAAGCAATTAAAAGGAGCAGGAGGATACAATTGAGATTATGTTAGTCGGAACGTTAACGATTGGGGCACATTTTGGGAGAAGTGTGTTTTTTGTGTTGAAATACTTATAGGTGTAGGAAAATGTTTTTTTAAATATTTATGTACATGTAACATAATATTTGTTTCTTCGAAAATAATCAAAGGGGATTTTGTCTTAGGACATTTCTCTTGGTTTTACTAAATAGAAAAAAAATCAGCATTAAAATATTACTAGCATAGATTTAAGCTATTTAAATTTTAGTTGCTCTTTAATTATCTAATACAAATAGAAATAGGTTGTGTTTACTGTTTTGATCATCCAATAAATTTATTTTGCTTCTGAGGCACCGAACAATTAAAAATTATTGCTAAAGCTGAAAGCTCCTAACGAGATTATACCGACACGAAAATAGGTTTTCGCAAAGAAAAAAGATATTGAACTTTTTGATGAAATGTTATGGAATGCGAATATTTTACTACAAATTATTTAAATATATGGTTATACTAGAACTTCCTGCGTAGACCTTCTCAAAGATATTGGAAAACTGCTTACTAATGTTGGTATAGTTTATTTAAAAAAGATATTTTGTATATTTAAATTAGCATTAACACTGGCAAAAGCAAAAAACAATGTGCTAACCCTGGCAAAGTTAAAAAGAAATATACCAAATATTATTTTAAAAGTTTTAAACAACAGTTTTAAATAATTTAATTATTATTTTTATAGGGCGATAAACCAATTGCATAAGTTTGTTAATCGTACGCCGTAATTGTTTACCATAAAATTTAACACAAAAAATGTATTATTACAGAAATAACCAAAGCCTTGCTCACCTCCATCACATTTTCATACTCATCGCGACTCTATTATTTAAGTAACATAAAAATATAGATAGGTTACGGTGTGAAAACTGACCGTCACTTAGAGTTATTATGAATCGTTTAATAAATAAACATTGTTTACAAAAAAATTGTAATTAAAATATTAAACACTAAAATACATAAAAATGTACCTTATTTCATTTTGAAAACCTACAAATTTACTTAGTTACTTTTACTTTAGAAATTTTACAAGTCAACTATTTTACATCTAAATTGAGAGGCACGGAAAAACTGGGAAAATGTTTTTTTTTTATAAAAGTATTCGTAGTTATAGTAAATGCTTTCTTAAAATTGCAGTAGAAAAACAAGAAGAAGAACTAAATTAACTATCTGCTTTAATTTGAAAGAAAATGCAAAGCTGTAAACAAATACTTAAAATAATTGAGCACGTAAGCGAAAAAGCAAAAACGCTGTATAAGTAAGATGCGAAACCGTGTCTTTGAAATCGGAATTGATTAAAAGAATTTCTAAGTGAAAAAACTTTACAGTGATGTAGCAATCCTGTAAACTGTTTTCTCTGGGAATTGAAGGTCTACGTGCGCTGTCAGGGATGGTTTATTGCCTCTTGTTTAATTGTTTTACCTCCATAGCAGATTGTTTCGGACTCATACCTCCGGCAACGGTTTTATTGCTTCTCCTTTTGTCACCACATTCACAATGCTTGTGGATGAAATCTACCTACAATAAATTTACTCTTCTAACCGATATGGCTGTAAAATTTAAGCGCCGTATTATTGTACGTACATACTATACATAAGTCACAGTTATATAGTATAAAATTCCATTATCTATAGAAGTTCAAAAGTTTGAATATTGTTATCAAAGAGGCAACTCTTCCATATAGTGGTCGTATTACTCACTAGGCTGAGTAAGCTATATTTTAGGGCCCCAACATCAAAAAGAGCCAAAGAGCCCATCCAACAATAATTATTTAAAAAATGAGCAAAGTATTTCGCATGGACTTTTCTATACTTCTACAAAATAATTATTTTTGTATAATACCGGGTGATCATAAAAAAATGATTCAGAGCAGGCCATGACAGAAGTGTTAAAGTTGGCAATAGGTACTTAATATAAGCCAATTGTCAAATGTTAACAGCTGTAAAAATTTGTGGTTAGATACATTTAACTTAATGTATTTATCCAAAAATTTTTACAGCTGTCAACATTTGACAATTGGCTTATATTAAGTATTGCCAACTTTAACACTTCGGTCATGGCCTGCTCTGAATAATTTTTTTACGATCACCCGGTATATAATTACAACAATTACAGCACATCTAACTAAGAACTGTTTAGAGCTGTAAGGTATTTAAATATGAACCCCATGCTAAGCAGTAATCTGCTATTGCAAGAAGAACAACTAACAATAGTCACAATTCATAAAATGAGTATCAATTTCAGGGTGGTACCGCAGCAGTCAGCTTTTGATTATTATGATGTAATTCTACTATAGTATGTTCATGAAGTGTTGATGAAGTGAAAACAAACTTTTTTTATCTAATCGTTTTTTGGAAACAGATTTCTCGTGTTTTAAAAATACCAAACACGCATGGGCAAACTTTTTCGCTAAACTTATGGAAGGAGGTGAAAAACTAACCCTCCTGAATATTACTGCACTTTAAAACAAAGTTCCTAATAATTTATTGTAAATAAAACAATATTTAACTTTAACAGGTTTCTCATTTTAACTTTATACGTATTTCAGCGTGTTTACACCTCATTATCAAAAGCAAGATTAAAAGTAAACAGTTGGTGTTGCTATAGGAACAATAAATCTTTATAACTTGATCTTGGTTTTCTATATCTGCGTCCAGATGACTTGATTTCTCATTCCAAAACGTCTAATAACGGTGAATTTAAGAAATCAATTTGATCATTCATTAAATGTAACAGATTTTAAATGTTTATGAATTTTAAATGCTTCTAGAATATCCAACTTACGTTTGTCATCACAAAAGTGTGAAAAATTTTATAGTGTTATTAGATGTCATTGAATGATTGTGTTCTAATAGGTGTTTAGCGTAATTGGATTTATGGGGGTGTTTATACTTGTAACAACGTACGTGTTCCTTATACCTAATATCAACATTTCTAATTGTTTGTCTTATATAAACCGAATTACAGTGCGAGCAATTTAATTTGTAGATGCCTGATTTTAGTAAATTGTTTGTTTTTTCTTTAGCATTAAACAAAGTGTTTAAAATATTTTTTGTTGTTTTAAAAGTTATTTTACATTTATTTGTTTTGTTTATAATTTTGGCAATTTTTTCTGATTGATTGCAAAATATGGAATTGAGGCGTATTTCATTTTATCTGATGAAGTAGTTGGATAATTTTTCTGACTAGCTAATTTGAAATTTTTCTCTTTAATTAGTGTATCAATAAGTTGAGTATTATGACCATTATTGTATGCAATTTGTTTAATAATCGAAATTTCTCTATTATAACTAATTTCACCTAAAGGAACCGTTAAAGCGCTATGTATCATGGACCTGGATGCTGCTAATTTATGTGTTTTATGATGACAAGATTATAAATAAATTCCTAATCTTTGTTATTCTACCATTACTCATACAGAATTTAGATGAAACGAAACTTCTTATCATTTTCCGTTTATTAAGAAAAAGGAAATGCACCAAGCGCTTGGAAAACTTAAAGAAGTGCCAAAATTAGACAATTTTTCTTTTTATTAAAACTCTATACCTTATGTTGCTGAAACTAGTAAAAGTAGCCTAAATTTGCAAAATGCGGAGAAAGAATGTTACGACAAAAATGTTATCGGGCTCGGAACAATAATTTCAGATTTCCATGGCATTAGAATAAATGTATTCGAAAAAAGAATTGGTGGGAAAATTTAAATATATTAATAATAATTACTATATTTTTAAGCGGCAGGGGGGGGGGCATCAAAACCGTAGCATAAGGCCCAAAATTACATTAATTCGCCACTGTTGATAAACATATACTATATTTCTATTAAAATAAAATCTTGCGCTACATTTAAGAAAATAGACTTTCGCATGCTTTAAAAACGTTTACTTATTATGTTTTTAAAATATTTTATATCAATGTTCTAGCCCCAACAGTAACTAGGGAAAGTTAAACGTTGCAATACTGTTACCACGTTCGACACTGTCATGTAGAGACATAGAGTCGCTCGTGAAAATCTCCACTCAAAGGGCTGTAACAAGAGTTAGAAGCCAAAAGTTTATCACATCTAGAAACTTTTAATTTTCATTATAAAATTTTAGTATTAAAAACGCCAATGATGGATAATTAAGAAGAAACGGGTAACCTCTCTAAATACTACTTAGGCTAATGTAGTGTCTATTCTACTCTACTCAAATAAGTCGCATAATTTTTTACTGAACATATCGCATTAATTTCTAAATTGGTAGCACACAACTTTGCATTAGCATTGCCATTTGAGAAAAAATATTTTAGCTTTACCAGTCTATAAACTTTAGTTGCGGTTGTGGATCAGGTTTTCAAAAACATTTCCTTGGAAATATTTAAAAAGTTTTGATGTCACTACATGTTACTCTCCTAGCACTTTTGTGATATTAAATTTTATACCAATCTAACAGCTTATCTTTTACTCATTGAACAAAGAAGTCAACATTTAAAAGAAATTACTGCAGCTAGATTAGAGTTTGTGTAGAAGTATTAATATTAACTGACGTCCTCTGTCAATGCCTGTTTCCATATTTGCAATTTTCCGTTTTAGAAAAAAACATAAAATATTATATTATTATTACAAGTTTCATCAATATGAGACTATTCCTTCGGAACATATTAGGGAAGAAACGTAAGCATCCACCCCTTACCGCTCGCACAGGTAAACATTTTCCAAAATACTGTTATGCGTTCTTAAAGTCCCAAAACGCATTATGTTGTTACAATCTCCAAATCAATACTTTCCTATAGCTATAGTGGAACCTTGAGAATGAATCTATACTTAAAGTGGATGAGTGCTTATTAACAAGCGTAGAAAAATAGTAATGGTAAATTCACAAATAAACGTATATTTCACATAAAAAATGCATATACGCATATGTTCGGCTTATTAAATTGACGAATAAAATTAAATGAGCATCTTCAGGCAAATCTAAGGAAACGCTAACCCCAAAACATCACAATTAAAACGGTGATACATTGTAGAGTTAAATAATAAAAACAATAATTTTTAAATTTACATTTGATGTCTCGGTTAACCATTCTCTCTCACACGGTTAAATATAAGAAAACTTTTAATGACCAAATCATGAAAAAGAATCAAAAACCTCGTGTTTGAGTCTTATGTGGTTAATCATCTACTAATAATACTCATGAAATTATGTAACCGAAGCATCAAATAGTTATTTTTATTAGTCAACTCTTAGCATGTATCTTTAAGGTCATTGTCTTAATTTTAAGGTTTTGAGGTTAAATGTTTCTTATTTTTACCTGAAGATGGCCATTTAATTTTATTATTAGTATTAGGCGAAACATTTGTGTATAACTAGCTTGATATTCGTTGCATTTTTATGTGATAAAATATACGTTTATTTAAGGAGTTGGTTATTTACTCGTATATTTTATTTTCGATGGTTAAGTTACAGTGGAACTTTGAGAAACTAATAATTATATGGCTTAAGGTCCCTAAAAATCCAAAGGTTTTCAGCTGCAATTTTTTTTATTAACCATTACAAGTAAATTAGTTTTATTTAAAATTTCGTAAACGAGCATATATAAGAACAATGATGAAGAAACATCTCAGTTGTACGTATATAGTCCTTGCCTTTTTATTTTCAAAGATACGATTTCAAAGGTCATTACAAAATATTTTAAGCGTTCAACGCTTAATCGAAATCAACAATAAAATTTTTAAAATAGAGTAGCATGAAAAGGCATCGTCAGGGCAGTCTTTGAGAGCTGTACGGCAATTGGAATTAATATAATTAATAAATATGAAAAATTGCCGTTTCCTAATTACGCTATAGAGCCGTCGTAGCTCAGTGGTAACAGCGCGGGCTACCAATGTAGCGGATCCGGGATCAAGCTCCGGCCCGGTTGTTCTCCCTCGCAAGGCAACGGGAAACCAGCGAGGTGAATTTTTTCCCAGGAAACCTCTCTGGAGAAGAAGTGCATGCACTTCCTGTGGTTCGGAGCCCACGTTACACTGTAGGTCCCCTATGTCTGTCTGTGCAAAATATCTATCGACGCGCACCAAAAACAGACATAGGAGAGCAGTAATTTGCTTTAATTAGTCTAGTCAAAAAACATTTTCTTGCGTCTATAATAATATTATTGTTAAAAATTAGTTCGCAATCGTTTTGAACATAATTAACTTTAAAAAAAAAGAAAACCGACTTCAAATAACACAAAAGTGACATAAGTTAACTAAAAAGCAAAAAATAAATGTTTTTTATACAACAGTTTAATACTTATTTGTTGTTCCGATTAATGTAATTATGAAATTGTTGTTTATTATATAATTATTAATTGTTTTATAATTTTTAAGTCTGTGCCAAGTAAAACATAAAAATTATATACCTTGCTGCAATAACAAATTAGATTCGAATTTTTATGTTTTACTTGGCACCGACTTAAAAATTATAAAACAATTAATAATTATATAAAAAACAACAATTTCTTAATTACATTAAACGGAACAACAAATAAGTATTAAATTGTTGTATAAAAACATTTATTATTTGCTTTTTAGTTAACTTATGTCACTTTAGTGTTATTTGAAGTCGGTTTTCTTTTTTTTAAAGTTAATTATTTTACAATTTTAAGTGATGGGTAGACCTAGTAAGGATGCTTCTCGAATGAGGAAATGACGGCTAGTTGAAACGGAAGATGAAATACGGAAACACTAAAAAGTCGGTTAAAAAAATAGATTTTGAGGAGTATCTTCGAAGTTCAAGCTCCAATACCACTGAAATTATAATGGGACCACCTTGGAACTATACTGAACCCAACACAAAAAAAATCATTAAAATCGGTTCATAAACAAAAGAGTTATGCCCGAACATACATTAAAAAAATAAATAAAAAAAAAACATATATACAGACGAATTGAGAACCTCCTCCTTTTTTTGAAGTCGGTTAAAAATCACATTAAATTAGCCTCTGAAAACCCGTGGAAACAAGAAAAAAGTTTTATATTAAGGCCGCTGCAATCAATGTTGCGTATTTTATGTTGGTACGTATGTTTGGCAGCAGATGGCTCTGGAATTGAGGTTAAGTATTAAATAGTTTACTTTTAATTTCTGCTTTCGATTACCTTTTTAAAAAATTTCAAATTGAATGTGTGCAAAGCCAAATGTAAATACCACAAATTTAATACTTAACCTTGATTGCAGGTATGTAGGTATTAACATAAAATACCCAACATTAACTGCAGCGCCCTTAACATGCCACCTGGCTATTTTACAAATGCTCATCGGTAAATTAGTTGTTCGTTGTTGATTATTAAATTTTCGAACACTGTACATTTTACAAATGCTGTATGAGTATAAAATAACATTTGCACTCATCAAATCAATTCAAATTTATTAATGAAGAAAGTATTAATTGAATCGCATAGGTTATATAGTTGAACAGTAGCTGTTATTTGTTTAATTGTTTCATTACATTTTTATACGCTACCTGATGATTTAATCTAATTTTGTTCAAATTCATTGCGAACAAATGTGTAGCATAATATTTTCCATATAACCCAATAAATATTTTCTTTTGACTAGATTAATTGAAACGGATTATAGTACTGACAATAATACTTCTACATTTTTTACTTAATTTTTATATAGTTATTTTTAACGGTTTTTGTATAAATCGCATTATATCGAATAATATGTTATATGCAATTATATGAAAAGGATACATCAAAAATTTTCTTTTCAACGGCACGTGTATAAAAATACGGTACTATTTAAAGAACAAAAACAAAGAAATCTAAAACAAACTTTTAAAATAACGTAATGTTAAAGGCAATACATTTCAAAAATCTTATTGTTGATTGGAATTAATGGTTGTAAGCTTAAAATGTTTTGCATGAGCCTTCAAAATCGTATTTTTTTAAAATATTTAAAATATAATTTAAATAAACGATTTATAAAGATAGATAGTTTTTGGTAGGACACCTTGTATACAGTGTTCCAGATATAAAAATTCAAATAATAAGCAAACACTTTTAAGTTTAGACACCCGTAGTCTTTAGAACAAAGTTGTAGGGCTCTCAAATAATAAAAAAAAATTTCAAAGGCCGGCTAAAGGCCAAAATGCCTGTTTGTGTGTGGGCGGGTGGGTATGTACGTTTGTAGTGCATCATAACTCACGAACGGGTGGTCCGACTTTGATGTGTTTTGCAATGTGAGGGTATATAAAAAATACACCAAAAAATTAAGTTTTTAAGAAAAAACCGAAAGCGGAAGCGTATGTTAGATTAGGCATGTGTTTTTGGTAAGCATTTTTTCGGAATACGAATTTTTCAGTATAAAACGTAATATGATAGAAGACCTTAGGACAAATTCAACGCTTCTTTTTAAACTTACTGACTTTAAAATAACGGCCGCTACAATTTCTTGTAAATTTTGATTTAGCGCCTTATTAATCAAAAACAAGTCGAGTTCAAATTTTTTATAGTAATAGCTCTTAAGAGACACAATGTTACTATGCACCAAAATGTAGCAGAGCTAAAAGCTTTAAAATGAACAATATTTTCAAACTTATTTCAAAAATATATTGCGCAAACACTGGCTACACTTTTTTTAATAATGTAAGTTAATAAAGGTAAAAATGAGCTACAATTTGGTTTGTATCCCAGCCCGCTAGTTTGTGTGTGACGCCTTCTATGATTTTTAAAAATTTGTGTTTTAAAAGCTACTTAATATGACCTTTTCACAAAAGTATTATTCAAAAACCGGTACACGATGTTTTTTTAAATTCTATAGGCTAATAGACCTTGGGATAAGGAGCAATAGTTTAGATCATGTCTCAGTTAACTAATTTGTATGTGACGCCTGCTATGAATTTTTAAACATCTAATATTTGTGCATTTTTGTTTAATAAATCGAGGTTTATAAAAAAATTTGTTTAAGTGAATTGAAAAAGCAATTAAAGAAAACTTTCGGTTTCTAAAGACAATATAAGACAAATCTTCGCGCAAAGTTTAAGTTTAAGTGAGTTGATGCTGTATGCTTGGTGTGTTAGAAAAGTAGTAGTGTTACTTTTTTATTTTGTCATTGTTGGCCCCTAAGACGTTAATTTAAAAATACTCTTGAAAATATGAAAGGTTACCATTTTTAAAGTATAGGAAAAAGAAGATGGTGTGCTTCGCTTATTTTTTAACGATAATATTGCATTTACACTTTAAAATCGAGTAATACTTTTTTTAATGTTAACTAATGAGTTAGTTGTTCTTAACTTTAAAACTATTACATTTTGAGTCATTCGCTATTCAGTTATAAAATATGGTTAAAATTCATGCTAGATTCACTTAACATAGTCACCTCAAGAGCGCAAATGTCATGTTGCCATTAAAAAAGATCTTTTTTATCGAGCTTGTTAACAAATAGGCTTTTTAACTCTTATTTTATTGTCGAAAGGTGACAATTTTTGCCATCCGGCGGGAGAGAAAGTAATTTTGCCTCCTGGCGGGAGGCAAAGTAATTTTTATCTCGTTTTTAAATGGTTGCCGTGGATACCAAAGGCATCTTACGTGCAAAAGTAGTTTTTTACAGAACTGCCAAATTAAACTAATTTAATTTGGATTAATTTTAATATGAATGTTTTATGATAAATTTCTCAAGGTCGATGAAAAATCAAGTGTGAAACGGAGAAGAAAATGTTTTTTCCCTTGTGTGCTTTTTTCCGACACCCGCTGGAAAAAAAGTATCACTTTGTTCTTGTGTTACACAAATAACTATTTTGGCCCTGGCCACCATATCGCAAAAAGAAATGTAATTGCTTTTATTAATTGTTTTTTAGTTAGAACTTGCTCTACGAATTTGCCTCGGAGACTATAAGTCCGTCCGTTCAATTAAGAAACTTTGTCTATGCCAACTTTTAAATCCGTATAATTTAACCATAATAGTAAAAACGATTTATCATTTTTCCCTCTATGCTACTACGTATGGCGACGCCACTTACTATCGCATTACATATAAACATACAATTACACATTATTGTTAAGTTAAAAAATGAGAAAGGTTGAACAAATGCCATCTTAAACTATTAAAGATAAGTAGGTAAAGATTACAGCTCCGTTAATACCGGTAGCTGATTAGTAATTACAGTTAAGTACTAAAGTCCTTATTGAAATAAAACAGACATATGCAATTATTTATTTACGGAAATATAATTTCATATAATTATAAATTATAGTTATCTAAACGTCTATCATTTCAAATGCCTGGCGTTTAAAATAACTACATATATAGCATCTTCCTTTCTACTATTAAAACTGGTAGATAGCAAATCATTTTAACAAGATATAATAAATCAATGAAAATGTGCAAATTATTAAGCAATTTTACAATGGAATGAAAGCGGAAATGCAAATTAAGTAATTGTAGTTTCATTTTCAAATACTATGTTCTTAGCCAAACAGAACTAATGTTAAAAACCTGCGGTGTTTGAAGTAGTTACCGACTGAAGTACTGCCAGAATCAAGTACTGTAAAAATAGTAATTTAGATTAGCTCTGTACACGAATAATTTTCGGGTCTGTTAGACCTACTATAAAAGGAAGTGGTTGTTGTTAGATAATTTCTTGTAGTTTTTGACACCACAAATGACTTTTTCTTGGGGGGCTTTAACAACCATATTCTAAAAGATTGCGGTATATGGGAATCCTTTTGTTTGGCATTTCTCAGAATACATTATGAGAAGTGTTTACACTCTTACACACTTACACTTAATGATTAATTAACAATTTGAATGCAAAGTGTAGTAATTTTGGTGTAATAGAAAAAATATTATTATCAAAAATTGATGACTTAATACAGAGTTTACGTAGTAAAAAAACGCTCCAGGTAAACATTCTATGACCGACCAGCTATTAAATGGAAGAAGTTTGTTTTTTATTATTGCAATATTTGAACATCACTTTATTTATAACTTCGAGCTTTACTTCGTCGAAGTTTATTTTAATTTGTAGTAAATAAAACCAATCTTAACTTCAACGAGTTTTCTATTTTAGCTTTAACCGCATTTCAACGTGTTTACACGTCATTATTAAAGGCAAGATTAAAAGTAAACCGTTGGTGTTGCTATAGAAACAATAAATCTTCATAATTTGATCTTGGTTTTCTACATATGCTTCCAGATGACTTCATTTCTCATTCCAAATGACAGTGAATTTCAGAGTTCAATTTGTTCATTCATTAAAGGTACAGATTTTAAGTGTTTGTAAATTTCACATTTGACAGCGTGCACCTAAAAAGAACATTTACACTAGAAACTGAAGAAAACAGGCTTATTGACTTTTTAGATTTATACATAAAAATTTATTCAAATAATAAACTTGAATATTCTGTTTATAGAAAACGTACACAAACAGACATTGCAATACCACACGATTCTTGTCATTAAAAAACCCACATAAATTAGCAGCATACAGGTCCATGATACATAGCGCTTTAACGGTTCCTTTAGATGAAATTAGTTATAACAGAGTAATTTCGATTATTAAACAAATTGCATACAATAATGGTTATAGTACTCAACTTTTTGATACACTAATTGAAGAGAAAAATTATAAATTAGCTATTCAGAAAATGTATCCAACTACATCATCAGATAAAATGAAATACGCGTCAATGCCATATTTTGGCAATAAATCAGAAAAAAAAATGTCAAAATTATAAACAAAACAAAAATGTAAGTCAACTTTTAAAACAACAAAGAACATTTTAAACGCTCTGGTTACTGCTAAAGAAAAAACAGACAATTTACTAAACTTAGACTCTACAAATTAAGTTGCTCTGTAATTTGGTTTATATAGGGCAAACAATCAGAAATTTCGATATTAGGTACAGGGAACACGTACGTTGTTACAAGTATAAACACTCCCATAAATCCAATTACGCTAAACACTTCTTAGAACACAATCATTCAATGACATCTAATAACACTATAAAATGTTTACACTTTTGTGACGATAAACGTAAGTTGGATATACTACAAGCATATAAAATTCACAAACATTTAAAATCTGTACCTTTAATGAATGAGCAAATTGATATTTTAAATTCACCATTATTGGACGTTTTGGAATGAGAAATCAAGTCATGTGAATGCAGATATTACTTTTAATCTTGCCTTTGATAATGACGTGTAAACACATTGAAATACGTATAGACTAAAATAAAAAACCTGCTGAAGTTAAGAATTGTTTTATTTACAATAAATCTGAACATAAGTTTTAGTTATTTTACGGGATTTTCACACATCGTTGAAAAGAGAATATAAGTTCTATTCAATAATATGAAAGTTTTATATAGCGGCCATTAGAAAAACAAAACGTTGACCATATCCGCTCAAAAATGGTAGGCCATAAAAATTTGTCGACTACTCCAGTAAATTCCTTCGTATGCGTTGTAGTATCACTGCCAAAATAAATTGTTAAAATTTATAAATAAAGAAGTTTCGATCAAAAGCAGAAATGATCAAACTTCACTTTATTTTTCAAAATAGCAATAAACTGGTCAGCCTTCTTGAGTAGAACGTTCTGTTTAGTTGGCCTGGCCATAAAAATGTGTTATTTATATTTTCAATCAAATAAGAACACAGTAGGTTAAGTAAATGGATTTTCTGTAAATTATCTCAATTTCTTAGGGATTCAAAACATTATTTTATTAAACAGCTTTTTCGACCTATTAAAAGATTAGTTAATATATTGTTATATCAAACAAATGACAAGAAAACTACACGATGTACAATTAAAAGGTGTTTATGATAAATTGCAATAATCTGTGAATGTGAAAGGAATGTTACGCATAGCAGGAAGCAAACCTAAAGGAGGTAATGCCACAAACGTCTACCAAAGTCAAGATAGATCGAACATTAACACTATACAACTGTAGAACCAGAAACTGTGCTTACAAATTTTTATTTAAAAACTCGTAAGAAAAGTAGACAATTTTATATTATTAATAAATTCAAGCTTTATTTATATTAAATTTATATTAGCTTTAATAGATGTATATAGTATTGATTCGTTGTTCAAAAAAATGTCTAGAAAATAATTTAAATATTTAATTAGAGTTTCTTTACCTACTAGGATCGTTCGAAATGTACGTGGCCTAACAAAGAAGGGCACAAAATCATTTTATTTTTCAATATAGTCTCCTGCTCGCTCAACGCACTTATTCCAACAAAGCTCCAAAGCAGCAATGCCGTCTTTGTAGGTCGATGAACCCAAGTCCTCAAAATAGCTATTTACAGCAGCGATTACCTCGAAGTAAGATGAATATCTTTTACCGCCGAGCCATTTTTCAGGTTTGGAAATAGATAAAAATTGCTGGGAGCCAAATCTGGCGAATAGGGCGATAAAGCACTAATTCGAATCCCAATTCATGAATTTTGGCCTTGGCGATTGCAGACGTGCGTACAAGTGCCTTATCTTGATGGAAAAACACTTTTTTTTCGCCAAATAAGGCCTTTTTCTTCGATTTTGTCGTTCAATTGCTGCAACAAATTGGCATAATACTAGCCATTTATTGTTTTTCCTTTTTCCAAGTAGTCGACGAAGATAATTCCAAGAGAATCCCAAAACACAGTTGCCATAACTTTCCCTGCTGACAAAACCGTTTTTGCCTTCTTCGGTGGCGGAGAACCTTTGTGCGTCCATTGTTCGGACTGTTCGTTGGTTTCGGGAGTGTAATGGTGGACCCAGGTTTCATCGACGGTTAGGAAATAACGCAAAAAGTCCTTCGGATTGCGACAAAAACGTGCCAAAAAGTCGCGAGAAACAATCAAACGATTCAGTTTTTGGTCCGGAGTGAGCAAACGCGGCACCCAACGCGCGGAGTATTTTTTCATTTCCAATTCTTTAGTTAAAATTCTGTGCACACTGTCATTTAAGATGTCCACTATGGCACTTTTACTCGACTGTCATCCAATACGATACGGAGGACTTTTTCAACCATATACGGGGTAGTAGCCGTTTTTGGGCGTCTACTGCGGGGTTCGTCCTTTGTGCTCACACGACCACGCTTAAACTTGGCAACCCAGTTTTTAACCATTGAAAACAAAAGTGCGGACTTCAAAAATGTCGAATCCAACTCTGCTTTGATTTCGGTTGGTGTTAAGCGCTTCAAATGAAAGTACTTTATCACTGCTCGCAACTCAGTTTTTCTAATTATTTACGAGATCACTCGAGACGGTCACTTTGGCGCACTGTCAAACACGAACTAATTGACAGATCGCTCTATACCACTGAACTATACTTATACTGGAACGCGCACTGGCGGTCTCTGCCATAGAACAGAAGCGAGCCGAGAGAGATAGCTCGCAAGGATCATTCCTGTCCTTTTCGTACCGTGTTTTAAAAACGTGAGTTTCTTTTCAAACGTTGCGACATGACAATCGACTGCTCTACGCATGCGCATACTCTCGAGAGTAGGACAGAGATGATCCTTGCGGCCCTCTCTCTCGGATCGGGCTGGCGGGACGAGCGCGCGTTCCAGTATAAGTATAGTTCAGTGCTCTATACTGTCATATTTAACCTAAGAAAAGATAGCTCTGAAAAATGGTAAGGCAAATTCCGACGAATTAGCAGCGCCATCTCTGTGTTAGGCCACGTACATTTCGAATGATCCTCGTATAATAAAGGTTCTATTTTGAACATACTGATTGCATAATAAACTAGTTTCCATTTTAAGCAAATCTATTACAATTCAAAAAAGAACATCTAAATTTGCTTAAAAGAATTAGTATATCAAACATCTACTTTACTCCCTTTATGTGTCCGAAATAGCTTTCAGTGGTCAGAAAGAGATAAAATAACATGTTTCAATCTGCATATTGTAAAATTTACACTGAACTGAAGACCATTGTTAAAAACCCACGTAATTGTGTATCCCATAAAACATTTGTTATACCAAAAAAAGTTGTAAAAAGAACATAAAAGGTAACTTAAACGACAGTAAAACTTCAGAATTTCAGCTACTTCTACAATAATTTATAGTTTCCACACAGTATAATTAGATGAATTTGTCTTAAATGCCCCTCATGTTTTACTTTTCCATAACCAATCTTTCTCTAATTTATGCTTACAGTACCAGAACGATTGACATATTTAAAAATTACCTGGAATGTTTCTAATCCAGTTTGTAACAACCTTACACGAACACCAAACGAAGCCCGTAAAACATTTAGACATAAACTTTCGTCACGCAGTGCGTATCTAAAAGCGACTTCACCCACCTGTCAAAATACGACAAAATATTTTACTTTCGACTCAAACACATAGCAGTGCAGGTAAGTTGGAGTTACAACCTTCAAGGCTACAAGTTCTTCACTCATCTGACGTGCTGCATTTCCGAGCTAACCGTGGAAATTACGAATTTACGTATTTCCAGACGTTTTTCTGTTTTATGCCATAGAATTTAGCTGTTCAGAAAACAATAATGCAAACAAGGACTTAAAAGGAGAATACTCTACTTTGTGAGTTTGTGGGAAACCTTGACACGGTGAACGTAAATCGAAGGCTTTAAAGCGCTGTGACTAAAGAGCTTAGCTCTAATAGATTCCTTTAGACAGCTTTTGAAATTGGATAAACATAAAGTTTGAAAAGACTATTGATCCGTCTAAGTTGAGGTGTTGTAGAATAAAGAATCATTTATTTGGCAATCCATGTATAACGTAAGCGACTGATATGTGGCTGGTGTTGAATTTTATAATTATAAGTTTATTTTCCTTGAACTTCCGATACTTGATGTTTATTTTAGCAAAACTTATTTAAACGATGTTATATGTTGCTCAGCAGTCTAGAATATTTAGACATTTGTTTGTTGTTAACGATGGATATGAGAAGAGTTATAAATGTTTTATATTTTAATTTAAATACTGTCACTTATTCAACCAAATCTGAATACTCTGTGTAGTAGTTACAACTAAAGTCGACGTCAAATACTAAAAATAGACAATTAATTTATTATTATTATTATTATTATTATTATTATTATTAATAAAACAATAAGAGTGCAGTGCAAGTTCTATTATCACCAAAAAAACGGTCTGTCAAAACTAATACAATATGCAAAAAATAGAGTCAAAAAAACGGTAATAAACAAACCGTAAAATCAACAAAAATTTTGTTGTGCAAAAGACAACAACAAACACCATAAATTATTCATTAGTAAGCAGGATGTATCACAATAACACACATAAAAGTTAGCAAATTGTTTAAATTCAAACGAATCATAAAAATGCAATATTTTTCGTTAACGAAATTCTATTTACATTTACGAATTTTATTTAATTAAAAATTTTACATTTTCATTCATATAATACATTGATAAACCATGAAAACTCGTAGACCATAAAAATTCATATATCACAAGAATAAATTATAAATAATAATAACACCTTAATTAGTATAACATCAAAATCTGTATACCATGAAAAAGTGTAATGTGTCATGAATTAGTTTAAAGCATAAAAATGAGTATACAATTAAAATTCGCAACACGAAGCAGTTTTTAAGCAAACAACATTCGTATACCTAAAACATTAACATAGAAAAGAAATTATTAGGTCAGTAAAATGTGTATACCATACACTATAACAATTTGCATGTAATCAAAATGTATCGGAAGTGACGCCCTCCATCGTGGAACAGATTAAGTATTGCCCTTTACAAGGTTCATTTCTGAGGTTGCTGAGAAACTAAAAATTTATTAAAGTTAATGCTCATTGAGACTTGTGAAATTTATAAATTAATAATAAAGCTATGACAGGTGCATCTTGTGTTAATGAGAATTCAAAGAAGTATTTAGGAAGTCAGAAAATTAATAAATAACGAAAATGTAGAAACAAACTAAACAAAATATCTGCGAGGATAAGTAGTAGCCGATCAAATATTATGTACAATCTATGTGACTTACATGAAACAGGGTGTGCAACCACAAACCACGCGTTTAGTTATTTTCCACTACAAAACTGCAAATGGTTGTTAGCACGTAGATGGTAGATGGTAATAGTTAATTTTTTTCATGCGGGAAAGCGCCCCTTTCGATAATAGAAATTCAGAATCTTCATGCTATACGAATTTTTAGGAATGCAAATTGTTATGGTATACGAATTTCCATTACATGCAAATTTTTATACAGGGTGGTCTAAAAAGAAGTCTTGAAAGAAGTTGGATATAGATAGATTATCAAAATGAGTAAGTTATTAAATTACGTATACCATCTTCTTTCTTCTTATAGTGCCATACCCTATTGCGCGTTGGCTATCTCTCTCCTATGTCTGTGTTTGGTGCGCGGCGATAGATATTTTGCACAGACAGACATAGGGGACCTACAGTTTAACGTGGGCTCCGAACCACAGGAAGTGCATGCACTTCTTCTCCAGAGAGGTTTTCCTGGTGAAAAATCCACCTCCCTGGTTTCCCGTTGCCTTGCGAGGAAGAACGACCGGGCCGGGGATCGAACCCGGATCCGCTGCATTGGTAGCCCGCGCGCTTACCACTAAGCTACGGTCGCTCACGTATACCATAAAAATTTGAAAACCATGTAGAAACGGAAACAGTGCACAGAAATTAGAGTTATGTTTAATTTTCACGATTTTGAAAAATGTGGAACAGAAGACACGTCTAAATGTAGCACTGTTAATACATGACAACTGAGCAAAACTGCAGATATTGTAGTAACATTACAAAAATGTTTGAACTTGTAAAAATTTGCTTTTTACACATTCAATTTTACAATTGAAGTTTAATTTCAAGTTCAAACGCATTACATTTATAATAGAAAAACGTTGCCCTTATAATAAAGATTACAATTTTTATTTACATCTTATGCAGGCATAACATGCATTTTCGTTAACGGAAATGGAATTTTCGTTAACGTAAATCAAAGACAATTCTTATGATTAGGCTTATAATGTTAAAACGTTTGAATTTAAATGATTTGCTAACGTTTGATGTATTAAATAGAAAAACGGTGTTAGCACTAGTGACACAATTATGCTGATGCGGTGGATGACAATAATGTTATAATATTTTTTGTATGAATGCACTATGTTGACATTTAACATTAAATTAGTCTAAATAACTTCATACTAGTTTAAAGCATTCGGCTAGGTGTGGCAGTTATGTTTAAAGGTAAGCGAGTGATAAAATTACATCATCGGTTTAGCAGGTTTTGTTTCGTATTCCATTACTGTTGTTGGAAATATGTAAATAGAACTGAAAAAATTCATAATTTTTAAATCACATCAAAATTTCTACGAAAGAGACTTTTAAAAAATTGAAGTGACATTTTCAAGATACATTTTATCATAAAATATAGTCACGAATACATTAAGAACATTATTAGTTACATTTACTGATTCAGAGCAGCAACTTTGTTGCATTAAAATTTAGGAAAATGTCTAATAGAAACTTGATTAAGCTGTTTAAAAAACCACCAACGTGATTAAAAATTCTTATTAATACGATTATAAAACTATGGCCACAACGTCATGACAGCTCTAATAAAAAAAAGCCGTCGGGAAACCGCCACGAGACCTTCCTCGCTTATATATTAAAATTTTGAAATTTTTCTGTTTCTTAAATTATAGTTAATTGAAAATTTTTAAACACTTTTGAAGGTTTTTGAAATTTGAAATTTTTTTTTCAGTTTTACTTATTTTTAAAAATTTTGTAAAATAAAATTTTTTTTGGCAATACTTTAATTGAACTGTTCAGGTAAACGATCACAACAGAACACTATAGTTATTTTATCAATGAGAGGTTGCTTCTATGGTCATTTAACATGTCCATACCAATATTGAAGTAAACATTTTTGAACAACAAAAAACCAAGAAGAGGGAGTGACCGGGCGTCTGAGCAGATCGACTATTATTCGACATGGGTAGAATACAAATCCGAGCTTCTTTTTCTAGTGCGTCTATATTTAATTAGGTCACCTCTCCCCACCTTCTTTATTTTTGCTGGAGTTATCTGGTTTTATGATTTCTTATATTTTGTAATTGTGATAAATGTTTATCCGCTGAAAACCAGAAATTGACTGGGCAAAAATAATTTTTTTTGGCAAGTACTCAAGTAAACTGAACTCGTTTTTTGAGCGCGTCTATTTTAAAGTGGAGCACCGCTTTTCCCTTATTTTACCAAGAGTTATCTGATTTTATGATATCTGGTGTTTTGTAATTGTAAACAATAAGCAAAGAGATACTAACATTTACAAATAGGAACTATACCTAACTTAGGAGTCCTAACAAGGACGAAACGTGTTTTAAGTTGTTCCAATTTGTAAATGTTACCATCTGTTTTGCATATTATTTTAATTTACTACGATACTCGCGTCTATATATTGAAATATAACACTCCTTCCCACCACCCCTTTTTTTGGGCGAACCAAACTTGTTTAGATTGGATACACATTCGTAAAATGTAAAACTGTGGTAAATTGAATTCCCATAGCTAGTTTCGACAACAATTATGCTAACAATTCATAGACTTACTTTCAACTTTAAATTATGCAATTAACGTTTAATGCATCAAAGTAGTAAATCATGAAAACCTTTCAAAAATTATTATACTCCGTTTAATTTTGGAAAATCGAAAGCAATAGATACCACATTTGTTACGTTTTAATTGTGGTTATTCACTATAAAGCAAACGTACGCCACTGATATCAAAATCAAACATTGATTTGAACGGAACTTAAAACAGTGCATGAAATAGTGTATATTTAAATTCCCTAAGATCATACAACGAAAGAAGATAAATATTTTCCTTCATGATGTGACAAATCTGTGATCTATATCAAGAACACTGGTATCTGTACAACTACTATAACTTTTTATCTACGACTGCTTGGATAGAGACTTGTTGTGTTATTCATTTGCGTTAGGTAATGAAGTTCATTATCGCATTAATGTAAAATGAGTTAGGTAATGAATTCATTACACAACTCATTTTATTTACACAAACAAAGCTAAGGCTTTGTTTATAAAAAGAACTGTCTGGTTGCCATAGTATTGAATAAATCGAGAATATCTCGTTCTTTTGATTTTATAACAAAAGTATTTTAAAAGTTACTTGACATTTGCAAATAAATTAATGCGTTTCAGGCAAAAAAATTCGATTTTAACAAACTTCGAGCAGTCGTAGATAAAATTTTGTATGTCACACGTGTGATAATGCATTATTATTATTATGGCACTCGTTTGATTACACGACTCGGTCTACGACTTTGTAGTGCAATTTACAAACTCGTGTTATGATAACGCTTTTATTCCATTAGTAACATAAATAACTATTACGTAGTTCTTTAATTAAACACTAAATTTGTAACAAATTTAACTAAACATAAATTAGACAGGATGACTTAGATTGCTAGTTCAAATGTTGGTGTTTTCACAGCAATAGGTACATTTATGGATTCTTTGAATAAAATTTTTATGTTCATTGCTAAATATTTCAGCAGTAATGCTGTTGAATGCTGCCCTTATTCCCTCTTTTATGTCGCCTGCTATTATAGGAACAGATTTATGCAGGTAATTTTTGAGGTAACCTCATAGGAAGAAGTCCATGGAAATTAAGTCCGGTGATCCTAGTGGTCACTCGCATCTAATCATGCTTCTTTTCAACGGTTGCCAAAATAAAAAAAATTGTCGTCGTTTTCAAGATGGTTTTACACTACCAGCCCCCATATCGACGTTAAGCTGGAAGGATGTTAAATATTAGTCAAAGTAAGGTAAGGCGCTGCTAAGAATAAATAATTACCATGTGTATCACATGTTGCTCGAATAAGCGGAAAAGATGTTAAAGACCGAACAACTTTTTGTAACTGAGTAGTCAACGGAATATGACAAGATAACACAATTCATTTTTTTCGAAGGGGCTAATAACCGAAAAGTACGTAAGCATAGCAAGCACTGTTGCTCTACTGAAAACCGTCACTAAATGCGAGTGACAAGAGCGTGGCAGAAATTTTATTTAACGAATCTATAAATGTATTGCCGACGAATATACTTTACACAGACAAAATTGGTACAATAATTCACCCTGTCTATACAAAAAAAGTATTTATTACGATCAAAACAATTAACTTCTTCGAATTTGCTGCTGCATTTTTGTACAATTCATGTTTCAAAGCGTAAATCTACATATCTGTAAAGCAATGTAATGTTTTCTATTTTTTTCTCAAAAAAAATTGCAATGAAAACTATTTAAATATTTACATCGCTGGAAAGGAATGTATAAGATAGCGATGCCAAAAGAGGCCGTGCATCGAAATGTAGAGCCAGTTCAATTGTGCAACTTTCAGTTGGCACATTTTTTTCTATTTGTTATATTAAGGTAGTTAGGGTCAAACAGATAAATGACCCTGTTAATTTTACTTAAACATTTTACGATTTTTTTAGAAAAGTAATTCGTCTCTGTTTAAAAACTAAAAGAAAAACATTCGATTCGAATATTTTTTATAAAATATTGCAAACGTTTAGCAATTGTATAAATTACAAACTTAAAGGCAGCAATATATGTTCTAGAGTGAGCACTTCCTAAATTAGTAAAAAAAATCAAGTGCTTATAGTTTGTAAAACACAAATCTCAATTTACGATTTTAAGGTTTTAAATAGAAAAATGTTCACGTTTTACGGTTTTTCTAAAACAATATTTCTATTTAACAAAATAATTTATATTTATGACACCTATTTGAAACATTTTAAATAGTTACAAATACAAACACCCACATAAATCCAATTACGCTAAACACTTACTACAACACAATCACATAATGACATTTAATAACACCACTAAATGTTTATACTTTGTGGTGATAAACAAAAATTAGAATATTAGATATACTAGAAGCTTTTAATATTTACAAACATTTAAAAACTGTACTGTTGATGAATGAGCAAATAGATCTCTTAGATTCGCCTCTATTAGAGGTTTTGGAATAAGATATCAAGTCATCTGCAGACGATTACCGAGATAAAGCCACCAAGTTCTATTGTCGCTGTGACAACACTAACTGTTTACTTCCTAATATAACCTTTGACAATGGCATGTAAACATGTCGAAATACGTGTAAGGTTAAAACAAATAAATATTGTTGAAGTAAAAAGTATTTTATTTATACTTAATAAATATGAACTTTAACGAAGTAAAACTAGAACTTAAAAAAAAATTAAATTGATAGTGTATTAAGTATGAAAATTTGTAATTAAAAATCAAAACTTTTGTGGATTTAATTTTACAAATATATTTTTAGATGTGGGACACAGTATTGTTTCTGATTTACATATTTTTCATATAACTTCGTGAAACATTTAGAAATAGATGTTAACGATTACAATTAGAATATTTATACATATATAACCAGCTTATATTATGCTACGTCTTAAAACAACTGCCATTTTCTTAAAAATATGTACTTTTGAAAGACATAAAATGCATCAATATATTGTTTTTTTAGAATACCTTGTCTCCATAAAATAACACCTATTACCTACCAAACCATAATAAACTTATCATAAATATGACCACTTTGACGTAATTCATAGACAAGTAGAATTTTTAAAGCGTTATTTCTTATATTTGTCTTCCAAACGACACTTTTAGAAAACATTATTCCCTAAAGCCACACAGTTCTGAAGAAGCAGTTTCTAACCCTCAGCAAAATTTGTGCTCGTCTCGTGAACCGATCGATGGTTGTTCCCAACCCCGTACACTTTGATTTTATTTACAAGTGATGTAGAAAATTGAATTCCGCACCCTCGCCTACAAGGTGTAAGATTCCACCCCACCAATCAATCGATAACAATATCACCCTACACCCAGACTCAATAAAGTTCAAACTCCCTTATCTCAAACTAGAATAATATACTTGAGTGGCCTTGTGGATGCTATGGCAAAAACTCAATTCGCTTAAAACTATAGAGCAGTGTGTGCTCTTTAATGCGATGTCGGTGGTGTTTAGGGCGAGGTTTGGTTACTTGGGGGTTAATTTCACGAATGCATGTCTTACAGCTTATTTTGTATAGTGTTTATTTAATAAGTTACGGCGTTTGGCTTTTAATACGCAAGCAAAGGAGCGGAAAATATATAATCTTGGAGCTGCAAATTGGAGAAGCTTTTATTCAAAAAGGCAATTAATTTAATAAAAAACTCTGAATGTTTAACATTATTAGCGAACAATTCTAAACAGTTCACAATGTTAAGCTTTAGAAGAATAGTTTGTATGATTTTTCCGTTTAATATTCAAATGAATTCTTCTTATCTTCGGAATGGTTAGTTCGATTTTGATGCACTTTAGAATGTGGGGATATATCAAAAATTGGTTGTGAAATAAGTTTTTTTAAGTCCAAAACCGGAAGTGGAAATTTGACATGTTTTTTTGATAGTTTTAACGTTAACGTTGCATTACTTAAATACGAAGCATAAACTGAAGTTACTGTAAAAATCTCAAAAAAAACCATAATGTTAGGAGAAATTCTGACGTCATCAAACTGCGAAGTAAAAAATTTTTACAATTTTGGAATGGGCCCGTTTACTATTTCTTTAATTAAAACTTAGATTGTGGGACGAAAAATAATACACCATATTATTTATTATTTTTAAAATCGACGTCTTATTAACCGCAAAATTAATTACTGAAATCCATACATATATAAAAGCTCAAAAGGTTTTCTTCTCCGGTTCCTCCAGCGGCTACCGCTTCACCAATTTGGACCATTTTTTTTCAATGAAAGGTCTCTATCCTCAGATGGAACATGAAACATTTTTATATTTTTATTCTACGTCGATTTATTAATAATAATTATTTTAATTTATAATATATATGAAAGTCTGCTAGACGTGCTTCACTTGAGGCGACATCTACATTAACCCCGCGTCTCATTATTGGAACTAATGCATCACGTGACTTAGCATTTCGCCGGTTCTGTCAACGCTCAGTCTGTCAGTGCATTGTGCGCTGGGGTAACACTAGTTTATATTTAGAAGGCGTTTACAAAGAAATATGACGTCATCACAGGCTACTTACTCGCATACCTTTTAGTGCTTATTTCTTAGTGTTTAGGTGGTTTTGGTTGCCGCTGTTTGGTATTATTGCCTACTATTACCACGCGGCTGAGGTCATACTTTTAGACTGACGACGTATAGTGTATCGTTATCATCATCATCATCATCTGACATGGAGCTGACTCGAGGGTCGATCCTGGATTACGCCAGGCCCACCCCATGCCAGTAAGGTGGGTAGGAATTTATGTGATAGGTGGGATCGGGTGGGGTGTTGAACCGCGTTAGTATGTCTGCAATGCATACCGCAAGACACCGGTGCTGCAACACCGGGGAGTTAGTGAGCTACGCATCAATGGGGTTTTTGAGTACGCAACCAAGACCGTTATGCGATTATGCATTTTAACTTAATAAACTTTGGTATCAAAGTTTCACATTGTTCTTATTTCACACATATCTATTGTTCTAAGATTACAAATTGAAAATATCTTAATTTCCTAATAACTAATAAACTACTTAATATTACGTATCGTCCGGGTGGTATTACTACACTTTGTTCCTCTATTCTTTGATCTAGCATGATCATATTTAGCGTTCCATTCCTACTTCTCGTGGATTTCTTTTCTTCTTTGGCAGTGATGCTGTCGTAATGATTTCTGGAACCGTCTCCTGATGTCCTGTACGCTATTCTCATTGCCCTGGGTGGTTGATTGTTGTCTACCGGAGTGTGTGTGTGTGGAGGGTGGGCCTGCTTCGTAGTGTATTTCTATTGACGCCTTTAGTATTTCTGCTGCTGCTGCTATTGATTCGGCTCCTCCCCAAAATCTTTCTTTCCCTAGGTCTTCTATGTAGGCTTCTGTTTGCTGGCCCGTAGGTATGTGCGGAGCCAAGTTTCTTACATTTCCCTCCAGTTGCAATTGGATATTTTGTGGGTTTTCCCTGATGTATGACACGATTTTTTCCTTAAGATGAAAGCTTCTTTTCTGAGCTGTTCTCGCGATGCCGTGAGATTCGTATTTTGGTCTGCTATTGAGGTGAATAAACATGTTCCATCTCCTGGGATTTTCCGCACTGTCAATTTGTGTCTGTCCGTATATACTGTTTCCTGTTCCATGGTAGGTACTGTGCTGCTTCTGATGATTTCCGTTGGTTTGCTGGTGTGTACACTTCCGTATATATTTACGCCGTTAGATTATATATACCTATAACATATATACATATACCTATATACCTACATACATACACATTACACTATGCTAGTATCGATAATTAATTAACTCATTAATCAAATAAAATTTACATTGAAAAAACTACGTTAAATTGCCTGCTGCCGTTTAACAAAGTATTTAAAGTTTTTATTTAAAGTTGTTGGAGAATTATTTTACTGTTTTTGTTCCTGTGTTAACCCTCGGTTTGAAATTCAATAGGCCCGGCTTATACAAAAGAATTTTAGTCTTTAGTTAAAATAGCTTGTTTAAATTGTAAGCGATCCTTTCTCCCCGGCTACATAAAATAGGACACTTTCTTAGAAGTATACTACCTGCTCTACGACCCTTGCGTTTGGCAACCCTATTCCCGGAATTTGTTTGTGTTCGTGGCTGCTGGGTTTAGACAAGAATCGGCTCTATTGTAAAACTAATGAAATAAGATTAAAGAAAGCTCCTACTTTTTACAATTATTTTTGTTGTTTAATATCTATGCCCCCCTGATCTACCACTATCTTGGAGGAATTCTATATGTTTTCTACAAGGTATTTATTTTTACTTGCCTACTCTATCTTATTGAGTATGTACTTATCTTTTGAGTGGTTGCTGGTTAACCGGTTTCCTTTCACCTGTTGTTAGATGAGCAGGTAATCCAGTTGTTCCATCTCTCCTTTCTGGTAACTCTTGCCTCTTTGTTGGATTGTTTTTGGGCACTGGCGCACTAAACACTCAAATGCACCTGCTTTGTTCTGGCCAAACACAGGACCTTCGAGACGCGCTATTTTTTTTACCTGTTTTACCTGCTACGTTGAGCCACGGGTATCAATTCACGAACCCTGCTTTTGATGTTCACTCTAAGATCGAATTGCACCAAAAAATTGCCGTTTTAAACGGCGAAAAATCTCGTGTTTACTTTTAAAAGCTAGAGCTGCGTTGTTATACATCTGCTCTCGGCCAATGTTCAACATTGAAAACACCACGACGTATAGTGTATCGTTATGCCATAAAAACGGTTTTTACCTTCCTCGCTGTATGAAGTATAGCTACAGAGAAATATATTGTGATCGTCATGCAGGATTTGGAGCAAATGCGTTCATTCAGCGAAGTTTTTTCGCTTAATGCTTACTGGCTGATGTACGAGTTATGCTTAAAAAACGTACTTTTATAGCAAACATTTTCCACTTAAATAATTTGAAAAGCAAGCAAGTTTCAGGACCTCATGGGACCGATTAAGCGGACGCTGCAGAGATGTCTGTGTGTCTGTATAAACTTTATAGGCGTTCAGACGCCTTAACGCAGAAAACCCATATTTGGCTTAAAGATTGGTACTTGCAGTCGGATGAAACTGCAAGAAAATAAGGTTAATCTGCTAAAAAAACAACAGAAGAGAAAAGTGTTTTACTTTAAAATAAACGCGATTGAAAAATAACGTTAGATTCGTATGCTACGCATGTCGAATAAGCGATCAAATTAATTAAGAAATAGCCAAAAAACCGCCATCACCAAATTATAAAATCGATTTTAAGATTTCAATAGGTAAACACTGGTTGCAACTAGAAGTATTATAAAACCACTCGACTGCTTCAAAAAATGGGGTGGAGAAAGAGAGGTGTTCTAGTTTGAAATAGACGAGTTCGAAAAAGAACCTATGATTCGTATTCTACACATGTCAAATAGCCGATTTGTACAAATGTACAAGCCCGATCTTCCTATCACCACCTTTCATTGTCCCCCAACGATTTTTCGATATTTAAAAAGTGTATGAATTTCGGCTTCAAAATCGGTATAAACGTTAAATAACAATAGGAACAAGCTTCCATTGAGAAAGGTTTCCTTTTGGTTGCTTACTTGAGCAGTTTAAATGGATTATTGCCAAAAGAAAATCGACTAAACAATTAAATCGATGTTAGATTTCGACGAATAATTATTGTTTACCATTAACAAATACTAAAAATTTTAAATTTTCCATAATTTTTCGAAGTTTAAAATTTCAAAACTGTTTTCAAAAATTTTCAATACATCTAAAAAATTGCAAAATATTTAAAAAATTTTTAATTCCTCAAAATCTTCAAAATTTTATATTTTAAATTTTCATTTTAATATCTTAAAATTTATTAAATTTTGAAATTTTTAAAAATTTTCATATTTTCAATATGTTTATAATATTTCATAGCCAAAACTTGTTCAAATATTTTGAAATAAAGAAAATATGTTAAATTTTTAAAAAACATTCGGTATAAAGCATTTGATATTTGAATACTCTAAATTTCCTTAAAACTGTCAAAATTTTTGAAATATATTGAAAAATTTTAAAAATTTGAATAAATGCGTGGCGGTTCTCGCAGCTTTTTGTTCTTTTATTTCCATATTTCTACTTGAAAACAGTTTAAAGTAATTAAGTATGAACTAACTTTTCGGATTATATTGTAACAGGTTATGTACCTATGAATAAGTATTGATCAGTGTAATTTCTTTTGAGGTCTACAGGGTCTACTAGTATTTTTTTAAATTCGAAGATGCATGTCTTTTTGATTGATAAACAGAGAAAAATAAATCATTTTTGTTTAAGCTTAACTGCGCATCTGTAATGTAGAATAATATTTCAAAATTACTTTTTCATTTATCACAAGGAATGTTTTTAAAACATTGAAAATCTCGTTTTTTCTGCCACCCTTACACTTTACAGATATAATAAGCGGTTTGTTTGGACATTGTATGCGGGAGCGGCATGCCCCATGACGGAGCATGTGATCGTACGAGCGATTAGACTGCATCTCATACCCATACTTACTGGTATGTGATACAGAATATTTTTGATAATAAAAAAGACAATAATTTTTGAAAGTAGAGCAAAGTCCATTCAGTGTTTTACTAATTTTTATTTCTGTATACTTTCAGTATAGGTAGGTATTGATTTAAAATTTTTGATTTCGAAACTTTAACTTAAATACATGTTTGGAACCCCAGGAACCCAAAAAAAATATTTTTTTTTAAATGTCTGTCTCTGTGTATCTGCGTCTGTGTACATGTGTGACGCCTCATATCTACGGAACGGATAGGCCGATTCCGATTTTGATACGCTTTAGAACAAAAATTCATTCACAAAATAAGCTTTTTAAAACGATCCGTAACCGGAAGTGGAAGTTAGACACATTTCATTGCTAGCATTTCTTTGAGAAAACAAATTTTCTAAATCTGAACAGAAAATCTAATATCATGCGATCAATAAATAAAAAATAAAAAAACACATCAAAGGCGCCGACCCCGAAAATTCAAACGTATGTCATTTCGTAACCCACAAGCATGTGCTATTCTGTAGAAACCCTCGAGTATGATTTTAATTTTTCCTGTAAATATTTATTTTAAGTAAAAGTTCTATTCAGATTTAAATTTTTTAATTTGCTATACGTCTCTAGGCAGATCAGTGCAATAAAGTTTTCTCTCAACAACAGCGAAGTTTGGTTTAATTTCGATAATCTTCAAATGTTCAAGTTTTTTTTTACTTTACCGCTTCATAAACGAGTTGGTAGATCCGCATAACCTTTGAAAATTACGATACTAAAAAAACACCATGTTACTATCAACAAAAATATTTGAGAAAATGGTAGCTGTGACGTGAAGAAAATTCATGTTTTAATTGTTAGGCTAATGTACTAGGAATGAGCTACAAGCTCTGTGGCTCTGTGTCGCCATCTATGAATTTTTGAAGATTGTAAGTAGAAGTAAATGCCCCAAGGATACACAATGCTAAAAACTATGGGAATTTTCAGAGCTACTAAAACTGCAAAGAGAAACAATTTTCAAGCTTTTAAAATTTTCAAAAAATTTTTGCTCTAAAGCTGGACACAGGCTTTTTTTAATTCCGCAGAAATGTGAGCTACTATTTGGTTTGTGTACCAGTCCGCTAGTTGCCCTATGAAGACATATATGAATTGTTAAAAATCGAAAATTCATACCCTTTTATTTACTACGCCAGAGTGGTCGAGTGGTTAGGGCACTTGGCTGCTACGCGGAAGGTCTTGGGATGCCTGGCGGGCGGCCTACCCAGTCACTTTTTAAAAATTGTGAACCAAACCCCTCGAGGGGTGAGGGAATTAAGGCAGCCGTCTAAGGCTTGGTGCTTACCACACCACCCAGTATTTCATATAAGAGTGCGAGAGGGCTGGGTATCGGAAGCGATGGTACGGTGGCCCTGATCCACCGCATTGCAGGCCAAACTCCTCATTGGAATGTAGTGCCACCGACTTTACGAATTATTTAATACACGGGGTATGGACAATAGTACATTTCGGTTTAAATTTAAATTGCTCATGAATGATAGTAGAATAAGATTCACCACTTTAGTTTTGGGCGCAGCAATATTTAGGAGAGTTAATTAATCTCCTTTCACTCAAATTTTTCTAGACTAATTTGTTTTCATTTGTCGTCCCTTTTAATTCCAAGAAATCTTTTTCCAAAAAATCAAAAATAGATTGTTTTTCTACAAATAACGCACTACCAATTTTATCTGCATCTTTTTCTAAAGCCTGTGACTGAAGTATACAGTCAGTAACGTAAAGAACACTGGTGTCTCAGTCTTATTTAATTGGCTTCATCTTCAAACTTTAAATATCCCAGAATTTCTTATAAATTTGACCAACAGATGGCGGAAACATAAAAGTCAATATTTGTTTATAATAAATTTTAAACGTTAATAAATGTAAAAACTAATTTAACTAATTAACATATGTATACAGAATAGGGTTCAAACAGTGATCAAATACATGTCAAACCGCGCAAAATGTAAATCTTTAACAGCGCCATCTATGCGTCTTATAAAAAGCCCGGAGATTGTCAAACTTTTTGGCTCAATTAGGTTGATTTTTTTACAAGGAAAAATGGTGGAACCACCATACTCTTTGTAACATCACTATGCAGTCTAACGGCGCATAACTGAATTACTCAGCTAATTCGGCTTTTGCTTCATTGCTCTGTGTGTATGGCCTGCAGTTGAAACAAACGAAAAATTTTCAAAAAGTTTATACTATTATACGAGAGAGTTAAAAGTATGGAGACATCGATTTGCTGTCGTTAATATTCATTTTATAAGAAAATGTTCAATACAAAAGTTTTTTATGAAATTTTTATCTACATATTGATATACACGAAAAATTTTATTATTCAATTGTTTTTGAGTTATTACTTTACGCGATATTTTTTTAAATGGCAACCTATTAATGTTATACTACTATTCGATAGAGAATTCTTTTCTCTTTACAATGGTATAAAAAATTTTTGGGTTTGGCTAACATTTCTTCGAGAAAATGCCCGTTAAAGTATTTACAATTAATTAACTTCCCAATTAGTAAACGACGCAGCCATGATAAACAAAAGTTAAGCGATAAACAAAGGCGAGCGAGTTTAATATTTTTATTTTATGAAAAATTATTTGCAACAAAGTTGTCCGTCAAAATCTTATTGTTAGAAAGAAATTAATAACTAAATTAAACAACGACAAAAAAAATACAATGATGTTACAAACTACAAAAACATTAACAAAAACAAGTAAAGCATAAATAAATACGAATAAACACTTAAATCTAGTGAATTAAATGTTCAAACTGTCCTCCATTTACAATTTGACAATGACCCAATCGATTTACCAAACCCGAAGAGAATTTTCTAAGAATTCACGGGGAATTTCTTCCATCGTTCTAGTAATTCGGATTCTTAAATCTTCTATGTTATTGGGCCTATCCATTTAAACTTTGTTTTTTAAATATCCCCAAAGAAAAAAATCTAAAGGGCTTAAATCCGGCGAACGGGCTGGCCACTCAATGTTTTCTCGTCTCCCAATCCATCTATTTGGAAACACGTTATTCAGATGTTGACGAACATTTGCACCATAATGTGGTGGGGCGCCATCTTGCTGGAACCAGATACTGTTATTGGGGAGGTGTCCATTGTTTTCATGGGGATAGAGAGTAGCACAAGCAGGTATAATTTGATTTTGCAATAACTGCAAATACAGAGCCGAAGTTAAATTGCGATCGATGAAAAAGGGACTGATAATATGACCCCCTAGAATGCCCGCCCAAACATTAACCTTTTGAGGATACTGCGTATGGTGTTCCAAAACCCAATGAGGATTTTCCGATGACCAGTATCTGCAGTTATGTCTGTTTATTTCACCATTAAGGCAAAACGTAGCTTCGTCAGAGAAGACAATATTGTTGACAAAATTTTCATTATTATTGCAAATATTTGACATTTCCTCACAAAATTGGAGTCTCCTATCAAAATCATCCTCCATCAACTCGTGTATAAAGTGTACCTTATAGGGTTTATACTTTTCACTTTTTAAAATTGAAACGACCGAAGACTGTGAAATATTGAGATTGGCCGCTAATTGCCTGGTTGGTAAATGGGGATCTTCAGATACAGCCAATAAAACATCCAGTTTTTTATCATCACTTGTCGATGTTCTAGGTCTACCACTCTTTGGTACATTTTTAACGCTACCCGTTTGTTCAAAACGTTGTAAAGTTTTACCAACAACAGATTTAGAAATTGGATTTCTATTTGGATGCGTATCATTAAATAAATTACAAACGTCTTGTAAACTTCTACGTCTATCTCCATAACCCAGCATCATAAGTATTTCAATTCTTTCACGTTCACTTAAACTCGCCATTGCTAATGCTAACAGCAATAAATTACACAAAATTGAAAAATGTTGTAAACAAACAAATTCAGCCTTAGTGATATCGCCTTTGTTTATCGCTTCGCTTTTGTTTATCATGGCTGCATCGTTTACTAATTGGGAAGTTAATTAATTGTAAATACTTCAACTTTAACGGGCATTTTCTCGAAGAAATGTTATGCAAACCCAAAAAATTTTTATGCCATTGTAAAGAGAAAAGAATTCTCTATCGAATAGTAGTATAACATTAATAGGTTGCCATTTAAAAAAATATCGCGTAAAGTGATAACTCAAAAACAATTAAATAATAAAATTTTTCGTGTATATCAATATGTAGATAAAAATTTCATAAAAAACTTTTGTATTGAACATTTCTTTATAAAATGAATATTAACGACAGCAAATCGGTGTCTCCATACTTTTAACTCTCTCTGAATATGCATCAAATTTTTCTATACCATTAACGCTATTTTCGTATCATGTTTTGTATGCTGTTGTAATGTAGCTGTGCTCTGGGTAAAATGGTACGAATGCGAATGGTGGGATTTCATTGTAGTCAATGTTGACGTGTAAAACGTTAACACAAAAATACCTTTGAATATCATATAAGAAACAAAAGTATGGGTAAGTCGAGAGAATGTGCTTCGGTAATTGTTTTACTAAATTGTTATGCTTGCATAATATTATTGGTGAATAAAATATTTCTTTAGTACGTGTTACAAACGTTAATTCAGGACGGTTACTTAAGACAGCGCGACAACTATGAATGACAATGCTGAATGTCTGTCACCTTAAGTTTCGTAGATAACAATGCGCCCGCTACAATAAGAAACTAAAGCTTTAAAAGCCCACCTGAGTAGAAAAGATTTATGACTTATGCAAACCGTACCTACAAGAAAGTTTGTACCATGCGTAGATTGTGTTTGTTAGAACTGTTTGGTCATTGAGGAATTTTTAGAGAATGTTTTGAAATTACTGTATTTAAGTTAAATAATTATTATTATTGTTTGTATTAACAACAAGATATAAAATTGTTCTTTTTTATTTTCCCACGCTTTTTGACAGTGGTGGGTAAAGTAGCGCTCAAGTTCGGCATGAAATAGACGCAGACTGCACTGAATAGGTGTGTATTCATTAAGAACTAAGATAAAATTCTTTGCATTCTTGAACAAGACAGAATTTAGTGTTGCATTTTATGTTAACGTTTCTGGTAGAAGTGTTGGCTATTTTGGACTTTGGCTTCTATTAATAATTAATTGATATGAACCAAAAATATTCTCAACTCAGAGTTTATGTAAGGACAATAGTTTAGGGGTTGATTCATTTTAAGATAATCTTTTACATTAATTAAATAACTAACTTGTTAAAATTTAACAGTAAATCAATTTTATTCCTTTGTATCAAAACTTGCTATAAACAAACTAAACATACAAATAAATACGTTCTTGTATAGAAAAGAAAAATTGTTTGGAAAAAAATTAATACAAAACAAAATTTGTCACAGTAATTTTACTTAAGCAGTTTTCCGTAAAATCAAATATATGAAAATATTAGGAAAATTGCATTAACGCATTGAAATGTTAGAAAAAAAACATTGTTTGAAAACTATTATTTTCATGACTCTAACTTAATACCCAAATTGAATAAAAAAATAGTGATTTAAATAGAAACCCATTAAATAATTTATCATAATTTAAAAGAAATAACAGACACGATTAGGCCAGGTGAATGAAATATTTGAAATTTTCTGCTACGTCAGAGTGGATTTCAACTACTTAACTGCTGCCACTTACAGCAAATAATCTAACAGAAAGAGTAGGTAATTCTTTGCAGTAAATTACGTAATAAAGTTCAATTTAAATATATTTTCCATTCCAGATAATTAAGTGAGCTTATTTAATTTTCAGTTTTTGCAAAAAAAACTGTTGCAAATGTTTGCGTCCTTTCAAAACGCAACACACGGAAAACATTGGCGTTATTAACTACGTATCCGCAAGATCTCGTTACCACCAGGAAAGCCCAGTGTCCGCGAGGGCTCGTGGACGATTACAATTATTATTGATTTTTCGTTTCATCTTTGCATAAGACCTTTACGACACCTTGTTGGTTTTGCACAATAATGGAATTATCTCGAAAACTTTTGGATTTAAGAACTATCAGCAAGGGTATTTTTTAAAGTGTTTTTGTATTTATTTCTGTATAGAGACTAAGATTTTGAAAAAGTGTAAAGATTAAAAAAAAATGAAAAATTGAAAACAAATTTTAGGTGGATATGAAGCACTTCTCTAATAAACTTATTTAAACAAAAATAAGTAGAAATACTAAGCTGAATCTATGGCGTAAAATTTTAATATTTACAATTACTGCCAAAGTTATCAACAAATCAATTACTATAGCGTTCCATTTTTAAAAGACTGTAACTCTGTAACAAAGCATCCGTGAAGACAGGAAAAAGTAACGCATAGTGCCTGTAACTTCATAAATACTGATGCTATAAAAAAAGCTAGCTTAAGTTCTGTATATTAAATCCAGACCTCTTCCAACTGCCACAAGGTTTAGTGATGTGGGGCTCCTACTACTACAATCCACGTAGTTACGCGACTCTTATATAAATACCATTATCCTATGTACAGTAGGCCGCTATAGTATTCTATAGAAATACGCTACTTTCATGTATATTATGGCAGCGCGATCTGCTGAAAGCCTGCGTAAAGTGGTTTCTTAATACTGCCTTCTACTATTAATACATAAATGTAGTAACAATGACAACGATGGTTAAATAAAAAAATACACAAAGTTAATAGAAAATAAAACACTAAAGAAAGAATACATTTAGGTTGCCACAAAAAAGTGGTCTTGCGTAACATTACATCTTGGTCCTTTCCGAAAATACACCACCTAACGTGACAAAACGATGCATACACAGTTATGATATCACTCGCAGATGGTTTGATTCATACCTTCAGTGGCGCCCGTCTACATTGGCTTGTGCTTATTGGAGCCAATTTCGGTTCACAGAGAAAACGCTTCTGAAAGAAGTCTCAGAACCACTTTGCCGGACAAAACATTAATGGAAAAAATATCAGCCCACAAATATCGTCCCAAAAAACAAACAAACAAATGCGAGTTTTTTTTACTAGCCGTTTAGATTATTTATGTGGATAAGAAAGAATTTAATTTTAGGATTATATGCAAACGCTTAACAAACTTTTTTAGTGTCTATTTAAGAGAGTTGTTCGCGTCTAAACTTGTTTTTCGGAGCCATTTTTCCAGAATGAAGTTCTCAAGAAAAGTGGACCTTATCGATGTTTCATGTTTTATACGGTTTTTTGTTCGTCTGCTATGACAATTAAGTTTTGTGTTATCAATGCACCCTTTAATATACTTTGTACGTTTTTGGATTCAGAAAATGTTTCTCCTTCTGGTACTTTTTTTTATGGATTATGATTATATTACAATACTATTGACTGAAATACCTTTGAAGTTTAAAAATTTCCTAGGCATCGTAGCAACCAAATAGCGAAACGTGTAAAAATATATTTTTTAAATAAAAAATAGTTAAAGTTCAACAAGCTACCGGGAAGTTAATACAATACTGTTGTCATTTCTTACTCTGCCAGTGACAGTAGGTTCGGCAGAAAGAGGTGTTTAGAAATTGTAAAAAAATGTGTTTTAAGCTGAAATAGGCAAAAAGATGAATGTAGACGATCTTGTTAAACATTCTGCGGAATAAAAATTATTAATAAAAAAATTTTTACATAAATGCTAATTGCTAAACAATTAACTTTTCTTTGGTTCCATTCTATTATTATACGGTCTATAAATTTATATAAATACTACTGCACAGTGGCTATCCGTCTTATTAGACAAGGTAGGCAGTGCCTACCCATAACTTGTCAACCTAAAATTAATTCTAACGTTCAACAAAAAAAAAATTTTTTTACAGTTTTTACTTTTTACCATCACCGCGTAACATTGAAACTTAGGCGCCAAATAAAGAAACCGTTGCTTTTTAATACAGTTTCACATACGTGAAAGCCGAGCTCATCGAGCCAAATGATTCCAGCTACGACACAATCAGCCAATCTGTTATTCTTAATATTTTTGCATTAACATTGATTCAAATAACGCAATGATCAAATGGACAGATGCAAAGAAATAGTAGGGATTTCAAAACGCAATAAGCACTGCAAAGGCACAGCCTCTCTAGATTTTGTTTTACTTGCGCCGGCCAGCGCCCGCCAGTTAGGTACAGCGTGCAGCTATTGTGTGTTTATTTATTTGATATAGAAATTATTGTTAAGCAGCTTTTAAAAGAAAAATTTAATGGATACGCGTACGAAAAACAAATAGAAATAAGTAATCATAGGCGATGTACTTCAAAATGACTAGGGCCGTTACAAACAGACAGTAGAAAGAAATCTAGATCGTTTAATACTGAATGGTATAAAAGAATAAACTGGCAAACTGTTAGCGATATTAAAAATAAACTATTTTGCTGAAATATCTTACTATTTGTATCTAAATCTAACCCCTCAAAAGTATAGTCTGAAACAAGATACTTGTTTAAAAAAATATTTCAGCTGCAATTAAAAACGTGCTTTGGCCAAAGAACATTTATCTGCAACTGTTATTATTATAATTATTTGGTAAATCACGCATTAACTTGGCTTCAGACGAAGGTTTACGTGATTAAATTACAGTGCATAAAAACAAAGTGAAATTAATAGGGATTTTATGCGTAGATTACTTTATTTAACAACAGGTCTTGGTAAATTGAAGTTGCCGTAATTTTCTTACTTTGTATTCTTAATGTTAAATAATTTTTGCCATTGCCTACGCAAATTTTGAACCCACGGAACGCCACTGTTATTGCACACTATTGCTTTTAATATTTATTTTTCTAATAAATTTTATTGTAATAAGAATTATTTTTACACTGATTTGTGTGTTTGTTTTAAATATGCATGTAGAAGTCTTGTGGTGGTCCGTGTTTTGTAGTTACGCCAGTGAATGTCAAATGTATTCAAGTTGAATTAATTATGGTGAACGATGTTTAGGTATATCGGCAACTCTCCTCTTCTCGTGACTAAAGACAACCGTGATTAGTGGCTTATTGAAACCTATCCCAAAGCAACAGTAGGTTACTACTATTTGTCACTATATTTTACTCAAAACATAAGTAACTAACGCGCGCAACAATAAAGTACCGATAATAAGCGAGATTGATATAAAGTGGGGATTTACAATCACGTAGGGATAAACTTAGTTGAAATTAAAGAACACTATGAATTTGAACGCAAGATCGATCTGCTAAAGAATAGGGAGTAGCGTAACAAATTGATTGAATCTCAGAATAGGGAAAAGAGAGGGAAAGAACTGCGAGAAAAATCGCGGAGCATTGATTCGACGGGTTGTCTTAATATGTATGGATGAAAGACTGAATTATAATCAAGTTGTGGTATATAATTCAATGAGAACATGTGTTTCTCTTTCAAACGTTTTTGAAAACTACACCTACCGTAAATAGGGAAACAAACTGTAATTTTTTGACAGGCAAATAAAATATGAGACTTCAATTCAAATTCAGTTCATGATTTTAATTGCTGCAATTAATGTTGTTAATGCTAAGTCTTGATTTGCTTATTTTTTGCACCAATAAGCCCAACTTTTTTACGAGATGATGATAACGATGATTTGTAAGTTGTTAACTTGAGTGGGAATGCATTGTGTTAGTTGTCAACTTTCATATAAAGCAATCTAGCTATATTCGCTTATAATTTGTTAGCATTTTAATTATTGTATTTGTATTTTCGTCATATTTTTAAATTATGATTTTGACTGAAAGAGAAAGTAGTAACATTTTAAAAGTCGAACAAAGGAAAAAGTTTGTTATTTATTTAGCAACAAACCACCCGCGTCGCGTCGGCCACCTATTACACAATCGACAGTTAGCAAAATTGAAAATAGTTTCGAAAAACTGCACAACTGAAAAAATTACCTAAAACTGGACGGCTTACAGTTAGGGAAAATATAAGATTTGATGAACTCTTAGCTGTCCAAGAAAATCCATAAATTGCAAATCGTTAACTGACATTAAATAATAACGTAAGCCAAACTTCATTATTGAAGCACGTTTAAAAAAGAGAAACTTCATCTATATAAACTTCAACGAGTATATAAAAGTAAGTTAAAAGAAGAGAAATATCATTCATATAAAGTCCAAAGAGCATATGAACCAGTGGCGGCTCGTGGTGTGGTGTGCTGGGAAGCATTTTAAAGTATTTTTTGGAAACAATTTGTTCTCCACCCAAGGTTTAGGTAGCCTTATATTTCAAACCCATCCTTTACGTTGGCAAAATGATTTGCTTTTACCAACATTTTCATTGATGTCTTTAATAGACTTTCGATAAGCACTTTCTAATAAAATTATTGTAAATTGATACCCACATTGCCAGTGTGTCAAAATTCACAAAATGTTTCATGTGGTTTACCGCCAAAAAATGTGTTTAAATTTTAGTTTTTTAAATGTTTGCAGTCAATATCACACAATGAATTATCACAAAATAGCAAACAGAGGAAACAAGTGTAAGCATTTTCTTACATGGCATTCACAATCCAAAATCATTTTGCACGAACATCGTACAACACCACTAAATTATGATTACACAACCAACAACTGTTGTCACACTACTACGTCGTGTACGTGGAAATCCCGCAAATTAGGCGGCTATTGGCATGCGCTTATCACGGACATCTGACAACATAATTCTCGGAAGTTGTGGGTTCGTGACCCTGAAGTCTTTAATACGAAAATACTTCTATCCTCTTTTAGCTTGTGTAATATGAATTTTGCCGCAATGAGCTTTCATGAGTATTTCACTCTTATTCATTTAAAGGCCTTTTAAGCCTGCAGCTTTATTCGGTAGCCTATAGCTGAATTGGGGACTAACAGCCAAATGACCCTCGCATAGATTCGTTTAATTCACGCGAAATACTCTAACATTCAAACGTTTTTGGATCCTGCGGCAGCTTTAATAAACGTTCCCGCATAGAATTCTTATACAAAAGGTAACTATAAAGTATTTTTTAAATATTAGAGTGTATAATGTGTTATGTACTCAAACAAAAAGTAATTATTTATTTTTTCTTATTTCAATGATGAAACCGCCACTGATATGAACAATTAGAGGATGATCCTGACCTCGGACTACAATTTTGTGAATCAATGGTGAACATTTGCAACGCCAATCCATTATTTTTAAGATAACCAATCTTCAGTGATGAAGCGACTTTCTGCCTTGATGAAACAGTCAGCACGCAATTTTTTTTTACTGAGCAGCTGTAAATCTTTGCTGGGCACAAACAACACATTCACAACGTCGTCAAAAAGTTAATGTATGGACTGGAATCGTTGATGGTAACTGAGTTTTATGACCTTACTTTTTTAAAAGTATTTTGACTAGAAAACGCTACTTGGAATTTCTTTAAAATGATCTCCTTCCTGCATTAGCCGTATTTTTCCCCAACGATGCAGATCCAGACATACCATCCGGTTGCAACAGGACGGAGCTCCACCGCATTATGCAGTTAATATTCGAGGATCTATGAAGTGGCCAGCCAGAATCCCGGATTTTACACCTCTTGATTCTTTTGTGGAAGTTCTTAAAATTTAAGGTGTGTACAAATACACCTAACAATGTAGAAGAGCTGAAAGGGCGAAGTCGGCAAGACATACGTTTAGTAACAGCAGTATATTATTGAAAATGTTTTACAAGAACTTGTTTTTCGCCTTTGTCATTGCTAGACTGTAAATGGGCATACATTTAAACAGTTTGCATAGATTATTTGTATGATCTAACGATAAATAAAATTTGTTTTGTAATTTGTTGTCGTTATTTAATTCCAACGTAATGTAGCTTTTGTCTCGAGAATTTTCTCATGTAATCGCATAAAATTTTAATATTGTAGTAAAGAGAACTATCATCCCTATCAAATAATCTAAAAAACATATTTTCATATTTAAAAAAGTAACTATAAATAATTAAGTTGACAGAAACATGTTTACGGAACATCGTGATGTAGTGTCAAATTTACGTACTTTTTAGGTTGCCTATTAATTTTTATACAGAGTTGGACAAAAGTACGGAACAATGCAAATATTTTTAATATGACAACTGCAATTGCGACAAATTTTTTACATAAAAGCTTCGATATATGACGGATACAATGAAAATATCGGCGGTTTAAATAGACTTCTGGTTTAGCCGGAAATGATATCAACGTTATTATTATAAATAATACATTCTGTATATTTTTTAATATATCGATACAACTCTTTTTTACGAGTTCAGTGATATAAGGTTTTATGCTTTTATTTTCAATAATTCTAAAGATATTGAACAATAACGTTTCATAATCGTTATCTAGCAGCTCATGGAAACAAAGGAACGTGAGAAGCTTAAACAGTTATGTAATGTTGTCAAATATGCTTGGTTCGTGTTGTGTTGTTTCGATGTTTGATAGACTAAGCAGTGTGATTGCAGTAATCAATTAGTTAACCAAATTAATTAAAAGTGCTGATTTTAACATCGGAAATGGTTTAATTACCAGAAAGATGGCAGTTTGTTAAATAAAATACAAACTTTTTGCTGAGTGCTACGACGGTCACCAAAACCAACTATAATTAAAATTTGAATTCGTTCTCTTTCTGTTAATTGAACCATTTCTGATGTTAAATTCAGCAGTTTTAATTAATTTGGTTAATTAATTGATTAATGCTACCATACTGCTCAATCTATCGAACATCAAAACAACACAACACGAACCAAGCATATTTGACAACTTTACAAAACTGTTTAAGCTTCTCACATTTCTTTGTTTTTATGAGCTGCTAGATAACAATTACGAAATATTATTGTTCAATATCTTTAAAATTATTGAAAATAAAAGCATGAAATTTTATATCACCGAACTCGCAAAAAGAGTTCTATCGATATATCAAAAAATATACAGAGTGTTCTATTGAAAATAAAAAAGTTGATATCATTTCCTGCTAAACTGGAAGTCCTTTCAAACCGCCAATACCTTCATTGTATCGGAACCTTAATCTAAAAAAAATTGTTATCATCGCGGTTGCTGTATTAAAGATATTTGTATTGTTCCGTACTTTTGCCAAACCCTGTATATTAATAAGTTCAAACTGTACTTCGTTGTTGTTCATATTGATATAAACAAAATAATAACTAATAACAGATATTCATTTATTATGTTAAAATAAATATCTGTAAAATATATTAATTATTATTTTGTTTATATTAATCTTTATATAAACTTTTCCTAATTGTAGTGGGGAAATTTTGTAATCCTAGCTGAAAAATATATGTGTCATACATTCCTATGAAACAAAAATTCACTCTACTGACCTTGCTTTTAATCGGCCTAGTTTCATTTAAACAGAAACATGCTCTAAACATTTTTCAAAAATTGTTTCATCAAGGACAAACCCAACAAATTAATTAATCAATCAGCAGAAAACAAACGGTTTCCTATGGTGCTGCGGTTTCTATTTCTTCTTCTCCTACTGTTACAATTAGGCAAACCATTATGTAAGAGCATGTAATTGATGTAGGCAATTCATTTTGACAAGCAGTTTAAACGAGGCCCTGTTCTAAACCAATATTATAAAAGTGGTTTACGCAACATTTTTCTGCCGTGTATTAAATTTGCCCTCTGCGACCTTACATTATTAATATTAAACCACGAATTAATCAATCTCTATAAACTATGCAACCTTAATATGTCAGACAAATTCCATTTTTCTTGTCACACTTTCCACTTTACCATCATTTTTGTTGTGTCAGTCCTATTTAAAGTTTAGACACATTTTCACTAACAGGAACTGACGAACATCAAGGTATAATGTCGTGAGAAATATTTTTATACCAGAATACATCCAAGACATTCAATTACCATTTTACGTCAAATTTAACTTTTTTTAACAGGATTTCTATACATATTCAAAACCACCGAAAAACAAATATTTGTGGTTCTAAATTCGAACTATGATCTCACGTATTAATCAGGGGTCGGCACATTCTTTGTAACACCCTTGTTATTTAACGTCAGTTTAACTAAAACAGTCAGCAAATGTGTCGGTGTGTGATAAATCTGGTTAACCGATATCAAGCATTGTAAATTAACAACAGCGGTTTGGGTTGCGAGCTACCACAGACCCTGGTCGATAATCATCTTCATGCTAATAGTGTTACTTGAGAACTTGAATTTTACCTTTTATTGACATTAGCTTGAATTATTTATTTCCTATTTAAATTGTTGTATTTTAAATGCATTTTAAGAATTCTTTTTGTGGATAGATTAAATGGGCAGTAGCGCTATTTTATATTGCACTGAATTACTGTCAACGGTTTTTCTGGGTAACCTATTAAAAATCAATAAATTTGTTAGATTTGCTATTTATTTTAGTGGTCCACAATCGATTTCATTTGCATATCATAATTGAATCAAAGTTGTGAAGATCTTGGAACAAATTTATTGCTGTTTTTATTAATTAAGCGCAGACGAAGCAAATTTTATGTTCAACATTAACAAATCATTGGGAAATTAACTTTAGATTCCAAACTGTATACTTAAACAATGCATATTTTATAATATAATTAAAAACAAGTTTAACCGCGACATCTAAATTGAAATCGGTATTGAGATTCGTGTGAATGAGTTATATATTGGGCGCCAAGTAAAAAGTGAAAATATGCTGTGCATTTTACGGTATTTAAAGCAATTTGTCCCAATATTTATTATATATACACACATTTAGCTCAATGCTTTTTATTTTAATAAATCGTTGTAGATTTAAATAAATCTTTAAACATTTGGTTTAAATATTCCAACATTTAATAAAGCATTAGAGATTTAAATAAATCGTAAAACATTTACTTTAAATTTTCAAATATTTAGTAAATCTTTATGTATTTAGATAAATCTGCACATGTTTGTTTTAAATCTTTTAATATTTAAGAAATATTCGCAGATTTAAATAAATATTTACCGATATAAATAAATCCTTACAGATTTAAATAAATGTTTCAACATGACGTTCGTCGCTTAAACAAAACCGAAAATTACATTTTCAAGGGAATGTTGAGGAACCTTTCATTATATAAATAATAAATTATGCAATGTTTATGTTGTTAAATATATTGTTATTGATGATTGAACTAACATTAATTGTACAAATTCTTGAAATACGAAAAACGTGTTCATAAATGTTGAACGTTACTACCAGTGTAAAGTGGTCTACCAAGGTCAAATAAATATAACAAGTTAACATTAAATATGACAGCTTAAAGATAAATGTTGAAATATTTATTTAAATCTGTAAGGATTTATTTATATCGGTAAAGTTTTATTTAAATCTGCGAATATTTATTAAATATTAAAAGATTTTAAATAAACATGTGCAGATTTGGCTAAATACATAAAGATTTACTAAATAGTTGAAAATTTAAAGTAAATGTTTTAAGATTTATTTAAATCTCTAATTCTTTATTAAATATTGGAATATTTAAACCAAATGCTTAAAGATTTATTTCGATTTATTAATATAAAAAGCATTTAGCTAAATGTGTGTATATATAATAAATATTGGGACAAATTGCTTTAAATGCCGTGAAATGCACAGCAAATTTTCACTTTTCACTTGGCGCCCCATAGTTCTAAGCATCACTAATCACGAGTTACAGATTTTTGGTATTGAATTCAATTTAAACTTTGTTTAGTGTTCATTATTGACTGAGAAATAATTTTTCATTTAAGTTTATATAATTTGACTATTTTATTATCTGCAAAAATTATATTCACACTTTTGTTATACCTCCCAGTCGCATACGGTACGTAAAAAATGTAATAAGCAAACAAAATCATGGAAAACGGCAAATCAAGACTGTGATAATAAAATCGTGAAAGTAAAATATATGTATAAGTTTAACTTGTATTTAGATTTAGAGCCATCAAAATGTCTATTAGTACAGCAGATAGTAGGAAAATCACGCACATCTGAAAAAAAATGAAATTTTCTGTTTGTTATCTACACACTTAAACAAATTATTTTTGAGGTAGGGCCCAAAAATGATGGTCAACATTTTCAAATGGCGTCCAATATCTACAAAACAAAAAATCGCAGAGAATAATAAAAAATTTTGATAACTTTTATGAATATATGTATGGAAATATCAAAAAATTATGCATGTATTCCTCTTTCATCAACAATAGAGTGCTTGTACATAACCTCAATTCTCTAGAAATGGCATATTCGAGCAGCACTCGCACTTATTTTTCGTTTAGGCGGTATTCGCATCACTATAACGATTACTATTGTTTTTAATACTCTACCAATGAGTTATTAGTGCAGTAAAATGTATAATTACGGGCATTCATTAAATCTTATTTTAGTGGCAATTATTAAGGCCAAAAGTAAAAAATTGGTTCAGGTATAATATTAACAATGAAAAAAAAGCTTTGTAATAAAAACAGAGTTGGATAAAAGTCATCCTCGGGGTTAAAATGGCCGAAATGCGTTTTGTTACGTAAAATGGCGCTAAAAATCGATATCGGCATAAACCTGGAGACTGCATTTGGATGATTGTTTCCTAGTGCCTAAAATTTGCACAATTGTGCACAATTTTGAGAGCTTCTATTTCAAAAAGTAGACGGGATAGCGCAACGAGGTTCTTGGCGTTGAAAAGAGCTCGTCGAAATTTAGCCGGATGCAGCGACACAAAAAAATTTGGTAACATTTTCATTATTTCGAGTGATTTTTCAACTTTTCTCAGTAATGGCCGCTAATTTGAAAATAGCGACCATAATAATTGAGCCCTATCTAAAAAATTATTCTCTTATGTGTATAGATAAGCCACGTGAAGTTTCATGCTTTTTTTTCAGAAACGCATGATTTCTATGAAAATGATACGTTATCCGTACTATAATAAAAATTCTAGTAATTTGTATATTTAGTAATTACTAGCAATTAAAAGCAGTAGGTCCATACAGGTTCCGTCCGTTATTGTATGAGACCTAACAAAGTAGTAGAAAATACAAAGCTTTTTTTTACATATAAGTTTTTTTTACGAAACGGTTGTTAAAATAGAATAAATAACCCAATTATTACAGAAAACTTAGGAAAATACAAAACAACAAAAAATAAAATCTACTGTTCCACAAACGCCAATTATTTTTTAAATTTACCCCCTAAATATAAACAAAACATTGCGTATAAGTAAAATACTTATTTATTTTAACCTTATACGTATCGCGACATGTTTACATGCCATTATCAAAGGTTACATTAAAGAAGTAAATAGTTCGTGTTGTTATAGTAATTGATCTCGGTAACCGTCTGCAGATGACTTGATTTCTTATTCCAAAATGTCCAATAGAAGTAAATTTAAGAGATCAATTTGCCTGTTCATCAACGGTACTTTAAGACTTTAAAAACTTTTGGTATATCTAATTTACGTTTATCATCACAAAAGTGTCAGCATTTTATAGTGATATTTGATGTCATTAAATGATTGTGTTCTAGTAAGTGTTCAGCGTAATTGGATTAATGTGAGCGTTTGTATTCCTAACAACATGTTCTTTATTTCTAATATTAAAATTTCTAATCGTCTGCCTTATAAAAACCAAATTACAATGTAATTCGGTTTACATAGGCCAGACAATTAGAAATTTTGATATTAGGTATAAAGAGCACGTACGTTATTAGAAATATAAATACCCACATAAATCCAATTACTACTAGAACGCAATCATTTAATGATCTTTAATAAACACCTTAAAATGTTTACACATTTGTTATGATATACGTAGATTAAATATACTAGAAGCTTTTGACATTAACACATATTTGAAATATGTATCGTAAATTCACCTCTATTGGACATTTTGGAATAAGAACTCAAGTTATCTGCAGACAATAAAATTATCAAAATCAAGTCACCACATTCTATTGTTGCTATAACAGCACTGTTTACTTTTCAGTATAACTTTTGATAATAGTATGTAAACATGTCGAAATACGTGTAAGGTTAAAATAAATATACAGTGTGTGGATAAAGTTTGGAACAAATTCAATATCTCCCGAAATATTATATTTTAGTTATACTTCAGCTTGATCTCAGCCACATTTTAACCATATTGCTGTTGCTAAAGGGTCACGTAACACGGGGCAGTGACTTGATCCTTTATTTTTTTTTAATGGAACAGTTTTCTTGAAAGCTCTGTCCAAGAGGAATTCAGAGCGTTGTTCTTTTTGCCAAATATTGACCGATAATGTATGGATAACCATTGAATATCTCAAAAAACACCTTTTTTGGGAAAAATCTAGTGTGCTATTTTTAGTTTTGTTTTAATTTTGTCGTTTACTCATTTAGTAGTAAACGTCAAAATTAAAACACAACTAAAAATCGCACACTAGTCAAAACGTAAATTGGATATACTAGAAGCATTTAAGATTCACAAGCATTTAAAAATTGTGCCTTTAATGAATAAGCTAATTGATCTCTTAAATTTACCATTATTGGACGTCTTAGAATGAGAAATCAAGTCATCGGGACGCAGATATAAAAAAAACTAAGATCAAGTTATGAAGATTTATTGTTCCTATAGCAACAACAACTGTTTACTTTTATTCTTGCCTTTGAAAATGACATGTCAACATTTCGAAACACGTATAAAGCTAAAATGAAACTTGTTGAAGTTAAAAATTGTTTAAATTACGATAAATTAAAACAATTAATCAATTTCAAATTTTTTTAAAAATTCTTGGAAGGCGTCAAAGCAAAAGTTGGGAGATTAGTAAAGAACAAATTTGTAGTTCACTGCAAGCTCTATCGGCTTAGAAAGTTAAAAAAATTCTGTAAGCACTTTTTGAAAAATATTTTTTGAAAACTTTCAAAATTTTGAAGCAGCGTTTTCGGATTTTCGCAATTAATTTTATTTCATCGTATACTAGCTACGAAGGGCTCTCAAACAAGTGGTAGCTTATCCCGATCAGACAACTACTTTTTCCGTAAATAAGCGTTAAATTCGGGATTTTCAGAAAGTTGTAGCGGTAAAAAGGTTTTCTATTTGCTTCAAGTTCTTCTCCTAGGTTTCGTGCTCAAATTTTCAAAATTTAGTTTTGGAATAAAACGCTACCAAAAACATGTCGTTTCCGGACTCGGATTTTTTTGGAAAGCTTAACTAGAACTACAGTTTTCGATGTACCACTTTAAAATTTCATTAGAATCGGTGCAGTACTTTTGCTTTTAGAGGCGTCTCACACCCACCGACGCACTCTCGGACAGACATTTTCTCAAAACCACTTTTTTGAGTTCCTTGAGCCCCAATACGTGTAGTTCTGTTAAAGTATAGATTTCGAACATTTTCATGAAATCAGTACTTCCCTATACCGACGGTATGAGAAAGTAAAAAGAAGAAACGCTAAATTCTTTTGGATTATTTGCAAAACAATTGTTGTTAATTGTGGTAAACCTACGCTGCAATGCGTGTTTGTTGTGGTTTCACAAAACTTGCAGTACTTAATCGCGTCATCCAAGACGCGATGCTGTATGCTTTTGTCTTTGATGTAAAACTAACTAATATTACAAATTTATGTTTGTATGTATTCAAAATAAAAACAATGCAATGATAATGATTTCTTTATTAGTTCATCTACTCTCGTGCATAATTTCGTTATATGATCGTTTCGGAAAAATAAGCAAAACTGCTAATAGACCGATGATCGGATTTTTAAGAAACAACTTTGTTTATCCGATTCTCGCACGAATATCCAGGGCCATAACAAGATACAACACAATTCGAATTTATTCCACCAATTTTAAGCTTATTTCACTAATTGCAACTTAGGGCAACGAACTTGGCTTCAATTTTTATTAATTTAATTTCACTAATTCTAACTTACATATAAATAATAGTTAATAGGCCAGCTTTTCAGAAGTAAGTTAGAAATATGAATTTTTTACGAAATAAAGCCGTGAAAGATAGCGCATCGTTGAGAAATAAGGAGGAACGTAGAGTAAACTCGAAACAACTGTAAAGAGTTTCAGTCCTCTAGAGAGCACAGGTGGCGGCCTCTAGGAGGCAACCGGCTGAATTAGAAGATCCTCGTCGCGGGTTGAAGGGCAAGGAAAGCTACAACGTGTGTGGTCTGCGAGGTGAGTGTCTCGCCTGCTTGAGAGCGCCGCGTAACAAACTTCTTTCTCTATGTTTTTGCCGACATCTTCTGTCTCTTTTCATCCGCCGATAATGAGATAGCTGAAGACCGCGAATAATATAATGCTCCAAGCTCCATTACCCGTAATAACTTTGCAATATGATGTTTTTCTGCGGTCTGAAACTTTCAATTGAGGCATCGGCATGTCTGTGTTGTTTTTCTTGTTTGTACTGTTTTTTTTTGTTATAGGGAGAGGTAGGTATGCAGTTATTATGAATTTACACAACATGATATTTAGTGTTTGTACTCTTGTTAAATTATTCAGGTATCTTTCAAGTAGGTACGAACAAAATGTTGTATTTAATTCATGAACTTGCATTTAAAATAACTTCCAATATTTCAACGATTTTAGTTTTTTACCTAAGCCCGCAGTTTCGCAATCCAAGTTAAACACTTTGTCAAAAGATTTTATTTCAGTAGAAAAAATTCCGTTTGCGCTTTTCCAGTTGTTTATAATCCGTAATATCTAAAGAACAGAACCTGAGCCATAAGTAAGGCGTCGAATTTGCGTTCATTATTTGTTTTCCTATTAATTAAGTGTCTTATTATTTTCATTTTGCTTTCTATAGTAAAACTTGAATACAATATAAAATGCTGTAATCCAGTGGCGTAGCCTGAGTTTTCATAGAACAAGCGCTCTGCATAAAAACAACAGAAGGCACATTGACCAAAAAACAAATACTATGGATGTACAATAATGCTTTTTAGCTAAGAAACAATGTAAATAAAATAAACAATTTGAAATTCAAAACTTATTTTAAAGGAATGCTAACCAAATATAAAAATTTATAACTCATAAAAATTGAAGTTTATTCAAAGTTCATATTAGTGTGTATGCCAAAAGATATAGCTCCGTTAGAATTTAGATAATTTATTAATAATGCGTTCCATACACAACGATTTTGCTTCTTCATACTCCATTTTGCGTATAGCTAGCCATGCAGGTGTTTTTGTTGTCCAAATGTTTCTTTGTGTCAAAAAAAATTTATTACACAAAAATGGTGTTTGGCGGCAAGAACTACAGAAAAATCATGTGAATTTAATAAATCCAAATTGACGTGCCTAGTTAAAATCAGGGAAGTCAATAAAAGAAAAATAATGTTTCGGTTTTCGGTTACGGTTCAAATTTCTTTAAATTTCAGTCAATTTTTTGGTTACGGCTTATTGCTACTAAAAGATTCGGTTTCGGTTACGGTTGCTGGTATTTTTTGGTTTTTCTTGATGAAAAGGAAAGTAAATTCTGTCATGCAATTAAACAAAAATGTTGAAGTCATCAAGAAAAGTTAGGGACATTAAAAAATTTTTTGTTTTTGTCACATTGTAGAAATACCTGCTGCTGAGTGCTGGGGGTTGAAATCAAACATAAAGTAGCTATACGGTCTTCGGCTCACTTCAAATAACAAACTGTACGTCGTAGTCTTTTGGTCAAATCCATTTTTTCACGAAATTCTCAGATAAATGTTTTTTTAATTATTTAATAGCACTTTTCTTTGCCGAAAACAATTTAGAAACAGAAATACCAGAAACATGACAACATTGTTTAAGAAAAGTCATGAAAAGTAAATTACTCTATCTATTCATGAAATCCTCGATTTACTATCTTCCTCCGATTTATCGCAGTGACTAAACGGCCGAAGCAGGCTTGCAACATTTTGCCGGTATACAGGTATATATATGCGGATGATGTGTTGTTTCTGTATGTCTTCTATATTCCAGCATCGACTATTAATAAACGCCGTGTCCCAGTACTAGACGGCATGTACTGAGCGTTATGCGGCTTTTTCCGGTTTTCGGTTTTCGTTTCGGTTACGGTGCAAATCCTTGATTAAAATCATTTTCAGACGTCGAAACTTAATATTTTGATGTCATAATTTAATTTTCTGGTTAAAAATTAATTCTTTGACGTCTGTAATTTGTTTTATAATGTAGGAATAAAGAAAAAGCTATTTAATTAACCTATTAATAAATTAAATGCATTTGCATAATTTTTTGTTAGCTAATTGCAGGTTCTTTTTGCATTTGCTTTTCACAGGATTCTAAATAAAATGATACCACTTTCACTTTGCAACCGAATGCATGTTTTGTAAAAAACGTGCATATTTTACAATACGTATTGAACTGAATATTTATTCATTCTGCTCATATTGCCAGCTTCTTTTTATAAAGATATTTTCAACTGTAACGAACTATTTATGAATTTTTTGAAAAGCTTAATATACGCATACCAGTGGTATCTTAAAAAACCATAACAGAAATTGGTTAAATGAGGAAAGATATAGATATTTTAGAGAATAGCTTAGCAGCGGGTTTGTTTGGAAATAATCCATGACTTACTGGATATTTGGAAATGACAAAAAACGTCAATTGCAATATCTGTGTCAATAATAAAAAAAAAACAGTTAAAAGGAAGAGTTGTACAACTATTCAGATAGTAGGAGCTAAGACTTTTTTAAGCGAGTGTATTTTGTTTAGTTTTCCATGTATAACGTGAACTTGTATTTTTTGAAATGGCAATCGCGGTTAGATTTTATACCATTAAAGACTTATTTATTCTCTTCTCAACCATATGAGGGTTTGTGTATTTATTTTAAAAAACTTCGGAGACATTGAATAAGAAAGCAATTAAATACCATAGTGTGCCATGGGCAAATATTAAAAAATACTTACAAATCATTTAATAATGCAGTGTTTTTATTCTTGCTTAGACTTTGCTTTAAATTAGTTAATTTTAATACTGCAAACATTAAAATTCAATTTTACAGCGCCACAAAAATAAACTTAATTTCAGTTGCCTATGAAACAAGACTGGCATGTCGATGACTAGTTTGCAAATCAGGGACCTATGCTTACGAGACGAGACGTTCAATTCCCTATTTATTTATAAAACACGTTATTCAGATAGCTGAAAACCTGTTTTATTCGTTTAAACGTATTTAAGTAATTTTGAACGTTTTAGTACTGTAATTGTGTGCATCCGTTGTTTTATCTTTAATTTTTAGTTACCTATAGAATAACTACAAACACAAACCAACTACTGTTGATTTGTGTTTGTAATTATTCTTGTAACTATTGACCAGTTATTGCAATAGGCTTTGCCAACATCTTAATTTACGGTTGTGAACGTTTTAAACGTATTTTCTCAAAGCTAGCATTCATTTATAGTTTGTGTTAATCTCGTAGTTAGTTTTGTAAATCGAAGCAAGCCAAACGGGAAATTTTAATGATTTGAAGGTAAAGGTGCTTTTTTGTTTGTTTTGTGGCCATCTGGTAAAAATGTTATATCCGTTTTCGTTATAGAAAATAAAAATGGAGATGGATGGCAAAACAACATCTAACTGAAAGTACATTGAGGCAATTGTCGCAAAGTTACCAATCACCCAAATAATTTTTTTCTTTTTATTGTAGGTAGGTAGGGCTGGAGCAAAAATTGATTACAAAATTGACAAGCGATTTTAATCGATTATTTTACAATCGATTTAGATTTTCAAAAAAACGAGAAAACGAAAACTTCTTTAAAGAAGTACTTCGTGTCTTGCCTATGTCGATTTCAAGTTGCAAATTCAGAATTACAGAAGTACAGACGCAGCAAAATGCTAGGCTGCTAATCTATAGACTAAATTCAGATCATTATCACCTGTTTTACCTTATACTTCAACCGGGTCATTAGTACGCGTCAATTATATAAGGCGCATATTCACATGTATCGCTGTGCAGTCGGTCAGCGCAGTTTTCGACGCCTATAAGATAATTGTGTTCACACGCTGCGGTCAGATGATTGGGGCGCAAATCAGCAGTCTTCGATGCATTTGCAATCCAGTCTTCATGTCGGATGCATCGCATAGCAGCCTACTTGATTTAGTACTAGATTTGAAATCTCAAATCCAGGTAGAATGTTCTAAAAAGGAAATTAGAAAATACTTGTTTTTTGTTATCAGAAACAGAGATTTAAGATGATGCGTTGAAATGGTAGAGTTACAATGAAAATGCCTACTACTGGTACCTATATAAATGGAAATAGCATTACTGTTCTCGAATCGTTCGCCACAACAACCACTTTATTGAGTGCTAGTCTATCACCGATCAACCTTCTATCTGCAAGACGTCCACCTGCTACAACGAAGTTCTTCACATCTCCAGGTTTAGTTACTTTACATGTCCGTATCTGGCGCTTGGCTCAGGTTGGCTTCTTCTGCGGACTCCTCCATCCGATTTTCTTTGGCTCCGGTTGGTTGCGATTTTCAGGACACCTATGCGCTTTCTTCCAGCTGTAAACTTTGTTATTCACTGCCCTCCAAGTCCTGATATAATCGGTGGGCAGTCGTAAGTAACATTATAGGTGAATACCGGAGGTAGATACGACAGTCTGATACAGATATGGTAACTAATTGAAGTATATTATTGGAGAGATTCATAAATGCAAAGCAAATTATATTACTTTCATAACATATGACACTTTTCTGAAACATATACCACCGTTTAAATTTTACTATAGAAGAGCGACGTTTTTATAAGAAAAACATTGCGCTGCCAAAAGCTTAGTTATGAGCACCTCACAAAAGCACCGTTGTTTTTACAACGAAACAGCCGCTGTGTAAGCAAACGAAGAAAAAAACATATGAAACGGCTTAACTAAATTTTTGTTGGTAACTAAACTACGTGTGAATTTCAAATTATGACGAAAAAATTGTTACTCTCGTCTTGATTATACGAGGCGAGATTGATATTTTCTCGTTATGGCGGCATCACGTGATCATTACCTACTTGACGTTCTAGGTATGTTAGAACAAAAGCTTCAAGTTTCTAGTATCCCAAAACTATTATGTGAGTATTATTCCATTCGCTTACACCTAACTATTATGTGAGCTGCCGCAAAAATACACCATCCGCATCCACCACGCTAGGATAGTTATTCTGTTATAACCCAGCCCAACAAAGTGATAGTTAATTTTAAATTGAAACGCTAATAAATTAAACAAATTATTAGGTGTAGGCAAATAGACGAAATTGATTTACGCTTATTTACGCTGATGTAAATCTGCATTTTTAGCATCATTTTAAGGTAATGTTCAACCCTTTAACTTAGTAACTAACTAAAAATAATAAATTGTTTTATAAAAACTTCAAATCAGAAATATATTGAATGAAAACGTGTCCATTTCAAAAGATAAAGTTTTTGCCTAAGTATGCAGCGTCCTCCTAATTGCGGTCTCTGGGTCCCTGAAGAGTCAATCTGAGAGTGTGTTTTAGAATATTGCAGGATCATGGATTAACGTGTCCCGGGAAAATAGCTCAACTCCGAGTCATCGGCCACAATTTACATCCTATACTTTCAGCCGTATCTCTTTTATAGCGAGTGTAAGTATGGCGAGAGATAAGGCACGATTCGGCCATTACGGAGATGACTGGTAGTTCGAAGCTTTTGCCGCGCGGCGCTGTCGGCGCTATTACATAACGTCCTCAGATAATGCGAAGATAAACCGTTTATAAGTGTGAGTTAAACGCGGTAATGTAAGCTTTCAAATGTAAAGAGCTTGAACGGCTATATTTTATGGCCCTTGTGAACGTGTGCTGGTGATTGTAGAATAATTTAGGTATTAGACTGAATTATTTTACAATCGCCTTGATAGGGGTAAAGCGTAAAACATAACATAACTAACCCATGATTTCATGTCAAACAAGGCGTCAGCATTAAATATTTTATCTCGTACTTTGTTTTAATGATAAATTTATACAACTATTTTCCAACTTTTCTGAATTTATTATTATACTTACAACGAATGGCGTTTCTGTAACATTTCCTGCTAATTTTCCTTTTACATTGCTAACGGTGTTTGAAAGTTAATTCAATTAAGTATTAGTTAACAAGCATGTAGCTAAGGGAAGGTTTGAGTAGCAACGTGCTCGCGCCCCTCCAAAAAAAACGAAAATATAGAATAGCTACATTAATTTAGATTTTATTCAAATCACACAAAACCATTTTGTTTATTACAATTCATTGTGACAATTCTATAATCAAGACATACAGGGTGTTTCAGCCAAAACCATCCAGCTTTGTACGTCTTTATTTAGATACGGCCTAAAAGTTGTTCGAAAATATGTGTGGCGTTCAACGATTCATCAAAATTAACGATAAAAATTCCGTTTTTAATAATATAATCGAAGAAGAAGTTTTTCTTTTAAAAAAAATGTACATTTATGCTTGCATAACACATTTTTACATAAAAAAAAACGATAAATATAAACAAAATTGCAAACGATTATTATTATCAGTAGTCAAATATTTTAATTACTCAATTTAAAATGCATTCATTAAAATCTTTTATAATGATATTGTTATGCTATAAATTAATTCACAGTTTATTCGAACAAAATTACATTGAACGTTGAAACCGTTACTGCCATTTTCACCACCCAGATAAATTTGCTTAAATAAAGAATCGTGGGGCTGTGCGTGAGCACAATTCTATAATTCCCATCCCATTCCCTTACCCGGGTCCAGCGCACCTAGCGCTATTCACCGGTCTAACATGCCCCACCCCGAAAACACATGCAACCCAATATACACACCACACACAACGTCCATGGTCACGTCGCGTCGGGTTTAACTTGTTGAGAAAAGTTTCCGATGTGCAGAGAATTTGAACCCACTGTCGTTGGGAATCTAGCTCTAGAGCCTGAGACTCGAACCACTAGATTACCCGCTGGCCCCTAACCAGAGCGGTGGGGTTATAGGTTTGCCAGTAATACCGAACATAAGTGATTATAAATTTGTCGGATAAACCTCGTGAATGTTGTCGAGCAATATTTTGCTTAGCAGCTGACATGCGACGTGTCAACAAGACAAGAGTGTCAAAACGTCGATTGCGGTTGGCCAATAACAAAATTTTGCGTGATAATATCCATATGAAGTTTACCCTGTAGAAATAATAACTGAATGGTATGATATTTGAATATATTATTTTACAATTGAAAAACAAAAGTTGCAATTCTTGTTTGTTTAATTGTAAGATGTTACTATGATCAAGAATGTGCGTTTTGTTTGCACAGTCGTTAGAATATGACCGACCTAGCTATGAATTTTCTCAACCGAAAACGCTAAGGTCCTGTTTTGTCAGTTGCTGTTTGTCAAGTAATAACGAAAGCGATTGGTATGATTGGCTCCTTATAGTAAAAGTGGACTAATCAGTATATAATATCATTTGGTGAATGTACAAGGACACTCGCGTTGGATTGTTTGCACACAGAAAAATAAATGACAGCATTCTCTAATTTGTAAATCGAAAACAACGCAAGTGTCACATTACTATCACTCGAAAAATGTGACCTAAAAGCATTATTGTAGTATTTTTGTATTGTTTTGAAGAAAAACGAAAATCACATTAATACTGTTATATTAGTCACAGTAGAAACCAAAATAGAAGTCAAAGAAGAAAAATAGTTTTTGAACTTGCCAAGTATTCTAACTAGTCTACTGCCATCTATTGGGTATTTTAACTATGCACAAATTTTTCCACTTTAATCTTTACAAAATCGTTTATAAATTATAAGCATGGCAACGTGATCTCATATGAAAAAGATTCACCGTGATTTGTGTTACAGTCAATGTTTATTTTAATTCGAAAAAGTATTAAAACTGAAAACATTTGAAATAGTCACTGCATGCTTTCAAGAAACTTCTCAAAATAACGTCGTTGCGCCCACGAAATTATGGATCCTCTCTAAAATTGAAAGTTTGATAAGGTGTTAGTCAATAATTTATCATATGCTTTAAGAGGTATTTGTGTTTATACAGAGCGATCAAATAAAAATTTAATTGCAGCCGCCTAGGAAACAAGCGTGGCATGTCGATGATTAGTTTGCAAATCGTAGAGCTGTTATCATAGTTGTGCGGTTTATTATTTTACAACAATCGCGGTTTAAAGACCACGCTGTTACCGCTTAGTAACATGCCGATTAAATTCTTTTCATTATGTGAGTTTAATGGGTCACGATGCCCAACTGACATTTATTATGTACGTTTGTAAAATAAAAATAAATAAATATTATAACGATGTAGAGATTCGTCAAACAAAAGAACTAAATAATTTATTAACCATTTCCCAGTTTGTTTATAAACTAACTAAATTGCACAATGTAACTTGTTATTCATTTCAAACCTTTAGAAGTACACATGAGCAAATTTAGATGCAAGTACATCTATGCAGTTACAATCATGAGTTATTTTAGAATTATATTTCAAATCAACAATCTTGAGTAAGGATATATAAATACTTCCCTAAAAGATATTCAATCAGTCTTATTCAGTACACAGAAATGAATTAACATTACTCAGCAACCCTTCGCTTGTCTTTAAGCTTCTTAGCTTCAAGTCTCTGCCTTAGACAAATCTTCCTCGAATACCCGTTTGAGCCCTTTTGGGTTTTGTTATGGGGTTCGTTCTAGTTATTCTTTCTATATTCATGTAAGTGTGAATTGATTTATTGTAACTATGTATTCTATTTAACCAAATTATATTATCTTGTGTATTGGGTAAAGTTGTGTTTTAATTCAGACATCGTCGCTGATGTGTATTAATCAAATAAACCTACCACCTGATAATATTTTCAAATAATTTACAATGTTTACTTGCTAATTGTTAAAAAATGTTTAGTATGAGCAATTACTTTAAAATAATAACCCGAGCAAATACGATAATAGCTGCACCATTCGCAAACTAATCACCAACATAACGCGCTTGTTTCATAGGAGACTGCGATTAAGTTTTTATTTGATCGCTCTACTTTAGATACATTATTTGCACTTTATTAAAATTTTGTTGCCATGGACTTTTTATCGACTAGCGTCTAGCCCCTTGGACCTCCAGCCGATCCTGAATTGCGCAATATCATCTAATATTGGCTTGCATATGTGCGAGTGTGATATATACATCGAGATTTGCAATGTTAAAGCCGATTTTTTCATTGCTAATAAATTGCAATCAATAGAAAACAACAAATCCTTTTTTTTTTAATTTTATTACCAGACTTGCGTGTTAGTATGCCGTCAATCAATGAGTGAATGCAAATTTGTCTTCGTATTATTTCTTTAAAAATATAACTGCTCTTAACAAATAACTACGCGTAAACAGCAAAACGCAACAACAGTGTTTGAAAAAAACTATAAAATAAAAAAAATTTGGTCCCAACCGAGATTCGACCCCGCAACTACTTATGCAGTAAAAAAGTATGTTACTACTTACGAAAATGTTTGCATCCATGAAGCAAACAAATTTCCAAAAAAATTGTTCAAAAGCTAGCCATACGAAATTTTACTTCAATTCTGAAGATTCATAAGGCTAAATATGAATGAGCCATACAACCTGGTTGGTGTCTCAATTGGGATAATTTATTTAATTTAATATTTTTTCATATAATAAAGAGGATATGATAAATCTAAATTTCTCATCCGTAATAGCAAAATAAAAGTTTTAACTTAATTTCTAGATGCATTAAAATTTACAGAAAACAACATGCCCCATTTTTGGCCGACGAATTTTTAGTTGGTGTACTTTAATCTAAAGCCATGTTTCCTAAAAAATTAATAAATTGATTTTTTTTTCAAAAAAATATCGTTTGGTGCCTATTGCTCCTATAGGCCTCTTAGACTACATCTTATAATTGGACATGTGAAGTGCTTTGTCAATTTTTTTACTCATTATATTGTTGTAGCTGTGGAACTATTTTATAGTGTTCTTCTTCAAATAAGTTGTTACTGCCCTTTTCTACAAACAAGACACTTTCATCAAACGTTATGCGTTGAGCAATGGATGCCATCTAAATAAAATTTGTAACATTTTTTTAGATGTGTATGTCTGCATCATTCAACGATAACCATGATAGAAAAACGGAAAAAAGCGATTTGTCTGAAAATTTATAAAGTAGCCAAAATTGATAAAATCAAAGAATACTCGCTTCAAATAAAACATGCAATGCTGAGATTAACCTCGATGTACAAGTACAAACATTTTGAGATAACGAAGATTTTATGTAAATAATACAACATTGCATAGGGAAGTCTAAAATAATCTTGTAAATTAACGTTCTTTACTTCACGTGCTTTGACTATAGAGCGCGGTTTTAATTTATGCTAATTGTAACTGTGGCATTATTGGAGAATTTAAAATTAATAACTAAATAGTGTGAGTTATTATATTACCGCAAAAAAATTAAAAGGAAAATTATGCCGAAAAAAAATTAACAATACTAAAAATACGATTTTAAAGACCCAAAACTTGAAAGCTTTTTTTGAAAAGTTAAATACAACACAGGCAGCCATCTCTGTAACATATACAGTATAATTTTAGGTAAAGATAATTTTATTTATAAATTCTAGCTTTACTTCGTTAAAGTCCATATTTAATGAGTATCTGTTTATAAAATACTTAATTACTTTAACAATATTTATTTATTTTAAACTTATACGTGTTTGTACATTGTCAGAGATTATATTAGAAAGTAAACAGTTAGTGTTGTTATAGGAATAGAACTTGGTGACTTGATCTCGGTAAACGTCTGCAGATGACTTCATTTCTTATTCCAAAATGTCCAATAGAGGAGAATTTAAGAGATCAATTTGCTCATTCATTAACGATACAGTTTTTAAAAATGTTTGTGAATTTCAAAAGCTTTTAGTATATCTAATTTACGTTTATATAGGCCAAACTATTAAAAGTTTTGATATTAGGTATAAAGAACACGTACGTTGTTACAAATACAAACACCCACATTAATCCAATTACGCTAAAAACTTACTAGAACACAATCATTCAATGACATCTAATAACACTATAAAATGTTTACACTTTTGTGATGATAAACGTAAATTAGATATGCTAGAAGCTTTTGAAATTCACAAACATTTAAAAACTGTACCGTTAATGAATGAGCAAATTGATCTCTTAAATTCTCCTCTATTAAACATCTTGGAATAAGAAATCAAGTCATCTGCAGACGATTACCGAGATCAAGTCACCAAGTTCTATTGCTATAACAACACTAACTGGTAACTTTCTAATATAATCTCTGACAATAGCATGTAAACATGCCGAAATACGTATAAGGTTAAAATAAATAAATATTGTTAAAGTAATTAAGTATCTTATATACAGATAATCATTACATTTAGTAAAGATAATTGCTTTGTGCTAGTTTATTCTCTAATTTGTATAACTTGTAAAATAAAAAAGAAATTTGTTCTATTTCATTTAAATTTAAGAATGTATATATAAGTCAAACAGACATATCGGTGCAGATGAGTTTACCATGTCTTCTGATCATTAAAAATTGAAAACATACCCAATGACATTTATTTTATCGAAAAAGCAATCTCAAAAACACAAGCTAACAAGTCAAAGCATTAAATTCCATGTTTCTATAACAACCACAGCTTCTGAAAGAAATGTTTTACTTTATTATGCCATGTTTCGAAAACAGTTTTATATTAAGACGCTTTGCCTAATGGTTCCATTCCATCAAATCACTCAGGCAATTGAGCTTAGAGAGGTTTTTTAATTAACCACTACAAGAAATAACAGCAACGTACTCAATCACTGTCTCGAATACAACCAAGAGCTAAAGGTCACATGTTGCTTGAATGTAAATTGATTTAACGATTCATGGAGTTCGCTCGAGATAATTAACTCATTAGGCAAATACCCGTTTGATTTATAATTATTTCAAGCACATACAGAATATTTAATAAGGTGTGAATTTAATTAATGCATTTTTTTTATGTTGCGTTTTAATTAGTCTCTTTGATGTAATAATTTGTCATATGATTTTTTTGCGTATTGTTGCTTGGCGTATTGTTAATTTATTGCGTAGTTTACAAAAATATGTGCTTTACACGTTTTGAATTAAAAATTAAACAGGAATGTAAAGTTGTAAGAAGCAGCTTAACTGAAATTGATTCGGAAAATTGTTGGGTGATTAAAGCGATTGAAGAGTCTTACTTTATATCAGACATTCAAAAAAGGAAAAAGTTTCTTTTCGTGAAAAATAGTAAACAAAATTAAATATATGTTTGATTTTTATGCAGAGGCGTGAACCGAAAAAAATAACATTTCGGTTTTCGGTAAATAAAGCAAAGTAAATTCTCTACAAGATTATGCGGAAAAAATAATATGTTAATTATATAAAAATGTTGAAGTTATCAAGAAAAATTGGGAACAGAAGACAATTTTTGTTTTCGTCAAAATGTAGAAAAACCTGCTGCTGGGGGGTTACGTCAAACATAAAATAGGTATACGGTCTTCGGCTCTTTTTAGAGAACAAACGATACTTCGTACTCTTTTGGTCAAATCCGTTATTTCACGAAATGCCCAGATAAGTGTTTTTTGAATTATTTAATAAAACGCTTTTTTGAAAATAACCTAGAAACATAGAAATCCCGGAAACATGACTAGATTGTTTAAAAAAAGTCATGAAAAGTAAAAAACTCTATGTGACTAAGACCCATGCCTGTTTTTTTTTATGAAATGCTCAATTACACTATCTTCCTACGAAATATCCAGCCGGTGCCGGCTGGCAACATTTTGCGGTTATACAGTATACCGTCATCAGATAACATGCAGCGTAGTTTACTGGAAACGTAAATTTGGCCCGCGGATGACGTGTTGTTTACGTATGTCTTCTATATTGTAACATCGACTATCAATACACGCCGTGCCTCAGTGCTAGAATGCGTGTACAGCGTTGTGAGGCATTGGTTCGTCGAGAATTCGAATCCCGTTCAGGTTACATTTTTAAAATTTTAATTTACTACTTTTTTTAATGGGTACATAGGTTATCATTATTTTTGTTGTTGTTGTGTACATGGTGACATGCTACTGTTTATGTTCCCTGGAAAGTTTAGCTTAAGTGGTAGCGTCGCGGGCAGTGTGCACACCGTTGGCTCACTCACTGCCAATAACACAAACTTTAAATACTTGGGAGTAAAAAGAAAAAATGTATGTTGCTGGTAAAGTATTCATATCATATACGACGACGTAATACGGCCACTCCCTAAAAATGCAAAATGCGAAGATTACGAAATACTTATCGTTATTTGCTACAATAAACACATGTCGGTTTTACATTTGTCGCAACGAAAAAACACCGGTATATTCTTAAAATAATTACGGTTACGGTTTTCCGTTACGGTTTAAAAAATGTTTAATTTCGGTTTCCGTTTCTGTAACAGTTAGGAAAAATTTGCGTTTTTTCCGGTTTTCGGTTTTCGTTTCGGTTACGGTGCACGTCCCTATTTTTATGTTATTTTCATGTGTAGTTCTCCTAAATACGCTCCTGTTTGTGAATATAAATCAATACAATGCTTGATTGTATACCTACGTAAATTTCTATATACACTTCATGACCTTCCTTACATGGTACGATAGGTGAGTGTAAGTGGTTATCGTGACTGACGAGCAACTGACACTTGTCAAATGGAGCCATTGTCATGGTCGGTCCCCTGTTAGTGATTGTGACACAGCATGTATGACCGTCGCTGGTATAGTGTGCGGTGAAACATGATCATTCAATTATGTAATTTGTCTTCCATTTCGACCTCTTTAAAGTTTGTTATCACGTTTTTACATGCTGCCTTAATTAATTATTTTCTATTATAATATATTGACTTTGTTATTGCTTTTACAAATATGAAAAAGTAAGCAAGGAACAAAAATAAACAAAAGGCGAAGTGCAGATAACCTCTGTAAGATGGTTTCTGTTCTACTGCATTTACATCTGCAACCTCTAATACTATGTTCTAAAATAATTTTGAAAGTATTGACCATTAGTTCAGTCAAAAGCAACAAGATGTATATGTATGATCTTGTTTCTTGTTAACCCAAAATCTCGTATTCAAAGTTCCAACACTAAAAATTATTAACATACAATTCTAAAAAAATTACGGGTGGAAAATTCATCTGTGCGTCCGTGCTAGAATATTCTATTTTCAAAATTAGCAATAATGCCAGTCAGGTTTAGAATTTTAGGGTTGTTTGCTACCAGTGGCGGTCCTTCCTATTAGGCAGGGTAGGCATCGCCTACCCATAATTTTTCAAATAAATAAATAAATTCTAATTTTCAATAAAAAATAAGCTACTTTTACATACAGTTTTAATTTTACTTTTTATTAAAAATTGGACGCCAAACAAAAAGTGGGAGTAAATGTATTCACCAGTATGTAATCAAATTTCACTTACAGTTAAAGACACAATGGCAGAATAGTTCTGAAACAAAGCGACCGCAAATAAAGAAACAAGCGTTTAAAACACCGTTTTGTTGACGCGAGACCCAGCTTATCGGGCCGAATTATTCCAGGTCAAACACAATTAGCCAGTCTATTATTCTTAATACGTTTGCATGTACAATGTACATTTATAAAATAATGCAATGATCAGTTGGAAAACAATAGTAAGAATTTCAGAACGTTTTTAGCATCGAAACAACACGGTCTCACTCAGTTTTTTAAATTATTAGCGTCGTTCAGCGGCATTCACGTTCAGCGTGAAGCTATTGAGCGATTATTTATTTCATACGTAGTTTGCAAATATGGTAAATCTCGTTGACCAGCTTTTAAAAGAAAAATGTAATGATTACTCTTACGAAAAACAAATAACAATTAAAAAACATGGGCGATGTACTCCTAAATTGCTAGGGCTGTTACAGACAGACGGTAGGAAGAAATCTAGATCGTTTAATACTGAATGGTATTAATGAATGGACTGACTGACTGCTAGCAACATTAAAAATAAGTTATTTTGCTGGAATTGCTTACTATTTTCATCTACATCTAACGAACTAATTCCTTGTTAAAATTACCTAATGATGATGACATGATGTTTATGCCGAATTGTCTGGCCGAAACGTCAAAAAGTTTAAGTGCTATCATAATTCGTTGCTCACCAGAAACTGACCTTACTAAATAAAGAATGTTATCTTGAAATTAGATCGAGCATTTTAATAAAAACTTTTTTTATGGATTTGCAGAATTACTTACGTTTCACTATGACAGCAATCAATTTAATTAAAATTTAATAATTGACATATTACTTATACTTAAATTATCACATTTTAAAAAGTTATATGGTTACTTGTTTATATCACTTTGAATATTTTTTACTTTAGGTATTTGAACGTATTTCATTTAATTGTAATACATTAAAATAGAAGGTTGACAAAATGACAGTATAGTCTAGGATAGTACAATGAACTAGAGATATATTAAGAATAATTGTAGCTAATTGGGTTTGATTAGATATATTGACCGGAAAAAACCATATGCACGTTGTCAAAGTTTTCAATAAACTGCGTTGTTTTTACTGATTTGAATTAAATTTCAACTAAGACAAAAAATAGTCTTTTAAAATTTTTTTAAACTTAAATTTTATCAATTAAAATTATTTACTAAAATACTTGTCACGCTTTAGATTTCTCTCTGTTCTTCTATTCTTCTTCCTTCCTGGTTTAGATGTTTATTTTCTTTTCGGTTCAAACAAATGAATGTTTTAAAATTATAACAATATACAAAGTGCACGTTTTATCGTGTAACCCATTGACTCTTCAGAGTAGGCAACGCTGCATGTCATGGGTTACTTCACTATTACGATATAATTTTATAAAAACATTGATTTCATAAAAATGTTCGAAATCTAAATTTTGGTACAGAAATACATGTTGTAAACCACCAAGATCCCAAAAACTGTGGTGTGTATGTATGTGTGTGGTGCATCATAACTCCCAAACGTATAGTCCGATGTTGATCAGCTTTATTAAAATGTGAAGGTATATCAAAAATTGACTAACAAAATAAGCGTTTAAGAAAAATCCAAAACTGGAATCTTGAGTTAGACATGTTTTTTGCTAGCATTTTTCTCCGAAACCGAATGTTTTAAGTTTGGACGTGAAATTTGATAGAAGGCCTTAGGACAAACTAACTATATTTTTGCTAACTATAGATTAAAAATGGCGGCCGCTACGATTTTTGAAAATTTTAACTTTAAGTCTTATTACTCAAAAACGAGTTGGCCGCTTGGCATTAAGTTTGGTGTCGCAATAGCTCTGAAGGAACACAGTGTTATGTAGAAAAAAGTTTGAAAAATGAAACCTACAAAGTAAAACCACTTTTTCTTAAAATATTGGAAATATACAAAAAAATGTTGATAAAGAACTAGCTACGAGATTTTTATTTGTAAGCTATTTTTTTTGTGACGACTTCTATAAATTTTTGGAAAAATCGAAAATTTATACCTCTTTATTTAATAAATGGAATACGCTAAAAAGTTTTGTTTAAGATGAATTGCTCATAATTGGTAGTAAAATAGGACTTACAACATAAATATTAGGTGCGGCAATATCTGGGAGGGTTAAGTTTACCCCTCGCACCAAGTTTTTGGTGGACCAATTTGTTTTTCCGTTTTTGTTTTTTTTTTCATCTCAAGGTGTTCATTTCTAAAAATCAAAAGGATACCGACAGACCGGACGCTTATCAGTCAGGTGGTAGTTACAGCTTAGCTCGTTTTGACTGCACGTCTTTTTCGTTGCACGACCAGTATCTTCCGTTATTTGTACTATGCGACATGTTCCATTTGCGCTTTGCGAAGTAATATCAATGTGCATTTATTTCCTATTGCCACTGTTGTAGAGCTATAATGTTGTAGATGAAACTTTTGGACATAGGAAGAAACGTAAAAGTTTGTCAAGTATAGGAAAGAAAGTCTGGCAAAGTGCTTCGCCTATTTTTCTTTCTTATCTTAGCTCTACAGTTTTGTATTAGAAATATCGTACATTCATTGTAGTATAAGCGGGGCCGGCGTTACGTACTAGCACAGCATCCCTCTGCTTGGGGCGCATTGCTAGGAGACGCCAACCGCGCAAAATAAAAATTAAATGTACTATTTAGAGGTTCTTCTGGCAGAATAAATGCTCTACATAGCGTAGCTTTTCTTAAAAACAGTAGTATTGCCTGCAAAATATGACGAAGTCATGAAGCATCGCAGAAGACGTATAATAAGCAGCAAAAAAATAATCGGTCGTTAATAATGATTGTTAGATAAGGGCCCAAAAACAACAGTTTGCTTTTGTGTAACTTTAAGCTTAACGCCGACGCTGACTAAAAGCAACATTTGCCAAAAACTGGAAATTGTAACTACATGCTAAATATTAAAACAATACCGGGTATAGGTTGAAATATTATTTATGCTTTACGTATAACTTGAAAAGTGTATCTATGATAGAGAGGTTTCCGCCTTTCAGCAGAAAGCTGAGTGGGGCAAAGTATCAAAAGTAGTAACTATGCATTTTATTGCTATTAGGTTTTACTTTTGAGAACTTTTCAGTTGAACGTAAGCTTAAATATATATTTTCTTTAAATCACTGCTCTATTCTCTGATTAAATTATTAAATGTGCAAAAGAAGAAAGAAAGAAATTGTTCGGTGAAAATCCTAGTATCGATTTACTGAATAGATAATGGCAACACTACTGTGGCAATTATTTTCCAATATAGTTAAGCTTCTTATTATTTAATTTTAAAACGCCATCATCGTTTGGCAAGTACGGTACTTCTTGCAAATAATAATATACTTTTGTTAATTCGTGCACATTTTAAGAAAGAAATAAGAAGTTATGTTGACGGTTGTAATATTTAGCAAAATCATAAAAACCTAGAAATCCGGTCTCTAGTTGTAAAATATGTTTAGAAATCTTATAATAATCCACTTTGACCTAGTTATTTTATTCATTTAGACGTACCATATCACTTTGCATCTTGATTTATAAAAATCATAATCTTTCAACAAATTCACTCAGATGCGGTACTTGAACGGTCGATCAGCAAGTTCGAGGAAGTAATGGGAAACACATATGCGAGCGATGCAGATTTGCGGTCATTTGTTGCACCGCATGGACATCTGCTTACAGCACCAGCAACATATTGCCGGCAACATGAGTCTCCGTCTGAGCGAGGCTTTATGTTTAAGCGTTTTGCATTCTTTGTTTTTGAGCCACTTGCAAGAAATTATATAAACTTACGTTACAGTTTTCCCACAGTTTTGCCCTATAAAAGCAGAAGTAGTTTTCACCTTTTTTAATCTGACAGTCTATAGTCATTCTCAAACCCCTTTCTGCTGCTGGATTGTGCCTCGAAGTATCTCGGCTGCAGCAGCAGGCCCTCTTCCACTTACCTTCTTAATCGCCTCGCGGTATCTCGGCTGCTCACGAGCTTTCTTTTTGCTGGCTTGTGCCTCGAGGTTTCTGGGCTGCTCAAAGACTTTCCTCTGCTGGTTTGCGTTTCCAAGTTTCTTGGTCGCAGCAAGCCCTCTTTTCCTTTCCTTGCTCAAGCGCCTTGAGGTATCTAAACTGCTCACGGGCCTTCGCCTTGATAGCTTACGCTTCGAGGTATCTCGGTTGCAGTAGCAGGCCCTCTTCCCCTTACCATGGTTCAAGCGCTTTGAGGTATTTCGGCTGCTCACCGGCTTTCCCCTTGCTGGCTTGCGCTTCGAGGTATCGTGACTGCAGCAACAGTCCTCTTCCATTTACCTTGCCCAAGCGCCTCGAGGTTTCTCGGCTGCTTATGGACTTTCCTCTGCTGGTTTGTGCTTCGAGGTATCTTGGCTGCAGCAGCAGGCCCTCTTCCCTTACCTTGCTCAAGCGCCTCGAGGTATCTTGGCTGCTTACGGGTTTTGCTGCCTTGTGGCTTGAGGTATCTCGGCTGCAGCCGCAAGACCCCTTTTTCTTACTTCTACGTATTCCCCGTTGCGGGTTAATGCATAAAACATTCAGAGGGCTCTCAGATCTATTCTAAAACCAAACATAGATTGTTCTTATGTTCCGTAATTACGTAGACACGTGGTATAAATAAAATATTTCAAAACTTAAACATGACAATAAAACGGTGTTAATTCATGTCGAAACAAAAAAACAAAAACAACAACTTACAGCGATACCTACCTAAGAATACCGAAACATGTACTATAAACGAGTTGATCAAAATAATTTCATTTTTTATTTCGTCGGAAATAAAAAGAGCCCTGGTTCTGAATCGTTCCTTTTAATGTTTACTTCTTTGACCAACTTATTCAATTTCACTTCCATTTATTTCGCTTCAATGACGTTATAGGAAATTTTCTCTGTGAGGTAGTCAAACGCCAGTTCCGTATTCACAACAGATTAAAACCTTGTATTAAGACAACCTGTAAATTATTCGTATTGAAATCATTTTAAACAGCCTTGTTACGCAATATTTATTTTAGACATTACTAACAGATAAATCCTGAATCACCATTCTCGCAGTTATTTCTTACAAATTATGCAAAAAATGGTACATGAAATGACGGAACTGCCACAAGAACAAGAAGAAAACAATGAACCGCACTCATGGTTTATGAAAAACAATTTCGTAATTCAATTGTCGCTTAACCTTTGTAACCGCTACAATACATCAACCAATCCCATTCAATAATGAGTACCATTGCATTGAATTGAATTACAGCTCGCTGATTGGCATCATCGAGCACTATTAAATCAACACTTCCTTTTATTAAAAGGTCGCTAAGTCAACACATTCCGTTCGCTTATTCGTAAATTAACGCCTATAAATCAATCAATCTTCACATTATCGTGATTATCTAGATGCGCTAATTGTCAGTTCAATACAACTATTATTGTTTTTCATTTAGCTCATGCACTGCTTAACAAGTAAGTTATGCTTGAGGAAGAAATTAATAGTTTTATTGCAACACTGTTGATCATTAATTTATGTATGTGTGTGTAAATGTGTTTGAAATGCATATTCAAAATGCATATTTCTCAGATTAGAAAATTTATGACTTTCCTGGTAATTTTTCATATTATTTTTACATTTTAAGTAAAGGACACCGCTATTATGAAAAATAGTATACGCTTACCGACGGGAAGCAAATTTATGGCTTTACTTTACCATCACATTTATTTTCATGATATAGTAGGAAAACTACTTGCAACATTAAGTTTTTATTACTTTAGATAAGATAGAATTTTACGACAAGAGTACTCCAAACTTATAATAATACTACATCTTACTTTTTGTTACTTTTTATGGCTAATCACTATAATTAAGCAGACGCTTTCCAAGAAAAGCAATTAAACAATTATTTCAGAAGCTAAAGGCAAAATCACAACGATTTCCTAATTTTCTCGATCATTTGCAATATATTATCGAAACAACTGAAGTGGAAAAAGAAATTGGTCTACAAAAAAGAATATTTCTACAAAAAACTTTCAATTTTCTAAGTAAATGTTTATAGTTGAGGTTTTTTCTGAATTTATTTGTTTTTTTTAGTTTGCCTTTTTGAAGTATAAATCAACACATTATGACAAAGATTATGATACTAATTAATTAAGTTATTAGTTAAGATTTATAGTTTTTTTTAATAGTAACAAGTCTCTTAAATTGTATTCAGAATTATCATACACTTTTGAAAACATTTTAACTGTTAAAATGAAACGAGCTCAAAATTACTTTGTGATATTTGACGAAAATGCTTAAAATATCAAAAGGATGCTTTACTGTCCGGAAAACGAGTCAAATTTGCTAAATCATAATTAGGTATAAGTTTTGAGAAATCGAGAGCACACCCCGAAGGTAGACGAAATTGTCATTTCTAGCAAAGAGTAAACATTATCATAAAATATCTTCTTATAAGCACAAAAAAATCTAAACGACTAAGCTAGTGTTTTAGAAAAAAAAACGATTCTTAGTATACAGCCATTTTATATTTTAAGGATTTTTATTACAAACCGTCGGTTCTCGGTTGCTTCACTTAATTCTCGCTCTAAGTATACATAATTGGAAGATTCTAGACCTGTTAAAACCACGTGTCTTTTGGCCATTCAGCAGCAACGTATAGCTTAATTAGTTTAATTAAGGATAATATAATGTAACTGATTTTTGTATCTAATCATAAACTTTCTAATATATGACCTTACATAAAGGTAAGTATGTGCTTAAAAGGGTACTAAATAATTTAGATCTTTTATAGGTTTGAAACTAGCCTTACAACTAAATATATTAAAAACATAAAAGTAGTCACAATGTATCGTAAGCAGTATTTATCTGCAAACACATTTCAAAGCATTGATAAATACTTTATTAAACAAGCTTTAACGGCGCTGCCGCGGATTTCGAATCAGATAAATCTGTAAATTTCAGCATTAAATATCACATAAAGTAGACTTTTCAGTTGGAATGTACAATCGCATAATTATACGTAAGGAAGCGAGATGATAAGTAGGAGATAGGCAGCTTCCAGACCGGCTAATTCGGCGAGTATACGATTTATAAAGGCGGCATTGGAATAAGTAAAACAAAACACGGACCACCCAAGTTGAGCCCGTGATTGTGACTGAGAGTATTCTCTTATTGGACGAAAGGTACTTAGCAGATTGCGTCCCAGTCTGTATATTATTTTGTCTAAAGCTGTCTTCATCAAAATTAACTAACTCATTATTACCACATATTGTTATCAAGAAGCGATCTTAGATTGCCACGGCCATTTCTTGTTCAACACTGCTTGGAGTTACTTACTAATTTAACTAGTCATTTCTATTTGAGAGGAGACAGTGTCGGAATAAAATATATTTCAATTTTTGTACGATATACCTCTTTGTATTTAGTTGTTTAACAATAAAAAGAAACGTTGAATGTATTAATTAATTACAAAGACCCAAATTACAGGCAATCGTGTTGTCGATCTTCAAGTTTTAAAATAAAACGAAAATTTGTTAATCGAGACCTCAAAAGATCATATAAACGCTATTAATAGACAATCAAGTACAAATAAAAAATAATATCAATAAAAAAAATTAAATTTAACATTCCTATTTGTACAAACTAGGATCTGGAAAATAAGTATAGATTCGTATTCGACCGTGAAAATTTAGACGATATAGCATACTAGGAATCTTTTTCAGATTCCATTTACGATCAAAACTGGTATTTATATGTTTTAATTTAAATCTGGTAGTATGGAAAAAAGAAAAGTTGAGTAGACCAACCGTCTTGCTGTAAAAATTTCTCTCAATTTTTCATTTTTGCCAGTTACACACAGGTGACAGCACCTAAGCAATCGTAAGAAGCGATTTATAAAACTCAACATAAGATTACAGTGAAAGATCGATTGCTTCCATTGCTTCTATAAATATTATGTTGCAAACTTTGTTATAAAAATCTGAAATTTGAAATATTGCATTATATTTGTGTCTTACAGTATTCAAAATTGGTCCAGCTGTATGTTCTGTGTCTTTTGCTAAATAAATAGTGTTAACGTACATCAGACGGTTTTAAAAATTTTGTCTACAAAACCAGATCTCGTTTTCAGAAAACAAGTATTTTTTAATTAGGAAACGGACGATTAAAATGATTTTCCCTTATACCTTCTATACGCTAGGAGGCAACCCAGCTGCCACAACAAGCTTTGTTTCCTTTTACCTCTACCGTGCGCTCGGAAAAGCGCTGACTGTAGTCACTTATTGTTGCCACAGCAAGGCTCGTCTCTCCTTACCTCTACGCTCTCGGGACAAATCAGCTGTCGGAAGCTATAGCCATAGCAAGCTTACTTCCCCTTACCTCTACCGTGCGCTCGGGGAAATTCAGTTGCCGGTAGTCATTTGTTGTAGCGCTCAAGGCAACCCAATCGCCACTACAAGACTTCCTTCCCTTTACCAGTGACCAGTACTTTAGGAGATTAGTAATATTAATAAAAAGAAACCTGAATCTTTAGTATTATAATTTTTTTACGAACGAAAGATCTTTTTATTTTGACTATCTCGAGAACACTGAGCGTAGACAACTGTAAATCTGTTGCAGCTGCAACCCCGTCTCAAAGTATTATTTAATAAATTCAATAATTGCATTATCTTGAGAAAATAAGTTTAAGGAAAGGCTACACCTCAACACACTGAGGGTTTGCAACGTTACAGTATGTTAAAACGAAAGTGTGTACTACATATTTTATATTTAACGATTTACCTCCTGAGGAAACTGCTACAAAATCTTTTTTAAACTCAAATGACTGTTTATGAATTCTTCACAAGTTTAGCGCTGGGTAAAGTATCGATATTTACTCAAAATATAAATACTTTGCCTCTAACGCTAAAGGTCTGGGGTTCAATTTCCCGCCGAAGCCAAACAGCAATAAAAAGCTATGTCGCAACCCGCCACTTACATTCCCCAATCTGATGTAGCTAGCCGTGGGATTTTAATGCCTGAAATCTTCCCTGGTATTTAGTCGTTCGGATTCGACGTTAAACTGTAGGTCCCCCGTACTCCAACTGCGCTAAGGAGAGTACGTGGCAGAGAAGAGTACCGGAACCCAGCAGTGAGACGTAAAGGCTGATTACGATAGATACTTTGGCTGGTATTGATCATCGATAACAGTATCGAAAAGTAGGTATCTAAAATATATTAAAGGTATCTGAAGCATCGGAAGTGTCAAAAGTATCAAAAATATGGAAACTATCAAAAGTATCGGAAGTATCAAAAGTATCGAAAGTATAAAAATATCGAAAGTATCAAAAGTAAACTATAAGTATCGAAGTATCGTATATATCAAAGTATCGAAGCATTTTCAAAATCGTAATATCTAGTATCAAACGTTTTGAAAGTATTGACGTATCGAAAACTCTACCACTTTTGTCTAAAGCTGGACGATACCACAAAATGAGTATCGAGTGTCGATACCAATTTCATATCGATACTATACAAAAGTATTGAAATATCAAAACTATCGAAAATATCAAGGTATCTAACGTATCAAAACTATTAAAAGTATCTAAAGGGTCGAACTGATCGAAGTATCAAAAGTTACATGTTACGGTTACAACCGCCATTTTATTTTTTCGTTTAAGAGGCAGAAAAGAAGATAAAATTAATTTAAAAATAAATTAGATCGAGGGATTGAATTTGATGGTTCGTTCTAAAATTTCACGTATTATCAAAGATAGAAACCTACATTTTTGCAGTAATGTTAAGTGTATCTTTTTAAATAGCACCATAAAGTTTTGCAATTGATTAGATAGCAGAAATGGGATATAAATGGTATGTACTTTCGATACTTCATTACTGCGATACTTTTGCATACTGGTATCGATCGGTACGCGACATTTGGGCGATGCCGCTGGCCCGCCGTCGTTTCACCGCCGTCGGTTGGGCGACGCTGTTTGGGCACCGGACTATTGTCCACCGGACGTTTGAGCGCTAGTTTAATAAATTGAATATTCATTAAATTAGGTAGGATAGCATCTAACTACATTTTCGACATCTTCTATTTGCTCGAATTTTCTGTTATCGACAAGCATCAAGTTTAACAATTTTTCCTAACATAAACTATTTCCTATCTATTATAGCAAGCAGGATCCACATAGTGTGATTCCAAACGGAATACATATGTGATATTTTATTACCAGTGCCTAAACGTTCGGCGCCTAAACGGCGGTTGCCCAAAAGTCCAATGCCAAAACGGCAGCGCCCAATCGGCGTCGCCCAAAATTTCGGGTAGCGATACTCGAAAAAAATTTTTGGAAAACTTATTTTTCGTTAATTGGCTTAAAACTTTTTTTTATTTATATACTTGTTTACTGACAATCTACTATCTGAAATAGCTACAATCAGTTTGCAGGGTTTCATACGTTCCCTTCGTTATACTAATTTATGATGTCGATTAGCTGCGAAAGAAGATGTTTTTATCTTTCTTTTTCATAAAACCTAATTATTATAGAAGCAAAAAAGCTTATGTGAAACCCAAAAATTCTTAATATTAAACAACGTTTTGATATAAGATTTGTTATTTTCTGCGAAAGGAAGATGCTTTAGTCTATAGCAGCTTCTTTGAATAATATATATTTTGCTGTAGGGGAGATCGGAACAATTGTAACAGGGTATAAATGTAAGAAGTGCAAAAATATATTTAGAGATATATTTTAAATTTCGCGCCATTATCTCCATATTACAGTTGGCATGCTCTGCGGCAGTTAGTGTAGTTTGGTAGAAATCCGTACGTTCCCCGTGGTTTGAGAAATACAACAAGTTATTGTAATACTGTAAGTAAAATCGTGATAGTAAGCGTTATTGATAATAAATATAGGAGATTACACACAAACATGCGTTTTGTTGTACTATTAATTTACTTGAAGATTGTGTCCCTTTTCGTGTTACAATTGTACCCAGGTTGGGGACAAATGTAACAAGTGACATTGATACAAAAACAATTTATTTCTTGACGTACAAATAGAACAAGTGAATTACAATTATAACATTATGTAGGTAAAACATGCACTAATTTAATTATAAAATTGAGTGCCTTTAAAATTGTTTGCCAATGTGGGATAATTTTGAATACAAAGTGTTACAATTGTCTCCGGTCTCCCCTAGTAGCAAAACAGGTTTCAGAGGAAGCACATTTGTTCAAAAATAAAATATTTTGATTACTAAGAAATGAAAAAAACTTCCGCAACTAATAAATTATGGAACACGCAGTATATTATGTACTACGCATTTAAGTTTGTAAGGTATTTGTAGTAGGTATGAAAACTGTAACTTTTAATTACTAAGGAGCTCCTGAAAAGCCAAATTTGTATTCAATTTGTTTGCTTTTAAAAACAAGCAAATTAGTAAAATTCGTAAACTAAAACTCATTTGAAAATCCAAAAATATACCTGCAAATCTTTCAGTGAGCACGTTATTCAAACTGTTTTTTGTGTGAAAACATAGAAATGCTTATTAATTATATAATTTTAAAAATTGACAATGTGTATATAAAAAGCGACGATTTAATACATTCCACTTTATGCTACTTTGAATCCTTTCAATTTGGTCGTATTTAAAAGCCCATTGTAGAACAGGTTACATAAAAGGAAACAAAAATGGCGCTATATGCAATTTATTAAACCAACTCGCGCACATGTACACTTTTTATAGGCACTTTTTGCCAGGTATTCCATGAGAGCGGCCATGTGTAGTCGTAACCTATAATTTAGGCATCCACTTAGCTATTGAAAGTCAAACGAGTCCATATTTATATCATTTGACAGGCATGTATAAAGTCAGACATGAATGTATAACATGCATGCATGTGTAGGTGACAAAATAATGATAAGTTGCTGTATTATTGCGGAGAGTAATAAAAGGGTTTTGACTACTGAAATAGAGAAATTGATGTTTTTAATAAAACGGTATTTATTTTCGACGTGTATAAACACCTTGATGTGTGCGTGTGCTTGTCATTAATTATATTTCCATTTTCAGTTCGTTTTTTGCTTTATCTACTTATAAAGTAATTAGCTGAAATCGTTGACCTTTCAAGTGTATGGAGAAGGTTAACATTGAAATACCGACATTACAGGTATGCCATAATTGGACTACCGTGTGATGAAAGGAGTGAATATGCAAATTTCATTCACTTAAGATGGATCCGATATGCACGATAATTATTGATATACGGTATGAGAAAATAAATAAAAGTTATTATAAATGCTCAAGTTCAAAGATGGTTTTATCAATACACGTTTTTCTTGTTCTTCATAATTATGTTTCCTATAACGAAACCATTTTTATATTTCTTACTTATAAGCCAAGTATTTATTTAGTTACCTCATCTTCCCCCAAATATGTTCCAATTATAAAATTTCAAGGTAAATATGCGATTATAGGGTTATTTTTAAAATCAAACCTCAAACCCTCTAAGAACTTAATCTACATTTAAATGATAAATCCGTCAAGGAAACCATGAGTTCAAAATTTGAAAACATTCGAGTCATGGCGTGAGGGCTGCAACGTAACTTCGATCTCATTTACTGAACAAAGCCATCTAAGATAATCATAGTCGTTGGAGGCATCACGTCGTGATGGTGTGTTGGGAACACACCAATCAAATTCCTTTAGGTATCTTTATATACCTGATCCGGTACCTAATTTTGTGCCTCGCCAACAAAGGTCCCTATAATTATTTATAGGAAACCGAAGAGTAATTTTTTTACATTGCCCGAATGAAGTATTTCGAAATGTGTTACATGCCGGTGGAACTACGTTGTTCGGTATTATTAACACGCATAAATGAGAACAATGCCCTGATAGAAATCTTCCTGGAGCAACTTGGAGGTTAAATAAATTAAGACATATGTTTATATCTTAACTGCATTTTTTTTAGTCTTCTGTACTTAATTCTGGAGATAAATTTCAGAAAAAAAATTTTAAAATATTTCGATTATTACGATAAATACGTAGTACGAAAATTAAATTGTTTTTTAATATTTACACATAACAATTATACAGGGTGTTTCTTAATAACATGCTAATATTTAAGGAGGTTATTCTTGGGTCCATTTTGAGAAAAAAACTTCATATGAACATATGTCCTGAAGGTCTTAACTTTTGAACTACAGGGTGCTAAAGTTTTAAGAAAAAAATCTTTTTCTTATGATAACTTTGGTATGACCCTAGATATTTTTGTGAAACGTAGTACGCATTTTCTACGCATCAAAAGGCATTTTCTGCTGTACAACATAATGTTTTACTCTTGCCAGTGGCGTTCGTGCGGGATTTTCACTGAATCATTTTAAAGAGAAAAGTGATACGCCACTGCTTTTTTCTTAAAGTAAAAGTTAGTTTTGAAATCCTCATTCCTTTCTGAGCAAATCTGGTCTCTTCACTGTTTTTCGTTTGACGTACGGTTTTCGCATAAAAAAATAAAATTCATTCATTTGCACGTTGTTATGAAATTGGGTATTGTCAAGGATTAAAAACGTATCTAATTTTATAATTTTACCGTTTAAAAATTATTCTCTTAAATAAATTTTTGTTTAAAGTTACATAAATTGGTTTTTGTCGTAAGTGGTCTAGCGAGATGCAAATGAATGAATTTTATTTTTTTTATGCGAAAACCGTACCTCAAACGAAAAAAAATCAAGAGACCAGATTTGCTCAGAAAGGAATGAGGATTTCAAAAATAATTTTTACTTTAAGAAAAAGCAGTGGCGTATCACTTTTCTCTTTAAAATGATTCAGTGAAAATCCCGCACGAACGCCACTGGCAAGAGTACAAAATTATGTTGTACAGCAGAAAATGCCTTTTTATGCGTAGAAGATGCGTACTACGTTTCACAAAAATATCTAGGGTCATACCAAAGTTATCATAAAAAAAAGAATTTTTTCTTAAAACTTTAGCACCCTGTAGTTCAAAAGTTAAGACCTTTAGGACATATGTTCATATGAAGTTTTTTTCTTAAAATGGACCCAAGAATAACCTCCTTAAATATTAGCATGTTATTAAGAAACACCCCCCTGTATAAATACGTAAAATAGAATTTCAACATTCAACAGAGTTGATGCTTCAGCCGCAAACAAATGGTGAAACAAAATAAAAATTCAAAGTTTAAACTTGGAAAATTTTAAATTCGGGTTGTATTTTTTATAATACTTTCTAAATAAAATAATTAACAACTCTAACAGCTTTTTATTTTAGCCTTATACGTATTTCAACGGTTTTGCGCGTTATTATCGAAGCCAAGACACACAGTACACGGTTGGTGTTGCTATAGGAATAATAGAACTTTGTGACTTGATCTTGGTTATCTATGTCTACAGATGACTTGATTTCTTATTTCTAAAGACCAGACTTTTAGTCCCAAAGCATCAAAAATTTCGTTAAAATACAATAAGTAAACAAAATCCATAGGCGTACTCAATTTAGTTTTACGTGAAACACGTTGCACGATTTTGCTACGTTGCTCCAGCTACAACTGCAATATTTGAGTTACATTGTTTCGTTTAGTGTTACTTTACTGTTGAAGTAAGACCGTGGTTTTGTACTCAAAAATATGTTTGTAAAGTTCCATAAAATTTCTTCTTGTAGTACTTTCAAAACCTGTGACCATTCATCACACAAGCATCAAATGTAGCTGGCCAAATAAATAATGCGTATCTAAACAAGCTCGCTTAAGGTCAAACGAACGGATGTGTTGCTATTGTTAGCCTGTAAATAATTCGTTTACAATTGCATATATGCGCCAACTATATATTAAAAGGAATTACTACAAGATTTATTATTAATTGATTGCCCCATAATTTCAATACTGACTAAATACTAGACAAAATATCCAGACACTGCCTATTTTGAAAGTTTTAATAATGGTGAATTTGATCATTCATTAATTTTTTACCACTTTCATTACAAAATTGCAAAACATTTATAATGTCATTAAATGATTGTGAAGCATTTAGCGTACAAATGCATATGCTTTTTGTACCTAATATGTAAATTTCTATATGCCTGGCCTATATAAACCTAATTAAACTGAAACAATTTGTAAATTCTAGATTTTAGTAAATTATCTGTTTTCGTTAGAGATCCTGTTTAAAACGCTTTAATTTGTTTTAAAAATTACTTTACATTTATTAATGTTTACAATTTTAGCAGTTTTTCTGATGGTATCGCCAAAATATAGAATCGAAGCGTTTTGAATTGTATAGGATTACCTATTTGGACAATTCTTTTTATAGTTTATTTATAATCTTTCTCTTTAATTAGAATTATTTATATATTAATGTGAACTTTAACGAAGTCAAGCTCCTACTTATTAAAATAAATTATTTTTTCATGTATTTGACGTGCGCTTATTCAGAAATTAGCGTTTTGTAAGCCACTGATGTCAATACCAAATTAGTCTTGTTGACTTTGAAAAAAATTGCAATCTATGAAATTAAACCGTTTATACTATTTTGTAGCACGACAATTATTACATCTTAAGCAATTAATGCAAAAAAAATCAATTGCAGTTTCTCCAGTTTCTGGTTCGATAACTTTAGCTGCAATTATTCAAAGGTTGGGAGAGTATAGGTTGGAATTTCTCATACAACTTATAAGTGAATGTCGGATTATACTCACTAAAAAACCTCATCTTTACAGACAAAATATGCACCTAAAATGTTAAAATATCTTAAAACGCACATAAACAGTACAATATGCAGCAAAAACTGTATTTATTTATTTGCAAAATGCAGAATCATATAAGGTAAACTATAAAATTAAACTAGATAAAGTAATAAAATTGCAAACAGTTGTACAGTTTTGCCTTCTGTCGGTCACAAACTGTTTTTATTTAGAAAAACATCGCTCAACGACACATAATGTTATTAGCGCACAGCTACTTACACATTGGCAACTTTTACGCTTATTTTACAGCCAGTTGATTCAAAACCACATAAAATTTTGGTAACTTGGCTTATCACAGAAAATCCAAAATTTTCCTGTTAAAATGCTGTTAAATATACATATTAAATAATGAAATTATGAGGAAGTACAGATGTAGGCAAGAGACAGCTGATCAAAAATTGGCACTAAAGAAATTCACACTGTAATAAAAATCGCTATGAAGATAAAGTAGGACGAATTTACCCAAAATGCCAAAAAATACAACAATCCTATAAAAAATGTAAATTAAAGCGAACAGGCTAAAAATGCACTCGTGAACTGCAAAGAAATCGCATCCAGATTTGACCAGAAAATTTTGACCTACATAACACTAAACTCAATCACGTACGCAGTAAAAGAATTTAATGTAGGGTATGAAAATTGATAAAATAATAATAAAACGAAGTAGATAAAAAATTGAGACAAAATAACTGGTAAATACACTCAACGTACGGGCTGAATATATAATATTATGAAAAACTTAATAATTGAATAAAAACCGCAGCAAAGAGTAAAAAAAATAAGGCGCTGATACCTTAATGCCAGTTAAATGATCTACAAATAGCGGCCGGTTTAAAGGTCAAATCGGGGCCGGTTTAAAGGTCGGAAGGACCGGGATAAAATGGATAAACGGGAAGAATATGGAAAAATATAAGCAAAAAGGTTTATTACAAGGCTCAAAGCAAATCAAAGCTGAAGACCTTGAATCTCAAAATTTACGACGTGAATTTAATTTACAATAAAAAAATCAGAATTTTATACTAAAATTAAACTGGCAAAATAACAGAAATTAAAATGACTGAAATACAAGGTATAAACGAAATTAATTTGCGAGTAACACGTAATTTGGACAAGCCCAAAAATAACAAAACTGACGAGAACGTGGTTTCAACTTTCTACAGTCCTCGAGCATTGAGTATAAAAATTACGATGAACGAATTAAGAATCTATCAAAGTCAAGAAAATTATTATTAATTGTGTAACAATAAATATACAAAATACCTTTTAACGACTCAAAACTACTTCTAGCTGAAAATCACGTCTGCTTAGTTTGATCCACGCCGACAAAAAATCTCGATACAGGAAAGCGGTCGATAATCTAGCACTTAGACATGCGTGGAAAATTAAGACGATTTTATATGGCACAACAGAATTGGAGTAACTGTGACGCGAAGCAGGTCACAGTGTATATGTACAGTTTCGCTTTTCTCTCTTGAATATTGTAGCGAACCGCTGTACACAGGAATTTGCGCCTTATACAGGCTGTTTGAAATTCGAGGCCCACCACGGGGATCTCACTTCTTTGAAGAGAGTTGGTTAAATTGAGGCAAATCTTATGCCCACTCTGGTTTTTCAGATATCTGACAAAAAACTGAAATTTTGGATTTTTTATTTTCGGCTAAAACGCATTTATCATTTATGCTACATATTTTTAGTTAAAGCATTATTAAAACCGTTTTTATGCTGAATCTAATTTTTGTTATCGGATTTGGTGTAACTGTTACCATTGTTCATTTTCAACTGTCAACTTTCTTTTTTCTTATGGTCGGCATTTTAAATTTTTTATATTTGAATAGAATTTTTGATTCTGATTTCAACGATGTGTGTCACTTTGCATTTTGTTTAAGTTTTGAGCATTTTATTACAGAATATAAAAATTTCATGAGTGCCATGGAAAGACGATGTCATTTAATTTATTTTGAAAAAATTCTAGTAGGCTATGAACTAATGGAAGTAAAACAAAACACTTCTCTTATTTACTTTTACTAGATACATTAAGTATGCGAAAATTTTAGGAAACTTTGTTTTGAGCGTAGGCAGCAGGTTAAGAGATTTTTTACAAAAACAAATTAATGACACAGTTACTGACAAACAGAACCAAACTATTTAATGATCTAGCAAGGGCATACCAGGTATACTAATAAAACTTACCAAAATGACTCTGAGTGGAACGAAAGCCGCAGTAGCTATTCAAAATGAGTTGACAGTTGTTTTTGCAGTCAATGCAGGCGTGAGACAAGGAGATGCACTCTCTACTCTATTATTAAATCTAGTACTGTATGCATCGATAAAGAAACTTAATCTACAGGGATGCATAAATACCAAATCAAGACAAGTATGCGCATATGCCGACGATATAGTGTTAACGGGCAGAAATGAGGCCGCGGTCAAAGATACGTTGGTCTCTAAACAAAGTAACACAAAAAGCTGGCCTGAAAATAAACGAGAAAAAAACGAAACTCATGGTATGCTCCAGAAGACAGTATAACAACACCCAAAGTTTAAATGTATGAGGGTATAGCTTTGAGAAAGTACCCAAGTTTACATATCTCGGCTCACAACTAAACAATAAAAATCAAATAAGCGACGAAATCGAAGCCAGAATAATAGCAAGAAACAAGAGCTACTACTCCTGCAAAAAACTGCTAACAAGTAAAATACTTAATTGTGAGACGAAGCTAAGAATTTACAAAGCCACAATTAGACCAGTGGTAACGTATGGATGCGAGACATGGAGCTTAACAAAAAAAGACGAAAATCTCCTAAGAATATTTGAGAGAAAAATCCTCAGGAAAATTTACGAGCCAACAATAGAAGAGAATGGCGACTATAGAAGGCACAAAGAATCAGATGGCTCGGGCATGTGGAGAGGATGGGTCCAGACAGAGATACAAAAAGGATCACAGAATGGAAACCAGCGGAGAAAAGAGTGATAGGAAGACCGAGAAAAAAATGGATAAATGGATAGAGGAAGACCTGGAATTAATGGGAGTTCGGAATTGGAAAAAAGCGGCGACTGACAGGCCAGGATGGAGAAAGATCGTAGAAGAGGCTAAAACCCACATATGGTTGTGAAGCCAAAGGAAGAAGAAGCTAAGAAAATTATTCGCATATTAAAAATATATTTTGCAATAAACTTTTATATTTTTTTTATATTTATGGCACTTCTCTTACTATTTAAAATTTGCAAGAGCTGTTATTTTATAATTTTGTATACAAATGGCAATATTGAAACAATATTTACATTTATCACAGCAAAACAGGAAACACAAATCAAAAAGTAAATGTTAATTAAATGACATGAAAAAGAAGTAGACCACCCGCAAAGGTAATACTTTCATTAAATGAAAATTCAATTCCAAACACGAAGCATAAACAATAGAATTTCAAGCGGCCGTCAAGTAACATTAAAATTAAGTACTCAGAAAAATTGTATAAATTATTCATCATTTCCAGATGTAAATCTTTCAAGTTGATCTCCAATTTACATGTAAATCCAGACTGCTGTATATTATAAGCATATCTTTTTCTATCTAAGGGTGTCAAAATATAAGCACGAGTTATCAGGCAGTTTCATAATTATACCTTAGCTAGATCAACGTTGTAGATCAACTTAAACATATTTATAACTTTAGTACTTCAGCTTGAATATGAAGTCAAACATAATAGGGCTCATAAAACCTTATAAAGTAACGTGGCATGCTAAACAACCAGTTTTCAAACAAAAGAACTCAAAAAAGGTCACACGAAAGGTCACAGCAGTCATCATAATACCATCATTCAAACTTAACTTACCTACATGAATACATTTGAGTGAATACACAAACACACACGTCAATAACTCAATAACGCGAATAGTATCGTGTATCTGGTTGTAAATTGAAATACCTCTACGCGAGTTATGTGGAACGAAATTTTTATTAAAATGTTTCAATAAAACAAGAGAGAGTTTGCTATTTTACACCCTCTTGAAAGCAGCTGCATTATGTATTAATTCAATCTAAATAAAGAGTGTCTTTCAGAGAACATAATTATGAATATTAACAGATTTATAACAAAACCATTATAAAATACTACATTTCGGTACATGTATTAGTATTAATTAAAAAGTACGAAAAAGCAAAACTGTCTTGATTTTGATTACCTTTTTCCTAAAGACTAAAGATGTTTGATATTTACAACACTGCCTTTATTATAATGACCAAACTGCTATAGCTTCATGCTTTAACAAAATAGTCTTTAGCACACAAAGATACAAAATAAATATTTCATTTGTTGCAGTGTGCAAAAATGAAAAATTGTTTAAAAAATATACGTCTATGTATACTAATTGTTTTTAAAAACCCCACAATTGTTCTTTAGTTTTACGTGAATTTTTTGGTATGTATCTTTTGATCGTTATCATGGTCTTTGTTTGTCTACAGACATTGGCGTAACTAATGTATTTCTCCTAAATAATAATATCTCACCTTTCTTCGCTAGAAATCAGCATCAATTTGTAGCATTTCTCCATAATCCAACTTTCTAGTTTTCCAAATTTTAATTTTTAATAATCATCCTTACTAATCGAAATTGTCACATAAAGTCTTGTTTCTTAAGAACCATCATCAAGTTTTTTTTTATCGGCGCCGAATTGAACCTTCTGAAAAATATTCCGTGCTAAATGGCGTAGCCCTTGACGAGCTTTGGAACTAAAAAAGTGTATTATGGATTAGTGTAAAAGTTTTCTTTCGAGAAAAACTGAGAAATATGCTCGAATCTTACTTTAGAAATAAGCGGCAGGTTCACAAATTGTTTAGAAGAGTTTTGGGAAGAATTTACAGCAATCGTCGTTGATTTTAACCAGTTTTGTACCACTCGCAATTATTGTGGCGGGACGTCCAAGAACCCCCGCTTAGGGAAGCGTGAGAGACATGAACAAAGACAAAGTACGCGGGGTCGGTGTTGGAACGGTCACTCTGGTGATTTCAACTGGGTATGTTCACCTCTCTCCGGAAAGGTTTACGGTGTACCTTATTTAGGACCATAAAGAACTGGGTTAGTGATTTCACCAAATGAAGTGTTACTAGCCTACAGTATGGGTGTCTAACACCTGAACGACATGGCAGCTCGTCCTCTGCAAACGGGATCACCGGGTGGGTGCGTTTCAGCTCGCGCACGGATCTGCAGAATTAGTAGAGATTTAGGTAATCTCCCCTCACCAGTGGGGACTTAAAGCTCACAGCCTGATGTCATGACTAGCAGGTTGTTTTCGTTAAAGTGTTGTTAACTTGAGCAAGCGCGCTGGTTGAGCGTAACTCAATCCGCCCCGAAGAGGAACTTGGCGGATAAAAAATGACGATAGGTGACGTTAAATTAAAGAAGTTGTAACGGCCGCCTTACAGTGACTCTCAATTATTGTGTGAAATTGCTTCGTGAGACAGGTAGGATCTGTTGAAAGAAAGGTAGCGGAAGGCCTAGAAACCGCACTGCGGAAGCAATTGAAAGTGTAAGGCAGGTGATCGAAAACGGCCCAAGAACTTCTATTCGCAGTTTATCTTAGCAAACTCAACTCCCACATAGAGTTTGTCAAGCAATCTTGAGGTTTGTGAGTGGTCCTTAAACATGCTTGACAATGACGATATGCTAGAGACGACGATTAAACATGGTTTCAAGTTTCTGGTTAAGTGAACTCTCAGAAAATGAAGATGTGAAGCGCGGCAAATGCAGATTTGAAATTAACTATTCTCTTGTTTTCAAGCAACGCTACTTTATTTTTGTGCATATTTGCATTTGTAATTTTATTTTTTATTAATGTAAAATCAATTAATTATAAAAGGAATAAAGGTGCTAGTAGTGGAAAAAATAATCAATAAACCACGGTAGAGAAGACTTATCAGCCTCGCAACTTATTTCCCTCGATGCTTCGCATCTCGAAAATAATTCTGCTCGGCTGAGAAAAATGTCTTCTCTACCTTGGTCTATAATATACTATTTTCTACAGAATAACCGATACGTGATGTGGATTACAAACACATAATTCAAGATGTAACTGTTCTCAATAGCATTAATACCGGTAGTGATCATCGTTTAGTGCGATGTAAATTATATATAAATTCAAAATTAGAAAGAATCAGACAAATTCGGAAAACAAAACGAAGAAATGAAGGAAAAATAATAACCGAAAACAAAGTAAAATACAAGGAAGACTTGGAAACACAATTTAAAAGAAATGTTATACAGGAACAAGACGACCTAGAGAAAAGATGTGAAAAGATAACAAAAGCAATGAACAATGCTGCTAGTAGAATAGGAGGTGTGAAACAGAAAAAACAAAGTAGATTAAGTAAAGAAACTGCCGACATGATGGAAGAACGACGGAAAATGGCTCAGACTCCAATAAGACACACAACAAGATTTACAGAACTTAATCGAAAAATTAGAAAATCGATAAAAAAGGATTTAAAACTATGGCATGAAAGGAAAATAGAGGAAGCACTAAATGATGGAGGTAAAACAAAAGAGTGGAAAACGCAAAAGATGCTTGGTAGAGATATTATTACGTCGATAAGAGATGCTAATGGAAACTTAATCACTGACCAAAATAAAATTTTAGAAAGAACAGAAGAATTTTATAAACAGCTATACGACTCGAACGGAGGACAGATACATGCATTCATAGATAGAAAAATTACAAACGTGAACTCAGAAGAGATCCCTGAAATAGAAGAGTTTGAAATAGAAAAGGCATTGAAGACAGTCAAGAACGGAAAAGCGGCAGGAGAAGATGGAATACTACCGGAAATGTTAAAAGAAGGCGGAAAATCCCTTGTGAAACAACTAAAAAACCTCTTTAATTACTGTCTACAAGAAGAAAAGATACCTTCAAACTGGAACAATGCGGTTGTAGTGCTTTTACATAAAAAAAGGGATAAATCCAAACTAGAAAATTACAGACCAATTAGTCTCTTGTCACAGATATACAAACTGTTTACAAAAATTTTAACAAATAGACTGACAAACAAATTCGACCAATACCAGCCACGGGAACAGGCCGGATTTAGAGTAGGTTTCGGGACAAACGACCATCTACAGGTAACAAGAAACTTAATAGAGAAGACCAAAGAGTATAACATGCCATTATATCTCTCCTTCGTGGACTTCGAAAAGGCATTCGATTCTCTCGAACTGTACGCAATCTTAAATTCCCTACAAAATAGCAGGATAGATCATAGATACACAAATCTAATTCGAAATATCTATCAAAATGCAACACTAATAGTTAAGACGCACGCTGAAACGAATAAAGTAAAAATGAAAAAAGGAGTAAGACAAGGAGACACTATCTCGCCTAAACTGTTCACGCTGTGTCTAGAAGATGTATTTAAAAGTTTTAACTGGGAAAATAAGGGAGTGAATGTAGATGGCAACATGTTGAACCACCTAAGATTTGCAGACGATGTCCTATTAATAGCAGATAACATCACAGATTTACAAGAAATGATGACAGATTTGCATCAGAGGTCAGGAGAAGTAGGATTGAAAATCAACATCGAAAAAACAAAAATTATGAGCAGTGAAAATATTGACATTAACAATAAGATTAAATTGAACAACAAGGTAATAGAAGAAGTTGACAGTTACATATACTTAGGTCAGAGAATTAGCCTAACGAAATCAAATCAAGAAGAAGAAATAAACCGAAGAATCAAATTAAGTTGGGCTGCGTTTAGTAACTGGAAAGAAGTGTTTAGAAGCAAAATGGACCAAAACCTGAAAACTAAATTATTTAATCAAAATATCCTGCCTGTCTTGACCTACGGCGCAGAGACCTGGACATTGACAAAGAAAAATAAAGAAAAATTAAGTAAAGCACAAAGAGCTATGGAAAGGTCAATGATGGGAATATCGTTGAGAGACCGTAAAACAAATGAGTGGATAAGATCAATAACAAAAGTAGAGGACGTAGTCGAAAAAATATTAAAACAGAAATGGCGATGGGCGGGTCACGTGGCGAGGTTGGAGGACAATAGATGGACGAAGATAGTGGTGCAGTGGAGGCCTAGGCAAGGAAAAAGGACTAGAGGAAGACCCCCCATGAGGTGGACCGACGACATTAAAAGAGTGGCCAATTACAACTGGATACAAAAAGCACAGAACAGACAAGAATGGCATTTACTAGGAGAGGCCTACATCCAAAATGGATCGACATAGGCGATGATGATGATGATGATGTGGATTATGTAAAAATCAAATTAACTTCGTCAGAGCTGAAAGCAGATTAATTTCCATAAATTTTAAATTTAACAGCCACCCTAGGTGATGTTCATGATCGCATGTTATAAGGGTACAAAAAGGCATGATCTACATAACCGCTCACAAACACAAACATTTTCGAATCTGTTTTAATAAAGAATGTTTGACATAAAATTTAACAACGAGTGCTATATATCAAATTTTGTAATTTAACCCAACTCACCTACATGACGGATGTATCGACGGATCTTGAGAATATCATGGGTAGAAAGAATAACAAACATCACGGTACTAGCACGTATGAAAAAAGAAAAAGAGGTTATGCTAACTATCAAAAAGAGAAAGATTCAGTACCTGGGACACATAATGAGGGGAGAAAGATATCACTTACTACAGCTCATTATAGAGGGAAAGATTAAGGGAAAAAAAAGTATAGGAAGAAGAAGACACTCGTGGCTAAAAAATCTCAGAGATTGGTTGGTATAACTGCTCCAACAACCAACTCTTTAGATCAGCGGCCTCAAAAATTCAAATTGTTTTGAAGATCGCCAACCTTCGGAACGAAGATGGCACTTGAAGAAGAAGAAGACCTACATTTAGAAATTTTTATATACGGGAGTATAGCTTCTAAACAATGGACAGCTGAGATACATGTAAATTGGCGAAGCGACAATGGCTCATGAGAAGTTTTCTAGTAATTTTTACTGGAGGTACTTTCCTAATTATAGCAAAATTATATACAAAAGGTACTTACTGTTTCAGGTCGTAAGTAAATTAAGTCGAAACATAAATATACCTAATTTAAACTAAAAAAGCTTGTAGATATGTTTCTAAAAGGTGTAATATAAAGTTATATAAATAAACTAAAAAAAATTAAGAAATAAGTGAAATGTTTTAATTTATTCAATAGCTTCATACCTCACTCCTACAATTACATATCGTGCAAAGAAAAATACGTTTAATTACCAACATTTGTAGTAATTAAGATCGTAAAGATAAAAACAGATATTGAGTTTACTTAATTACATGCACGGCACAGAAAATCAATTCTTGTATTTCAAAAATAATCATGTTTAATATTTTTAAAATATTTGCTATGAGGTTCTAGTCTTAACATTTTCAAAATTAAATTTTGACTTGGCATAATTTCCATGAAATCAATAGGTACGTATCATACATTTCTTTAGCTTCGAGCTCTCTTTTGCTTTCTGAGAAGGTTATATTATACTAGCGGAACTAGTAAATTACGCTTCACGTTTTTTTTGGTATGTCTCTTTACGGATAAACAACGCTGTGTAGAGATGCTAAGCATGTACTGCGGTGAGCAGTATTTTACATTCTTAAATATACAATGCGTTGCGATTAGGAACATGCTTTTCGTAAATTCGTTTGCTTCCTGAAATAATAAGCGCGCATACATGGCGCCGTTTTTCCCTTTTTGCCTTATTGTATTAGATAATTGTAAAATGTATGAGACTATACGTATGCAAAAGCTCTTCTTCTTTTTCTTCTGGAATCCTTATACCATTAGGGTGTCGGATTATTGCTTTAATTTCTTAACCCAGTACTTTCATCTCTTGTCTCGTATTTCCTCTTCGTCTGCCTAATTCCTCTATTCTTTGTAGCCAGTTTTTCCTGGGTCTTCCTATTCTTCTTTTCCCAATTCTGCTTGTCTCCATTATCTTCTTTACTAATCTGTTTAGGTCCATTCTTAGTATATGACCGTACCAGCTTAGTTGCTTCTTCTCAATTTTTCCTGTAATTGCTTCTTGCTGGACTATTTGTCTTCTTTGTTCATTCCTTTCTCTGTACTTCTTTGTTTTCCGTGTAATTTTTCTAAAGTTTCTCATTTCTGCGGCAATGATTTTTCCTTCGTGCTTGTCTTGCATTGCCCATGATTCACATGCGTATGTTAACGTTGGTACTACTATTGCATTGTAGACCCCTTAATTTCGTTTTCATGTCTATTTCTCTTTTTACAAATATTGTTTTGTTTAGTGCGTAATAGATCCTAGCACTCTTATTTAATCTATTGGTTATGTCTAGGTCTATCTTCCCATCCTCCGATATTACACTCCCAATGCATTCACATGCTGTTACTTTTTCCAAGTTTTTCCCTTTGATGTCAATTTCTCTGGTTTCCTCTTTTGCTTTATTGTTAATTATCATTGTTTTACACTTATTAATGTTCACCTCCATTTCCAATTTTCCTATTTCTTCCGTCCATATTCCCGTTAGTTGTTTCATTTTTCTGTGGATATCAGATACTAAGAATATATCATCCGCATACATGAGACAATCAATTTATATTGGTATTAATCTATTGTATCCTATTACTGTCTGGTATTGTCTTGTTTTTAGTCTGGTATTCTTTAGTAATCTGTCCATTACCACTATAAATAACAGTGGACTCAGACTATCCCCTTGTTTTATCTTTGTATCCATATTAAATTCCTTTGATTCTTCCCCGTTTATCTTGACCACTCCATATACTTTATTGTAGATACTCTTTATAACCCGTATTAGTTTCTTTGGCACCTCTAACTGTTCCAGGCACTCTCAAATTATTTTCCTCTGAATTGAGTCAAAGGCGGCTCGTATGTCTATGAAGGTTAGGAATAATTCTTCTCCCTTTTCTTCTTTCTCCTCTATTAAGTTTTTTAGTATGTGTATGTTGCCGTTTGTTTGTCTCCCTATACTATATGCTGCTTGTTCATCTTCTTATTTATTATTAACGATTGTTCTTAATCTCCTTTCCATTATTTTCGTATATAGTTTGAAGCTGGTAGATGACAGACATATAGGTCTATAGTTCTCGCAATTTGCGAATTCTCCTTTCTTGTGTATTGGAATTATTATGTTTTCTCGCCACTCTTCTGGGATTTCCTCAGTCTGCCATGATTTCCTAAGTATGTTTAAGAGCCATTCCTTGCAAAAGCTCATTATACTTAATGTAGTGGGTTGCTTGATTCACTGTGCTCTTGAGTCGTTTTTGCTTTCTTCTTCCTCCCAAAATATTAAGTTAATAAGAGTCAACGTAAATTAGCAATGCAGTTGCATTAGAAAGCAAGATACTATTTCTTACCTCTAATAAACAAAAGAAAATGCTTCAACTTAAACATGCTCAATTATTTAATATTCGTTATTCTAAATTGAGAACATAACAAAGATCGCAGTTTTTTCTTACCAAAGTTGTTAGGTCTGTACAAGTTGATACCTACTTATAAACCGAATGTATAAAGCAGCCGAAAAAATTTCAGATGTTTATACGTTCCAATATTTATGTACAGTATTAGCTTGTCGCGTTAGGCGTCTGTTGGAATTGCTGTTCAAATAACGAACAAAAGATCGGCGCCGCGTGACGCAGTCAGTCGAGTAGAAAGTCGAGTAAAATGAAAAGACACCGGATTTAATACATAGAACTTTGCAGACTCTGGTCGTGATATATTGTGGTCTTAGGTTTTGCCGCATTTGTAGGACTAGGTTCTAGTCTTACAGTAGCTGAATTGAATTAATATAACACTGGAGAGGTATAATACATTAGGTCGGTTCAATAATATTTAGTCAAAAGACTTACAGCTGCAGGTAACGTACAGATACGTTCGGTATTCACCTGTACAAACTTGGAAAACTGAAAAACATCTAACCAGCTTGGTGTCCTCAAAACACTCAATAATACTGAAGATTAATAATGTCCATAAGCTGACATCAATCTGCAAGGTAGATTAAGGATAAGGAAAAAGAGTTCTTCTGAGCAGTCGAGATTTCTCGAAGCGCTGATCTTGGTAAGTAGAAAAAGTTTCGCTGCTGCAGCTATAAACCCTCGAGGCGCAAATTAACAAAAGAGATCCCGTAAGAAACCCAGTTTTTTGAGAGGCTGAGTTAGGTTAGGTAAGCAGAAGAAGTGGTGCTGCTGCAGCCGAGATGCTTCAAAGCGCAAACTAGCCGGAAAAGACCCTAAACAGCCAAGACACTTTGAGGCGCTGCGTTTGATAAAGAAAAAATTTTCAAGGGGTTAACAAAGGTAGCTGACTTAGACCAAGAATGTTCGGCTCTAAAAACGACTGCTGTTTTCTAGGCACTAACTTGCTAATAAATCAATCATAAAATAAACTGGCGTACAAATATCAAATATACTGACAACAATCAATTTCTCTAACGAGGAAGGTAACAAAACAATCCGTGACTGCGGCATCAAAACTAACCAGCTTGCATTTTATAATATGACGTTTAAAATTAAATTGTCGCAAAATAATTAATAAAACTAGGCTGTCAAACGGCGGTACACTACAATATGTAATACATGAATAATAATCCTTGTCTAGTTCAGTACGTAAACTCGTGCATGGAATATATTTAAATATTAAACTAAAAAAATGTTAAAGATTTTCTAGATTTGTACATTTCATTGTAATTACATTGTGTAGCATGTTTTGTAGAATATGTGCCATGTATTATACACCGAAAAAATATAGAAAACTCATACAATTTTCACGTTATTGTTAGAGAACAACAGTTAATTCAGGAATGTAGAATTTACCTTTCAGCGTTTGCGGTTTCATGTCTGCAACACATTCAGAGGATAATAACAATTATTATCTTGAAATCAATTGATGTATAACTCAAAAGCTTTTACCTTGTGCTTGCTGTTTTACTTTTTAACAATAAGACGCAGGCGGGTGTTGCAGATAGAAAGTAACATGAGCTAAGACTTTCCTGAACTACACTATATTATTTAAGTTTTTTTACTGCCACAAATAGTAGAAAGTTATCAACTTTATTCATTTTGCAGGAAACATTGAATAGCGCCATATACAAACTTAACAATGAATTGAAGCTGCGTAAAGAAAATGTTATGGTTATATATTTCCTGAAATTTTTAAAACCATAAATAATGAGTTAAATAGAACTTTAACAATATTTATTTATTTTAACCTTATACGTATTTCGAAATGTTTACATGTCATTGTCAGAGGTTATATTAGAAAGTAAACAGTTAGTGTTGTTATAGCAATAGAACTTGGTGACTTGATCTCGGTAATCGTCTGCAGATGACTTGATTTCTTATTCCAAAATGTCCGATAGAGGAGAATTGAGATCAATTTGCTCATTCATTAACGGTACAGTTTTTAAATGTTTGTGAATTTCAAAAGTTTCTAGTACCTATATCTAATTTACGTTTGTCATCACAAAAGTGTAAACATTTTATAGTGTTATTAGATGTCATTGAATGATTGTGTTCTAGTAAGTGTTTAGCGTAATTGGATTTATGTGGGTGTTTGTATTTGTAACAACGTACGTGTTCTTTACACCTAATAGCAAAATTTTTATTTGTCTAGCCAACAAACAAAGTGTTTAAGATGTTTCTAGTCTTTTTAAAGCTTTCATAATCCATTTTCCTCCGAGGTGGATTAGTCTTCTTCCAGTTGTGTTTCTTTATAGCCTGTCACGTGATTTGGCAGACTCTGCAATTATTCGCCACATTTGTCGATCTTTGTATACACTTTCCAGTGTTCAGTATTTGCCACCTTACGTAGACCTTTAAAACACTATCCCACTATGTTCTTGTGTTGTCTTTTGTTGGTTTCTATTAAGCAATAACTTGCAAATCCTTGTTTGTTCGCACCTCTGTATATGATCAAACCACTTAATTTTTGTGCTTTTACATCATTGAGAATATTTTCTCATTTTGTTTCATTTTTATTTTATAATTGTTCTGATCTGTACTTTGTTTTTTTTTCAGTTTTAACTAGTCCCAGTATCAGTAGTATCTTTTTCAAATCTTTTCAATTATGCCTCTTTCTTTTTTGTGAGTGCACATGCTCTATTAATTTTAATTTTATTTGTTTTGTTTAAGTATTTACTGTCAATATTACAATTTACTTTTGGCTTAAAACGCGTTGTCATTTGGGAGCTACACCCAGCATAATCAGGTAAGGACCGACCTGTAGCTTGTCTGCCTTTACAAGCATTTGCCCTAGAAGTTTGAGTAATAATTGTTCGTAAGCTCTGCCTGCCTAAACAGGACCGTGTCCTTAAATTATTTAAACCTTGGGGCGGACAAGGATTTGATTTTAATGCATTTTGTTTGCCAGGACAATAATACTTAATCGGCTTATGCCTGTTAGCTGTTTGTGAACCCATACAAACTAACGTTTCGCGATACATTGCAGCTTGCATCTTCAGAGTGAATAAAAACACTGAATTCAAATCCGAGAAGCGGAGGTATTTAAATTCATTTGAGTTAGCGGGGCAGAACGGCAGAGTTCTGGTTGGCTGTCAACGTTGGGCAAAGACGGATACGGTGGAGCATGATCGTGAGGTCAATGATGCTTAGGAGTCCTTAGAAGATAAACTACTGGAGTCCAAGCTTTACTGAGTCAAACAGCAGGAATTAATCAATACTAACAAAACCCGTAGGCTATGCCCCCCGTTGTTTTTGTTTCTGATTGTTTTAAAAATAATAATTAAGTAGGTAGTGTAGCGGACCGGCATCAAAATCCTAGTTCTATAAATTACATAGCACTTGCTGTAATTGTTTATATTAAATCCGGATCCCTCTGACTTGTCTCAACTTGAAAAGAATACGGCTGCAGCTACCCAAGCGGGGGGAGGAGTATTATTTTTTTAATTACAAAAAACTGAGCGCAATGCTTATTCTGAATTTTTCAATGCTTTAGATATCTTATCGTATAATCTAAAGTATTTTAATATTAACATTTTACGCCCCAACATTGGCTGGCATATCTCACCATTACTACTGTACCTCGATATTTTTGCGACACCTTACGAATAACTTGTGAAGTTTATACTACTATTGCTCGTGAGTAATTAATCTTTATCAAAATTTTAGATTTTAACAGGAATGCACGTTTGGAAGTTTAAGAAACCCAAAAAAGTAGTTTTGAAAGAATGCCTGTCTATGGGTAGGTGTGTGCGTGTGTGGGTAGGGTGAGTACATTTGTTTCTCTATACCGCCAAAATCCCTTAATCGATTTTTTTGAAGCTTTGGTGTATGAAGTGTTTTAGTTGCAAATAATGCACTGTGAGGTTTTTAACGGGAACCGAAACCGTAATCGAAAATTAGACACGTTTCTTGAACAAAGTTTTTTTTAATAATTTTTTGAAATTTTGAAAATCTAGCGTTGCAGTAAATCTAAAAGCAAACCAAACGCTTTTTTCTCAAATGTCGTATTTTCAAAACTAAGATCGCTACAAATTTTTGAAAATTTCGAATTTAATGCTAGATTACTCAAAAACAAAATATCCAATCAATACAAATTCCAAAATTCTAGCTGTTCAAAATTTTAGACATTTTCAAAAAAATACTCCTCATAAACTGCTTACAATTCTTTTTAACTTTGCGAATCTATAAAATTTGTGAAATACGCGGTTTGGGGTCCAAGAAACCCAAAAAAGTAGTTTTTAGAAAATGTCTGTCTGTGGGTGAGTGAGTGCGTGGGTGCGTTCGTTTTCCTATATCTCTGGAATCCCTTCGCCGATTTTTATAAGTTTGGTATGTGGAAGTTTTTTAGTCGCATGTAGTTCTTTGTAAGGTCGTTAATCGGAACCGGAACCGAAAACGGAAATTAGACTTTTTTTTTGGTATATATTTTCTTAACACTGTTTTAAATTTTAAAAACGTAACGCTTTAGTGCATCTAAAGATACATCAAATGTGTTTTTTTTTAATGCTGTATCTTCAAAATAAAGCCCGCTACGAATTTTTGAAAAATGTAACTTTAATGCCCGATTACTCAAAAACACAATATCCAATCAATACAGATTGTTACATTATTTGATAGTTCTTGATAATCATAATCAAGTAATGCAAAAATATTATAGAAAATATGAAATTTTGAATATCTTACTAGCGGCTCAAAGTTTTGGACATTTTCAAAAAAGATTTCCTCAAAAACAATTTACAACACTTTTTAAAAACTTTCTGAGCCGATAGAGCTTGCAATGAACTACAAATTTGTTTTTTACTAATATCCCTAAGCTTTTACTCTGACGCCCTCCAGGAATTTTTGAAAATTTTGAAATTGACGCGTTTTCCGGAAGTTACGCGATTTTAACTACGCCTATCAATTACTCTAATAAAAAAAATGTTTTACTCTTCGCATATTTTTGATAACTCTATAAATAAAGTTATTATAAGCATTTTTGATCCGCGCATTACCTATCGCTTTTATGTAGTCAACGAGCGCACCCCGTACGTAACCAACGCCTTTAGTCTGGAGCGAGCGGTTTGTGCCGGCTTATGATAACTAGTAGATGTAAATTTCAATTACTTCTTGAGGCGAGATTATTTAAAACGTAAAACGTATGAGAAAGTACTAGCGACCTGTTTCGCCCATGTTGTGAGTAATATGATAGCGGCAAAGTCAAAATTTTTAAAAATTTGTAGACGCTTTTATATTATTGCTAGTACGTTCAAAAAAGCATTCACTTTGTCCTAAGGTGTGTTATCAGGTTCCTCTATTCAATTTAGTTAATTTCGTTTCTAAAAAATGCTATCAAAAAACATGTCTAACTTCTGCTATCGTTTTCGGTTTTTTAACAACTTATTTTGTCCGTAAATTTTTAAAATACCTCCACATTTCGTAAATCATCGAAATCGGACTATCTATTCCAGGGTTATGACGTGTCAGAAACACACAAATACACAAGCACACGCACACGCATACGCACATGCACACACAACTTCCACAAGCACGTGCGCACACACTCACACGCACGTTTTTAAAAACTTCTTTGAGTTTTTAGAAGTCCAAAATGTCGAATTTGTAATTTAGCTTGATATGAATAGTAAAAGTATAAGAAAGTAAAAAGCGTAGAACGTAGGGTTCAGCTAGTTCTGCGAGTCGCAGCATCTTTGGTTTGTTATTGTTATAGTTGAGTAAATCGGCAATACGATAACCAGAATCAACTCAATTTATTTCACCTCGTTTACCTGAGATAGTATTTATTTATGATCGCTTGTAATGTAAATTCGACATGCAATTGCATTAATACCGAAGACACTTTTGTTTATTACCTCTAATAAACAACGAAAATTGTACAATTTGAACATGCTCAATTTTGTTAATTGCGATAGAATAAGTTTGATATATATTACTGTTAACGTTTGCCGACCTTCCAGAATCAATAAACTTGAGTGGAGTTGCAAGGAGCCGCCGTCATGTTATATGCAAGAGACCGTCGTATTGTTATGGTAAGACATTTACGGATTTAATATAGGTATTTCCAAAAACACTTATCTATAATTGATGCTTAGAAAATATTGAAGATTTCTAATAATTCTGAGACTCTACACACAATCCAAGAGGAACGTGTAGGACCAGTTGTCTGATAGTACCTGCCTATTTGCTGCAATACAATTTAGAATATTATTCTCATAAAATTTTGTAGTGGGATAATTTAGTTACTTAACAAATACGGGTTTGAATTTTAATAGATAGTATCTAGATAAAAACAAGTACGATTTTTCGACTGCCTTTGTGTTTTGAAGCTAAAAATGCACTCAATTAAAAATTTAAGAACAGTCATTTTAACATAACCGATGTTAAATTATTAGAACAAAAAATGATAATTAAACCCAAACAAGTCGTAGTAGTTGCTAAAGAAGATTAGAGTCCAGCTCTCATCTGCATAGTATTATCGTCAACAATTAATTCACTACGATATTATACGATATTGATAAAAAGATACCGTTTATTTCTGGTGTTCTACGAAGTTTAGTTCTTTCGTTTTGTATTAACTTTTCAATTACCAGCGTGCGAAAAACGTGCGAACAAAATTTCAAAACCAGTTAATAACACTCTCACAGAATAGCTACTGCACGCCAAGTTACCATCATTTTCCTGTTATTACATGCATCGCTCAAGCAACCCGAAGAATGGCCACTTATCAATATGGATTTCTCTCTCCGTTATAAATGACTTCATTTCTTCATTTCTCAGGTGACTCAAAAGATCCTTCAGCATGAGACGTAATGGACATGTGAAATATTCGAAGTTAATAGCGAACACACCTTGTATATTATCCCGACGATGTTGTCTTTGTAATACACTAGCAATAATTTATGTTAATACAACTCCACACAAAGGCCAAGCATCGTCGGGAAGATATCAAGCTGCTTGGTAGACAGCTTTGGTAGGCTCGTAAAGATATGAGGCAAAAATAAAGGAATGTATCTGAAATAGTTGGTTAGTTAAGCAGCCGCCTCTGGATGTTCTACAGAACTGTTTTCGGTCAAAAAACAGCCGAGGATAGTGTGTGGATGGTGTGCTATAGAATAAAAACCGATGAGTTAGGCTTTGTATGTAAATTAAGACAATTATTGTATAAATAGCTCTATTGTCGTGCAAATTTCTAGCGATTTGCCGAGTTTCGTTCCAACACATTCACTTTTATTATTTTGCTATTAGTTATGCAAAAATGAATTAATGAAAGCCAATAAATGGCAACTAATTTAGTAGGTTTTTTTAACCTTAACAAAAGATTATTGACCGACAAAATTAAATCATTTTATGTAACAATGAAGACGCAATTCTGTATAGCTGGTATATTTTAGAAATTGCAAATAATTTGGTGAAGATCGGATTTGGTATATATCGTAGTACTGCACCGTATTTTGTCAAAATCTTTTTTTAAGAATCATGAGGCCGTGCGTGAGCACGACTCAATGATTCCCATCCCACCCCCTTACCCGGGCTCAGCACACTTCAGCGCTATTCACCGGTCTAACATGCCCCACCCCTGAAAGACATGCAACCCAACATACACACCACACACACCGTCCATGGACACGCCGGATTTAACTTATTCAGAAAAAATTCCGACGGGCAGAGGACTCGAACCTACTGCCGTTAGGAGTCTAGTTTCAAAGCCTGGGACTTTAACCACTAGACCACCCACTGGCCCATTTTGCCAAAGCTATTGCTTATAATAATACTAGTCTGTCTATAAAGTAACCCTCTCCCTGCTAATTTTTGTGTGCATTAATGAAAGATTAAATACTACTTTTCTGTTTATATTTAAATTTTGTATTTTTTAAAACGGCAAATAAACGCAATTTTGATAAAAAATTAAAACGGCAAAGAGGGTCGAGTGACACCTTATTTAAAAGGTCTATTGATTTTGCGTTTGATTCTAAAGTTTCAAAAAGACATATTTCTTCAGAACAAAATGACGGCTTTTAAACTAACGGCATATTTTAAATCCAAATTATTTTGGTTTTTAATTTAGTGGGCTATTTTTTTTATTTGTTTGCTTGCTGTCATTGAGCAGCTAGTATTCATTCCGGCATTTTCGCATTTTCGCTAAAAAAATAACAACATATTCGTAGATCTAATGCACTGTTTCGAATTAAAAGGGTGTTAAAGTTTTGCTTCAATTTTACATTTTACTTGTGTGTGAAGTAAGGGAGAAATTTTATAACAGACTTTTCATGTGGTGAACATTTCGAACATTTGATTTAATTGTTTTTGTTTTAATTCTTGGTTTTTGAATAATCTTGTTTATTTTCAATCACTTGACATTTTGTTCTGGATTAATGTTTTCTTTTAAACATTAGGACGCAAAATTAAAAGACTTTACAATGAGGTGTAACTGGACCCCCTCGCTATTTGTCGTTTTTTTAAACCGCGTCCAGCCGCCATTTTGCAAGATACAAAATATAAATAAATGCTAAAAGGTGGTATTTAACCTCACATTAAAGCACACAGAATTTTGTGCTGAAATATCAACTTGTTCAAAAGTTAACTGTGGGGGGGGGGGGGGGGGTTACATTATAGATACACTGTATATATTTTAGAATCGTAACGGTAGTAATAATTTAATACAGTATTAATTTTAATACCTATACTTTACAGAAAAAGTAGTATCCAAACAAGTAAATTCTGAGCATAACAAAACTTACTTGGAAACTCCAACGTTCGATGAGACGGTAAACCTCCCCTATTCAAATTATCTTATCAACACCTTTATTACTTTACAGGAAAGGTAGTGTCTAAACACGTAAGAAGACTTTAGCGTTCGATTATAGACGTTAAATCTTGACTATTCAAATAATATATAATCAATCTATTTTCTATTTTCTAAATGTATTGTTTTTAAATAGGTTTAGAAGCTAAAATGAAAATGATAAACTGTACAATAACGACCTCAATTACTGGTACATATATTGAATGTTAAAATTAAGGAAAATTCCGTAATCGGTGAAGGTTTTATGGTAGTGTTTCATCTTTTATGATTTAAACTTTTATAAAGCATAATAAAAACACGCAACCTGTAATACACATACATGTATATATGTAAAATCATATTTGGTACTTCCGGAACGGGCAATTGATGTCTAGAATTTTTAGCTTAACATAGGTACCGGTAAAACAGTCTCGTTGTATAAAGTCGAGACGGGAGTATCAATTTTTCTGGACTAGACGAAAATTGTGTTTCCAAGTACTAGAACGAGACGATCCGACATGAGATGAAACCAGACAAGAACGCGATATTTCTCGTCTTTAGCAACCAAATAGCAGCCTGATAATTGTTTCCATGGTTTACTTGCTGTTGTATGCTACTTACAGAGAAAGTGATAATTAGACGTTAATTTATTTAAATTAGTTAGAATTTTAATTGCATATAGAATTTTTACTTAAGTTGTTTAAATTTTAAGCCTATTAGAAACGATTATATTTCTTATTTATAATAGTTTGTATGGTGTTTGGTTCCTGATAGATGTTTCCAAGTATCCACTAAGATTTTATAAGTATCGTCTATCAGAATTTTGTCTATACTTTTCGATAGGGCTTTAAGTAGCACATTTGAATACAAAGTACTTTTAAAGAGACTTTCCAAATTCAATTTTATTTTATGAAATATGAAAAAATTATACCCGTAAAAAATTAAAGCTTAGGAATAAACATGGAGGTATTTTACCCGGTACTACTTTTAAAAGGGCTGTAAAAATAGTTAGTTAAGTAACAAGGAATGTAAGGACGTAATAACATCCGAGGTAGGCGAATACGAGCTGAGGCGGAGCCGAAGCTTGTCGCCTGCCGATGATGTTAATAGTCGATACATTCCGTGTAATAAGTAGATTAAAATAACAAGAAAATATTATTTGTAAAATACGAATCATGTGTCATTTGTGATCAGAATTTTTATAGTTAGCTGTGCGTCCTATCGAATCACAAAGCTGGTAGCAATGGCAACGGTAAACAAGCAAACAAAATTTGGCAGACACGCAAATTTTTTGATTTCAAACGAAATCTTGTGTCAAGAAATTAAAAAGATGGAAATTGATGAAGCTGCAAATGTTGCCTGCTTAAATCTGTCGCCATCCAAGTCCAGAAAAAGGTATGAGTTTTGCTATGACTCGTTTAAACAATGGTTTCGTAAGAAAAGTGCGGGGGTTATATCCGAAAATGTGATGCTGGCTTACATGTTGGAACGATCGGAAAATTAAAATCGCCGGCCGGCCAGTTTATGGTGTGAACATTCTATGCTGAAAACCACAATTTTTTACAACGAAAACGTCGACATCTCGAAATTTCCGAAACTAATTGGTTTTCTGAAAAGGAAAACTGAAGGTTATCGACCGAAAAAATCGAAAATTCTGAATAGAGAAGACATTGTCAATTTTTTTAAGGAGGCACCTAACGATACCTATTTATTAATGAAGGTAAGACAACAGTTTGTTGTATCTGCAATTAAATTTCATATTATTGATTTTAAATTTGTAAAATTTGTTTTGAATAAAAAATTATAACCTTGCATTTCTGTTATTACTGTCCATTATTTTCCTAGGAATGTAAGTGACACTATTAAGTTCCGTCGTCAAGGGTAACTAGTACACGAATGTTATCAGCCACTTACAATCCCTGTAGCTATGGATGTAAGGCCTACTTACATTGCCGGTAGCGGAAAAAATGATGTTTTCATAATACAAAATTTTTTTAGCTTTATACTGGAAATCTCTTGCAGTTTAAAAATTTTTTGAAATGTTGGAATTTTTGAAATATTCAGAGCTTCCTTGGTATTGCACCTACCATAACAAATACCGGTTATACTGCGAACATTTCCTTCGCTCAGCGCTTGTTTATTCTTGGCTGCTGGTGGGCAACATTTATGCAAAATCTCTTGCAAATGTTGGAATTCTTGATATATTTATAACTCTGTTGGTTATTGCACCTAAGACAACCAATACCGGTTATACAGCGAACATTCCTTTTGCTTAGCGCTTGAAATTTGCCCTTGGCTGCTCGTGGGCATTCCTCTTGCCCAGCGCTTACTTTTTACTTTTTACTCTTGGCAGCTCGTGAATTTTCTCATTACACAGCACTCGAAGTTTGTCTTCAACTACTCATGGAGTTTTTGCGCCCAGCGGTTAAGGTTTAACCTTGGCTGCTCGTAGGCATTCTTCTCGCCTGGCGTTTAAGGTTTATCTTTGGCTTCTCATAGGCATTCTTTTTCTGATCGCTTAAGATTTGTCCTTGCTGTTCGTGGACATTCTTGTCAGCGCATGAGCTTTATACTCCGCTGCGCGTGGACATTCCCATAGCCTAGTGCTTAAGGTTTATCTTTGGCTGCAAGCTGGCATATTACTTGCTCAGCGCTTGAAGTTTATCCTTGGCTGCTCGCTCGAATTTTCCTTGCCGACGCTAGAGGTTAATCCTTGGCTGCTAGCGGGCTTTCCTTTTGTCCAGTGTTTGAAGTTTATCCACAGTATACTTATATATACAGTAGCGAAAGTAAAAGTCATTTATGGTAATTATAGCACCAAGCGGCGAACAAGTTACACTAAAATCTGACAGCTGACAGTAGTAGTGTTTCTCTGCTTTTTGAACGTTATCAGAACAATTTTCAAGTTGTTTGCCAGTGTTTTTATAAAAATGTGATTAGTGATATACCAATCTATTATGAGAGTCTCGAAAGGGAGCGCATGTTCCGCCGTAAACTGCGAAAATAACAAAGGAAAGAATCCTAACCTTAGTTTTTTTACATTTCCCAAAGATCCAAAAAGGTAATAAATTCTAATAAATATTAATACATTAAAGTTTGATTTTCATGTCGTTCTAGATCAAAACAGTGGGTTGTAAACTGTAGACGTGAAGATTTACGTGAAAAGGAGGTGGGATATTTGAATAAAAACTGCACTTTGTGTACGCTGCATTTTGAAGATTCGCAGTTTATAAATGTTAATAAATCATACTACTGGCATTATCTTTGTATTATTTAAAAACCATTATATAATGTAGCCCGTAATTTTTCTGTTTTGCTCATTAAAAATATGGTAACAACAACGAACTGGATTAGAATTTAAAACCCGCCATAATTTAAACGATAGTTTAACTTGTCGACCGCTTGGAGCGCCACTAGTTATAGCTTACCAGGCGTTATATGGGCGCTTTCGCTACTGTATATATAAGTATACTGTGGTTTATCCTTGGCGGCTCGTGACTATTCCTCTCGGCCAGCGCTTAAAGTTTATCCTTGGTTAAGAGTAGGCATTATCCTTGCACAGCGTTTGTGAATTCCCTTCGTCCAGCACCTAATGTTTATCCTTGGCTGCTTGTGGGTATTCCCTTTGCCAAATATTGAGGTTTATTCGTGGCTGCTTGTGACCAACTGTTTCGTCTAGCACTGCTCGTGCATTTCTCCCGCTCAGCGCATACACCTTCAAATATCTCTATGCCTTTCCGTTTCGCTATTCAAAATTCTTACATGCCAACATTTGATTGGCTCTTAACATTTTATTGGCATCAGCACGACCTCAATATTTTGCAAGAACCTTTAGCAAATTTGTTTAATATTTCTCAATTTTGTATGACAAAGTCGACACTTGCGGAAATGCAGTTTTGACATCAATACTTGCAACATAATGAAATGCGAAATTATTGAAGTCCTAAGCAAGACCTAAATAATAATGATATTTTTTTAACACTGTTTCGATATTTAATTTTGTATGTACTGCAAATTTACTTTTAGAAAACAAATACAGTTTATTGTTAAAGAAAAATTAGGAAAATTCGTAAAAAACTTGTTTTTATGTTTTGTTAGTTAACTAATATTTGTAGAAGCTTTTTAGTTTTATCCTTTAAATGTAATAGTTTATTACGTTTATTTCATTGGCTGTAGTAACAGTTTTTTTGTTTTTTGTTAAACCGGTTTATCTTGAAAGAAATGTTGTAGCGAAAGAACTGATATTTAATGACAGAATCGAAATCTCGACGAGACGAAAATATGTGCCTGAAGAATTAGGTGAGACGAGAAATATGTAAATTTTTATTATAAAGTTACGAGATTAGACTTGAATTGACTATTACTTGGCGAGAATTCTGATTAACAATACTGTACTTGCACAAAAACATACTTTGTGTCTTATTTATCACAGAAGATGCTGCAAATTTCAGGAATTTAAATTAAAATTCTTTGTGAATTAAAACAGCTATTTAGCGATTAGCGTGATGATGATGACATCATTTCATCATCAAATCTGTATTCGGCATTCATTTATACCAATTTTCGTTAAATTACAGGGAAGTGCCGATGTTCAATTTAACTTATTCGTGTGGGTAATTCACACTAATCTTAGTCATTTTTACAGAAAAAAAAGGAATTTAGATTTCAGATAAATCTAAGTCGCACGAATTAGAAGCCACTGCTAACGGGCATCACACAAGCTTTTTTGAAGCATTAGGTGGTGTGCATGTTAGTAACCTTAGTTCAAAGTTTTCTACGTATAGTACGTACTATAATAACAGTTAACTAATTATGACGTTTGCGAATTTAGCGTTCGAACAAAACAACAACCATAATTTTGGATAATCACAAAATTTATGAGGAAATTCAACGTTATAGTGTAACAAGAAAATTAAAGCTTGCTATATTTATAGTTCTGAGAAATTAGTAAAATTAGGAGGACGTCTCAAATTCACTCAAGCTCAACCTCTGCCGCCAGACAGCAACGTTTTGCCAAGCAAACGTTAATTAGCAGAACTCCTCTGGCAGTGGTCTCTACTGTGCTGTGATATAAATAGCTATCTCTAAAGTTCCAATTTCCAATCTAAAGAATCAATGGTAAAACCTAAAACGACACACTGTATACAAATTCTAGATATACTAACTAGTACCAGTACCTATGTTCGTTCAGCTCAATCTTCAAGGTAAAGTAAAGCTTGCTTGTAAATAATTAATTTAGGTAAATTAAAAAAACAAATTAACTTTGTTAAATTTCGAATTAATCAAATACGGCCGAGGTCGATCTCAGTTTACTGATTATGTGTTCGTAAACATTCGCCAACAACAGTAATTTTCTTCCAACCCTCTAGAAATTAAGTAAGCCATAAATAACCAAATTATAGCAACAGTAGTGACTCCAACGGCAACATTTGTTGAAAATATTTATTAAACCGAGTGTAGATGTAAGAGCTCGTCGACGTGTTATGGCGATAAATTTTGTGAAGCTGCAAAAACTCGTCGTTGTGTTTGTGGTGAGATAGTTAGAAATTTAATATGTAAGTGAGCAAAGCACTTTAGACTATCCGATCGTTCAACAATCTTATAACTTGTGATATTTCCAAAAGCATATAAATAAATTCATCGATCTAACCACAATAGTTACTAAAACATTAAAACCACACCATTCACCTACCGTTAGGACTCGACGTCTATGAGAATACAAGTGTTTAAATTAAAAAATAGCAGAAACGCGAGCCCAGAAAACAATAAAAATTGTCACCAAAACTTAGAGAAATGGGGAAAATTGCCCTTCTTAATGTTACTGTATCTGAAATTTAAGTTTAAAATTTTGATCTACTTTCACCTATGAGTAATTTTGCTTAAACGTGGATTTTTTTATAGTCTCGACAAAACGGCATTCGAAAAATTAAATCTGAAAACTGGTTTTCGCAAAAGAAACTGGTTGCCGGTTAATTTTAAAGCAAAAATAGTAATTGCGAAAATTTATTATTAAGTTCGAGTTTGACTTCGTTCAAGCTCCTATATAAATATAATGGTGTAAATAAAATAATTAATAACTTCATTGTGTTTGTAGCCTTTTACGTATATTGCGACATGTTGACACATTAAAGGGACATAGTTGATGTTGCTACAGGAACCTTAGAACTTGATGATTGCATTTATTATTCCAAAATTTTCTAATAATTGTGAATTGAAGAGATCAATTTGCTCGAATGCTTTTAGCATAGGTATCTTATTTAAAATTTATAAACATTTGAAAACTGTACATTCAATGAATGCAAATCTATCTGTTAAAGTCAATATTATTAGAAGTTTTGCAATAAGAAATCAAGTAATCTGTAGACATAGATAACCAAGATCAATTCATCAAGTTCCATGGTTCCTATGGCAACACCAACTTTTTACTTTTATTGTTGCCTTTGATAATGACATGTAAACACATTGAAATACGTAAGGCTAAAATAAAAACCTTTCGCAGCTTTTAATTATTTTATTTATAATATATTGTAAAAATAGAATAAGAAAAATTTTATATAAGAAATATTCTTTCTATACATTTTTTCCGTACGACCAACAGTTTCGAACTACAAACCCTGGTATAACTTGACAATCTTTATGGTTTCCGAAAAATTTATAATTTAATTACATGCATGTGTATTTCTAAAGCTATTACGACCTATGTCTTGTGTCTATCTGAAAACTAATTTTTGAATAAACATCCTTAAAAACAAAATGTTTCTAAAAATTCTGTAAATTGCCATTTTAAAGCTTCGAACTCTACCCAAAGTCAGATTATACAAAAATTGTGTTTTTTGAGCCCTCAAATATGTTTTATTTTCATTAATATTTCTCTATACTCGAAGGCGCATGGTGCACTGTTGATTGGAAAACTCAAAATAATAATATACTGACCACAAAAGAAAATATTTTAATCGAAAAATTATTAAATATTCGTATTTTAGATAGACCATTTCAAACAGGTCTCCTACTTCGCCCTTATACATAACACCATCCAAACTTAATAGCTCTCCGCGGTATACCAAACCGGGTGATTAACAGATGTCGAAAAAAAAATGTTTTTAGTGGCCAGCAGGGGCTCCGGTCCTTCATTGGCGGGAACATTTCAAACCACGCCTTTCCCTTTCCTGGTACACATGAAGACCCCAAGCGCACCATGTGTGGCATATGAGTTTGGCATGGAGGCCTGTGCAAGAAGTTAGAAAATCGTGCGGGAAGTCGGATTTTTATTAAAACAGCAAATGGCTTAAATGACCCATAAAGGAACGTGCTGCCGATGCTTGCAGTTTTTTTCGCGGCGCAGCAATTGCTACCGATATTAGCACGATCCAGAAGGAAGCGGAAGCAGATTGCGAGAACTGAGTTGCATTATTAAGTTTTTAAGTCGAAATGAAGGAAATGTTTTTGAAGACCTTACAAAGTTTGCTAAACGCAAGATGTTTCCGACTTCTGGAATCAGTTGAACTTAAGTCATTTGTTGATTGTATTAGTTCGGAATAAACTTCTAAAGCAGTGTTTAGATGCGTATACCAGATACTATCCATTGTTTAACTTTACCAATTTTAATAAAGTAGTTATTCGGTAGGCATCACTGAACCTGACCAATCGTTATTGTAATACTGAATTTAATAAAATATCTGCAAATAAAATTAAATTTTCATAAACAAAATACTGATAAGCACGATTGTTCTTGGGCTGTGTTCCGCCATTTTTTGTACCGCTGGATTTGTATGAAAACTTTTCAGAATAATTAAACTGTTTTCAATTATGCTCGCATTGTTAGAATATAACTGGTTCAGTTTGGCATAAGCGCAATCTGTTTGTTTATAGTAATTGTTGTTTTAGAACAACATTATTTACTATTACTTAATAACGACAATTTTATGAGGATTTAACACTACAAGTACCTGTTTAAAATGACTAGCATTTAGTATTAATTTAATAGTTATGTCCGATTTTTGTGACAATTCTGTACAGGTATTTTGAGAGTTTTCTTATTTTTAGAAATTTTGTAAGTAAAGTTGTATTATATGAGGCGGCCGTGTCATAATATAGTTGATTAAATGAGAAGTTTTTTTATAAGAGAAAAATTTTTTAACGAAAAAAAATACTTCAGTAAGAAAAATTTTAAGAAAATAATTTTGTTCCTTGAAGAAAGTTTTCCTGGAAAACACTTCTCCTTTGCAAAAGTTCTCTGTTGAAAAAAACATGTCTCTTAGAAAATGTTCTTAAAAAAACTGGTTTTTAAAACAAGTTCTTCCATAAAAATATTTCTCTCTGGAAAAAAGTTCTCGCAGATAAATATTTCTGTCGTAAAAATGTTCTCATAAAAACATTTTGTCTCTTGAAAAAAGTTTTCTCAACAACATTTCTCTCCAAATCACGGTTTGTGTACGATTCAAATAGATGGCGCTGCTGCGTTCCAGTCGGTGCTTGGAACAGCGGAATAATTAATTCAATGTAAAGCTGGAACGTCCGGCACCTAGACGGAGAAATGTAGACGGAGTGAAGGTACCAAAACATGGTCTATCCATTTGTATTATAAAGAATCCGCGATTCTGAAAGAAACTTTTAGTAGTGAGAGAAATATTTTTAGCAAACAGCATTTTTCAAGGGGACATATTTTTATGAGAAAACTTTTTCCAGGGAGAAATAGTGTTATGAGAGAACATTTTTCTAGGAAAAAATACTTTTATGGGAGAACCTTTTTCAACAGAGAAATATTTTTTCGACAAACTTTTCAGCGAAAAAAAAAACCTTTTCGAAGAATAAAAAAATTTCAAAAATTCTCCAAAAAATGTTTCTAATTAAATATTTTCCTTGTTTCATTTAAAAGAATTCTTTTGTAGAAAAGGATTTAATAAATGGCATTAAGACACACGACGCGGAGCCTCATAGTAATATACCTATATGTTTTGTTAAAAAAAACGTAGATGACAGTCACGCAAGTGTAGGTAGAAAGGTAAGGTCATATGACGTGTTATCAAACTAATGTCTAGATCTGCTGCATTACCTTACCTAATTGTAATTTTAGGGCTATAAAAGCAGATATTACGATGCTGATTTTGAGTATCTGTTTACAGGTCTGTTTCCCTTCTCCCTTCCCATTCAGCAACTCGTCGTATCTCGGTTGTTTACGGATTTTCTTTGCTGTGGGAGCTGTTTTGAGGAGACGTCCTTTTTACCACATTTCATTTCTCGGCGACAGTTTCTCTTATCTATTCTATCTTTCCTCAGCACCTAGCCGCGGGCTTGAAATCTTTTTTTATGGTTACCTTTTCATTGTTTTCAACAAAAAATGTAAAAGATTTCTTTAATTTTCAAATCTACTAAATTTTGAAGTAGAAAATAATTCTTTTCTTCTGCGTCACATTTTATTATATGATTGATTAGCTAAATAAATATTTGCCGATTTACAAACATTTGTATAAATGCCTTTACTTTAACAAATACAATGCTAACGATTGCATTTAGTATGGCGACAAATTATTTAACAGTGCTCGTAACCCATAGGCCATATTCAATAGGATTTTTTCATGATGATTCCTATACATTAAAAGTCAGTAGATGCAACTGATACCATTTTTTAGTCTACAACTAGTGCCTAAATCTGCAAATAAATAATGACATTTTATGAGAATAGTGAAATATCAAAAAAATTAAATAACTCTCTTCAATAAATTGTCGACAAACTGCAAATCATTAAGGTAACGCTTTGTCTTCAAATGTGCTACCTAGAACGGATGGCTGAAAACCTATTTTTGTGTTCTTGAAATTATCGCCGTTTCCGAAGTCAACCATATGTATATTTTGCTACTTTCGTGGTTTTACTTGACTTGATATCTTACATTGCTTTATATATTTTTACTTGGTAAATATAATAACTGTAATGTATATATTGATCAAATTTTAGGAATTAAATTGCAAGTAAATAAAAATATTGGATTTAATTGACTGCAGAAGTACTTGTAGCTATAGGGGTATTTAGTGAAAGTTTATCAAAGCAAGACCTCGTCGTGTTGTTACAATGAGACACTTCGAGATTTAATATACAGATCGCGTAAATATACAAAATGTGATGTAAAATAATTTTATGTTAATTAACACATTCAGCGCCAAGGCAGACACTGGTGTCTGCTTGTAACGTTGTCCGCAGAGCCACGGCAGACACCGGTGTCTGTTTCACATTTAGTCCCATTACGCCATGCAGACACAAATGTATGAAATACTAAGCGAGTAAGTGTGTGCCTTGGCCCTACCAAATCTGTTCCCAGTAATGGGTTTTTGGTTGTATACCTCAAATCAATTTTATTATGTGTGTCTGCTTTCTGTGTCTGCCACGGCCTAGTGGTAACCGTATATTTATTTTTATAACGCAGGGCCATGGCAGACACAATTATATTTTGGGATACAAAAATACAAAACATAAAATAATTTTACAAAGAACTGAAATATATATTTGTTTTGCAAAAACATACAAAAACAAAAAGTAACATAATATAACTCTTCAGTAACTTAAAATTTATATTCTGAAAAGACAAATATAGAACTTGAAATAATGATCGACAGTTTTTATGTAATCGTCGCGACGCTTTTTCTCAAGAGCAAGTTTCACAATTTTCGCACTTGTTTTACTCATAATGATCACTATTATACTGCACTTAGACACGAACTAACACAAAATAATGCAAATGCACCACATGAGGCAATTGGCATATGCGCAAGTTTCAACAGGCATAATCTGTGTCTGCAGTTGCGTTAGTGTCTGCCATGGCCCCAGAAAATTAAGAATTGTGTCTGCAAAATGTGTCCGCTTTGGCCCTAAGAAACAAAATATTACCCAATTAAATCATAGGGCCACGGCAGACACCGGTGTCTGTTTTAGTATATAACGCAAATCGGGCCGTGGCCCTGCGATGATACCTTCAAAATTTGGCTTGGCGCTGAATGTGTTAATTGCGGAATCCTCGCATGTGAGCGAAAGCTCTACCTAAAACACACTCCACCAACCACGTGACTTGCTGTTATTTTGTCGATATTAAGTAAATCAAGAACGTAATGTGATAAAATTCTGCAGGAAACCTACATCAATTCTAACCAGTGGCAGCCCGTTCTGTTAGGCAGAGGAGACCCATAACTTTTCAAAACAAATCAAACTCTAACTTTCAATTAAAGAGTCACTTTTACGTACAGTTTATTTTTTAACATCGCGTAACATTAAAAATTAAGTTCCAAATAAATAGGCTGTTGCCTTTAAACACAGTTTTGCATACGCGAAGGCCGAGCTTATTGGGCTAAATGATTCCAGCTACGACACAATTAACCAATCTATTATTTCTAATACGTTTGCATGCACATTGATGAATGGTCAGATGCAAAAAAATAGTAGAAATTTCAGAACACAATAGACACCGCAAAGACACGGCCTCTATAGTTTTTACTTTACTTGCACCGGTCAGCGGCAGTTAGGTCCAGCGTGCAGCTATTGTGTGTTTAGTTGTATTAGTTTGCAAATTTGCAGTAAATATAGAAATTTTCGTTGACCAGCATTTAAACGAAATATTTAATGAATACTCTTACGAAAAACCAATAAATATATAAAATCATGAAATCTAAATCGTTTAATACTAAATGGTATAAAATAAAGGACTGGGCTAAATGACAGCTATAATAAAAATAAGTTATTTTGCTGGAATTGCTTACTATTTTCATCTATATCTGGCGCCTTAAAAGTATAGTCTGAAACAGGATAGGTACTCTGCTTTAAAAATCTTTCAGTTGCAATTAGAAAACGTGCGTCGACTTAAGAACATTTATCTGCAACAGTTAGATTAAAATTATTTGGCAAATCACGCATTAACTTGGTTTTAGACGATGGTTTACGTTACCAAATTAAAGTGCATAACGATAAAGTAAAATTCAATAGAAATTTCATGCACAGATCAATTGGAGTTGGCGTAATTCTTTTACTTTTTAATCTTAATGTTAAATAATTTTTGCCATTGCCTACCCAAATTTTGAACCCACGGAACGCCACTGATCCTAACCAATTACAACATGATTAAAATGTCCGTACTCAGTGAAATATCCTAAATGTACTTTTCAACCTATCAATAATTAATATTATTATTTTACAAGAGTGGTGCAATCCAATTTTGTGCATTTTTATTGTTCACTCCATTTCAAACATAACGACATTTATTAAAAATGTTGCCAAGAGAAAAAACGAATTTAATTTCGAGGGTTCGCTTTAGCATTTTATCCAAAAATGGCTTAATGACATCCTGCAGCACACGTGTATATGGTATAAATAAAAATTTTAATTATGAAAGAATATGTAAATTAATTAATTGACAGTAAAGTGATACTTTAAAAACATTATCACGCTCTTTTTTTCATATTAAATTAAAATTTGAGAAGGCTTATCTGACAAAACTAGCTCCCGATGCGATGGTCAAACGATTATGGAGAACTGGCTGTATAACGACAGCATGCGATTGGGTTACCAGTATACAGCTGTATTCATAAACAATTTAATCTGCCAATTAACTAGTCGATAACTTTAAGGTACGTGTATTTATGGATATTGTTCTGGTACTCTCCAAAAGTGGGTGATAAATCTATCAAAGCGATATAATGATCTTACCCCGAACTTGCTGTGTGGGCTGCGATTTTTTCGTTATTAATTTTATAGTTTTGTTTTGAAACCTTCCGAAGTATGTTTAATGAGCCAGTTTACCTCCTTTATTAACTGTACTGTATTCCAGTTTTTGTGTTTGTATAAAAGATTACGCGAATGAATTTAATTACTCCGTTTAATTAACAACTCCTTTTTCTGGATCCAATCTTTCCACACAACATCTAAATTTTTTTTAAGCATTTCCAAATATGCTTAGGTGTGTTTTAAAGCGAATATAAAATTCCTGAATGTAAAATAATTATCCAACAAGAATTCCTTAATGACGCTTTCTTGACGCTAATGAAATTTCATAAAAAATTATCTCTATGACACCCCGATAAATATCGAGATTAATCGAAATTGTATTTAATGAGGGAATTTTATAGCTTTCCTAATGCTCAGCACATGTAAACAAAATCAAGATACTTTTATAGAGAACTAATCTTAGCAAACTAGATAGTTTTTTTAGTATTTTACATTTGCTTCTTCGTGATTAGTTTATTTAGCACATTCTTGGTATATGCGCTTCAAGTTATCGAAGAAAAATTTTGGTATTAGAATTTCTATAGCGCAAAAACAGAAATTACTGTCAATTATTATCATTTTTATAACTATTGCTAATTTAATGCAAGCAACGAAGGAAAGAGGCGATAGTTAATTAGTTAGGAAATCAATGAGAAAATACATATTTAAAATAAAATGAAAGTTGATTAAACTTATGCAACTGGGTACAAAAAATTTAAAAAGATTACCTGAGGTGAATGTTGTTCAGCATTTGAAATACCTACAACAGTGCCCCCTGGTAAAAAACTGTCGAAGAAACAAAACAAAAAACTAACAGAATCAGAAAATTTAAAGTTCACTAGAAATAAGATAAGCTGACAAAACGAGGCCAATATTAAAACGCTAGAGGAAGAATGCGAATATACAGGGTGTCCCAGACTTCACTCTCCAAGCCTATATCTCAATTATGTTTGAAGATAACCTCATCAGAATTTATATATTCGTAAATGGGATGAAATTCTCTACAAGATGGCAGTAAATTATCGGCGATATCTCTGTATAGGTCAGAGAGGCGACATTCAACTTTCTTTTCTTAAATAGCACCATGGGTATTTTTTAGCTATTCTGATAGAGCTTTTTATTCTCTGTTTAACCATGTAATTAAATACTACTGTTACATTACAAAATTTTCGAGATAAACGCAAATAAACTTTTTGGTAGTGGTCGGCCAAGAAATCTACTCATGTTTAGAATTTCATCAAGTGTGCCTTGAAAACTGCTGTTTTCAGTTTGTTGCTAGTTTGAATACTGTTACTGGTTCTTTCGTTATGATGAATGAACAAATTTATTAAATAGAATAAGTATTTTGAACAAGTAAAGAAGCTGTTAGAAAACTTCACTATAAGAATTGCTTAAAATTGCCTCTATTATTATTTGAGCAAATCTCTAGACAATGCAGGAAATATCTATGTGTCACTTCTAATAAAGAGTTTCCAGTAGTTTTTGCACATTTTGCTCTTATTTTGTATTTTAAGTTATCTAAATTTAAGAAAGGCGTCTTAGAAACGCGCTCCTTTAAATAACCCCACAGAAAATAGTCCAAGGGCGTGAGGTTGGGAGAAAGCGCTGGCCATTGTACTTAACCATATGTTCCCATCCATCGCTGAGGAAAATGATCATCGAAGTAATTCCGTACGGTAGCACTGTTATGTGCAAGAGCACCATCTTGTTGATAAAACATAGTCAGTCTTATACGAAGAGGTACATTTTTTATTAGTTCCGTCAATTCCTCCTCTAGAAAATGCTAAAATGTTAAAGTTCCTTTCTAAAAATACGGTCTTACTGCGAACAGTCAATAACGAAAGAAGCAATAGCAGCTTATTCAAACTAACAATAAAACTAAAAACAGCAGTTTACAACGCGCACTTGATGAAATTCTTTTTCCTGTTACTTATTCGCGAAATAGAAATAAATTACTTAAATTGTAAATAACGAATTTTAACTATAAAAATCATAGACAAATATTTCAAAATCACTATTAAAATTAAAAAAATTGATTTAAATAGAATTATCTGAATTAAAATGATTTTTTCGTATCCTATTTCCGTATACATTTTTTGTATTTTTTGATATGCATATAAAAAGTTTAAGCCCAATTCAAAATAACATTTTTTACCGTATATAGCGTAAGTCTTCATTAAATTTTTGTATTTTATATGTTTGTAATTAAAAGTAGGTATTAAAAAGTAACTAGTTGCTATTTCTAAAGAAATCCTTCGTCTTCATTTTAAATATGACTACAATTAAAGATGCAGATTAAGCTTACAATTTAAGTTCTCTTAAAAATACCTGAAAATTCCAGGTTGCTGATATTTGGGAGTAACAGAGATTTCTAATACGAACTTAAAAAAAAACTTTTGAGCAGCTCACGTTCCTTAAAAAAAATGATCTTCAAAACGTTCACATATTTATGAAAATAAACGATCCTGTGTACTTGAAACTTCTCAAAAAAGGAACGTGTTTCCGAAAAGGGGGCCTTTTCTAAAAGTTCGTTCCCTAACACTGGTGTTAGCTAGGGAAGAAGCCACTGTACTTATATTGATTGTAAGAGTATTATGTACTTGAGCCAACATCACAATTCTTAATATTAAAAAGAAGAATGTCAGTACTTTTTTTGTACGCATAACAAGCAAAAATTAGAAATTAAGAACACACAACACCTAAATAGAACGGTCATCTAGCAAACGAATGGTCAAAGCTGCAACACAGTTCACAAATATGTTGAGCCAACGCTAAATTAATTATACAAGCTATTTTAGAAAATCAAGTTCTGCTAACTGTTTAGCGTATTTTTTAAATAAACATCCAATCAAAATATGGAACTGCTAACTGGTCATCGCCATAGCGCAGATTTATAAGCATTATTTTTTTAAATAAGCGCTTAATATAAGCTTGATAAATCAGAAAAAAAAACATGAAAAATCGAAAAAAAACCAAAATTAAGGAAACGCCAAAATGTAATTAACAACAAATTAAAATATAATTTGATATACATTTTCCAGCCGTTCAAACCACGTTTTTGACACAAATTTAATTTAAGCATATTGTGGGAAAGCAACAGAATTTTTTTTATCAGCTTTTAAAAACAAGAAATATTGCAAAAGCGTAACTTCATGTAGCTTCTGCAAAATATTTCGTTTTAATCAATAACCAATTCAGGAAAATCTTTTAGCCTACCCCAAGTTGCCGGTACGGATTTAGGCATTTCATAATTTTAAATTAATATTATTCACAAAACATTACAACACAATGGAATGCTTCTGACTACTTACGTTAACAAAAGACAAAACAATGCCTTAGCTTTTTTACAAATAAACGCGATACACTATTCTGTGTGGCTTCCGATAGAACACAGAACCTGGTGATTCCCCGAGTGCAATATTTGTTTGTCTAAGAAATGTTTGCTTGGTCTAGCAGGGAATTTGTAGTATGTGGTGTAAACATTCGGTAAATTATTCGCAGACTCGTTTAAACCGAAAAATAGTAAATTAATTTATTGTTTTAACTTTCGATTTCTCCAACTAAAAATTGCCAATGGTAAATTTTTTATAAAAAAAGCACCAACTAGCCGTGTAAAAGCTAAAATAAGCGCATGTAAGCGGCTTTAAGAGCAAAATAAGCAGCAAAATTGAGAAAACAGGCAATAAAAACTGGTGTCAAATAATTACATTTTTCATGAATCGTGGAGATACAAAAGAATTTTGACTTGCTTATAATAATAAAGCATAAGCAAAATGCTTGAAATTCGCGCTCTAGTCATCACAAATAACGCAACAGTAAATGTTTTCTCTGTGCTATTTCCTTTCGGAATGTTTCAGTAACAGCCATCACATTTAACGCAGTAGCAACGAAGTTGTTTGAAATCTGTCTTTCCTAACTTCTAGTATATTCTAGCCCATTTATTTTTAACAGCCGGCATTAATATTTACAAATTTCTAGTTCTTAGGCTCAGTTAATTTCTTTCAGAAACAAAATCGTACTAACCGTGAATCTATTTTTCTTCTTACAATGAGCACGTGTAATTATAACTTTGTAGCAGTATTCTAATGAATCAAACCAGGAAACAAATTACGGCTTCTTCATTTGTTGTAATTAAGCAAATTCATCAAAGTAATAAAACAATCATAGATTCGTTACACTAACTTTACGTGTATTCACTAATGGAATGAACCACGCAATTTCACTAATTAGAATATTGCATTTCTTATTAAATTTGTACTCAGCTAGTTGTTTGTGTGTTATGTAAATTAATAGCAAAAATATTCAACAGTTTATAATTAATTTTTTTCGGTTCAAGAAAGAAATGGAAACGGTCGGAAGTTTACTTTTCCGTGTTTTCATTTTCGCGTTACTTCCAGTAATAATCATTTAACAATGGAAGCAACAATAAATAGATTAGCAAAATAATTAAGAGCGGTGTTTACATACAATTAAAATTCTTATACTGTTATAAATGCAAATTGTGCGTGAGTAGGTACCATTATCTAAGGGTATAAAAATACTTAGGGGTAACGATCAAAGCGTGTATAAATTGCTTGTTATAAAACAGTTTTCAGAAGTGGAACGCGTCGTTCAAGTTACGCACAACTAATAATTATAATCGCATTTTATTTCGAAATTAATAAGAGTTAAATTGGATTTTACGACTCAGTACTTAAACCTAATGGAAGCAATCGCTGAATGTTAACGAGACATATGTGCTTAAGCTTTATTGCATTATACTACTTTATTTTTCATTCTGCTATATAAGTACCTACATATTTTATCATAATTATACATTTTATTGCCCACATTCATGACCACTTTTATTCGTTTAATATTACACAAAGCACAGGTTAACCGCTAACACTGAATATTTTGTATAAATTCGGATAACAGAGAGTACAGGAAATATTCATTTTAACGAAACCATAAAGCAAGGACGGACTCTATGCGAATAATATTTGATTACCCTATTGCGTGTGCAAAATTTGTCATAATTATATGTAAATCATGTGTTCATTGCCTTCAATTTTCAGTAAAATGGGAAAGGGAGTCAGCAAAACAGTCAAAACGTTAAACGTACGTTTATTGAATCGGAAGTAAGTGGGACCGCTATAACTGTTTTTCTCGAGTTTGCTAATAATGAACTAACATTGCATTAGCAAAATTAACTAAAGATATAAATTCATTCTGTTAGTCTAGTTTCTATTGCAACTATAAAATTGTAAATCATATCTTTATCAAATACTTCAGTAAATCATAGAATTCAATTTCAAGGTTGTAGTGGAAGAACACGAAGCTGCTCTGCAGCAATTAAACAACCGCCGCGCCGCCGTCGCCGTGTGATTTCAATTATTACTATTTCTTTATTTTACATCCTTATTTGTTTGTCTTTTTTTATGTACAGGGTGTTTCCTAAATACGTGTACAAAATTCACTGGCATTTTCCTTGGCTTATTTTAAGACAAAACGTCTCCATCAACATGTGTCCGCAAGTCCTTCGTTTTCGAAATACAGGGTGATGAAGTTGAGAGTTAAAAATCGTAAATTTTGAAAACTTTAAAAACCCGCTGTAATATTAATTTCCAATTTGGTGTGCGCACATGCGCACATGCGCCAAGGACTATTTTTCATTTTTATTGAATATGAAAAAGAATACCTCACTGCATTTTTGTTCAGTTTTGACAATTTTTTTGAATTCTTTGATAATAACTATACAAAAAATGCCTCTTGCGTTTTTTTTTGGTACAATGGGCCATTTTCGATAAAAATAAAACAAAAGATACGAGGTGCTGGCAAATTTCTTGTTTATTGAAACATCAATTACATTCAAATTACGAAAAACATAGTTTTCAGGAGACATGCCAATATAAAATCAAAGAAACTGCTTAAAATGACCACCTCAGCTCTTCGTCTTGTTGAATTATGTTCAAAAATACCTGGTATGTTATGTTTGGTTTGATATCCAGACATAATGCGTTTCTTAAGTTGTTTCTTATTTTGGATTAACACGCTGTAAGCCAGAGACTTTAGGTAACCCCACAAGAAAAAATCCTAAACATTTAAATTGGAAGATCTTGGCTTGTCCGCATCTGGTTTAATTTGTTAGACTTTTTATCAAAAATGGCCCAATGTAACAAAAAAATACGCAAGAGGCATTTGTTGTAAAGTTTTAATCAAGACATTCAAAAAACCTGTCAAAACTAAACAAAACTGCAGTAGCGTATCCTTTTTCATATTCAATCGTGCAAAGGCGACTCATACGCACGCCCCTGGTAAATTGAAAAATGTTCACCAGCACAGAAAAACAGTCCTGGGCGCTGCATGTAAGCACACCAAATTAGAAATTAATATTACAGCGGGTTTTCAATGTTTACAATTTTTTTTGCTCTCAACTTCACCCTGTATTTCGAAAACGAAGAACTTGCAGGCACATGTTGATAGAAACATTGCGTCTTAAAATACGCCAAAGTAAATCCCAGTGAATTTTCTGCACGTACTTAAAAAATACCCTGTATATTGATTGAAATAAAGACCACTAATATTATTATATTATATTATAAGTAGGATGGATCGCGTACGAAATGAAGAAGTGTTAGCAAGAATGAAAATAGACAAAGAGATCATACGAACAATCAAAATACGAAAACTATCATACTTTGGGCACATCATGAGACAGTCAGCCACATACAACATCTTACACCTGATCATACAAGGAAAGATCGAAAACAAGCGGGGCCCTGGAAGAAGGAGAACCTCATGGTTGAAGAACCTGAGGCAATGGTTTGGACAGACAACAGGGTCACTTTGCAGAGCAGCAGTCGACAAAGTGATCATAGCCAACATGATCGCCAACATTCGCTAACAGATATGACACCCTAAGAAGAAAATATTATTATTATTTATATTATTATTATTATAGCTATATTTAGATTTAGTTGCATCTAATATTTAAGCAGTTTTATTAGCTGTGTAAAAAAAATTTAAAACAACAGCATTTTGTAAACAAATAGGTTAATCAAACATCCTTTAATAACCATTATAACAATATTTTAAATTTCGCTTATATAAAAACACTGTTATAATAAATAAGCAGTAAAACTTAAAAACAACCCATTTTTCTGTAATTCGAAACACTTCCGGTATTGCAAAGAACTGTAAACATATTTTTATATACACCGTGGGCCAAAAATAGTGTCCATTTTTAGCGTTCTTTCATAAAAGTTGGAAATCGTTATACAAGATGTATGGTCGAAAAAATTAGTAATTTTACCCAAATGTTATTTATTACTTCACTTACAAATGATAACATAACGTAATTTAGAACCCCCAATCAGAATTTTACAGTTACTACATTATACACGCACAGGTTCTAGTCTTAAGAAATACAAATCTCAATTAGCCATTGACGAAAAACACAATTAATAGTAGAAAACTATCAAAAGAATGAAATTACTTTTACAATTACTACATCTTAGTTTCGTTCTAATTGTAACCAGTAGCGCATTTAAGAGTTTTTGTGAGGTGAATTATCTCTGCCGGCACCTTCATATTTGGTTGGAGACGTCACGCTCTTATCAACAATTATCTTAATAGCGAAGGCTTAAATTAAAGAAAATATTTTTTGTAAAGTTGTCCTATCATTTGTGATTGCTACATTTTTATTGTTAATATACTTAGAAACAAAACACTTGCAAAATGCTGAACACATAACCAAATTTCAGAGCCTTGATCAGCCTCTGAGCCGCTTCTGTAAGTTTCCCCTGTACTTGACTGGACTGGGGAATCGTATTATCCGTGCTAGCTAACAGTGACTCGCAGTCGTAGAGAGAAATACTTGTTCGATAATGGAAAAACATTAAAATATGTTTAAATGCTATCACTGCTTATCAATCTGTTTTATTTATTAAAACGCGGATACTCTCTTTATTGTCTAATACGTTATTAAGCAATACAAATGAAAGTTAAAACTACTGAAACTAAGATAGCTACGAGATAATAATAATTACATATATTAAGTTCTAATGTAATTCGTTTACACGCATAGACGTATTTATAACGATCCTACAACTAACTTGAACATGCGACATGACCGTTGTCGTTTACTTACTTTACTTCAGCCTTCAACAATAACTTTGTATTTTTATCTTATGCGTATTTCGACATGTTTACACGCCATTCTCAAAGATAATGTTGCCTGCAACGTTGTCGTTGTCTCTCTGAATACCGCTCTGAATACGAACATTTGTAACAACTATATTTTTTTCGATAATACTTTTCCATTTGACAACCAAAAACGCCAACTAATTTTTTTTGTATTGTTGCACCACCCATATTTATTGTAACTATTTTTAAATATCAAGTTACGGACATTGGGGTAATAGTAAGCAAAAAGAGTAAAACAAGTCGCTGGTGCTTTCCCATACTTTCACTTTTCAAATATTCTTGCGTTAATAAAATACTAAATAACATTGTTGAAAAGAAGTTAAAAAAAAAACAAAAAACAATTAAGAAAAAGTAAAGCTTTGCGGGATTTGGAACTTGCGATAGCCTCTGCAATAGAATGTCGTACCGTAGCTGTAAGTACAGTAGGCAGCGATAACTTCCACTAAACTGCAGGAAAGCTAGGTACACGATTTACGGTTAATTAGACACTACTTTTCGAACATTGGACCAAAAATCGCTGTAAATAGTTTATTTGAAAATATGCAAAAATTAAAAAATATATCTTTAAACTGGAACTAATTGATAGGCGTAGTTAAAATCTAAAACTTTTAGAAAACGCGTTGTGGATACTTAAAAGCAATACATTTTTTTAACTATTTCAAGTAGTCTAATAAACTGTGTACATTTTATAACGATTGGCGTTTGCGTTTTTGAATAAATAAATAATCAATTTTAAATTTTTCGGTAATTCCTGGAGCGCGTCTGGCTAATATTTGAGAGATTAAAAAATAAATTTGTAGTTTACTGTAATCTCCATAAGCGCACAAACTTATGAAAAATTCTATGTGCAGTTTTTGAGGAATAATTTCTTTAAATGTTGAAAATTTTGGAAAAAAAATTTTTGATTTAGATCAACTATAATTATCTCTACAACTCTTTACTTCCAAAAATCAAATTTAATAGAAATCGTTCGAGATGTTCCGGAGATATAGGTGAACGAGCGCACCTACCCACCCACCCAAAAAAATTGATATCATGGAAAAAGATTTGCTGTGAAAAAAAAACTAAAAACGGAGGACAAATTTGTTAGCCAAATATTTGGTATGAGGAGTAAAGTTTACCCCCTAACTATTGCTGTATCTAAAAATTGATTTGTTATTCTAATTCTACTATTACTTATAAGTAATTTAGTTTAAACTAAAATGTTTCATCGTCCGCCGTTTATTAAACTCTCGGCCGTAAATTTTTGATATATTAAAAAATTCACAGAAGGCGTCGCAGAGAAATTACCAGAGTTAAACACGAACGAAGTAAAATCTATTCCTATCTCTATATGCCTACAAAATTTAAAAAAAAACTACTTTTATCCAGTTTTTGAGCAATAGTTTTTTAAAAATTCCCAAAAATTAAAAAAGAGATGCACTTCATAGTGAAATCACAAAATTGTTTTACATAGTGATATTATGTTTTGTTAGCGCTATTATACTACCAAATTCAATCCCGATCTGTAAGCTCATTTTTGAGTAGTAAAGCGTTAAATTCAAATTATTTAAAAATACGTAGCAGCCGCCATTTTGTAGCTAGAAAGTTCGAAAAATGCATTCGCTTTGCCCTAACGTCTATTAGATTCCGTTTTAAAAATGCCTACCAACATCATATGTCTAACGTCCGCTTTCGGTTTCGAATTTTTTTAAAGCTTTCTTTGTTGATAAACTACCCACAGACAGACATTTGTTTGAGTTTTTGGAAGTTTCAAATATGTATTTCCGTCAAAATCTCGATTTGAAAACTTTCGTAAAATCAATATCTTATACTGAAAGTATAGGAAAGTAATAAACGTCAAGTGGTCTTTGGATGCCACTGTTTTTCCGACTCTGCCTACTACCTCGCATGCTTGACGCTTTTTTAAGTAAAACTTCTTTGCGGGCAGGACTAACCTCGTTCGTGAGAACGAATGTCGACGCACCGCGATGGAAATGCTATCGCTCCGAGACGAAAGCTGTGCGCGTTGAATGCGAGCTGGTAATTTCCCCGGACCACCGCTGACCTTGTTTCCATCCTTCTGTATCACTCACTAGCTCGCTCGGGAAGTGAGTTTTGCGCATTCACATCTTCTTTGCCGGAATGTACATATTTCGTAGGGCTACAACTCGTTCATAGAGACGGAGAGGAAAATGCGTCGTCCTCTTATCTACAATCATCTGGACATCTAAACTTTTAATAAAAAAAATATCTCTTGTACAGTTGCTGGCCTATTATTTGATAATTACAAACTCAGCGGTTTTCTTGTGCCAAAAGGTGAAAACTAAAACAGTGCTTTCCGTGAAAATATTCTTTTATTCCTGATTCTAACTCACCTTTCTCGGCCGAAGAAGGGCTTACGACCGGTATAGAGTCCAATAGCGTCCCACCCCTGCAGGGAATAAACCGTCACCGATTTTCCTTTTTGTCACGTTTTTTGTAGATGAGAAAGAAGTGAAATTATTTTATTCAGTTTTACTCTTTGGAATTAAGTTTAACAGTACATTATACACTAAGGGAGAGAAACGTCTTATGGGGTGTAATTTGAAGGCCGAGGGCGAAGCCCGAAGGCTACAAATACATCGAGGGAAAATGGCGGTCTATCCCGAGGTGTATATACTATTTTTTCCACGATCGGGAGTTGAAACACTTAATTTCGTAAATAAAGAATTATAATAAATCGGAGCGAAATTACAATATTTAGAAGCCTTTGGGATATTTCCATGCTACGTACCACGACAACAGACATTTGTTTACAAAATTATAAATCTGAAATGAAATAAAAACTCCCCTAGAGAAATTGTTGTCTTATTTCGTCCCTAGAGAGTAAATGCTTTACTTCTGTCACAATTTTGACGCCATAGAAGCCGACTTCTACTCCCGGTCGTGAAGAAATATTGTTTTAGTCAGATACGATTAAAAGTGAAGAAATCGGCTTAATTAACCTTTTCTAATTTATTCTATTTTTGTATATTATTAAACTTCTACTAAATACTTTAACTTCTAGGTAACTCAATACTTTCATAGATATTTAATTAAGAAATGACATATTGAGTGGCTAACCTAGGAGTATAATCAAATGTATAATTTATATTTCTTGTTTTAGAACATGAACACGCTCATTCGACATCGAGATGTAATAAGATGTCTATTCAACTCTCGAAGCAATTTTATGATACTCTCTTTCAGCTGGTTTTCTACTGACCAACGTCATACAACCGAATAAAATTAGTTTAATCCAAAACGAGTTTAAAACAGCACAACCATAGAACTGGGCAAGGTAATAAAAAGCGTAAATATTTTCTCACAGGTGTGTGAATTCCGCAATTAGTACTATTCGTGTTTCAGCTGCTTCTAGGGAATTTTTGTGTCAACTTCAGACCTGATAACTACAACTTTACATTTTCAATGATGTATAAAACTTTTTAATTTTTTTAATTAGCATTGTTTTCTCAATTATTATCACAAATGAAACCATTTGAAAATCTTTAATTTAAAGCAGAAAATTAGGTTTTACTTGATGAAAACAAAGTATCTATTTAATATCTAGCGTATAATAAATTATATGAAAAGTCTTTACGCTTTATTATGCGAAGGTGCAGATACATGAAGGAATAATAATATAAAGTTATAGCTATGGGGGATATTCTTTAATAATATAAATGTGAGAATCATTCTTTTGTTTTTGTTACGCCTTGTTAACTTTCCGACAATGTGATCAAGTTTTTGCGACAGCTTCGTCTGCGTGGCAGTCACTATTATAAGTTATTCTATTTATCCACTGTATTATTATAGAACAATAGTTATAAACTGGTCTTTATTATGTAAACAATGATTTTAAGATGATTTGTGTTGTAATGGTTGTTAATGGAGAACTTGACGAAATTTAAATAATTAGAAATATTTGTAATTCACAATGATTATTACATTTCAAGTTTTTCTGTATTTAAATAATAATTTATTATTAACAAAAATGGTTTTCAATATAAAATTTTTTTTTAAATGGTAATTATTTATAATATTTTTCTTAAAAAAGTATTTTTAATATTGTTATTACGAATAATTTGGTTTTTGTATATCAAAAATAGTTTTTATCTTAATATTATTATTATTTTGAATGTTGGCACCTATTTCGCATACCTCAAATCTACAACAAACTTAAGGAATGTTTATGGAGTTGGTATCGAATCAGTACACCTTTAGCCAAAGCTTGAAGCTTCACCGCCGGTTTACAAACTCGGATTTCTTAATCAAAGTTCTAAACATAAGAAAGCAGGTAATTGATAAAAGGTGTTATTGTAAAAGCTATACGATTATAATCAAATAAAATAGCAAAAGCCCTAATTAAATATACAGTTCGAAATTTAACAACAAACAGTAAGTAATTTTTTACATTCGGTGTCGTCAAAAGAACACATTAAAAGCTATTATTACAAATCAGTTATCAGATATACCTTGACCACCCACACAGTAGAGATAAGGAAAAGGGCAACGTTATAACAAACCTCCCCGTCATCACTTGTCAAATGCACAATAAGTAATGTATTATGCATTCTCATATCTCCCACAAAATCTGTCTCTTGTACCTGCCAATCATAATTCTGCATCATCTTCATCGTATTTTACGATTACACTATTCATCGACCACTCTGACCATTTCGTCTGGATAACGACAAAGTTCATACTGTGTAGTGGCAAAATTATTTGAGATGTGAGTGTTTTGTATTGTTTAATTTATATTGCCCAGCATATGTGTTCAGTGATTTGTCGTGCTGTGTTTGGCTATCTTGATTCTAACTTTTATGTGACTTTGCATAAAGTGCGCCAGGATAATAAGGAATGCAAGCTGCAATCAGAAATGAACTTGAAGCGACTGAAAATAAAGCAATAAAATAAAAATACAATTTTTAAATACCGTCTAATTTTTAAAACAAAGGACTAGTTAATGGTGACTTCACAAAGTTTAAAATTAAGCCAATATAATATAAATTTTTTGGATAAATAAAAAACAAACAATTTAAAAATATAGAAACATCATGTGTATACCTTGTATACAATTTTTATTTAAATCCACTATAAAAAATATTTAATATCACTGTCGAAATGAAGCTATATGCTGCTAATATAAAAGGTATTCATAAAAATTGCTGGCCAAGTACGCTGTCGTGTGATTTGGTATACGTTAAAGCATGTCCTAGCTTATTACTTATGCTTCTTACGAAATTATCGGTTGTAACAAGTGACAGCGTTACTGTCAACCGTTGTATTATTGAGCAACTACCAGTGTACTAATTATTTCGTTGTGATTTGTGTATTTCTCTGCAAGTATGAAAAAAAAATGTTTTTTTATAGAACGAACATATGAGTATCTTCACGATTCTCGTAATTATATTGTCGCAAAATGCTATAAAGGTTGGAGCAGATAGTACTTCCCATCAAATCTTATTTTCGCAGTAGAGCCAAATTATTGGAATTATGAACTATTTGATACAAAGCTGCTTGAACGAATATCGTACAGACTTTTCAGAAGTTTCCGATGACTACAAACAGTTTCAAGATACCCTAAATCGGTGTGTAAAACCGTTTCGTAAGACCGCAAGCGCTGCCAAAAATAAGGGTAGTAGACGACCATTGAAATGTACTGTACAAACCATCGATGTTAGTAGAAAATTAGTAGAAAATAAGCCCATGCTTCGTTTACCACAACAAATGGATCTTTCTGTGCAACACAATGTTACGTAACGACATGCACTTGTACCCTTATAGACTGACAGCGGTTCAGAAACTTCTGCAATGTATGATACTAATGTTTGGGCAAACATTAGTAGAAGGAGGATAACTAGACCAATGTTTTCAATATTAAAAGTAATAAAATGTTCTCAAAATCGAACTTCAAGATTAATTTTTTTAAATTTTAAAGTAACATCAACGCTGCAAGACATCAAAAAGATATGAAACAACAATTTAACGAAAACTGTATAATAACAATCTAAGGGGCCTACATTTACCTAGTTTGTTTAACATGGCCGCATATAGCGTAAGTTTTTTTATCCACCACGGCAGTTTTTTGGCCGAATTGAGTTACACTCAGCGCATTCACCTATAGAAAACGAGAACAAGCCACCAGTACGACATCAGACTGCGAGTCCTAGTCTCCACTGGCAAGAGGAGACCACTGAACTTTCTACTGACTCTACAGCTCAATGCCCGAGCTAAAACGCAGCTCATCCGTCGTGCAGTACCGAGACTACTCTTGCCTGCCCAGGACTAACCACTGCGCCCAAAAGTTCTACAACTTGACCAAGAGCGAGAGCTTCAAGTTCTCCATACGGGCTTAGACTTGGTCGCCGCGACACTAGTCGGGATAGTCAGTGGTTGGAACTTTTCGAAACAAACTTGCTTTACCCTTCCAGTATAAGCTACGCGCAGTCCTAGTACTGGTCAACTAAGCACCGCCCAGATAGGTTAAACAGCCGGTCTAATCATAATGACCGGTACCTTAATGACGTTGGGATAGTAACCCTTTGAGTCGATACTTTGTTTATGAGCGTGAAAAAGCAAAACAAAACATCCCTCCTAAATCACAGGTGTCTAATGCCAGCAGACACGCCACATTTTTGTAGTTTGCATTTTCCATTGTTTATCGATGGCTTCAAATCACCCACTATACCGGCTAGGCAGATTTATAATTCGTAGGGTTTTCCAAACATAGTGACTACGACGCACGTACAGAAATTTATAACCTCGATTGGAGAGCGGGAACGCAGAGGACGCGCTACAGCTCAAATGTTTGAAACGCACAATAAAAGCTAGTAAACACTACACCGTGAAATCATTAACCCAGTCTTTGTTGGTTCCAATTAAGAAGACCTTAAACTTCTGCAAAGAGAGGTACGTACCAAGTTTAAAGCATCAAAGTGACAATTACAATGCCGACTTTACCCAAACTGTCATGCTTCACGCGTCTTACCGAGGTGAGGGTCCTTGGCAGTCTCGCCAAAACAGATATACCTTTTCCGGCAAGATCTTGCGACTAAAGTCGATGTAATTTTTTTTGCGGCTTATTTAAAAAATTTTCTATTTACCGCGCCAACCAATAATTTAGATGTACTAAACGCATTACATACAATATTGAAAAATTAGGTAATATTTTGGGCATTTTAAAAAATGTTCCAAACATACTCAAACGTAGAATTATAAAATGTTTTGAAGTAGGTGGTGGGCATTTTCAGCATCTCTTGTAATAAACGATTTTAATCTAAGTGTTTTATTACAAGCAAGTGCCATGTTTACAGTGCAATTAGAATTATTATGAAAAGCCTCTTTAGTTCGCACAACAACTATTATTGTTACGTTCAGTTGCACATTTCAACTACTAAGCAGCCATCTTCAGTAAACTAAAAGCGTGTGGTACTAAAAACCACACCGAAGTGAAAAAAAACCAGAACGAAGCAGACAAGTAACTCACGCCTTGTTTGTTGTAGTTTTTTGCTCTTCACGCTTTTAGATTTTTTAGTAACTTATGCCTGGTGATATCATAACCACTCTAATATCACAAAGCGTAAGTAACTTTTCTGTGTTCCTTAGTTTGGCCGTTTTTGTTCTTTACACCACAGAATAATGACTCTAGGAGAAGGAGAAGCGACAAGATGCAGAGTGTGGAGTAGAAGGGAAGAGGGGAGCGGGAATCACTCGTGCCTACCCACTGGCAAGTATTACCTACTAACACCAACCTATATGTGTTCATGTGCAGTATGCACTTTTGTCGTCATAGGAAATGTGTGTGGCCTTATTGTACTTTATTAGTTTTACTAGGGATTATAGGTATTATACATTAAAATTTATAAACAAAATTTTCAAAAAAATATCATTAAAAATTTAAAAATTATAAAAATAACACACTCTTAAGAATATTAGGTTTAATTTTTTGTCGCTTGAATTTATTGTAGTAGTAGTAATAAAGAAGTACAAATAAGCAACATCGCATCAGAAAAATGGAAATCCTACATGCAAGAACTATATAAGAACCAGGAAAGAGACAACGAAAACACCCAAGAAGATATAATACAAGAAGAGGTACATGAAGCACTGATAAAATTAAATAACAAAAGCCTCTGGACCAGACATAATGTTGCAAATGCAATGCTTAAATATGGGGGTCCACAATTAGAAAAAGCAGTAACAACATTATTCCAAAAAACTGTCTCAACTCGAAGAATCCCCGAAGAATGGAGAAAAAGAATAACGGTACCGATTTATAAAAAGGGGAATAAGAACGACCTCGAGAACTATAGAACAATATCGTTACTAAATAGTACAAGCAAGCTATTAACAAAGATCATAAACACAAGTAATAAGCAAAATCAAAATAAGCGAAGAACAACAGGGTATTAGACAAAATCGATCGACGGTCGACGCGCTATTTATGTTAAGACAAATAATAGAAAAATCTATAGAATTCAATAAACCCCTGTTTCTTTGTCTAGTGGATCTAAAAAAGGCCTTTGATAGAGTAAAACGAGACGACAAGTATTAGAAATACTACGAGGACACGAGATCCACCAAAACTATATCAAAATTATCGAACAGATATCAATAAGAACAATAAGACCCGTATAAAGACACAGCAGGGACTAACCGAAGAAGTACCCATTCTGACGGGAGTTTGCCAAGGAGATAGTATGAGCCCAACTCTTTTCAATTTGATTATGGACCAGATAATACAAAGTGTCAAAGAAATCAATGGAGGCTATACAATGGGGCAGCAAGCGATAAAAATACTGCACTACGCCGATGATGCGATATTGATGGCAGAAAATGAAGATGACCTGCAACGACAACTGCACCGATTCCAAACAAGAGCGAAAGAGTTTAATATGCTAATATTAGTAGAAAAGACGGAATCAATGGTCATATCAAGAGAGCCTATAAGATGCAAGCTGGTCGTAGATAACCAATCCATCAAACAAAGTATATAAGTTGCACCTACCTAGGAATTGATATAGCGAGCTGCAAAAATTTGTATCAAGAGGTTTGCATGCTGGATGAACATCGATGGGCAAAATGGGCAAAAGACGAAAAACCCAATACAAGGAGACCCGGCCGACCACCCAAAAGATGGTATGAAAGCTGGGCCTCTACTTCAAGAGAAGTCGAATACAAAAAACAAGACAAAGTCTTAAATAAAAGAGGAAGAAGAAGAAGAAGAAGAAGAATTTATTGTATTATTATTTATTGTTAGATACATACGACCGTAAGCTTGTTATGGCTTAATATTTTAACAACGGTTAATCGCTTCTAGTTCTCGTAGAGTATTTCTTTTGTGTTTAACTGTGTTTACTGAAGATGGCTACTTATCAGCCAAAGTGTACGTCTCGACATACAAGTAATAGTTTTAGTGAGATCTGAATGGGCTTTTTTCCTCATAATTGTATTATTATTTTAAAACCGCTCATTGTTTATTAACAGTGTAGTTATGTGCAAAACAGTAACATGAAGACGTGCGTTAAGAAAAAAACTTAGATCACTTAACAAGAAATTTTTTAAAACACCTGTACAAAATTTAGTCAAAACTTGTTTATACAACTACGTTTGTTAGTATTGGATTCACAAAATTAAAAACTATTACTGTGTAATTAGTAGCTACATAAATTAATTTAAGCAACAAAAGTGCTATACAAAACACTGTAATAATACCATTTCACAACTAAACGATTTTGTAAGATTTCATTAAAGTTTGTAATATCCACTACTGGAAATCTTATGTAGAATTTAGTTTCTCTTATATTTGCGAGGTAAAAATTTATTTTATTTAATTTGCATTCGTATGCTAAGACAACAGTAATAGTATACCTACCTCAAAAGTATGACTAATATAAGAGGTCTTAATGCTACTGAAAATGTTGAAAATTAATTTTAAAGACTTCTATAGTTACTTGCATTTTTGCTAAGTTATGAGATTATTTTTATTAGCATTTCATCGTTCATAACAAAGTATTTCATTTTCTATTTTCTGAAGAAACTTAGTTTTATCATTTTAAGAAACAGACAAAATTCTTAATAAGTTAAAACCCAGTAGGAGTTAACCTTGCTGCAATTAAAAATCTTCAATGGTTGCCTGACAGGTTATGGCTCCTTAATTAGTCTGTATCTATTTAGCTTATTTTTAACAACGCCTTCTAGTTCATCATTATAATTATATTTTCAAACGCTTCAAGCGTAAGTATCTGCAATTTTGTAGTATATTTGTCGGCAATTTAAACAATTAAGAAATTGAATAACGTATCAAACATTTACTAGAAAACATAATAAATAAGTGAAATCGAAATCTTCAAGGTTTCGAATCCATTTAAGCTTGTGTCGAGTTTTTGCGAGAATAATGTCTGGCTGTTTTTGCGAAGCTCTATTTCAGTTGGGACAACTTGTTTCACCGGTTGTCTGGAATAAACTCTGTAAACATCCGTTGAAGGAACAACCTCTTGCAGAATGTCTTACTCCACGTCGTTAATGTATGAAAAATATAGACATTTTGTAAACCTCTTTGCGTTCATAACTTTCTTTAGTGAACTCAAAAAAGAAATACGAACGCATAATTTTGAAATTACTTCCCAATTTAAGCAAAGGTTGCCCTTGTTTTTTCGTTCACGACGTAAGGTATAATTTTACCGATAATAATCCAAAAATTCATTCCGGAAACATTTCTAATGTGAAACCAGTAATAGAGGAGATTAAACAGAAAATTACAAGCTAAACTGAATGAAATAATAAAAAAAAGCAAAACTAATAATTTCGTATAATTTGTATACGGGAACCGTTACAAATTCCGCTCAAAACTAATATCAATGCGAAATTGCATGGGTGTAACTTATAACTAATATTATGCGAGATGGAAATCCAAAAAAAATATATATGAGTGAAGAAAGCAATTCTTTTCCAATAAGGAAGTTCCAAGTATAGGCCAAAGTAATTTAAACTAAAATTGGAAGACTCAAAAAACACCTTCACCTTGCCAGGTCGATAAAAAATATACCATTAGAATTCTAGTCTCTCAAATTACCTCTTCCTGGTTGGTTTCAAAATGCCGACAATAAAATTATACCCCTAGCAGTGACCTCGTACGAAAAAACCTTTACCTATATGAGACGTGTCTAAACTAAATATTATAATATACTTACACCTTGTTCTAGGAATCGTGAGTCTTACAAAATAAAAAACCCTAAGACGGATATAAATTAAGTATTATAATATAGAAAAGTGATTATAGCGGTATTAGTATCAGCTTAAAGTTTTTTGTTGGCCATTTTGTTGGTGTGGATAATTAGTCTAAAATTTGTTTCAATCATTTTATGCAGATGGGGCTTTTGTAATTTTTTCCCGTGCATTAGAATTAAAAACGTACATTATATTCTTGTGTTTTAATTATATATTTTTTTAATTTACACATGTCTAGGGGACATTAAAATTTTACTCGCAGTATTTCTATTTACATCAATTTCTACTATTTCACTCTTTTTTTGCGTTGTGAAGCAACTTCGTCGTTTTAAAAATTAAATAGTATTTATTTAATGTCGAATAGTGTTTGATAATTTCTAAATATTGTCCTTAGCGAAGAAACGATTTTTCTTTATCGATTTCTGTTAGAATTCTTTAATTTGATATTAGTAAGCAACCATAATTTATTATTAAGCGTATCAAAATATTACCACGCTTACCTTACCCCAAGCAAAATTACACGTTTTAGTTTTCAATATTCTACAAAAACTGCAATAAGAACAATAAACTATAACTAATGTTACGGCCGTTTAAGACCGTTTTAATATTTTCAAAGAATTATTTTTTAGGCCAAACAAGAGAAGAATTGACATATAAATTTTATTTAATTATGTAATTTTATTAACCTTATTATTCTGTTTTTTTAACAATTTCTTCAGAAACTTTTTGTAAATTTAAATATTTAATACAGTTCTTTAATAAAAAGAAACCGAACTATGCCTGTGTTCGGATTATCATCGAATCCATTATATGCTTATATCTAAACGGGGTACACATACGTCCTGGTAAATTTATAGGGCAACATCGTAGACCGGTTGCATGTTAGGCTGAAATGGAGTGGCGATACCTGGCGGCGGCCATTTTGAATTTTTCACGTTTTGAATAAATAAGCTATTAAGTTTTTGTGGGTCGGTCGTGGTGCATCCCCTGTCGTAAATTATGTTGTTTTCGGCCGCTATTATATCACAATGGCTTGCTAGGCCTTGCTTTTTACCGCGCTCGTTTAGGTTTGTCTTGCATTTCTGAAACTAAGTTTGAACGAAAATACCAACAATAGCGTTACAGATAGACGATAAAGAAATTCAAATTAATTCACCCCAACTGCATGGTGCAAACTGATTTACCCTAAATAGTGTGCTTGGGTAACTAGAATATGATGTAATGGTTACTAGTTGCGTGATTATGAACTGGAAGTGGGAACAGCAAAGCTTAAATGTATGTTATGTCATACACTGATGTTTAATGAATTTTTAAATAACATTTCAGAAGTAACATATTAGAAAATAAAACCTTTCCCTATAATTCTTTCTAGGAAAAATATATACCTAGCGGTTCTAAAATATGTGCCAAAGTGAATAGACGACCTAGTAAAAATTCGACCTCGACCATTAGTGTTAGTAACACATGCAAACGTACATGTTATGATCGTTTCAGTTTCAGTCGGTTATAAAAATAGTATGGCAATTGATTATAGATGTAGTTACTAAAAACCGAATTTGTATGCACTTGAATTAAATATTAAATAAAGCAAATAAATAAGCAACTGTAAGAAAATGATCAATTAAGAAAAAATAATATAACCCTGTAATTCTGACAAGAACTTTTATTAAATTTGCTTAATTGATCAGTTGAATATAGGTTTTTGCTGTTTATTGAAGCTTTTTTATGCATTTGCCTTTGCGTTTCAGGAGATTCTAAATAAAATACCATTTTCGCTTTATATATGATCGCATCATTAATCAGTGGGTGCATATTGCACAATAAATGCAAATGTTAAGAACTTAACTTAAGTACAGATTTTTTAGAATTTTAAATTTTGTAGAACTGACCTTGACAAGGGGGGCGCTTATATTTATTGTTTCTGGGAGAGAGAGGCTATCAGACAGCGACTCAAATTTCAAAAACTTCCTGAAAATGCACCGCACACAATTTTTTTTAATTAAAAGTGCAAACAACACTATTTAAATTTGAACATTTTATTTTGCTAACAAGCGTTGCCTCAAAATTTCAAAAAATAAGTTCCAGCTTGAAGTTTAGACCTTCATAGGTCCAATATAACCTTGCATGCGTGCTCAATCAATTATAAACTGTGGTAATAGTGTTGATAACTGCATTATCGATCACATATTTTATTATGTATTTTATTAAAATTGTTTTAATAATTTGACATAATTAGAACGTCTTTCATAAACTGTGTTTTACAGTGTTGCACACAATCAAATTTATTACATTCATAAATTGAATTCAATATTGGGTTTTTCTTATCTTTTTTCCAATGGAAAGGTAGTACATCAACCCTGAGATCTTGGAGGAGGTTGTTGAGCTGGCGTACAAAAGGTAAAAAAAATTAATAAGAAAACATTAAAAAAATTTGAAGCAATGTAGTAAATGTAAGAGTAAAATTTGTCGAAACAATTATGCTTCATGACTTAATCATGGTTATCTATATCTGCAGATGATATGATTTTTATTCCAAAACTCCTAACTAATGGCGAATTAAATAAAAAATCGATTTGCTCGTTCATTAAAGCCATTTAAAATTTTAAAGTACTGTTTCAAAATGTTTGTGAATGTCAAATGCTTCCAGTATATCTAATTTACGTTTATTATCATAAAAGTATATAAGACTAAAATTAATGCCTATTGAAGTTAATAATTATTTTATTTCGAAGATATTATTAATAAAAGTTTTAAAACTAACATAAACACTCGATAAACCGAAACTAAAAATATTATTGTACATAACATGCCAATATTATTGTTATGCGGCGCGCTCACATTTAGCCAGCGGCGTAGAAAACGGAGGAGTGTTGACACTTAAAAAAAAACTTTATATTGTTTGTTTCGTTGTTATGATACCGATTCCTAAAACTCATAACGCACGGGTTGAACTCATATCTCACGAGTTACCACGACAACGCGTGCGATATACAATGCACTATATTCACTAATCAAAAACAAGCACATAATAAGTAGATATTTTGATAGTCCGAGGAAAACCATATTCTTTTGTCATAGCATTGCATTTTTATACTAAATCCGTAACTGTCTCACCATAACAACACAACTGTCTCTTGCATATCGCCAAATTTATTACTATACCACGACGGCGGAACGGTTCCTTGCAACTCCACTCAAATTTATTGATTGCTTATATTTATATCACTACTTTTGTTATTTTTGACGTACTTTAATTCTGGATGGATGCTATATTTCAAAATGTCTACTTTTTTTTGCATAAATAGGAAAGTTATTGGCTTGACTTCTATTGATAATATACATGGGCTAGATAAGAAGAGCTACCAGATTAGAGTACTACAACTAAAACCTTTGTATACGTGAACAATAATAGCCTGATATCTCGGAAGTAGAGCAATACTGCAAAGTAAGATAAACAACTGAAATAAAGTAAAATAATGCAAGTAACAAAGGAAGACTAGGAAATAAATACAGAGGCAAAGATAGAACGAAAACTTCTAGAGTGGTAGATAGATACAATTACTTAGGATATTTATTACAAAGAATGACAAGGTGGATTAAGAAATACGAAATAGAATAACTAACAGATTATATTACTAAATAAATAATACATTATTTGCAAAACAAGAACTAAACAGTAATATTAAAATCCATCAACATAAAATCATATAAACAACAACAAGGTTAGTATACTGAGCAGAATCGCGGATAACTTTAGACAGACGTAGATTGCAACTCAACGTGTAAGTAGCGAAACACCTAAGAAAGATGATGCAGAAAACAAGACGCAATAGGATCTGAAATAGAAGTATTTGAGGAGAGAATAGACAACATAAGAACTCCCAAACAGATGCTGAAACTAAGAATGTTAATGACATCCTGAGAATAATCAGGAACACTGTGGAAAGAACATTATAAAAGAATTAGCAGAGAAACGCATACAGAAATCAGCTTCAGAAGTTATAATACGGGCTAGGAATAGAAGCAGCCATAGAAGTCAGTGGCGGCTGGTGGTGTGGTGTACTGGAAGCAGTTTAAAGTATTTTTTTTGGTAAACATTTGTTCTTACCCAAGTTTTAGGTAGCCTTATATTTCAAACCCATTATGTACATTGGCAAAATGATCTATTGTTACCAACATTTTCATTGAAGTCTCTAATAGACTTTGAATAATCACTCTCTAATTAAATTATTGTAAATTGATACCCAATTGCCAGTGTGTCAAAATGCACAATATGTTTCATGTGTTTTACCGATAAAAAATGTGTTTGAATTTTAGTGTTTAAAGGTTTGCATTCAATATTACACAATAAATTATTACAAATAGCAGACAGTGGAAACAAGTGAAAGCATTCTCTTACATGGCATTCACAAGTCAAAATTATGTTGCACGGACATCGCACAACAACACTAAATTATGATTATACAACCAACAACTTTTTTCACACTATTACGTCGTGTACGTGCGAATCCCGCAAATTAGGCAGCTATTGGCATGGGCTTATCACGGACCGCTGACAGCAGCATAATTCTCGGAAGTTGTGGGTTCGTGACCCTGAAGTCTTTAATACGCAGATACTTCTATTTGCTTTTAACTTGTGTAATATGAATTTTACCGCAATGAGCTTTCTATTTCACTTTTATTCATTTGAAGTCCCTTTAAGCCGGGGCGGCTTTATTCGGTTGCGTATAGCTGAATTGGGGACTGACAGCCAAATGACCCTCGCATAAATTCGTTTAATGCGCGCGAAATACTTAAACATTCAAACGTTTTCGGATCCTGCGGCAGCTCTTTAATAAACGTTCTCGCATAGAAATCCCATACAAAAGTTAACTATAAAGTAGTTTTTAAATATTATAGTGTATAATATGTTATGTATTCAAACAAAAAGTAATTATTTATTTTTTCTTATTTCATTGGGATGCCAATGACTAATGACACAATGAAGAAACCGCCAATGATAGAAAGTGAATAGAGAATTCAACCTGCGGTTGCAGAATAGGAAAAATAAATTGAACTTTTCAAATTTAAAAACCATTTAAAATTAGGTATTATAATGTTTTAAAAATTAAACAGTTCGCATAATTGTACTTCTACAATTTACAGATGTACCTGCTAAAAATTTGGAAAATTATCTTATCTTATAATCAGCATCAGTCTTAAGCTAGTTATCAAAAAAACTTTATCTATTGAAAGCAAAACCGTTTAGAAGGGTTAATCTGACAGTTCAAACATTAATGCATAAATGTTTCTCGCTGACGTAAAGTTGTGCTGTATTACATTTATCTATTAGGTCGTATTGTTACATAAACGTCACGGTGCAGCCATAAGAAATTTCTACTACAACCACACGGACAATTTTAAACAAACACGCTATCTCTACAATATCTGTATGTGTCACTATTCATAGTGGTATTCAAGATAGTTTCTAACAATATTATATCCGCAAACAAAACCGTCTTTTGCAGTACGTGAATAAAGGTAATAAACATTTAAGAGTTGAATGAATTTAAATCGCTTGGTGGTCTGTATGAATAGCTGTGCAAATACATATGTTTCCGGAGATATGTGGATTTAAATACAAATGGTGGTTTAATCCGTAAAATGTTTGAATATTTCAGCTTTTAGTTTGTTAATTAATGCGGAGTCGCGTTTCTCTGATAAGCATAGTTTATAGCCACCCATGGTTGTTAGTTACCCTGTCTGCCGGTGGATTATTATTATTATTTAGAATGAAAGGGCTTTAATGGATTTATTTCAGACGTTTTGTACATTGTCATGTTTGCTTCGCTTATTTACACGCTAATGAGAGGATAACCACAAACATGATATAATGTTTACGATGATTAACGTTTATAACTAAGTTACGTGGTGATCGATTTCAAATTAAACTTATAGATCCCATTTGTTATTAGTTAATTAATGAATTTTTCTTGAACAATATTTCTATATTGTAGGCCGTTGTCTCTAAATTTAGAAAAATAATTATAATTAGAATATGCACACGTGTGTGAACAGAATATCTAATTTAGAAATTTAAGAAATAACCGACATTAGGTATACAGCAGAAATAAAAAAAATTATACATCCGTGAAAGTGTTGGCTAGAAACAGTCTTATTCCATTGTATTAGCAGTATGTACTTTTGTGCTTTAAAGCGCCTCTTAACATTTCTTGATGGTACAATAAGCCTTATATTGATATCAAAAACGTTTTTCTGCCTACAGGCATAGCCTAATACTCCTCTACGAGGTACTATAACGTTGCGGATCACAAATTTGTGATATGTTGTGCCTTTTCGTAGAACGTTGTTTTCCTGTAGAACCATTTTCGTGAACTAGAGTGGTTAAGACTTAACTAAAGAAAACCTCATAAAATGTTTAACTTTTATTAATTTAAATTTTTTGTTGAGATTATTCGTCAACGAAAATTGAGATGTAACAGCATATAAAGGGGCTATTAGGAGCACTTAAGCAGTAATTTTTTTCTAATAATTTTAAAATATTATGATAGTTGTTAAGCTTGTCTAGAGCGGATGGTATGTCGGGTAATATCCGCGAGCAGCTAAGAATAAACCGCGAACAGCCAAGGTTAAAGAACAAGCGCGAAGAAAATGCCTACGAGCTGCCAGGGCTAAACCTCAGGTGTTGAGCGAAAGGAATACCCACGAGCAATCAAGCATAAAAATGAAGCGCTGGGTGAGCATTATGTTCACGAGCAGCTAATTAAAGCTAAATCTCTAGTGTTGAGCGAGGGGAATGCCCACAAGCGGCCAATGATAAACCTTGCTCTGGGCGAACAGTCAATTCTAAACCCTAGGTGCTGTGCGAAAGAAATGTCTACAAGCACCCAAGGTTAAACCTCAAGTGTTGGGCGAGGGGAATGCCTACGAGCTAAGCAAAAACAATGTCTGCAAGCAGACAAAATATTAACCTCTAGCGTTGGGTGAGAATGCCCTTGAACAGCAAAGGTTAATTAACAATCGGTGTGCGATAGAAATATTTACAAGCAGCCAACGCTAAATCTCAAGTATTGCAAGAAGAAATCACCACGAGCAGTTAAGAATAAAAATCAACAACTTAGCAAAGAAGAACAACAAGGCTTCCGAAGAGGCAGATCATGTACGGATGCAGTTTTCATAATAAAACAAGTAGTAGAAAAAGCACTGGAATTTAATGTACCGGCCTTCCTCTGCTTTATAGACCTCCAGAAGGCCTTCGATCGCATTCAGCTGCATGACGTATGTGAATTATTATATAAAAGACAAGTACCCGCCAACCTCATCAACGTTATAAAAGATATATACAAGCAGAATCGTGTAAGAGTAAGAACAAATTGTGAAATAAGTGACCCAATCCCGGTTGATAAAGGCGTAAGACAGGGTGACTCACTGAGCCCAGTACTCTTCAACATTATAATGGACGAAATAATCGAAAGTCTACAAAATCAAAGGGGATACAGAATGGGAGACAGGCAATTGAAAATAATATGCTACGCGGACGACGCTGTTTTAGTTGCAGAAACTGAAAATGACTTACAGAGGCTCCTAGTCGAATTTAACAGATCATGTGAGAAATATAATATGGCTATCTCCAAAGATAAAACCAAAACAATGGTTGTAGCAAAAGAGCCAATAAGATGTAAGCCAGTTTTAAATGACTCCATAATAGAACAGGTGATGAAAATAAAATACCTAGGAGTGGAAATAACAAGTCAAGGAAATACCCTAAATGAAGTACAGGAACAAATAACAAAAGCAAATAGAATAGCGGGCTGTCTAAACGGATCAATATGGTATAACCAATTCCTACGACAAGAAACCAAAGTAAGAATATATAAAAGCGTAGTAAGGCCTATAATGACGTACACGGCAGAAACCAGACCAGAAACAGCGAAGACGAAAAAGCTACTGGAAGTCACCGAAATGAAAACATTAAGAAAAATAATTAATAAAACCAGAAGGGATAGAGTAAGAAACGAGGAAGTAAGGAGAATATGCGACATAAAACCGATAACAGACTGGGTCAATCACAGAAGAACAAACAGAATGGGACAAACACATCTCAAGAATGGAACAAGATAGAATTGTGAGAGTGGCAAGAGATAAATCCCCCCGGGGAAGAAGAAGTATTGGCAGACCCCAAAGAAGATGGAGAGATAGCCTATAAGTCCAATAACTGGTTATGAAACAGGCATAAATGCCTATCAAAAAGAAGAAGAAGAAGAAGAACTTAGCAAATAATTAATAGTTTCAGCCTTTACTTGGTGATACTGCATTTTAAAAATAATAAAAACACTACAAAACTTTGTAAAAAATATCACATTTAATAAACACTACAAGTGACCGCGGTCACTTGTAGTGTTTATTAAATGTGATATTTTGTACAAAGTTTTGTAGTGTTTTTATTATTTTCAACAACTTAGCAATAAATAGACGAGCATCCAAGGCTAAACACGATTGCTGGATGAAGAAAATGTCTTAGAGCAGCAAAGAATAAACATTTGCGGGGCGAAAGAAATGTCCAGGAGCAACCAAGGCTCGATTTGATGTGTTGGAGTGGAGAATGCACACGAGCAGTCAAGAATAAATATTAAGAGCCGAGCAAAAGAAATAAACACAAGCAACTAAAGCTAAACCTTAAGCGCCGCGCGATAAGAATGTCCACAAGTAGATCAGGCTAAACCTCAAACATTGAACGAGAGAAATGCCAACAAGCAGCCAAGGCTAAACTTCAATTGCTAGACGAGAAAAATATATTCAAGCATCAAAAGATAAATATCAAGAGCTGGGTGAATAAAATATCCACGAGCCAATGCTAAACTCTAAGCGCTAACCGAAGCGAATCTTAGCGAGCAGCAAAATTTAAAACTGTAGCGTTTAGCGAGGGTAATCCTCGCGAACAGCCAAAGATTAACCACAAGGATTGGGCGAGAAAAATGCGCACGGACACCCAAATCCAATCTCTAAACGATTAGCAAAGACAATGTTTACTAGCAGACAAAATTTAAACCTTTAGCGTTGGGCGAAGGGAATGCCTGCAAACAGCAAAGGCTACATCACAAGCGTTGTGTAATGGAAATGTCCAAAAGCAAGCCAAGATTAAATGTCAAGTGTTGAAAGCAGTCAAGAATAAATATCAAGCGCTAAGCAAAAAACTCCAGGAGCAGCCAAGGCTAAACCTTAAGCGCTGAACAAGTAAAATACCTTCAAGCAGCAAAGAATAGACATTAATCGCTGGGCGAAAGAAATTTCCAGAAGCAGCCAACGCTAAGTCTGATGTGTTAAATAAAGAAATGCCTACGAGCAGTCAAGAATAAATAGTAAGCATTAAGCGAAAAAAAATTACCACAAGCATGCAAGGCTAAACCTCAGGCGCCGGTCGAGAAGCATGTCTAGGAGAGCCAAGGCTAAACCTAAGACACTGGGTACGAAAAAATGCCATCAAGCAGCCAAGGATAAATCTTAAGTGGTAAACATGGTCACTATTCACAAGCAACCAAAGCCACACAACAAGCGCTGTGCAACGAAAATGTTCACGAACAGCTATGAGCGAAGCGAATGCTTACGAGCTGTTAAAATTAAATATTGAGCATTAAGCAAAAGACATGTCCACGAGAAATCAAGACTATACCTTAAATGATTGCTGGCATTTTGCCTCGTCCATCATTTAAGGTATAGTCTTGATTTCTCGTGGACATGTCTTTTGCCTAATGCTCAATATTTAATTTTAACAAGCCTTGGCTGTTTGCTGGCATTTCTCTCGTCCAACTGCCAAGGCTGAACTTGAAGCGCTGAGCATAGCAAATGTCCACGAGCAGCCAGGTTAAACTTCAATCGTTGGACAAACAATGTTTCTCTGAAGCAGAAAAGCATAAAAGTGAAGCGTTAGGAGAAAGAAATATCTAGGAGCAACCAAAACTAAACTACAAGCGCTGTGCAACAAAAATATGAGCGAAAACAATGCTCATCAGCAGTCAAAAATGAATATCTTGCGCTGGTCAAAAAACAGTTTACGAGCAACCAAGACTAGAATTTCTGAGCTGTACGAAGATAATATCTACGGGCAGCTAAAGCTAAACCTCAAACGCTGTTTGAGAAAAATGCCAGCGCGCAGCCAACGCCAAACCTTAACCGCTAAGCGTAGTGAATGTTCACGAGCAACCAAGACTACACATCAATCGCTGAACAAAAAGGCTAAACTTTTAGCGTTGGGAGAAGGTAATGCTCACGAACGCCAAGGATAAATCTCAAACGCTGGACGAAAGTTATGCTGGTGTTCGACAGATTGCATCAGGTCAACAAGCTTTGCCAATATAATTTAAAAACATATCTTAATCTAAGTACTATTATTTCGTTTGTTTTGCATATTTAATTTACTTTTGTTTGGTAATTTGCTTATATTCATGTATTCATTACAATCCCTTGTAAATATGTTAACTAAATTGAAATTTGGCAACGCCTAAAAAATCTTCCTCTCCGCATTTAATAGTTTTTAGGGGCTACATCGATGTGTTAGCAACCTTAGTTATGGCCGAAGTTATTGAGTTGGACCCTTATTTATAAGCGACAGAATTCGCGAGTACCGCTAGTTAAAATATAGAACATCATCAATCAGTTTCAAAATATGACGACATTTCTGCTAAATTATGAACTTCCTGTAATAGTATTTTTCGCATGACATAACTATTTACATAAAGATTTTCTTATCTAATTGTTTACATATTATGTAAATTTTCTCGTGTTGTATTTGTATCGTTTTTTTCAATTTCTTCATTTGTATTTTTACAATTTTTCGATAGTAGGTTGTAATTCTTGGAATTTGCTTTTCCTATGGAGTAAATATTTTATGTACTTTTTATTAACGCACCATTTTTGTTAATTTGGATTTTTTTTTCGCTTCCACTTACTTTATAAATAGGTAGAGTTCGATCACAACCGAAATTGAGAAATACTGTCATTACAAATATACCACGCGGCCAATTTTATATGCGTTTCGCGCTTGTGAAGTAATTGTCTTAACTAGGACTAGTTAACACCTAACCCAAGTTTTTAGTAAAATCGAGATAGCTAGTTATACTACTTGTGAATAGTAAACAAATTTGTGAAGAAAATTAGTTAAACATTTGTTTTGTATTAGAGATAAAAGCTCTTTCTGATAACAGATGTGCTTTTACTGCCTAAAAAGCCTGTCTACGGCCCTACCAAAGCATTTTATCAATTTGGTCGAATACCGAATCCCGATCTCGGCGCCAATCTAACATGTCTAATACGATATTTCTATTTTTCGGCAATTCCACCGATTGATCTATACTTTTCGTTATATTTTTAGCGTTTATTGTATAAACACCGACATTATATAATAATATATTTTTCTCTAACGTTTTTCTCAAATTCATTATTGTGTTGAAGTCATGTTAATATGTAATATCATGCAAATGGCTGTACTTGAAAATGTACATTTTCTGTGTTTAAAACCGCTATTGGTCGTTGCTCTCAAATTCACAAAGAAATGTCGCAGATATTTATCATCAAAGTTTAAATTTAATTCCCGACAGTCACTCTTCAAAAATAGTAATTTGTGAACCCTCTACAAAATTCCCACCCAGGCAGAATCCTGAATACCGCCTAATGGAATCAGCTAATGCGTATATTGTGCAAAATGTGAATACATTACTACAATAAGGATGCTACCTTTACAATCCGTTTCTGAATAGAGATACAGATTATTGCGAGTAAGCCACAAACACATGCCATCCCCTTGCTGAGATTTATACGCAAACCAGTGCCGTCCTAGAATTTTTTGGTTTTTGGTTAATATTCTGATTTATGACTAATAATTTTCGAAGCTAATTGTATTTAATGAGAAAGAATTATAACTATTAATTAGACAAAGTTATTGACATACTTTGAAGCTGGTTAACTAACATTCTGTTCATCATTGACGAGGTAGAAATTCTTGCATGTTTAGGTATTAACAGGCAGCCATTCTTCTAAAATGCTGCGGATGGCATCCATAAGTTGTACCACCGATTAATGCTCAATATTGTTTAGTTTTTAGAGAACAATTTAAAACATTATTATTTTAATAAAATTTTATTTATCTATTTAACTAATTCATGTATTGTCATGTATTTAAATTAATTCAAATTCTACGCCACTGATTTTCTTCCATTTAACTCTGTTACGATTCAATACCTGTGGTTCATTCTTCCAAAGGGCGTCGAGCGTGCAAAGTTAAGTGATGCTGTGTACACATGTTTTGTGCTCGAGTTTTTGTTGGCAAACAGCTGCGAAATTTCTAAGACGTTTCCCATGTTGTACAGGAACGTACTTATTTTTCAGTATATCTTATTTTTTTCCTTTTCGATGAAAGTTTGCAGAATTATTGAAAAAGTTCAAGCGTTTACAATAAACAAGATTAAACTTACTGTATTATAACTTCGGCGAAAAGAAAAGATAAACATATTTGTAATTACTAAATGGATCAAGTCACATTTAAGCCAAAAATAAAATTGATTTAGTTATGGAAAAATTCATATTTAAAGTTTTTTAAAATACTGCACAATCTTCATAATTTAAACTTTAAAATCTTTTTTCACCGAAGTAGTTACTAGCATTTAAATCTATATGTACGTCTTTAAACCACTAATGAATCATAATATAGCAGAAGATCACAACTTCTATAGATTATGGGTATACAAAATACTTAATTACTAACAATATTAAATTATTTTAACCTTATACGTATTTCGGCATGTTTACATGTCATTGTCAAAGATTATATTAGAAAGTAAACAGTTACTGTTGTTATAGCAATAGAACTTGGTGACTTGCTCTCGGAAATCGTCTGCAGATGACTTGATTTCTTATTCCAAAATGTTCAATAGAGAAGAATTTAAGAGATCAATTTGCTCAGTCATTAACGGTACAGTTTTTAAATGTTTGTGAATTTCAAAAGCTTCTAGTATATCTAATTTACGTTTATCATCACAAAATTGTAAACATTTTATAGTGTTATTAGATGTCGTTGAATGATTGTGTCCTAGTACTTGTTTAGCGTAATTGGATTTATGTGGGTGTTTGTATTTGTAACAACGTATGTGTTCTTTATACCTAATACAAGAAATTCTAATTGTCTGGCCTATATAAACCGAATTATTATGCGAACAATTTAATTTGTAAATGCTTGATTTTAGTAAATCACCTGTTTTTGATTTTGCATTAAACAAAGTGTTTAAGATGTTTCTAGTTGTTTTAAAACTTATTTTATATTTATTTGTTTGGTTTATTTTTCTTTTTTTATCAAAACTTCTAGTTTGTACGTTTATTTGTTTTTGAGTACTGACGATATAAATTTATTTTCGAAAAAAGTTCGTCTTTATATTAATATTAATAAATTTAAATATTTTTTTTCTTACCTTGTACCTTTTATTTAACCATAAATTACATTACTTTCTTGATCATAGTTATGAATTAATAAAAGTCCGGTTCTGATCTTTCTTATATGAATTGAACACGAGGCGCTTCTCAACTACACAGAATGTCTCGAAGAAGAAAGAAGGTAACATGTATCTTTCTTTTGTTGAGCATGTGGACACCTCGTTGGTTCAGAGTATACTTTTGATTAATATGTTTTCATGTTCCGCCTCATGCTCTCTCCCAAGAGAATAAATACCTAGAAAAACGCAAGTAATTCTTCTACTCTTTATATATCACACCAAGGATTGCGTGGCGTAGCGCATTTCAATGTTGTAATTTATACAACATGATGACAAAATAATGAGGAATAAAAAAACAACTTTTTTTGATGTGGTATGATGGGTACTGCACTTCATGGTTAATATTTGATGTAATTCTAGTAAAGATATATGCGGAAATAACATAATTATACTGTTTTTGCTATTTCTCATTCAGAAGGTACAAAATCTATACATTTTGATTTTATTTCACAAAGTTTAAATTAATATGCATAAACAAATTTTAATCTTGGAAAGTGTTCACCTTATCTATTTTAATATTCAAAGCTGTTCAGTTGTCTAAACTTTATGTTTAAACAATGGCATCAGCTCTAACCTCTTAATTTTAACTTCACAACTCGCGTTTATTGCTTTAATTTAAAACTTGTATTTTCTTTAAAATTTTTTCTTTTTCTAACTTCCTACAATTTTAATAATAAGCACTGATTTCTCTGTTTAAGGCTCAGAGAAAGCGCTATTGTTTATTATTTCTCCGAAGGTGGTTGAGTTCGTTCGTTCCCTATAACTCTCAAACGAGTTAGATTTTGATAAAATAAAATATAATAGTATAGGAATATCAAATCTTCGTCGTAAAGGTAAGCTTTAAACTAAAAACATGTTTTGTCGTTGTTTGTACGCACAGAATTTCAAAAGTTTGGTAGGAATATCTAACAGAGTATATCGCAATTTTTCTTGTGCTGTTTTCGAACTTTTAAATTTTAAAATAGTGGCTATTATAGTCCGTCTCACTGTGAGAATTTAGTACAGGGTCTTATGGAAGGCGATGTTGCCAAACTTCTCCATAAAATTGTTTTAAAGTGACTACAAGCACTTATAAATTTATAATACATAGTCTAATTCTTCTTCTGAAGTACAAACCGCTTATCGGTGATAACTACTATTACAACTTACCTGGTATTCTTTAGCCAACGCTACTCAAAAAGCTAAATAACTTTTCTCAAATATCACATAAAACTTAATAAAAGTTTTCGCGTAGCTTTATTCATGTTACACATTTAATGTTATCGAATACTTAATCGCTGTTACGCTTTTGTAAAACTCAAGTATTTCGAACAAAACGGAAAAACTTATTGTTTACTTTTAAATTGTAACTAAAAAGTAAATTACAGGTACATCTTTGAAAACTTAAAAAATGTAATTAGTAGAGAAATAAAAAGTCGGCTTAATCTGCAAACCCCTTTAAGTCCACTATTGTCAAAATTGACACTTTGGCACTATCTGTTGCGAAAACATTCAGAACACTGAAGTCGAAGAAATCCGCAAAAATAGTATTATACATTAAAATATACAGTGTGATCGGAAACCGTTATTACATTATTACTATTTACTGTATCTGCAAACGCTTTCCTTGTAGCAGGGAACGTATCACCACTACATGCCGACATATAAATTTTAAAACCATTATTGGATCTCGATTCACAAAATTTCTTTAAGTTATTTTTATGATTTTTATATATAACATTTTTCGAAGTTGCAACTTTAAGATACAATTTTGTTTATGTTGATGGCTATTTAGTTAATAAATAAACATACGACAAAAATCATGGTTTAACGTAAATTGTGTACCTAATGCTGTAAAACAAGATTCTAGACTTAAATTTTAGATACATAGGGTTTCCAAAAAATGGTGAATATTTTAATGTCGAAAATATGTGAATAGGCTAACCGGTTTTAAAATAGCTGTGAGGTTATTCGCGAGAATCCAGGAAAAAGAGATTCAACCGCAGCGAGAGTCATTACTGTTGTCATTAAACATGTTGTTGGTTTTCTCTACTAACTTAAACAACAGTTATTCAGCGATTTTCTTCAAACTTTAATACTTTCAATAACAACAGAAACAACTCTTATTGCTGTTGAACCTCCTTTTCCTGGATTTTCACAAATGTCTCGCCTCCTTTTATCTCGTCTTGTTTCGAGACAACAAAAATGGTGCCGAAACGAGACGACACACTGTAGCTAAGATGTCGTGATTTGATAGTTACATGTTCTTCAATTTTTTAATATTATTTTTTCCAAGTTGATTCACAACAACACCGTAAGTTATGCGTCGACGTGGTAAATTTTAGTGATTTGAGCTATTATCGTAATGCACATTATCGAACGAATTTTTGGCAGACTTAGCTCACAGTAGTGTTGCCGCGAGACGAGACTGAAAGCGTGTCTCGTCTCGTCTCGATTTCGACATAAAATTGTCTACCTCGCGCAAAGTTTCAGTTTGTTTTGACGCCTTCAATAACAAGAAATTGAATTAATAAGTTATTACACTGCATGCCGCCACCGTCGTGTGGACAAACGGCCAGCGCGCTAGCAGTTCGTAGCTTTCTAATCTTTGGTTGCACGGACAACACGCAATTATTATTCATCGCTGTTAATTTGAGTAAATCTTGTGAAACTCGTAGTACACATATGTATAATGAAAAACACAATTTTAAGTTTTAAATAGATAGTTGGTTGCATGGCGGAGAACTGCGGATGCCGGTCATACGGTATTCAAAGTTAAGCACGGTCCGCTCTGGTCCCCACTCGGATGGGTGACCAATATAGGGGTATATCTGCAACCAGCCGTGCTTCGGAGGGCACGTTAAGCCGTCGGTCCCGGTTGTCATACTAACATCTTTGGCAATCGTAAACCATTTAGTGGTACTTCTTCCCCTATCGACGGGTAAGGTCAGCCTCCTGCCCGGCATACGTGCAAAGAGGGCTCGCAGAACCCGCACTAATTGCGGGTATTAAACAGGCCATTGGCCTATGACAAAAGGAAGAAGAAGAAGAAACAGAAGAAGAAATAGATAGATAGAAGATAGATAGAAAATATCGCTTTCTTTTGTGCAATAGAAAAAAAATTATAAATATTAATATTTGTTTAACACGCTGAGCACCATGCGGTCACCGCTGTGTCCCCGCTGTCCTACACGAGTGGCCCACGTGACCACCATTGGGACACTAATGTTTTTGGCTTCAGCTCCGTATGCCCACCAGTGGACACGATTTATATGTGTTTTTCCTTTACCTATCGAATCTCAGGTCTCCTGGTACATCAGCGGTTTAGGTAAATTGAACGGTTTTGAAATGAAACTTTTTAGAAAATTTTTTTGAAGTTGAACTCTTTTGGCGGCGGGTGAAACATGTGATCGTTCGTAACAGAAATCGTTTAACGGATGCGCGGTTATTATTCTCGCAAGTAAGTTTCCAGATTCTAGCATTGGTGCGTCAGTCGTTCAGTACGGAATTGGTCACGAAGTGGGTTGCACGGTGGGTTGCACGTCAATTCTAAACGAGTGTAGTATGCTGTTTTTCTTATATAAACACCCTACGAACAGCAAATATATTGAGATATATGACTTATAATATATTTGATTAAAGATTAAATTACTTTCGAATAATTATTCGTTTCTACAAAAACAAACAAAAATTATTTTCAAATTAAAAATTAAGTATTAAATTTGAAACACTAATAACATTTATATACGAAAATAAATTAGAATAAAATTAGTTCTTTATTTGCTGTACAAAATTGTCACTTACGACTTTTTTGACCGGTATCAAACTTTTTATTAATAAAAAGAAGCTCAGATCGCCATTTTCAGCGTTTTTTAACACAAATAAACGTAATATTTGGAGAAGTAGGTACTTGGCATATCAACTTGATTTTTTTTGTTTAAATACAGACACATCTAGGATCTCATTTTAATTTCTGAAAACAAATTATTTTTTGCTTAAAGAAAATACGAATATGACTTTTTTCTACACCTATTTAATTACATGACAATTATTAGCATTTTTTTCGTAAAAAACCGTACCTATAATTCACTGTAGTGAATTATGGATTCATAATTCACTGTATCCGACCAATCACAAATACAAATTCAAAAATCACTGTTTCGCTGATTGGATGATATTTTAAATCGCCCGCGATCAACTCTTTCTGCGGATGACAATCGACTCGCGTAACAGCCAAGTGTAGAAAAAGCATAGTATCACATTCGCTATTATGGCCATTATTCACTCGGATGATTTGCGCCACTCGCCTGCGGCTCGTGGGCTCAAACATCATCTTCGTGAATAATGGCTGTCATAATCGCTCATATAATAATATACTATTTGCTTTCTATGTGGAAAACTTTTTAAATATTAAATTCTTTTTTATTTGTAGCTTTATACATATACATGCAGGGAACAAAATTAAGAATACACATTAAGCAATAGTTTAAAGCAAAAATCATGTACCATATGACTATGATTTTGATGGTACGAAATTGTAATCGAAACTCTGCAACGTACACTGCTATTACGTGCATCTAGTGGCATGTTGTTATAGCGATTTCTATTTTACTAAATCAAATTTCTGAAAGTTCAGAATTAATTATCTGTGTTTGGATATTTTACCTGAAAATTTTATAGCAAACTAAGAAATAAAATTATAGAAGAATCACTTCTTAATAGGTGCTTCTGCGTGTAAAGCATTTCTTAATTATCATAATTAGTTAATTTATTATCTAATAAATATAACAAAATTCTTTAAACCCTGCCTGAAAATGCTCGGCGGAAACATGGTATGGTTTAATTGCAAATTCATTCATGTAATTAAAATAACATGTAGGTAGTTAACAAACAAAATAAAATAGGTAATAAAAAATCGTTATTAACATTATAAAGTTTTTATGTATAAAAAAGAAGATTGTATCAGTTTGTTATAATTTCGGTAGCTTAATTTTTTTTTCTTATTTGATGTTATCAGTACTAGTGGTATTAAAGAAATTCCAATATATTAGTACGGACACTGTTGTGTTGCAGTTCTTATGCTCGTTCAGTTGCTTAGAAATTATTCTTATGTTTCATAGAGCGAGGTTAAACGTTGATTAATTTACACGTTTCGTGTTCAGAATTCAAATTGCTCATAATTGACTGTTATTTACTTCGCGTAGTCGAGGTGGAATAAACTTGAACATGTTTAGAAATGGCAGGTGATAATATTGTTAGCTCAGCTCGTACACCAATTGCTTGGTTATCATAATGTGTGTCATTAGTTTTCTGGTTTGCGTTAAAATGTAATAAGCTTTTATTAACCTCAGTAGAAGTACTTATTAATTCCAACTCAAAGCGCTTTGCTGTAAATAGCGATAGAGCTTTGTCTAACTCATTTAAAGCTTCAGCAGTGGACCCAGCAGTGAGTCCTAAATCAATCTGGTAATATAAAAATAAGAAATTGCGTGAAAGTTTAACAACGTACGAAGTACTTTATTTTGTTTGATTTGTTTAGTAACATATTTTTGAGAATCTGATTTAGTCTGAACAGTAAACGGCGTGAAAGATTTAAAATATTTTAGTGGAATAACAATTTCAATTGCTTAGTGGACCATTTTTGTTAATCAGATAAAAAGACGATTTAATTGATAGAACTATCAATTAAAAGATATTTTGGTTTTAAATTTGTGTAGCCCTCCCATAGTAAACATTCACGAGCCACCACTGCTTGCAATAGATTTTATAGCTCGAAAGATGCCAAGAGCAGCAGTATGAGGTCACTACTTTACTCAAAAAAAAAATATTTAACCTTTAAAATTATGAACAGATTATATCTCTCTAAAACTCAAAAGAAAATCGAAATATAATCTTTCAACGTCTAATTGAAATGCGTGCAGGTTTAAGGCGTGTAATGTAGAATGCACATTATTACATTCTACGACTTTAATTGTTCCAAAAACTTTAGTTGGATTTTCTTTTGCATAATTAAGCCTTTTTGTATAGAATATAATCAATTAGATATTCTAAATTCTTTTTGCGCTATTAATGGCGAAACGAGAGTTAGTATACGATAATATAAAAAATTTCTGCACCCTTAAATATATCAGATCTAGTGCCAACCCTTGCCAAATTATAATTCCGTTTGATCTCCTAAAAGAATTAAACTTTCGATGTTAACTTAACTTTATAACGCGTGGGTAAAAAGTAGCGACAGACAAACAATAGAAGTCACCAGAGCGAGATTGTCAAACAGAAATTCCAAAGAGGAACCGCCATTTTTTAGAAAAGGTGCCAGCTTTCGTAGAACATTTATCCTATCTGCGTTCACATCAGTAAAGGGAGCCCAAAGTAGCAATAAATTGAGTGTTTTAGGGAACCTGATATCATACCGAAAGGACACTGACGACGATAAAAAATTTAAGTGGTTTATCGCAGTCAATTTGTTTTGGTATTTTATTTTTGGAACGAGGGATTTGCTTGATAAATTACCTCTTTTAATTAAAGATAAGTTTAAGGTAACCTTTTAAACAAAATTAGATAAGTGATAAACAGCGGTCATAAATTGGAATTAAAAGTCAGAATTTCAAATGACCTAGCAAAATACTTAAATGGAATTTCTTTTACGGACACACCTACCTTTACACAAATTGATCAATGAAAAAAAATCATGCAAATATATTTATGGCAAGGCATCATAAAATGAAACTACATTTAAAATTTGAAAAATCTCAATTTTATTAATTAATTTTTTTGATATTTGCTTTGCGGGTCTAATAAATTAGTATACTGTTACGTTATAACTTACAACAGCTGCCTTTTGATAGCAACCATAATGGTCTACAAGAATAATCGATTGATTGCTCACGTAATTCAAGTAGATTAATCAAGTTAATAGGTCAACAGTGGTCCAAAAACAAACACATTATTCCACGCCAACTCTCCCATTATTATTTCAAATTATACTTTCGCCCATTGAAGAAAAATGAGCAACATTAACCTTAAGGTAACCACAAGACGCCAGGATGTCCCAAGGACTATAGATTTGACAATCGCTGGAAATTACAGAAAATATCTACGAAGGTAACAAAAGGGCGGCGTTTCAAAGCGGTCGAAGGAACCCCGTGTTTTGACTCGGCCTCACCTGTATCATGTAAATACCTACATTAAGCGTTAAGATGGAAGAACATTTAGTGCGCCTTGACCATTCTGGTCCTTAATAAAGGATGATTTAAAGAGTATCATGTAAAACCAGGCGCCCCGTTGTGTCGAGCTGTGTGGTATTCTGTATCGCTTTGAGATCAACACTGTCAGCACTAAAATAAATGTCTTTTTGGTATTTTCTCTACCCCTTGTCGGTATGCGAAAAAGAGAATTACTTATATAAAGATCACATTTCGATTTTTTCCTTCAAATGTTGATTATTTTAAACGTAGTTTTTGTTCAGTTATTAAGATATTACTACCAAGCTCGGATCTACGCGGGGAGAGGCTATAAGGACTGTACCCCCCGTTAAATAATGGTTTACAAAAAAATATTTTACTACATAACAATATAAATTGGCCAACTTTGAATGCTTTTTTTTGTATCTTTTTTCTTAACAGGGATGTAACAATAATTCAACGACAAAATAAGCTTTAAAAAATTGAAGCCCGGGAGCGGATGTTTTATTTTCCGATACATTTTTCACAGAAACTGAGAACTGAAGTCCTAAGTGAGATCTGACAGAAGACCATAGGGTTGGTTAACCCGATGCTTTATCCCGAACTTTCTAGCTTCAACATTGCGGCCGCTGCGAATTTTTTTCAACTTTAATTTTAACTTTTTATTACTTGGAATTAAATTTATAAATCTGGATAAAAACTTTGTAAAAATAGAAACTGTGAAGTGAAAAATATTTTCAAAAATTGGAAATTTACAAAATATATTGCTTAAAGATTGTCCACGCAATGTTTTTAAAATTCTGAAGGCTCATACGGCTTGCCTTTATGATATTTGTTTTTACTAATCGTAAGAAAAGTTTTTACAAAAAACCAACAAATTTGTTTTCATATGAAAAGCTTAAAAAAGATTCTGTTTCTAAATACAAAAAGACATGCGCTTGCGTGCACATTTAAAATATTTAAAAAGAACGCTATATTTAATTTATTAATATTTTTGTTCAAAACTTAGGCCTTAGAATTAGATTTTGAACACATTTTTTAATAACCTTTGATATTTTCTCAAATAAGGCGATTTTTGGCCAAATTTTTTTTTATTTCCCGCCAAACCTAGAATCACGTGACCTATATCTAAATTAATTTTTAGGTTATCTGAGATGCAGAAGCATTCCCAAAAATATGTTTATGGGAAATTATAATAATAAAAAGTTTTTCTAGATGTTGCAAACATTTTGCCGGTAATGTATATCATACCGTTTAAAATTTTTAAGTTATCTCCCATTTCTTGAAATAAAGCTTTCCAAAACCCTCAATTAGCTTGATATACAGCCCATTTTGTTTCATAAAATAAATAACATTTTTTTTCTTTTCATTTTTTATAGTTTTAGATATATCAGCTTGTAACATTTTAATTACCGCACCCTGCATGTTATCACTTACTTTTACTATTTTAACTCATTTTTGTTACCTATATAATAAAGGCTGATCTTCGGCTGTCACAGTCCGGTGCTTGCGTGCACGGCTGATCTATTCTTTATTAATTACCTTCTGCTTGCGCTCGCTCTCGTCTCGGCTGTTATGCTGAGCGCTGCCCAAAACAGAAACAAATGCCATGAACATAACAATGAGCCCCGAAGGAAAATTAAAAAATGGTTATTCAAAAGCGATGGCTATTAGCTGTAAACTCTTAATCCACCGATTTAACGTGAAATAAACAGTTTTGTAAAGTTTTACATACTGAATTCCTAGCATTGTATCCGGATAACGGACAGGTCAAATATTGAACATAATTGAATAATTAAAATAAACCCGGGCTTACTTCACTATTTTGTTGATGTGTATAGTGTTTTCACAATCTACAAATACACGAGGCTAAAAATTCCCAAACAGAAACAACGCTACACTAACCTAAATAACGCTAACATTACTACAAGAATTAAAGCAAACGCAAATTAGTTTATAAAACTAGCAGAACCCATCCACTACGCCACAAGTTTTTTAACAAGCAATTGGTAGCATATTTATTAAAGTTATTAATACATTCGGCCGGTATCGCAGCTTCACTGCTTTATGGCCACGATTACACTGAGTGACTGTTACATAAATATCGAAATATAATAAATAATGTGCCAAGAATGTTACTGAATACGTCGTCATTAAATATTGAATCAAAAGAAAGGGATTTGGATTTGCTACAAGCCCGCTGCGCTACCTACTTCATTCGCTTATTGGTTGTTAACAAAAATTACAGAAGGCATATCCCACAGGTTTCACTATCTATCTATGCATCAATCTGTACATTTAATCAAAATTTATTCCACCGGTCTGTATATTTAGTGATGCGGAGCTTCCGTTACTAGAAGCGACATATTTACGCGTTCATAATATAAGGCGTATATTCGTTGGTACACTGGCCCAATATAATCATGAATAACTCAAATCAGGTTTATAAATTGCACTGCAGTTGAGATTTCAAGAGATATCAGCAGATATCTAAAATCGTTCTTTTAATACCCAACCCTCTTGAAACGCTGTGCACTTCGTTTATCGCTTTGTTTAGACATCACTTTTTGCACATGCCCCTGCGCTTCGCTCCAACCTCCAAGATCCTGCTCTACTCGCTGTTCTTAAAACATTTTTGTTTTATTTTGGCTTATTCAAACTTACTTCGCGTTACTAATGATCTTAACCAAAATCGCTTTCTTGGGTTTTTAGTTACATAAAATTTTTAAACAGTAAAAGCAGAAAAAATTACGGAATCGTAACCAATAGCAATGCTCCGTTGCCCATTCCTCTACCAGCCATCACTGCACGCTGCGTAGCAATTTAACTACAAAATAATACACATTCACATAATGACTTAGTAATTACGTATTTCAGTTCAGTCGCCGGACCTATGCTTATTTAAGAATATACAATACTGCGAGACGCATTCGGTACATGTCTTGCAACTCGACACAGCTTATTCATTACATTAAATGAAGTTACCAAAAAGCGTGGGGCGTAGACCTCGGGTTCCGCTAGTATATATTTATAGACCCATCGATATAATTATGATCCGATCGCGTATTTGGTAACAAATGTATTTATTTGAAAAATACAGCACTCTTCTACACAAGTAACTAAATACCAGAAATGTATTTCAACAGCAAAGGTATAATCAACGGTGGTAATCTTACACTGAAACGTAAAATGGTTCCTATCGAGTTATAGATACCATAATAATCTGAACTGGTAATAAAATGTTTTCATTTAGGTACTTTAATTTTGTTTTTCAATTAAGAACTAGTTACTAATTTTATGCGAGTCATGGCATCTGGGAACAAATACTTCTGTAAAAACAATCTGCAAAATTATTCCTGGAAAAGTAATTATGGAAAAAATTTCGCCATTCCCCAGAAAAAGATACTCCCGATAAAATACTAGCATGGTTGCCACACCTATTTGAACAAAAGATGCATTTTCTTTTCGTTTTTCTTCTGTTTGCATGTGAAGCCAATATGGCAATAGATACATTATTGCTTGTCGTTAACGCCTAAGGCCCTAAAACAATGTATTAACGAAACTCTATGAGTGACTAACATATACAATATAAAAACGAGAAGCACGAAAAGATGTAAAAACTGTACAGAGTGTTTCACGTTCGAGCGCCCCATGGGAGGGATCTCGCTTATTTGAAGAGATAGAGAGCTAGTTAACTTCATACAAAGTTGCAAAATTTTATGACTAACGATAATCTGTAAAAAATTAAAGTAACCACTATGATTTTTCAGATACTTGGGAAAAAACTGAAAAAAAATTGGATCATAAAAATTTTGGAAATCTATAAACACATTCTTAAAACAAGTTTTGAACAAAATCTTTTTTTAATACACTGAAAAAGAAGTAGTAGTCGTATTTAAAAAGTGAACCTGATAAAGTTTTTCAAAATTCAAAAAGTCGTACCCCAATCTGGCTACTGCACGATATTTAAAATAAAAATGGGCGAAACAGGTCGCTGGTACTTTCCCATACTTTTAACGTTTTAAATATTCTCGCGTCAATAAGTGATGGAAATATGCATCTAATCTAGCCGCTGCAGACTCGAGGCGTTGCGTTGGTTACGTTTACGTTACGGTTTTACGTTTTAAATGTTTGCGCGCCAATAACTGAGTAAATAACATTGTTTTTACAAAAATTAATGCTGAAATATAAATAATAGAATTATTATAACGCCCCAGCGTCGATATGAAGGCGACAGCCTGTGCAATATGATATCATGTACAGTCTCAAGCATAGCGCTATAACTTCGGCTAGCCGCATAGAACAGCAATACGGCAGCTTACCGCGTCTTACATTTGATTAGATGCGCTTCAGACTTCGCACTAAAATCGCTGTAAAAGCTTTATTTTAAAAGTTATTAAAAATATGCAAAGAATAAAAAGCATTATTCTTAACCAGAGCTAATTGATATACGTAGTTAAAATCATGTAACTGACGGAAAACACGTTGTTGATATAAAAAAATATCGTTTTTTTTCTCTTAAATTTTAAAATAATTGAAGATTCTCGCAGATCCTAATGAAGTACTTCAAATAGTTTATCGAACTGATAAAAGTTAATAACAAGCGGCGTTTCAATACCAAAACTTTCAAAATTCAGAGTGAAATTTGGGAGATAAGTAAAAAGCAAATTTGTAGTTCATGCCAAGCTCTATCGGTTCAAAAAGTTAAAAAATATGTTTTGCGCGGTTTTGAAAGAATTTTTTTTTGAAAATGTTCAATTTTTTGAGCAGGTAGTATATTTACAATTTTCATATTTTCCACAATATTTTGCGTCACATGATTACACGTAATAAAGGCTATCAAATAATATGATGTTCATTGGTTATTTTGTTCTTGAGTAATCGGGCATTAAAGTTATAATTTTCAAAAATTCGTAGCGGTCTTCATTTTGTAGATACAGCATTTGGAAAAAAAACATTTGATTTATTTTTAGAAGCACTACAACGCTATATATATAAAATTTTAAAACAATGTTTACAAACAATGTATACCAAACAAACTGGTCTAATTTCCGTTTTCGGTTCCGGTGACAAAAAAATATTAAAAATTTAGGCTTTTTTCGATATAAGTGAATTTAAAAAGTGAATACGTTTCTTAAAAACCTTGCCAGTCTTATTTCTAGAGTAGTTTTATCGGAGATATTTTGTTAGTGTGTTGTGCTTTCCGAAAATAATTTTGTCGATAGGGTTTTTTTCGGAGAATACTTCCAAGGACGTTTTTTCCTCCTACCAAGGCATGGGAATCTTGACGAAAAACATTATTTTGGCCATAAGAAATTTTAATAATTTATTTAAAAGGTACTATCATACATAGAATATTATTCTGATTACAAAAAAATAAAAATTTAAACGGTGTTGAGTTTGCATGAAACCGAAAGTGCAAAAAATTTACATTAAATAATAAGAATTTATGTGCATATTAATCACTCTACATTTCGTTTATTTACATTATTAAATAACGCAAGAAAAGGAAATGGAGGTTAACCATGGTTCGTTTGCATCCGGTATAAGAAAAGTAAAAAACTAAATAACAAAATATATTGTAACTTTATATTTGTATTCAGAAAATTTGTTCGAAAGATATTAATTATTAAGTGCATTGAAATTATGGTTTTAGAAACCAGAACGATTTAAATGTATGAAGTAAAATAATATATCTGTAAAATACGATAGCGATTAAATGCTTTTAAAGAGACTGTCTAGGCAACAACTGAAGCTCTCAGATGAAAGTATAGCATACAGGAAGTTATTCCAACTATGAAAATGCGTAATCTGTTCAATGTACATAATGAAATTCTGCAATATTACCTGCCTCATACTGTAAATGGAAATACTATCTAGTATATTACACCACTTACGAAGAAACCATTTTTCTTTCTGCGTTTTAAAAATTATGAGCTAGTCTTAAGAGTGAAACTATTCATTTTTAACTACAAAAACAATTATTGCTTATGCAACACTTTTCCCCTATCAGTGCGATAAACACAAAAGTTGAAATTACTAAAAATGGAATAATTCAATGAATAGTAGTTTAATTTTTGCAATAAAATAATAATCTGCATCTTTTATATTAAGTACAGAAAGAAATATTTAAAGCTAGGCCAGAACCGCTTTGAATGCTCACAAATAGTGAACAATTACTAATTAGAGAAATATCAAAGCATACTTACTGCTGAAAATACGTCCTAGTTCTTGCAATAACGATGTATATCACAAAATATTTGAATGACCTCTAAAAATAATTTCAGCATCGATATTATTCTTAAATTTTACTATACATATAAGATTTGTATGATTAAAGACGTTTACTTTGTTTCGCGTTTTCCTTACTCTCGGGTTAACAACAAAAAATATGTGAAATGCCTGTTTCAAACTAAAAATACACAAATGTATATTATGGATAACTATACGCTCTCGTGGCGCAAAATATGGAAAACTATGCAGAAGCTATAAAAGTAGTGTTAAATGAATGTAATTTTCGTGATTCTTATACGTTTCGAATTACTGCTTTCTGCATAAATTGAGATTCAAACATGCAAATGGATTTTCTGCGCTCTTGAGTTATCATGAATATAAAACAGCTGAAGAATAAAGGAAATCGCAAACTGCTGCTATAATATTTACCTCTTTTGAGGCAAGAATGCTGATATTTAAATACCACAGTCATAAAATTAAAGTCAAATTTTGCAGTAGCTAGTTGGATCTTTTTTCTTTGTGCCTATTTAATATTAAAATTCCTTCTTAAGATTATTTGGAATGTTTCCGTTTTTGGCGAATAAAAATCTAAAATTGCACGCGCAATACCAAAAATGTTACAAATTTATAGATTTATTTGAAAGAAGAGGCATCGTTTCTTTTGGGGTCAAGCGGTGCTTTTCTCTTTCTGTGCTCCCTTTCTTTTTGTACTCGTTTACCTGCCATACAATGCAATGATATATGTTTACACCGCACACCTTACAATTACTTAACCTTGTTTACCACAAACTGTCAAAGCGAACTAATCTTCTTACCATTCACATGCGTTAAAAAGGCGCCGCCAAATTTTATACCTTTATTTGAAATACCTGGATCCATTATTCCGACCTAAAAGAATTTTGTGTCCGGAAAAGTTGAAACGTAAAACTTTTACTGAAAGCTTTTGCTGGTAAATGATACCACCCAAACGCAGTCGATATATATTTTGACTTTTTGGACAGAAAGGCGGTCTGTTTGTCGGTAAAATTGCAAGGTAAAGTAAATGCTTGTTACCTGTAGAGAGTTTTTGAATATGTTGTGACTTGCGGTCATCTAATTTATTTACTTCGACAGCTAGAAATTTAAAAGGTGGTATGTGTTGTGTGGGATTTTATAGTCAAAAACCGTCAAATTTAGTAATAAAATTAGATAAAACAAATTCCTACATTTACATTTCTTTGTATTTGAGGAAGCGCACGTTGAAAGTGAAATGTTATTCATCGTACCAAGAAGTTAATTATTTATTATACAATCACAGCTATATTTAGCTAAAACAAAAATTAAATCAGGAAACTGTAATCGCCGAAAAGTAAAAACATAGATTTACTTAGAATTTCTTAGAAATACAGTAATTTGAAACAGTTGTACAGAGTATTTCTCACAACCAGCCAAACTGCACATACACAAATACGGATAAACTATAATTAATTATAATAATAGAAAAACAACTCAAAAATACAAAAAAAAATATTGAACTTGCTAATGGTAATGGTAACGTTAAATAACGAAAATAGCCTGCGTCTCATAAAACAAACACAAAACTTTCAAAATTATAAAAACCAATTTATAGAACGTTTTTCAGAATTTCAAGATAACGTACCGTTAATTTAAAAAAAAATGCATTTTTAAAAATAAATCTACGAAAACACAAAAATTTCTTAATTGTAAAATAATTTCAAAAAACGTAGCCACTGAAAAAATCTAGGAAAAAAATTTAAAGTAAAAAATACAGAAGAAAAATACTCGAAGGAATAAAGTCACAATATAAAATGCAGTTGAGTATTTCAGTATTATGACTGTGTTACTACGTTCAATAGGTAAATTACGATAGTGGATTGTCAGCAACATCAAATGAAAACTTATGTTTATTATTGTTTGTATTCAAAAATTATTGTTTTCAGTGTTATAGCATTTGTCATTATTTCAGTTTATAAGTAATTATAATAACTCAAAACACTGTGGAATACCAACACTTGAAAAATACAGCATCTTTCCATACAAGTAACTAAATATTAGATACGTATTTCGACAGCAAAGCTATCATCATCAGTGGCAAACCGACTCTTTGTTACTATTCAACAAGTTTTCATAATATTGTGTGTCCACAGTTTACTAGACAGTTTACTACTGATGATGATAGCTTTGCTGTCGAAATACGTATCTGGTATTTAGTTACTTGTGTGGAAGAGTGCTGTATTTTACAAGTCATTATAATAAATAATAAATTTCATGTGCTTAGTACATATAGATATTATGTTGTTTTTTTTGTATTGTATTATGTATTTACAACACGTCTTCTATTTTTATAAATAATAATTTGTTAATAATAAGAAATAAACGACCTAATTCTCTATTATGGATTTTTTCCTGGATTTTTTCTTCTGGATTTTGTCTTCTGAATTTAGTTCTTTCGGGATTTTTCTCGTAGATTCTTTCTTTTGAATTATTTTTCCTAGATTTGTTAAAAAGTTGACTTTGGTAAAAACTAACAAGCTTATAAACAAATTCTGACTGCCATTTTTTATAATTAGATATTTGACACGTAGAATAAAAGAAACTGTTCTTATTAGAAAACACGATAATGTTAAAATTAAAGTAAGAGGGGGCTCAATAAAAAATTGTTTTCTTGTATATCAAAGCTTACGAAATTTGAAGGTAGTGTTAAAAAACTTTTCTTATATTAGAAATAAAATTTTAAGAAATAACGAAAAAGCCTTTTATCCGATAGCCAGGTACTTGTACCAAAAAAGTTAGGAATGTTTAAATTTTGGAGATTTTGTAGAGTTTGATGTCGCTAAAGACATACTGATTTTGCAACCCCGTAGCTCTGACGCTCGTGCCGCCATATTGGCAAGATGGGGCCTAAAAACAGGTTTTTTTTAATATCTCGTTTGCGGTTCATCTTACGACAAAAATAATTATTGTATAAAAAAAAGAGGGTTAAATTTAAGACAAGTTAAATTTTATAAAATTTTTTTGTAGAACCCATAGTTTTGGCATAGCACCCGAGTAAAGTTACGCACACAGCGTCTTACAGCCACGTTGACTAATTAAAATCGTTTATAATAACTTAAAAATGTAACAAAATTTGAAATGCGGTTTCAGCAGAAAATTTTTATTATATTACAAGAGGTATTTAACATAACTTCCTAACTGCTGCGACATTCAGTTTTATGGGAAAGAAATTTGGATTTTTCAGGGACGGGACAAGTTGTTGTAGAATATTTTATTAAATTATATCTTTATTTCTCTGAAAATAGTTTTAATATTTTGTTTCATTTTTAAATTATAAACGATTTTAATCAGTCAAAGTCACTGTAAAACACCGTGTACCTCACATTACTCAGCTGCTACACCGAAACTATAGGTTCTGCATAAAAACATTTATAGGACATAATTTGTTGGAAATGTGACTTTTTTTCTGTTTTATAATAGCTTTTTTGTCGTAGGATATACCGTCAACGAGATAATCCAAAAAACTGTTATTGGGCGCCATTTAATCAATATGGCAAGCGGGAAAGCTATGGGCTTGCAAAATCAGTATGTCTTTAGGAAATCAAAACCTACAAAATCTTTTTTTTTCGACCTGGTTACTGGGCCATTTTGAATATTCAGACAAAATTTCCAAAACTCGAAGAACGCTTTTATAAATTAAAAATAAACTTAAAAAGCTAAACAATAGTATATTATAATACAAGTGTATAAGCAAGTCTTTAAAGCACGCGCGACGGGTTTAAAAGCACGAGGTGAAGCCGAGTGCCTTTTAACGGAGCAGTGCTTTAAAGGCTCTTATACACGTGTATTATACGCTATTTTTTATTACACCTGCATCATAATCTAGAAACTAAGAAGAATATAGCTACGAAACAGCACTTTGACCTTGATTCATCTTACATAGTATTCTATGATGTGACGTCATATCATTTACCTGGAAATTGGTTAGCATTTTTTGTTGTTTATGTTGCTATGTGAATACGAATTTTTTTTTGCGTGTTTGTAATTTGTTGCTTCAAAATTGATGACGGCATTGTTGCTTAGCAACTTTAAAACACCGGGGTGTTTTAATGTTGGGTTTACGCACGCTTTTTGGTTTGTTTTACAAGGATTATGATGCAGGTATAATAAAAAAATTTTAAAAATTATTGTGAAACCTTTAAATACAAAAAAAATAAAACTGATACATATTATTAGGAGTCGATATCAGGTTCCTTGATATCAACGTTTAAGTATGACTTTTAATTTAATTAGATTATTTTTGTTTTATCCCCACTTCGGTCTGACACAACTGTTGAGTGCTACCAAACACAAGAATTGAGATTTGAAAATTACACCTCGAACTTAAAGTTTTTAGAAATTATTCAAGTGATTCGTTTGTTAACTAGTCATGAATAAAAGTCCCCCAAAATGCATAAACACAAGTCAAGTTTTTAATTAAAAATCATGTATATTGTGCATATTTCATGCACGGTCATTAAACAACTACTTTATAATATTTTTTTATAACCTTGTTTACGCATGTTAATGTTAAACAAGCGAGCGGTTGTGAGAGGTTATTAAAAGTTAGCGAGTCCCAGTTGCTAATTTTGCAGCGATAGTTCCAGTACCAATCAACTGGTTTTATTTATGAAAAACAAGATCCTCTATCATGTTAACTTCAATATTAACATACAGCTACAAAATGAACCTATTATAATACTAGCAATTATCTTATAATGAAATCATTATTTTTAAACACACAAGGCACTTCTAAAATTACCTAGTCCAAGATGGAACCCGACGGAAGATATAAATTTTGTAGAAACCTAAAAACATTAAAAACCGTCCCTAATTTAGATTCGACCTTATTTCGAGACCGCCCCTTAATTCTATATTACCTCCTGCCATTGTACACTCCCAACCTTCATACACCACGTGTTTCCCCTTATGGTTTCGAGTGATTTTGAAGTTCTTTTTATAGAGTGTACATAATAGTCGTTGGGTCATTTTCATGGCTGTATAATTATTAGTAATGTTTAGAACACATTCTGACAGGGACAAGTCAAAATAAAAACAAAGAAATTATAGAAAGCACCTGGAGTTAGAACATAATAGCCTATACATAAAACCTATATAAAATGTTTATTGCTTTCCACTACATTTTTATTTCAGCTCATAAAAGTATACAAACACCGAATAAAATATTCTATCCCGATTAATATTCGTTTTTCTTCAAATTTAGCTTCAACATTAAGGAAAAGTTATAATAGGTCAAGAAAATTTTCAATATTATAATAAAAAATTATTTATTAAGAACTAAAAAACTAATTTTTGAACGTAGGTACAGTAGTTATTATAATAACTAGATTTTCAAAGCGACTTGTAACGTATTAAAATTTTAAAGCGAGAGGTTTTTGGCTAAAGTGTGAATTCGGATTATGCCCCTACAAGAGTATAATTTTCGAAAACTAAAAATTAGAGAAGTGTAATTTCGTCCTTAAGGTACAACTATTTACTGTTGTCGATGTTCATTTTTTTACTATACGGAGTACAGCTATAGGAAGAAGGTATTGTGATCATCCTGTAAGATTTGGGGCAAATGCATCATTCAGCTAAGTTTTCTTTCGCTTTGGGCTTACTAGCCGATAAATGAGTTATGCCTAAAAAAAGGTACTTTTATGGCAAACATTTTAAACCTTAACAATTTGACAATTTGATAAGCCGATTTTACAGCTTTCGGGGACTGATAAAGCTGGCTCTGCACGGTGTTTTCAGGAAGTCTGTGTGCGTCTGTATACCGTTTGCAGCCTTAACTCAGAAAAACACATTTAGGTTTAACAGATTAGTAATCACAATGGTACAAACTCACAAAAACTGGGTTAACTTACCAAAAAAGGAGGGTAGGGTTGGGGATTTTTTGATATTTCAAAAATTAACGAATTTCGGCTTCAAAATCTGCGTGAACATGTTAAATGACCATACGAATACCTTTCTATTGAGAAAATATCTTTGGGTAGTTTCCTTTTGGTAGCTTACCTAAATATTTTAATTGGATAACCGCCAACATAAAGACTATAACCAAATATTGAAATAGATTTCCACAAATAAATATTGTTTGTAATTAGAAAATATAAAAAAAATGCCAAGCTTGTCAAAAAATGTTTCCTTTTCAAATACTTTATTTTTAAAAAGTTTTAAAAGTTTCTAAATTTTCAAAATTAGTAATGTTTCAAAGTTTTATAAAAAGTGCTAAGATTTCTAAAAATTCTAAATATTTTTAACAATTTTCAAAAACTCAATAATTTTCTAATTTATCTTGGGTGTAAAAATATTTGAAATTTTTAAACGCCGCGGTTGCGAGACCAATATTTACTTGTTTTCTTAGATATGATGCCATTGTCAAGTAATTCAAATACCAACATGTATGTAATTCCAAAAAGAATTTTATATTCTATGCTATTATTCTATGGTTTTTTCTTTCTCTGATGGAAAGAAACACATTTAAAAAAAATATCTTATTGAAAAATTATTGTTTTAATTCTGTTAATCTCTGGCTTTTTTTTTAGTAAACATACGGTAGAATTCTGTTTGATAATTATTAAACTGACGCTAGTGCTGTCGACTAGTTACGGTTCACCGGCTATTTTTTTACGGACTGCAGATAGTGTAGTTAATTTGTTGTTACTTTCTGTTATAACAACCTATAATGCCAATAGTTTTTAGCAGTATGTAGGATGGTAAAAACCGATTTACTTTAACAGAGCGATACAGTTTTTAAATACCACAGACGTATAACGTAAACACAAATTAATATTCACTCACCGAAGGTATATAACAGATCGGCCATCGCAACCAGATTGCATTCTCGAAAAACTTCAGACTCCACTCATGGTCGTAAATAGGTTGCTTGCGAACACATGAAACATTCAGCATTCAAAACATAGACAATATTAACATAAAAGAGCAAGTAGATATTCATACACGCTAACAAATCATGTTTAAAATATATTGCTTATGGTGAAGATATTTTCCCCACCTCCGTGGAATCCCAAGTAGCACGTACATTGGTTACGAACCTTTTGTTGTCCGTGGCGCAAAATTGAAAAACACATTGTCCTGGAATTTTTGAATCATTTCAAAATAGGTCTTAAATTAAAAAAAACTAGAATCGCTTTAAATCGTATGTTGTAATTGCTGAGCGTCAACGAAATTAAACTTGCAGTGCAGTGTTCGGCTCTTCAAGGCCAGCCGATCCTCGCGCGGGAAGGTGTATGTAAGCACTGCGAAAGCTGCTGATATGCCTACGGGCTCTAAATTTTGCGGCGTTCAATAGCTGAAATAATGATAATAAATATATCAAAAAATGCAGATAATTATTTGTAAGCATGTTTGATTTCGTGTTTTAACATTTTTCTATTTCCGCACGTTACGCCAGTTTCCGCCGCCGAGTCGTGTTACGCGACCCAAAGTTGCGTTGCGGTTGAGGGGTTAGGGATCAATGATCAAGTAGATAATTTTTTAGGTATGTTACATTACTTTCAGTGCACCAACTTTTATCACGCCCAGATACCGGTTAACCAATTGTTAACGCCATTAATAAAAATCACACATGTCAATGTGCTCACCGTTCAAGATCGACTCTCGAAAGACATAAGGGAATAAAATTTCGAAACAAAATTTCTATCCTGGGATTTAGGTATCGAAAATATATGATCCCGAATCCCGGGATTAATTCCGGGACTGAACTTCTATAAGAAAAAACTCAATTTTATTGCGTTAACTTTTAAGTTCTATTCAAGAACAATTTTTTGCCAAAAAATAAATACAAAATTTACTTTTTTACTGAAATGGTACGTCTAAAGTGGCGTCACCAAGTCGTGATCTTATGCTGGAAGACGCCCTTTCCGACTGTTTGCTGAATTGTCATTAAAAGATCATACCTCAGACGATACTATCATATTCGTAAAATTCATTTTGTGCAGTGAAAATCCTAGGATTGAAGCTTGCTTACAATGCCAGGATTTTTGCTCTTAAAAACTGGCCTGGATCATGATATTACAGGAACCAAGATCCTGAGATTGTATTCCCTAGATTGTATCGGATTACGAAACGATTGTATTCTGAACACCGGTTTGAAACCGATGTAAAAAACCGTTCTGAAAATATTAGTCCGAAACCGCCCGCCGTCTAAAGAAAACAGTTTGAAAAATTCGCTGTGAACAAAACGGTCTAAAAATCCAACCTGAAACAACCGGTCTGAAAAGCCGGTTTCAATGCGTGCATTAAACTAATTTTGACGCAATCATTATTTAATTTAGTAATTTATCTTCATATCTAGATATAGATAAGTAGAATTAAGTGTAAATGATAATAAATATATGTGTAAAACGAAATTATAAGTATAAGCCGGTATTTATTATTTACGTCCAATATGTAGAATTACGTAGATTATAATAGATTAAAAGTTTTTTTTTTTTTTTTTTAAGAATTATGAAGCCGTGCGTGAGCACGACCCCATGATTCCCATCCCACCCCCTTACCCGGGCTCAGCGGACTTGCGCTTTTTCACCGGTCTAACATGCACCCCACCCCTGACAGACATGCAACCCAACATACACACCTACATACACCATCCATGGACCCGTTGGATTTAACTTGTTCAGAAAAATTACCGACGAGCAGTGGAATCGAACCAACTGCCATTGGAAGTCTAGTTTCAAAGCCTGGGACTTTAACCACTAGACCACCCGCCGGCCCTATTTTATGTTTATCGACATGAATCGTGTCACGACCGGTTTTAAGACAGGTTTTTCAGACAGGCTTTTCAGACAAGTTTTTGAGACAAGTTTTTCCAAACCGGTTTTTCAGACCGGTTTTTACCGACCAGTTTTGTTAGACCGGTTTATTCAGACTGCGTCTTTTGAACAGGTTTTTCAGACCGGTTTTTACGGATCTTTTTTTCAGGCCGGTTTATCAAATTGGTTTCAAATGGTTCAAAACCCGGTTTTTTAAACAACCAGCCAAAAATAGCGAAATCGGTTAACGGGTTATAAATGTTTCTTTCTCGACAGTACTAGGCGGAGCCATACCATAGTGACACCACAATTGCTACTTAACAACATTGCTAAAAGATAAACGGTGCCAATTTGAAAGAAACGTGATTACATTTTTCTAAAGAATATTTGATGTCGTTCACTCTGGGTAGGGACTTAGCCGTTGTTTAGTTCAGTCGCTGACTTTGCGTATTTGAGAATATACGGCTTTGGTACGTGTCTTGCATCTCGACACAACTTATTAATTACATTTCCAAAAAAAAGATATTATTTGTAGCGTGGGGTTCCGTTACTTTAAATTAATTTCCCAACTTTTATATTTAGCTCAACAATTAATTTTCTGGCAGATAGATTTGACGTCTAGATCTAACGTTTTGCCACCACAATCATCTGATTTGAATCTTTCGGATTTCTATCTCTGGGGTTACATGAAGCAGCTAGTCTACGGCAGCGTTGAAGTAGCAACATAAGAACTGCTGGATCGCATACAGCACGCTTCAAAGATCGTTAGAAATGATCATGACTCGCCTTAAGATTCTTTTGTCTGTCAATGTCATGCATATATTAGAGCAGGTGTGCTATTTTGAGCATTAAATTTAAAATTATCTTTTTCGAAAAGTAGGGTTAAGGTTCATATTTGTCTACGTGCTTTATCTATAACCTTATGTACCTTTACGGTGGTAAGTAACAAAAATGTTTTTGTCTTAGTTTTTGTGTATTTACGAAATCAAAAAAATTACACTTTTTTTAAATCAAATCTAATCAAATTTTGCAAAATTCAATTTACATAAATACTTTACCAGCTTGTATTTTGGCAGGGAAGAGAAATGGTATACGACATTGTTAACCTTTTTGTCTTCAAATGGCTCAAAAACCTCCCTCCTGTGAGAGTTTGTCATCTAGTAAGTAAATCACACTGTATATGTACACGCGGTGTTCCGTATCTGCATCTCAAATAATATATAGTATGATTCTATGACCAAAAATATGTTGCATTACGCATCCGGTTTAAAACGTTTTTCTACAAAGTTTAAGTCGCCGTTTAGTCAAAAAATAATATTTACAATTAAAATTAACAAAAATTTAAATAAATATTAAGTAAGTAATTTAAGACGTGTCGTTTCAATAAAAGGGTAATAACAATACTCTTTAAGGTCTCGGTAGCGATGCGGCTAAGGCGTTGTTTATTTACTTTTTAATTTTTGTACTGTTTTTATCTTCTCTTAACTCAAGTTTTAATGTTTAATTATGTTATAATAATAAAATAGGTGTCAATTCAATGATTTCATTATCTGATGTACTATAGTAATAATTTACTGTACAAATTCTGTTTTTTTACTATTTGATTGTAAAACTAGTGTGAAAATTGATTAAATAACAAATACAAAAGTTTAAAAATTGTTTTCTCTACCCAGGATTAGAACCCGGGACTTATAAAGCACTTCTTGAATTCCCTAACATTATTTTATTTGGATTTTTGCTTAATTTTAAATATAATTGACTAAACGGCACTAATAATAATTAATAAAAATAATACAGTTTAAAGTCTTAGCCAAAGTTTCCTAGGGACATAAAATCTAGAAAATTATAATTTTCCATATATCTCAATTTTTTTAAAAACCCGTACAAATTTTGAAAATATAGTTATAGGAACTGTTCATTTAGTTAACTAAATCTATTTATTCTAATTTTTGAGATATTTAAACATTAACAACCACTCTTAATACTGTGCACTACATTCTCGAACAAGAACCTTCTATCTTAGACATAGAAATGCTATAATTCATGCAAATAATTTTAGCAAAGGTAACATTGTGACCTATTGTTTAATTAAAAACCAGTTATGACACTTTTAATGGTGGGTAAACACACTTAAACCAACATTAACATACATAATACATTTAGCATGTTCTAGTTAACGATGTGCAATTACTGACATCAAATTCATCATGTTCTTGGGTTATTATTTATGCGCGTTAACCACAGCGTATTACAAAACCGTGATGCATTATATCAAAATAATCCACCGCACTGGCATTATTATATGTATATTATAAATTATAGATACACGATAGATACACGTAACGTTAATGGTATCAACACTACAAAACGTGTAATATATCTTTTATGATATATTAAGCTCGGGAAAACAGATGGTACTATACATAAATTTGTACAACGAAGTACCTTCACTTTGCTATTATTAGACGCTGTTAATAAACGAACCATTTTTTTTATAATACATTATTTAAGTTTAGTTACCGTTTTACTTTAGCTTTGTTTCCTATAATTTTCAATGTAAATCAAACACAGGGGCAGATCCTTATCGACATATGCTTATCTAAGAATTGGACTATGAAGGAACTTTCATTAAATTTGTAATTACAGGTATAAAGTAAGAGGTTCGCTTAGTTCGATAGCATCAACGAAATTCAAATTTAGATCATTATAGCTTTCGTTCGGAATAATATTACAAACATACTCTCCTTTCTTATACTTCAAGTATACGGAAAGTATTGATGTCATGAAAATTTATGAGTTTGACAATTTTGACGAAATACATGTTTTAGACATTCAATACAACAAATGATTTGATTTCGAAGAGCTGCGACATGTGGGGTTGTATTAAAAATGTACCTACAAAATAAGGTTTTAAAAAAAATTAAAATCAGAAACGGAAGTTGTTGAAATTGAAGGCTTACACAGGGATCAGCTACAAATTCGTTGTGTCCTAATCTGCTAATTTCTCTGTGACGTCTTGTATGAATTTTTGAAGTTCGGCAATTTATGTCTCTGTGTTTAATGAACGAGGAACTATAAAACGTTTTTGTATAAACTAAATTGCTCATGAGTGATAGTAGAATAATATTCAGAACTTAACATTAAGGGTATTCATTTGTTTCCTCCTGTTTATTTTTTGGCTAACAAATTTTATATTTGGTCTCAGGTTTGCTTTAATACTAAAAAATCTTTTAATTTTTTTCCAGAAAATCAAAAAATTGATTTAGAAAACTTTATGAACTAATACCCACGACGTTATGCTGATAGTTATAGCTTGACTCGTTTTGACTGCACATCATTATAATTTGCCTTGTTCGTTGAACGACCGGTATCTTTTCATCTTTGTGCGGCAACAAATATGATATATTTGTATGACGCGTTGCGCCTGCCCGTGTGGAGTTAACATACGCACAGTTTACCACTGTCACTGCTAATAGGGTAACAACATTGTGCATAAATACTTTTAAATATAGGAAAAGTAAAAGTTTCTAAAGTATCGGAAAGTTTAGGCGAAGTACTTCGCTCGTTATCTATATATATAAAAATGAATCACTATTTCCCTTGGTCACGCCATAACTTGAGAACGACTTTACCGATTTCATTCATATTTTGTTTTAAGTTTTCTAATACTTTGTAGAAGGTTCTTACGGAAAGAAAAATTAAGAAAATTGCGCAGAAAATTAGAAAATTTAAGAAAACTTAACGAATGTTTGAACCTTAGCGCGTTTGACAGTTCGCGCGCCGCAATTGAGATACAACAAAAAAGGCTTACTTAGGACCAGCAACGCGGACCGGGCCCAGCTAGTTTTTTATAAAAGCAAATTCAAGTTATTAGACTGATATACTTAGTTATAAAGTGATATAAGTCTATCGGTCGTTTTTTTAACTAATTGATTTTATATAACTAAATAACGCAATACTTCGGATTTGTCTCTACCATAAATGGTACCTTCCTGAAACGATTTTCTTCCTGCATAACTAACACTATTCATGTCCTCTTTTTACATCAAACACCTTGAAAGTGAAACTTATCTTTTTTTAGACTTGCTTGATAGCAATGGAAACGCAAGGAACTTTAATTGCTTACGTGTTGTCATTATTGCAGTCAATGTGCGCACGTTAATCCTTTTGTATACTACAAAATATAATTGAATTTTTATTTTAAAAGTTAACATAAACACATTTACATATGCTTAAGCAAACTGTAACTTTCAAAAGTTTTACAAATTAGTAAATATTGACGGACTATGTTATTTCACGTTTGAATACACTTATAATTATTTATTTATCTATTCTCAAAGAGGCTAAAGCCTAATTAGTAATTAAAGGAGACTAGGAAAAAAACATTACATTAAAAATTAATAATAAACGGTTACATATTAAATGACAGTAAATAGTTGTAAATAATAGTAAATAATAATAAATAATGGCAAATAATAATAAATGACAGTAAATAATAGTAAATAGTAAATAACAGTCATCAACAGTAAATAACAGTAATAGTAAATGATAGTAAATGATAGTCAATGATAGAAAATGATAGTAAATAATACTAAATCATAGTAAATAATAATAAAAAATAGTAAATAATAGTAAATAATAGAAAATGAGAAATTGATTGTAAATAATAATAAATAATAGTAAATAAATAGTAAATAATAATATTACACAATAGTAAGTACTAGTAAATAATAGTAAATAATGGTAAATAATAATAAACAATAGTAAACAATAGTAAATAATAGTAAATAATAGTAAATAATGGTAAATAGTAAATAATAGTAAATAATAGTAATAAATAGTAGATAATAGAGAAGAATATAAAATAACGGTGAATAATAGTTCATTGAAGTAGATAATACTAAATATTAATAAATAATAGTAAATTATAGTAAATAAGTAATAATAAATAATATTAAATGATAGCAAATGATTGTAATTAATAGAAAATAATAGTTCATAATAGTAGATAATATTAAATAATAATAAATAATAGATAATTATAGTAAATAATATTAAATAATAGTAAATAATACAAAATATTAGTTTGTAATAATAATAAATATTAGTAAATTACAGTAAACAATAGTAAATCATAGTTCATAATGGTAAATAATACTAAAGAATAATAAATAATAGGTAATTGTAGTAAACATAGTAATTAATATTAAATAATAAAAAATAATTGTAAATAATAGAAAGCAATAGTTCATAATAGCAAATAATACTAAATAATAATAAATAGTAGTTATTAATAGTAAATAATAGTACACAATAGAAAATGATAGTAAATGATGGCAGTGGTTGTGGTGGTTATAGACAATAAAATGTTTTATTTTGTCTAAACTATTCTATTATTTAAAAAACTATTGTATCTATTTATTAATAAACATTTGACATTTAATAATAGCATCATAGAGTGCCTTTACTATTTCCACCTATTAAATTATTGTTTTTATAAACATTTTCATTTTTGCATTATTGTTCAACAAAATACGTTATAAGACTCAGTAAACAAAAAAAATGTTGTGCCAAAAATGGCTATTGGTGGATGCACGTCATAGATACTTGACGACGTAACAGCTTGATTGCGTTTATCCTGCAATGTTTATGTACTACTCGGTATTGTATTCCTAGAGTAATGAAAACCGAGATTAGCTAAAAATGTTAAATATAATCGCAATAAATTTAAAAATTATTGTGACGTACTGTGGCTGCTTTTTTATTCCATATTATGAAAATCTATAAATACGTTTGTTTGTAAAGTTTCTTATATTTCCCGGAACGGCTGGCCCAATTTTGATAAAAACTGAAGTTTAGAACTATATCTGAACTTATAAGGAATGCACTAATTTCTCTGTTATGCCTTCTATGAAATTGTGAAACTTTAACAATAATGCCCTTTTCTTTAGTAAACAGAGGACGTTATGACATTTTCTTGAAGCTAAATGGGTTATCAGTGATAGTAACATAAGATTCTAAACTTAATTTTTAGATGCAGTATTATTGAGAAGCGGTAATCGTTCTCCTTGTTCCCATTTTATTGACATTTTTCGCTTTATCAATGGTGTTCTTTAATTCCATGAACTCTTTTTGAAATTCAAAAATTTAATATTTCTTATGTAAACAAATTTCGGGATCTACTACGGCTACGAGTATAAGAAGTAGACATTACTAAAGCGAGCACTGCCTCCGCCTAGGTATGTACATCTGTACAGCTGTACAGCTTACTGTTGCACTACCTCTTATACTTATATTTACATGACATAAAATGTTATTAAAAACACAAGAGATAATTATTTTTAAAGTTTAAAAAGGTTTGGGCGAATCAGATTGATTCTTCTAAAACAGACTAGTTCTGCGTCGTTTTGAATTTAAAAAAATGTTGTGAAAGCAGCTTTCAGCACTTACTCTGTCTGAAACAAGCTCAATGTAATATCGTTATATTTTAAAGACATGTTTGGCCTAGTTCGCAAGCTACGTATAAAACTATTTCAACCTACACACAATCACGGCAATTACTTACACCTAGTTAGTAAGTTTGCAACCTACGTGTCTATGAGTAGATCAAACCATATCATTCATCAGACACCATTAACATAACAGGGAATAGTATGAAGTCAGTCGACACAGCACATCAGTACTATTGACAGTTCAACAAATGGTTGTCTCGCCAATCAGAATAGATCGGACGAGGAACATCTGCTCCCTTTGTTTGTGAATGATGACAATGGCTTAATGTTGTACTTCTATAGAAGTTGCACAAATCAAATACATCAGTAGATGGAATAGTTTTCATTAATAATACCATCAGTTTAAGAAGATAATTAAAAATGTTTTGACATTTTGTAGGATAACTAAAAATTAAACATTTAAATTGTCCTCTAACATTACTGTAAGCAAAAGGAAACAGTTTTCCTATTGTTACGTATTAGAAAATTCAGCTTTTGAACCACTTATTTCAAAGTTTAGTTTCTTGCAAAAACTTAAATTTACAGTTTATTCTTCGAAAATTCTTATTCAGAATTTACATAAAATTCAAAAATAAAATTATTAATAGAAGCAACATTATATCTCTTTTTGCCAAAATAAAATTTAATATAAAAATCTGAGCGAGGCTATTAGTAATTCTAATGGTATCGTGAAACAGCTTTATTAAAGTATATACTTAACTAAATTCCATTAAACGTTTACTTCTGCATGGACATTGATAAAAAATTAATTAGTTACGTCGTGTTTCACTTAGCAAACTAAAATAATTTGCGAAACTTCATTTAAAATGCACACTGACACCATGCGTTATGCTGGTGTGGCTCGTAACGCTCTAACGCGACCAAAAAAAGTCATTAGTCATTATATCTCATTTTCCATGATGGATGTAAAAACTGGTAAAATTAAGAAGTGGTATTTTAAGCGAGAGATTGCACGGGCTCGTTAGCGTTAACGATTGCCATTAGACGCGGAATACTTAGCCCCAGGTTAACTAGCAGGCGGTTCTTTAAAATTAACATACTCGCGTTTCTTTTTGGTTAACCATTGGGTCCGTGCATTAAATCACATGTCAGTCATATGATGCTGTAGCATCTGTTTTCAGTTTAGTACATTTTTACCAATTTAGAAAAAAACAATTAAGGAGAATTCGAGCTCCGTCATTATGTTGTTAAACATGCAGAAATGGAAATACATTACAGAAAGTAAGCAATGTTATATTTGATACATTATTGTAAATAATCTTTTAAAATTTGAAACTCAATACCTATCACTGTAATTTGTTATAACGAATACCTATATTTAAAATAACACATAATCTAGAAAACATCTATTCTTTGATTTCTCATATATTTTCCAGATATATCAGGAAAAAATGATTTGATACAACTGGTTGCTGCAGCGAACTTTTTTTTTAAACCAACTAAAATAGCCCAACAAAAAATTCTTACTATCTATAATAAATGATTTGGTTGGCCGTATATTCACTAAAAATTTTAGTTGCTCTAACTATTTTTTAGTTACACGAAAGAAACGTTTCTTAGTATATTATAGTTCAAAATCTTAGTATACAGATTGTCCCTAAAGCTTGAAATAAAATTCATCAAACATTTACTATACCTACTTTTTTAAGAAAATTTGGGACATTTTAATTTTTATTTTTACATAATTACCTGTAGGGGCTTTGAACTCCCTACCCTTAACCCTCTAGAACCTTACAACCCCAATTTAAAATAAGGAAATACTCATTGTGATACCTTAGTTTAAATAATTTTTATGCTGAATACAACAGAAAAGTGTTTCCAAATTTGGTTAATAAATAACCGAAATATGCACAAAAATACACAAAGACCAGAAAAAAGGAATGTTTGGGACGATATAATTAGCGATAGAATTTTAGGACTATCTTTATTTAAAAAAAGACATTAATGGAGATACTTATTTATTTGAATATTTGTAATATTTGAATTATTGCCTGCTTTAATCGATTTGTTTTCCCATAATGAAGAACCCGATTTGGTTCATGAATTTATTTCGTTCTAACAAAATGGTGTTCCTGTACATTTAGCTGCAAATGTCAGAAGATTTTTGAAACATTTCCAAACAGATGAATAGGCAGACGAGAAACAGTCGAATGACCATCTAGACCTACCGATTAAACCCCATTAGATTTTTATTTATGGGTTTATCTGAAAAGTAGGTTTTACCTTACGTAAACCAGCCAGTAAACACCGAAAAATTGAGAATTAAAATTAGGGAGGCAATCCGTGAAATTCCGCGTGACTTAATTAGGTTTTCTGTTAACGCTGTCCAGGATCGAATAGGTCACCGTCAAGTTATAAATGCTCGCGACTTTGAGCAATTGTTATAAAAAAGTTTACTTTTATTCTGTATTTATAGTTTTTATGGTTAAATCAAAATAGTTGCTTAAAATGATTTTTATTCTTTACAAAAAATATGTGTACGTTATGTTGCATATCTCTGTTATTTAGCAACCACATTTTTGTAAAACTTTCTTTTGTTGTATGTAGCATAAAATATGCTTTAAAACAAGGTATCACAAGGAAATTTTAAATATGGGGTTGTTAGGGCTTAGAGAGTTAAAGGGGAAAGGGAATTGAAAAAAAACCACAGATGTTTATATGTAAATAAAAATTGACGTGTGATTATCTTGAATTTTATTCCAAACTTTAGAGACATACTGTATATTACTAGTTAAAAACCTCTCCGATACTTGCAATACGTTTTATTGTCTTAAGCAAATAGTTTTAAAATTAGAAGTTTACAAAGCCATAAGTTTAATACGGGATTGTACTTTGGCTAGTGCTTACAACCTCGACGAAATGCTCGAGCGCCACATTTTTATAATGAAGTTTACTCTCTCAACGGGCTCCACTGGGCGAGGTCTTTTCTCTAGTAGAATTGTACATTTGAAGAAGATTTTTCTTCAGTGTGAAGGCTTTTCCCCAGTCGGTCGTCACGATTCCCGCGTACCTAGTGGAAGAGCTCGGTAACTGCAGTGAAGATGACGGTTTTTAGAGATCTAAATAGTTTTATTTACCAAAACTATTCGATCTCATAAAATATTAATAAACAAAACAACTATAGCATTAAACAATATACTGTCAAACAGGTTATTTATAGACAAGTATTTACAAAACCAATTAATTACTTGAGAAACGCAACGTATTACAAGCCAAGCAAAGCAAAATATATATAAAAGCAAAACGTGGAAGCACTACGGTTCAAGCAAAAATACGGAATAGGATGCGGTAGCATACGGTAGCAAATAAGATACGGCAGCCTACAGTATCAAACTATAGCAGATAACCAAACAATCAATACTGAGACGTTTTGGTGCAAACGTAACGAATTTATAAATTAACGGGTGAAACAGGTATATCAAACAAACGGGATTGTGATGGATGTAAGAGAACGAAAAGTACTATCTCGTGGCAAACGACCGCTACAGTCAGAAATCAAGAACAACAACAAACTAGCGTGAAAAAATGAAACATCTGTCTCGTGACAAACAACCGCTACAGACTTGAAATGAAAACATAGAGAGATAGAACGGATCAACAGGTAAATAATTTAATAAAGTTAATGCAAAAATCAGCAGAATGGCTCTAATATTCAGAATATGTACCAAAATCGGTTACCTCGGCTAGCTGTCCTGTTGTTGCCTGGAGTTGAAACTTGTAAAAAATAAACTGTTGAATGGAACTTTCAAGCGAAACTATGCTTGTTACAGTATAAAATCTAGTTTTATAGAAAACTAGCGTATGGGGGGATTGAAAATTGACAAAAATCTGCGGTTGTTAAACTCAATTTTAGGTCAGGGACCTCGCCTAGCTTCTCTACGTACAACTCGAGGTTAAGCATAAAACTGAATTGCCGGCCCCGGTAAACTTATTTCAATGCTAAAATTATATATAATTTAATAAAATGAACCTTAGAATAAGTAATACGTTATTAACCTAACTGCTGCAGAAAAATCCACTTAAAATCAAAACACATTTCAGCGAAATATATACTAAAACAACTAATGCAACATTACATTGAATGTTAAACTAAATTTCCGAGGAGCCCTTCGCTTTGTTTCGCAGGAGATGACCCGAGATAACTCGTAAAATGTAAGCACACGCCCCGGTCATAATTTATTCCAATACATTTTAATACAATAAATAGTAAAATAAATACTGCATCAATACAGTATCAAGTACAGAACCATTTATCAGCATGTACTTACTTTTTGCTGCTTTTTAATCCGAAGCTTTTATTGTGCTCCATTAATTGAAAATTCCAGAGACGGGTACCCACATTTTTAGTAAAACGGTTTTGATTACTAACTCAGTTTCGGGAGGGTATTTCGAAAAAATGATAAATGATAATAAAAGTAATTCAGTTTGGCGAGTTCTATCACAGGTTATAATATCTGCACGTATTTCAAAACAACACCCTGTATTATTTACTGGACTTAATTAACTTAAAAATCAAAACAAAATAGTAATGGTACGAATATTAGTATGGTTGCTAACAAACTTTATAGTTATCAATATTTGTTTTTAAATAGTGACTAATTAACACCTAAATAATGAACCATAACAAAAAAAAATGGAACTTAATTGATTTAGTGGATAGGCTTGACTTAATAATAACGGCATCAAAATTAATATTTAGCTCTTATAAAGTTAAACTAATAATTAGAAATATAAAAAAATAAATATAAAAAATTTACCGCAATTGCAACTGGAAACGGAAATTGATAAATTAGAGCCATAATTAAACAAAAGCTTACCAAATTTCTGCCAAGTAAGACAAAAATATCCAGTCTTTGTCATGACGTCTAAAATTCATGTGTATTATACGAGACTTTGTTATTTGCAATTTGTCTATGTTCGGAAAGACTTGGGACACACTGAATATTATTTATATAAGGTTAATAGTCGATATTGTTTGGTAATCGTTGAATCGCTCTATGAATTCGTATAATTCTATAAAATTCTGTATTATATTTACGTTTCCTGCAATTTTAAATTTTAATTAGAATATCAGTATCATATTGCTATTATGGTGAATGTATTTGGTGTCGAAGAAAGCTTTAGTCGAAATAACAACAATAACTACCTCTTCTTGAAAAAAAATTATATACAGGTATTACTGTAGACAACTACAAGTATTTATCTTACAGTGGCGTAACTGGAAAGAAAACGGCGTTAGATACGGGTAAGTTATTTATTTTAAATAGATTTTTGCCTGACAGATTTTAGAAATGAAGCAGCGCGATTCCCCCTGCTTCTCCCCACCCCTCGTTACTCTAGTCTAGTGTCTACCTACTAAGCAACTTTGTTTACAAACTTCTTCTCTATCTTTAACATAAACTATAAAATTAGGCCTGCAGCTAACGATAATTCAAAGATATTGGATAATACAAGAAGTTTAACAGAAACGAAAAAAAATTTGCCTTTTTTTTCAAGTTTTAAAATGTAAAAGTTGCTTATATTCAAAGTTATGATTTCAGAAAAATTAAATCACCTATACACATATTTCTTCAGTTTAAGTCAACCTTTCATTTTTAACAAACACGCGTTGCGTGTGACAGGTTCCCAGAAATTTTATAATTAGAATTTTTAATTTGAATTTTAACAATAAAAGTATAAATTAGGCACTCAAGATGAACACATGTTCTCTCCATCATTAATTCGTTTTCCCTATCCAGTTCATAAAGTAATTTTATTGCGGCGTAAAAGCGGGGCTAGCTATTAAAATATTCAGCCCCTGTCATTGTAGAGGTAATGAATGCGTTAATTTCCCTTCTTTTCTTAAGCATACAAATGATGGCCCAAGGAAAGCTGCGGCTCAGGTACACGGGCAAGCACATTAAATAGAATATTGGTCTCAGCGTGCTCTGATGATTCCCATTAATGGCCCGATGTGCAGCTGTTATACTTTCCATGGACCAATCAAGGGTCCCCCGACCACAGACGCCATATTGTGAACGGCCAGGATGATTTGTAGGAAGCTCTCTGGTTAATTTTAATTTGGGGTTAGCGAGTTGCTTCAGTAGTTTGAGGTTAGTTTTGTTTAGCTAATTTCTCAAATTTGCTAATTTTGGGGCCTCCAACTGCGCCTTTTCCTTGCATGCGATAACCAAGAACAGGAAACATTATCGTGCGACGATAAAAATACTTGCTTGGTATTTTCTAGTAGTAAAACTCCATTATTATTGCACTAGAGTTCTCGATTACCTGCTTCTATTTATGGAACTCTTTCACATTAACACGAAGCCTTCAGGTTGGATTAGTAGCGGTTTTTTGTTAAGTTCGATCGACTAGTTTTGTCTTCATTGGTCTGCTAATTTAAAAATGTTCGGAAGTGCGAAAAGGATAGGACATATTGTGATATAAATAGCGCGAATATAAACTGCAAATTTACAACACATCTTCGCTTTCTTATAAACGACCGTGTTTATGTGATGTGCAGCATTACATTAACGCATTTTCAAGTTGTGAAGAGAAATTACCACTTTACCTATAGCTACGGCCAATAGCCAAAGCATGGATGTACACGCATGATAAAGTGTTAAAATATTCACATTCGTTATATACGCGCACAAAATGGCTAAACTATACCCCGATTTTGGTAATCTATGTATCGACGTTTGCAAAAATGCGTATAACCATTAATAAATAAAAGCTGTGATTTAATTATAAGTTTTGTATTTCAACCAGTGGCGGCTCGTGGTGTAGTGTACTGGGAGGGATTTTGAAGTATTTTTTTGGAAATAATTTGTTTTTACTCAAGTTTTAGGTAGCCTTATAGTTCAAACCCATCCTTTACGTTGGCAAAATGATCTATTTTTACCAACATTTTCAATGAAGTCCTTAATAGACTTTCGATAAGCAATCGCTAATAAAATTATTGTAAAATGGATACCCACACTGCCAGTGTGTCAAAATCCTCAAAATTTTCTATGAGCTTTACCGATAAAAATGTGTTTGAATTTTAGTTTTTAAATGTTTGCAGTCAATATCTCCCAATGAATTATCAAAAAATATCAGACAGTAGAAACAAGTGAAAGCATTTTCTTACATGGTGTTCACAATCTAAAATTATTTTGCACGGACATCGTACAACACCACTAAATTATGATTACACAACCAACAACTGTTTTCACACTACTACGTCGTGTACGTGCGAATCCCGCAAATTAAGCGGTTATTGGCAGGCGCTTACCACGGACAGCTGATAGCATAATTCTCGGAAGTGCTGGGTCCGTGACACTGAAGTTTTTAATACGCAGATACTTCTATCCTCTTTTAGCTAGTGTAATATGAATTTTACCGCAATGAGCTTTCTATTTCACTTTTATTCATTTGAAGACCTTTTAAGCCGGCGGCTTTATTCGGTGGCGTATGTATGTATGTATATAGATAATGTATTTCAGGTCTTACAACACTTAGGCCACGTTGTCGGGCCCATTGTGCGTACTACCTTACATACTTAAACTCCTTAAAAACTACTTAAACTATTCTATGTTAAGAGGTTTCCAGGAGCTGACAACTGCCCCAGCCCGGATTCGAACACCGGGCCAAATAGAGCCACAGACTCCCGAAAGCCTCTGTGACCTTGGCTGCAAGCGCCTACTACACTCGCCTACCAAGGCCTCCTATTCGGTGGCGTATAGCTGAATTGGGGACTGACAGCCAAATGACCCTCGCATAGATTCGTTTAATGCGCGCGCGTTTTCGGATCCTGCGGCAGCTCTTTAATAAACGTTCTCGCATAGAAATCTCACTATGAAGTATTTTTTAAATATTATAGGGTATGATATGTTATGTACTCAAGCACAAAGTATTTTTTTTTCTTGTTTTATTGAGAGGTCAATGACCATTTGACCCAATGGATAAACCGCCACTGATTTCAATTATATTTAACCTCCCTTTATAGCACTCAAAATTTCGTGTCGAAATAACGTATGATTCAAAAAATTTCAGATCTCGGGCGGCCATGGGATATAATTTCATGTCTTAGCTAACTACTTTGCTCATTGCTGTCATGTTGACATTTTGAATTTAAAATTTAAAGTTGTATCATTTCATACTTAAATAATAATTTTTAATTTGTAGGTTATTTTTTAGGTTAACGTTTTGTTTACTTTAATTAATCGCGTCTGTTATAAGCTAAGACATGATTTCTTTTTTCACCGCCGCCCGAGATCTGAAATATTTTGAATCATACGTTATTAAAGTTAGCAGGGAGAGGGGTTGCTTTATAGACACACTGTATATGTATTTCAAAAGCTTCTAAGAACACCCTTTAAATGATTTCAACGCCGTCTATAATATGTATTGAAAATATGCATGTTTATGTTGCAACTCAAAATCAGCTGGAAATATAAAACATTTGAGCACGCTACTGCAATATACACACTTTTTTTTAAACAATAATATTTGTAAAAATAAATAAAGTGTAACATCCAACAAAAATGTAAAAACTTTTTAATTGTAGCTTAAAAACAAAAGATTTTCAATTTTTTTTGCACCATTACATCCGTCTTAAAAATACTAATTTTTCTATTACATGTGAAATTTTCAGTATTTTGTAAATAATACATAAGAAATCGACATAAATTTTTAACTTAAGTAAATTTGTAGGAATTCGAAAATTTAATAAAGTATAATTTCTAGAAAACAAAGAAAAATCTAAATTTAGAAATCCTAGAAACCTGTTTTTGTACGATTTCAACTGTGTTAAAGTAAATAATTTTAAAGGCTCTAAATTATATAAAAAATGTTTGAGTTTTTTGTCTTCGTATTTGATATAAAGTGTACGTCTACGTGTGCCTTCGTACGTATGTTATATGCCTATTCTTGCGTACATAGGTGCTCACGTGGATGTGCATCTGTACCCTAGCAGAGACATCTTAAGATGGAGGATCGAAGTTTTAAGTCTTAAATCGGAAAAAATAAGCTCAGAATTGCATTCTGCAATTAATCCATGTTCACAAGTGCAATTTTTTTGTTTTTAGAAGCTTTCCGTGTTTCCACTACAAATTGAACATGCATGTGTGAAATGTATAACAAAACAACACCTTATTACGGAAATTATGTTGTCAGGCTTTATTGGTCGATTACCAGAATAAGTTCAGCGAGCAATTCAATAGTAAAGAAAAAATAGTTTTTTGAAATTCGTAGTGAAACAATTCCACTCCACTGATAATTAATAACTACTAGCGTAACCCGCGGTCTACGCCCCACGTTATTTTTGGTAAATTATTTTGAAAATGTAATAAATAAGCTGTGTCGAGATAAAGACATGTATTGAATGCGTCCCGGGTATTGTATATATTTTCAAATACGCAAAATCCGCGACTGAACTGAACAGGCTTAACTAATAAGTAATCATTAATCATGAGAATGTTTATTACTTTGTAGTTACAGCTTTACTCACCATAATCGACCAGGGAATAATCTTTAAAATAAATGCATTCTTTTTTTGCAATTGGCACGGTTCATTGTGTTTTCAATTTTAATTTTTACATTTGAAACTCTTCTAATTGTAGAAACGAATGTCTGTCCTTGATTTCTATTAATGGTTATGGTGGGTTCGGATAGTATTATCTAAAATTTGATTTATTTTAACTATAAATGGTAATCCAGTACCTCAGGGTGATAAAACAAAATTATTATAGGTAACATAACAACATTTTCAGATAAACTGCCTCTTGAAATCTTACCTGCAATGCAAATTCTAAGCCTGGCTTTATTTAAATGTGATAATAAATAGCGCGCAGCTTGCATGATCTGACCTATATCTCTCTCCAAAGTCGTTTTTGGTACTGAGCTGTCCAGGATCCTGCCACAAGTAAAAGTGTAACCTGATAGAAAGCCCAACATGTGTGTTACGCGCAGTCTGATGTAGATTATATTCCAATCATACACACAAACTGGTTGCTTATCTTTATTGAAAAATATAGCAGCCCGCTATACAAAAACAAAATACGCTTTAAATAGTAGACGCGTAAATATGTAGCTTCTAGTAACGAGGGCCATCACCAGTAAACGTTGAGACGGGTAGGAAAGATCCGGATTTATTATATAAATACATAAAAGGACGTTTAGGGGTTTAGACGTTTATGTAACAGTCACGCACGGTAATCGGGGCCATGAGCTGCGATATCAGCGTTGTATTAATTACGTCATATCTCCTTTAATTAATTTTCTAAAAATTGTTTGAAAAGATAGGCTTGAGGCGTAGTCCACGGGTTCCGCTAATTTTTTAAGTTAAAGTTTTTTTTTTCTTGTAATAGTATTTTTAAATCTGAGCGTTCAATATTGACACCTACTGTTATTAATGGGTGTAGCATATTGTCCCTTGAAAAGTATAGAAAATAATTTGCGATCTGCAGATCAGCTGATCAGCTGCATTGATTTACTTTTTTTGAATACTTATCTAATCCAAATATAATTAATGTCAGTCCTATTTAAAACATGCAAGTTTGAATTTCAAGTCGATAAATCCAAACTTGGCAAAAATTTGATTATGAATTGGTTTTCGGTTTACGTGTATACAGGGTGTCTAAGATAAGGAGTGCATGCATGGGAATTTCGTAAACGGTAAGAGATAGAGATTCCGTTAAATGAGTAGAATCGTTCAGCATCTCAAGTACTACTATGATCCACATTCAAATCCTAGAATGTCTGTTTAATTTTCAGTACAGACTGAAAAAACTAAAATTTTCAGTTTTCGTTTTTGGTGTATAATTTGATTATTATCAAAGATAGCGCAAAGAGGTTTTGACAATATTAAGACACTTTTCTACACAGAATTCGAATCTCAAATTAAAATTTGTATAGGCCGTTTAATTTTCAAGATATTGACATTAACTTCGCTTTTTTTAATATGCGTCAAAGGCGGCCATGTTGTCATCGAATACAGCTCTTTTTCCTCTTTTCTCTGATGGGTTTATTTTTAGAAATAACGGAGTTATAAGCAAGAAACCTTTTTTTATAGTAGGTTGTGAAAAACTGTTTTCTTGAGTAGGCTGACCATTAACAAAAGAATAAGAAAACAAAAAAAAACGGCTGCATTTGTTTCCATTGAGGTTTGATCCGGAATGTTTCAGGGAATGAAACTATTAAAAATGTATGATCGTATGATAATCAGAGATGAGTACTATTTAATTTGTTGTGGCAATATCTGCATATTTACACCAGTTTATTGTCATTCTCAATTTATCTTCTTGTTCGTGTTTTATTACTTAGCAGGAGTATATAAAAGTTAAACGTCTTTTAATTGTTATACGAACATACATTTTTAATAGTTTTATTCCCTGAAACATTCAGGTGTTTTTTTCCATTTCTTTACAGTTTACCATGAGAAAACAATTTCTCACTTATAACTTATAACTTCATTATTTGGAAAGATAAACTGATCAAACCCCAATGGAAACAAATGCAGCCTTCTGTTTTTTGTTTTCTTTATTTTTGTTAATTTTCAGCCTACTAAAAGAAAACAGTTTTCCACAGCCTACTATAAAAAATAGTTTTTTGCTTATAACTCAGTTATTTGTGAAAATAAACCCGTCAAACCTTACATCAGAGAAAAGAAAAAAAGAGCTCTATTTAATGATGACATGGCCGCCTTTGACGCATATTTAAGAATCCAAAATTAATGTCAATATCTTGAAAATTGAACGACCTATAAAAACTTTAATTTAAAATTTGAAATCTGTATAAAAAAGTGTCTTAATAATGTCAAAACCGCTTTGCGCTATCTTCGATAATAACCAAATTATACACAAAAAATGAAAACTGAAAATTTTAGTTTTTCCAGTCTGTACTGAAAATTAAGCAAAACCTGTAGGATTTGAATGTAGATCATAGTTGTACTTGAGATGTTGAACAATTCTTCACATTTAACCGAATCTCTATCTCTTATCGTTTACGAGATTCCCGTGCATACACTCTTTATCTTGGACACCCTGTATATGTGATAAGAATAACAAAGTGTGGTTTATGTTTTTGATTTCCTAGCCTACAGTGTTTGTAAACATAAACTTAACTTTATTATTAGAAAGTTAAAAAGAAGTTAAAGATTTGATTACTAGCACCTTAGAAAGTACAAATTGTACAAATAAATTTAAGGAGAAAGGAGAGTAGATAATGAGAAAAAAAAAGTTGACAACAAAATCTAAAATCAGATAATTGTTTGCGGGAAGTTGTTTGAAATTAGAAAAGAAAAATTAAGATGTGATTGATTTTTAGTAGAAATTTACCGCGTTCTGCACGTTTACATATAACATGCCAACCTACTTATCAAATATGAGCTACATTAAGACGCACTTCCGCAATTTCAACTATATTTTCCGCATTAATCAAGAAGACAATCTGTATATCTAATAAAATACGTCCCCCTAATCACTGTCGCTCTACGACATCATTGTAAGTAATAAGCGCTAGGGGATGATGTGACAATATCAAAGAGGCGTTGCCGAAGATACATTAACAGTCGCTCTTCATTGAAACGAGGGTGAAATAAATGTGTTTTATTATGTAACAGAAAAGGTGTCGCGTACACGTGTCATTTCACATGGGGACACCGCTCTACGAGAATTCGGTAACCACGTTTAGGCTTTTTTACACCACGTTGTTTTATTAAATAAATTTAAATCCAAAAGCCTGACAATTGGTATTATTAAATTAATTAAAGTACCTTAGAAAGCTAATCATTCTCATATCTTTTAAGTATAGGTACTACGTATATTATAAAGCAAAAAAAGTTTTAATAGTTTCCAAAATATGTCTTCAAAAACCTTTTAATTTTTAATACTACATCGCTTTATTACCCAATAAAGCAACCAATTAAAATTAAAATTAAAAAAGCTCAGTACTTTTGCATTTGTTACACAAAAAAAACAATATTTAATTCGTAGTAATTGTTAAAGGAAAGTACTGAAAAATATTATTCAATGACTACCATACTGAGTAATAATTAAAGGCCGCCAAAGACATAATTAGCTTATTACGGCTAAGTGATTATAATTATAGTAATAAGCAAGTCAACGTATTTAACATGATAAGAATGCATGCTTCAGTGAGGTATTATTATACAGCAGCGTCTTCAATATATTTGCTAAATTGCTTATACAAAGGTGTCTATAAAACACCCACTTTCACTCAGCAGCAACAGAAGTAACAAAATATTTTTATTTGAATTTTTATTGAAGTGGTGGGTTAGCGATATTTTTGTAATAAACTTCAAAGCTGTTAAGTGTTATTGCTGAAATAAAAATCACTATTAAAGGATTAGTTACATAGTAGCAAGCTTATTTTTGAATTAATTTATTGAGAAATTATATCTAGGAAATAGTAAACTTTAGCTACGTATTCGTATGATGTTACCTTGAATAAAATGTGTAGTATACGTAAAAAACACAAAACATCGTTGCCACAGTAAATGACTGTGCATGAATGGTAATTTTATGGCCATTTAGTAGTTTATATTTACATAATATGAAACATAATTAAAGTATGAGCGTATTAAAAATCTCTTTTTAGACGGTATAATTCAAAAGAAAATCTGCTTCATTACAAATGCATAATTGCATGCAAATTCTATCTACGATATTTGAAATCTTCCACCTTAACGCTCAAAAATATTTAAACTATAGGTAACTTGATGGTAAACTACATTTTAGCATAAACGTCGTAACGAACTTACGTTGAGCCAGTACCATCCTAACCATTGGGCTAATTGGGCTATAGCCCTAGGCGTCAGGTTCAGAAGGGCACCGGGCCCAAAAAAGCGCGGGGAGATATCATAAAATATATCGTTTAAAATAGTTATGCTTTACGGTACTGCATTAAATAAAATGTTTTTTAGCTGTATATTTGTTTCTTTTTTCAGTTTTTTACAGTAATCCCTTTAGTTGATGCGCCTACTAGTGGGAACCAGGTCGGTAGACAAAACACATCTGGTCTGGTTATAAGACAATGTGACTGCGCCTGCGCTGAATGCGCATTTATGTAAAAATTAGGTAGAAAATAACCGTTAGTGTTCCACAAGGATACATACAAGCCAGCGCCTATTCCCCAACTTCAGACTCATGTATGAACCTGCACTGTAGCAATTGGTTCGTTGTGTTAGCTAGTGGTGATTTGTCTGAATGTTATGGTGTCCGGAAAAAACAGCCTCGGAAAAAATAACCGAAACGAACCGAAATAAATCTGCTAAATAAAAATCCTCTAGAAAAAACATTCGTGGTAGAAACATCTTCAAGTAAAAACATCCCCGGTAAAAACAGCCTTTTCAGTTTTATTAGTACAGTAACTCTCTTAGATAGTGACATTGTGTATCTCTAGAGTTATTTTAATACTTTTAACTTCATCCCGATCTGTGAACTCGTTTTTGAGTAATAAGGCGTTAAAGTTAAAATTTTCAAAAAATTATATCGGCCGCCATTTTAAAGCTAGAAAGTTAGGAAAAAAGGAGTTGGATATGCTCTAACGTCTTCTGTCAAATTCCGTTTTTAATTTAAAAATTTTCCAGTATAAATGCTATCAAAAAACATGTCTAACTTCTGCTACCGATTTCGGATTTTTTTAACAAACTTATTTTGGCGGTGAATTTTTAATTTTGAAAGTTTAGGCAAGCCGAAGCTCGTCGAAATTAAACCGTCCGTTCAGGAGTTATAATGCTTAATTAACATTCACACATACAAACCCACCCATACACCAGACAGACATTTTTTAAAAGCCAGTGTTTTGAGTTCCTGGAAGTCCAAATTTTTTCCTGGGGATTTTTCCAGAGTTTTGTTTTCCTGGAGATTATTTGCAAAGTTTTTTTTCTTAGGGATATTTTTCGGGGATTCGTTTTCCGGGTCTGTTTTTTCCAGGGATGTTTTATCCTAGATTCGAATGTCACCACTGCTGTTAGGGCGCTACAAATTCTTAGCTCAGGGGCTCTAAATTTCTTAAGACAACCCTGTTTTGAGTCGTTAAAATAATGGTTGGCCAATTCAGTAACCTGTAATATTTAACTTAAAAATAGCTTAACCACTGGGCTGCGCCCCATGCATCTGCAGCCCGCAAAGTTTGGCGTGGCATTGTGAGGCGATGAGAGGTAGCAGGGGTAGTAAGACCTGGCTTGTGGTAGTAGCCCCCTCGTCTTGCGTAGAGTTGTGACAGTTCAGAATTTTATACACAGGGTGCGGCAACTAAAATGTTACATGTTGATATTTCCAAAACTATAAAAGATAAAGGAACAAAATTTTTCTATGGTTTCATGGTGTATTAAGCTTATAGTAAGTTTTGAGAAGCTGCCCTACTTTAAAAAATTGAGGGTAACTTAAACATTCTAAATAGGATGATATTTAATTGTTTATATTTTTTAATATCCACATCAAAACAGGTGCAGTCTATTTTATTCCGATTTTTGAAAAAACGTTTAGTGACCCTGAACAATAAAAGCGATAAAATTCTGTAAATCGTACAGACCAGTAAGAGATATTGTTGTTTTAGTTTAAATGTGTCTACTATTAAAAATAAGCAACTAGAATTATATCAAACAAAACTTAATAGGAGTTTAAAATGTACGTTTACAATCAATTCCTAGTAAAAGAAGAGCCTGAGTTATTTTACATTCTTTAATTAAATTTTGCTTGATATAATTTTGATTGTTTATTTTTTTCAGGAACATTCAAATTTAAATAAATGCGGATAGTATAAACTAATTTAAAATTTTTTTATTACCTTTTTTCCCATTTCCTAGAATAAAAATAGTTTTTAAAGCTTACTATTAGCCTAAGATATGGCCCCTTGCGTCCCATAAAATCATAATGATTTTTGTTGCTCAATCTTTTATAGTTTTGGAAATATCAGCTTGTAACACTTTAGTTGCAGCACTGTGCCTGTTAACTCCCACCCCTCTAAATTATTCCAAGTCTGAACGCGCATTCTAAAAGTGAGAGTAATTTTCATTCCAAGTCATTTTTCCTTTAAACGCGCTCCACATAAAGAAAGCAAAAATTTTCCCATTTAAACCGCAAAGTCTTAACAAGTTCTTCCAATCGAGTCTTAGTGTAAAATTGAATATTGGAGCAATCAAAGTTTGTTTGCAGTATATCACAAAGAATCCATCAAATAATTAAAAATTATTTAAACAAAAAGCAGTTTTTAAATCTAAATCACTGGTTTCTAATAGCAATTCTTAGGACGAACCCCAAAGTACCTAGAAGACGTCTCTAAAATTTGGAATCCGGTAAACAAAAACAAACCGTTTTTGTACTGATGTTTATGGCATTTTTACTTTTTCATACTTTTGGTATAGGAAAGTATTGATTTCATAAAAATGTTCAAAATCTCGATATCAATGGTTTTGGTTTAACGTTTTTTTTTAAATATCTGTTTGTGGGTGGGAGTGTAGGTGCGTGTATGGATAGGTTTATGGTACTGGACCACGGTATATAAAACACAGCTATTATATATCGTGTACTAGACAGATTATAATGAAATTTTTAATGAAGAGGTATGTCGAAAATTGTAGTTCTAATTAAATTTTCTAAATAAAATCCAAAACCTGAAGTGGAAGTTCGACATAATTTTTTTATTAGCGTATTTTTCCAAAACTAAATTTTTGACATTTGAGCACAGGAGCTGAGAGAAAAACTTAAGACAAATCAAAAACTTTTTCACCGAACTCTCTAGCTTTGCCGCTACGATTTTTCGAAAATCTCGATTTTAACGCCCATTTACACAAAAAGTAAATGTCTGATCGAGATCAGCTACAATTTGTTTGAGAGCTCTTAGTGGGTATTATACCTACAATGAAATAAAACTACTTTTAAAAATCTGACGATCATAACTTTCAAAATAAAAAAAAATATTTTTTGAAACTGCTCACACGATTTTTAGGCTGTTAGAACCGAATATTTTTTTTTGAAAGCATGATTTTACTGAAGCGTTTTCTACGAATTTTTGAAAATCGAAAATAGGCATCCCTTCATTTATTAAACGGGGTCCGATATTAAATTTTCTTAAACAAAATTGTTCATCATGACTAGTAGAACCAAAATCTAGTTGATTTTTAGTTACTTTTATACTTGCTGGAGCAAGTACTATAAAAAATGTAAATTCCTAATATTTGAAATTTTCAAAATCAAATTTCCCAAAAACTTTTGTAGTCTTATAAAGTCGAACATGCGCTACAATGTGATTTTTTGCTGAATTCGATAATTCCCCTGTGGCACCTTCTATAAATTTTTGATAATTAAATATTGTTTTTTTTTGTTTATTAAACCTTTACCAGTAGAATCAAAACCTAATGTTAGTTTTTAGAAAATTTTATATTTGGTGGGGCTACACCAGTGACGGTTCGTCCTATTAGGCAGAGTAGGCAGTGCCTTCCCATAAGTTTTCAAAAAAATCAATTTCTTACTTTCAATAAACAAAAGTTGCCTTCGCACAGTTTTTATTTTTTAACACTACCGCGTTACATTTAAAATTGGTCGCCAAATAAATAAACTGTTGCTTTTTAACACAGTTTTGCAGACGCGAAAGCCGAGCTTATCAAGCCAAATTGTTACAATCAACCAATCTATTATTCTTAATATGTTTGCATGCACATTGATACAAATAATGCAATGATCAGATAGACAGATGCAAAGATCGAGATAGAGATTTCAAAACGCAATAAGCACGGCAAAGGCACGGTCTCTGTAATTACTTTACTTGAGCCGCGGGAGTTGAATGCAACGTGCAGCAATTGTCTGTTTATTTATTTTATATGTAGTTTGGAAATTTGCAGTAAATATGAAAATTCTCTTTAACTAGCTTTAAAAAAACTTAATGGATACTCTTACGAAAAACAAACAAAAATAAAAAATCATGGGCGATATACTTCAAAATAACTAGGGTCGTTACAGACAGACAGTAGGAAGAAACCTAGATAGTTTAATATTGAATGGTAGAAAAAATGCACTTAAAAATAAACTATTTTGCTAGAATTGCTTACTATTTTTATCGATATCTAACCCCTCAAAAGTATAATCTGAAACAGGATACTCTGTCTTAAAAAATCTTTCAGCTGCAATTAAAAAACGTGCGTCGACCAAAGAACATTTATCTGCAATTGTTATTTATAATATTTGGCAAATCACGCATTAATTTGGCTTTAAACGAAGGTTTACCATATCAAATGAAAGTGCATAATGACAAAGTAGAGATTTTATGAGTAGATTAATTCATTTAACAACAGCTTTTGGTAAATTGAAGTTGCCGTAATTTTTTTACAGAAGGTTTGATTGATTACTAAGCCGGCATGATTTTTGCTGACGTCACGATCTTAAGTTGTAATATAGCTTGAAGTATGGATTGAATAAAGGATTGCCCATATATCTTGTTTTCTTAGAAATCTAACAGTAGGTGAACTGTACTACCTTATAATAATTGTAAAATTTTTCTTTTCAAATACGGTAAGCATCAATATTTAGTATCTAGTAGTAGAAAGTCCACTCGATATTAACATTTTTTTTAAATTTGGTTTGGTGTCTAGAATGCTCCATGTAAATTGTATTTCTGAATTACCATGTATATTACAAACACTGTATTTTCTACGGTATAAGAATTTATATTATATTTTCTTGCGTTGCATTATGTAAATATTTTATCTATATTCAAATAAAACAAGCAATCAAATACTCGTGTAATTTGTAAAAGTTAAGGACAGTAATGTATTTCTTATATAAAAAACATTCATTATTTTATACATTTTTAATTTATTACCATGACATGAATTTTATAATAGATACAAGAGGTAAGCTTAAATATGCAAACAATAAGTTTCTATGCACCGTTTCCCATACAAATGCAAACCAATTAATTTTGAATAATTCCCCGCGTTTGCACAAATTTTCGATCTGCATATGGACTTCACCTACTATGATATACCGTCATGACCTTTTGCAAATTCTTTGTTATTATGGTTTATCGCCAATGTATGACTACATTGTAATGCTGTATATCATAATTACAAGCCCATAATTACACACGCTTAATTTATTAAATTCCTCTCCACATAATAACATAAACAGTTGCATGATAATGCGATGATGACTTCGTTATTACTTAATAAATATTCATGCATGCCACCCATTACGAAGAGAATATTTGGTATAAAAACTTGAAAACTTTACCTTGACATTGAATTGCATTCAGGTTCACTGACAAAGCTGTTAAGTAATGAAGTCCTTACATTCTTAAATCTTAAATTGCTTTCTCTTTCGAGGTGTACGGACAAGGCTGTAGGTGTTTTAATACATTTCTACAGCTGTTAGTAGCAAACGCTTTGTAATTGTTAGAAAAGGAAAGGCACGAAAGAAACCAATAAAAGAGCAGTCATCAACTGTCGGCCATGTTGGATAATATAAGAACCAGGAGAAGTTAAAACAACTCCGAAACTAATTGTCAGACGTGATCGTTTAACGAACGTCAATGGCGACATTAAGTAATCTGCGAAGCTTTACTACAGTGATTTTCTTTAAATCTCTTATAGCGTATGAAACTCTTATCTAAAGCAATTTAAGGCAATTTGCACAAGTTTTTGTAAAAATAATTATTTAATATATATTCACATATACATGAAATTGTCAATCGAAAACCTCAACACTGAAAATTCAAGAAAAAATTAATTAAAGTTCGAGTTTGTTTAAACATCAGTCGAAAAAAGGTGTTTTTAGAAATGCAGAAATTTTACTTGCCATTCTTCTAAACCAATATCTACAAAAGAAAATTAAAATTCTTATAGTTATAAAAATTGCAAAAAATATCTTCAAATTTCATAAAGAAATTTTCTAATAAAATGAATTTTTTGTCTGTGATAAAAATGTAAGGAGAAATTGTCAAAATCTAAAAAACAAAATAAGAGCTTGAATAACTGTCAACAGTACTTTGATAATTGCTGGAAAAAGTGATTTCAACAACAACGCGTCAAAAATTAAAGTAAAACTTAAAACCTCTTCTAACTACAAATTAAAGTTTCAAAAATAGAAAATAGACCATGACCATGAGTAGCAAGAAATAAACTTGGTTACGATGGTCTTACAACCAACGCCTGTAGTGTTTTGGCCTCCTCCGTTACACCTTTCTACGTCCTATGATAAAAATAGTTATTTATTGTATAAGATGATAAAATTGCACTTTATCTTCGAGAGCGATTTTAGCTAATAAGAGAAGATAATGAAATTTTATCGTCGTGTGGAATACAACATTTTTTTCTATAGCAATTGTTAAAGAAGACCAAAAAATGAAGAAAAATCAATGATAAATTTAATTTAAAAGTGTCAGGAAAAAAACAGTTTCACGAAAAAATGAGTAGGTGGCTTTAATAACTTTTTGGTTGCTATAGAGTTTGTTTATAAAATAAAATACTTTATCTATCCTTGCTGTTAAAGTACTACTTTATCTACCCTTGATGGTAAAGTGCTACTTTACCCTCTAATTTTAGTTAATAATAGCGCGTTTTAACAGTTGCTATAGAAAAAATAATAAAATTCTAGTAGAACTCGTGGGCTGTGCCTCCCTCCTGCTTATTATTTTTGTTTATTTTGTTTCAATAATAAATAAACGAATGAAGCAGGTAGCGTAGCAGGCCGCGAATCGAAGGCCTAGTCTATCAGTAGCGGTACGTTCTATTATATAGGCAGGGTAGGCAACGCCTACCCATAATTTTTTAAATAAAACAATTTATTTTTAAGTTTTAATAAAATAAATAACTTTTACATACAGTTTTTACTTTTGAACACCACCGCGTAACATTAAAAATTAGCCGCTAAACGGAAACGCGAAGGCGAGCTTTTTTGTTCCCAGTGATTCCCAGCCACGAAACAATCAACCAACCGGTTATTCTTAATATGTCTGCAAATACGTTGGTAAACCAATACGACGAATAATCAGATGCAAAGAAATAGTAAAGATGTCGGGATGCCGTAACAATCGAATAGAGGCGCTTGTTCCTGTAGCTCAGTGTTGCCAGGTCTGGCGAAAAATCACCAGGTCTAATGATTTTGAGAAATAGTCTGGTGATTGGTCTAAAGTTTTGCAAAATCGCAAAAATGTGGGGATTTTTCAATCATTGTAAAACATTTAAAAAATCTACTTTTAACAATTCAATAATAGAAATTGGAAAAATGTGCTTATTCATCATAACCCAATAATAAAATTATTTCAAAATTATAGTAAAATTTGTTAACCTGCCAACCGTATAGACTACTGGTATGGGAACCTCAGCGATAGTGCATTTACAAATAGGCGCAATAAAAGCTAGCCGAGAGCCTACAAAGCCATTAGTGGTGGATTATCGCACAGACGCACAAGGCGCTCACCTGAGCCGTGCAGGGACCTCAAAACAATTAAAGAAAAAACTCAATTTTTTACTTTCAAAACTTTTATTGTTATTTACTTGAAACAAACCATAATTGACTGTTTGTACCGAGTAGCGGCATACGTCTACGGTCTACGCAAACAACAGAGCATGCGCTTTGCCTAGTACAGAGTTGAAGATCGGTCAGGACTCTCTACGCTTATAATACATTGGTGAAACAATACAATGTAGCTGCAAACCATCAGTCTGTTTGTCCATTTTAAATTTGTAGTAGGCCCTTTGCGCAATACATATGCGCCTAGGACTTACAATGACCTTAATCCGCTACTGACGAATCCAGTATTATTTTGATACTGTTAGAGTTCGGCTATTCTCTTAAATAATAACCCGCCGGACGTATTACAACAGCCACGAGTAGGCAAATCTGCAGATTTAAATAAATTCTTGTCTTTTTAGTCTTCTTGAGGCATTATCCTTACCATTTCACAACAGTCGTTTACCAACGTACTTATTATTTGTACGTTACTTAATCAGAAGAAGTAAATTATAATACACATAAATCTAATAAAACTTGGGCTTTTAATAAAGTTACTAATTTTTTCTGTATTGTTGAAATTTAAATGCAAGGGGGTGAGCTTATGAAAAAATTTTGGTAAAATAGTAATTTTTATATCTAATAGTGAAATGAAATTTAAATTTTTGACTTGGCAACACTGCTATAGTTTTTATTTTATATCAGTCAGCCGCAATCAGATACAGCAAATAATTTTGTATTTATTTTATACGTAGTTTGCACGTTTGCAACGAAAATGGAAAATTTCGTGGACCAACACACACGCACACGCTCACGCACACGTACATTTGATAATGACAGCCAGCTTAATTTTTGAATTAAAAAATTTTTAGTTTATTTAATCTTAATTTTAAAATATTGTTGCATTTGCTTTTGCCCACCCAAATTTTAAACCAACGAAACGCCACTGTAGTCTATATCTATATTAAATCCAGTTTTTTTCCCTAATACAACGTTTAGTGACCCAGTAACATGCCTTACATTTCGACACAGGTTGCTTATTATTTGTTTGTGGGTTGTGGGATGTTTATGCAGAAGTCACGCCTACCTGCGAAATATATGAATTATATTATTATATATTTTTTATAAATTGGCTAGAATATGTTTCAAAAGAAAAGCATGGGGTTTAGTCCTCGGGTTCAGCTAATTTTATGAATTTATTTGCTATTGCTATAATTCTTGTAATCGTAAATACGACCGTTTGTTATTGTAACCGAGTTTCCCAATATTTAAAGCAATAAAGTGTAGTTTATGTTTATCAATTCCTAGAGTATGTATTTGTAAACATGACCTTAACGATGCCAACACACGTCAACAAAATCAAAACTGTTCATTCCATCTTACAGCTGCACGTAAGCCTGAGATGATCGTATTTACTTTTAAATAAATGAGCAAAGATTGTTGGTAGTGTTATTTGTAGATTATCTATTTGTCCAATTACTGCTTTTACATGTACATATCTGAAGATATGTGATTGATTTTATAACACATTTTAATAAATGGGTACTGGATTGAATGTCCGGGTGTTCTCGAGTCTGAAACCGTGATCTGGCGAGCTGACCCGCGAATGGAATAAAGGTAGCCCGCCAAGACATTTCAATTTTGCCTACTTTTGTTAAACAGCGTAGCGGTCAGCTGTTCAAAAGAATATCGTCTTTATGTAATTGACGTAAATTTGTAAGTTCTAGTAGCAGCGGCCCTTCATTACTAAAAGTTGAGACCGGTGGAAGGAATCCGAATTTAATATATAGCTTCTTTCAATCTGGATCATGAGTTTACAAATATCTAAAACTTTTAAAAAATTTGAAAATTAGAAATGGACAAGGGCTTTTCTTTATTCTCACTACACGAAATTTGAAATCAAGTTTTCACAGATTAAAAAGATATGCAGCTTAACTAAAATAATAAATTAAGTTTAATAACAACACAGTAGATCAACATTTAACAAACAGTAAATTGAACGAACGGAAGATTAAACATGAATAATAACCCACAAAATAATTTGTTAAATTGCACAAACACACGTCTTCTAAGAAATCAACATAGTACCCTACGTAGCGGCTTTCTAGGTCAATCCTTTGGCTTCTATCTAGGGCTGCGGTGCTCTGGTACTAGCTGAGAGTTCTGCGGAATTTGGAGAAAATTAAACAAACAAATCGTTTTCATCCAATTTATCCTATTACTATCGAATAATATATCGGACAGCTGTACAAATAAATTTGAGCCTTCTGTAATAGACGCCTATATATATGTAGTGTTTAGTAGTGAGTGCCTCTCTCCGCTAAAAGTCGTGACAGGTAGAAGGTAGGCGGATTTAATTTTTAGATTCACCGGTTCCCAAACAAGTTGTATGCAGAAAGAGAGCAAAATACCAAACGACTGCCTAAATTAACACATTTGTAATTCTGCAAAGTTCTAATAAATCAATTACGTCGACAGAGTAAATAATTGAGTAGATCAAACTTTAAATTCGACAAGAAATGAAAACAGTGTGTCATTGATTGAGTTAGACATTTGAGTTCAAAATTTTTCTAACCGATTGACAAAATTATCAATACTTACTTGTACTTAGTCAGATATAATTCATAATATCTGTGTACGAGGATCGTTCGAAATGTACGTGTCCTAACAAAGAAAACTCAAGTTTTTTAGGCAAACATTCATTTTATGTTTCAATATAGTCTTCTGCTTGCTAAACGCATTTTTTCAGGTTTGGAAATAGGAAATAGGAAATTGCTGGAAGCCAAATCTAGCGAATAGGGCGAATGAGGCATTAATTCGAATTCCAATTCATGAATTTTGCCCATGGCGATTGCACACGTGTGTACACGTGCGTTATCTTGATGAAAAAGCGCTTTCTTTTTCGCCAAATGAGGCTGTTTCTCTTTGATTTTGTTGCTCAATTGCTGCAACAAATTGGCATAATACTCGCCATTTATTGTTATTTGTAGTCGACGAAGATAATTCCACGAGAATCTTAAAATACAGTTGCCAAACCATTCCCGCTGACAAAAGCGTTTTTGCCTTCTTCGGTAGCGGAGAACCTGTGTGTCCATTTTTGAACTGTTCCTTGGTTTCGGGAGTGTAATGGTAAACCCAGATTTCATCGACGGTTATGAAACGGCGTAAACAGTCCTTCGGATTGCGGCGAAAACGTGCCTAAAGGTCGCGAATACAATCAAACGATTCAGTTTTTGCTCCGGTGTGGTCAAACGCGGCACCCAACGCGCGGAGTATGGGAAGGAGCAGACTTCACAAATGTCGAATCTAACTCTGTTTTGATTTCGGTTGGTGTTAAGCCTTTCAAATGAAAGTACTTTATTACTGCTCGCAACTTAGGTTTTTCCATTATTTACGAAATCACTCGAGACGGTCACTTTGGCGCACTGTCAAACACAAACTAATTGACAGATCTCTCTATACTGTCATATTTAACCTAAGAAAGAATGGTTCTGAAAAATGGTTATCAAATGCCGCCGAATTAGCGCCATCTCTGTGTTAGGCCACGTACATTTACAACGATCCTCGTACGTACTTGTTTATCTAATAAAGAATATCAAGATGAATTAAACGTCCACTTTTGACTTAAAATATTAAAACGGTTCAGCGTGATCCATCGCATTCACCAAACAGTCGGGCAAGTAAAACAGTAAACGTTTATTGAGATTTTTTTGTAACGTTATTTTAGGTTTATTAATGTAAAATTATTATAGAAATAACAATATTAGTTCAAATGCAATGAAACAGGTTTGCGAATTTCTAAATCATAGATTTTACGTTAATTTTATTAAATTAAAAAAAAATATTAAACGAAAACAAGTTCCGTGTAATTAAGTGCAATTTGTTCTTACTTAGTTAAGTACAACGCTTTTTATTTGTATACATGTATTTATCAAGGTTTTCCACCACGTACTTATCTTAATTGACTCAAAATTAAATTGTTATTAATTACTTAATATGTTAACTGCATTTTACGTTACACGGCGTGGCAATTAACCGTTTAGGTCAAAATTGAAAAATAATAGGTTACATTAATCTCGTAAAAAGCAATTAATAAATATTGCATATTAAAATAAAAACAGTAGATTATGCATTTGTCTTAGTACTTTTTCTGTGGCTGCAAGAATTGATGGTACTTAAGTTGGCCAAAGCAAGAGGCACTATTAATTGCGATACACAAGTTTGCAGTTCTCTTGAGCAACTTTACCAATTTGCCTCAGACCACCCAAGTAGTGTATTGCTGAAGACATGCACATTAAATTATTTCATTAAAGCGGCAACACTTGTATGCGTCTTCGGTGAAAATTGAAACTTGTGTAGATACTCCGCTTCCTAAAGACATCATAAGTTGAAAATATTTTTTAATCGCTTTGCTTCAATATTTAAATTAAACTTCTCTGTTCTTATTAAAGAAATAATAATAAATTAGTGAAACGTCTGGATTTTTCCTACTAAGAAAAAAACAATTTTTATATGTTTAAAAGTAATTTATGCCAACGTTTTAGCTCCAACAGTTACGCATCTAGATCAGAATACCTACCGCTAACAACGCTATGATAAATTACAACTCTTCAGAAGCTGAAATATTCTTTCAGAAAACAAGGTAAAAAAAATGCAAATTTTTGATTTTTGCCTAAAAGATAGTGTGGATTAAAAAATGTTAGAGAACAGAAAATAGCACTTTTAAAAGTCACCGTATCTAAAGAACTACTTATTCTTCTACCCCTCATGAGCAATTTTAGCTTTTAAACACGAAATTACATCGTTCTCGCACCTACTTTTAATCTTAAAAATTCTTAATTAATTTCATAGCAAAGTTTGTGTACTAGAATCATAACGGACGCGTTTTTTTAAGTCGTAAAATTAAGAAATGTTTTTCTTCAAGTTTCAGACTTTTTAGAAATAAATTTTACACGTTCGTTATTAAAAAACTATTTTTTATTATACCTGAATCATAATCTCTGTTTTTGAAACTAAAAAGCGTGCAAAATTGGGCCTTTAAAGCACTAGAGCTTTGCCTCGTGCTTTTAAACCCGTCGCGCGTGCTTTAAAGGCTTGCTTATGCACTTGTATTATAATGTACTATTTTCCCACGACCGGGAGTAGAAGTCGGTTTCTATGGCATCAAAATTGTCACAGAAGTACAGCATTTACTCCCTAGGGACGAAATAAGACAATTTTCCTAGGGGAGTTTTTATTTTATGCCCAATAATTAAACAAAATGTAATTCTTATTTAATAACATTAATAGTAAATGTTACATTCTCACAACTATTGAAATTAATATTCGAAGGAACTTCACTAAATGAAACATTTTCTTTACTCAGATTTATTGTTTTTTGAACCGTAGTTGCAGCTGGTAGTACTTGATTTGCTAAATTTGTTATGTTTTCCACCGAATTGTCAATGTACGTTGCATGGAAACATCCCAAAGGCTTCTAAATATTGTAATTTCGCTCCGATTTATTATAATTCTTTATTTATGAAATTAAGTGTTTCTACTTCCGATCGTGGAAAAAATAGTATATATACACCTCGGGAGAGACCGCCATTTTCCTCTCGATGTATTTGTAGACCTCGGGCTTCAAAATACACCTCAGGAAAAATAAGACGTTTCTCTTCCTTAGTGTATAATGTACTATTACGTTTCATAAGCTTTAAAACGCGGTTTACAAAAATGTTTTCTAAAATTCGAAAGCGTAAACTGATAAATGATTTCAAAACAAACAGAATGATTTCGTTTCGATGTTTCCCGTTTTAAAATGGCGTCAATACAATTTTTTAAATTTTATGTTAGTCTGTTAGCTTACAAAAGACTTGCTAGTTCAGCAGAAATTTCATATCGCAATATCCCCAAGAAGACACGATTTTATTATACAGTATGACCAACACAATTTTACTCTCTTATTTTTAGGTTATAGGAAACTGCAAATAAAATTCAATGTAATTAACACCCCTAAATTGTTTATATTTCTATTAATGCATTGCCACAATTCTAAAGAATTCTTTGACAAAGTATTGGTGTATTTCGTAGTTAGCTGCGATGAATCCAAACTGCAAACGTACTACACTACAACAGCTGTTTAAAATTTTTTTAAGTGTTATAAAAAACATTTCTTAGTAAGTAAGGGGTAATATTTGCACATTCTTCGGTTATCCTATCTTTAAATTCATAGAGAGAATGAATCGAGTTACAGGTGTAAGACTTAAACCTCTACTTACTAACTATCATCACAAAACTCATGTAAATAATTGAAGGTTTGTGAGTTTCTCTGCCCGCGTGAGCAGTGACACCATCTTGCTGGAAGTAGAAATGCTGCATTATATCTTCCTGTATTTGTTTTGCGAAAACGTTCAAAATATCACTTCAGTACCCCCCAACAGTAACATTTTTTTTTAATATTTAAACCGATCACTCTTCTTCAAGAAACGACAACTTTCAGAGGGTACAAAGAAGTGTCGCAAAATATGTGAAGATTGTCAGTTGCATACACATATTCAGAAAGATAAAACCAGGCTTAATCTGAATTCTGAATAAAACGTTAAATTGAATAAATCATGGTTATTTATTAGATGATTTGTAAACCAATAATAAAATATAACACGCTTGTTGTAATCTGGTGATAATAATTACTACATCGGAGAGTATTTTTTTAATATATTGCGGCAAGGGTCAACGCATAATCCTACTTCGTGCAAAAGTTGTCTATAGGAATTTGTTATTCGTCATTTAAATGCTGTCTTATATTGACAATATTTTCTTTACGGTGTTGTAAAAGTCAGCATCGACAAAATCAATTTCAGGAAATGTTTTTCAAAGCTCATCAGTACACCATCGCAAACATACAAGGTGTTTCAATACTGACTGCATGATAGTTGTAACAAACAATGTTTTATACAAAAAAAAACAGTTATTTCAAAAAGTTGTGGACAGCTAAATGATATTTAAAAAATTGCTCATTACATTATCGGGCAGTCGATTCGGAATCACCCGGTATAATTCAATACATAATCGTAACACTTTATGCTATTCAGTGTAAATCAGTACAGAAGTGAACTTTCGTGTTGTCAATTTATTTTGGGTTATATCTTGGATAATATGACCTCTAGGTTATATGACAACTTAAGGATTTTACAATTATTCTGTAGCGAACTTATTTTGCACATTAAAATTAGTTTGCTTCATTTCAGTGAATTTTCGATTTTAACGCAAATTAGTCCGTTGGTCTCTTTACCCCCAAGAGTGATCACTCAAGGTTTTTGAATTTTGATATAATTCCGAAAGTTTAACTTTACCGTCTGTCCGTGATTTACAAACTTTTATACGTTTGTAATATTTTCTGAAGTCCCCACAACCAGTTGAATTTATATTCAATCTGAAAGTCAAAGACTTTACTGTCCGCCTGTGATTTACAAACTTTTATACGTTTGTAATATTTTTCCCGACTCTCGTCAGAACCCATTGAATTTATATTCAATCTGAAAGTTACAGACTTTACTGTCCGTCCGTGATTTACGAACTTTTATACGTTTGTAATATTTCTCGGGTCTCGTCAACCCACTGAATTTATATTCAATCCGAAAGTTCAACTTTACCGTCCACCCGTGATTTACAAACTCTTATACGTCTGTAATATTTTGCCCGAGTTCCATCAACCCGTTAAATTTATGTTCAATCCGAAAGTCAAACACCTTACCATTCGCCCACGATTTACAAACTTTTATAGGTTTGTAATTTTTTCCTCGAGTCCCGTCAGTACCCATTGAATTTATATTCAATCTGAAAGTTAAAGCCTTTACTGTCCGCCCGTGATATACAAACTTTTATACGTTTCTCATATTTTTCTGTGTTCCGTCAACCCGTTGAATTTATATTCAATCCGAAAGGTAAATTTTAGCGTTTGCCCGTGAATTACAAACTTTTAAACGTCCTTAATATTTTCCCCAGGTCACGTCAGAACCCATTGAATGTATATTCAATCTTAAAGTCGAACACTTTAGTGTCCGTCCGTGATTTATGAACTGTTATACGTTTGTAATATTTCTCGGGTCTCGTCAACCCATTGAATTTATGTTCAATCCGAAAGTTTAACTTTACCGTCCACCCGTGATTTACAAACTTTTATACGTTTGTAATATTTTTCCCAAGTTTTATCAACACGTTGAATTTATGTTCAATCTGAAAGTTAAAGAGCGTTTCCCTAAGATACCTCAGTGAAATAATTAACTCTAGGACTTGAAAGACGTACCGGAACTTCGCAAATAAGTCACAAGTCCCGTATAAAGTTATTTTATTTTATTTTACCGTCCCTAAGTAGTTTATTGCAAATTTAGAAATTTTATTAATTTTTATTAAAATTGACAAAAGTTTGTTCACGTTAATGGATTTACTAATTTTCATTCCGGCTCTGTATTAAGCATTGCGATTTAATATTGGCAAATCTAAGCCGTATTTATTGTTTCATGGTAATTAGACGAAAAATGAACTTTTCAAAGTGACGATTAGTTTGATTAAAGCATAAATACTTATTTTAGTTGAACAAACTACACGCAAGCGTTTTAATTCACATTTAAATAAAGTTTTCAAATAAGCTAGTTTATCAGTTATTTGCAGCGCCCAGATAGCGAGGTAGTTATACTCATTTTTCACTAATAAGTTAAATTGTCACTTACTTGGTTTTTAAATGAATTCCTTGAAATTCGTACCTTTGATTACATGTTTATTTAATTGCATTTAATTTGTTATAATTTAGTGTAACACAGACATTTTAGACACCAGAATTATTTTATTGTTTATGTTTTTGAGTAGAATTAGGTTGTACATATTAGGCTAATTTTCAAATAATTAAGTTGATGTAAATAGTTGAAATTCATTATTATATGGTTTGATTTGATGTGTTTGTGAGTTATAGTTTGGAGAATAATTGCTCGCTGTTGGAGATGTAACTGCACACCTAGACATTGTTTACGCTGTTAGGTTTGCGCAACACCAAAAGACCCAGTGCTGTACACAACAAGACGTCGTACTAAGTAATTTTTCTTTTCTGAAATAAAGGTTTTATTAAAACAGGGAAATTCCAGTACCCACCCTGCTTTTGCAACGAGGTATTTTTTTGAGCCGAAAATAAGTCGCATTTTTATTAAAAAAAACAAGTAAATCCTATATAAATTAATGTAAACAATTTGTTTCCATAATTATAAAAACAAATTACAAAAACGATATTATTTCAATAGTAGACGTTAAAATACAATTTATAACTTAATTTTTAATCAAATTAACGATACTTGGCATGTCAAAAATTTATAATTAATCAGGAACCTTACCCATTTCAAAGAAGAAAAACTTTATGTTCTTTGTCTATTTTAAACTATTTACATTGGACTATTGCAGAAAGTGACATCGCAAATACGTATAATTACCGATAGGTGGCGACTACTGTACATAAAAAAACTGATTTGATTTCCGCATAGACATTTATTACGATGCTCCGTGCTTTCTAGTTTTCTTTCAGGAAAAAACAAAAAAAACTTTTAATTTGTCTAGTTTTATAATCGAAATGTGGAAAATCGTCAAGTTGTACTAAATTGAAGTTGATGCGGCCTATGAACTCCAATACCAAAAATGTACCAAATTTAGCACAAATATACCAAAACGGCACTACTGCGCAACAGCCTCATGTGATCTCGAATATGGACGAACAATATACGGTATTATTTTGTTCTATGTTGTTATAATCGTTTTAAGGTAAAAGAAAACAGTTCATGATTTTAATAACTTCTAAACATAACCTCGAATACTCCTAGCATCCAAATACAAGTTTTTGGTGGTCTTCAACCAACAAACATAAAAGAAATTTTCAACAAAGCAAACGATAAATCCCACACGGTGCAGCAATAACAGTGAAGATGAACGCACCAACGGAAAATTGTGTGTTAATATCGGGTACTGTGGAGAACATCCTGGTCGTATTATCTCTTCGACACCGGCTGTTGTTAAATGTGGGATGTGTTATTCAAAAGGAAAGCGATGTTCTAACAAAACGCAAAATATATCAACGATGAGAAACTATTAATTATTTCTAAGATTAAACAACGTAGCAGAGGCAAACTACACAAAATTTTAAGAATGGTATCAGGACTTTGATTAGGCCCTTAGACCCTTTTAAACTTACCAAAAAAGGAATTAACTAGGTATCATGGTTGAATCTGAATGTGAAATGTTTGTACATCGGGTCGTCATGCGAAGTTGTAAATTCTGAAGTATGTAATTTTGACATAATTTGTCCTATCCCATAAATATGGTATTAACTGCCACGATGTTATTAGTTTAAAAACAAATTGACAACAACAAAACCATACAATTAATGTAGTTATCCTACCTATTCAAGTTTCAGCTCGAAGAGATTTCAAAATCTACTACTCTGGCCAATACTTGTTTAAAAATCAATAATTTGCACAAGTCAGTATTACTTATGTTTTATAAATCATGCCTTTCCGCATGACACTGTTCCAAAGAAATTTTATTCTTGCTTATGTGCTAAATGCTGTGGTACCACATGTTCAGCACATCAATAAAGGCTTTTTGCAACTACTACTTTCTCAAGGGAAAATTTATAACACCGCACACTGGTGGAAAATCTAACTGCCACGTTCTCAACTTAATACGTATAGATTTTCATGATTTATTTCTGACAACGATGTATGAGTAATAAAAAGAATTTAATTTATCCACTTTCCCACTCAGCATTTCTCACACAAATTAACAAAAAAAGTATAATAAAATTTTTCATCACACGTTGATGTTTTGATATTCCACAAACATAATTGTTGTCTAGTAATCATCATCCTTAACATTTTCGAAGGTTGAATTGTTTTTAAATTTGATTTGGTTTAAATGTTTTTTGGTCTTTTAACTCACCATGAACTTGAAATAGAATGGTTATTACATACATATTTATTGGAAATGTTTTATTCGAAATTATTAATTGTAGTTCTTATCGGCGCTTAGCATAAAGCTTGTGACGCTGCTGGTTATCTCGTAGGTATAAAAAATTAGCTCATGGCGTAAGCTTACAAGAAGGAAAATGATAAAAAAAAAGTTATATAATGATACCATGATTGTAAAACACAAATCACAACTAAAACAATCTATAATTTTCTATATACAGCGATTAAAAAACTACAGAGCCTTCATTAATTACTGATACCCACGTGACCACAAAATATAGGCAACCCAACTTACACTGTTGGTAAGGCTTTTATCCAAATATTCCCAAGCCAATTGTTAACTTATCAAGGCTTGCTTGTTTACATACATAACCTCACTTTGAGTGTTGACAGTGACACTTACAGGAAATGTTTAGTTACCACGAGTACCAATCCTGAACTGACTTCAACATCCAAATCTAAAACTCCCTAAGTCGCCGCGGACCAAAGGTCACGTGGGTATCAGTAGTTAACGAAGGCTCTGTACTTTTTGTTATTATACATATAATTGCTTTGTTTTTTACGTCAATATTTTCTACTCTGTTAATTGCACGAAGGCAATATTTAGAAACTGATATACGACATTTATAATAATTACTATTTTTAGGTCTTTAAATTCATGTGGCTGCTCGAGATCACGAAATCTACGCACATGACAAAATTCCACTTTGACCATATGTGCCTAAGCCTCGTTACGCTTATAATGCACGTACACGTTTAGACGGACACGAGGAGACGATTGTTGAGATAGTGAAGTGCTGCAAAACATAAGCGCCAGAGTATAGAACTCCTTAAAAAACACTTCAATTAGATCCTCGTTGTATCGATTTAAGCTAAACATCCGACAAACAAGCAGATGACTGAATTGAACTCCCATGAGAAGTTATCAATTTAATACTCGGCGACTTTGCTAAAGAGCATTAGTTTATTTATTAATGAAATAACCAACATATCAAGTAATTATAAGCAGAATTGGGCAAAGTATACTTATGCTCTTTCTTTTTCTGCATAATTATGTTATATGTAGAATAACACCAATGCAAAATCAGACAATTTAAACGTAAATGAACATGTATACAAATAAAACAAGTACCTTCTGCTGTGCCCATGTAAAATAAAACCTAATAGTACAAAAATAAAAACGAAAACTAAATGCGAGCAGTGCCGGAACTAAGATAGGGCGAGCAGGGTTTCCGTCTCAGGAATAACGTTTTAAACTGCGCAATTTTATTGCAAAAATTTTGTATAATACTCACTCCTGTGCCATATGACAAAAAATTTTAATTATTAAAAATTTCAATTAAAATCTTTTGAGGCACGGTACGTTTAAATAGAGGAAGAGAATTGGGGAGCGTTCGTACCGTTGAATAGTCGCACGTCTCACCGCCTCTTTCCCTACCATGGACATATGCGTTGACATCTGCATGTAAAGCAAACACAATAATTATATTCAGGTGTGTTTCTAGAATATGTCGTACATAATATTTAAGATTTAACATGTAGAAAAAAGTACCTGTTTTATTTAACATACTTTCATGCTACATATTTTCCACTTTTCTACGTATAATGTAGAAAATAATATTCTACATGTAAAGTTACAACTAGGGAATAGAATCCCGAGATAAAATTTCTAAACGGGATTTCGGGATCGATAATAAATAATCCCGGGAACCTGGAATTGATTCCGGGATTTATCAACTATATAATAAAAAAGGTTTATGCGTTAAAATTAAATTTTATTAAAGAAACAAATTTTTGGTAACAAAACGACGAAATTTGAAAACAATGACACAGAAATAAAAGTCCGTCCAAAGTGGAGTCACCAAGTCCTGATCTGATGCTGATACAAAATCCTCCAGCAGCATAAAACGTTCTTTGTGACTCCAAGCATGTCCACTGAATTGTGTATGTGTTGGAAGATTATTTTTAAATACTTTTGCTTGCCTGCTTATTTTATTTTTTTTTAATGTGTCGGTATCAGTTTATGTATCTGTTTATTAATAACTAACTAATACTACAAAATATTTATGATATTTTACTTATGTATCAACGTGTGCAAGGTTATTTAATAAGAATTGAATATTCTATTTCTGCCTTTAAGCATTTTCATTTATTTAATGCCTCCCAATGCTTGCAGTCTAGTTGACGGTAAAACATCAAATGAAAATGAATAATACTATTCGTACTTAAATCATTTTGTATTTAGTATAATATGAAATACGAGATAACTTACGCAAATTTAATTAGAATCAAAATTAAACTGCTGCGCCATCTATAGGCTAAGGGCATTCTTATTGTTGATCAGCATTCCTATCTAGCAAAGTTTAGTCTTAGAGATTACTGCTTTAAAAGGTAGTTTGCTATTTTATTCTTAATTTTACTATAAATTTACAGTAATTCATGTAGCTACTAAAACTTATAATAATAGTGCCAACAACAGAGGGCCGTGACTATTTCTTTCGTCGCAGGAAACATTTTGATATTCTACATTTTTAGTTATATATAGCCAGTAAGAAGCAGCTTTTTTTCGTCTTTTTGATAACTGTTGTTTTTCCAATTATTTTCAACACTTCACGATATTCTGCACTTGCACTTCAGCAGTGTTTGAACAAATTATAGCTGAAGAATTAATAGTCAATTTTTTCGTATAAATAACCAAAAAATCAGACTATAGAGCAGAGCACAAACGCACGTAAATAAAAAAAGCCAATATAGCAATGAACCATTCTATAAAATATATTCTTTCCAATTCAAACAATCAAATAGAGAAGCAGTGGCGTAGGAAATACTTTTTCTAGAGAGAGGAGGGGGCGAAAATTTTAATCTAACCTAACCAACTGCATATGCCCGATTTCCCGTAGCTACTTTTTTGCACTAATGAATGTGCAACGTAAAACAATGGGCTAGTATTTGCAATAAAAAAATTGCTATTAATATAGTTAGTGTAAAATACAAACGTGTTAAATGATTTTTTTAAAAGGACGCTTGGCCTTCTGCTTTATATTTCAGGGAGTCCTCGCCCCTCCTGCTCCACCTCCCGCTTCCTACGCCACCGTAGAGAAGTACCGCATTTTTTTGCTTTACCAACTTTTCATAAAAGTATGATCAAGAATTAAGTACATTTTAGATAAAGTGTGGTTATAGAAAATTACCAGGTTGTATAACAAAAAAGAGTGCTATTTGTAGGTGCAGAACAGGAACTGTAGTGTAGGTTACTTTGGTTGCCTGAGCTGCATATAAATAAAGTATTTGGTACAAAAACGTACATATTCAAATATTGTAAAATATGACGCAGTCAAATATTTTCTTACTATGCAGCAGTGATTTACGGTCATAGGTAAACAAATTTTTGCAGTACAAAATTATTTATTGAATTAAATTACATAGGTATTGCAATTGAATTTAAGGTGCTGCCCTACTTCGTTTTTTGTCCAGAGTCACAAGAAAAAGGTTTTTTTTATTTAGCGCAACTGCATAATAGAGTATAGAACATGGTATGCTGTTACTAAGACAAATTTTCGTCAACTTCTGCGCAAGTGTAAAAACTTGTTGAGAAACCCTGTTTTTTATCAGTGCGCAGGCGCAGTATGTGTACTTCTATCAGCTTCTAATGTCAAGTTGAATGATAAAGAGGTTAGGTGCTTCTAATTTGTCAACAAATTAGTGTTTAAAGTAAGTTTCATTCACTTTATATACTTTATTATGAACTGCTATGTAAAAAATTGTTCCAACTATAATAGTAAGACAAAAAGAAAATATTAAATGATAGATCCACCTAAACTAATTTTTTGTTTATTGAACATTATATTATTGTGAGCATAGGTAAATCCAATATAAAATATTTTAGTTTTCCCGAAGAATTTTATTTGTATTCTATCATTGTAACTAAATAATTATATTTATATGTTGTAAAAACGATTAAAATTCACCGGCTGCAGACTTAATTAATTTTTAAATTTGCCGTTGTTTTTACACTTGGTAACGTCACGCAGTGGCTCTTAAACTGTGCGTAACTACAATATCAAGTACAAATTGTTCATATTCCACTGTGTCAGTGGATACTATTGTTTTAGTAATAAAAACAAATAGTGTACTGTTTTAATTTTTAAATTATTACAAATATTATTATCTCTTTATTTATACAGTGTTTACTGAACATGCCGTGCCCCGTGCATAATATTGGTTTACTGCACCTAACAAGCGAATAGCTGCCGTTTCTCCGCAACGTAACGGTCTGTAGTAGACAAACTTAAATTTCGTTTTTAGCGCGAAAAAATCGCCTATTAATCCACCGCGATATGACGGACCTCATCAATATTCTTACGCAGTCGTAAGTATTTTTGCAACGAGTTTAGACAATTTTTTATTGTCTTTCTTTGTTGCTAGGGTAGAACTGCTAGCGATGTCACTTAGAAAATAAATATCTCGTTATATTTGTAATACCGCCGCTCGTGATAATATGGCTTGCTTGTAAAATATTACTGTTTTTCTTAAATTATGCAACAAAAATTGGATTTGTGTATAATTTTTGAGAAGACAATGTCTACCTTGTCATAACTGCTATGCGCAGATAATAGTTATTTATGATATAAAACACCGGTGGTCCGTCCTATTATGCAGAGTAGGCAGTGCCTATCCATAACTAAAAAAAAATGAAATTTTAATTTTCACTAAAAAAAATTCCTTTTACACAGAATTACTTTTTTAACACCACCGCGTAACATTAAAAATTAGGCGCAATATAAATAGACCGTTGCTTTTAAACAGGATTTCGCATACGCGAAGGCGGAGCTTATCGGGCCAAATGATTACAATCAACCAATCTGTTTTTCTTAATACGTTGGTACATTTGTACATTTTGTACATTTTTATATTATACATTGATATAAATATTGAAATAATGCAATGATCAGATGGACAGATGCAAAGAAATAGTGGGGATTTTAGAACGCAATAAGCATTGCAAAGGCACAGCCTCTACACCGCGCGCTGGTGAGCGGCAGTTAGTTGTTGCAGCGTGCAGTTATTGTGTGTTTATTTATGTCATACGTAGTTTGCAAATTTGTAGTTAAGAGAATAGCTCTTAAAAGAAAAAATTAAAAGATACTCTTACGACAAACAAATAAGAATAAAAAATAATAAGCGATGTACTTCAAAATCACTAGGGTCGTTATAGACAGACAGTAGAAATTACGCATTAACTTAGCTTTAGACGAAGGTTTACGTTATCAAATTAAAGTGCATAATAACAAAGTGACATTTGATAGGGATTTTATGCGTAGATTAATTCATTTAACAACGGGTAAATTGGAGTTGCCGTAATTTTTTAACTTTTTATTCTTAATATTAAATAATTTTTGATATTGCCTACACAAATTTTGAACCCACGGAACGCCACTGATATAAAGGGAAGAAAATGATACTTTTATTCCCGCGGGTGTCGTTTGCCGAAGGCAAGTGAAACAAAGCGCAAAAAGGAAAAAAAGACACCTTCTTCCCGAGTTTCACGTAATTTTTTCGCCTACCTTGAAAAATGTATTAAAAAACATTCATTTTAAAATGTAAGGTGCCTTTGGTATCCACGGTAACCAATTAAAAACAGGAGGCAAAATCACTTAGTATCCCGCTAAGCAACAATTTTCAACTTTCGACCACAACATGGGGGTCGAAAAGCCTACTTTTGTATCAAGGTCGACGAAAAACGATATTATACAGCCCGAGTCAAAAGGTGCAGGTTTCCTCTATTTGAAAAGATAGGTAAAAAGATTACTAATAAAAGCTGTACGAACCGACACGTACTATAAACTGACAAATAAAAATCTCAAAAAAAATTATTCTTAAAATAATAGTTTTCCTAAATGGAATGCCACATATTTCTTTATCCTAATGGCAAGTCCATTTAATTGCCAACAAAAAATTAAATAACTTTTTTTTGTATAGCCATAGTTTTCGAGAAAAAAATAATTTTGTTAATAAGTTTATTTTGTAGGTAAAAGTTAGATATACCTCCGCATTCTGAAGCTCATCAAAATCAGACCATCGGTTCGGGAGTTATGATGTACCAAACACTTACCCACCCACCCATCCACTGATAGTTTTTTTTATGTTCCTGGAGTTCCAAAACGGCTCTTCTATGCTGACTATGTTACGACGGAATTTTTGTTTGGAAAAGTCATGCGCAACTTAGCTCAAACAGAAGTTGTTATTGTCCGCCATTTGTTGAAAATGGAGGAATGAATTTTGTTTCCAAAAATTTATAGAATGCGCCACAGAGAAATTATCGGACTGGAACATGCACCCAATTGTAGCTTATTTCTAGCTTTATTAGCCTATAAAACTAAAAACAAATACATTTACCGCTTTTTGAGCAGTATTTATGTTTTCGAAAAAGTCATAACATTGACGTTTTTCATTTCACAGTTTTAGTAGTTCCAAAAGTTCTAGTAGTTTGTAATATTGTGTACCTGCATGTCAAATTTCATCCCAATCTGATAACAAATTTTTGAGTAAACAAGCGTGAAAATTCACATATTCAAAAATTCATAGAAGTCGTCAGAGAAACATTTGCGAGCTGGAACGCAAACCAAATTGCAGCTCATATTTAGCTCCATGAGCTTACAAGATTTTACAAAAATTGTGTGGCCACTTTTCGAGAAATATTGTTTTTTAATTTCCAAATTTTAGAAATTTTCTTTCTTTACAGCTTTTAATTTTTTGAACATTTTTGTGCACAGTAACATTGTGCCTCTATAGGGCTATTTCGATAAAATATTTGAGCACAATCGGTCAACTTGCTTTTGAGTAATAAGGCGTTCAAAATACAAATTCAAAAAATCGTAGCAGCCCCCATTTTGGCATTTTAAAGCTACAAAGTTCAGAAAAAGGCGCTAAAGTCTTGCTTATCGCATTTAGTTTTCATTTTCATAAAATTTGGTTTCGTAAAAAAATGCTAATAAAAAACACGGTAACTTCGGATTTTTTCGGTGAATTTTAGATATACCCCCACATTCCAAAGGTCATTGAAATACGACCATCCGTTCAGTAGTTATGCTGCACCACACATTTACACACATATACCCCCACATACCCCCACCAACAGACAGTCATTTCTAAAAACCACTTTTTGGGTTCCTGGATGTCCGAAGCATGTGTTTTCGTCAAAATCGTGATTTGGAAAGTTCTCATGAAATTAGTACTTCCCTATTATGAAAGTTTAGGAAAGTAAAACAAAAAGTACGATTTACAAATATATTTAACTAAAGCAGGGTATGAAATAAAAATCGGTTTATAAAAAAATTATTTTTCATTTAAACGCGACTTTTTTGGTTTAAGTTGTTTTTCATAATTTTTGATATATAATCTATTCTTCATAATTTAAGTGATTTTTGTATGATATAATTAAATCTTTCAAATATATTAAATTTTAAGGATTTAAATAAACACGTCAGTGTTACTGTACAGGTTGCTATTTGCTGATATTTTAAAGTAAAGTAAAAAGCGAAATTTAAAACGAATTAATCATACTGCTCGTTGTAATTCAAGATTGGCCCGATTTAAATGATTTGATAAAAATCACCATTGAAATTAAGGTTATTTTTTTTAAATTTCAATAAGAAACTTAAATTATTTTACCATAAAAAGGTAAACTTTCATCTTAGGATAAGTAGTTTTTATTACTATCACTTTTCACAACCTATACTTGAAGTTCTCAAAATGCTTTCATTTGCCTACTAGAAGAAATCATAAAAAACAAAATATATTAAAAAACGTTTATTACAAACACAATCCTCTACTTAACTTGTTTGCCAGAAACAAACACAGACACAACGTTTCTATCATCTCCTACATATATAAATTTTTGCAACAACTCCAAAGGAGTACATTCATGAAGAAAGTCAGAAGAGCTTTCTTTAACATCCATGTCCACAATAAGAGCATCAAATTCTTTACCAGCCTCAAAATTGCCAGTAACACCATCAAGCGCCAATGCTAAAAGAAATAAAGTACACTCACCATTAAATAAGAATTGATTATTATGTACCTTTTGCTCCTCCAAGTGTTGCTAAGTAAAAAACATCATAACAATTAAGAGGATCATAATCGTTCTTCTGAAATGACAGTGATATGGAAGTGTCCATTGCTGACCTCATCGCATCTACTATGGAAACTGATCGGCCTCCTGCTACGTCTGAAATTAACATTCAACTATGTTTTACAAATTTTTACTAATCTTATTATCGAACACCATTTAACTTTTTAGTGGAAGCGTATTTCAACAAAATAAAATTATATATTGACATCTTTTAAAATTATTTTAGAGATATTATCAATTTATTATAAATATCTGAAGAATTATAAGTTTCTACTCAAATATATTTGAATTAAAAATATCACAGATATTTTTAATTATCTGTTTAAAAATAACCTATAGATATTTAAAATATCTTAGATATTTTTAATTACGTTAGTTTTTCCAATATCTCGTATATTTAAAAATTACTCTATTTTAAATTATCTCAGATATTTTAAATTTAAATTATACAATCAATTTAATTTATAAAATCAAATAAACGGTCTACTAATATTTCAGAAATATTTTTAAATATTTAGGAATATTGAAGACGGTTTAGAATGATTAAATACAAATATCTAACGAGATATTTTTAAAAAAGTAAATTTTTGCTTTTATTTTGCAAAAATCGCTGTCAATAAAAAGTAAAACAGCGTTTCATATCTTTTGATGTAATAATCACAGTATTTTCAATTATTTGATTTGTTTCAATTTTTATGAGATAATATTGAAAAGAAACTTCTATTTTTTGGCTTTATAGATAAATATATGCAAAATTACTCACCTGTTCCTAAACCAACATTTATACCAGAATGCACTAATTCTTTAACATCGCATAGTCCAGATTGTAAACAAAGATTTGATGATGGACAATGGCTAACAGATGTTCCGCGTTCTGCAAGTAGCCGCTGCTCCGATTGGGACAAATGAACTGCATGGGCTAGTATCGTCTAAAAGTATGTTATTTTTAATGCATTAATATAACAGTGTTCCTATGGCTATTAAATTACCTTTTCTGTAAGAAGTTTGGCATCGTCATACACTGCGGCGTAGTTTTTATTGTAGAGTTTCTTGACTTCACTGATTTCATTCTGATTTTCGGATATGTGAGTCTAAAGTAACAAATACTAATAATGATTAACATTTTAAAATCACCTTTCTTCAATCAATTCAAAATACGAATTTTAATATAACTTTTTAAAACTAATTTTGACTAGAACAGTGCTTAGCAACGAAAATAATATTTAAAAATATCAATCAACAATTTAAATTTTTTATCATTAAGATTATTATAAAAAAGTTACTTCTAATATTTTTTTTAAATATTTCTAAACAGATTAATGCTGCGCATAACAGACCCTACATATTATAATAAAAATTTAAATACAAATTCGAAAAATAGGATATTAGAAATCGAATTTTACAGAACGTGATTGTATAATACGAACGTCCCTTATAAGATACGAGAATGGGTTGAAAAGTTCGTGGGAAAAAATGTGGTCGTACAACTGTTAAAGATGCACCTCGTAGTGGACGCCCAAAATCTGCCACTACACCAGATATTGTTGAAAAAGTGCATGCTATGGTGTTAAAAGACCATAGGCAGAAGACGTCTGAGATAGGGAGGGCCGGAGGCTGTAGACATCTCCAAAGAACGCGCAACGTACATTTTGAATGAAGAGTTGGCCATGAAGAAGCTGTCTGCGAGGTGGGTGCCGCGACTGCTCAGTGTTTTACAAAAATTGATGCGGATGCAAAGTGTTTGGAGCGTTTTCAAAACAACAAAGTGGATTTTATTCGCCGATTTATCACTACAGATGAAACTGCAGAAAATGTATTGACTTCCATTTTGTGGGATGCAAAAGGTATTCTTCTGATTGATTACCTTCCAAAAGACCAAACCATCACTTTCGCTATACATTCGGTACGCACGAGCGTATTACGACATATTTTAGGGGCGGAAAAATTTGTAAAAAAAATGTATTTGTCCTCTGGACGCTCCCATTGTTTGTGCTTTGCTAAAATTGTTTGTTTATGTTTAATACAACAACTTTCTGTTAAATGTTGAATTATTAGTTCTGAACTGTTTATTTTATGTTTCAGCCGATGCATGGTTTGCTAATATTCCCTTCAAAGAACTGTACGTTTGCTAAGTGTTGTAATATTAAACTATGATGGTATAATAAAACTTACATCTACCATCTTTAGGTATTATATGTATAAAATTTATATAAAATATAGCATTTGTTATATTAAAATATAAAAATTAAAGATACAGAAACAGCCGTTTTCTCACCTCGCCGTCTACTCTAAAAATCAAAGTAGGCAGCGACGCGTTAGGTCGCACGACTAGCGTATAGCGCCTGGGTCTTACAGCCGATTCTGAATTGCGCAATATCATGTAATATTAGCTCGCATATATGCGAGTGTGATATTTACATCGAGATTTGCATTGTTAAAGCCGATTTTTTCATTGCTAATAAATTGCATTCAATAGAAAACAACAAATCCTTTCTTTTCAATTTATTACCAGACTTGCATGTTAGTATGCCGTCAATCAGTGAGTGAATGCAAATTTGTCTTCGTATTTTTTCTTTGAAAATGTAACTGCTCGTAACAAATAACCTCGCGTAAACAGCAAAACGCAACAACACTGTTTAAAAAAAAACTATAAAATAAAAAAATGTTTGGTCCCAACCGAGATTCGACCCCGCAACTACTTATGCAGTAAAAAAGTAGTACACCTGAACACATCCGCATATCCATTTGTGGCACTACGAACTTTTGGTTTACACACATTCCAGCTGCATGCAGAGGCGATGCGGAAGTCATGTGAGGTAGGATCGGCTGTAGACCCAAGGAGCTAGACGCTAATGTTCGCACGGTGATGTTGCGAAGAGTATGGTGTGTCAACTTCTACGACTTGTCTATATAAAACCCACAAATTTGGCAATTTCGGAACTCGGTATGAGATTTGCGCATACATGGCGTTCCTAAAAATTTAAATTTTGCGCGGTTTGACAAGTATTTGATCACTACTTGTGACCCTTTTGACCCCTATTCTGTGTACAACACTTATTTACTAAGGTTGGGTTAAAGTTAATTAGTTAATTTAGTTTTCACTTTTATTATTGAAATGTGCAGGTAAGTAAAACATTTATTTAGCGTTTCAAAGTAATGTTTACACATTATTATATATTTTTTTTGTAAGGTTATCGTAAAAAACATACAAAGATGCTGGTCAAATATGTTTCCACAATAAAGCAGTCGGTGAAATGTACAATGGTATATAATTTTCACTTTTGCAAATACTAGTACGGGAAAGTCCAGTCGAAGTCCACATTTTAGTTGTTTTTTTTTATCTCTCTTGATTTACTGTAAGCTAAAGGCGGCAAATGTTTGCTGTGCGTAGAGCGGCAGGCTTGTTAAGTCCGGGGCTGATACCATGATTAACAGAGATATTTCAATTTAACAAAAATTGCTTATTTTACCTAGTACGCTGTGATATTAATCAACCTTTTTGTTACTCTCAACACCCCACATCTTTCTCCATTTAACCGACTTTTTAGCTCTTTTATAGTTTCCAAGATTCTAATGGTGTGCATCTCCCGTGTCACACCCTGTATAGTATAATTTAAAATTAAAAAAGTTGTATACTGTTTCATTAAACCAAAACACCCTGTATAGAGACCAATAATTTAAGATTATGCACAGTAACAACTAACAGTTTTGTTTTACTGCTATAATAAGGACGATAATATCGTACTAATAACTCATAACTCATTTTTGATTTGTTTTTTAAGATGTTTCATAACATTCTCTTTTATGCCATACCTACTCACCTGTATATGTAAATTAAACTCTTTGGCCAAATCTGCTAATTTTTCCATGTCTGCCATATTTAAACTTAATGCAAACCTAGGTGTGATAATAGGTTTAACTAACTCACTCTGCAATTAATACATTTTCTTAAATAGTTTTAAATTAATTTTGTTTTTTTACCAAACCTTTTTCGCAAGAACAGCTTCAATAAATCTTCTAGTGTTGATAACGTTCTCCTCCGAAGTTTCTAGATAATCAGACGGTGCAAGACGAGTCATATTAACTTTGCCAATAAAAGCCCTCTGTCCAAATTTAATAGCAGCATCTGCGAGAATGACACTCGTGTCTCCAAAAAGTGATGCGAAATAGCAAGCAGTTGTTGTTCCATGGTGTAATGTTCTTTGCTAATAAAATTAATCTTTACCAATATATTTGTGTAGACAGTCATATGAAAACTCCTCATACAGAGAATGTCTTAAGCAATTGTGCGCTAAATAATAGATATCATATATTTGGCGTATTAGAACAATAAAACAAATTTATTGTGAATAAAACAATTCTCAACTTCGCCAGGTTTACACGTCATTATCAAAGGCAAGATTAAAAGTAAACAGTTCGTGTTGCTATAGGAACAATAAATCTTCATGACTTAATTTTGGTTTTCTATATCTGCGTCCAGATGACTTGATTTTTCATTCGAAAACGTCCAATAACGGTGAATTTAAGAGATCAATTTGTTCATTCATTAAAGGTACAGTTTTTAAATGTCTGTGAATTTCAAATGCTTCTAGTATATCCAATTTACGTTTATCGTCAAAAAAGTGTAAAAATTTTGTAGGGTTATTAGATGTCATTGAATGATTGTGTTCTAATATATGTTTAGTGTAATTGGATTTATGGAGGTTTATACTTGTTACAACGTACGTGTTTATTAAAATTTTTAATTGTTGGTTCTATATAAACCGAATTAGAGTGCGAGCAATTTAATTTGTAGATGTCTGATTTTAGTAAATTGTCTGTTTTATCTTTAGCATTAAACAAAGTGTTTAAAACGTTTTTTGTTGTTTTAAAAGTTATTTTACATTTATTTGTTTTGTTTATAGTTTTGGCATTTTTTTCTGAATTATTGCCAAAATATAGAATTGACATTGACATTTTAGCATGTTTTATTAGTTCATTTGAGTTAATCTATAAATTTTTGATTTTTATTAACAGTTCGCAGCCAAAAATTACATTTACACTAGAAACTCAACTTTATCCATTAACTTTTTAGATTTGAATATAAAAATTAATTCAAATAATAAACTTGAATATTCTGTTTATAGAAAACCTACACAAACAGACATTACAATACCACACGATTCTTGTCATCATAACACACATAAATTAGCAGCATACAGGTCTATGATACGTAGGGCTTTAACGGTTCCTTTAGGTAAAATTAGTTATAATAGAGAAACTTCGATTATTAAACAAATTGCATACAATAATGGTTATAATACTCAACTTATTGATACACTAATTAAAGAGAAAAATTATAAATTAGCTATTCAGAAAAGTTATCCAACTACTTCATCAGATAAAATGAAATACGCGTGAATACACAAATAAATGTAAAATAACTTTTAAAACAACAACAAACATTTTCAACACTTTGTTTAATACTAAAGAAAAAACAGACAATTTACTAAAATCAGGCATCTACGAATTAAATTGCTCGCACTGTAATTCGGTTTATATAGGACCAACAATTGAAAATTTTGATATGAGGTACAAGGAACACGTACGTTGTTACAAGTATAAACACCCCCATAAATCCAATTACGCTAAACACTTAGAACACAATCATTCAATGACATCTAATAACAATATAAAATGCTTACACTTTTGTGATGATAAACGTAAGTTGGATATACTAGAAGCACTTGAAATTCACAAACATTTAAAATCTGTACCTTTAATGAATGCGAAATGAAGTTATCTGGATGCAGATATAGAAAACTAAGATCAAGTTATGAAGATTTATTGTTCCTATAGCAACACCAACTGTTTACTTTTAATCTTGCCTTTGATAATGAAGTGTAAACACGTTGAAATACGTATAAGGCTAAAATAAAAAACCTGTTGAAGTTAGGAATTGTTTTATTTACAATAAATTAAAATGAAATTCAACGAAGTACTTATAAATAAACTAAAACAAATTTCTGTGAATAGTCCACTCGCATTGTAACAGTCAATGGCCGCCGTTTGTTTTTAGGCTCTTCACCAATTATACCCTGACTGGTCGCAATAATATATTTTTTAGGAAGCTCCGGTGGTACCGGCTTTGTATAACAATAGCAACACGTTAACAATTTTTTTTGATTTTTGCATTTATAACGAAATATGCGTTTATACGTTAGTACATAACAAATAATAAATTAATTTTTCGTTCGTGGAATATTCTAAAATATACCAGTCCTGATTTAAAAACTATCTATAATTCTGTCTTTCATTGCCAAACTCAATTGTGTTGAAGCACGGCAATATCACTCGTTCTTTGGGTTAGTGGTATTGTCTAGCAGCAACACAATTTTGTTGTCAATAAAGCGACAGAATTAGCAACAGCAGTAGCACAAGTGAATTAAAAAATATTGATAATTCTGTCGCTTCGAAACTGTGTTGTTGCTAGGAAATACCACAGCTCTGAAGGAGGAGTAATATTACATTGCTTCAACACAATTAAGTTTGTCAATGAAAGACAGAATTATAGAAACATGTTAATTCACGAGTAGAATTTGCTAGAATATTCCACGAACTAAATATTAAAACACTAAGTTGTTCTTATTGTTTGTTACTTACTGACGTACAAACGCGTTATTTAATTATTAAATGCAAAAATAAAAAACTTGTATTGACGTGTTGCTATGGTTATACAGCACCGATACCACCGAAGTTAACTAAAAATTATTATCGTGGCTAGTTAGGGTCTAATTGGTAAAGAGCCTGAAAATAAACTGCTCAATAGCAATGGTTGTTACAATGGCAGTGGAATATTCGATAATTTTTAAATCACGTGTGGTATTGATGTTGAATATTCAACTTACATTGTAACAACCAATGGCAGCCGTTTATTTTCAGAATCTTGATCAATCAACCCTAGACTGATCGCGATAATACTTTTTTTAGAAAGCTCCGGTGTTATCAGCGTTGTTTAACTATAGCAACACGCCATCAATAATTTTTTTATCATTAAACAACGCTTTAATATGTTAGTAAATAAAATATTACAAATAATTTAAAAAAATTAGAAATTAATTTTTCTGCTGTTGAATATTGTGTAACTGAACTATGGAAATTTAGCATGCACGTATAAAATTTTCAATTGGCTAAACGTTTAAAAATTATAATATTTAATGTAATAGCCCCAATTCAAAAATTGTAACTAATTTTACATTTTTAATGTAAAACTTACCACAATTGCATTGTACACATGTTGTGAATATTCGACATTTTTAAATTTCTTCTCTATGGGAAATGTGTAGGCTTCCAACCATTCCAATAACGGTTTGTCAAGGCCCAAACCAATATTCTGATATTGGGGTGCATGGATGTGTGTGTCTATCAGACCTGGTATTAATATTTGAGTATCTTTCAGAATTACTTCGTGTGTGCTATGAAGTTCCAGTTGTGTTTTATATTTTCCCAATGTAGATACGTTATCTATTGCTAGTATCTGAAACGAAATAATTTTTGTTTTCTTTATTTAATTTTGTTACAAGTATTATTTTAATTAATTTTGTTGGTTAAGTTCGGTTTTTGTTTTATCAATAACCATATTTGAGGAAGTGTGTCATCATTGTGTGTCATTCATTATCATAAAGAAAATTCCCAAATGGGGGGTTTTCCCGGAGGGAACTTTTCGAATATTGGCAAATTTAAATTTGCCGCCACAGCATTCAAATAATCTTTGTGTAAAACTAAACACTTAGAGCCGTTTCACACGAGCCACTTTTCGTGGCGCTGCTGTAGCGCTACTGTGGCGCTACTTTTGGAGAGTAATGCATTTAAATGATAGTTTCCACACTATAGACGCGCCACCAATATGCAGCGCGTTTGTGGCAATTGAGTAGCCGGTCTCCCTTAAAATCGCGCCACAAATTGCGTCGCCACAATCGGCAGTACCCGTAATCATATTAACAGCTTCACACGAGCTTCACACATGGGCTTCAGTCGCGCTTGAGTTATCAAAGTTAACAGAGGTTTTGGTGCAACGACGTTGAAAACTTTGAAAATATTTCGCATTTTTATAGAATGTACTAAGTATGGAGGAGTTTGATACAGAACGTTAAAAAACTTGATTTCGTTTTGTTTTAAATATCGAAAGGATATATAAAATTGTCCTTTCAATAATCTATCACCTACATATGGATGCACCCAGTACTTTCTTTTTTCCAATGTTTCTTTCTACTGCGTAATAATAAAAGTACTAAAAGCACTTCTTCCGCCACTCTAGACATCTTCCTTCTGTGGCGCGCTCACGGCTACTAAATTCAAAATCGTTCACACGCGCAAACGCCACAGTAGCGCTACAGTAGCGCCACGAAAAGTGGCTCATGTGAAACGGCTCTTAAACCATAAAGATTAAATATGAAAGTTGAAAAGACGTTTTTTTAACTTATGAGCAAGATGCCAAGACATTTGTTAAACAGTTTGACAATATTTTTAATTTAATTTATGTTTTTTATTATAAATTTATACAGGTTGAGAAAAAAATAACGCATAATTGGTTCGTAAATATAGGTTCTACAAAAAACTGCTTTATAAAAAAATTTAGTACCAGAAAAAGAAATTACAAAAAATTGTTGAATCCAAAAACGTGAAAAAATATAGGTGTCATTTTAAAAAAGTTTGTTGCTATAGTAACAATACTTTTGAAGTACGAGGATGGGTTGAAAAGTTCGTAGGATGACGAATAGATGGCGCTGTTTCAGACAGTTCTTGTGGCGCGCTGGCAAGTTCACTCCTTCAGACCGTTAACTGTCAAATTTCAGATCGCAGCGTTCATTAGTTTAGTTTTGATGGCTGTTTAATTAAGATCGTGTCAAAGTTTTTGATAAGATGGATAGTGTTGAAATTCGTGCTGTCATTCAGTACTTCTTCTTGAAAGGCTTGTCAGCAACCGACGTTCATAGTGGGATGAAGGATAATCTGAAAAACTGGGCACCTTCATTTTCCACTGTTGATAAATAGGTTCGTGAGTTTAAATGTGGTCGTACAAGACAGTGTTAACGATGCACCCCGTAGTGGACGCCCAAAATCTGCCACTACACCAGAAATTGTTGAAAAACTGCATGCTATGGTGTTAAAAGAGCGTTGGTTGAAAACGTCTGAGATAATGGAGGCTGTAAACATCTCCAAAGAAAGCGCCAGGTACATTTTGAATAAAGAGTTGGCCATGAAGAAGGTGTCCGCAAGGTGGGTGCCACAACTGCTCAGTGATGATCATAAGTTGATGAGGATGCAAATTTCTCGTGAGTGTTTGGAGCGTTTTCGAAACAACAAAATGAATTTTATTCGCCGATTTATTACCACAGAAGAAACTTGGGTCCATCATTATACGCCGGCAACAAAACAACAATCTAAATAGTGGCGGCACACTCTTCCAAAGAAGGCAAAGGCTGTTGCACCTGCAGAAAAGGTAATGGGTTTCATTTTGTGGGATGCGAAAGGTATTCTTCTGATTCATTACCTTCCAAAAAGCCAAACCATCACAGGCGTAAACTACGCGAGTCTTTTAGACAAACTAAAGCAAAAAGTTAGTGAAAAGCGTCCTGGTTTAGCCAAGAAAATAATCATTTTTCACTAGGACAATGCACGGTCCCACACGAGTGTTATTGCTATGACAAAAATTTACGAATTAGGCTTCGGTTTGCTGCCACACCCGCCTTATTCGCCAGACTTAGCACCGTCGGACTACCACCTGTTTCCACGTCTGAAAAAAAACCTAGCAGGCCAGGAATTTTCAACAGACAACGATCTTAAAGCTACTGTGGATGCCTATTTTGAAGAATTTGCCAGTTCTGAATTTTATCAAGTCATAGAGGCTTTGGATCATTGTATCGAGGTGGCAGGGGATTATGTTGAACAATAAACGTAATTTCAAACCACAAAGTTCTGTTTTTAATTTTCATTCCACAGACTTTCCAGCTCATCCTCTCAATAAAGTATTTATATTCATACATCAATATAAACTTCAACAAAATGAAGCTAGAACTTACTAATAAAACTTTATTAAGACTATTTCTTCATAGAATTAGTACGTATCAATATTTACGAATTTACAGACATTATGAGTTATATGTTACTCACCCTGTATAGTTTTCTTTATTTTTTTCTTTTCCTTTATATATTTTTACAATTTACAAAAACGAAAAATTAATATTTTATTTGTAAAATTATTATTTATTATAATTATTATGGAAAAACAAATATAAGAAAAGGAGGGTATTGGGAGCATTAAAAATACCTTAAAAAATAAATTCCCAATGTTTTCCCCTCACTTATTATATAATTTGAGAAATTTCTTTTCGTGGTTTTTCAGTAAAATACATTATATAAAAAGCGTGTTTGGCCGACTATTAATAAAAGTATTATCTTTGAGATTTATTACTTTGTAGTCTGCTTTTTATATACTTCATTGGGATTTTTCTCCCGAACTTCTTCTAACTACCGTTTTTAGCTGCATCTGTGGCTTAAGTTGGCCAACTAGAACCATCTAGCAGTAGAATTACTACACTATATAATACAGTAAAAACAGTAAATAGTATTCTGTACGTTCAAGGTTTGCAACAAACAAGGTCGATCGATAAGAAAATTAAAACTGAATTAATGGAAATTTACAGCGTATAAAGTTCATCAAGAACTTGTATGGGTGTTATTGTGTCTGTATTATCAGCGACAAAAATAGTCATTGCAAAGGGAATAGTTCATTTCTAAACAATTATTATTATTCGTATGGGAAACAAGAATGTATGTAGAAATTTAATATCAAGTTAATAAATTTAAAATTAAATTTACCTTGCCTCCTCTAACTGCAATAAATCCTCTCTCAAAAGTATGCACCGTGAACGGTTTATTGCAGTGAATGATATTACCGATGTATATTATTACTGTGGAATCCATTATTTATCTCTTTTTCAGTAGTATTGGGTAAAGTGTTTTAAATAGAACTGCCACATACATACAAAAGAAGCGTTTCTTTGCACAGTGAACTTCCACAATTGGCTCGCTAACTTGCTAAGTAGCTTTAGCTTGTATAAGTAGGCATCTATTCGTTATCGCCTTTATGTACACGCACATCAAGTACAAGTCTAAATACATATATGTGATTGTGATATACGTATACAAATACTGTTATTCAGTTTTTGTCGTATACTGTCGAGGTGAATGTTCGATTAGGCACAAAAATATTATTTTTTGCTTTTAACTGTATTCGCAATAACAACCTTCTTACTCTTATCGTTATCATATTTTACTTATCAGAATAAATAATGGTTATTTGTTAACTAGAGCCAAAAAGTAGCAGATTTAACTGCCGCGGTTAGCGTTTCACAGCAAAAGCGCAGCCGAGGCTATAAATCCAGCCAACGCAGTAAATCTGCATTTTTGCCGTGTTAAACATATAATTTTTTTGCCGTTTTGTTAGAATTAACATTAATTTTGTGATTATTTTAAATATTTCTTTTTATTATTGTCTTCATGCGTATTATGCGGTTGCTATAGCAAAAAACAAATTTGATGTTTATAATTTCATAAATGTCATTCTGCCTGCTGTGAATGTTAAAGCAACCGCTTTTTAATGCCTAGACAGTAAAAGTGACACTTTGGTGACTGTCAAATGTTAATAAAATCAAACTTTTAATGTCAATCGACGAAAAACACTTCTATTATTATCCTCTAGTCACAGCGATCATCTACACACATGTTCATTGGCAGCTTCGATGGTAAATAGGCGTTACGTATTAGTGATATGCGTTCTGCCTTATCTAATTGTAATTAGCAATACTTATGTGTTTTATAAAGGATATCCAAAGTTCCTTCTGAAAACCGTATAACAAACTGACATGCACCGCAAATGACGTGATTTTTTAATATTTTATAAAACAAAAGGGTTATCCAAAATCATTTTTAAGCAGAATTTGTGACGTCACTAATTTTTGTAGTCATGGGAATAAAGTGCGAATGAGAACAGCGTTGCGTCCGGACAACCTAATAACCGCAATCTTCCTGATTGCGTGACAAATGATGTCTCGCAATCAAGAAGGTCGTGCTGATAACTTATCAATAGAACTATAACTTCTTAACTTCTAGGTATATCATAGGTTATTGTCATACAGGGTAATTAAAAAGAAACGCATAATATCTGTAACTTTGTAAATATTGATTCTATGAAAAAATAGCCTTAATCAAAGTTGTTTGTTAAATTTCAGCGCATAGTTTGTCGATAATCAATTTGTATACGTTTAGTTATTTGGTTGCTATGGCAACCAACTTTTTTTTATTAACTGTCACTAATTTTCACGGTCTTTTGATGCAGCAATATTTTCTTTTTCTGATAGAATATTTTATTTGTGGCACTACATAACAATTACATAACAATACAAATGAAATACTTTGGAAGTTTGAAAATTTCCTAGTTGTAGTTGCCATAGCAACCGAATAACGAAACTTAAAAAAAAATTGAATATGGCCGAAGTATGCGCTGAAATTTAATAGATAACTTTTATTAAGGCTATTTTCATAGAATCAATATCTATGTAATTAGTCATTATGCGTTACTGTTCACTCGCCCTGTATAATATTTATGGTTGCTCCCTTATTAAATGTTAGAAAGATTATACAGGAATATCTACAGGGTGTTCCAAAATTCACGTCCTTTCCAGTGGCTTATCCACACTCTTGACGGTCGAAAGACAGATAGCTTATCGGGGCCCTTGCCTACTTCTTTTGAAAAAAAAAAAAGTTATCTGATAGAAAATGCAGATGGGAATACCAAAAATAAAAAATGCTTCTTAGTGTATTAAATTTTATCTCTTACGATACTCGACGCCCTGGGAGGAAAATAAGCAGTATAAAAAGACTGGTTTTGAGATCATTTATTTAAGACTATAATTTACTTTCGACTTAGACAGCGTCGTCATTTGGGGATTACATCCAGCATTATCAGGTAAGGATCGATATGTAGCTTGTCTGCCTTTGCAAGCATTTGGCAGACAAGGATTTGATCTAATGTATCTTGTTTGTTAGGACAAAAATACGTAATCGGCTTATGCCTGTTAGCTGTTTGTGAACCCATGCAAACTAACGGTTCGCAAGACATTGCAGCTGGCATCTTTAGTAATTAGAGCACTAAATTCAAATCCGAGGTGCGGAGATATTTAAATCCCTTTGAGCCAGTCGGACAGGGTTCTGGTTGGCTGTCACCTTTCGGCGGAAGCGGATCCGGCGAATCGTGATTGTAAGATCGATTATGTTTACATGCCCTTAGAGGATGAAGTACCGGAGTCCAAGCTTTACTGAGTCTAAAACCAGTCTCTCTGTTTATGTTGTTAGGTTGTTTCTCGATTTCAATTGCTTTACGTATGCTACCAGAGAAGTAATGAGGTACTCTGGCGAGTACTCGAGCATTGTCAAAGTCCATCTTATGCCCTGTTAAGCCAGTATGTTCAACCACCGCAGCTTTTGTGATGCGTCTGTGTTTCTAATCGCCTTTGTGCTCTCGCAATCTTAAGTCAATGGAACGACCAGTTTGTCCGATGTAGTTTGAATCACAAGAGCAATGGATGTTGTAGATCCCGGCTGATTTTAAGCTTGATATTTGGTCCTTTGCGGATCGGAAACCGTTTTTCAAAGTTTCATTAGTCCTAAAGGCTGTCTTTATGCTATACCTTCTAAAAACATGCTCTATCTTATCGGTAATGCATTGCTGTAAGGTAGAAAAGCTAAGCCTTTCGGAAGTGCCAGTTTCTCCCTAACCTTGGGCTGTTCGCATTGCGCATTTCTGTAAACTGCGTGCCACAAGCTACCATCTTACCGGCTTACGTGTAACATGTACGTCTAAGAACGAAATACTGCCATTTTCCTCAAGTTCCATTGTGAATAGGATATTATTGTAAACTGAGTTTAGGTGTTATAGGAAGTGTTCTAGCGTTTAGCGTCCGTGAGACGAAAACATCGTCTACACATCTAAACCAGGATTTAGGTTTGAGATCAGCTGCTACCAAAGCTTTGGTTTCAAAGTCTTCCATGTATATGTTTGCAATAACAGGTGATAGCGGTGAACCCATAGCCGCTCCTTCACTGAGAAAAATGCCTTGCAAATTTTTACCACAATATTGTAGTATAACATTTTTCTTACAATTGTATTCCAAATTAATATAATCATTAAGAAATACGAAAAACGTTGTAGTACAAAATTTTAAATTTTTGTAGTTAATACTTTGTAAAAGCTATTGTTATAACTTTATTAGTTTTTACTTCTGTTGTAAGAAATGCTATGATTTGACGTTGAAACTTCCAAAGCAGATGCAAATCCATACATATATAAAAGCACAAAGAGTTTTTTTCTCCCGTTCCTCCAGCGGCTACCGCTTCACCAATTTGGACCTTTTTTTTTAAATGAAAGGTCTCTATCCACAGGTGGAACATGAAACATTTTTATATTGTTATTCTACGTCGATTTTTTAATAATATTTTTTAATAATATTTTTTTTAATTTATAATATATATGAAGGTCGGCTAGACGCGCGTCACTTGGGGCGCCATCTACAATAACGTCGTGTGTCATTATTGGAACTAATGCATCACGTGACTTGACATTTCGCCGGTTCTGTCAACGCTGTCTGTCAGTGCATTGTGTGCTGGGCTAACACTAGTATAATGTAAAACTTGCAACATTATTTATTTGAAGAATCTATAATGCGTGAGAAATTTCTACTACTGCTTTGTTGTTACGATTTAACACTTTGTTTGGGTTACTCCAACAAGAATGCTAGAATGCTTGCCCTTGTTCAAATTGCACGATCAGCATTTTAACTTGGCGCGCAGATCGGCAGCGTTTTCTCTGCAGCATAGTGCGTTGGGCCTCGGTGATTCTATTGTGAAATTATTAATTGTTTCAGCGTTTGATTCCTAATAAATAAAAATGAAATGGACGATTATGTCAAAAACCTTCTTTTTGAATGGGGATTCACCGATTTAACAATAATGTTTGAAGGTAAGTACCTACCTATTAGTATTATTTTCAAGCCTGTGCATAAAGTGACAATTTGCTATTAGAGGCAAATTTTAAATTACGCTGGGAATATTATATGGCACGAGTTTTTACCAGTATATTGTTTTAACTTTATTTCAACAGTTTCAACGGTAATGCATTCAAATCCAGTATCTACGGCAGACGCCATATTGGTCGCTTGAAAATCTAGGTATTTTGTTTACGTTCAAAATAAATTAAGCTGTTATAGCGTAACCCTATAGAAAGATTTCTACAAAAACAAGCGTTTGTGAGGAAGTGTATATGTTTAAAAATCTAATAAAACAAAATTTTGTTGATTACAAGTTTAATAATAGTAGTCGTCTAATTAGGTACCTATGCTTGCAGAGCATCAAGTGGATCAAGAAGCCTTTGAGTGTTTAACAGATGATAATATATCCTGTATAATGCAGTGGGGATGCGGAGGAAATTCTTAAACAAAACTTACCAATATCGTAGTTTGAAAAATGTGGGTACTTGCTGTAAATTAATTTTTTCTATGTTTTATACTTTTACGTTAAGTCGTTAACGTTTACTTAAAAATGATTGAATAGGGTTAAACACAAGTAATGTTCTTATTTCAGACCATTGAAGAAAGTACCTTTGTAATTGTGAAACCTGGTAGTGATGCCGACACCGACACGTGCACAGTGTCGGCAGCTTCCAGCTCTTTAAATTCATCAGAAGATAGTATTGCAGATGAAGAAAGTGCAACGAGTAAGTATGTACGACTAAGTAACGAAAACAGTTGATTAGATTGTGTTTGAAGACAGATTTTGTTAATTGTGTTAGTATACCGGGTGACAACGAAAACATGTAACAACCGCCTATTTTCTTATTTTATAAAATAATGTTTATAGCTTTTGTGTGGGTAATATATGGGTTTCAAGTCATTTAATCGCGTATAACTGTGTTCTTTGGCGCTTCCATTCTAACTGGAAGTGACATCAACTTTTTTTATTTCAAATAGCACTATAGTACTTTTTTACATATTTGGATAGCTATTTAAATTTCTTTTCAGTCATGTATAATACATACCCAATGTTTAATATCTACAAGATATGCTTTGTAAAATGTTTCATTTGGTTTATAGAATGTAGTAATGTATTGTTTTCACTTGTGTATGTACTTACCCAGCCCTGTTTGTTATCGAATATTACTCAAAAAAAAAGTTTAATATCCACAAGATATGCTTTGTAATATGTTTCATTTGATTTATAGAATGTAGTAATGTATTGTTTTCAGTTGTGTATGTACTTACCTACTACAAAATAAAGCAAATATTTTTATTTACACGTGTATTTTACTACACAGCCTGCATTACCCATTTATACAAATTATAAGAGATTTTGTTACAAATTGTAGTACTGGAGAATTCACATTTATTGCAAAATGTTACAAAATTGTGTAAGATATTTCTATAGCACTTGTGTTAAGAACTACAATATTGTAGTATTTCCCAACAAAAGAGCTTGTACTTCTTTAAAGTGTTTTCAGTAATATTCGCTGTACAGCATAGAATAATTTAAAGCAAGCGTTATCAACGACTTCTATAATATTTAGTAGTAGTTTACACTACAAACTGCAACACCTTGGACTTTTGTGTAGTACAGTTTTGCAATGTTGTTTAGGTGTATCTACTAAACGTTTGTAGTTAATTTTACTGTGACATGAATACTACAAAAATTTGAGTATTATTACTACAAATTGTTTCTGTCCCTATATGTACTATAATTTGTAGAATTTTATTTTACAATTGTGAAGCTTGGTACTACATTTTTTTCTCAGTGTTCAACCTGTTCATACAAGTTGCCATCCCAGCAAAAAAAAATGTGTTTTTTAAACATATTTCGACGATTCGAAAATTTTGTGTTCAAAGAAATTACTAATGTGACTTGACTAAACGTTGAGAACTATTTTAAAGCAAAAAATAGATATCATGTGGCTGTTATTTTGATGATATGAATCATACCTCTAAAATAATGCACAACCGGAAAAAGTACCATGGTTGCGTTCAAGGGTTTACTGTTTTCGAGAGCATTCACCAGTAATTGTTCGGAGCGCTTAGTGCAACAAAAAATATTAAATTTCTCTTATAACGTTACGAGACATCGAAGTGGTTTCTGTAAAATGTACAGATTAAAGGCATAAACGACTTATTTTCTGCAAACAAAAATGTAGAAAAGGGACGTATGCACCGTATAATTATTACACCAAAGTGCAGCTTGCTAGGGTTGCCAACAGTATAATTTTTGATCCACAGAGTAGCCACTTTTCATCGGGCTTCAAGTTTTCCACAAATTTCTGCGAGTCAACTAATTTTTACAATATAACAATTTTAGAAAACAAGTCTGACTTCAGTAGTTTTATGTCATTTGTTTTGCATATTTTTGTTTGTTATTCTGCTTGTATGAAAGCATATTAATCCTGTAGTGTAATGTATTTTGTACATAAACATATCATTAATACTTTGTATTGTTATAAATTTTATACATACTAAATACAGCAAACTGCAACTTCCTAGGATTGCCAACAGTAGAATTTTGACACGCAGACTAGCAATTTTTCTTGAGGCTGCAAATTTTCTACAAATTTCTACAGGTCAATGAGCTTTTCCAATATAATTTTAGAAAATACGTAAGATTTAAGTAGTGTTATGTAATCTGTGTTTGTTTTTGTCACTTTTAATGGACAGTCTTCCATATTTTTGCTGCTTTTTAAAATGCACACGCCTCTTTTTTTGCTGCTATTTAACGTAAAAAATTCTGATTTTGGTCAGTTGTACAAATCCGACGCACATTTTCATGCATAAATACCAAATTGAAATAATTACGTCAGCCTACTATGATTAGAAGAAAACGTCAAATTTCTCTAATTTGGAATAACAAAAACAGCGAAAAAGTTATTTGGAAGAATCGGTTACAATCAAGAATTATAGACAATTAAAGGATGTCTCGATTATACCTGTAAGTATGTTCCAGACTAAAACAATTGCGGGTATAGCTATATGATGTCACCGGTGCCCTGTCAAATAAATTGAAGATTTTTATTGTCATAATACGTGTTTCTATACAGTTTTTGTAACAGTAAGTTATTATATTAAAACAGCCACTGAAAAACAAGTAAAGATTCTCCAAGTGATAGAATTTGGTATCACAGATTTTCAAAAAATAAAGCTTTACGTAGTCAATGGGTGCATTTGTGTTGGCTTCCTGTAGAGTTGAATTCCAATCTCTACCGCGTGTGTTCTGTTCATTTTCAAGAAGAAGATTTTGAAAGAGATCTGAAAGCAGAATTGTTAAACATACTGAAACTAGGTGTCATTCCATCAAAAAATTTGCAGAAAATTAGTACGTTTAAACAGGTTGAACAGGAAGAACAAAGATGCCAGAGGGTTTAAAAGCACACATATTCATACTAAATATACTTAATTTAGTTTTAAATCGTATCAGCTACCATTTTCAAGTTACGCAAACTGATACAATACAACATTAAAGGGGAATTACACTAGTAACGCCCTCTCTTATGTGCGGCGAGAAAAAGTTGCAAAGCAACAAACCGGCACATAAGAGAGGGCGTTACTAGTGTAATTCCCCTTTAATGTTATACTTTCTGGCATATATCTGCTTGTTTGCTTTTGGTTTCACTTATGGTTAGAATTATGTCCACCTGATGAGTTCAAATAAGAACGAAACATGTAGTGTTCTATTCTCGCCATAATTGAAACCAAATCTCTTCTTTCTGATACAATACAAGTTTTGGCACCAGTGACGTCACCAATCTTGTACCATGGCTGGCTAGACATAACCCTTGATTTTCATGGACGAGGCATCCTTTAATTGTCTACTATCCTTGAGTTACAATCATAAAATAACCTCAGATAAGCATCGAATTTCATTAAAACAATTGATTTTTTTTAATTTAACTTAGTCTAAAATGTTACTCTTTAGTTTTTGTGAAGAGTGCAATAAAAAGAAGATGTACCTAAATTACTGTCATTAGTAACGGCAATGTGGAAATAAGTAGATTAATTGGTGAAAATGTTTGGTCATAGAAATAACTACAAAATTTAATATGCGGCATTCGCAACATCCAATGAATATTTCTAAAAGTGACTTTATTGTAAGATTGGTAAATAATAATATGTACTAATAAATACTATTCTTCCACGACCGGGAGTAGAAGTCGGTTTCTATGGCATCAAAATTGTGACAGAAGTAAAGCATTTACTCCCTAGGGACGAAATAAGACAACAGTTTTCCTAGGGGAGTTTTTATTTCATGCCCAATAATTAAACAAAATGTAATTTTTATTTATTAACATTGATAGTAAATGTTACATTCTCGCAACTATTGAAATTAATATGCGAAGGAACTTCACTAAATGAAACATTCTCTCTTCTATTTACGGTATAGATCGAGTAAATTTGTTTCCTTCATTTCTGGTTACTACAAAGGTTCGGGATATTTTACACTTGGTATTAGGTATTGTTATTATTAAAGATGATCCTACATCTTCAATTTCATCAACTATTAGGTTAGTTAATTCGTCTCCACGGCATGCCCTGCAATTCCGAAGATCAACGCAATCTAGAAAGTAACAAAATATTAATGCATATTCATACTTAAATAAAAATTTTAATATAATCTTACCTTTATCATTAAATATACATCGTCATTTGTTTGCGATAAAAAAGAGGCAATTTAGTCTCTTGTCAAAATTTTTGATTTTTTCGCTTTATAACCATTAGAATTTCTTTTCAAAAATGCGATCAGCTTTGCATATTTACTTATATCTATGTTATCGTACACAATCATACACGATTTTAACATAGAATATTGGACCCATACCGTGGAAGATTTGTATTCCTTTGATTTTTCATTAAAATAGGCCAGCATAACATTTTTCGTATACGTTTGTACCTTCTTTTTCTTGCACAATCCTCTGAACTGATTGTACGCTTTATCATACAAATTTTTTGATTTTGCGGGTAATAAGTTTAAAAGTAGAGCGGCGGCAGCTTAGAGGTTGGGCGCTTAGCCTCTAACGCTAAAGGTCTGAGGTTCGATTCCCCTCCGAAGCCAAGCAGCAATAAAAATCTGTGCCGCAACCGGCCACTTATATTCTCCAAATCGGTGTAGGCAGCCGTGGGGTCTTAAACTCTTAATGCCTGAAACCTTCTCTGGAATTTAGTCGTTCGGATTTGACGTTAAACTGTAGGTCCCCCGTACTCCACCTTAGCGCTAAGGACACTACGTGGCAGAGAAGAGTACCGGAGCCCAGCAGTGGGACGTAAAAGCTGATTTGGAAGTTTAAAACTGCCGCACCGGCAGCTTCAACGATAGCTTGCGGTTCTTCTTGGTTTTCCATGCCAAAAATGCCAAAACTCAACTTTTGCACTTAACAAATGTTTTTGTAAACAAATGTCTGTTGTCATGGTACGTTGCATGGAAACATCCCAAAGGCTTCTAAATATTGTAATTTCGCTCCGATTTATTATAATTCTTTATTTATGAAATTAAGTGTTTCTACTCCCGATCGTGGAAAAAATAGTATATACACTTCGGCAGAGACCGCCATTTTTTCCTCGATGTATTTGTAGCCCTCGGGCTTCAAATTACACCTCAGGAAAAATAAGACGTTTCTGTCCCTTAGTGTATAATGTACTATAATATACCTTGACTTTATTGTATATTTCTCATTTACTAAAACATTTCTATATACGGAATTGCCAAATACAATGAATCATTTGCTGTAGATTGGCTAAACAAATTACAGTAGTCTTAAAAAACATGTTACACGAAATATAATGGGATTTACTTTGTATACATTTACAAAAAATGGCCAGCACAGATATCAGTGCACGAAGTCATTTTAGCTTCCTCGCTGTTATATCTTCTTCTAGTGCCATACCCTATTCAGGGTGTTGGCGACCTCTCTCCTATGTCTGTGTTTGGTGCGCGGCCATAGATACTTTCCACAGACAGGCATAGGGGACCTACAGTTTAACGTAGGCTCCGAACCATAGGAAGTGCATGCACGTCTTCTTCGGAGAGGTTTTCCTGGTTTCCCGTTGCCTTGCGAGGGAGAACGACCGGGCCGGGAGTCGAACCCGGATCTGCTGCATTGGTAGCCGCGCGCTTACCACTGAGCTACGGAAGCTCTATCGTTACGCCGTTATATGGAGTATACCTATAGATAAAGCTCATGTAATCGTCTTCAAAGTCTTCGAATAAAGTCTATATTTCATCAAAGTTCTTTCGATTTGAAATTTATCACCGGCAGAATAAGAGACTCCCGAATTTAAACTCGAAATACACGTGTTAAAAGACAATAGAAACAGCCTTCCAATGAGTAACAACGTCTGGGAAGAAAGCAACGGGTGTATGCGAGGAAGGTCTCATGGCGGTTGTCCGACAGCTTTTTTTGTTAAATTTATTTACTAAATTAAATTTTAACTTTTTCTAAGAAATATCTAAGAAATACTACCATCCCCTTGTCACATTTAATTTTTCTTCGAGGCTACATCTATGTTCTATTGGCAATCCTAATAACGGCTGAAGTTATTAAATTGGTCTTTTATTTAATGCGCGGCAAAAGCCGTGGGTACGGCTAGTGGTGAATATATTAAACAGTTGATGTTGATGTTGGTCTGGACAGTCTCCAAAACGACGTTGTTCAAACTCGGCTGCTAAAATTTATTGTGAAATATGTTGCGCTACCTAGATTGTTGCTTACCAGGTAACTACTCGCAGAAGCTGTTCTGGTTATGGCAACAAGGAGAAGAATGAAGATAGTTTTTTTGAGACCGTTGATAAGGAACTGGGTATTAGTATCCGCACATTACCAAAGGGATTAAATATGTCTAAATACAAACTTTATCGAAGCCTACAAAAAGAAACCAATTTTCTTTTTATCCGACCTCAGAAAATACAAACAAAGCATGGTGGAGTAGTTATTGATATAAAGATAGATGTTCATAGCATTCTATGTTTGTACTTTGAACCGCTGAACGAGTGAAGCGGATTTAACTCGCAATTTAAACAAACACGTAGCTTTTTAAATCGTTATTTTATAAATATGTGTACTGAAAGCAACTAAATTCAAAAAATTTTTTTTTTCATATTATGTTGAAGCTGATGTCAGATTGGATTTGCGTTACTAATTTTTATTTTTATGTTAGTCGAAGGGTAAAATGTGCATATGTTCTCTGTTTTGCAACCAGCCACCTGTTAAAGCTTTCGACACTTTTGGCTATGACAATTCGCCTATCACCTTTGCATATATACTTTCTCTTTCATTCGCATGGCAATGCGTATGTTCCAGAACACGATGTTACAAGCTATATACAGTGATAATATTACAAGACTATATTAGTATATTCGAAAAATATTTTCCCGACTCGCGAGGGGTGTTTCCAAAAAGCAACACAAGTTTTGTTTGAAAAGGAGGGAAACTATTTGAATATGCTAAGATAGCCGAGGTATTCGACTAGATTACATCATTTCCTACTAATGAAACCCCGAACTAGCAAAACGAGCTTTGATTTCACATTATTTGTAAATTATTATAATATTAATGACTTTTGCTTATTTACTTTTATAACCTTGGCTACCGGCCAGTGAAAATACGAAAACGAAAATACCAAACCGAGAATACCCCTGTCGCAATGACAATACCACATATTTTCGTGAATTACGCTTGTAATTGGCGTAAATTTCTACGTATAGTAATACAGTAAAGTAAAATATTGGTTTAAAAAGTACCAACGCTATTTTAAACATTATACTTGTAGATATGTGAGCAGCTTCTATTTTGTCTTGTGGTTGCATACCTCTTGCGAAGAGTAGTATATCTTCTCACCTACTGACTTATGGGGTGCTTAAAGCCAACTTATCAGTTATTCGCAACGCCCAGATGACGAGGTCGTTATACCCATTTTTAATTTGTAAATTATAAGTTAATTGTTAATTACTTGAAATTCCTTTCTATTTAGTTCAAATCCTTGGAATTCGTACTTTCAATTACATATTTATTTGATTGCATTTAATTTGATATAGTTTAGTCTAATACAGACAATTTCGAGAACCGACCAGGAAAGCTGTAAGTCGCCCGGCCTTCCAGGTTGTTTTGACCGGCCGTGAAGGCAACTTACGTTTTACTCCGCCCCATTTTGACACCAGAATTAATTTATTGTTTATGCTTTTGACTATAATTAAGTTCTACATATTAGGCTAATTTTTAAATACTTAAGTTGATTGTGTAAATAGTTAAAACCCATTATATTGTTTGATTTGACGTGTTTGTGAGTTATTGTTTGGAGAATGAATGTTAACTGTTGAAGACGTAACTTTACACCTGGACACTGTTTACTCTGTTGCAACACCGAAGAACCCAGTGGGGCACACAAGACATCGCGTCGTACCGCGTATTTTTTTTTCTGGAATTTAAGTTTTATTAAAACAGGAAAATTCCAGTGGCGACCCTGCTGTTGCAACCGGGTATTTTTTTAGGCCGGAAACACGTCGCAAGGTGGTGTTCAATTTTGCTATTTGGTTTTCAGTTAGATTTGAATCCGTTAAGCTGTCATCTGCTAATCTATTACACGAGCAATCGCTCCTTCCATCTAGTGTTTTGATATTGCGGTTGTATTATTGGCGTGTTTTGTTCTTCGATTATTGTAGTTTCTGACGTACACGCAAATTTTGTAACTATTTATTCTTTGGTTTGTCGTTTTTCTGGTATAGATAGTAGATTATTAGTGATAAACGCTCCTTAATCCATAACATCTGAAAATTGATACAAAAGACAAAAATCGTTGCTTTTATAAAAGCAAAATCTGCAAACCACTCTTCGGCGCAACCCCAAAATTTATTTAAAATGGTAATTATTCTTTTTTATTAAATCAATGTTTCCAAACCACCTTCCATTGGACTGCAACACCTGAAAAATAAAAACTTCTTAAAATGGCAAAAATTATTTCCGTCTATAAAGTTACAACTCTAAACCGCCTTTAACCTTCTTCTTCTGGAATCCTTATACCCTTAGGGTGTCGGATTATTGCTTTATAATTTCTTAACCCAATTTCTCTATCCCCTCCGGTCCATCGCCAGTACTTTCATCTCTTCTCTCGTCTTTCCTCTTTGTCTGCATAACTCCTCTATTCTTTGTAGCCAGTTTTTTCTGGGTCTTCCTATTCTCCTTTTCCCAATTCTGCCTGTTTCCATTATGTTCTTTACTAATCTGTTTTGGTCCATTCTTAGTATATGACCGTACCAGCTTGGTTGCTTCTTCTCAATTTTTCCTGTAATTGCTTCTTGCTGGACTTTTTGTCTTATTTGTTCATTCCTTTCTCTGTCCATCTTTGTTTTCCCTGTAATTTTTCTAAAGTATTTCATTTCTGCGGCAATGATTTTTCCTTCGTGTTTGTCTTGCATTGCCCATGATTCACATTCGTATGTCAACGTTGGTAGAGTAGTTGCAGGATCTCATGATCCGTGCGCAATAAACCAAAATATGCTACTGACGTCACGAACTGTTCTAAAGACCAACCTGAAAATATCGTTGCCGAAATATTTGGTGTCATTTTTGTGCGTGCGAATTTTTCCGTGGTTTATATTTAAATTTCCCTGTGTTATTAGAGGAAACAGTTTTTTTGAAGACTACAGCGGTTTATTTACTGTGTAGCTGTAAGTAGAAGTACCCAAATTTAACATTTTTATGGAATACTTATTAAAACTGTTTTTAGGTTATAATCCACCTACAGCGTTTTCTTTGCAAAAGTAGTGCGTTATTTAAAAACTTCGCAGCAGTATCTGTTGTACAGTAAGAAACAATAATATTCTATTGGCAGTACCAAGTTCTACTTTGTTGAAATCCATTTTCATTCTGTTTAGTCATTTTACTAATTAAAGTTTATTTACAGATCACTAGTAATTATGAGCAACGCCAAACGAACAGTGCACAGTCAAGGCCGTGAAATAATTTACAGCGTTTATAAATTTATGAAGGAAGAAAAGGATGCCAAAGAACTTATTATTCCTTTAAGCAGTTTGATCGAAAGGGTGTCGCAGGCAACTGGCGTTGGATCAGCCACCGTCAAAAGAATTGTTAAGGAAGGCAGGCTACAACCAGATGGTGGCAAATTTACTTCCCCAAGGAAAACCATCAATAAAAGCAGTCCGAGGTCTACGTTGGATCAGTACGAAGAAGAAACTGTACGCACAATTATTTATAGATTTGCAAATATTCACAAAAGAAGACCAACGATGCAGGCTGTATTTGAAGCAGTGAAAGATGAAGGCATTAATTTTTCGAAGTGGTTACAAGAGAAATTGCTTCCAAATATGCAACAAAATTCTGTTAGTTATCGATAATGCATCGTACCACAACGTAACCACCGAACCAAATCCAACCTCGGCTTGGAAAAAAGAGGACATGAGGAGATGGCTAACGGAAAGAAACTTACCGTTTCAATTACAAGACACAAAAGTGGAATTATATGCAAACATAAACCAGCATAAACCAGTTAACAAAGTATATGTGATCGACAAAATTTTAGCCGAACAGGGTCACGTGGCACTGCGCTTGCCCCCATATCATCCGGAACTCAACCCCATAGAAAAAATATGGGCATTGGTAAAAAATCATGTGGCTGCCCATAATACAACGTTTAAAATGGATGATGTCAGGAAGTTGGCAGAAGATAAATTTAATGTTGTTGGTGTGCAAGAATGGGCAAACATTTGTTCACATGTGAAGAAGGTCGAGGACGAATATCTTGCCAGGGAATATATAATAGATGATGTGCTGGAACTTATTATAAATGTTAATGACAGCAGTGATGACTCGGAACTGTATTGGTCTTCTGACGATGAAGACGATTTAGGTTGTAAACCATTATAATTATATATAATTTTTGCTTTTTATTATCTGAAGACACTTTGATTTGATATTTAACTTAAAATTGTTTACATTCATTCCTTTCATTTTAATATGGATTGTATTTGCATTCAATTTGAATTTATGTATAATATTTAATTGTGTAATCGTGTTGTACGATAATTGCATTAAATTTGACTTCATGTACCTATAATTTGTTTTATTGTGTTCTGATTTTTGCTAAATGAAAACACTTCCCTTTAATATTTCAAAATATTTACATTCATTCATTTCATTTTTTTTTGGGGAAGTGGTTGATTTAATATATTATCATTAATTTGGTGAAATTTAAAGAGTTAAATTACACACTTAACGCATAGTTTATTTTAAATTTGGCGCCTACATGCTAGCCTGATGTTTTTAGGTTGAGCCGAAAACACTGTTTGGGCGTCCTTTTCCACAGCCTTCTCACTCCCGGCGGTGCGCAATTCGCGGATCATGAGATTTTGCAACTACTCTACTACTATTGCATTGTAGACTCTTAATTTCGTTTACATGTCTATTTCTCTTTTTCCAAATATTGTTTTGTTTAGTGCGTAATAGATCCTAGCACTCTTATTTATTCTATTGGCTATGTTTAGGTCTACCTTTCCATCCTCCGATATTACACTCCCAAGGTATGCTGTTACTTTTTCCAAGTTTTTCCCTTTGATATCAATTTCTCTTGTTTCCTCTTTTGCTTTATTGTTAAGTATCATTGTTTTACACTTATTAATGTTCACCTCCATTTCCAATTTTCCTATTTCTTCCGTCCATATTCCCGTTAGTTGTTTCATTTTTCTGCGGATATCAGATACTAAGAATATATCATCCGCGTACATGAGACAATCAATTTTTATTGGTATTAATCTATTGTATCCTATTACTGTCTGGTATTGTCTTGTTTTTAGTCTGGTATCTTTAGCAATCTGTCTATTACCACTACGAATAACAGTGAACTCAGACTATGCCCTTGTTTTATCCCTGTATCCATATTAAGTTTTTTTGATTCTTCCCCGTTTATCTTGACCACTCCATATGCTTGTTTATCTTCTAATTTATTATCAACAATTGTTCTTAATCTTCTTTCCATTATTTTATACATATAGGTCTATAGTTCTCGCAATTTGCGAATTCTCCTTTCTTGTGTATTGGAATTATTATGTATTCTCGCCACTCTTCTGGGATTTTCTCAGTCTGTCATGGTTTCCTAATTATGTTTAAGAGCCATTCCTTTCCTTTCTCTCCTAAATACTTTATCATCTCTGGTTCAATCTAATCTTGTCCACTTGCTTTTCCTAGTTTAATGTCTTTCACTGCTTCATCTAGTTCTTCTGTATTTATATCTTCCAGTATTCCTTCTCCCCCTATTATTTCTTCCGTCTTCCTCATTGTCTATTACCCTTCGGTTCTCACTCTCTCTTTGTTTTGTTTTAAATTTCTTTGAGTAGTGCTCTGCCCATACTCTTAATATGTCCTGTACCTCTGATTAAAATCATTATTCCTATTTTTAATGCTTTTTATCATTTTCTTTTTGCTCCCTTTGAGTTTTCTTATGGTGTTCCAGAATTTTCTATTATTTGTTTCATATGTTTGGTCGAGTTCTTTACCGAATTGCTCCCAGCTTTTCCTTTTAGCTTCTCTTATTACTTCCTTAACTATCCTTCTTTTATTGCTGTAGTCTTTTCTATTTTGTTCATCTTTTGTCTCCCTATACCTTTTCCCTGCTGTTTTTTAACTTTTAACCTTAACCCTTAAACCTAAACATTGCCCAAATAACGAGAATCATCCTTTTTACAAACAACACCTGCACACGACCCTGAGGTGCAACCACATCCCATAAACAGTCGAAATTTGTAAAAACAATGAGAAAACGTCAAAGTCTGGGTGCACCCCAACGTCTAAAAAATACAATTTTTTTTATAAATGACGAGAATCACCCCTTGTTTGAAACATTGCCTATAAACCTCCCCTTAGTGCGTTTCTAGAAATGACATAAAGAATAAAAGCGGTTTCTGAATCAACTTAATTTTGATCCAGGCTGTTGCGTAGTCATTCGTCATAGAAACACAACGCCAGTAAACAACATTCTGTAAATATTGTTTGGTAATTTAATTTTAATTCTTTTTATAACATTTCCTTAGCCTTTCAAAAAATGTAAATATTATTTCAGAATAGATTTGTCTCAAATTTTCCATAGTTTAATTAACTTTTAAACCTTTAACGCAATTGTGATTCAACGGTTTCCGACCTACACCATACTACGTTGAATACTATTGTGTTTGTCTTTTAATTGGAATTGAAATAAATATTTTCTGTGGCATTAAATTAATAAAATGCTATTATAATTTGATAAGATTCGCGGCAACACACGTAACTAAAAACTGCACCACAGTGTAACAACTAACAGGTACATACGAAACAATCATAGTTACTTATGTAGAGTGCAGTGCGTCTTTTGCCGCATGTAACAGTTAAAGTAAGTATTTAAACGTGTTTTACCTTATAATTGAGTTGCTTTAATAATTAATAGCTCCTGGCAGAAACAACGGTGTCTAATTAAACAATTAACCATTATCAATATTAATCTTAATTGGTTTACTAGGTTAAGGTTGACGAAACTTTTAGCATGTTAATTGTTGTAGGTTTAGATGAAGTTTATGTGTTTTGTTTTGTGATTACGTTCGGACTTACTAATAGTTATTATTACGACGTGCTTAGTACGTAATTTAAACAGCTTTAAATATAAAATTACACTTAAGTCGTTTAACAGTATTTCAATTTTTAAAATTGTAGACTGTGGAGTAGCCATGACAGTAAAACAAAACTTAATAATAAAAATTTCATTCTTGCAAGCTTAAGGAATGTTAAAAATTAATAATCTGAAATATCGAGAGTGGGTGTAATACGACATCCCTTCCTACATGCCTTTTATGCGTTGAAAATATTATCTTTCCGCATAGGCGTTTCTGCCTTTTTGGCTGGGTGTTGCAAATCCCTACCGCACAGCTCAATTTTCTTAAGGCCAAAATAGTTATGATAATTATTTCAAGAACGGCTATTGAATTTATTCATCGTACAGACGGGTACATTGACTAAGAACTAAGAATTGAATTACTATATAACCTCATATTATATTTCTGGATTATAATAAAAAATATTCTTCTATCGCTTTATTACAAGTATACAGGGTGGGGCAATAGTGCGTGGGAGCTCGATAGCTCGTACACTGTAACAGATAAGAAAATCTTTCTAATGCAGATGTAAACTGTACATAGATATTATTTTCAAATATACAGGGTGTTACAAAAAAGTGTGGCACGCTTAAGGTAATTTTTTTAAATGGAATGCCCTAAATATTTTTGCATATTTAACACTTCCTTTGGAATGTTTATTCATATCTAAAATATTAGCACCGTCTAATGCCCGGTTTAGAAGTAATAATATTTTTTTCAAAAAAAATTGTTTTTTACATTACTCCACTTAACAATTCACCTCTTCCGCGGCCGCAGCTTTGTAAATGAAATGAAATAAGGACCTTATTGTAGGAGGTTGTAGAGTGCTCTTGTTTAAATATTGTAAAGCCACCATGTACAGGGTGTTCAAAATTAATTTTAAAATTTTGAGAACTTCAAAGTTATTCTTCTCAACTTTATCAAATGAAACACCCTGTATATTTTTTAACGATGTTATGTAGAATTAAAAAGCGAACATATTTTGTATGCTCATCCTTATGGCTATTTGTAACCACTTTTGATTTATTGAGCAAAAAGTACAAAATTCAACAATATTTGTTAAAAAATAAAAACTATTAAAAAATTAATAGATTATTAATAAAATAAAACTCTTGGTAATTGTTTGACAATTTCTTGGTATTTATTTTCTCGACTTAAGTTTCAACCATCACGGTCATCGTCAGGAGTTTACAAATCAAACTAATATACTAAAACTTAAAGATGTACAATACTACCCTACCAATTTCACAAAATAGTTTTCGATCAATTGGATAACAGAATGCGGGACGAAGTCCAAAACGAAGTCCATCAGCAGTACATCAAACAAAGACGAAAATTGGATCAACTCATAAGTGTACATAGTGCAAATAGTCAAGTGAGTAATACTGCAAAAACATACCCCATCGCGAACCGCGAGTTTTACCCTAGAGTTAATAATCTATCGGACGTTCGATTTACAAATAAAGAAACAGAGCTATTAGAATTAGGATTAAAATTTTCACCAACTACACAACCCAGACTAAAGGATTATGAAACATTGGCAATAGATGTAGATTTAGCATTAGACAAATTAGATTTAGATAACCAAACAATTACAATAGAAAAGTCTATTTGTGCAGATATCACCAAGAAGGACCTACAATCACAATCCAAACAAAAAAACATAAAAATTAATAACAATTCTCACAAAAAAACACTTCAAGGGTTAAAAAAGAAACTTAAAATAAATGACTTAATTGTTTCCAAAGCGGACAAAGGTAATACAGTTACAATCGTGAAAAAAGATGATTACGTACACAAAGTAGATACATTTATTAATAACAACAGTTTTTCAAAATTAGACGAAGACCCCACAACTAAATACCATAACACAGTTAATGAAACTCTAAAATTTTGCAATAATCTCGTACCAAAAGGAAATGAATTTAAGTTCAGAATTATGAACCCACACCCACCACTTTTGTATGGACTTTTAAAATTACATAAAAAAGAAAAACCAATTAGACCAGTTGTTTCATACATTAACGCACCCACTTATAAGCTGTGTAAAGAAATCAATAGAATATTACCTATACACATAAACTGTTTTTCAAAGTATTCGGTAAAAAATTCTTTAGAATTAATAGGCAAACTAAAAAATTTTCAAATACCCACTAATGCAAAATTAATCTCATTTGATGCTAGCAACCTATTCACATCAATTCCAATAAAAGAAGCAAAAGAAATAACGTTCAATAAAATAAACAACAGTAATTTGACGAATATTGAAAAATTAGAACTCAGAACCATGCTCGCAACCTGCTTAGAACAAAATTATTTTCAATTTAACAACCAAATTTACAAGCAAGAAGAGGGACTACCGATGGGATCCCCACTTTCACCCCTACTAGCAGAAATTTTTATGGCTAATTTTGAAGAAAAAGTTTTCAATTCAAACAACAATTTTAGTAACAATGTCAAAATCTGGATTAGATATGTTTTTGCTTATGATTAGGTACAGACAGACAAATACAACAATTTTTAGATAACATTAATAAAATTCATAATAATATTAAGTTCACAATAGAAACAGAAAAGAACAATACCCTAAATTTTTTAGATCTAAGCATAAAAAGAGTAGGGAACAATTTAGAGTACAATATTTTCAGAAAACCGACAAGTACAGACATGGTCATACATTCAAATTCTAAACAACCAATCAAAATTAAAAGAGCAGCTTTCAATAGTATGATACACAGAGCCATTCATATCCCACTGTCTACCGAAAATTTCAATAAAGAACATCTTTTGTACAACGAACAAAAGGCATCAATTGAAAAAACAATATGGCCAAAAATCAATTATGTAGATAGAGTTAGCTATAAAGTTTCTAACAGGCTCAAAAAATTAAATATTAACGTAGCTATGCACAATCTAGTAAACAATAAAGACACAATAGAAAAATATTCAAAAAATGGTATCTATCGAATAGACTATTCTAATTGTGATGCAATATATATAGGACAAACTGGCCGCAGTTTTAATACAAGAATTAAAGGACACATTAGATCAATTAAATATAATCATAAATCAACCGGCATTTCTCAACATTGTATTACAAACAATCATTTTTTCAAACACACGGATACAAAAATTTTACACGTAGAAAACAAGGGCAGACATTTAAATAAATTGGAAAATTTAGAAATTAAAAAGGCAATAAATAATAATAAAAATATAGTTAACGACCACACCGATTTAGGCAATTCACCCCTCCTTGACCTACAATATACAAAGCATAAAAACACATGTGTTAACACTTAGAGTCAGGGCGGCGACGCAAAATTCCGGAAATGGATAGGGTAGTATTGTACATCTTTAAGTTTTAGTATTAGTTTGATTTGTAAACTCCTGACGATGACCGTGATGGTTGAAACTTAAGTCGAGAAAATAAATACCAACAAATTGTGAAACAATTACCAAGAGTCTTATTTTATTAATAATCTATTAATTTTTTAATAGTTAAATATTTATTAATAATGTTTCACCATGTGCCTACCACACAATCAATTCAAAATAATATTTATTAATTATTATTGGTTGCAAATTATTTTGGTTGTTTGTGTTCGACAAAACAATAAAGCATCTGTTCGCTAGCAATTGTTTTGCACAAACGTCAAACGTACATTTCTCGCAGTTATCGACCATCAGTTTTTATTTGTAGTATTTGAGTTTTTAAAATGAATTTTAATAAAGAAGAACTTGTAGACATGATTTTTGTTTTGGGCGAGTCGGAAAGAAATTGTTTGCTTGCCAATAGTATTTACCACCAACGGTATCCTGAACGAAGGCTCCCTAAAGATGATAGCTTCCAAAACCTGCTTGATAGATTTGTGGAAACCGGCAATGTACAATATGAAAAACGTGAACGAATTAATAATGTGAACAAAGAAATGAATGAATCTGTTGTGCTAGCAACGATTGAGGATCCCCATATTAGTGGTGACAAATAGCCATAAGGATGTACATTCAAAAAATGTTCGCTATTTAATTTTACATAACATCGTTAAAAAATATACAGGGTGTTCTATTTGAAAAAGTTGAGAAGAATAACTTTGAAGTTCTCAAAATTTGAAAATTAATTTTGAACACCCTGTACATGGTGGCTCTATGATATTTAAACAAGAGCACTCTACAACCTCCTACAATAAGGTCTTTACTTAATTTCGTCTTCAAAGCTGCGGCCGCGGAAGTGGTGAATTGTTAAGTGGAGTAATGTAAAAATCAATTATTTAAAAAAAAATATTATTACTTCTAAACCGGACATTAGATGGCGCTAATATTTTAGATATGAATAAACATCCCAAGAGAAATGTTAAATATGCAAAAATATTCAAGGCATTCTATTTAAAAATAATTACCTTAAGCGTACCACACTTTTTTGTAACACCCTGTATATTTGAAAATAATTTCTATGTATGCACATTTACCCACAGTTTACATCTGCATTAGAAAGATTGTTTTATCTGTTACGGTGTACGAGCTATCGAACTCCCACGCACTATTGGCCCACTCTGTATATTTAAAGTTTGGTATTATTTTGCATCTGAAACATTTTAGCGCAGTTCTTGTTCTATAAACATCAACAACAAGCTTTTGCACGACTATTGCTTTTTTTACTTTTCTATATTTTAAGTAATAGGAAAGTATTGATTTCATGAAAATGTTGGACTTCTATTGTTTAACAGAAATACATGTTTTGGAGTCCAGGAACAGGTTTTTAAAACATGGGTGGCTCAGGCTAAAATATCTTTGTCAAAGAAATTTTACAATGTAATGGGCTATATTTTATAAAAGATTTCTTTTATAAAATATCTTTTATCAAAGTTAGCTACATTCGACCATATTTGATAAAAGATTTAACAACCACTTTACAAAATGGCGTCAACTAAGTTCACGTGGTCACTTGATGGTACTAAAACTTTAATTTCTGAATATGAAAGATGAATTTTTGTGTAATGTTCAACACGAAGATTACATAAATAGAAATTAAAGATTAGAGGCGTATCAAGAAATTTCCAATGTGATCAGCAGTGGATGCACACACATTGATGTTAAAAATCTTCTTTAAGTGCTTTATAAATGGCATCACAGGTTTCGGGTATTATAGAGCTTAATGTACATTGTGGTATTCGCGTAGAATACTTTAAGCTGGAATAACTTTCTGCAGTGGCCAAAAACCGAAGAGTCACAAGAACGCGATCTTCTATACTAATGCAATTTCTTAAATGGGTATTCTTTCGCGCAATAAAAGGAGCAACTTTTGATACAACCAGCTGAAATGTAGCATCATCCATTCTTAAATAATTTTTATAACATGACATAGATTCAACTCTGAGTTCCTTCAATAAGTTTTGTGGTGTATACCCAGATTGTCACGTCTCGAAACCCATGGTTTAACCCACTCACGTCTTCTTTGCTTTTTACTTTCCTATACTTTAGGTATAGGGAAGTATTGATTTCATGCAAAATTTCAAAGTTGAGATTTTAACGGAAATAGTCGGGGGGGGGGGGGGGTCTATGGACCCCAAAAAAGTAATTTTAAAAAAATGTCTGTCTGTGGGTGGGTGGGTGGGTCCGTTACGCTCCATATCTCCGGAACGGCTCGACCGATTTTGATGTACTTTGGAATGAGGGGGTATATCAAAAGTTCACCGACAAAATAAGCTTTAAAAAAAACCGAAACCGGAAGCGGAAATTAGACATGTTTTTTTTGTAGCATTTTTTTCAGAAACTGAATTTTGGAAATTTTAATAATGGAGATTAAAGAAGGCCTTAGGACAAATCAAACGATTTTTTACCAAACTCTCTAGCTTTAAAATGGCGGCCGCTACGAATTTTTGAACATTTCGACTTTAACGCCCATTTACTCAAAAACCAGTTATCTGATTGGAATCAACTACATCTTGTTTGGTAGCCCTTCAAGGGTACTACACCATGAAATATAATTAATTTTGAAAATATAAAAACGATCGCAATGACATCACTCCAAAATTTTGGAATTTTTCAAAAAAATATTTCTCAAAAACTGCTCACACGTTTTTGTTTCAACTTTTTAAGCTGATAGAGCTGGGAATCTTCTACAATTGGTTTTTTGCGCATTGCTATAATTTCACTGTGACGCCCTCTACGAATCTTTGAAAATTGAAAATTGGTACCCTTTTATTTATTTAACGGGGGGCATTAAAATATTTCTGTTAATGTGAAATAGTTCACCATTGATAGTAAAATCCGAATATAATAATATTTTTTCGATAATTTCATATTTAGGGGGGCTACTGTTCCCCCTTCCCCCAATTTTTTTCGATAAAAAATTAAAAACTTGGTTTATTGTTTTGTTTGCTCTAGGAGAATTTTGTACAAAAAAAAATTAAAAAATCGAATTTTTTGCCCCTTAATAATCTTTTTGTGCTTAGAAGAATTTCACATACTTTCTACAGCAATTGTATTCTTGTACTAGTCGTTTAATGTTCAGTGTAGGTTAACTTTTTTATTTTAATAGAGAGACTCGCAAACCCAAGAGCAAAGTTGTAGGGCAAATTCTTCTCGATTGTATTTAAGAAAAAAACTTGAGTTTCCAATTTTAATATGGCGGCCACGGTAAAATTTTTTTTTTTTTTTAAATGGAAAAGTGGCATTTTGGCTGTAAAATCAGAAAGGTTTTGAAATTTTAAATACAAATTAATAAGAGTTATTTCTTGCTAAAAATAATACTTCTCGAGTTATTAATATATTTTCAAATATCAATTTTCGCGCTTCCGTTGATTCAGTCCGAATATTTTACCCAACCTTACGCTTGCAGCGCAGCGGTCGGTCTTTCTTCAACCACTTCAAGATGTTACAACTTATAAGAACTATTTACTTTAACTAGTCGTGTCTAGACAGGTCTATATCGAAAGTGTTGGAAAATATAAAAAAATGTATTTAAATGTATAGGAAAGTCCAGGCGAAGTGTTTCGCTCACTTTTACTCTTAGTCTTTTGTTTTTTTAATATTGCACAAATTATGACAATTGAACTAATTGAAGCCACACAAGCATAGAGCTGTTGTTCATCCATCATATGATGACAACTGTGATAAAATATTTTATGTAGTGTAATACTAGTTTTCAAATCTTTTTTAATCTTTGAATAAAAGAATATTTTATAAAATCTTTTATAAAAGATCTTTTATCAAATCTTTGATAGTGTAATACCGGCCTTAGTGATTTTTCTAAATATTAACTCGGCTCGACACGTGATCCGCCGCTGCAAATTTTGAAAATCGCAACCCGTGTTAACCCATACTAATTCGCCGATTCGTTCCGATCCGTCGACCTGTTCTGTTCCATGCAAAGAACCGAATTTGCAAAGAACAGAACCACCAACGAACAGAATACCTGAAGCCGAAGCTGACGGCATGTGAACGTAAAGTACCATTTAACAGAAATTGTATTTAACAGAATAGAATTAAACAGAAGAGGTCACTTTCTTCGTGTTTATTAGGTTTTAGTACTTTTTACTTAGTTATTTTGATGAATTGTTGTAATGACACTTATAAGACTAATTTCTTTAACGTCAACAAACAGGGGTGAAAACGATTTGGAATTTAAAAGTTAAGTAATCAAAATCTATCGTAGAACAATAATATAGTAGCGTTATTCCGAAAGAAACGCAAATTTAAAATAAAATAATAAAACCAGTGCTGTAGAAGTTATTCTGTTGAACTGCGAAAAAGTGGTGCAGGAAATTTGATTTGTAATTAAATTAAAAAAAAGTTGTATTCCTTCATTTAGCGTAGACATGGAAAGCCAACGTTACTTTTTATGTCAATCTTCTCTTCTGTATTTATTTTTTTAATGTAAACGTAAACTCGCAAGACTTTAGTAACCTTCAACTGTCCCACTAAACCATAAATAACAATCTTAGGTGGTTTATTAAAAGTTGCCTAAAAATTCAAACTGAAAACAATTATTTAAATACTAGAATGAACAATGGTGTTGTAAAATTGACATAACGGAAAGTCTTGTGTTTAAATGACTAACGTTACATTTAACATATGAATACTGATTGTTTGCTGCACCATCTGTTATATAAGTATAGTATGGTTTGCTGCTTTATGACATGTTTTTTTCAGCACGATATAAATCGTAATTAATTTTTAAATAATACAATTACAAATCAAAGATCTTTAAACAACATAAATTGTAAAATGAAAATTACTAGACAGTTCTAATAGTTACCTAAATAACGTTCGATTGTCTCGATATTACAGTATAGCTGTTTATTCTATTAAAATAATTAGAAATGGAATTTTATATGTCAGTGTTAGCCAAATTACATCTGAAAGTAGTAAAAATGTACCAGTGCTCTTTCTATTGCCTATACAACAGCAACATGCAACACCTAGCTACGTTATTATTTTTTTCGTAATATTTCGATGCTACTTTATGATTTAATCAGTTGAACTATTTTTTTTATGTTGGTTATGGTGATACAAATCGAAGTTATCCGAATTTAAATTGGTTTTGTTTATTGCAATTTTGTTCCATGCATATTCTGCTCGTTGAAGCCGCGCGATCGTTTTCCGAATACTAACTCGCTTCGGGAACTTCGGATTATGTTTAAATACCGTTCTGTTAAATGCAAGTTCTGTCATATGCATACCCATTGTTTGGTCGACCTGTTCTGAGCCATTAACACTACTCGATCTGTAGATTTTTAAATCAGTTGATCGACTAGAGTTGAAAAGTAGTGAAAATTAAAGCACTCCACATTTAATTTTTTTTATTTCATACTGTCTGTAGTACACTACTTTACGTCATTAATTTGAGTCCGGGAAATGACACATTACAGTACTAGGCCGGGAAGTGTTGCCTCGCATGATGTTTTCGTTAACATTCTTTTCCAACTTGTAGACCTTTCGCCAATCACAAAATAACTGGTATTCTTTTTCATATCTTGCGATGGACTTCGTGGGAATAAGCTTCTCCGTAGCCTCGGCACATTTTGAAGCTATTTCGCTCGAAAAATCACCAGAAGAACACGCAGCGTACATTTTTGACAACAGTTTGAAAACAAGAAAAATTTTTAAACATTTGGTTGCTATCGTTACTCTAAATAAGGCAACCAGATTATCCTTGATAATTTGCTTGATTAAAATATTATCCTTTATTTAAAAATTTAAAAAAGCGATACAGTATGAAATAAAATGTTGTACGTCACACGGCCGTGCGATGATCTTACAATACTCGCCTCGAAATTCCAGATTCGGCTCCTTCGTCGCCTCATCCGGAAACATCTCGACTCGTTACTGTAATAAGTCATCTCCCGGCCTTATAACGTAAATAACTAGTTTTCAATAAGGTACACCAAAAATCAGAAGATGTTAACCTATTCTGACAATTTCCAAAATAAATGTAACAAATATCACAAAGCCATTTTGTTGATACAATTAATAATGAACATAAAAATTCTTACACATGCGAAATTTTAAAAATCGTATTTGTAATTATATTTTATAAAAACTAAATTTTCTAAGTTTACTGTATTTAGTCATATGTCAATAAAGACAAGAATCTCTTTGTTAACTTTCCAAAACTAACACATCTCAACCTATAATTTTACTGGAGGGAAACAACAAAACACTGAATCAATGCCACTGATGATCAGTACTAGTCATATTCAAACAAAACGTAGTAATGATATCTCACTTTAGATTCAATCAGTGGTGTAACTACCGGGTATCCGCGGGTTCCACGGAACCAGCGCCAGTGAGTAGTGGGGTTCCCCAAGAGCCGGTAGTTTTACATTTTTTTTTAATAAGCAAATATCCATTGGTTTGTTCTAAGCCAAAATATTTCTTTCAATGGCTGTATTTCGACGAATATCTCGATATATTTGTAGATTGAAAGTGTTAGGATACTGGTAACTAATAAATTAGTTCCACACTTTTCTTGATATTTCAACTAGGCGATAATATAATTGAGTAATATGATTATTTTTTGTATCGAGTAACCGTGGTGAACACCCGGAGAGCATGGGGATACGTTACTATGACAACGATCTTGCTGTTTTGCAAGACCAGTGATGTAATAAAGACTGGTGTTTGCACTCTATTCAACCGTTTTCATCCGCAAACTTTGATCATCTTTGGGCTCCTTGTAAATTTTATCAACAGATGGCGCAACTGTAAATGTCAATTTTAGTTTAAAATAAATTTGACAAGTAAGAAGTTTTTTTATCCATTTATTACCACGTTAATATTGTAGGCTAACAATGCCAAAGTACTGTTGTATGTGCAGCCTATCAAAGGGCAATTACAAAGATTTATCATTATTTGCTGTTTCCAAGGTGAAGTTATTTAGTTTACCTATAATTGCTAACTTTGATGGAATTGCAGACTAAAACAGAACGCGAGAACTGGAGTAGATATTTTCAAAAGAAAATTCCCAAAAATGGTTTTATTTGTAGTAAGGATTTTAATGATACCATTCAAATTCAACATAAAAAGGTACAAAAAGGGTACTCCTTAACAAAACAAATTGTAAACGTTCCATCAGCATTCTCATACGATAAAACTAATTTACAAATAAATTTCAGAATGTTCACTGAAGATAAAACTAATGCGTTGTACCAAGTTAAGTTTATGCAGTTATCGGAAGTAACGCGTTACATTTTTAAATAACGAGACCAGTAACGCGTTACTTTAAAACACTTACTGTAAACTAACGGTAACAAATTAAAAATTTAGTGTAATGGCAACGCAAACTTTCGTTGCTTTTTTAGTTACAGCAGAGCTTGTAAATGAGACCACCTGTTTATTGTGCCGAGTTGTTTGTCCAATATTGTTGGTTGGTATTTTATGGATTTTAGTTTCATTATTTACCCCCTTTCCAACTAAAAACCACCACAGAAATACGTAAAAATGCGGTATAAATGTTTCTCTTACCTGGTTATTTCATTTATAAAAGTAAAAACGAAATTATTTAATTAACCTAACCTTAGTAAACAAGTGTTGTACACAGAATAAGGTTCAAAAAGTGTCAAGTAATGATGAAAGACTTATTAAACGGTGCCAAATTTGAAATATTGCTTAAGTTTGAAGTTTTAAGAGCGCAATCTACGCGCAAATCTTATGAAGAGTCCCTAGATTGTCAAACTCTTAAGATGAATTTTTTATATAGACAAATGGTAGGAATTGAAACACCATACTCTTCTTTACATCACTGCAGGACGTTTGAATCGTTTTAATAACAAGGTTTGGAGTGAAGTGTTTGATGAAATAAGTTTAAAAAAGTATATACATAAATCGAGCGCCGCAAAACGAAAACAAAAACTAGAAAGAGCAGAAAGGGCAACAAAACTGTTTAAAATTGACACTGTTTTTAAACGAATAGACGTTAATCCAACTAATGAAAGTGAATGTGAGGACAATCAGAAGATTACTAGCCGTAAGTTTCCGAATATTCAATTTTTATTTTTAAATTGCCCCTAAAAAAGTAAAATTGTCCGTACAATGGGTACCATTTACCATTTCGCAGAAATTGAACAAGAGTCCCAATCCGTTAATACTAGGAGTAAATGATGTGATATTGATGTCTTTCAACCATCAAGCACCATTTTGTTTGCGTTTTTTTTAAATATATGTCATACTGAATCTTAAACCTAAACTCTACAACTCCTCTCTACGCCACTGGAATCAATTATTAACCAGCCTATGAACCAGAACAGCATAAAGCTCATCCTGCTCACAAACCTGATAACTGAATGTTCCCACTAATGGATACACAAGAATAGTTATATAGAATACAAATGGGCTATCACGAAAGTCGATTAGATGTCAAGCTATTCCTAAATATGGTAAAGATACGTTCAGAAGCGTATTTCACCGACCGCAGTTATTTCAGCATTTATAACTGCAAAACATATTTTACTTGTCACCCCGATAATACTACCCATGACAAAACTGCAGTTATTATTATCATCAAGCAATAAATGCCAAAATGAAAGACTCCAATGGAAACCTTACGGCTTACAGTATTACAATCAATTCGAAAAATTTTTTAGGCGGCTGGGAAACAATCTCGTCGCAGGAAATAATTTTAATTGTAAGCATTCCCTATGAGGCTCCAGATTAATCAATACGAAAAAAAGCGAACTACGTAAGATTATCACAGATAAACAATCGCAATCTTACAATTGATATAAAATTATCGATACATTACTAAAGTAAACAGAAAAGGGGGCGTAACTTTGATCAACATGCATGATGACAAGCATATATCTGCCGACCTTTGCGTATGCAGAAAGTTGTGGGGCCAACTCGCTGTTAGATTTGCTCCAGCAGACGCCAAAGAGTTGCTGCACAAATTCTTGCACCAGGACTCGATTTCCTACTGCAAAATTGGTTTAGCTCGTGGCGGTTGCCGGCGGCGGTGCATGTAGTAGGTTTGGTTCTGCCGGGCGGACTCTTGGAGATCTTAACGAGATCTTGGGGCTGAGGTCTTCGTACCTCTCGAGGCTCTTCAGGCTCCTGGGTGTTAAATGTCGTGGACAAGAAGCAATTGGCTTGTTGTTTGGCTGATGGCGGCGTTGCGGCGGCGCGCGCCGTAGGCTAAACAGAGTGATTGAAAGCTGTTCATCCCATTGGTTGGCGTTTTTATTCTGAAGCTACAGACGGAAGCCTTTCTTTAGCTCCTGGTTTCGGCGTTGTGTCGGGTTTGATCTGGCGTGATATATCGGCATGGTCTAGTGCAGAATCTGCCAAAGCAGGCAAGTACGTTTCCGGAAAACTGAGGACCGTTGTCTGTGATCATGGCTTTTGGATAGCTCCATCTATGAAAAACCTCTCGTTCGGGCAATTTTACGATTTGTTCAGTTTCCGAGATGTTCATAAGAAAGGCTTTCACTCAGCGACTAAAAAGGTCGGTTACCACCAGAATGAATCAGTTTTCAACTGGGGTTTTCTCGTAGGGGTAGGCCCATTATGTTGCAGGTGATGATTTCACACAGTCGTTCTGGCTGCCGTGATAGTTGCGGAGCTGCAGGAGGTGGTAGGTTTCGCTTGTACTGGGCACTTAACAAACACTCTCGGAGGTAGGTCGTTACTTAGGCCTTAAGGGTAAACCATTAGTATTGAGCGGCGATTGATCGGGCTGTTTCTTCGACACCAGGATGAGCTGCAAGGTGGGAATCATGGTATTTGTCAACACCGCTGTCGGATGGCTTCAGGGTCAATGAGGCTATGGGCTTGAAAAACTTCGTCGGCAAGGGTGCGTAACTCAAGCTGACAAACAATAGCAGTGCCAGTAGTTTCATCGACGCGCATTGTGTGTTTAGGTGGCAGGAATTTCTCACAACTTGCTAGGTCAAGGCCGGCGGTGACGTCATCCAGGTCGCAAAACAGCAAATCCGGTAATTAGTTTTTTCTACCAAGGCAATGCTCCAGGCAAAAATTGTACTGTTGAAAGAACAAAGCCCACCTCGCCAGCTTTCCCTTTGTTTCTTTCATTCTATTTAACCATTGACACCCCAAATCAAGACAAGGGATTCTTGTTCGCTTATGTCGTATCTTTTTTCATGGGGGCGGAATCGGGCGCTGTCATAACTGACGACATCTCGGCCATCGTCTTCGCGTTCTTGGTAGCATGCCTTGTGCAGATGCGTCGGTTTGAAGGAGGAATAGGCATACACGATATGGACGCCATAATGGAGTGGGGTTGGCTCGAGTTTTTTTTTGTGGAAAGCAGTTTCAGCTGCTTCGGTCTACTTCCATTTGGTTTTCTGTCATAGCAGGTTCGTTAGAGACGTGGCCATTTCAGTGAAGGCGGGGATGTATTCTCGCAGCCAGTTACATAGTCCCAGAAAACTTCGGAGCTATTTTCTAGTTGTTAAAAGTTTTAGCAACTTGAATTTATGCTGCTGGGGTTGGTTGCCGTTGAGGGTGATGGTGTGCCCCAGGTATTCTATTTGGTTTGTGGCAGTTTGCCACATCAAAGCCCATGTAGTTGTAGGCGCTCTACTACTGGTTCGAGATGCACCAGGTATTTCACGGGAGTTCCGGAATAAATCACGATGTCGTCTAGTTACACCATGGCGAATTCTCCCAGGAAGGTATCCAAGACTTCGTGCGCCATAAATTGCTGGAATGTGACGAAAGCATTCTTGAAGCCAAAGCTCAATACACGCCACTGGTAGGTGGCACTATCGAGGGTAGCAAAGGCGGTGTACTTTTTGCAGACTTCTTTCATCGGGTGTTGCCAGTAACAGCTCCTTAGGTCCAGGATGTTGAAGATATTAGTTTTCCTAAATCTTTGAGAGTTTCGCTGCTTCATGTTGGCAAGAATTTCGTCAATTTGTTCGTAAGTTTTTGTTTCTCATTGAAGCAATTGTAGGGGCGCAGCCGGAACGGTACATCCTCTTTTAACCTTATTGTGTATTGCACGGTTTTTGTGGCAGTCCTTCTTGGCAAGCTGTCAAACACAGGGGCGAACCCTTGAAATAGGTGACGGTAGGCATTCCGGTGCTTTTCGGAGACGTCTTTGAGAGCTGGTTCAAGTTCAAGGCACGACTGGGGTGCAGGCTGTTTTTGAGGTAGCTGCCAATGGGTGGTTTTCCGAGATTTACGACCTAGGTAGATGCACTGTCGATATTGGCTTCTTTTTAACGGCGCCAGAGGTTGCTAAGAATAATTTCTTCACGGAGATTGTTTATTACGAGGCACTTGCACGTAAAATGGTGTTCTTGAAGGAAAAATTAAATTGTTTGTATACCGCGCATGGGGAAGGTGTAGCCTTCGGCGAATATGCGAATAAGATTGCAACCGGCTCTGGTATCTATAAGCACGAATTTCTTTTTGCATTATAAATTACAGACTACTTATAGTTTTATATTTTTTTATTTTCTACCTGTCTTCTGCACAACACAACACAACACAACAACAACAATATCAAAATCATCAGTTTACTCTTATCAGCAAAATAGTGCAATATTTAGAATTGATTGTGTGGTAGGCAAAATAGTGCAATTTTCTGTTTTATACTTCTCTTTAGTTTACATTAATTAATTTCAGGTGAAAGTCTAATTGATTGAGCTATTATTAGAATAGCTTGTGCTATAAAATATTTGATACATGAAGATAACAAAAAAGAAACATAAAATTACGATGTTGATTCAAATACTGCGTGTATTTCATGGTTCGTATATTTTAAGTAGGTTTAGAATTTCAACATCAAAATTAATTACAATGAATCAATATCAATTTTCCAGATTAGCAAAAGGTTTCTATACTACGCAATTCATGCCTTACACTACCAAATCAATGCAATGGAATTCTTTAAAGAATAAATTTTAAAATTGACATATTGTTGTATGCTATTTTTATTTTCCAATAATGCACATTCAATGCATTTCAAAAATGTTTGTCCTTCCAACTAAAAATACTGGCTATGACGACAACAAAAGCTTTTGTTATGAAAAGTGGGATTTAGTTTACTAAAATAAAGTTTGTTGCAACAACCAGTTATTATTTAGCAAATGTAACATATACATCTTGGTTGTACAAATAGTAAAATTAAAACATAGTATTTTTGTCTGCATCTGCAACAAACTAGGTTTGTTCACACAACAAATTGTGTTACATGTTGCATTTTTGTAAAAATTACAATATATCCGTTGCTTCATCCCTTCTACCTGTCTCAACTTTTAGCGGTTAGGGGCCCCTACTACGAGAACCCACATATTTACACGGCCATTATACAGAAGAATAAAAAAAAACTTTTAATTGCAGTTGCCTATGAAACAAGAGCGGTATGTCGATGATGCAAATATTTTGCAAATCGTGGAGCTGTTATCATAGTAGAATTAGCAAGTGAGCATTGTCAATTAGTTTTAATATTTACATACAATACACAAACGTGCATGATAAACGTCAGTGGAAAAACTTGACTTAATAAATAATAATTTTATTGGAAATACTAGTGTTGAAGAGACTGGTAAAAATGGTATGTACTTTAGTATAGATCTGCAGTCCCGGGCTATTACAACGGGTAGTTGTTCTTGGTCTGGACACAACATTTTTTGGCGACCGTAGTAATTTGATATCAAGAGCATGGATAGGAAGAAAAAACGTGAACATAATCGAGCGAGAAAGGTGTTTTCACACGATTCGCTAACCAGCTAGCCGCTTTGATGTCAGTGGAAAGCACTAACCGCGAAGAGGTACTTTCTGTATGGGCAGTGGTGCAGCTAAAGGATGGAACTCTTAGAGAAACCGACAAAGAAGTCTTTAATTAATTTTTAGAAGCAGATATCAGGAAGAGGAATTGACAGCTAAGCTTATAAGTGCAGGTAAGTGCACTGTTAGATTCACAAAATTATAGATTATTTGTCAAAACATTTTACCTAATAATGAGAGTGCAGTCACAGTTGTTAGCAACAGAGCTAGTAATGCAAGTCAGGTAACTAGGCATCAGTTTAAGATGCCCGTTTAAACAGTTTGGCGCACTGATTCGAAATTGGCTCCTGTTTTAGAGGTAATTAAAAAAAATTAATGACGATTGGTGGTAGCTCAGAGGTCAGGCGCTTAGCCTCTAACGCTAAAGGTCTAGGGCTCGATTCCCCGCCGAAGCCATGCAGCAATAAAAATCTATGCCGCAACCCGCTACTCACATTCCCCAATCCGGTGTAGGCAGCCGTGGGGTCTTAATGCCTGAAACCTTCTCTGGTATTTAGTCGTTCGGATTCGACGTTAAACTGTAGGTCCCCCGTACTCCAACTTAGCGCTAAGAAGTGTACGTGGCAGAGAAGAGTGCCGGTGCCCAGCAGTGGGACGTAAAAGCTGATTGCGAATGACGATCTAGAAATCGCAATAAAAACAAATTTCAATACTTATTGCAAGCCACAGTACCAGATACGAGAGCAAGAAAACTGATGGAGAGCTACCCTTCTATTGGCGAAATTTATAAGAAAATTATAGAAATCTTGAAATAGCGTTTTAGAAGAGACGATCTTTTGGTTAAAGTAGGTAAGGTACGTTAGAGAACTCCATAAACTAGTTCTGAACAATGATATTTCGAATAATCATAAGATTGGCATTTCTACCCTCTACGATCGCATTGAGAACCAATTACGTGCGAGGGAAACTATTGGAATTACTACTGACAAGTGTGTCACTATGCTGTACTTCTTGTTGAGTTGTGTTTGTTGGAATATCTGCTGCGAGTTTGACAGAGATCTCCTGATTTTTGGAACAGACGAGATTCCACACCCAAAAATCAATTAAATGGAATAATGTCATTTTTGAAGAAAAGTAGAAAATGAAGAAAGAATCTCATTAGCTGATAAAGGTTTTGGTCTGTGCGCTACAGAGAACAAAGACAGAAGAAGCAAACAGAAGTCGACAGATAGTGTACCTATTGCAGCGAAGCTCGTGAATTGCCACTCCGCTAGGTGTGTATTTTGCGAGGGGACACGTAAAAGTAAAGATTGTTTTAAGGCCAGAAAGTGTCTCTGGTGGACAAGCGAAATGTATTGACGGAGAAGAAAGGGTGTTTCCTTTGTGTGCATGTGGAGATAGTAGGGTGCCCGCGGAACCAAAAGTCGCTTAATTAAGGAGTTAGTGGGCACTTCGAGGTTAAAATGTTTGACCTAGCCAGAATTGTTGCTTATACCTCAAGGATTCCAAATCCACAATTCGTCAAAAAATCGTCCTGTGCATAAGGGCACAAAACAAAAAATTAAAACTAACAACATGCCGAGAAACCTCAGGTCCTAAAGCATATTCCTGCCAAATATCAAAATTTTTTCTGTACTTGTTATGTTTAAAAAAAATATTTAATGTATGAAATTAACGCATGCCATATGGGCAACTAAAACACAAAATCGTCGTTTTCTCGATTCGAGGTACGCCAAAAATTGGTTATTTTTCCGACTTTTTTAGCTCTACAATCGATTATGTCCGTAATGGCCGCCTATAGCGGGAAAACTTACTCTTTATAAAATGTGCGTCATTCTGTCTGGAAGGCGATGGTTTTTAAATTATATTTTTAGAACGTATATTAACCGATATATTAAACTAAATGTAGAATAGTGCAAAAATTAGCAATATTTATCCGCTCCCCTACTCGATCATATGATTCACGCTTCGTCGCTTATCCCACTCCTCTCGACTACCCAATGCACACTCCACTACACCCCGCAATGACTATTCACAGTATAGAATCGCCATACGTAATACTTTTTATGAGGAATTATTATTAATATTAGAGAAAACGTTGAGAATAATATTGTTATTATTGTTGTTCTAGACATGTTGTCATGAAAAATAGATATAATAATATTTAAAAAATACTTCTGTGTACAGTTGGTGAAGACAAAGCTGATACTATTTATGCTGTTAATAATTGATTTAATCACTATTATATACAAACATGACCTACATAAAATAACAAATTAATCAATCGCTTTCAGAATCCTCTTCAGGGGAAACAGTTGATAATTTCCGACTACGCTTAGATGTTGTAGGTACTATTTTTACATGATTTTTGTCCCATGCAATAACAGGCACCAATACAAGGCATGTTTTTCTTTTTGCAGGAACATACCTTACTTGTACAGTCTGAAACATTATTTATTTTTTAATAGTCATTAGTTGAGGTAAATACATTAAAAGTTAATCAATTCGTACCTTTTTTGCAACCACAAGTAGCTAATATGCTGAGATCTTCAGCAAGCGCGGGTTGAGTCTGTAAAACAGGTAAGATTTGATCCTGCTCAATCTTGCATCCATACTCTAAAATGTTAGGCAGTATGGGCTGTGGTTCCAAGCTGCTAAGCCAAATTTTGGTTTGATAATGTGCTCTCAAACAATGCTGTTTTAAACTATTTTCTGTAGGAGGCAATTTATCTATTGTTTTGGACACTGCAAGCGTCTTAGATCATCGATGGAAGATATATCGCTGTTGTTAGTGTACAGTTTTAAAACAAAATTGTGCATATTCTTAACAAATTATCATTAAAATCTTCAACACCAACATCTTCAAGTAATTTGTAGTAAGACAAGAATATCTTTCAGCAAAACTTTTTTCCTATTCCATGAAATTGGCTTGTCGTATCACATCCAGTTAATGCATGAAAAGCAGGTAGAGTTTTTGTAAGTGAAGGGTTTAAACTTATATCGTGAATCGGAATAAAACGAATTGCATCTCGACTACCAATTTTCATCCAAACTTCAGGTGTAGCTGGTCTTTGAAATGGGCTAAAAGTAATAATACATCCGTATCTTTACAGTCAATTATGCATCTCGTATATCCAGCTTTTTTAGCAAACAAAATATGTAGAAGAATCCTCATATCTGCTTCTTCGTGGTTAGAACTTAATAAGTTATCTTTAAGTTGAAAATTTGTTTTATAGTCTAAAACAGAAGCGAACCCTCCACTTGTAGCACTGTACACTAACAACAGCGATATATCTTCCATCGATGTTCTAAGATCAACGCTTGCAGTGTCCAAAACAATAGATAAATTGCCTCCTACAGAAAATAGTTTAAAACAGCATTGTTTGAGAGCACATTATGAAACCAAAATTTGGCTTAGCAGCTTGGAACCACAGCCCATACTGCTTAACATTTTAGAGTATGGATGGAAGATTGAGCAAGATCAAATCTTACCTGTTTTACAGACTCAATCCGCGCTTCCTGAAGATCTCAGCATATTAGCTACTTGTGGTTGCAAAAAAGGTACGAATTGATTAACTTTTAATGTATTTACCTCAACTAATGACTATTAAAAAATAAATAATGTTTCAGACTGTACAAGTAAGGTATGTTCCTGCAAAAAGAAAAACATGCCTTGTATTGGTGCCTGTTATTGCATGGGACAAAAATCATGTAAAAATAGTACAACATCTAAGCGTAGTCGGAAATTATCAACTGTTTCCCCTGAAGAGGATTCTGAAAGCGATTGATTAATTTGTTATTTTATGTAGGTCATGTTTGTATATAATAGTGATTAAATCAATTATTAACAGCATAAATAGTATCAGCTTTGTCTTCACCAGCTGTACACAGAAGTATTTTTTAAATATTATTATATCTATTTTTCATGAGAACATGTCTAGCACAACAATAATAACAATATTATTCTCAACGTTTTCTCTAATATTAATAATAATTCCTCATAAAAAGTATTACGTATGGCGATTCTATACTGTGAATAGTCATTGCGGGGTGTAGTGGAGTGTGCATTGGGTAGTCGAGAGGAGTGGGATAAGCGACGAAGCGTGAATCATATGATCGAGTAGGGGAGCGGATAAATATTGCTAATTTTTGCACTATTCTACATTTAGTTTAATATATCGGTTAATATACGTTCTAAAAATATAATTTAAAAACCATCGCCTTCCAGACAGAATGACGCACATTTTATAAAGAGTAAGTTTTCCCGCTATAGGCGGCCATTACGGACATAATCGATTGTAGAGCTAAAAAAGTCGGAAAAATAACCAATTTTTGGCGTATCTCGAATCGAGAAAACGACGATTTTGTGTTTTAGTTGCCCATATGGCATGCGTTAATTTCGTACATTAAATATTTTTTTTAAATATAACAAGTACAGAAAAAATTTTGATATTTGGCAGGAATATGCTTTAGGACCTGAGGTTTCTCGGCATGTTGTTAGTTTTAATTTTTTGTTTAGTGCCCTTATGCACAGGACGATTTTTTGACGAATTGTGGATTTGGAATCCTTGAGGTATAAGCAACAATTCTGGCTAGGTCAAACATTTTAACCTCGAAGTGCCCACAAAAGTCAAAATAGAAACCGCTTAGCACTCTACTAAGATACCGCCACGAAATGCTGCTGTGTCCTAATTTACCATTTTACAATAAAAGGCGCAGCACATAATTTTGATAGATCCAACCAAACGAAAAAGAAAACATCGGTTGATAAATCTTTAGCAAACCAAACCGATACGCATGTTTTTTTGCAAATGTTTAAAGTTAAGCTGTGCAGTGATTTTGGCGAACGGCAAATACGCGCTGTTTCATAACTCGTACATTTTGGCATCTGCCGCAGAAGAATTGGGCTATGCTGTTAAAAGAAGAAAAAAGGCGATTCACACGCTCTTCGGAGGTGCCCACACTACGGAACATAATTTTGTTTGTTTTGAAATAGGAAATAAGTTTAGATGACAAGTATGCATGTTGATTTGAAGCTTTAGACCAACTTATTACATGCAATAACATTTTTCTTGTCTACAATGGTTCTTGGATGGCAAGGCTTACCCATTTGAATATACAGATTACTGACCGCAAGGAAGCACATCCTACTAAAATTTTGATTGGCGCTGATGTAGTAGGAAAACTTCTCACTGGCTGCGTACGCATTTTAAATTGCGGGCAGTGGCAATGGAAACACTATTAGGTTAAATAGTCTACGGCAAAGTCCCAGGAAAATAGGTAAGCAGTAGCACCAGCTCCTTCCTCACAAACACAAAAGACGTGCAGATTGCTGAACTTTGGCAGTTAGACGTGTTAGGCATTACAGATCTTTCTACTTTATTTAATATTTTCCTCTTTTACAGTTAGGTGTCGGGTTTTTCCTTTTGTTCTCAGTTGGCTCTTCAATATGAAAAGTAAATCGCTAAAATAATTGAAGGCAGCTATGAATACACATTTTCGTGAAACTGTTGCTGTGAAAGCAAACAATCAATATGAAGTTCTGATGCTATAGTTGAACGGACATCCTTCGTTACCTAGCAACTACAACATTGCTCGCAGAAGACTAAATTCTGTAATATACAAATTAAAAGCTAATGGGTATTATAAAGATTATGAACGAGTGTTTGAAGAGTGGATGCAAGCAGACATCACTGAAAAGGTTCCTAAAATGACAATAACGAATAATGATCATTATTTGCCGCATCGTCTTGTTATTAAACTTAGTAGGTCTACAACTAAAAGCAGACATGTTTTCGATGCATTGGCCATCCTTAAACTACTGTTTAGACAAAAGCTTGAATTTAATTGAATCGATACTATTAATTCTCATGCATTTTCGAATGAACAAAATTAAAGTGGTGTCTGATATAAGCAAAGCGTTTCTGTAAGTTAGGCTCCATAAAAATTTCTTTTTTTTTTTATTTTTAAATTTCTGCGGATGAAGGATGGTAATATAAAAATACATCACCACAAAGGAGTCAATTTAGCGTATGTTGCAGTCCATATTTGCCAGGGACGATGATTCAGTATCTTGGAAAGAATTTTGCAAAGTTGTGAGATCACTGATGCACCTTATTTAAAAAATACTGTAATCAAATTAATGGACAGCTTCTATGTAGACAATTGTGTCACAAGTGTACGGGATGAGGCTGAGTAGTTCTATGATTTTAAGCGTGAAGCAAGCCAGCTGATGGCTGCAGGAAAGTTCGATCTGAGAGGGCGAGAGTTTACTTTATCCAACACGACGGTGGATGGTGCTGAATTTACATCCGTACTTTGGTTAGCATGTGATCGAAAAGCTGATACACTGGCCATCAGTGCCGAATGTTCGGAAAACATTCCAAACGAGATAATAACGAAAAGGACGTGTGTTTGATCCCATCGGGTTTCGTTGTTCTACCACTTTGTTCCCAAAGTTATTACTACAGGAATGTTGGAAATCTTGGTTAAGTTAAGACGGAGAAGTAGATGAAGACAAGAAAAAAAGTTTTATGAAATTTTACAGTGAACTGCTATATTTGAAACATTCAAAAATTCCTATAGGGCTGGCCGCAATCGTCACTATATACGAAACTTAAGTTTACACACCTTTTGTGATGCCAGCCAAAGTGCATATGATGTTGTCATTTTATTTAAAATAGAAATGGAAGGTAGAAAACATGTTCATTTGTTGCAAGTTAAGGCAAGAGTGGCTCAGATTAAGAAAATGTCGATTCCGCGATTAGAACTACTAGCTGCCACAATTACAGCAAGACTTTACGCTGTAGTTTGAAGAAAATTTAGGTGTTTCTAATATGAAATACTGTTTTTGGTGAGATTTACGCACCGCGCTTTTTTCGATACAAAGAGAAGATGGGTGGGCTTCCTTTGTATAGAACATATTTGTTCGTTGACTTCAAGCGAATCTTAGCGTCATATTCCTATGCTCAGCAATAAATCTGTTATAACTAAAATAGTAAACGGGTCCAAGACGGCTTTATGATAGAAGAAAATGTGCGCGAGTGACGCGGAGTAGTCAAAGAGTAAAAGTGCCTCACATAATTCTATTGTAAGATTTGCTGATAAGGTCGGCTTGTGTCTGTAATTTATCGAATAACTTATTTTCTCTCATCTCTCAAAGTGGGAGAATGTTGCAGACACCTGCGCATTTTAAGCTATCGAGTTGTGCTAAAATTAAAAGTTTGACATATAAAATCCCATCTTCTAATTTTATTGTAAATTAAATGTTATGTATTTTAGCACAGACCTGCAGTACCGGGTTATTACAACAGGTAGTTGTTCTTGGCCTGGACACAACTGCTTAGTATGTAAAACTATGCAAAACTGTTTATTACACGCTAAATTGGTGGGTTAAGAACTAACAGCTAACCACTATCGCTTCGTAAATATGTGTGATGAATCTTTTTAAAACATTCCCTCAAGGCTTGATGTGATGCTCACGGAATTTGTTTATGTAATGACACTATCGCTTTGAGTAGAGGTCGGTCGCGCACGTAGGGATCCGAAAGCTAAGCCAGGCCGAAGAGCAACGCTTTTAATATATAGAAGATACGAGAATAAATGTGCGAACCATCAAAATCTTAATGTTTAGTAGGAATATGTATAAACAATATGCGTACCTCAGTGTTCAGTCAGTGCTAAATCAATGCCATTTTGTATCGTTACACAGACTGATTCAAATTGTACCGCAGCATGAGAATCTCACTTATACCTTAGAAGATAAGGGATAGGTTTGAATTTAACAAGATTGCTAAATTTTACACTATTTAAAAATCTGCAGAAACATTTCAGACATCTACAGGTTTCGACAAAAATTAAAAATCAGTTATTCGTTTTTTACCTATACATTTTTTTAGAGGGAGACATGAATAATTTTAAAATTTCTCGTCAAATACTGCTTCTTGACAAATATACTCTCAAGCCTTAAAAGTCTTGGCGATCACGTATGGGTTCCTTGTTTCTTAATGATTTACTTTTTACATTAAATGTTACAATTTAGATGTGGAAATTTCTCCTGTGCAGTACCAGTCAAAAATTACATCGGCCTATAAATGGAAAGTGTAAAATACCAACACCTCGTAAATAAAACAGTATTTGACAAGGATTTTCAAAACTGTTAAAAATGCGAAAAAAGTCAAACACGGACAGTTAGTACTATCACTTTTTTAAATTTTTTTTAAAGAATCATGAAACCGTGCGTAAGCACGACACCATGATTCGCATAACACCCCCTTACCCGGGCTCAGTACACTAAGTGCAATTCACCGGTCTAACATGCCCCACCCCTGAAAGACATGCAACCCAACATACACACCTACATACACCATCCATGGACCCGCCGGATTTAACTTATTCAGAAAAATTACCGACGGGCAGTGGATTCGAACCTACTGCCATTGGGAGTCTAGTTTCAAAGCCTGGGACTTTAACCACTAGACCACCCGCCGGCCCTAGTACTATCATAAAATAGTAGATAATTATCTGGAAAATGGTTGCTCACCATGTAATGCCCAAACCATGCAACTTTGATACTAGCAAACATCACCCCGAGTTATTGGTTATTTATTAGGTATGAACTATTTTATGGTAGAAAACACATTTTTTATAATATATACAATTGATGCTTTATTGGTTGCATACACGTTCGAAAGATGCTAAATTTTATTTAATCATTTAATTTGTCCCATAGTGTTACAATTGCAAGATTAGATTAATTTCTTATAATATTTTTTCTGCTTATATACTAATTAGGGGGTATAGCATTATCACATCTTTGTTCTTCTTTAGATAGTGACATTTATTTGATTATTGTTTGTAAATATATGTATCTATACATACCACAACAATAATACATATCATCACATCAATGTGTATCGAAATATCACCACGTATCGTTGTATCGATACGTATCTCATACATATAGTTATACATTTTTTTATTTACTCCACACCTGTAGCTTAATGCTTCATATATTAATTAATCATTATAAATGAAAATAAATCCTTAAATACATATTTTTAAATCTTTCAATATTTAATAAATGTTTATTGATTGTAGTACATTTTTAAAACATGTAATTTAAATATTCGATTATTGAATATATCATTATAGATTTTAATAAGGACAGAAACATTTATTTTAAATCTTCGAACATTTAAACAATCTGAACGTATTTACATAAATAAAACATGGGCACTCGCAAAAACTGGATCAGCAAGGTTACATAAATATGACAGCTAAATGTGCAAAAAATCGTTTTGAGCCGCCATTTTTAATGTAGACAGTTTGAAAAAGAAGTTGTATTTGCCCCACGGTTTTGTGTCCGATTTATAATTTCAGATTTAGAAAACTCAGTTTAAAAAATAATGCTACTAAGGAAATATGTCTTGCTTCCGCTTCCGGTTTCGGTTATTTTTTAAAGTTTTTAAAGACTCAATTAGTGCCTCTTTTTGGTTTTCTAAAGTTGCGCCACTGCTCGTACAGCAATTAACTTATTAACTCAATAAACGTAGCTAACAAAGCACCTAAAAATGATTATTCTCTCAGTTGTTAAAATATGTCTGCAATTTATACGTATTTATATGATATTATTCTAACAACTAAGCGAAATAGATACAAACTTGCTCGATTCGTAATGAATATATTTTATTTTACTGTTATAAAATATTAGCGTTGTAGAGCACAACTTATGAAAGTTAAAGTAAATTCTAATTAGAGTATTTACGCAATTGATCATTCCGCTAAAGGTAGTAGGCAGGTATAATATTATTTGTATTATATAATATGTATCCAATATACACCGTACTTCTTAATATAAAATAAAACACTATTAAAAATACCGAACATGGAACACTCCCTTTTTACTTTACCATATCTTCGGTATACGGAAGTACTGATTTGATAAACATTTTCGAAAGGTTATATAAACCTTTGACAATAGCATGTAAACATGTCGAACTACGCATAAGGTTAAAATAAATAAATATTGTTAAAGTAATAAGTATTTTATTCATACACACCAAACATATTGACTGTTGGTTGGCATAGTACTAACAACAAAAACCCATGGTTTGTGCCTACATTATTACTGAATTTTTATTTATTTTCATGTAGACTTCCTTAATGTGAAAAAATGCATCTAGTAGGTTTTTTTTCAACATTCCCCTGTTTACAGTAAGGAATGTAGGTTGTACTAGTGATATAATGAAGACTGGTGTTTGCACTCTATTCAATTGTTTTCATCTCCAAACTTTGACAATCTCAGGGCTCCTTGTAAATTTTATTAACAGATGGCGCAACTGTAAATGTCAATGTTGTTTTAAAATAAATTTGAAAAGTAAGAAGTGTTTTTATTTATTTATCACCACATTAATATTCTAGGCAAAAATGCCAAAATACTGTTGTTTGCGCTGCTTATCAAAAAGCGAAAACAAAGATTTATTATTATTTGCTGTTCCCAACGTGAATTTACCTATTTTGCTTACCTGTAATTGCTAATTATATAATCAGTAAATTATATATGTATTAAAATTATGCTTTGTGCCAAGTTAAGTTCACGCAGTGACTGGAAGAACGCTTACATTTCGTAGTAGTAAGTAATCAGTTTTATTATTCTACTGACTACTTCTGTTATGAATACAGTTTGCGATTGCACTACAAAACCAGCTTATTGTGGCGACTTGTTTGTCCAATGTTGTTCGTTGTTGGTATTATTTGGATTTTAGTATCATTACACCTTTTTCCAACTAAGAACCACAACAGAAATAACTACAATAAACTATACACATTACGTAAAAATGCAGAATAAATGCTTCACTTACTTGCATATTTAATTAATAAAAGTAAAAACGAAAGTAACTTATTAACCTAACCTTAGTAAATAAGTGTTGTATACAGGATAGGTGTCAAAAATGGTCAAGTAGTGATAGAAATAATTATCAAACCGCCCCAAATTTGAAATATACCTTATATTTGAAGATTTAAGAGCGCCATCTATGCGCAAATATTATAAAGAGTCCCGAGATTGTCAAACTTTTAGCATGAATTTTTTATATAGACAAATGGTAGGAGTAGCAGCACCATACTCTTCCTTACATCACTGTTATACTTAATACAGAATTGTTTTAATTTATTTTGATTTACACATATAGGCTTCTTTAACCGAAATTTTGTAACGATTTATAAAACAAACTGGAGTTTGTAATGTTTTTAATTCCATTGGGAGTAGGGTATAAGATAAATAAATCACTTGAGATCTTGAATTGTTTAAGTCAGTGTGAAAAACAATTACTACAATTATTAAACTGTCAACAAATAATTGACTTGTAATAAATTTCATTTTCACGTTTATGAACTTACCATTAACTATAAAATAGGCATACTACAGAAAGTTGTTTGACTTTCCGACCTACTGTAAGCCAAAGCAGAAAGAAGAGAAATGCATCACTACAAGATTTCTACATCTTCCATGCACACAGTAGGTATTTTGTTAGTTGCGATTCCTACGTACCATTTTAATGTAACCATAGTTACCTACTCTTGGTAATATCCGGCTTTAACTTTCTAAGTAGTTTATAAAATACCAAGCAGTGATCAACGAACTCTTACTGCGATGTTGTTCAAAATAGTAATAACATGGCATAATTACCCTAAAGTTTCGAAATTAAACTGTTAATATTTTCTATTGTATTAAATTAATTTTAGTAGATAACCTTTAGCATTAGTAAATTCTTATTTATGAATTGAAACAATACTTTCCATTAATTTTTATAGCGTTTAAAAAATGTTTACACCTTAATTAGTTCCCACGAATATTTTGCATATCACTATTAAGTACTTAATACCTTATCTCAGACACCCGCACTTTTTTGTAGTTGAGGTTATGGCAACCTTGCCATTTCTGTAATTCCATACTTTGATTTCAGTTGCGTCGTTAATTTTACCGGAGTAAAGTCACCATGTGGAGACTTACATCTGTTTTGCTGCTGTTGTTGCAGTTTTATTCGGTACGTTAATATAATTATTAATATTATTTTACAAAAAGATGTTTATCTATTTTTAACTTTTATTTTACTTTCAGGGAGTTGCACAATTTGGTAAGTAGATTGAAGTGGTCTTTGCCGCAGCCCACACGCGTGAGTTTTAAATATTTTTATTTTTTCATATTTTAACTTAAAATAGAAAAAATTAAAGTCAAAAAATAAAATAGGAAAAAGTTAACCTGTAATTTTATTTTAAAAAACCAGATAATTATGCTATTAAATTTGAGCATATTAATTATATATCAGTTCAGCTATAATACTGCATCTTTATTTTGTTCGTTGGTTCGTCGTTGTTGTTTGTTTAACTTCATGTTTTACCAAAACTTGGTATACATTTATTTTTTCATAACATTGCAGTTAAAAAGTTCCTATCTTAACAAAGCCAAAAATCAGAATAATTGTGGAGGTATTTCACTGTAAATCTTAATATTTTTGAGGTTTTCTTGACGAACCTTAAAACATGTTAATAACAAAGAAAAAATGGCCAAACCACTTAGCCTGTACTTTAAAAATATTAATTTCTTATGGTTTCAAAAGTATTTTTGTACAACGTTCTAGCGTGTTTAGGTATAGTCGCACTAGGCGCGCGCCTATGGTCTCCAACGTTGTCACTCCAGAAAATAAAAACAATGTTTTATCGCATTATATCAAAATTTTATAAATACATCGTTCCAATTAATAGAAAATTAAAACAAGAAAGCAAATGACACAGTATACCGTATTAAGTGCAGCAAATATTATATCAACACTGAAACAAAATGTAAATGATGCACAAAATTTTGTAGAAGTAAAGGCCGTAAAATCCTACAGTACTTAGGGGCTTCTGCCGCATCTAAAAATTCCGTTTAGAACGTAATTATTCTATAGCTCATGAGCAGTTTTGCTTAAACCGAAATATTCCTTCGTTTTCTGTTTATTAAATAAAAAATCATGTATCACAGAGAAATTAGCCAATTGGGGCTCCAACTAAATTACAGCTGAGGCGATCCCCCGATTCCGCCGGCTGTTCTAGCTTAGGTTCTTACGTGGTTTTACTGCGCCACAAGGTGAATAGTGGGACAGAACTCTCCACGAAAATCTACCCCTATTCAAATACCTTGCTCTAACCCATTCTTAATGTTCTTTCTCAGCTGAAAGGGGGCTTAGGACTCCGATGCGGAGGCCGTAAGACCCCTATAGCGACACATCCCTTAACGGGAAATGAACCAACACTGAAATTTCCTTTTCCTTTGCCTAGCTGTTTAGGCCTACAAAATTTAGAGAAAAAAAACACTTCGCCGGCTAAATGTTTTAAATAAGTTTCGTACATATTCTAAAAATTGACTAAGTTTTAAATTACTTAGTAAACAAAATTTTGAAACACTATAGAAGTAAACACCCAAACCTGCTTCACAAAGACATAATTTAAATGTTAACTTTCAATTGCTCATGTAACATGTGATAATTATAATTTTGTCACGCTTCGAGAAAACAGTATCTTTATTTCACTCGCTCGCATACGTTTGTGTAATTTATATATAATTTTATAAACTTAAATAATTGTTTATTTACTAATACTTATATACAGGCACAAGAACTAGCTATAGATAAATAGAAGTTCTTGTTTTATAGATTATTATTAAGACAAAAATAAAAAATACACTAAAATGAAAGCAACTCCCCCCCCCCCCCACCACACACAATTTCTGCAGAGTACGATCTATTGACGACAAGTGGATTTCCAAGAGGTAGGTCTAAATAACAATAACCAGTAGTCAAAACATGTTTAATCTTTTATTGCACACGAAACCGAAATTCCCGATAGTATTCGGATTGCATTCGATTATAACTATTGCAGTCACATTAATTAATCTTTCGATTTCAGTGAAAATAATTAACTGAGGAATTTTATCACAGATACAACCAACTATTATGTTTCAACATAAATTGATTCTATATGCTAACGTACCGAATTTCGTTGTATAGTAAATTTTCATGTAAATTTAACTTTTTTAATTTATTTAGTATTTAATTTTCTTATTTAATTAATTCTGCATATTTTTCTAAAGAAAACATTAAATTTAAGTAGTGGAACCACAACGTAAACATTTGGTTACCTACATTTTAAAAGAAATTTGTATATGAAAAACATATTTCTACTTGTAATTTTTAACGATTGATGGCATAAACTGCAAATAAACTAACCCAGTTCTAATTACACGTAATTTTTAAATTTTTAAATAAAATAAAACCAACACTGGTCGCAACAGCGACCCGCTTCTGCTGGTCACAATGGTCACTCTAGTCACAACTGCCACTATCCTATGTTGGCCACAACGTCCACCTGCCTCTGCTGGTCACAACGGCCAACTTGGTTACAATACCCACTCGCCTATGCTGGTCATAATGGCCACTCTAGTCACAACCGCCCCCTACGTTTTGTAAAATGTATTAGTCAATAGTCAATGCAAAAATAATTGTTCGGGAGCAAAATATGGGTGGCGGTTATGACCAGCATAAGCGAGTTCCAGAAATAACCTGAAATAGCATCGAAAACATTATTTTTGTAAATATTGTTCATTCGGAGGACTAAATTATAGTATAACATGCGAGAGAATTTATTATAACTTTACTCAATTTTAGTTGTTTGGGAGACAGTGAGGCTGCGGATCAAGTAAATTAATTTTGATACGACCAAACTTTTATTACCTAATTTATTGTAAACAAAACAATACTTAACTTCAACAGGTTTTTTATTTTAGCGTTTATACGTATTTTGACATGTTCACATGTCATTTTCAGAGGCAAGATTAAAAGTAAACAGTTGGTGTTGCTATGGGAACAATAAATCTTCATAACTTAATCTTGGTTTTCTATATCTGCGTCCAGATGACTTGATTTCGCGTTTCAAAAGATACAAATTTTAAATGTTTGTGAATTTTAAATGCTTCTGGTATATTTAACTTACGTTTATCACCACAAAAGTGTATAAATGATATCGTGTTATTAGATGTCATTGAATGATTGTGTTCTAATAAGTCTTTAGCGTAATTGAATTTGTGCGGGTATCTATATTTGTAACAACGTACGTGTTCCTTGTACCTAATATCAAAATTTCTAATTGTTTGTCCTATATAAACCGAATTACCATGCGAGCAATTCAATTAGTAGATGCCTGATTTTAGTAAATTGTCTATTTTCTCTTTAACATTAAACAAAGTGTTTAAAATGTTTTTTGTTGTTTCAAAAATTATTAAACATTTATTTGCTTTGTTTATAATTTTGTCAATTTCTTATGATTTATTGTCAATATTTGGAATTAACGCGAACTTCATTTATCTGATGAAGTAGTTGGATAAATTTTCTGAATAGCTAATTTATAATTTTTCTCTTTGATTAGTGTATGAATAAGTTGAGTATTATAAACGTTATTGTATGAAATTTGTAAAATAACCGATTTTTCTCTATTATAATTAATTTCCTCTAAAGGAAAGCGCTATGTATCAGGGACCTGTATGCTGCTAATTTATGTTTTATGATGACAAGAAGACAAGAATCGAGTAATACTGTAATTAAACTTTAAAAATCCTGAAGTATTAACTTGGAGTGGACTTTCCCATTAGATATTAGTACGTATCGTATTTGCAAAAGTGTAAAGTTTATACTTAATTATAACGTTGTACAAAAATTTTCATGAAATCAATGCTTCCCTATACCGGAATTATAGGAAAGTAAAAAGCTCAATTTCGAAGCTAGAGTGATACGAAAACCCTAAAGGAATTGTGTGTTGCAGTGCTTATTTGATACAATTGACCAAGAAAGTAAAATAGTAATAAAAATTAAATGAGACGTGGGTTATAGGTAGTTATTTTAATTAGGTATTACAAAAATTAATTAAGATTGTTTTATGTGAGTTACGATAATGTAAATTTACCAAGGCTTTAGTAAATTTGAAAACAAACAAAGAAGTAAACAAAGTAAACATAGCCGATTCAGACTGTAACTTATTGATTATCATGGATTAATTAATTTTTTTATTACTGATCTACGACAAGTAAAATCAGTAGAACACAATTGAAATTGCCGGTTATAATATGAATATTTTTGAAAAATACTGCACCCTTCCACACAAGCAACTAAATACCAGATACGTATTTCGACAGCAAAAGCTATCATCATCAGTGGTAAACTAACCGGTAAACTTTGAACACACACAGTTGTTGAATAGTAACAGTCAGTTTGACAGCTAAAACACCCGAGCGAGGAGCGTGAGGATTTTTCTATCAAATTGACACGATCTGTATCGAATAGTTTTTAACAAGATTAGTTAATGAATACAAAATACAACAATAAATACAAACGTTTTATTTAATTTAAATTATGAAAAAAGACAAAATGATAACTCTATAATCGGTTTGTTTATTTTTCTTCACCTATTTCATTATATGACAATTATTAGCATCTTTTTCGTGAAAAATCGTACCTATAATTCACTGTAGTGAATTATGGATTCATAATTCACTGTATCCGACCAATCACAAGTACAAATTCAAAAATCACTGTTACGCTGATTGGATGATATTTTAAATCGCCCGCGATCAACTCTTTCTGCGGCTGACAATCGACTCGCGTGACAGCCAAGTGTATCGCCATATTGCTTGTTTACGTTTTACAATCTGTGCAAACTAATAATTCAACCACTAAAACGAGTCTAATTTATTTGTTTAATAGGTGTAGAAAAAGTATAGTATCACATTCGCGATTATGGCCATTATTCACTCGTATGATTTGCGCCATTCGCCTGCGGCTCGTGGGCTCAAACATCATCTTCGTGAATAATGGCTGTCATAATCGCTCATATAATAATATACAATTACGAGGGTAAATTTTTAAGATATCTCCCTAGTTATGAAATAAAACACGTAGAGCTGTAACAAAATTTTAGTTTTCTACATAACTCCCTTCTACACTTATACACTTATTGTTCCAATTGTCCCATCCTCTCAGAAACAAGATTCTGTTGGTGACCCTGCAAAATAGTCTTCTACGGAATCTTTCAGTTCATCGTCGTAAGCAAATGGCCTTCCCCTCAGATTTTTCTTTAAATGTTTGAATAAAAAAATTCACAGGGAGCCATGTCGGGGCTGTAAGGTGGATGCCTTAACTTAGTGAAGCCAGAATCCTTAATAATCTGCTGAACTTTATACGCCTTATGCACCCGACAATTGTCACATAGCAACAAATTCCTTCGCCTACAAGAACGCGGCCGTTTTCTTCCAATGCTATTTTAAATTTTCTATTGTCTTTCCATACCACTCTTCATTTATAGAAGACCAATTTCTCATATATTCAATCAGCAAAATTCCTTTAACGTCCCAGAAAATGGTTTCCATCAATGTTCCTGCAGAAGATTGGGGTTTCGTCTTTTTCGGTGGTAGGGAGCCCCTGTGGACCCACTGTATAGTGTATAGACGCTTGTTTGGTGGGGGGAATAGTGATGTACCCAGGTTTCATCCCCAGTCACAATTTGCAAAAAACTTCTGTTTTTTTTCAAAGCAGCCATATCTTCTTAGGCAATTTCTTTTCAAGTTTTTGATCAGGTGTAAGCAGTCTGAGAATCCATTGCGCAGACACCATTTTCATGCCCAAATCATCATATAAAATTTTGCAAACATTTGTTTCAGATATGTATATTGACTTCATTGGCAATAACAGAGACCTTCATACGCCGATCTTCAACTTTTATCACAATTTCTTCAGTTCTTGCTTCTACACGGCAGTCATTCTTTCGTAGATCAGTTTAGGCCCATTGCCCTCTTTTGTAACAACATTTATAACACTGCGATGCGCAAGAGCTTAAGATCACTCATTTTACTACAAGAAATTGTCATCGTAGTTCTTTTGTTTCATGGCTAGGTAGATTACATAAAAATGTACCCTCGTACGTAACTAAAAACATTCCTAAATGCGGTTGTTAAGATAAGTACATGAAACATTTATACAGTGAGTTTTTCTTTTTGTATACATACCAGCTATGTATACTTTTATAAAAAACATATCAATGCATTGTTTTACTGCAATCTATAGGCAACCAACTATACACTAAATTTCAATGCTTCAATTTTTGAAAAGAATAGTCTGCTGTGGAACCAGTAATCAAATTGTTTTATGACAAATTAATAACAATTACTTTTGATTTTTTGAGTTTAGCATACAATTTGTGTATTGTTGATATTTTATGTTTTTAAAATAATAGTTTCATTAAAAAATTTTTGATATCTAAATAATTTTGTGTACATTTGGTTGCCTATACATTTCAGTAAAACAATCCATTGACATGTTTTTTATAAAAGTATACATACCTAGCTGATATATATACAAAAAAGAAAAACTCACTGTATGTATATAGGATGTTTTTATTAATGCCGAATGCTGATTATGATATAATATGTGTGAATAAAATAATCAATGCTAAACACTTCTAGATCTGGCCCAAAGCATTTTTCAACAAGTTCATGATTCGTTAAGAAGCACCTCAAACTTCGGAAGAAACACTTTTCCGAATATTTTCCAGCCATTTGGTACAGGTAAGAAAGTAACATTAACTTAAAAATAAATAGGAAATGACCCAGTTTCCTACTTAAACCTCTGCTGTTTGTTTTAAAACACTCTTTACAAATTTGTAAAAAAAATACGTACCTAACCTACCACTCATGGGCATTATGCAACGAATTGTGATAATGATTACCGTTACTTGTTTTCAATTTAATTTTACGTTGTTTAAAATGTTCATACTTGAACCATTACCTATGGTAAGCGCTGTACTCTTCTTACATTTGTCAATTCGGTACTGTTAATATTACAACTTTTTCTTTATCTTTTGATTAAGGTATAACTATTATAAAACAATTTACAGAAAGTAAATATCAACATTTATGGTAATGGCATGTTTTTTGCAGATTTAGGCCAGCAAATATTTCAAAACGTACAGAACTCTCTCCGTGGCACAGCAAACTTAGGAAGCCAAATTTCTGAAAGTATTCACCAACAGTTAGCACCGTTGCAGAATTTAGGCTTGAATATCCACAATCAAGTTAGTAAATCACTAATGCCTGTTCGTGCAATGGGCATAAAAAACAGCATGATGAATGGCGTTGGTGGAACAACTATAGCCACGTATTATGGACAGAAACGTAGGTATTTTTTAATTTTTCTTCTTCTTAATCTTTTTTCCTTTTACCATTAGGTGGCGAGTTTTTTCCTTTTTTTCTGAGTATATTTCTAAATTAATAATCAAATGGCCTATGTTTATTTAGTTTAAATCACAAAACAGAACAACATCGTACAAAAAAAATAACGTCAAGTGGGCTTCAGACGCCACTGCTTTGCAGATTCTACCCAGTACAGCGTATGCTATACTGGGTAGGCTAGTTTTTATTTGATCGCATGTTATGTTCAAATGAACAAACTTTTTTTCCACATTTACTGTTTTATTTGCGAAACGCCTGACATGTTCAATTTTAAAACTTGAAAATTATGAAAGTACAAATTTTGTTGTGTCGTTTGCAGCACGTTCCTTTATAATCAAAAATGGCTTCCGAAGCGTTTGCCGTGGAAATATCCAAGGACCAAAATGTAATGGATATCTGGAACCTTTTAACATTGTAACTAGGCAAGATTTCTGCTATGCTAAATCGTATGCATCTACCAACAACCGTATTTGCCTATCTTCTGGAAATATCAATGTTGAATCATATAATGACGATATAAAGTGCGGAACAGATGATGGTTCACCAATACTTATGTTGAGTCGAAAAGAATATGGACAAATGTGTGGAAACACAATGCCATGGCAAGTTGTTTATAAATATTACGCAAATCCAAATGACCCAAGAGCTATTCCCATACCAAATCCAAACTCATACGTTGTTTGCCAAAACAATGAACCAGGCGTATGCGAGTTTCAAGCTGATGCAGGAGGAAGTGGAACGTTTATTTCAAGCTCTAGTGGGTTCCATGCTAACAGCTTCAATAGCTTCCCTTAAAACCAAAAACAACTTATTATACATGTAAATATTATAGCTTCTGAGATAATTTATAATTGTTACTGCTAAAATCGCAGAGATGCATTTTTCAATTCACATATATTTAAACAAGTATATGTTACTTTATGATACTAATACTTATATTGTAAGTTATTACCTTCGTGGTAGACAATAAACACTCCAGTAGCAATTTTTATTGTCTAAGATTTTTTTTGTCAGATTATTAAATAGAAATAAGAGAGTAGGCAGGCAGATAGACTCAACATTTACAACTCCCTACATTCCCTCACAGTAAGGTACATGTTGGAGAATCAAGATGGTTTGATGATTCGGAGCCCTCTAAGTATAATTTTTTGATATTTGTGGTTATTTGTAAACATAATTAATTTATATAAAAAGTATTTATGAAAGTTGAGTTTATTTAGATTTACTTTAACAACTTCAACTCCCATGTTATTGTTTTGTATAATTCTTGAGATAATTACAACGGATGACACCCAATTGCTACAGTTTGTTGTATACATACTATAATCAAGTTTTAACTGAAGAATCACATCCTACTCGAGGTAACGCAGAAGACCATGGATCTAGAGAAGCAAACATCGAAAATGAATCTCTTTAAAAAGGAAAAACCGGTCTAGAAGTTAAAGATGTAAAAGCCTCACTACCAGAATACCTTAGCGGAAAGTTGGTAGCCTACCCTACGGAAAGGTAAATTTACTCGTAATCTCCATATATAAGATAGCCAGACTGACTCTCATGCGACGACTAAAGCGTGATATTAACGTTCATGCTCATTTCAATTTTAGTAAAAACGCTATACAACGGTATAACGTTATACAAGTTTAAAAAAGTGTCTGCCGAGCACCAAAGTTCTAAGCGAAACTTCTTAGCGTGTTCTCACTGACAGCTCCAAAACCCTCCAATGCCAGTTTTCATGCAAATCGAGTAACTGTATGAGCTTGACACCGCACTATAACAAAACGTTACGTTTCGTTACGTTGCGATCGCATGTTACACCCGCCGGTAAAAAAGGTGCACCCGCCGGCAAAAGATGTTTCACTTCAATTATAAAAAAATCAAGCAATAGTAGTAAAAATTAAAAATATCTGATAAATGTAGAAGAAGTTAAGACGATACGGAACGAGATGAGAGAAAAAGCAAACGCTTCTCTTATCGAGGCGATATGACAATTTTCTCCCAACATTTAAGATGAGACGAGACGAGACGAAAGATGCCTTTCCTGTCGACTTCTCTAGTTTAGTGCATCAAGAAAGAATAAGAAGAAACATGGATATTCTATGGCGCAATTAAAATGTACAGGTTAGTTGATAGTATATTTTCGCCAAAATTTTGGAAGTCATGATTTTGACGGATAAGCAGTATTAGGAGCCGACGACACCGAACAACATTTTTTTCGTCATGGTATCTGTGTCTGTGTATGGGCATGCGTGCGTGTGTGATTGTCTGTAGACACTTAACAGCCTAGACGCCGTAACGCAAACAATCCAATTTAGGTTCAAAAGATTAGTCACACTGAGGTGAAACCGCAGCATAACCAGATTGGTTCGTCAAAAAAATACCCTATTTCAATATAGGTGCACTAGCAAAAGAAGCTGAACTATGTATTCTATGCATACTAAGTACTTAAGTAGCCAATGAACAAAGGCTATATCAACCTCCCTCCCACGAACCACCGTTATCGATATTTCGATTTTTTAAAATGTAAGAATTTCGACACACTTAGCATTTCAGCACGAACATGTTATATGACAATAAGAACAATTTTTCATTAAGAAGAAACCTCTGGGTGGTTTTCTCTTGGTCGCTTAACGGAACTGTTTAATTGAGTCATCGCCTTTTTTTATTATTGTCGATATTTGTCTTTTGTGGTGGTTCTTGTCATATCTCTGGTACATAAACTTAACCTTAAGAATCGCTGCTTCCAAACCGATGTCCAAAAATTAATAATTTAAAAAGTAGTAAAGTGGTAAGTAGTAAACCAACTTTGTGATGAAAAGTTAAAAGAGGATAAGTCGACCTATTCCTGTTCGGTCTCTTCCTGCGATTCGTGTTACCCATAGTGTTCTGTACATAACATCAGAAAGGCATAAGTCTACTTATTATAACTAACTTGGTTTTAAGAATGATATAATATGACTTTACCTATAAAATTTCCGCAATTAAAGGAAAAATGAATTTTGGTAAATGCCAGAAGGATATAAGTGCACTTATACCCACGACAACAGTTGTTGGACAAAATTGGTATGGGGCGCCAAGTGTGAAATGAAAATTTGCTGTGCATTTCACGGTATTTGAGGCAATTTGTCCCAATATTTATTATATAGGGCAAATAAAAAGTAAGGAACATCGATGCTACAGCCTTAAATAATAACTTTACGAAAAAAGGTTTCTAACAAAAGTTTCCTATCAAGTTTTTTGCCACAACTTGGCGTTTTTCATTTTTTTTCAATTGTCATGTTTTAGCTATGACGTCATCGACATTTTTTTCAAATGGCAACCTATGCTTTTTATGTCATGACCAGTTAATGCTTTTTATTCTCTATACATGGCTGTATAGAAAATATCATACAGTTGCACAATAAAAATTTCAAGAAAAATCAGGATAAACATCTATTTTTGTCACTGGCAACATTTTTCATCAGGTACTCTTATTGCAAGGTAAACAAACGACAATAGTAGGCAATTGTTTGAAAATGTTTAAAATTGAAGAAATGCAAATCTGTAATGTCAGTTCGGTGACAGTTAGCATTAATAAGTGATTAAAATTTAGACTGTGTCCTGTGTTAAATACGAATTTCTAATCATGGTACGTTTAACAGAAACTGAACGTATCGAAATTTTGATGATGATCGGGTACGGTGATAACAAGAGAACTCACGACGATGTGTGCGCTTTATTTAATACTGTACATCCAAATCCTGAACCTGTTACGCGGTCCACTGTAACCAAACTTAATAGAAAATTTAGAGAAGCGGGCCACGTCATAAAATTAGCCGTTCAAAAATAGCAACGAACGATAAAATGTTGCCCTGGATAATAATGTTAGTCAAGGAACTGTACTGAATATTTTACATACAGAAAAATTTCATCCTTATAAGGTTAAACTTGTTCAAAAATTATCAGAAGATGATTTTGATAGGCGAATTCAGTTTTGTAAAGAAATGATGGACAGGTGCAATAACGACCCACAGTATGTGAATTCTATTATCTTCTCCGACGAAGCCACATTTTCTTTAAATGGAGCTGTAAATCGGCACAATTCCCGTTATTGGTCGCCACATAATCCACATTGGATGGAAGAATTACCACACAGTATCCACAAAAAGTAAACGTGTCGGCGGGAATTATGGGAGACAGAATTCTTAGTCTTTTTTTCTTTGATGGCACATTAAATGCTGATCGGTATTTGGATTTTTTGAGGTTGGAACTTGTTCCCGCGTTAGCTGTTTTATTTACAAATGCAGAAAATCCGGACACGCCGAACGATAGAATTTGGTTACAACAGGATGGTGCTCCACCTCATTATGGCATTCATGTTCGTCAATATTTAGACGGAATTTTTACAAATAGGTGGATAGGAAGAAGAGGACATATTGAGTCGCCAGCGCGACCTCCGGACCTAAACCCGCTTGACTTTTTTTTATGGGGCCATCTTAAAAGTACAGTGTATACAAACAGACCAGACAATTTGGAAAATCTAAAAATTCGTATCCGCGAGCATATACGAGCAATATCACCTGCTACAGTTCAAAATGCGATTTTCTTATCGTATTGCCCACTGTCAGACAGTGAATGGCGAACAGTTTAAACATTTGCTTTCTTAAATTGATGTTAAATATGATTTGAAAGTAGTTTACTAATTTGTCGACCTGCTATTGTCGTTTGTTTATCTTGCAATAAGTGTACCTGATGAAAAATGTTGTCAGTGACACAAATAAATGTTTATCGTAATTTTTCTTGAAATTTTTATTATGCAACTGTATGATATTATTACATGGCTGTATAGAGAATAAAAAGCACTAACTGGTGATGCCATAAAAAGTATAGGTTGCCATTAAAAAAATGTGGATTACGTCATAGCTAAAATATATAACAATTGAAAAAAAAAATGGAAAACGCCAAATTGTGGCAAAAAACCTGATAGGAAACTTTTGTTAGAAACTTTTTTTCGTAAAGTTATTATTTAAGGCTGTAGCATCGATGTTCCTTACTTTTTATTCACCCTGTATATACACACATTTAACTAAATGCTTTTTATTTTAATAAATCGTTGTAGATTTAAATAAATCCTTAAACATTTGGCTTAAATATTCCAATATTTAATAAAGCATTAGAGATTTAAATAAATCTTAAAACATTTACTTTAAATTTTCAACTATTTAGTACATCTTTATGTATTTAGATAAATCTCTACATATTTGTTTTAAATTATTCAGTATTTAATAAATATTCGCAGATTTAAATAAATCTTTACCGATATAAATAAATCCTTACAGACTTAAATAGATATTTCAACATTTAATTTTAAGCTGTCATATTTAATGTTAACTTGTCATATTTATTTAACCTTGGTAGACCCAACCTACATAGAAGACCAAGACCGTTTAAAATGGTGGTAACGTTCAATACTTATGAACACGTTTTCCGTACTTCAAGAATTTGTACAATTAATGTTGGTTCAATCATTAATAACAACATATTTAACAACATAAACATTGCATAATTTATTATTCATACAATAAAATTTACTCAACATCCCCTGAGAATGTAATTTTAAGTCTGTTTTGTTTAAGCGTTGAACGCTCCCACCATGACCCTGCCTCGCGCCTTACTACCGGTGCAAACGGTCTTGGTGTCTTAAGTCGGCTGGGCTCACCAAGGTCAAATAAATATGACAGGTTAACATTAAATGTGACAGCTTAAAATTAAATGTTGAAACATTTATTTAAATCTGTAAGAATTTATTTATATCGGTAAAAATTTATTTAAATCTGCCAATATTTATTAAATACTATAGTGTTACCCCAGCACACAATGCACTGACAGACAGCGTTGATAGAACCGGCGAAATGTCAAGTCACGTGATGCATTAGTTCCAAAAATGACACGCGACGTTACTGTAGAGGGCGCCCCAAGTGACGCGCGTCTAGCCGACCGTCATATATATTATAAATTAAAATAGTTATTATTAAAAAATCGACGTAGAATAAAAATATAAAAATGTTTCATGTTCCATCTGTGGATAAAGACCTTTCATTTAAAAAAATGATCCAAATTGGTGAAGCGGTAGCCGCTGGAGGAAGGGGAGAAAAAAACCCTTTGTGCTTTTATATATGTATGGATTGAAAGATTTAAAACAAATATGTGCAGATTTAACTAAATACATAAAGGTTTACTAAATACTTGAAAATTTAAAATAAATGTTTAAGGATTTATTTAAATCTACAACGATTTATTAAAATAAAAAGCATTTAGCTAAATATGTGTATATATAATAAATATTGGGACAAATTGCATTAAATACCGTGAAATGCACAGCAAATTTTCACTTTACACTTGGCGCCCCATAAATTGATACATGTCTACTTGTCCCTTTAACCTTTCCGTAAGGGCAATGGCAGGAAAATTATGTAAGTATATAATGTACAGTGTAAGTTAAATTATTTCGTTTTGTTATTTCAAAACATTTTTTGCATTCATTCGATAGAGAATTTTTATTCGCTTTTCAGTGGTATAAAGTTTGTATATCCTTACATCACAAAATTTAAAAAAAAAATATTAGCAGGCCCTGAATTCAAACAAAAGCAATTCAAACAAAAGCCTATCACAATCGCAGTGGTCTGCTTTGAAATCAATTTGTTTTTCTTTACAATCAAAACCAATTAAGAGAACACAGTTTGTTCATAAAAGGGGTCAAGTGAGCTTTGGATGCTAATGTTTACACCGTAAATGTTATACTGGGTAGGATCGGCAAATCAGTGGCATTCAAAGCATTTTACTAACAGACTTGTTGACAGCACTATAGCATTTTGCCTTTTCAATTGTTTTTGATTGTTAAACGATATCAAATAAATTTCAAAGCACACTATTGCGATTGTGATAGGCTGTTGTTTGAATTCAGGACGTTGGTAATACGGAATAGTTTTCCGCGCTATTTTCATAAATGTCAAAAGAAAATTTTGAAGTACGCAGAAATGTAGATAAAAATGTAGTAAAAAAACTTTTACCTAAAGTATTTTTTTGTAAAATCAATATTTACGCCACCAGAACTATTATTCCATACTTTTGAACAACCCTGTATATGTATACACAGGGTGAGGCAGTTATCTGTATATTTCATCCTAATTGGGTTAATATAACAATTGAAAAAAATGTTTGAGACAAAAGTTGCACAATAGAACTGGCTCTACATTTTGACGCGTTCGGTTGTTTTCTACCTTCACTTCAGCTGCTTCAACGCAGCGATGTTCATTTGTTTTTTTTTTATAGCATGTACATTTCTTATCGCTATCTTCTATACAATTAAATTCTCTTTTTCAGCGATGTCAGTTTTTAAATACCTTGCATTAAGATTTTTATGAGAAAAAATAAGAAACCATTACGTTACAGTAGGCCATGAACAGATATGTAGATTCGTACTTGACACGTAAACTGGAGAAAATGCAATGGCAAATCCAGATAAGTTAAATGTTTTAAGCGTAATAAATACCTTTTCTTATTTATACACGGGAAGTTCAAATTATTGTGCTTATTTATTCGGTGTAAAATATAAGAACAAAAAAATATGTCTGCATTGTTACTATAAAACTTTTATTAGTTATGACAGACGCAACTAAAAAAAAAGTAAATTTATAACCAATTCAACTAAACGTAAATTAAAAAAAATAACTTAAATTAAATGTTCAAATGTTCGTCCTTCCTCAGCAATACATTTATGAATTCGTTGAAGAAAATTACTACGTTCATTCTTAAGCATTTCAGGGATAATGCTGTTGAATGCTGCTCCTATTCTCTCTTTCATGTCCTCTGCTGTTGTAGGAATAGTTCTAGAAACAGCGTTTTTGACGTAACCCACAGGAAGAAGTCCATGGGAGTTAAGTCCGGTGATCTTGATGGCTACGCGACTTTACCGCCTTTCCCTATCGACAAACCAAAAGCTTGGTTTAAATAATTTTTACTATAACTATTTGGTGAGGGGGTGCACCGCCATGCTGGAAGATAATCGACTGTCGTAACACTAAACTGACGTCTTCCATCAAAAGGGTCTATTAATTTATATATTTCAAATATCGATAGAAGTGCATTCACATTAAAATAAAATATGTTTGTTAATGAATTTTTGCCAATCGGTAAGAAAAAAAGATATGATTACTTTTGCTTTGAAATCGTCGCTGATTCACAGCAAATATTTGTTGCGAATCAGTGACGATTTTCAAGTTCTAAATATTAAAAAACAGAAGCATCAAAATTCCAATTACTAACACTTTCGTTTGTATTCAGTACATTACAGCAAAATTAGAGGTAACTCTATCTTTATTGTAAAAAGGTTAATCCCAAACGTCGTGTGATTACTGATTAGGTGATTACCCTACGGTACATCATATCCGCCGGACAGAGATATCGGTATGCTTACTATCAAGACCTACATTAGGTCCCTGTTACTACCTACATATAGCAGACTTCCTATCTGTTTATCCCAGTTGCAATTCTAAGCTGATTAAGTGAAGTCACCATGTGGAGCGCATACATTTTCATATCTTTACTGTGCTTAAGACCACATTTGGTAAGTAACAACAAGTTTAAGATTTATAAAAGTGTTGAATAATATTTTCTACTTTCAGGGATATCCTCAATCTGGTAAGTACAATAATACATAAATTTGCACCGTGCTCTACTTACTAATATCCTGTAAAATTGAGACCAAGGTGGCTAAGTGGATTGTATATCCTCACTTCTTAGAGTTCTTAATGTTATACTGTTAAAATATATTGAAAGGAAATTGACCTTATATGGATTGGTTTTATTTCTTCATGTTAAATTATCTGTTCGGGGTGAGAGACTATGTATACGCGCATATACATAGGTAAATAGGTATTTTCAAAATGCTTATAAATTTAGGTAAACGGTTTTAAAAAAACATGTATTTAAATGTATGGAGCATAGTCCGGATTTCTAATCTAGTATTTAATCAGTATTTAAATTATAGGGCAATCAATTAATAATAAATCCTGGCATAAATCCTTGAAACATATAGTTGGCGCATATATGCAATTTTAAACGAATTATTTACGGGCTTACAATAGCAACACACCCACATGTTTAACCTTATAGAGCTTGTGTAGATACGTCGGCCGGTGGTTTATTATCACAAGCTATTTGACAACGGAGTCGATCAGCTTAGAATATGAATGGTTAAGAGTTTTAAAAGTAATACACGACACAATTTTATGAAAAAATATTTTTGAGTGCAGAAATTCTGGCCTAGCTCAACAATAAAGTAACACTAAACGAAACAATGTGTCTCAAATATTGCAGTTGTAGTTGTACAACCTTGCAAAATCGTGCAACCAAAGAAGTAATAGAGGTTAGGAAGGAAGGTTTCGAGTTAGTTGCACTTAAAGCACTGTGACGGATGTGACGTCACCGCCGCCATATTCAGACACTTTTGGTGATTCATTTGTGCCGGTGATGTTTACAAATTTTGTTATTAAATATGGTTAGTTGTATTTGCTGTGGTTGCTCGAGTACTAAAATTAACAAGCAGAAAGGAATAACTTTCCATAGGTAAGTATTTTACCAAATGTAAATATAAATTTCAATTTGACGTTTGAGGTTAAGACAGTGGCGGAGAGGTCAATATTTCTCTAACCCCAAATTTAGGTTTCCAAAGAATGCAGAAGTCGTCTAACCCATTTAATTTTGTTTAATGGGCAATAAAATACTTGTACTTTGTTTCCTTCTATAATAAATTGGCAACTAAAACAGCATACTCATGTTTTATAATTTGTTCGTTATGCCCTAAATATAATTTTCTGACGCAGCCACTGGTGACACTTCCGCTACGTCACAGTTTGGCAGCCATGTTCAGACACCTTTAAGGTCTACTGGCCAATGTGCATAAGCTCCTTCCTAACGTCTATTACTTCTTTGCGTGCAACCGAATAGATTTGAGTACGTCCATTCTTTTTGGTTCCTTTTTAAATGTTAACGAAATTTTTTGCTGTTTCGGGACTAAAAGTCCGGTTTTTGGTACGGAATATACTCCTAATACAGCACTGATTAGAATCAAATACTAAGCTCAATTTTAAACTATTTTTGATAGCTATTGAGGAAACTGGTTGCATAGTCTTCTTAATAATTTTTGGAGTAAATTAGTTAAGCAGAAAAAAATTTAATTACCAACCATTTATGAATTCCCAAGTACATATTATAATATTAGACTTTTGTTATCTTCCGTTTCGCGAAATTTTAATACTTGGAATAAAAATCTCTAAAAAACAAGGTGACTCATAGGTATTTTACTAAATAAAGCTGTTTGATTAGTAAATATTGCTTTAAAGCTGATTCATACTATTCGTACATAAGCTTAAGACTTTTCAGACATTTCTCAAAACCTTTCTTCTTTTATTAAATAACAGTTTTATAAAATAACTGGCTAATCTAACAGTTTTACCAAGTTTCTCAGTTTCAACTGATTAATAACATACAGGATGTGAATTAATCATGGCTCGCTTCCCGTGTTACTGTTGCATATTTTCAGTATACCGAGTGTACTTTTAGTGCGGCTTTAATATCGGATAATAGAGAAAAACGTTTTATACAAAAAGACCTAATATTATTTTCAGCTCTACATGGTGTTCTGTTTTGCTGAGTAGGTCACTAACCGTCAGTGTTTTTGTTTTCTTTTTTTTTCAAACAAAAAATATTATAACGATTGTTTAGGCTGAAAAATAGAAGACAAAAATATATAAAAATATACAAGGTGTTCCAAAAAAATCATGTCATGCTGCCCAGCAAGAACAGAACATCATGGAGTTGAAAACACTTTTAGGTGATACTATTAAAACCCTATACAGGGTGATTTTGGGAACCGGGCCACTATTGCCAACTTTTTTATTTTTAAAGATACAAAGTTGGTTAAATTAGGAAAAACGTGTAACTTTTTCTTCTGGCTAGGATGGTGAAAACGAAACAACAGTTGCGCATTGCTTTTTCTAGTTATTTGTTGGGCCAGCGGGTGGTCTAGTGGTTAAAGTCCCAGGCTTTGAAACTAAACTCTCAACGGCAGTAGGTTCGAGTTCACTGCTCGTCGGAAATTTTTCTGAATAAGTTAAATTCGGCGTGTCCATGGTTGGTGTGTATGTTGGGTTGCATGTCTGTCAGGGGTGGGGTGCATGTTAGACCGGTGTATAGCACTTAGTGTGCTGAGCCCGAGTAAGGGGGTAGCATGAGAATCATGAAGTCGTGCTCACGCACGGCCTCATAATTCCTTTTTAAAAAAATTTAAAAAAAATAAAATAAAATAAAGTTATTTGTTAAAATAACTTTTTTTAAGCGGAACGCTCTGTATTTTATTATATTTGGGAATTGAAAATTTTATTCTCTTTAAAAAAGTATGAGGTCAAACATATTTCAACTTTTAATGGTTTAATAACATAATCGTAACGGCCGTGAAACAAAAGCTACTTGTTTTATGGTATAGGTCAAAATATCATTAAATTAATATGTATAAGTAAGTAAGTAAGTAACTGCTCTTATTGAGCACTATCATTATCTAGGCATATTTTAACTTTAAATATTTTAATAACATCATCGCAACAGCCGTGAAACAAAAGGTACAGTTCGCTTGTTTTATTGTTTCTATTTTGACATTTAGCAGTTGTGTTAATTTTATTTGACATATAAGATGTACGTTGGCCCCCACGGTCACCTGACATGAATCGCTAGAATTTTTTCTTTGGGGATATCTACAGGATAATATTTATTGAGATAGATTGTAAACAAAGTATAAAGTTTTAGTCGCATCCATTACAAATGCATTGTAAACATTGCCCAAGGAATGCTACGTCGAGCTTCGAATACTATAGTTCAAGAATTTACTCCTGTTTAGATACTGATAGTGTCCAATTTGAACAGTTACTATAATAATTACTCTTATACATATTAATTTAGTGATATTGTGACCTATACCATAAAACAAGTAGCTTTTGTTTCACGGCTGTTACAATTTACGTAATTAATCCATTAAAAGTTAAAATATGGCGTTATTTGTTAATTTAATCATAGCTTAACCTTATACTTTTTTTAAAGACAATAAAATGTACAATTTAAATATATAAAAAAAAGACAGGGTGTTTCGTTTACAAACAAGTCATTTTAACAAATAACTCGAAAACGCGAACGGCAATTGTTTTTTCGTTTTTACCATCGTAACCAGAAGAAAAAGCTACACTTTTTTTCTAATTTAACCAACTTGTATATTTAAAAATAAAAAAAATGGCAATAGTGGCCCGGTTTTTCTATAACCGATGTTAAAGCCACTGTCAAAAATCCCGCACTAAATGTACACCATAGAGAGATAATGATATTATGAAAATTTGCGTTAAAAACAAATCGCAATTTAAAACTAAAAGAAAACAAACTGCTTATATAAAAGAATAACTGTATGTTGGTGGGTTGGATACGTTCGCTTTTTGGTTTCCTTATATATCGTCCAAATTAGTTCCATTTTCATGAGCTTTGGAATTTACTGTATATCAAAGTTTTTGTAATTCCGAATAGAGATTTGATAGAAAACAATAAGAAAAATACAAAGAAAACTACCGAACTCTCTAGTTTGAAAATAGCGAATATATGAAAAATTTCTCATTAACGCCTCGAGTTGGCATATCGGAATTGCATTTGGTTTCGTAATAGCCCACAATGTACAGCAATCTGACGCCGCGCCGTGAAAACTGTGAAGCATTTTGTTTTTAATTTTAGAGATTTTATAAACATATTGCTCAAAAGCTGATCGCTCATTGTTTTAAACTTTGCAGCTAGATAGGATTTAAAATTACCTTTTGGTTTCAATGCGCTAACTTCTCTGTGACACCTTCTCTGAATTTTCGATTTTTAGAAATTATTGTCTTATAATCCTTTCCCTCCACCACTTTTTGGCTGACCTTCTTGCACCCTCATCTACAAATATTTCTATATCTAAACATTAAATTCAGAATCTTGATCCGTTCTGGTATTGATTAGTTGTTCAGCTTAAACAGCAATTATATCTATCGTCTCCTGATAGCGTAATACAGCTTTTCTCAAACTGTAGGGCGCGCCACTCTGGGGAGGGGGCGCAAAAGTCCCCAAAGGGAGGCGCAGCAGAAAAAATAGTAGAACGGAAATTAGTATATTGAAACTCATACAAAATATCTTAACTTAACGCTTAGTCATTAATGTTCAGCATATTATTTTTTTTACAAAAAATTGCACATGTAATGCACTTACGAGTACAATCTAAAACTATATAAAACTTACTAACAGTTTATCTTTTTTTAAACAAACTAGTGACTTCAATGCGCCTGTTTTAAACTGCATAACTGTTCAGTGTTCTATTCACTCTGAAGATGCAAGCTGCAATGTCTTGCAAAACGTTAGTTTGTATGGGTTCACAAACAGCTAACATGCATGCGCCTATTAAGTATTATTGTCTTGGCAAACAAAATACATTAAGATCAAATCCTTGTCCGCCCCAAGGTTTAGATAAACTAAGTACACGGCCCTGTTGAGGCAGGCAGAGCCTACGAACAAATATTGCCCAGACTTCTAGAGCAAATGCTTATAAAGGCAGACAAGCTACAGGTCGGTCCTTACTTGATTATGCTGGAGGTCGTTCCCAAATTACGACGCGATCTAAGCCGAAAGTAAATTGTAATGTTGACAGTTCGAGAAACCGCGAAAGCCTCAAATAATAATAGTCTTGCCCTTAAGGCCTTGTTTTTATATATTTACAACAGAAACTACAATGAAGTTCTGGCCCGATTCCCTTCGAAGCGAGTGATTCCGTGTTTTAAAATTTAAAACGTCAGTTGTACGGTGTTTTGCTTATATATTTTTAAAAGTTAAATAAAACAACATAAAAAAGACGTAAAATATAAAATGAAAATTGTTATTTAATAATTATTTTTTTCACGCTACCGGCAATGTAAGTAGGCCTTACATCCATAGCTACAGGGATTGTAAAAGGCTGATAACATTCGTGTACTAGTTACCCTTGACGACGGAACTTAATAGTGTCACTTACATTCCTAGGAAAATAATGTTGATTTTAACTGTTCGTTGATATGGTAACAAGCACAGACAACTTAGAATAATAGGGATTTTAAAAAATAATTCCGATGACAGCTGTCAAAACGAACTTTTAAAAATATGATTAAATTTCTACCTGTAGGCCTACTTACATTGCCGGTAGCGTGAAAAATTTAATAAGTAACACGGAATGTATCGACTATTAACATTCTCGGCAGGCCACAAGCCTCGGTTTCGCCTCGGCTCGTATATACCTACCTCGAATGTTATTACGTCTTTACATTCCTTGTTACTTAAATAACTATTATAAAGAGCTCTACAGAATAAATTAATTAGGAAACGGTGTTTTTAATTTTGGATTTCTAACTTTTATTTAATCTATTATCAACAAACAAATTACAGAAAATTGCAAAAAATTGAATATTAATATGTTTGGTATTCTGCGTTATAAGCGTTTGACCGTACGTTGTAGTACCGCTGGTAGTCAAAAGGTAAAGAATTGTTTTTAACATTCCTTATTGTAAAAAATGAAAATCAGAAATTATTTTCATTGTGTATTTTCTACGCTGTACCGTGCATGTTATAAATTAAAAAAAAAAAGAATAAACAGAATCAGGGTGAAGAAAAAAGTACCTCAAAATAAAACAAATAACCATCAACCAACCACTACCACCCGCAAGCGTAAAAATTGCATAATATTACCTAATTTTACTGCGTGGATATCCTTGCTTTAAAATGGCACTTAATGCGAGGGTTCCTAATTAGAAAATGGGTTTTTTAATTTAAAAAAAAAACTTGTCTCTTTCGATGTAAAAATCACACTCCCACAAACAACCACATTGACATGCTAACAGTGCACAAAGCGCGCCAATATTAAAGGAGGTTGCGCAAGTCATGAAAACTCCAATAAGAAGTAGGAACGGCTGTTGCCCGAACTCGCTAGACGCTAGTGTTTTATACGCTCCGTTTCGACTGTCGCAATTTCTACAGCGTTCGGTAAAGTTCGAGATTCCGTTGTGCTAGAAAGGGGGGCGTATATCATAACACATTTCAAAAATGAGCGAAACACTTCGCCTGGACTTTCCTATACTTATAAATTAACATTGTTTTATATTTTCCAACACTTTTAATGTACACCTGTCTAGACCCGGCTAGTAAAAGTAAACAGCGTTTATAAAAACTTCAAGCCTGAAGAGCGTAACTTAAACCTACCATTACCAAGCTGGCTCCGCCCGCAACTGAGTACATGTAAAACAACCGAACTGAAATGAACCGGAGGCACGAGTAGGGAAGCGTGTTGATGTTTGAAAATGTATTAATAACTCGAGAAGTATTATTTTTAGCAGGAAATTACTCTTATTAATTTGTATTTAGAATTTCAAAACCTTTCTGATTTTAAAGCCAAAATGCCACGTTTCCATTTAAAAAAAGGTTATTTTTTACCGTGGCCGCCATATTAAAATTGGAAACTCAAGTTTTTTTCTTAAATACAATCGAGAAGAATTTGCCCAACAACTTTGCTCCTGGGTTTGCGAGTCTATCTATTAAAATAGAAAAGTTAGCCTACACTGAACATTAAACGACTAGTACAAGAATACAACTGCTGTAGAAAGTATGTGAAATTCTTCTAAGGACAAAAAGATTATTAAGGGGCAAAAAATTCGATTTTTTGATTTTTTGGAAAAAGATTCTCCTAGAGCAAACAAAAGAAGAAATCAATTTTTTAATTTTGTAGCGAAAATTTTGGGGGGGAGGGGGAACAGTAGCCCCCCTAAATATTAAATTATCGAAAAAATATTATGATATTCGGATTTTGCTATCAATGATGAGCTATTTTGCTTTAACAGAAATATTTTATTGCCCCCCGTTAAATAAATAAAAGGGTACCAATTTTCAATTTTCAAAAAATCACAGAGGGCGTCACAGTGAAATTATAGCAATGCGCAAAAAAATAAATTGTAGAAGATTCTTAGCTCTATCAGCTTAAAAAGTTTAAACAAAAACGTGTGGGCAGTTTTTGAGAATTTTTTTTTTGAAAAATTCCAAAATTTTGGAGTGATGTTATTGCGATCGTTTTTATATTTTCAAAATTAATGATATTTCATGGTATAGTACCCTTGAAGGGCTACCAAACAAGATGTAGTTGATTCCAATCAGATAACTGATTTTTGAGTAAATGGGCGTTAAAGTCGAAATTTTCAAAAATTCGTAGCGGCCGCCATGTTGAAGCTAGAGAGTTCGGTAAAAAAACGTTTGATTTGCTCTAAGGCTTTCTATAATTTCCACTATTCCAATTTCCAAAATTCCGTTTCTGAAAAAAATGCTACCAAAAAAACATGTCTAACTTCCGCTTCCGGTTTCGGATTCTTTTTAAAAGCTTATTTTGTCGATGAATTTTTGATATACCTCCTCATTCCAAAGCACATCGAAATCGGTCCAGCCGTTCCGGAGATATGAGCGTTACCCACACACAGACACACAGACACACCCACAGACAGACATTTTTTAAAAACCACTTTTTTAGGATCCTGGAAGCCCAAAACATGTATTTCCGTCAAAATCTCGATTTTGAAAATTTGCATGAAATCAATACTTCCCTATACTGACAGTATAGGAAAGTAAAAAGCAGCGCGAAACCTAAAAGTTTGGGAAACGCTGACGTAATAGAAAGCATAGAATTTCCAAATCTATAGAAAGAATTAAGAGATTAGAATAGTCCCTCTATACCTTTTCGCTGCTCATTTTAGAGTAAACAAAAAATTCGTAGTAGCCGTCATTTTGAAGCTAAACAATTCAGAAACAAATCATCTATTTTTACTTTCTATAGAGAAGCACATGTTTTGGACCTCCAAGAACCCCAAAAAGTGATATTTATAGAACGTCAGTGTGTGTACGTGCGTGCGTGCGTGCGTGTATGCGTACGTGCGAGTGTGCTCTATAGCCTCCTAAACGGATGGTCCGATTGTAATGAGCTTTGGAATCTGGGAAGATATTAAAAATTCAAAGAGGAAATAAGCTTTTACAAAGATCTGAAACCGAAAACGGAAGTATACAGTGTGTCGCATTTAATATGAAGACAGCCATATATTTTCGTTATGTTTAGAAGTAGATATTTAAATTTTTGCACAGTCGTAAAACTTCATAAGTTGCATCTTTTGAGGTACTCAACTCAAATGTAAGTTATAAATCCAGCCTAGTGCGACTTCGCGAATAGGGCCATTTCTCGATATTCTGCTTAGATGCATTAAATGCATTAAATGCATTAAAATATCAAATAAAAAAGTTGTTAAAAAAAGTTGTTCAGAATCCAATTTTGATTCAATGTATTATGTTTCAACGCAGTTTGTCGCATTTAAGATAAAGATAGCCTCATATTTTTACGAGCAGAGATTTGAATGTTTGCACAGTCGTAGAACTTCATGAAGTGCAGCTTTCGAGGTACTCAACTCAAATGAAAGTTGTAAATCCAGCTTACTGCAACCTCCCGAATAGGGCCAATTCTCGATATTTTGCTTCGCGTTGACGATACCGAAGACAGTTTTCAGAAAACGTTGCCCACAATCCAATTCTGACCCCATGTACCGAGTTTCAACGCAAAATTCGCATTTTAAATGTTTTAGTAATTTGCGGATTTTGCCCACGCACAGTGCGAGTTTTGATTTTTAGTTGTCTATCGAGTGCCATGGAAACAAAAGAACTTGTCAAAAACAAATAAAGAAACGATAATAAATTATGTATTCAACAAAAATTAAATGCACTTACTAAAACCGGCAGTGACTATTGTTATTAAACTCAAGAAAATATTTTAAACCATAGAAATTTTCTTAAATGTTTTAATTTTGTAAAATAAATAATTCATTACTGTTTTTTAATTTGTTTTTGACAAGTTCTTTTGTTTCCATGGCACTCTACTCAAAATTGAAAATCAATACTCGGACTGTGCGTGGACAACATGCTCAAAATCACTAAACGAATTAAAATGCGAGGTTTGCGTTGAAACGTTGGTACGTGAAGTCAGAATTAGATTCTGTACAACTTTTTCTAATAACTTTTTTCGATATCACCGACACGAAGCAAAATATCGAGAATTGGCCCTATTTGCGGGGTCGCAGTGGGCTGAGTTTACGACTTACATTTGAGATGAGTAACTCAAAAGATGCACCTCATGAAGTTTTACGACTATACAAAAATTCACATTTCTGCTCCTGAAAATAACAGGCTTAAATGCGACACGCTGTATTCGTTTGATAGATTTTTTTTCAAAAATTGATTTTTTTAAATCTGAACACGTAATCTAATAAAAAGCCTGAAGGCAAGTTTAATGATTTTTTTCGTACTTTCTGTATTCAAAATGGCGTCTTCTACGATTTTTTTTAAATTTAACTTTAAGAGCGTGTTACTAAAAAACGGGTTGACAGATCGGGATCAATTTTTTTATCGTAATAGCCCTATTGATATACACTGTTTCTACGCATAAAAATTTTTAAAAAAGAAAACCAGGAAAAGAAATATATTTTAAAACTTTTTAAATTACTCAAGAACTGGCCACACGATTCTTTTTACATTTTGCAGGCTCATAGAGCTGGAGATGAGCTAGAATGTGGTTCGTTCCCAATTGACTAATGTCCCTGTGAAACCTTAACGAGTTTTTGAAAACCGAAAAATTACACATCTCTTTATTTAAAAACGGGGGCGATGACAAAATTTCAGTTTAGGCTAAACGACTCAGTGATAGCAGAATAAAGTTCACAGCCTACTTTCAGGTGCAGCAATATTTGGCGGAGATAATTTTACAGCTCCACAAAATTTTTGGCGTACAAATTTTTCATTTTTCATTCAGTTTGTGGTGTCTTTTCTTAATACGAAAGCATGTTTTTCACAAAATTAAAAATTCGATTTCTTTCTCATAAAAACCTAAAAACAAATTTCGGTTGCAACTTTTAAAAGGATATTGACAACAATTTCTTCTCTTTTAAAAATCCATGTCTCAACAACGAATCAACATAGAATACATGTTAGTAGGACTTTTTGATATTAAATTCTAATTTACCCCTTATATTTTCCTATAGTTCCCTACCAAACATTGAATGATCGTCTACTACGTTGCCTATGGGGTTCTTGGGTTCAGTGTCGGTTAAAATTAAATGCATATTATCTCTCATGACAATTTAATCATTTATAAAAGGTGCATTATCCATAACTATAATACAGGGCGTTCATTGTTACTTGTGCATACCTTCGGTATGGGGAAGTATTGATTTCATGAAATTTTTCGAAATCTAGACTTTAATGGAAATACACGTTTTGGGACTCAAGGAACCTAAAAAAGTGTTTTTTAAAAATGTCTGTGTGTGGGTGGGTGTGTGACGCTTCTATACAGGCGAAAGTACTGCACCGATTTTGATGAAATTTTAAAATAAGAGGTATATCGAAAATTGTAGAATCAGCTTTTCAAAAAAATCCGAAACCGGAAACGAAAATTAGACACTTTTTTACCGAACTCTCTAGCTTTAAAATTGCGGCCGCTACAACTTTTTGAAAATTTCGACTTTAACGCTTATTTACTTAAACAGTAGTTGTCTGATGGGGATCAGCTACAACTTATTTGAGAGTCCTTTGTGGGTAGTATACGGTGAAGTAAAATTAATTTCAAAAATCCGAAAACGATCGCAATGGCGCTGCTTCATAGTTTTGAAAATTTTCAAAAAATATTTTATATAAACTGACCACGCGATTTTTATAAACATTATGAGTCGGCAGAGCTTGCAGTGAACTACAAATTTGTTTTTTATTAATCTCCCAAATTTTATACTAGCGCCTTCCAAAAATGTTAAAAAATTTGAAATTGATTAATTATTTTATTAAATTTTTATCAGTTCGATAGACTATTTGAAGTGCTTTATTAGAACCAGCAAAAATTTTCAACTATTTTAAAAATTTAGAAAAAAAGAATGGTTTTTAATATCAACAACGCGTTTTCCGGCAGTACGTGATTTTAACTAGGCCTATAAATTAGCTCTATAATTAAAAAATATATTTTTCATTCATTGCATATTTTTGATAACTCTTTAAATAAACATTTATATCGATTTTTAGTTCGAAATCAAATCAGCTGTAGGGCGAGCGGTTGCGTTCTTACTATTCTTGTACGGTATGTGATATCGTAGGGTTGCCTATGTAAATTGTTTTCTTAAATGTTTAATGGTCGGTGAACTGTACAACGTTATAATTATAAAAAAATTACATTTTTGCAAATACGGTAAGTATTAATATCTAGTATGGGAAATTTACACCCCCCCCCCTCGAAGTTAACACTTGAGCTTGTTTGTATACATCTCCCGAATGAATGTTCCAATTTTAATGAATCTTGGAATATAGGGTTATAATTATCAAAAATTAATCGAAAAATTATGCCTTTGAAAAAATCTGAAACCGAAAACGGAAGTTAGAAATATTTCCTTGATATGGTTTTGTTCAAAAACGCAGGTTTAATAGAAGATCTTTTATCATTTATAATTCAACAAAGCTAACGATGAGCTACAATTAGTTTTGTTGCTCAAAAATGCATTAAAAACCTTATAGAATTTTTGAAATTAAGACATTATTTTTGAATTATAAGATAGTCCAGAAAAACGCTTCGCCCATTTTTGTATCACTCTTATATTAAAACCACAATAACATAAGGCGCATCCATTGACTCAACCTGCGTATAAAATATACATTGCCGATAGTAACAAGTTGCTTATAATTTTTGTTTTTCTAATTGTATCATGCTTAGTCTTCTGATTCAGTTGATTTTCTAATTATACATTTTATATTGACACATACACACACAGACAATTATTTTTATTAAGACAGATAAACCATTCAGTTTTCTACAATTATATGCATTTTTGTAATGTATTTCGACAAGCAAATATTTCAACAAACACGCCTTCTTCCACAGATCTTGAAAACTTGGGAAATCAAATCTCTGAAAATGTTCGCAGTCAAAAGGCATCATTAGATAATTTGAGCAGCAACATTGAGGAGGAAGTCGGCAAATCTCCTGCTGATGCAAAAACCCTAAGAAATGATATGGCTAATGGGATTGGTGGAATAACAATAGCTACGTACGATGGGAAAATTCGTAAGTATTTTTTCCAACATCAAATATCAGTTTATGAAGTAAACTTTACAATTAAAATCTAGTCAAATGCGTTTTAACATTATCTCGAAAAAAGTTATGTTGTTTAGCCCTTATATCATTTATCTTGTTATGTATGTTCTTTCTATAGCTAATATAATTGATGATACTTTTGAAGGACATAGACAACAAACTCAGTGATTCATAACTATTTATATTTCTGCGATAGTGGTTAAGATTCCGGATATGTTTGGTAAAATTAAGTTCTTTGTTTGAGCAAAATTGAATATTAACCACTATTCATATGCGTCTATGTACTAAAATAATAAATCTTGTAAAATTATTTAAAAATAAAAATGTCACAGGCGTATCGCATCATCCTTCTGCAAAATGTCTTTTCATTAAATGTCTCCACAAACAAAACTACCTCGTGCTTGTGGAACTACCCCCTTGGTTGTCCCTATTTTGTATGAAAAATGAATCCGTTTCAACTGCCAATATTTGAAGAATAAACTTAAGATTTTGCAACACGACCTATTATGCGATACTTTATTTATAATTTCCAGCTTTACTTCGTTAAAGTCTATATTTAATGAGTATCTGTATATAAAATACTTAAATACTTTAACAATATCTATTTATTTTAACCTTATACGTATTTCGGCATGTTTACATATAACCTTTGACAATGGCATGTAAACATGCCGAAATACGTATAAGGTTAAAATAAATAGATATTGTTAAAGTAATTAAGTATTTTATATACAGATACTCATTATTATGGGATACGCCTGCTACAACAGGGTGTCTGTTTATTGCTTCAAAAAAACTGAGATGTAAATTCTTAGGTAAAAACTACAATGATTGACACTTAGCGAAAGCTTTTACACCTACTCTAGAGATCATTTAATAAAATATATATGAAAAAAATAATCGAAACGGAGAAGGTGGTTTAGGGATGGTGCACCACCTTCATTATTATTTTCTCTGTACAAAAATAAAATAATAGTTACATTATTAAAAAGAACGTTTCCATTTTCTTCATATTGCATCAAATTATTTCTATAGTAGGTCTAAAACTCTTGGCAAGTTTGATCGCTCTAACTTACACCTTTCTGAAGTAATTGCTATTCTTCGGTTTTTCTTCTGCAGCTTTCGTAGATATCAACATTTTTGGTCAATCATCACAATTTTCACCTGTTTTTGTTAAATATTAAACCGACATCCTGTATACATATTTAACAAAAATTCATATTATGAAGTATAAATTTGAAGTTTTAATAGCGATGAGTAATGTTAATATGTTAATTGCAGCACGCACCTTTATTGTTGATAATGGTACCCGTAGTATCTGCAAGGGGACCATCAAAGGATCACAATGTGACGGAATTGTGGAACCGTTCGCTATTACCATTAGAGAAGACTATTGCTACACTACCTCGTATGCAGTTATTACTAATGACATTTGCCTTTCGTCTCGTTCAGTTCATTTAACCTTTAAAAACAACAAATTCGAATGCAAATCTGGTGATGGTACACCAACACTAGTTTTAACTCGACAAGAATATCAAGATTTGTGTATCCCAGTAACGTCAAGACACGTTGCTTATAAATATTATGCAAACGCAAATGATCCTAAGGCTATACCCATACCAAATTCAAATCCACACGTTCAATGCCTGAACAACGAACCAGGAGTGTGTGAGTTTGAAGAAGATAAAGCGTTACCAGGTACTATTACTTCAAAGGGACGTACTACTATTTCAAGCAGAAATAATAGTACTTCAACTGATAGAAGTGGTAATGATATTAATGGATGTAGTACATTATTACTACGGTTGGAAGTAATATTATTCGCAGTTACTATGATATTTTTATTCCAATATTAAGTCTAATTGCTGTTATTGCATGTTGTTAGTTACGTGATACTGTTGAAGTACTGGTTAAATATGTAAAAATAAGCCTGCTTTTATTGGCAGGTATTACTACCCACCAAACTGATTGAACAACCAACAATCTTAAATGTTGATACGTAGTAAAAGAATTAAACACCTGTTGTATGTTATTCTTTAAGTGCCTTGTTACCATGTTTCTGTCTGTAATTAACTTAATAAGCATAAAAAATATAACTTATATTTTTTCTGTATATCATCTGTAATGACTGTAATTAAATTCAAATATAGATCTTTTTTTATAAGATACTGTTCATTTTTAATTACTTGCTTTACTTTTCTTGATCTTTTCGTTTCGATACCGTTAAGTGTAGGTATGTTTTACCGTGCCACAGTTCCAGTACGTACACACCATTTTCTGATGTCTACCTATATTACTTAGTCATGTTCACCAAAGACAAAACTAATGTCTATTTTTGGACCTTCTATTTTTGTTTAATTCCAATCGCCACGGCTTTTAATATTTGTGCTGTAACGCCTATATTTACTCAGAAATGAGAAATGTTCTTGGTAAGAGAATTTAAGCAAAAGGCTTTGAAAAATCTCTACCTGCAAAGAGGTCAGTATGGTCTCTTGTTCACCTCTTTACATCTTTTGTTGAAACTGAAAATGTGGTAGAGCGTAGAGGTATATAACAAAAGCTAAAGTGTGGACTTCGAGTAGACTTTCCCATATTAAAACTTATCGTATTTGCAAAAGTGTAAATTTTATAACTATAAACTTCCATTCCATCCATCCAAATTCATAGAAAGCGCCACGGTAAAATTGAAGCTTTCAGAAAAACAAATTGTAGCCAATACTAGATAGTAATACTTGCCGTTGCCGTATTTGCAAAAGTGTAACATTTATTAATTATAACGGTGTACACTTCAGGGAGTATTAAATTTCTAAGAAAATAAGCAGCGGTAATTGGAATTTGCAATACCCTGTTTAATTGGTACCGTAACTCTACCCATACACGATGCTCTACCCATAGAAGCAGCGACTACCTGCACAACCAAAGGAAGGTAAGCGCCCGCTGGCGCGCCTGTCGGCGGGTTGCAAATTCCGCTTCAGATGTCGGACAAAAATGACTATAATAGCTTTATTTGGTAAGTTATCAAAAATATGCAAAGAATAAAAAACTTATTTTTTATCTAGAGCTAAATGATGGCGTAGTTAAAATCACGTAAATGTCAGAAATGTTGATATTAAAAACTATCGTTTTTTTTCTTAATTTTAAAAATAGTTGAAACTTCTTCCAAATACTAATAAAATACTTTAAATGGTCTATCGAACTGATAAAAGTTTATAACGATCGGCGTTTGCGTTTTTGAATAAATAATTAATCAATTTCAAATTTTTTAACAATTCCTGAAAGGCGTCAGAGTACAATTTGGGAGATAAGTAAAGAACAACTTTTGTAGTTAATTGCAAGCTCTATCAGCTCAGAAGGTTTAAAGACAATCGTATGAACAGTTTTCGAGAAATTAATTTAAAAAATTTTGAAGCAGCGCCATTGAATTTTAAAAATTAATTTTATTTCATCGTATACTACCTAGAAAAGGCTCTCAAACAAGTGGTAGCTGATCCCGATCAGACAACTACTTTTTGAGTAAATGAGCGTTAAAGTCGAGATTTTCAAAAAGCTGTAGCGGCCACCATTTTAAAGCTATAGAGTCCGGTACAAAAGTTTTCGATTTGCCTTAAGTTCTTCTCTAGGATTCGGTGCTCAAATTATCAATTTTTTTTGTAAAAATACGCACAACAAGAAAACATGTCTTCCTTTTCCGGTGTTGGATTTTTTTAAGCTTAACCTCCACTACAATTTTCGATATACCTCTTGATTTAAAATTTCATTAAAATCGGTCCAGTACTTTCGCCTGTAGAGGCGTCACCCACACACCATACACCCATACACCCACCCACACACCCACACACCATACACCCACAGACTGACATTTTTTTTTCAACCACTTTTTCGGGTTCCTTAAGCCCCAACATGTGTATTTCCGTTAAATCTAGATTTCGAAAATTTTCATGAAATCAATACTGCCCTGTACCGAAGGTATGGGAAAGTAAAAAGCTGTAAAACAACCGCCACGAAACCTTTCTCGCATAAGCCCGCGGGTGTTGCTCCACAAAAAGGTTTTTTTCAGGAGCAGAAAGTGTGGCTTAACATAATAAACAAACACTACGTTCACAGATATTGTACAAGATATTGTATTCGTTATTAAACTTGAACCATAAAAAAATTTCAAAATTTAAAGAGACGCTGAGACAGAACGTTTCTACAACCTAGAGCAGGAATTTCTTGACAGGCCCATACTGGGAATTCTTTAAACAATTGCAAAGTCGAAAGTTCGACCGTGAAATCAGCATTAGACAAAATGTTTCAATATTTTCAGTTTTTCAAAATTCCGATTTAACTTGGCCGAATTGGCCCAGATCTTCACCAAATTTATATGACACATGTACAATATTATACTAATCAACATTTCATTACAAGAATTAGCCCAGCCAGTGCCTGAAAATAAATTCAGCGGCGACATTCTGAAAATAGTTTCTTCCGGCACGCACGCTTTCTTAAAAAAAATAGGAACCCTTTCAATATTAACCAACGTGTAAACAGAAACTCGGGAAAAATGCGTCTACACCCTACAGCAGGAGTTTCTCCCTAGGGCCGTACTGGGAATTTTTCAAATTACAAAGATGAAATGTAGCAGAAAACATTCACTTAAAAAAATTATTTTAAACAAATTATAGTGTGCTGCTCCCCCCTTCCTTTTGCTCTAGAAACCTTTTTCTACATAGCGTTAGACCACAATTTTCACAATAAGCCGGAGAGGAGAATGTTTTCAATAAATTCCATGTATTTTTAGTTTTTCACCGTTCCGATCTAACATGACACCAGATTAGTTTCGATTTTCGCCAAATTTATATCACACATATAGAACACAATGCTGATCTACATTTTACCATCTGCGACGATGGCCACTAGGGCAAACTTAAAATTTTAAACTTTAGGTGCAAAAATCGGTAAATTTGAAAACTCACTTTTAGGCGGCGGCCGGCGGCGCGGTGCTGAATACGATTTCCAAACGTTCCAGATTGAAACTATTAGATTGTTCCATTGTAGTTGTCACATTTACTTGCCCTTTTTTAAATTTTGAGTTTTTTTTGCGATTAACGATGTGAGAGTGGTTTGAACTTGAAGATATCGCTTTAATTAAAAAATGCATGTAAAATATATAGAAGATAGAAAACAGCGCGGCAAAATATATGTGAATAATATATAAGAAAGGTCCATGGGCGCTAATTTGTTTTCTCTTTAAAAAATATATAGTTTTCAGTAGTGATACTAAATTAGTTTTGAGCAGCTCTAAGCGTAAAGTATGGGTGGTTGTGTAAAATGTTTCTTAGTAAATATAGTATAAAAATATTAGGTGATACCTTGCACAACTTTAAATTTTATCGCCCATAAACCAGTGAGTATGTATAGTAGGGAATGCAATTAATCTTCAAATTATAGATTTTTTAATGTGTTAAATATATTAGCAACCTATTATATTATAAAATGTATGTTAATATGCACAAATAAGACTATTTTATAATTTTTAGAGCAAATTTCAAAGCGTGATTTATTTCTGTTGCGGTTGAATAAAAAAGGGGAACCCAATTATTTAAGATGCAGTAATGTCCTACAAAGATTATAAAAAGATTTCAAACAAAAAGGAATTACTTAGGAAAAATTCTGCCTGCAAATGTCAAGCACGATATGTATCGGTTTTGCAGTGAGGTTTGCATGCTATGTAAGGTTTTCCACATCAGATTCCAATATAAATTCCTCTATTAGCTATTGCCGTCCAATGCGCGTTCAACACCGCAAAGAAACTTCATAGGAAAACAGATTAATGAACTTCATCCAACGGAAATACTCAAAAGTGGGAACACCTTTTCAATTGCCCACGAACTTGTGTTGACAGTGGTGGATGGCAAAGTAACTGGTCAACAAATGTTTAACGTTTCATTTTTTCTTTACTATCTATATGCAATTTATTTTTGATTTCTAGTTCTAATTACAATCTTAAAAAGAAATTACTTTTAACAGGTCAGTTTTGGAAAAATTAACTTAAAGAATGAATAAAAGCTATTACACATAATAACTAATAGGTACACTATTGCATTACAATTAAAATGTTTTTCTCTTCACTTTCCTTTTGTAGGGGGCTGTGGAACTTTCTAATATCAGCGTCCAGCAGTAATCAGCAAGAATTTCGCTGTTCCACTTCCCTTGGTAACGTTTTTTGATAGTGGCAATGTCTTGATGAAACAGTTCTCCGTGCTCACCACTAACGGCACCACGATTCAGCAGAAAAAATCCAAATGGGAATCTAAAAAGTGTATTTTGAGGCTCAGGTTACAATCTAATGTTTGATAACTCCTAAGAAGTTCACCGACAATTTCTTTGTAGTTTTCAGATTTTGTATTTCCCAAAAAGTTTTATTTTGCCGCTTTAAAAACATTACAACCAGAACGTTAGTCGCTTACAGCTTCTTCAAATTCTGTACCTCGCATTAATAGATTAATTTGGGGTCCTTCAAAATACCCTGTTTAATTTTTGCATCGGTGATATTGAGAAATTTTTGTTTGAGATATTGTAATCCGTGTCTTTCTTTGTTCATGGGTTTGACAAAGTTTTCTATAACACCCAACTTTATATGCAACGGTGGTAAAAACATTTTGTCAAGCTCAACTATTATCGGATGGATTATATTCTTTCGTCCAGGAATATGCTGCTCTCTTGGTAGCCATTTTTTAACAATATAATGAGAATTTAATATAGTTTATATTATTTTCGTAACCCCTTTTTTGATTCTTGATAATTGGCTTTGATTCGTGGGAGATTGGGTTCTAAAAGAACACTTTATATGCTACGACTTACAGCTGTTTCGGTGTATTTATCTTCTTCAGAGTCTGCAAAGTTTAAGCAAAGATGAAAGGGTGATAAAATATTTACATATATAACCTTACCTATTCACAAAAAGTATTAATTGTCATTAAAGTTTTTTAAAAAATGGTTGATGTATTGACGGCTCATTACAAAAATGAAGTAAATAATCAATTCAAATTACCCGCTTTATTACAGCTACATCTTTACAGTGACCTATATTATTATCGTTTTGTCTTTACACGTAGTTAAATCTGGGCAAATAAAGATAGCGTTATAAAATTGAGACTCCCACTTTAAGTGAGAGAGTCGGCCATCCATAACCCTCTCTTATCCATGTCAAGCACCACTGACGTGCAGTAGTGCAGCACATGTATGTGTGTCCAAGTTCATACGACGACGTAGTACTCCTCCATAACCCTCTAAACAGTAAGAACTTATTCTTTTCGTCATGTGATAATGATAAGGCTTATGGATAAGTAAGTACATATATTATTAACGATTGAACTTTTAATTTTAGTTTACTTTTATTTAAACCTTACACTTAGAGAGCGTGAAACTACCTTAACGCGGCCCTGATCATCCTGTGTCCCTTATGGCTACCGATTTCAAACGTATTTGTGCAGGTGAATCTCTACTGTAGCGGTTCTCAGTTCGGTACTCGGCATAGGAGTTTTTTTTTCTGATTATTTTAGTCAAACAGTTTACCTTCTTGTGTACCTGGGGGAATACTACTGCTTGTGCTCTAGCTGGGATGTTATTAATAGAATAACCGCGTTTGAAACGGCGCCGGGAGATCTTAGCGCGCAACCAAGTGCACAGGCACAGGGTCGGTCGTTGCCTACTACCGACCAGTAAAATAATAATTAAATTATCTAAACAGTGTACACTAATTCAGAATTTACGTTTCCGACATGTAAGTCATAATGGCCTGGTACTTCAATGTTCTAATACAGTAGCCATTAACAATTCGACAAATAAATGTATTTGTTGTTGTTATTATTTAGTCAAATAGTGGTTTTTATTCACACGCTAGAGTGCGAGGAAGAAGGCTGCCACAAGAAGTTGTAAAGTTCCGTTGACAATTTTGCTAAAACATAAAACTTGTATATATTCCGAAGTACGGATTTTCTTCCCCTGTTAGGGGAGCGTATGTGCCAATGTTCCATCATCAAACGCAAAATGTAACTGGTCGGTTGGAGCAATCAATACGGTAGAACGTCGATACAGGGTGAGTCAAGCTGTACGCCTTTTCTTTTAGTGAGTTTATTATTAGGAATTTATTAAAAATTTTTGGTATGCGTATGTTTCGAAGGATGCTCTACAACCTGGCGCAGTCAGATTTTTGATTGGACGTCAAATGACAAAATAGCGATTTTCAACTGTTTATTTTTAAATGGAACGGTACGACTTTTTTGGCTTAGACGATGCTGTATGATGTTTACAATATTATCCTTACCGAATTTTTTCACAATTTTTACGATTCAGCCGTAAAATATGCATTCATTATGTTAGTCTAGTAGGCCGAGACCTACGGAACGTACTTTGATGTATTTGCACAAAACTATTTAATGATTGTCAGGATACATAGTGAAATCATTATTTTAATAGACATAAAGAAACAGAAGCTCAGGTATTTAGATTACATTGAATAATAGTTACTTCAATATTAGGATAACATCGAATGAAAAATATAAGATTATAAACTCAACGAAATTTAAATAAAAAAACTAGAAACCGCAGTGGTAACTAGAACAGAGCCAACATAAAAGGCAATGTAAAAATAATAATGGAATTAACAGTTTACAATTATTTATCGGAATAATAATTTTGTTTAACCTAACACCTAAACTGAAATGATAGAAAATAATAAACGAAGTAATAGCGCAAAAAGAACGTCAACAAAAATTTCTACACGTTATAAATGTTTCAGTGAATTATAAAAAATGTTCAAAAGGTCTTCCTTCCCGTTCTATGCACACAGTAAATCTTCGTTGTAAGGATCCTACGGAACGCAAAACCATATCAGCAAGTATCAGTCGAATACATGTTCAGATTCGTTCTTCCATATTTTGTGCTGTTGTAGGCTCTTTAATGTAAACTTTGGATTTTATATAACCCCACAAGAAAAAAAATGGGGGTTTAAGTCGGGCGATCGTGGTGGCCATGCAGTTGGACCTCCACGGCCAATCCATCGATTGCCGTACGTATTATTTAAAAACTCCTTAACGTTAGCTGCATAATGGGGAGGAGCCCCATCGTGCTGCGACCATAAATTGCGTCTCAAGTTTACTGTAAGGTCGTTAAGTTGTTGCTGAATTTCATTTTCCAGTAAATTTAAATACACATCTCCAGTTAATCCAATAATGTGTCCACTCACAATTCCACACCAAACATTTAATGACCATCTATGCTGACTGCGACGTTCCCTGGTCCAGTGCGGATTCACATTATCGTAGTAATGCATATTATGCCTTATTACAATCGAATCATTCCTAAAAGTCGCCGCATAAGCAATATTCTTGAAAAATTTCTGTTTTGCGCAATTTGCCGTGGAGACCATTGTGACAACTTTTGTCTCAGAATAAAGTCGTTGTCTATAAGTTCTTGATGGACGATCATTTTATATGGGTGAAATTTAGTTTTTCTAATTATTCTTGACACTGAAGATTGAGATACTCCTATTTCGTTTGTAATTTTCCTCGTGCTGGTATGCGGTTTTTCGACCACTTGAAGCATCACCTCATTTTCTAAGTCTTCGTGGCATACCGGCGGGTTTTCAAAATTAGGTTTTTTATAGTCAACCGTACCTGTTTCACGCACTCTCGGTACCTAATAATCTTGAAAAATTTCGGTGCTGCGGATGTTTTTGATTAGGATATTTTTGGACATACAAACGCGCTGCTTCATACGGATTATCGTCGGCTCTTCCAAACACAAGTAACATATCAACCAATTCGTCCCTGCCGTAGTGTAAAGGCATTTTTATTTTATACTAAAGATTGAACAATTTCTAACAAAAAACTCGAAGACTGTTTACTTGCGAGCAATTGTTTTGTCATGGTAACTGACAAATGTTCACTTATTTTATCTAACAAGAAAGCTGAAATGTTTAAATGTTTAAAAATAAAGAGTTGAAAATCGCTATTTTGACATTTGACGTCCAATCAAACAACTGACTGCGCCAGGTTATAGAGCATCCTTTTAAACATAGGCCTACCAAAAATTTTTAATAAGTTCCTAATAATAAACTCAATAAAAAAAAAGGCGTATAGTTTGACTCACCCTGTATATAGTAATCTTCAAGGACTGCTATGTACGTGACATGGCAATGTGCAATTGTCCAATTTTAAGGTTAAAATTCGCCACGTTGCCATGCATAGCTATTTAAAAGTAGATCGAACTAAACAGCAACAGCGTTTTCGAAATATTAACAAAATAGCAGTTAAATTAAGTTAAATCTAACCAAAAAATTTTACAGCTGTCAACATTTGACAATTGGCTTATATTAAGTATTGCCAACTTTAACACTTCGGTCATGGCCTGCTCTGAATCATTTTTTACGATCACCCGGTAGAACCCACCCATACACCAGACACATATTTTGTTAAAAACCACTTCTTTGAGTTCATGGAAGTCCGAAACTATATATCTTTTTCTATCGACGATTTTTTTCGGGTTTTTTTTCCAGGTATTTTTTCCGAGGCTATTTTTACTGGTTTTTTACCGGGGCTTTTTTCCTGGGAAATTTTTGCGGGGCTTCGTTTTCTTAGGAATTTTTTCAGGATCTTTTTTCAGAGATTAGCAGTTAGGGCGCTACAAATTCTTAGCCCAAGGGCTCTAAATTTCTTAGGACGGCCCTGTTTGAACTACAATGTTATATTTTATACAAATACTTGTGAGAAGTCGACTGTATGCAAGCGCCCGCGGCTGTATGGCTGGCTGCTGTGAATGATAGTAATTGTAATCATATGCTAACTGAACTGCCAAAATTGAAAGTGCTTTATGCCACGCAACCCAGCAACTCGGTACTGTTGGAGTGACCTTGTTAATACGGTATATTAGCAGTGGCGGCTATTCAGGTGAAGGTGAAGCCCGGCTTGACCTATAAATTTAATTATAAAAATAAATATATATATTATTTTTATTTAGAAAAAAAAAACATTAAAAAACGCCATGCACGGTAACCGCCCGTCCTACAACTGATTAGATGCGCTTGAGACTTCGGACAAACAATCGCTAGAAATACTATCTTTAAGGAGTTATCAAATATATGTAGAAAATAAACAATATAGTTTTTGACTAGAGCTAATTGATAGGCGTAGTTAAAATTATTTTTTATCCTAATAAACTACTTGCGTCTATTGAACTCTTTAACGTTTATAACGATTGGCGTTTGCGTTTTTGAATAAACAATTATTCAATTTTAAATTTTTCAAATATTCCTGGAGGCCGTCAGAGTAAAATTTGAAATATTAGCTAGTAAAAAACAAATCTGTAGTTCACTGCAAGCTCTGCCGGCTCTAAAAGTTAAGAAAAATGGCGTGGGTAGTTTTTGAGGAATATTTTATGAAAATGTTGAAAACTTTGAGAAGCTAACATTTTTAGAATTTTCGTATTTCCAAACAAAAAATGTGTACGTCACTTGATTATACTTATTAAGCGCTATTGAATAATATGACAATTTGTATTGATAGGTTATTTTGTTTTTGTTTTGTTTTCAGGCATTAAAGTAGAATTTAAAAACAAATTCGTAGCGCCTTAGTTTTGAAAGTACAACATTCAGGAAAAAGCATTTGATTTGCCTTTAGATTTACTACAACGCTATGTTTTCACAATTTCAAAAAAGTGGTTATAATAAATTCTATACCAAAAAAAGTGTTTAATTTCCGGCTCCGATTAAAGACGCTACAAAAAGCAACCCGCAACTAAACAACTTCCACATACCAAATCTTATAAAAATCGGTCCAGGGTAGGGGTTCCGAAGATATAGGGAAACGAACCCACTCACCCACGCACGCTCGCTGTAAAAACAAAGAAAAAAGATATCTTATTACTAGATCTGTGGCAAACAAAATCACTTTATAAAATGTTTGTGTGTATTTTATTTTTGTTAAACATGCGCATATCATTTTCTTGTTAGGTAATATTTATGGTAAAATAACAGTAATTTTCACCTTCAAAATTCATGTTTTAACGTCTTTATTAAAAAAAATATTAACCCCGGAGGCCTGCTTGCAGTTTCTACCCCGATCCCAAAAACTTCACCAATACTTTACATCACGAGCCGCCACTGACATTAGCATATTCATCAACCGGACTATTAAAAGTAGATGGCGTTAGCCGTTGTTTCAGGTCGTGGGCAACAATATAAATAAAGCCATAGAAATTAAGTTAGGTAGCTTACTTTATCATGTTCACAATCACAAATAAAGATAAATATCGGACCCACTGTTTTGCAAGTGGTACCAACAAAATACAGTAGAATATTTCAACAATTTGCCCAACAAAGTAAACATGCTAGATGCTACTATTCATTTACGTCAGAAAGTAGGCACACCACCAAATGTGCAGTCCCAAGAATCGGTCCGAATCAATATACGTATAACCCGTCTGTATGTTATACCTTATGGCCACTTGTTTACAACGTCCCATCTTTTCCAGACTGAGCTACGAGGGACGAGCTTGAGCATTGTACCCAGTAGATTGTACACGCAGCGCATGTCTGGTTTATGGAATTTCCATTTTGTGCGTCATTGCCGGGTGGTGTTTGGAGAAGTCCGGTGACGTGACACGTGAGTGTTTTCGGCTTCTATATTTCTGTGGCTTCCAGGCTTAAGCGGATTGTTCGTTTGTTCCACAACCTGTTTCAGGTATATCTAGTTTTATATCTTGTACGTAATTAATTATGGTTATCTTTAGAGTGAGTTATGGACATAGGCGCCGACTTTTGAAAATGTTCGTAGGGGCGGGACCAAAAGTTGAATTAATTTGACAAATAATATATAAATTTAACGTATCAATGCCTACTACCAACTAAACATATAACAGATATTTTGAAAAGGTATTAATAAAGCACAAATAGATAATAAATTACATATTACATTAAAATCATTTAATCAAATTCTAAAAACAGCAGTTTTAGGTATAAATATCGTCTCTGGCACATCGTTCAGCGATAATATGTTGCTATTCTACGTAAAGCTAAAAAATCTACGTACAAGATGTATTTAAGCAGTGGCGTAACTACCGTGTTGCCAGGTCCGCCACCGCGGGGGGGGGCTGACGATCCTTCTTTTTGCCATCATGTAAAAGTGTATACTTAAAGTTGTCATATATGTAACACAAATTGATTAGACTTTATCGTTGCCAGCTTGGTTCCGTTTCTCATAAATCATGCCAGACAAAAATCCATACAGGGTGTTTTACAGAGTACGGCCCATAGCATTTTAACCATATTGTAGTTTGGTTAGAATTAATGAATTTTATCACATCGCAGGATTGTCTTAATATCCATGAAATAAGAGCAAATCACGTGTTTAGTGAGAGTCTTGGGGTAGAGCATTCGCTTACCAATGCGAGTATCCTGGGCTCAATTCCCATAAAAGTCTGTTATTCGTGTTAAATTTTTTCTCTTTTACTTAAATGTTTGCGTTTTTTAAAACACAAAGAGATCAAAGTAATTTTTTCTAATTCTTTCTTATCATTCATAAAGTATTTAGCGTCTTTTTATTACAATTCCGTACTGTCGGTGTTATTTATAATACGTAATAAAGAATATTGACCAACATTTGAAATTTAAAATATACTTCGATGATTTTGTATTTAAGAAAGATGTGGTAAGAACATAAACTAAAGATGAAAAATAACTAATTTTATGAGAATTGGACCCGGCATCTTCGCAATGGTGAGGCGAGTACTTTACCTCAAGCCCACTGAAAATAATGAAAAATAGACAACCTACTATGATCCTAACCAAATTAAAACATGATTAAAATGTTATAGCCCGTGCTCTGTGATGCAGACTGTAAACGTATAATATTAGTGTAGTGCCTTTACATTTTGGTTCGCGTCGAATAGTTGCGACATTGCGTTGACACCCGGAATTGTCCGAAACAGTATCTCCCGTACATGCTCTCATATAGGACATGCGGGTGAACGTCCCGTGCTGTACTTGCACGGACCGTGCAAAACTGCAAATAACTCAATATACACCTTGGTTACACAAACGCAACGCAATTTATTGAATTCGTATGTAAAAGTATTTTAGTTTATACTATAAAATTTATACTTACCAAAAATTTTATAAACTAAGGCAAATAGGGCGTGAAATATACGTGTGCGGGTCCGGAATTTGTAGTTACACCACAGCACAAATTAAAAACAAAAAACTTTACAGCACGTGATCACAAATATTTTCATTTTTTGTTTTTCAAGAAAGTTTAGAACACCAATAAAGTTACCTGTTAATGCATTTTTATCAATTACCAGACATCCAAAAGCACATCTCGTTGTAAAATCAACCGATTTTAATCAATCTGTTTTGCTATTACCCAGAAAAAAATTCCATTGCTTGCAAAGGAATACTAGTTTCAGTACTAAATCCGTCGTCTTAAAACCGTCATTGTGTTATCAACATATTTAAACTACCTAAAATATTCGTATTGTCTGTGCACATCTCTAGTGAAATTTCTGATTCTATGAAGATGGGTGGAAAAGTTCGTGGGATGACGGATAGATGGCTTTGTTTCAGACAGTTTTTGTGGCGCGCTGGCAAGTTCACTCCTTCAGACCGCCAACTGTCAAATTTCAGATCGCTGCGTTCATTAGTTTCGTTTTGACAGCTGTTTAATTAAGAGCGTGTCAGAGTTTTTGACAAGATGGATAGTGTTGAAATTCGTGCTGTCATTAAGTACTTCTTCTTGAAAGGCTTATCAGCAACCGAATTCATAATGAGATGAAGGATGGTCTAAAGGACTCGGCTCCTTCATTTTCCACTGTTGATAAATGGGTTCGTGAGTTCAAATGTGGCCGTACAAGTGTTAAAGATACACCCCGTAGTGGACGCCCAAAATCTGCCACTACACCAGAAATTGTTGAAAAAGCGCATACTATGGTGTTAAAGACCGCCGCGTCGGTTAAAGACGTCTGAGATAGCGGACGCTGTATACATTTCCAAAGAACGCGCTACGTACATTTTGAATGAAGAGTTGGTCACGAAGAAGCTATCTGCGACATGGGTGCCGCAACTGCTCAGTGTTGATTAAAAATCAAACAACAATCTAAACAGTAGCGGCTCGGTGGTTCTCCTCCTCCACAAAGGGCAAAAGCTGTTGCATCTGCACGAAAGGTAATGGGTTCCATTTGGGAAGGAAAAGGTATTCTTCTGATTGATTACCTTACAAAAGGGCACTCGGCTTATTCGCCAGACTTAGCACCGTCGGACTTCCACCTGTTTCCACGTCTTAAGAAATACCTAGCAGGCCAGAAATTTTTAACAGACGACGATGTTAAAGCTTCTGTGGATGCCTATTTTGACAGTTCTCAATTCTATCAGGGCATAGAGGCTTTGGATCATCGCTGGTCTAAATGTATTGAGGTGGCAGGGGATTATGTTGAGAAATAAACGCAATTAAAACCGCAAAGTTCTGTTTTTCATTCTCATTTCACGGACTTTTCATCCCATCCTCGTATAACCTTTTTGACACATATCGGATCAGAAGAAAATACACCTTAAAGGATTAAACTTTAACTGAATATGATGCGCATAGACCGCTAATTATCTCTTAAATGGTGTCACCTACATCTGTGGCGCCGCCTGTGGGTAAATGGCAAAGACCGGAACTAAGATTACATCCGTCAAAGCGCGACTTGACTTTCAAACTACGCCGCGTCTAGCTCCACGTTAACGTGGAGCATTAATGTATTTTTAGATCCACACGATGACGTCACAATCCTGCGCACTAATTTATCAGTGATAGGTGGGTGCGTAGGTGCGTTCGTTTTCCTATATCTCCGGAACCCCCTTACCAATTTTTATCTAATTTGGTACGTGTAAGTTTTTTAGTAGCAGATAGTTCTTTGTGAAATTTTTAACCGGAAACGGAAATTAGATTTTTTTTGACAACCAGGCGATTTTTTTGTAAAAACGTTTTTTTGAAATTTTGAAAACATAGAGTAGTAGTGCATCCAAAGCTAAACAAAATGCTGTTTTTCCGAGTGCTGTGTCTTGTAAAGGAAGGCCGCTATGAATTTTTGAAAATGTTGACTTTAATGTTCGATTACTTAAAAACAAAATATCCAATTAATTCAGATTGTCTTATTATATAATAGCCATTAATAAGTGTAATCATGTGATGCAAAAATATTTTTGAAAATATGAAAGTTGTAAAAATACCAGGTTTTCAAAATTTTAGACATTTCCAAACAATTATTCTTGAGAAACTGTCTACGTCGTTTTTTTTCTTTGTGGTTCGATACAGTTTGCAGTGACAAACGAGTTTTTTAATAATCTTCCAATTATAACTCGGACGCCCCCCAGGAATTTTGAAAAATTTAAAATTGATTAATTGTTTATTCAAAAACAACCGCCAATCGTTATAAACTTTAAACAGTTCAATAGACTATTTAAAGAGTATTAGGATCAAAAATAATTTTAAACCATTTTATAAACTTAGAACAGTAAAACGATACATGCTTAAAGTTACATGATTTTAACTGTGCCTATCAATTAACTTTAGTTAACAAATATTTGTTTAGTCTTTGCGTATTATTTTGTTATCTTCTCAACAAATGAACTGTTTACAGCGATTTTTGGTCCGAAGTCGTGTGCGAAATATCTGACGCCTTAACGTGAGTAGGTAGTGAGTATTGAAAAAGGTTGAACCACGCAACTTGAGGAATGTGGATATAAACAAATACTAAGTCAGACCGTCTACAATTGCGCTAACACCCCAGGTGGCATAAACAGTAGCAGATTACTATGTACACAATAAAAAAGAAAGCATTCGTCAATATATTTTTAAAAAAATAACGCCGTGGCGAGGATCGAACCGAGGACGTTTGGTGTGATTTTAAACGTAAAAAGTATGGGAAAGTACGGGCGACGTGTTTCGCTTTGCTTTGTGTGTTTGCTAAGGAAGGCGTCGTCGCCCACGCTGCCACTGGGTTAAAGTAATGTACCAACTGTAGAAAAAATGGAAATCTTGCTTGCATACGTTTCTCAGAAGGCCAGAATTTGCCCTTATGGATTTTTTGTATTATTGTCTATACTTCTACCTAGTGGAGGTTCTTGCTAAATTTCTGATGCAAAAATGTGTCCTTACAAATTGCATGTAGGTAGTAATGAATACGTTTAGGCATATTTCTTCTAAACCGGCCGCGGTCTCCGAAAAATAATAATAAAATAAAAAAAATAGAATTTTTAACTTAAACGTTATGCACTGCACTGTATGAAAGCTTCAAGTTATTGAAAACAGTTTTTTAAGTTTTTTGTTTTATAGTTTTAAAAGTTTTTGATTAAGTATGTTAAAAACACACAGAGTGTTTCATTTAAAATAAGAAATCTAAGATCATTTCCGGTGACATCGGAAGTACAAAAAAATAAAAAATGTATTAAATAATTCCCACTTTCATGTGTTTAAATACAAAAAAAGAGGGTGAGCCATGTTCTGTTTACACCCGGTATACGAAATTTTTGGAGCACCAGTAGTTCTAAGGAGACTCAGTATTAGTATGTTCAAGAATGTTTAAACGCGTTGAAAATCTCATGTAAAAATTATTCTATTTTTTTTTAATTAAAGAAAAATATTGGCCAAAAACTAGCAACACAGTTTTTTTTATAATTTTGTTGGCTCATAGAACTGGGGATGAGCTACAATTTTGTTCATTTCCCAGCTCGCTAATATCTCTGTGACGCCTTCTATGAATTTCTGAAATTTTTTGTCAATATTGCGAAGTATGCAGTAACTTCAATTCACTAAACAACCCAATTGCGTTAAAATCGTGTATAGCGTGTAGTGTATAGGAAGTGAATAGATAGTAGTTGGTAATTTTAAGTTTGTCGCAATAACATTTTGTGACGAGGGCACAGTTTTTCTGCTTTTACAAGCAGATACAATAACTAGCATCTAGTCTCTTAGCCATCAATCGATCCTACCTCATCAAGGTCAGACTTGCGTGTTAGTATGCCGTCAATCAGTGAGTGAATGGAAATTTGTCTTGGAATTTTTTTCTCTAAAAATATAACTGATCTTAACCTAAACCTCGCTTAAACGGCAAAACGCAACAACAGTGTTTAAAAAAACTATTGTAATGACCCGATTAGGGCCATAGGGTTCGTTTAGAAATCAAACATTACATGTTCCAAACTACATCTTTATTCCAACAATGCACGAACATGAATAATCTAAATTCCATATATTTAATACAAAGTTACTTATTAGTTATGTGCTTATTAAACAGAATAAGCAGTATTGCACATTATGGTGGACTTTGTAAGGCGAACGAACCAACGAAGTATTCGCTGAATGTTAATTATCAAATTAACATAGAAAACAATTTAAAATATTATTTGATTCATTTACCATTACACTATAGAATAAAAAGAAATGTTGGTCCCAACCGAGATTCTACCCCACAACTACTTATGCAGTAAAAAAGCAGTACACCCGCATATCCATCTGTGCCACTACGAACTTGGCGGTTATCGCTAAAGAAATGCCAATTGAATGCGTGCGCAATAGAAATGCACCAATAAAAAGTCTGACCTTGGTGGGATCGATTGTTGTCGAAGAGACTAGACGCTATTGGTCTGTTACATCTGTATACAATAATGTTTGAATACAAATTTTTGACATGTTATTAACTGCAATCTTTAGAAGTTCAATTATTGTTTTTTTTCCGTTTTTTAGAAATATTTTTTACGAGACTAGACGCTAGTGATACAATACAATACAATATAAGGCAAGACTTAACAATGACAAATATCGTAAATTCTGTAAACAATACCCGGTATTATTTGTGTTTGTCTAGTTCAACGAATATTGTTGTGTACATTAAAGTGATATTTTACTGGTATTTTGTTTTTAGCTTATTACCTTGAACACTTCACCATTGTATAAATAAACTTTGGGCCGGCGGGTGGTCTAGTGGTTAAAGTCCCAGGCTTTGAAACTAGACTCCCAATGGCAGTTGGTTCGAGTCCACTGCTCGTCGGTAATTTTTCTGAACAAGTTAAATCCGACGGGTCCATGGATGGTGTATGTTGGGTCTTCAGGGGTGGGGTGCATGTTAGACCGGTGTATACCACTGAGTGTGCTGAGCCCGGGTAAGGGGGTGGGATGGGAATCATGGGGTCGTGCTCACGCACGGCTTCATGATTCTTAAAAAAAAAAAAAAATAAACTTTACTATTTTTTCAATTCATACATATTTAAATTGGAAGCATTTGTTTTAATAAACTACAAAAATATTAAGGTTGTTTTTGAAGCGTAAAAGAATACATATTTGGACATTTAATAGAATGTAATTCAGCCTCGGATAATAACTGATAAATTGTGTTTGCTTTTATCGTAAAGCGCAAAATTCCCTGAAAATATTAAACTAATGCGTATTCATGTATTCATGTTACTTGTGTGTCGTGGTTGAATACAAACATGAATATACCAAAATTCATACAACTGCTGTAACTAACATTTAACTTACGTTAAAGGAAAGTCATTTTGTTAATGAAACTTTTAAAATCGATAAAGAACAAAAGACAGGTTCTTCTTCTTTTGCTTTAAAAAATATTTGTTGCGACACAGAGTAAGGATTTTTCCGTTGTAAAAATTGGCAAACAATCATGTATACCTCAATTGCGACATACTCTTATCTGCGCATAACACGTAGATACATAACGTAAATGCCAACAAAATAAGAGATAATATGATCTTTAAACAACAATCTTCCTATCTTCTTGTTCCAGTTGCATTATTAACCTGCTAACAACCTGAAGTCACCATGTGGAGTGCATACGTTTTCATTTCCCTACTGTGTTTAAAATCACATTTGGTAAGTAATAAAATAAGATTAAAATTTTAAACGTTTTTAAATAATATTTTCCATTTTTAGGGGCATCCCCAGACAAGTAAGTACACTAATATAGTTATTAGTACTGTAAAACGTCGAAGAATGAATGAAATGAAATTTCAGAAATCGGTTTAACAGTTTTAATAGATACTGGTATTTTTTCTGTAAAATAAATAATATTAATCGTAATTCTATAACATTATTATGCAGTCGCCTAGTAGGGGAAGGGGGCGGGTACCGGGGTAAGTCCCCCTCCCAGAATTTACTTGAGGACATACGTATTTTATTGATTCCTAGTTCTAGTGCCTACTTAGCGCCGAAAAATTAGAACATAAGTAGTGGATAAAAAACGATTGACTTAAACAGAACGGTGCAATACATAAATATTCACTCACGGAGGTGTTTTAATAGATCGGCTGATGCAACCAGGTCGCATTGTCGAAAAACACTGTACAGGCCTAGTCTTAACTACGTACTTCTCGTACTTATGGTGCTCTCAGGCGCAGCACACATTTATCATTTAAAATATGACCAGTATTAACATGAAAAGCAAAGTAAATATATTACATTAGCAAAGCATGATCAAAATATGTTACTTACAGAGGTATTTCCTCCCATGTAAATCTCACGTAGCGTCTCGGCCCATCCCAGGAAATACCTTTTAGCTTCACACAAAGCACCCGTAATCTTGGCATGCTTACTTAAAACCGACTTCAGTATCTCGTATTTTGTTAACAGCCCTTTTTTACTCTAAGGGTGTTCTTATACATACATTTCAGCCGCATGCAAGGACCTAGCGCACTCTGATAATTCAGGCGTGCACCTTTTCAAACATTTTTAAAAGTATGTGCAACGTTTATTCCATAATAGTATAAAATTTAATACATTTAACATTGAGGTGTAGAAAGTACAATATAATAAAGTAATTCGCCCTTTCAATGAAACGTATTTGTACACTTGTTTCGAAATTTAATATTTAATAAATGTGCGTATTGCAGTTTTGAACTTGTAGCCTTTTCCAAATACAATTCCTGATTAGTTCGTTGGTATTAGGAATAAAATAAAAAGTACTCCATAGGAGTAGCAAACGTTATGTAGAAGGATGGACTGAAAAGTCAGTGGAATGAAAATGAAAAACAGAACTTTGCGGTTTGAAATTACGTTTATTTTTCAACATAATCCGCTACCATCTCGGTACATTTAGACCAGCGATGATCCAAAGCCTCTATGCCTTGATAGAATTCAGAACTGTCAAGTTCCTGAAAATAGGCATCCACAGTAGCTTTAACATCGTCGTCTGTTAAAAATTTCTGACCTGCTAGGTATTTTTTCAGACGTGGAAGCAGGTGGTAGTCCGACGGTGCTAAGTCTGGCGAGTAAGGCGGGTGTGGCAGCAAATCGAAGCCTAATTCGTGAATTTTTGCCATAGTAATAACACTCGCCGTGCATTGTCCTGGTGAAAAATGAGTATTTTCTTGGCTAAACCGTGACGCTTTTCATTAACTTTTTGCTTTAATTTGTCCAAAAGACTCGCGAAGTATACGCCTGTGATGGTTTGGCCTTTTGGAAAGTAATCAATCAGAAGAATACCTTTTGCATCCCAAAAAATGGAAGCCATTATCCTTGCAGATGCAACAGCTTTTGCCTTTTTTGGAGGAGGAGAACCACTGAGCCGCCACTGTTTAGATTGTTGTTTTGTTTCCGGCGTATAATGATGGACACAAGTTTCATCTGTGGTGATGAGTCGGCGAATAAAATCCACTTTGTTGTTTCGAAAACGCTCCAAACACTCACGAGAAATTTGCATTCGCACCAATTTTTGATCAACACTGAGCAGTCGCGGCACCCACCTCGCGGACAGCTTCTTCATGGCCAACTCTTCATTCTAAATCTACGTTGCGCGTTCTTTGGAAATGTTTACAGTCTTCGCTATCTCAGACATTTTCAATCGACGGTCTTTTAACACCATAGCATGCACTTTTACAACAATTTCAGGTGTAGTGGCAGATTTTGAGCGTGCACTACGGGGTGCATCTTTTACACTTGTACGACCAAATTTGAACTCACGAACCCGTTTATCAACAGTGGAAAATGAAGGAGCCGAGTTCTTCAGAACATCCTTCATCTCATTATAAATGTCGGTTGCTGATAAGCCTTTCAAGAAGAAGTACTTAATGACAGGACGAATTTCAACACTATCCGTCTTGTCAAAAACTCTGACAATCTCTTAATTAAACAGCTGTCAAAACGAAACTAATGAACGCAGCGATCTGAAATTTGACAGTTGACGGTCTGAAGGAGTGAACTTGCCAGCGCGCCACAAAAACTGTCTGAAACAGCGCCATCTATCTGTCATCCCACGAACTTTTCAACCCATCCTCGTATATACTGTTACAAAATATTCTAAAGGAAATTTACCTTTAACAGAATGCTTTTATGTCTCTGTGTAAAATTCTCTGTTTGGCGTCAGCGATTATGTTTACGCTTGTATCGGTACCTATACAACCTTCGATTCAAATTACTCATTCATTGTTTGGAATATATCTCGGAAAACAGCCTTGGTTTTATTCAAACACTAAACTTTTATTTTAAATAAAATACTTGAAATACCCATTCAGAATACTTTAAAAGCAGTGGCGTAACGACTAATTTTACTGAAAGCCTCTTACCACTTCAAACGATTCAAAAACCTTTTATAAAATATGAGTAAATAAATTAAGCAGCAAATATGTCGCTCGCCATTTATGATATAACATAATAAACTTTTTTTCTTTGAGTGGTTTGTTTCGCGAAATTTTAAAGATTAGAATAATAATCTATAAAAAATTATAACATCTAATTCAATTATGGAGTGGTCTGTAATTAGTAATATTTGGTTTATATTCTATGAATTTTGTTTTGAGGTTTTCCTTTTGCCCTGGGAAACGGGTTTTGTTACTACGCCACTGTATAAAATTCAAGGCGCTGACGAGCTAACCGCAACTAGGTGATTCATAGACTGGTGGCATGTAATTGAACAACCGACAAGTTTACTGATTAGTAATCATAGCTGTTTGGTTAGTAAATATTGCCATACATGATAAAACTGATTCACACTATTCGCACATATGTTGAAGGTCTAGCAGACATTTCTTAAAACTGTTGTAAAAAATAATATGTTAATAGAATAATCTGCTTATCTTACAGTTGGCACAATATTACAGTTTCAACTAGTGAATATACCACGTGTTAATAAAACATGTTCCTCCTTCTGTTACTTTCTCATACTTTCAATATACCGGGTCGGGCAATAGAGCGTGGGAGTTCGATAGCTCGTACACCGTAACAGATCAGAAAATCTTTCTAATGCAGATGTAAACTGTGGGTAAATGCGCATACATAGAAATTATTTTCAAATATACAGGGGGTTACAAAAAAGTGTGGCACGCTTAAGGTATTTTTTTTTAAATGGAATGCCCTGAATATTTTGCATATTTAACACTTCTCTTGGGATGTTTATTCATATCTAAAATATTAGCGCCATCTAATGTCCGGTTTAAAAGTAATAATATTTTGTTCGAAGAAATTGATCTTACATTACCCTTACCCCACTTAACAATTCACCACTTCCGCGGCCAAAGCTTTGAAGACAAAATTAAGTAAAGACCTTATTGTAGGAGGTTGTAGGGTGCTCTTGTTTAAATATCGTAGAACCACCATGTACAGGGTGTTCAGAATTAATTTTCAAATTTTGAGAACTTCAAAGTTATTCTTCTCAACTTTATCAAATGAAACACCCTGTATATTTTTTAACAATGTTATGTAGAATTAAATAGCAAACATTTTTTGTATCTACATCCTTATAGCTATTTGTAACCACTTTTGATTTATTGCGCAAAAAGTACAAAATTCAACAATAATTATTTAAAAAAATTAAGGTTTTTTCAAATAAAACAAAAGAAAAAAATTATATTAAGTGCTCTACATGTTGCCCATTTTGATTGACACACATTTCTATGCGCCTTTGAAATGAGGTTTCTACTTTTCTTAAAATTGCCGGTGTGATACTTCTAAAAGCATTTATTATCCTATCTTTCATATATTAGATTGTTGTTGGTGTATCAGTATAAACAATTTCTTTCACGTATCTCCATAAAAAGAAATCCATTTTTGTAAGATCGGGGGATCTAGCAGGCCATTTAGTGGGTCCATTCCTTCCAATCCATTGATGTGGGTGGATATTATTTAAATGGTCTCTTACTGCATTTAAATAATGTGGTGGAGCACCATCTTGCTGAAGCCACATCCTACTTCGGATCCTTTGAGGAAGATTCACCAATAATTGTGGCAGATAGTTCTCCAAAAAATGAAAATAAATAGCTCCAGTTAATGTACCATCAAAAAAATGTGGTCCTATTACATGTTCTCCAGTAATCTCCCCCCCCCCCCCCCCCCAACGTTTATGGACCATCTGTGCTGGTTATCAAATTGCCTGAAAAAGTGAGGATTTTCCGTAGCATAATAATGGAAATTGTGTCTGTTAACAAATCCATTTTTATGAAAAATTGTTTCATCAGTGAACAAAACATTGTTGAAGAAAGTAGCATTTTCTTGCATTTCTGGCCTTCTGGCCCAATTACAAAACTGTAAACACTTTAGAATTGTCATCACTTAATTCCTAGTGCATTTGGATGTGATATGCATGAAATTTATTTTTTTTTTAGATTAGACCAACAGAACGTCTACTTATTCCTACTAATGAGCTCACTTCTCTCTGACTAATATGGGGTTCCTCAATCGTTGCCAGCACAACAGATAACTCATTTTCTTCGTTCACAACATTATTAATTCGTTCACTTTTTCATATTGTACATTGCCGATTTCCACAAATCTGTCAAGCAGGTTTTGGAAACTATCAACTTTAGGGAGCCCTCGTTCAGGATACCGTTGGTGGTAAATTCTATTGGCAAGCAAACAATTTCTTTCCGACTCGCCCAAAACAAAAATCATGTCTACAAGTTCTTCTTTATCAAAATTCATTTTGGAAAACTCAAATACTACAAATAAAAACTGATGGTCGATAACTGCGAAAAATGTACGTTTGACGTTTGTACAAAATAATTGCTAGCGAACAGATGCTTTATTGTTTTGTCGAACACAAATTTTTTTCTTTTGTTTTATTTGAAAAAAAACCTTATTTTTTTAATAAATATTGTTGAATTTTGTACTTTTTGCGCAATAAATCAAAAGTGGTTACAAATAGCCATAAGGATGTACATACAAAAAATGTTTGCTAATTAATTCTACATAACATTGTTAAAAAATATACAGGGTGTTCCATTTGTAAAAGTTGAGAAGAATAACTTTGAAGTTCTCAAAATTTGAACATTAATTTTGAACACCCTGTACATGGTGGCTCTACGATATTTAAACAAGAGCACCCTACAATAAGGTCCTTTACTCAATTTCGTCTTAAGAGCTGCGGCCGCGGAAGTGGTGAATTGTTAACTGGAGTAATGTAAAAATCAATTTTTTTGAAAAAAATATTATTGCTTCTAAACCGGACATTAGATGGCGCTAATATTTTAGATATGAATAAACATCCCAAGAGAAGTGTTAAATATGCAAAAATATCAGCGCATTCCATTTAAAAAAATTACCTTACGCGTGCCACACTTTTTTGTAACACCCTGTATATTTGAAAATAATTTCTATGTATGCGCATTTACCCACAGCTTACATCTGCATTAGAAAGATGTTTTTATCTATTATGGTTTACTGTTATTTTTTATAAAAGTTGCGTTATATCGCAAACTCATTTTTATAATATTTTATTACCTTTGCTCTAATACTTTTATTTTAAAATGTTATTCTTACGTAATGTTAAGGTTTTGTTGTTGTTCTTTTTGTTAATTAGGAGTACGTATTCTTATTATTATTATTGCGATATGTTTGAATAATGAGTAACACTTTATTTTTAAAGGTAATAAAAATATTAATAAAATATGAGTTAATAAAGCATAAACTTTAATAAAAATAAATGTTTGGGCTTGGATTATTTCACATTTAAAAACATTCTAAACTCATACAAAATTTAATTCCAAATCCACATTTAAAAACATTCTAAACTCATACAAAATTTAATTCCAAATCTTATTATTTCTGAATAAAAGTAAAGTTTATGTTATATCAGATAATTGTTATTTTATAACAGATACTTAGATAAGCAGCCATAGTACCTACGCAAGCAATTCTTTTTCCGCAGCCCTTTCGTAGTGTCACTGCATGCACGGGGCGATCGTGAGAATCATGGCGATCGTAAATCTGTCTTCACGAACTAAAGTTAGTGCTGAATCCAAAGCAGTTTCACTTTGAAAATTCATACCATCAACATCATGGCCATATAATTTTTTTTGCATTAAAATATTTCTCAAACTGTATTCCTAATTTTGTTCGTTGCATGTATATCTTAAAATCTACAAATAAAAATATTTGCCGCTTAGTAAAAAGTTAACAACATCGAAAGCAGAAAGTCATATTCGTAATTTCCATGGGCAATAATTAATTTTTTTTTTTGAAATTAAAATGAGATCATAGACAAAGCGCTGGTGCAACTGCTTTTAAACAAAAAAGGAACCAAGTTGATATGCCAAGTACTTCTTGAGATATGACGTTATATGTGTTAAAAAACGCTTAATTTGAAAATATGCGACTTGAGCATTTTTTGTTGATAGAAAAACTTGGTACCGGTGAAAAAGGTCGTGCATGACCATTTAGTATAGCAAATAACGTACTTATCAAGAATGTGTCGGTATGATCTAATTATACGAAGAAAAACATTTTGCATAAAGGATGCGACTCTTACCGTTTACCCAATTTACATGGAAATTTCATCAATGTCTAATTTATTTTCATATACGAACAAATGTCAATATTTACATTAAAAATGGTTACTTTTTGTTTTTGTAGAAAGGAAAGTAATTCAATCTGCAATCAAATATATTATAAATCATATCTCTCACTAGATGTGTCGTTTTTAGGTTGGCTACATAAGCACATCAACACATAACACTCGTTTACAATTGTGTCTGTGATGGCACAACTGAACATTGATCGCTTCAATTTACATGTACGCGACCTCACTTCCGTCTCATCACTTCCGTCTCGCGCATTCACGTGGTTACTCCTGCCGGCAAAGAAGTTTCGCTTTAAAAACTTTTCTGTGTTAGTAGGCTGGTTGGGTGTGTCCGTTCGTTCCCTCGTATCCTCCCAACCAATATATCGTCTTTCATGAGTTTTCGAACAGAGGTGGAAGGTATTTCAAAGATTTTGTAAATCCGCCAAAAAAGGGTCTGATAGCAAACCATGAGACAAAATAAACGATTTTTTATAGAACTCTTTAACTTTAAAATAGTAACAGCCAGGATTTTACAAAATTTAAATTAACGCGTTTTATTAAAAAACGAGTTAGAATATCGGGATTGCGTTTGGTTTCGTAATAGCCCGCAATACTTTGTATGGCAGTTTTTGACAACATGAAAACTAAAAGTGAAACGTTTTTAAAAACATAATAATAAATAAGCAGTGTTGAGATTAGTGATGAAACGATGAGTACTTTTGAGATTACGATTACAATTATTAGAACAATAAATGTACGATTAGAAAGTGGGTAGGGGAAGGCGAAGGTGTGCCTGTAAGTGAGTGAGTGAAATAATCAAAAACTTAAATATTAAACAAACAAACAATTAAAGAAATAGGTAAATTAAGGTAGGACAATAATTATAAATCAAGTGTCGACAAATCTTCGCGTTGAAATAGCTTAATATTATAAATAAAGCAAACCAGAAAACGCAAGACTCCAAAAAGAGGTTAAGTGATAAGGGAAAGTACGGTACCACGAGGCAAAGTCAAACACGGTGAGCAAAGTCAATTAAATTAAATACGGTACCTCGAGGCAAAGTCTATAATTTGTAATAAAATGGAAAAGGTATTAGAAGAGATAAATGCAAACCTGAAAAAACTAGATGATAGAAGCGAAAGAATGGAAAAAAAGATGGATTTATACCAAAAAGAGCTTTCAATCATCAAACAGGAAAATATACAACTCGTAAATGAAAACCGACTTCTTAAGCAAAAAATGACACAACATGATAAACAAATGGAAGAAATGGAAAGGGAACTAAGGAAAAAACGAATAATAATTCACGGTGTAGATGATCAAGAGGGAGAAAGCGATCTGCAACTAAAAGAAAAAATGAGAATAATAATGAGAGATATGAACGTAAAGATAGAAATAGAACAAGAGGTAAACGAGATTAGAAAAATTGGAAAACGGACAAGTAACAAAGGGAGGCCAATAATGATAGAATTAAGAAATTGGACAAAGAAGTTAGAGATATTAAAAGCGTCAAGGATGTTAAAAGGGAAAAATATATATATTGAAGAGGATTTCTCAAGGGCAATCCAAGAACAAAGAAAGGAATTGGTCCAATTCAAAAAAGTGATTCAGTCAAAAGGAAATCTCGTAACGATCCGGTATAACAAATTAATAGTAAATGGAGAGTGGTATTCCCTTGAACAATTAAAGGCAATAGGAATACAAGACTTCAGTAAAGGAGTAGAAAAAGTAGTTGAAGTGGATGCTGTAAAGGAAACAAGCAGTAACTGGAACACACACTCAAAGGAAACCGAGAGAGCCTCCACAACGCAGGAAAATCAACAAGATGAAATGAGGTACATGAAAAAAGGCAGAACTCTAAGTCAAAGATCACCAGGAAACAAGCAGGACGAAACACTAAGTGAGAAACTGCTTAAGATAACGAAAACGGACCGCTCTTCAAAAAACTAATTATGAACAAAAAAGGACTGGAAATGAGGACGACATGGGCTACGAAAAAGGAAAATGAAGACGGAGACACAAATAAATCCAATCAATTATTAGTCAACACCAAATCAACAACCCTTATCGGCTGCTGGAACGTCAGAACAATGCACGCGATTGGAAAAACAACCCAAATTATTCACCAAATGATCAAATACAAAATACAGATCCTAGGGCTAAGCGAAGTGAGATGGTTAGGAAGCGGGGAAGCACAAGCAGAAAATGGGATAACAATTTTATTTTCCGGAAAAAGTGGGAATGACGCCACACACGAACAGGGTGTCGCTTTTATGGTAAGCAGGGAAGCAAAAAAGCGTTATTACAATGGGAGGCGTGCTCCGAAAGAATAATTACAGCGAGATTTAAAGCCAAATTCTTCAATATCTCGATAATCAATATCTATGCGCCAACTGACACTTCCAACCTCACAGAAAAAGAGAATTTTTACGAGGAGTTACAAACAATACATGATACAATACGTCATAGACATAAACGAGACATAATCATGCTCATGGGGGACTTTAACGCCAAAATTGGGAACGTAAATGAAGGAAGGGAAGAAACAATGGGGAAGGAAGGCATAGGCAAAGTAAATGAAAACGGCAAATTGTTTATAGATTTTTGTAACACGAATAACCTAGTGATCGGAGGAAGTATATTCCCGCACAAACAAATCCATAAAGTTACCTGGGTTGGACCTGGTGGAAATCCACAAAATCAGATTGACCACATAACGATTGATAAAAGATTCAGAAATTGCCTACTAGATGTAAGAGCGATGCGAGGGGCGGACGTAGGATCGGACCACTTTTTAATGAGAGCAAAGATAAAAATCAAAATTAGAGCAAATTACCAAACAAAACAGAGAAGAGTAAAATATAATACACAGTTACTGAAAGATGAAGAGATAGAAGAAGCTTACAGCAAAAAACTGGAAGAAAATTTTAATCAAGTGCTAGGTTTTGAAAACTTAAATATACAAGAAATGTGGAGATGCTACAAAGACATAGTAAACAGCACAGCCAAAGAAATAATCGGAACAAAAAAAAGAAGTGATAAACCGTGGATTACTATAGATACAAATAAACTAATAGAAGAAAGAAATAAAATAAAACAGAAAATGCTAGCAGCAAAAACACAAGACAAGAAAACTGAACTGGAACAAAACTACTGGAATGTTAATAAACAAATAAACAAAAGTGCAAAAAATGATAAAAAGAAACAGCAAGAAGAGTTACTGACAGAAGCAGAGACAGCAGCAAGGAAATATGACATGAACACCCTATATAACATAACAAGAAAAATTGCAAAAACGAGAACGATTACATCGAGCAACATTAAAAACAAAAATGGAACAGTACTTAAAGTGCAAGAAGATATTATTAACAGATGGATGGAATATTTCAAAGAAATTTATACCAAGGATGAAATAATTAGCAACAATACAAATATAGTAAACGAGGGTACAGTAAGAGAAGAACTTAACCTAAACACAAATGCGATCTCCACAGAAGAGATTGAAAAAGCTTTAAAACTACTAAAAACCAATAAAGCTGCGGGCCTCGATGACATACCAGGAGAATTGTTAAAAACAGGATCGCAGGCAAATATCAAAATGTTACACCAAATGATAAACAAAATATGGGAGGAGGAAGAAATCCCCGACGAATGGGCAATAGGCCTAATCATCAAAATTCCAAAAAAGGGAGACAGAACTAATTGTGATAATTGGAGAGCCATTACAATTCTTAATACAACGAGCAAAATCCTGTCAAGAATTATACTAGAAAGATTAAAAGAAGAGACACTGACTAAGCTGAGGGATAATCAAGCAGGATTTAGACCCCGAAAAGCATGCATAGATCATATTAGTACACTAAGAATTATAATTGATGAAAGCAATGAATGGCAGAAGGACATATTCTTAGGCTTTGTAGATTTCACCAAAGCCTTCGACAAAGTAGACAGAACCATAATGTGGGAAATTCTAAAAAAATATGGTATACCCGATAAATATATCAGAGTGATTAAAATGCTATACGAGAACTACCGTGCACGTATAATGCATAACGGACTGATATCAGAGAGTATTGCAATTGAAACGGGGGTCAGACAAGGATGCATACTGTCCCCTCTGCTATTTCTATTAGTAGTTGACTGGATAATGGTAAAATCAGTGGATAATAGAAGAGGCCTAACATGGAGATTCGACAAAAAACTTGAAGATCTTGAATACGCTGATGATGTTTGCCTCATAACGGAGAAAAGTGAGCACCTTCAGAACAAACTGAACTTATTAATGCAATATGCAGCTAAAACCGGGTTAAACATAAATATTAAAAAGACAAATACATTAACTACGGCCGATAAAGATACCAGACAACTAGTACTAAATGGAGAAAAACTACACAATGCCCAAAGTTTCACCTATCTCGGAAGCACATTAGAGGGAAAGGGGGGTTGTCAAGCAGACGTTAAAGTGAGAATTGGCAAAGCACAAACCTCCTTTAAAATGTTACAAAAAACATGGACATCAAATGAACTGTCAAGAAACACCAAGATCCGAATTTTCAATACAAATATAATCAGCGTACTTCTATATGGATCCGAATCATGGGCTTTAAATCAGCAGCAAACAAAGGAAATTCAAACCTTCATCAACAAGTGTCTAAGGAAGATACTGAAAATATACTGGCCTACTGTAATATCTAACACAGATTTATGGAACATTACGGGACAAGAACCCATCCACTTAAGTATAAAGAGACGCCGATGGAACTGGATCGGGCACACCTTAAGAAAACCAATCTCGGACATAACAAGACAAGCTCTCGAGTACACTGTAAAAGGAAAAAGGAAGCAGGGCAGACCAAACTTGACATGGAAGCGAAATGTATTGAAAGAATGTAAGGAGATAAATGTAACATGGAATCAAGTAAAACAATCAGCCCAAAATAAAGACACCTGGAAAATTTTCGTTAATAAATTGTGCGCGAATACTTGAGATATTGTAGAAGATTAAGCACCACATCAAGTTTGTTATGTTCGTAACCCGTTAAACCTTGTTAAACCTGTTAATGTGTTAACTTAAAGTTTAAAGTTCAAGTAAAGAAAAATTAAATTAAAGTAAACTAAAGTGAAATGGAAATAGTGAATTAGTGCATTAGTGCAAGACTGACAACCTTGGACTAATTTATTCGAACTGTCTTGAAACGCCTGTGAAGGCGCCCTATAGTTCTTCGGGACTCACAGGACTGATGATGATGATGAAATGTACGATTACGATTATTCTTCTGAATAAAACAGTACAAAGAAAGTGATGTTTTATTATGCACGAAAAAAAACTATTTGCCGTTTTTTTTAAAATAAAGTAAAAAACAGTAAAAGCACTAAAAGTTTTAAATTCTGTCACATAGTTAAAGTTGCCTGTCTTCTTTGTAAAATGTTTCCAAACATCGTTTGTATCTTTGCGCTTTACAGACATTTTGAATTTAAATGTAGTAAGGTATAAGGTTAAAATAAATAAATATTGTTGAAGTAATTAAGTATTTTATATAGCTATAATCAGTAAAATATATATTTGTGAACACCTTATGCGAACTGCGAATACTACGTTTTAGCACCCAGCACAGGTATTCCCCGAATTTCGTACGCATAGACATTAAACTACGCCATGCCTTCCCCGCAAATTTGTTCTTCAAATGTTTTCAGGGAAGTTTTCTCTGTAAACCGAAATTGGCCTCCATAAGCAAAAGCAAAGCTAGGCCTCACCGGTGCAAGATCAACGCACGCCCCGGCGATTACAAACGTGCGCTGTCGTCATTCTTTAGTAGAAGAAGAATTTAGATTTTGCTTGTATGCGTAAAATGTATTATACTACTCACGCTATTGTTTATGGTACTCATGTTAGTAGGGCGGTACTTTAATATTAGTTTAATTAATATTGTTCTTATTATTTTAAATGTCAGTCGTATAGACTGCAAAACTTGATAATGAAAGATAACGCAAGTTGTAATCCAGAACCCGTCGAGATTGTCGTGCCGACTTGTTTACATCTGCGAGCTATGAGCGGACAGGCTCCCAACAACATAGACAGCTACTGTGAACCTGAATTTGCTTATCTGCATTGATAACTGGAGCGGTTCAATGTACAAACGAATCTGCACCTTATATAACGGAAGCAAAAATATGTGGCTTTTAGTGTCAAGCGCCCAACGCCACTAAAAGTTAAAAATTTAATATATAGAAGATAGACAGATAAATTGCTCAAAAACTGGTTATACATTTTAAACTTTGCAGCAAGGTTTGGCCTAAAATCTGCGTTTTGTCCCAATGCGTTAATATCTCTGACGCATTCTATGAATTTTTGATTTAACGGATAGTGGAATTAGCAATTTTTTTCTATAGCAACTGTTGAAACGTGCTATTATTAACTAAAATTAGAGGGAAAGTAGCACTTTACCATCAAGGGTAGATAAAGTAGTACTTTAACAGCAAGGATAGATAAAGTATTTTATTTTCTACATTAAATACACTAAATAGCAACCAAAAAGTTATTAAAGCCACCTACTCATTTTTTCATGAAACTGTTTTTTCCTGACACTTTTAAATTAAATTTATCATTGATTTTTCTTCATTTTTTGGTCTTCTTTAACAATTGCTATAGAAAAAAATGTTGTATTCCACACGACGATAAAATTTCATTATCTTCTCGATGCTTATTAGCGTCTCGGCTGACGCCTCGACGCTAAAATCGCTCTCGAAGATAAAGTGCAATTTTATCATCTTGTACAATAAATAACTATTTTTGTTATTTAATAAAAGGGCGAAACGATTTGCCTATACTGTCCCTAACTTCAAAAACGTTTGCATGTCATATTTTTAAAAGTATTATTAATCTATACGTTCTAACCTCAATAGCTATATAATAAATATTTGTTTAATGTTTATTGAGTTTTAGGTTAATTAAATAAAAACACTTGTGAAATTAACAACGTTTCGAAACGATAGTTGTTTTATCTTCAGGTTCTTAAAGACACTAATTTTTATATAAACGTTACGCTACCACTACTGATTGAACATGTAAAATAGGATAAACAAGTTAAAATTGCTGTATATAACAGTGGCGTTCCGTAGGTTCAAAATTTGGGTAGGCAGTGCCAAAAATTATTTAACCTTAAGATTAAAAAGTAAAAATCTTCATTCTAAAAATTAAGCTACTTTTTCTTATTAAATATTACCAACAAAACATGTATGTATAAATAAATATTTTTTACAGAATCAATGCGCTTGGGAAGAAAGATATGCTCCAACAGCATTAATAGTTTCACTGAATATTTCATTAAATGTAATAGCACTTCTGTTTTTTCTTAAATTATTAAGTAATTGTGAAATTCTAGTTTGACAATACGCTACGTCTAATTGTTTTGTTTGAAGAACCTGGTACATTGTATCAGTCAAGGACAGTATGAAATTATGAATAAAAAGTAATAGAAAAAATTGTTTTTTTTAATTGCATCGCTTGGTGTATCTTTATCATGTTCAAAATTATCGAAGTTTAATATATACTCAAAACACGTCTAATAAAAGTTCTCTATGTTCTATTAGCGTACATACAACACGCGAAGAAACGTTCCAGCGAATAACTAAATAATTGATTATAGGTATATAAAATACTTAATTACTTCAACAATATTCGTTTATTTTAACCTTATACGTATTTCGGCATGTCTACATGCCAGTGTCAAAGGTTATATTCGGAAGTAAACAGTTAGTGTTGTTATAGCAATAGAACTTGGTGACTTGATCTCGGTAATTGTCTGCAGATGACTTGATATCGTATTCCAAAATATCCAATAGAGGAGAATTTAAGAAATCAATATGATCATTCATTAACGGTACCGTTGTTAAACGTTTGTGAATTTCAAAAGCTTCTAGTATATCTAAGTTACGTTTATCATCACAAAAGTGTAAACATTTTATAGTGTTATTAGATGTCATTGAATGATTGTGTTCTAGTAAGTGTTTAGCGTAATTGGACTTATGTGGGTGTTTGTATTTGTAACAACGTACGTGTTCTTTATACCTAATATCAAAATTTCTAATTGTCTGGCCTATATTTATTTATGTGGGTGCAAATCATTGATTTGCTAAAATCGGGCATTTACAAATTAAATTGTTCGCATTTTAATTCGGTTTATATAGGCCAGACAATTAGAAATTTTGATATTAGGTATAAAGAACACGTACATTGTTACAAATGCAAACACCCACATAAAGCCAATTACGCTAAATACTTACTATAACACAATCATTTAATGACATCTAATAAAACTATGAAATGTTTACACAAGCAAATTGATCTCTTAAATTCTCTTCTATTGGATATTTTGGAATAAGAAATCAAGTCATCTGCAGACGATTACCGAGATTAAGTCACCAAGTTCTATTGCTATAACAACACTAACTGTTTACTTTCTATAACCTTTGACAATGGCATGTAAACATGCCGAAATATGTATAAGGTTAAAATAAATAAATATTCTTGAAGTAATTAAGTATTTTATATACCTATAATCAATAAATATGGACTTCAACGAGGTAAAGCTAGAATTTATAAATAAACTAAATAATGCTTGAGGTGCATTTTCTTTTACTTTTCTTGGAACCATTTATTTTTGAAGACATAATTGTTGCACCGTCGTAGGTTTGTGCAACTAGCTTCTACTATTATTAAACTTTGTTAACTGTTGGTCAACCAAATTTTTGAAGTCATCAGCTTTGTGGCCCGAGCTTAAATCGAAAAATCCTAAAAATCTTTCCACTGCTTGTTCCTCCTTTGTAAACCTAATAATTATGGCCCAAAGCCAAGTTAATGCGTGCTTTGCGAAATAATTTTAATCTAACAGTTGCAGATAAATGTTCTTTGTCGACGCTTGTTTTTCAATTGCAGCTGATATAAGATAAATAATCACACAAAAGCTGCACGCTATTCTACTTTGCTGATCAAGACCTGCCGAGGCCGAGCCTTTTCGCTTAAAGCGTCCTGAAATCCATAAAATTTCTTCCTATTCATCATTGTACATGCAAACGCATTAAGAATAATAGAATGGTTGTTGGTCTTAGCTGGAATCATTCGGCCCGATAAGAGTGGCCTCGCGTAAACAAAACGTGTTTGAAAAGTTTGTTTGTGTATTTGCTGTTCCTTTGTTTCTAAACTATTCTGCTATTGTTGCTTTAACTGTAAGTGAAATTTGATTATAATGTGATTAATATACTTACACCTACTTTTTGTTTGGCGCCCAATTTTTAATGTTACGTGGTGGTGTTAAAGAGTAAAAATAAAAACTGTATGTAAAAGTAGCTTTTTTTTTATTTAAATTAAAATTAGATTTTGTTTGAAAAAATTATGCCTAATAGGACGGACCGCCACTGGTATATTATGTAGATGTAGACGATGCCAAAATGCGAAGCGCCGCCCGGCAGAACTGGTGCACTGCGAGCAAAGTGTATAAGATTAAGTGAGTTAACTCCGCACTGCTAGTGGGCGACGCAGATGTAACGCTTGCTGTCCGTCGGGAGTGGGGGAACTAGGCCTATCACACGCGTTGTACTCTATGTAAAAAGCACGTAAAAGCAACAATTTAACGCCTTAATTCAAGTTTAAATTAGTCTATATTATTATTTTTACCCAAAATATTTTGAACCAATGGATGTACAGTAATTTTGTACACGTTACAGGTTGAATAGTAAAGTAAATAAAGCAAAGTGTCGTCTACTAATGATGTATTTTATTTTGTATACAACTTTGATAATTTTTTCTTGTCACCACTATTTTTTTTCACAGTAATATCTTGCTGTTTTACAAAAAATCTCATTCTTAATAATATATAATTATGAAACAGAGATGCTAATACATATGATTGGTGAATTGTGCAATCAAATTTAAAGTCACAATTGTTAAAAAAGTCATCTAAGGTTTGATGGTAAACTTCACTACTGTTAATATTTTTAGACAGGTAGTACTCCAGTTTTCTTAGAACATGATATATGTATGAACTGGGGTGCATAAGTGCTCCCCTTGTTTTAATAACTGTTAAGGAAGCTTCTTTTGGAAAATGATCAGCGTCAAAATCATTGTTTTTTAGACAACGTATACACAAATTGCAATTAGTAGTACGTACTACTGATTTTACAATAAACCCGGCCACATAGTAAACAACTGAATCAATTATAGTTTCGGTTAAACTACTGTTTTGTAGTATTTCTTCGTCAACTTCAAAATTTAGGTCATAATCTACTTCATCGGCGATTATGGAATCAATGTTATTTTTTAATATTGCAATATAGTCGCTCTTCCTTTTATCGTGTGATATGTGCGATTCAATACAAAAATTGAAATAGTTCAGGAAACAAATTAATAAACGAAGTATAAGTTTTATAAAACCATGCAAAGCAGATATGTGTAGATTTTTTAGTACCATATATGCCTAAATTAAAGCCGAAATTCATTAATAAAATACAATTCCGTTAAGATTATCTTCTTTTCATCATTAGTTTCGTATTTACAGTATGTCCAGTTTTGAGGTAATTCAATGGTTATTATGCCATTCCATAATTTGTAGACAAATCCTCCATTAAATTCAAAAATCATGTTTGATATTGATGGCAATGATTCTAAATTTTCTGCTTTTACTTTTTTTGCTTCCTTAATATCACATTTAGTAATTATTCGCCTTTTTTTAGTAACCTTTGTCAAATACGCTGGACAGTTCGGAAATATATGCGGTATAGCATCTTTGTTTAATTGTGGATACTTATATGTACGCTATTTTATAAGAGGTAATATTTTAAAATGTATAATTACAAATCGATAAAACCAATTAGAAATAAAAATTTAAACTTACTGTTGTGTTTCCTATACTCCAAGTTCTTTGAATTTGCTCATGCAAAAAATGTTTTTCACATACAGAATCACTGTGTATTAAAGGTCTATCATTTCGGGGAATAGCTCGCACCCATTTAGCACGTAAGATTTCATCTTTCGGTATTGAAAAAAAGGCAACTTTCTCTGTGCAGGTCTTGTAACCGGAATTACATTTCGGCACACAACATTTACGACCCATTTTTTTTTAAATTATTGTAACGAAACGATTATTCAATGATCAATGCTGACAATTGACGCTGGTAACTCACACAATTTGGCGCGAACTAGGCCCAAACGTGCTCCAAGTCGGCCTAGTTTGTTGCATTGCATGCATAACTTACCGTTACATTTGCGTCGCCGGTCCAGCCGCTGAGAATAAGGGAAGTGCAGTCACTTAATCTTATACACTTTGACTGCGAGCAACGTGCTGCTGCAAACCCAAACACCGGACGTTAAAAATTAAGAATTTAAATAGGTTTATAACACTGTTATTAGTAGAATGGTACATTTTCGTAAATGTTTTGTATATACAACTATTTTAGTGTACTAAATTTATATGTTCTATCGGTAACTGTGCACTGGTATAATGTTTATTTGAAAATAAGCGTCGTTTAGAACACGAAGAAGCAAACATAGTTTCGAAACGTCGTTAAATTGAGTGTTTTGAGTTAATTGGCCTAATAGACTTTAAATAGATAATATTGAGTGTTAAACCAAAACCAAAGTTAATAAAATTCTAACGCTACGATGCGCAATTTGATCACTTTCCACTCCCCTACATAATGAATGAAAAAAGTTGTCTTTTTTGTATTGTTTGATTTGGACTTATAAAGATCCGACTGCAAAAATCAACATTAATTACAACTAGAACAACGTTCTGTGGTATCCCTGTTAATTAATGATAAAAAAGGAATAATTTTGAAATGCATAGGGGGAATTAGGGGTAATAAGCACATCTCTTTATCTTTATTCTTACAGAATTTTAAAAATTCTTAAAATTTTTAATATATTTGCTCTAAGACCTTTTCTCATATCAAACAAAATCCTTGCATTTTAGTGACTAGAGTCGTTAAATAATTCAGAAAATCGCAAAAGCCGCCATTTTGAAGCTAGTAATTATATAGGGGCTACTGAAGGGATAGCCCAAGGGCGCTGAGTTTTGAGAGGCATCTGAAAACTATACCTAAGACAAAAAAGTTCAGCGATAAAACAAGTTGGAAATGCTGCTAGTGCCAAGTATATACACATGACTTAGATGATGATTTAGCTGGTGAATGTAATATGTTTATATTAAAACATTTTTTGCTGCACCAATCTGAAATTCGTAGCCGCTTATCCCTAGCTCTATGAGCCAGTTTTTGAGCAATAATGTTTTTTGAAATTAATTTTAAAACTTTCGTAGTAACATTGTGCTGTCCTAGAGCTATTGCAATACCAATTTTATCCTGATCTGTCAACTCGTTCGGTAGGCAACATTTGGAGGCCGGCCATTGCCAAATTAACTTAAACATATTTAAAAACAAAGTACGAGGGCGGAGGAAGAAGTTTGATAAAATTGCAACAGAGGGCGTGACAATCGCATATCCCAGATGACATTTGTCAATACCTTATGTCACTAGGCCACGTTAAAATTTTCAGACATCTATCATTTAGTTCAGTTTTGACAGCTGTTATAAGCAGACAACCTCTCGCATTTTTGTAAACATGGAAAAAAGTGAATTTTGTGTGTTAATTGTACATTATCTTTTGCGTGGGAAAACCCTTACGCAAATCAAAACAAAGCTTGATAAATATTATGGGGACTCGCTTCACCATCGATTAAAATGATTCACAAGTGGTTTACTGATTTTCGTTGTGGTCGTACAAGCACAACTGATGCCGAACGTCCAGACGCCCAAATGAGGTCACCACACCAGAAATGATTGACAAAATTCATGATATTGTATTTGCAGACCGCAGAGTCAAGTGCGCGTGATAGTTGAGATAGTACGCATCTCAGATGAAAGTGTGCGCAATATATTACACGAACATTTGGATACGAAACAGCTATCCGCGCGATGGGTGCCGCGTTTTCTTACAATCGATCAAGCGCAATAAAAAGGAGTTTTTACGTCGTTTCATAACTGTGGACGAAACATGGATCCATCACTATACACCGGAGACCAAGGAAGAGTCTAAACAGTGGATTTCTACTGTCGAACTTTCGCCGAAGAAGGCTAAGGCGGTTATATCGGGCAACAAGGCCATGGCCACAGTTTTTTGGGGTGCACGCGGCGTAATCCACATCGATTACCTTGAAAAGAGAAAATCAATCAACGGCGAATATTATTGCAACTTATTGGAACGTATCAACGACGTTTTGAAAAAAAAACGACCGCAATTTCGGAATTATCTTGTCCACAAATATTTAATGTACCCTCAAATTCCAAAGCACATCAAAATCGGAACAACTGTTCCGGAGGTAAGAGGGAACGAACACAACTAGCCTGCCACCTACCTACAGAAACTTTTTGAAAACATGTATTTCTGTCAAGTCTCGAAAACGAAAATTTTTAGGAAATCAGTACTTACCTATACTGAAAGTATAAAAAAGTAAAAATTCGTATCTCGAAAACGTAGCAATTTGTGCACGATATAAAGTATCCATCGGCATATGAATGAAAATAAATTGTATCCAACATATTTATAGACCTACCCCATCAAACATTTAGTGACTATCTATGTTACGTATTGATATAATAATGTATACTCTGTCGGACTCTCTTTAAATTTCTAGCAATGTTTCGTAGCAATCTTGTATAGTATAAAGTATATTCATGTTCAAGATAGAGCGCTGCAGTAAGATGCAGTGAACAGGGCTGTATCGTTCAACACGTGTCGACCGGGCGAGTGCACCAGGAATAAAAAGTAGCGGGCAAGATTTGCATCCAAACACTAAACGAACATGATTTCGCGCTCTCTATCTTGGAAATGAATAGACTGTAGTGTGAGGCACGCTATTAGTCATTGTCAAGGCAATAACAATTTAAAAAAAAAAACATTGCGAAAATGAAACAGAATTTAATTGATTAGATCTGATTACAATTGAGTCGTTTCTAAGCTGTGCTTTATCAATAACAAGAACACAGAGCTTTCGTTTGTTACCATCTTCATGTTCGTATCCCTTGAAAGAACGGTTCGATATTGAAAAAACTCTAAATATAAGGGTATAGCAAAATGCATGCATGCTTTTGAAAAAATCCGAAATGAATGGAATTTCTTCCTAATGTATTTCAACAAACACGTTTTCTTTTCAGATCTTGACAATTTGGGCGCCAACATTCAAGACGAAGTCCAGAAACATTTGCAACCTGTTTATGCAATGACCATAAAAACTGATATGGCTAATGGCATTGGCGGAACAACGGTAGCTACGTACGATGGAAAAACACGTAAGTTTCTTTTTCTTAAATCAAATATTAATTTATAAAGTTTACAGTTGAAAACGCGTCAAGTTTTGAATTTGCTAGAAAAAAAATGTATTCCTTTGTTCATCCCTTTAATGTTTTTAGCCCTCTAATCATTTCTCTTAATAATAATAAAAATATTAATTAATTTAAAATACACAGGATGCCCGTTTTTTATGCTTATCATTGGGACTGCGTTTATTTAAAGAGATACGAGGACGGTTAAACCAGGGCAACGTTGCAAAATTTTATGCTCACTGGAGTGAAAGGAAACACCCCACGGTAAGGGATAGAGATTTGGTTGAATGAGAAGAATTGTTCAGCATCTCAAGTACTACTTTGATCCACATTCAAATCCTAGAATTTTTGCTTAATTTTCAGTATAAACTGAAATAACTAAATTTTTCAGTTTTCGTTTGTTGTGTATAATTTGATTATTATCAAAGATAGCGTTAAGAGGTTTTGACATTATTAAGACACTTTTTGGAAAAAATTCGAATCTCAAATTATAATTTTTATAGGTCGTTAAATTTTCAAGATATTAACATTAACTTCGCTTTTTTAAATATGCGGCAAAGGCGGCCATGTCATCATTGAATAAAGCTCTTTTTCCTCATTTCTCTGATATAAGGTTTAATGAGTTTATTTTTACAAATAACGAAGTTATAAGCAAGAAACCTTTTTCTTAATAGTAGGCTGTGAGAAACTGTTTTCTTGAGTAGGCTCCTTACCATTAACAAAACAACAAGAAAACAAAAACCAGGCGGCTGCATTTGTTTCCATAGAGGTTTGATCCGTTTATCTTCTTAAATAATAAAGTTATAAGCGAGAAATTGTTTGCTTATAGTGGGCTGTGAAAAAACAAAAAAAAACACCTGTATGTTTCAGGGAATAAAACTATTAAAATATGATCTTATAATAATCAGAGATGAGTACTATTTAATTTCTTTTGGCAATATCTGCATCTTTACACGAGTTTGTTGTCATTCTAAATTTATGTTCGTTTTCGTGCTTTATTACTTAGCAGGAGTATTTAAAAGTTAAACGTCTTTTGATTGTTATACGAACACACGTTTTTAATAGTTTTATTCCCTGAAACATTCAGGTTTTTTTTTCATTTTTTACAGTTTACCATGAGAAAACAATTTCTCACTTGTAACTTTATTATTTGGGAAGATACACTGATCAAACCTCAATGGAAATAAATGCAGCCTTTTTTGTTTTCTTTATTTTTGTTAATTTTCAGCCTACTACAAGAAAACAGTTTTTCGCAGCCTACTATAAAAAAAACAGTTGTTTGCTTATAACTCCGTTATTTGAAAAAACAAACCAATTAAACCTTATATCAAAGAAAAGGGGAGAAAGAGCTCTATTCAGTGATGACATGGCCGCCTTTGACGTATATTTAAAAAAGCGAAGTTAATGTCAACATCTTGAAAAGTAAACGACCTATAAAAATTTTAATTTAAGATTCGAAATCTGTGTAAAAAAGGTGTCTGAATAATGTCAAAACCTCTTTGCGCTATCTTTGATAATAACCAAATTATGCTCAAAAAACGAAAACTGAAAATTTAAGTTTTTTCAGTCTGTACGAAAAATTAAGCAAAAATTCTAGGATTTGAATGTGGATTAAAGTGTTACTTGAGATGCTGAGCAATTCTTCTCATTTAACCGAATCTCTATCTCTTACCGTTTATGAGATCCCCATGCAAGCACTCCTTATCTTGGACACCCTGTATAATAATTCCAAAAATATTTTGACTTATCTCTCTTAGTTTCCGCAAAAACTGAATCTTTCGATTTTTTATTTTTTGCTATAACACAGTTCTCATTTATTTTACATGTTTGTGATCGTTGTTTTTCGCGTCTACTATCTTAACTTGTCGCTAACAAACGCAGCCATAGCAACGAGTGATTTTATTGGTTGTTAATACCGAAGTCGAGCACTCGATTGGCCTAAATAAAATGTGTGTGATATAGTCATGTTTAGAGTTTTTATTCCGATTTTAATGATCACTTGGGGTTCTGTTAGAGTTTTGGGCATGGAAAGACCGCTTTATTTAATTTATACTGGTCCGTGGGCTACGCCCTACCCTTTTTTTTTTCGATAACTTATTTTAAAATACGCAAGCTTTTGAAATCAAGTGCCGCGTCGATATGTCATCACCAAAAGGTGAGGCGACGAAAGAAATTTGGATTTACTATACCTGTAGATTAAGTAAATTTGCAGTAGACCACACAAACAAAACGTCGCTATAAAGAAAAGCAAACTTTTTAAATACTTTGACATATATATCGTCACTTAAAGATTTTAACATATATATGCCTTTATGCATGTAGGGGACACGTTTATGCAAAAACCCTTAAGTAGTTCATAGAAACATCAACATTAGAAATAGTGTATTGTTTTATTTCCTAAGTAACTGTTTGTTCTTTTTTTGCTATAAGTTTCTTCTTCTTGTAGTAGTCCTGTTGTTTTTGGAAATCTCATGCTGGCTGTTCTGGCTGTTCTTGGGATGTTGGCAGCATCTTTTTGGTGATCTCCCTGGAAGTCTTCTGTATTTTAGCTATTCTAGTGTCTGCCGTTCTGGTTACATGCTCGATCTACTCTTGTCTTCGCTGTTTCACTCATAGTACTGTGTCCTCTACCTTGCATTTCCCCCTTATAATGTGTATTCCGTTGTCGGTTCCACATCGTATATCCAGCCAGTATTCTTAGCGCCTTCATTTCTGTTCTCATTTGTCTTTTTGTTGTCGTGCTGTCAGCTCCAGTTTCAGCTCCATACGTCAACATTGGCCGTACACATGTTTCGTAAATTCAAAAATTACAATGGACAGTGTTAGATGTTTGTTATTCCAAATAGTCTGTTTAAGGTGTCCAGATATGGTTGGTTGCTGCTTTGTTAACCTGATGACTGACATCATCTTTAAGATTCCCGTAGCTAGATATTTCGCTGCCTATAGGTAACAGAATTACTTTACCTGCTCTATTGGGATGTTGTCAATTGCTAGCTTGCATCACATAGGCTCTTTCGATATGGTCATTGACTTTGGTTTTGCTGTTGAAATATCCATATTAAATTTTACAGCCGTGGTTTTAAATTTGTGCATTAACCGTTGCAGGTCCTTTTCTGATTCGGCTTTAAGGGCTGCGTCTTCTGCATAGCAAAGGATGTTTATATTATTATTGTTGCCAAGTCTATATCCGGTGTCGCTTACTTTAACGGTGTTATGATTGTGTCCACGAGGACGTTGAACAGTAGGGACCATCCCCTTGTCGAATTCCCGTGTTGGTCTTTATATCTTTAGTTAATTTTTTGCAGGCTCTTAGTTTAATGGTGCTGGCATTTAGATCTGTCTGCTATAAATTTATTTAATATAAACTAAATGCTGTAATCTTTCTATGACACTAAATGCTCTTAACTCAAACAAAATTTTAAGTACAATATCCAAAATTCGTATTAGGTTTGACCTTGAACTCTTAATAATAGTAGTAGTAATAATAATAATTATGTTGATTGCAGCACGCGCCTTTATTATTACTGATGGTACACGTAGCATTTGCAAGGGCACCATCAAGGGATCACAATGCCATGGAACTTTGGAACCGTTTACTATCAATAATAGAGAAGACTATTGCTACGCTACTGGGTATGCAATTATTAATGATAACATTTGCGTTTCTTCTAGTGCCGTTCATTTATCCATATCAACCAATAAATTCGAATGCAAATCTAATGATGGTGCACCAGTACTAAGTACAACACGACAAGAATTTCAAAATTTGTGTAGCGCAGTAACGTCAGGACACGTAGTTTATAAATATTATGCAAATGTAAATGATCCTAAAGCTATTCCTATACCAAATTCAAATCCACACGTTGAATGCCTGAACAGTGAACCTGGAGTGTGTGAGTTTGAAGAACATAACGAGTTACCAGGTGGTTCTATTACTCCAAGTGATAGAGGTGGTGGATGTAATATGTTATATCAACGATTTGACATAATATTACTCGCAGTTACTTTGAGTTTTTTATTCCAATATTAAGACTTTTTGCTGTTAGTATTTGTTAAAAATGCTTTTATTGGAAGTTACTATAGCCCACCAAACAGAACAGCCAATAAAATTAAAATGTTAATACGTAATAATAAAATCAGACTAGTTTTGTATATTCTTCTTGTTAAGTGCTTAGTCACCTTACATGTTTTTCTTTGTAATTAATGTAATAAATATAACAAAAATAATATTAAATGTTTTCGTTGGTATGGCTTTATTATATTTAAATAAAACTTATTGTATAATTATTTGAAAACGAAATGAAATGAAAATTGAAATGTGGAGACATTTAAATAACATCAAAATGTGATTGATGGAGACTGGTTTGATTTGCTTAATCAATTTCAAAAAATTAATAAAAATCTTATTCATGTTATTAATAATTTTTAATAATTTTTTAATTTATTTTACTATTAATTAGATTTAAATAGTTCATGTGATTGTATTGTATAATATGCTACTTAAATTGGAAATGTCTGTTATTATTACTGCCATAAGCAAATATAATTTTAAAGAAACAAATGTAACTTTTATTTCTTCTGCAGGGCATCACCAGTTCAGGTAAAATTCAAATCTATGATTTTTCTATATTGTTAATTATTATTTGCTTTTCTTTTCTAAATTCTTTCGTTCTGTTACTGTAAAGTGTACTTATAGGTTTTACTTTCTCATATTTCCAGTACCTACGTGCTCGTTTATTTTCCGATGTCTATTACAAATCAAATGTTTGTTTTTGGACTCTCCAGCTTTAAAATTGCGACTGCCAATGTTTTGAACATGTTTACTGTAACGCTTTTTTACTCAGAAGAAAGAAATTTAGTTGGACAAAGAATTAAAGAAAAAACGAAAATTTCAAATTTTCAACATTTTTGTTAGTAGAAGCGTCACAGAGAAATTGGCGGACTGGCACATGAACCAAATGGTAGCTCATTTCTAGCTCTATTAGCCTATAAAAAAAATTGTTTGGCCAGTTTTTGAAAAATTCAATACTTTGATATTTTTTTCACTTCGCAGTTTTACTAGTTCCAAAACTTCTAGTAGCTTGTAACATCCTGTACTCTTAGAGCCTTTCCAATATAAAATTTTATCCCGATCTGATAACTCGTTTTTGAGTAAATTGGCGTTAAAACTCAAATTTCCAAAAATTATAGAAGGCGTCGCGTCGGAGAGAAACTTTCAAGGTGGGACACGTACCAAATTGTAGCTCATCCTCAGCTCTATGAGATTACAAAATTTTAAAAGAAAATCGGTTGGCCAATTTTGGAACCTAATTTTTTTGAAAATTCTAAAATTGTGGAAAATTTCCGAAATTTTCTAAATGTTTTTCACTTAATAGCTTTTAAATTTTTGTGCACAGTAACATTGTGTCTCTATAAGGCTATTACGATAAAAAATTTGACCCCAATCTGTCAGCCTGTTTTTGAGAAATAAGCGCTAAATTCAAAATTTTCAAAAATTTGTTTTTAAAGTTAGAAAGTTCGGAAGAAAAGCTTTGGATTTGTCCTAAAGTCTTGGATTCTGTTTTTAAATTTTATTTAATTTGGTTTAGGAAAAAACTTCTACCAAAAAACATGTCTAACTTCCGCTTTCGGTTTCGTATTTTTTAAAGCTTATTTTGTCGGTGATTTTTTGATATACCCCGACGTTACATAGCTCATCAAAATACGACCATCCGCTCTATAGTTATGATGCACCACACATCTAGCCACATACTCACCCACCCACAGACAGACATTGTTTAAAAAACAGTTTTTTGGGTTCCTTGAGCCTCAAAACGTGTATTCCCGTCAAAATCTCGATTTCGCAAATTTGTATGAAACGATAGTTTCCTGTACTGAAGGTATAGGAAAATAAAAAGATGTTTTGTTGCCAATTTCCTGGGAACGCAGAGAAATCGCCCAGGCAAAACACAATAGGTAATTTTGAATATAGGTTTTCTTATTTTTAATATTTTTTGGTAAAGCAATGTGACGAAACTCGCAGAGGATTGAATCTGTTAATATTGATTTCTAAAAACATAAACTCACTTCAACGCTTATCCTAAAATAATCAGTAAGAATTTGTTACAAAACTAACGAGTACGCATTGAACATACCCAAATCTTTTACCTGAAACTGAGACACCTTCGTATCTAGAATCTGAACAATACGACCATGTAACACAGTATACTTATATATACAGTAGCGAAAGTAAAGGTCATTTATGGTAATTATAGCACCAAGCGGCGAACAAGTTACACTAAAATCTGACGGTAGTAGTGTTTCTCTGCTTTTTGAACGTTATAAGAACAATTTTCAAGTTGTTTGCCAGTGTATTTATAAAAATGTGATTAGTGATATACCAATCTATTATGAGAGTCTCAAAAGGGAGCACATGTTCCGCCGTAAACTGCGAAAACAACGAAGGAAAGAATCCTAACCTTAGTTTTTTACATTTCCCAAAGATCCAAAAAGGTAATAAATTCTGGTAAATATTAATACATTAAAGTTTAACTTTCTCGTCGTTTTAGATCAAAACAGGGGGTTGTAACCTGTAGACGTGAAGATTAACGTGAAAAGGAGGTTGGATATTTGAATAAAAACTGCACTTTGTGCACGCTGCATTTTGAAGATTGCAGTTTATAAATGTTAATAAATCATATTACTGGCATTATCTTTGTATTATTTAAAAACCATTAGATAATGTAGCTCGTAATTTTTCTGTTTTGCTTATTAAAAATATGGAAACAACAACGAACTGGATTAGAATTTAAAACCCGCCATAATTTAAACGATAGTTTAACTTTTCGACCGCTTGGAGCGCCACTAGTTATAGCTTATCAGGCGTTATATGGGCGCTTTCGCTACTGTATATATAAGTATACTGTGCATGTAACTCGAACAAGCTAATAATAGCAATTTCATTGCGCGTATTAAAAGACAATGTCCGTTATATTTTATATACAGGGTGGTCCCATACATATTACGCCCTATTTAATTCTGAAACCGGTAAAATTTATTTCACGTCAAAAATGATGTCATTGGATTCCTTATGAAAAACCATTTAGTTTGATACTAAATACTCGACAGGTCTACTTAATACTTGATACGAAAACAAAAATACAATTATTTATAGTTTATAAAAATATAACGGTTATGTAACTTACAGTTACAGTTATAATTATTAAAGTATACCTAAATTAAATACAAAGCAAAATGTGATAACAAAAATAAAAAATATGAAGATATAAATCGAAATAAACATTTAGATAAAATAAACTTCTACATATAAACATAAAGTTAAACAAACTTAATAAATGTAATTGATGTAACTTTTAATAACAAAAATAAAAAATATTTAATATATTGCAATGATATGCGTGGTCTTGTGACTACTAGAAAACAATTCCCTAAACTGTTTGCAATTCACGCAATTAAATTAAACTTTCTATGAGACTCTTCTAACTTTCTCAGGGTCGTTATGTAGCTTGTGAAATAAGTTATTTAAATTAATTTTAAATAGAAATAAACACACACAACGATATCAACTTTACAAAATAAGATTTTATTAAATAACTGAATTTCTAAATGTGGTTTCCGAAAAATTAAATGAATTTTACTAGTTACTATCGTGCTTTATTTCCTTCCTTCTTAGGATATTCTTCGCTCGAGCAAAACGCTGTGTGTCCAACTTCTATTTCGCTCTGCTGGTTTCTCAAGTAACCACAGATACTCGCCTTTACTCTGAATCTTCTTCTGCTCTGTTTTATTTTATTTCCAAATTGGTTTTACCACCATTACAAACGAAACAAACTTCCTCGATCGCCTTTTACTTGTAATACTTCTGGTTTTTTTATAATTCGTTGTTACTTCTTTGTATTTTTCTCTTTTATTCTCGTAATTACTTTTATATAACTTTTAGACCCGTTTTTCCTCTTTTTTCTTTCAGAGGATCTCAAATCTCTGTATTTATTTACACAGACGAGCCGTAACTAAACAAATTTCTTTATATCTTTTGTCTTCCTTCTTTGATTTTCATTTTTATAACAAACAAATAAATCTCATGTCCATGAGTATCCCTTTTATACGTTTGTGACATTTGTCACTGACATCCAAACTGACATTTATCGACGCACAAATCAAGTAACTCTAAAACTTCTTATAAATTAAACCTTTTGAACAATTCTGAACTAAATTATAATTACAACTAACATAAATAAAAATTCGTATCAATCTGCTGTGTTTTTCTTTTCTTTCAGTAAAAACAAACCATATGAAAAATAACAATTATTAGAGTTTATAACAAGAATTATAGCAAAACTACGCAACCCTGAGTTTAAAAGTTAGAGTATCAAAACCTTACAGTGTTCATAAAACTCCAATCACAAATAGAATTGCAGCAAGCATTTCAAAAACGGCTCTCCAGGAATCACAATACTCCAGACAAATCAAACACCTCTAAATATCATAGCAATATATTATTATATTATAATATGATTGGTTTAAAGAAATTAATCTTTATTTTGGTTACCTACCACAAAACATTTCTGACCGTTTCCAAGAAAAATAATGTTTTGTTTTGGAGTACGACGAATATCCGCGCGCGGCAATTCGAAATGATTTTACCATTTTACCGGTAAAATGTGATTTTACTTTACCGGTAAAATGTGATTTTACTTTACCGGTAAAATACCATTTCACCATTTTACCGATTGGTAAAATACTGAGACACATCACTGTTTTTATCTTTTCACTTATAATACTACGAGTAGTCAAGTTATGTCGACTATTTGTGCGGTGATATATCACGAATGTCAATTGTGCTTGGATACGATTAGGACGAGTGCGCCAGCACGAGTCCTAATCCCAAACGCAAAGGACATGGGTGATACCACCGCAAAAATAATCTACGTAACTTTGACTAAGAGTGGTATTCAAGGGACTATTCCATGAACCAAATCATTGATGTTTGTAATAAAAACTTCATTTGCTTAAAATAGTCACTTGAATACTCTCCAGGAAGATATATCCACTCCAATTTTTTTATTGGCTTAGAAACACCAAATTCTGGATTTTTATTGATCAGTTTTTGACAGATGACAGGTGGATTGAATAGTCAATGGTATAAAACCTCTATACATTCACATGATAATATTTTCGGGAAAAACGCGAAAAACTTTTTTTTATGTTGACAGGCACTGAATGTAAACAACAGCCTACGATAATCGCAGCATTTGTTATCTCATAGCAATCAAAAATAATTGAAAGAACAAAATGCTAGTGCTGTCGGCAAAATCTATTAGCACAAGTTTGTTATACACGGTCGCAACTAAAATGCATATAAGTCGATCATTCTTAAGTTGTTTAAACATTCTCCTCTTATATATCGTTTATATTACAAATTTTTGGAGTTAAAAAGAATTACTTTTATGTTTTACGAAATTAGGTGTTTTGCGATTATGTCGGGACTAGATTAATAAACACACTTATTATGTTTCGACTATTACATAATTTGGTATTTTTTTTAATTGCACACATTTTTATTATTAAAATATTAAATGTTTAAATGTAAATTGGCAACAATAAAGACGACAACTCAAAATTGCGCCATCCTAATTGATTCAAATTTTTCCAATACCTGCACCCCGAATTTTCATATTTTTTGATGTCGGACTTAAGATGTATATGGTTATAAACAATTTGATTCAATCCCGAAAACTGTTCCGGATGTTTAATAATAAAATAAAGATAGTTAATAACATGACAAGTAAAGGTGTCGGGAAATAGTGGACTGCCCTCTGCTGTTACTACTTAATCCCTTGAGGATCTTCAAAGTTTTAGTTGGTCTTTCTTGGTCACTATATATTATTGGAAAATTAAAATTGATAGATTTACATGTAGGTACAAAATTACATGAGTTTCTAAGATTTTTCAATGTGCGGGCAGGGCTGTTAAAAGGTTCATTTAAATCAACTACATAATTTTACATTTTTGTATGAGCAGTTTCTACTTGTTTTATACCCTTACATTTAAAAAGTGCTTTGATGATAAGAAAGGTAACAAACTAGAACATTTAATTAGCCCATTGTCTTAAATTAGTCCATCGGGGCTTGACCCTAAAAATGGGTAGTTCCTGCAGACAATCATGTACCAAACCAAACCAAACTATGTGCAATAATTTACTAAATGCGTGTATACGCATCTCGCTGCCTCTTAATAGCATGACGTCTTTCTGCTTCTTTTTAGTAAAATATTTAAATGTCCCTTTAGAGAAAGCATATTTTCGTATGGCTTTATCCGGATTAAGCAGATTAGGGTCTAAGTATATTTATAAGTAATAAAATATAATACAACTATTAATAATAGTACATTATACACTAAGGGAGAGAAACGTCTTATTTTTCCTGAGGTGTAATTTGAAGCCCGAGGGCTACAAATACATCGAGGGAAAAATGGCGGTCTCTCCCGAAGTGTACATACTATTTTTCCACGATCGGGAGTAGAAACACTTAATTTCATAAATAAAGAATTATATTAAAACGGAGCGAAATTACAATATTTAGAAGACTTTGGGATGTTCCATGCAAGGTACCATGACAACAGACATTTGTTTACAAAAATAAATATGAAATGAAATATAAACTCCCCTAGGGAAATTGTTGTCTTATTTCGTCCCTAGAGAGTAAATGCTTTACTTCTGTCACAATTTTGATGTCATAGAAACCGACTTCTACTCCCGGTCGTGGAAAAAAGATTATTGTCAGATACCTGATGAAATACGTGTAACGTTGGTTGCCTAACTACTAAATTTCTTGTGAATTTGACTGCTACACGTAATCTATTCTGTAACTGTGGTGTACCACCCTGAATGTTCTGCCTAGATAGTTTGTTATTTATGACTGTTGTTAATTGTCTTTCTTGCAATGAGGAATTAGCAGGGGTTTATATTTAAATACCCTACAACTCAAAACAATGCATTGACATGTTTTTTTTATAAAAGTATACATAGCTGGTATGTATACAAAAAAGAAACTCACTGTATAAGTATGGGAAAGTAAAGGCGCAGTGCCGCGTCTATTTTGTTGTATAATAGTCGGAGTCAAGAGAATCTCTTAGTCTTATTGCTTCTCAGAAGGATGTCTGATAATCTCTGGTTAAAGCCAAGGAAGGTGTTAAACTCAAATGAAAAAACAGGTTGTGCAAATTTCATTTAAATTAAATATTTTTGGTTTAAAATGACTCATAACATACACAAGCTAACCTGCAGGAGGCACATTTTTTTTCTTATCAAGCATATCTATTGATCAATATGGATCAAGTCCGGACTTTTAAGTCGACTTACGCAGGTTGTAAGAATTCAATTACTTTTTTAAAGCGGATAATCGTGACACCAAGTATACAATATCAGTTGGCGTAGTGCGATCTACAAGTCACTATATTGGCGCGTATAACCTTTACACAAAAATACTTTTGAAAATAAGATAAGTAACAATTTCTAAAGTATAGGAAAGAAAGTCCAGGTGAAGTGCTTCGCTCATGTTTCTTTATACTGCATTAACAATCCCTGTTTTTGCATTTGGCGACACCTACAAATAGGAAATAGAATAAATAATTTGAAAATAATTACACCACATGAGCGGACTGGCCATTGGCAGAAGTGGGCAAAGTCCCACCGGGTCCCCATACAAAATTTATACAGGGTGTTTCAAAAACCGCTCATAAACTCTGTAGGGTATTGCAGAGCAGGTCAAAATATGTAAGAAAAATAGCATTAAAATTTAATTTGGCATCCGGTTTAGAAAATATGGGAGCCTAAAACGCGTTTTACGTATCGTTTGTTTTGCAATACGGCACGAGTGTTCATACCAGATGCCTTCCAGTGGTCGCATAAGTTTACTGAAAAGCTGTTATTATTGTTAAAATGTTGTAGTTTCCTAAATAATTAATATTAAGTTTTCGATAATATTCTAAAATTACGTACACTAAAAGACAAAAGAGAAATGTGTCAACATCCTTTCTATATATTTATTTTGAAAGCGAACTACGTTCAAAATCTTATTTTGTAAACCAACGTATCGACCTTAACAATAAGGATGGTTTAGAAGAAGATTCAGAAGCATCGGAGATACAATCTCGTAAAGAAGTTGGCGAAGAAACGGCGGAAGAAGTCGAGTAAAGGTGTAAGAAACCGTGTAACAAGTGCGTGGCTTGCTGTTATAGCATTTTGTTTTTTTATCATAAACAACAAGGTTTCCTATGAGAAAGCCTGTAGTGAATTAAAAATTATCAAAAACAGAGAAAGGCCGTCTCTTGCTCAGCAGCGATTGGAGGCATTTATGGTCCGTTATTATGGCTGTTATAATCAATCGATTTTGATTGCATTTTAGATAATCTGAAAAAATCATCAAATTTGTTTTTAAAAATGGTGTCCTATAATATTTTTTTTATGTATTTACATTTCATTCATTTTTGTGACATAACAAGTTATGGAGAGATGCGGGCCCCTATCGGCCAAGTCCCACCGAGCCTTTTCCTTCCCAGTCCGCCCCTGTATACACCCACAACAAGAAACACTAATTCATCACAGAAAATAAAGCAGAAAATACATAATAACCTTGCCATGAGTGTGAGAGGAGAAGCGACAACCTACAATGTTAACCCTGTGCCCCGTTTTATACATCTAAGTGAATAGCCTCGATCCAAATCGATAACGTGTTTTGGTTGGAGAACAAGTTCCATTTTTGCACATTTACTATAATATGTATAGTCTTTAATAAAACTATTTAGCAAACGTAACGCACCTGCGTAGGAAATAGTTTCTTTATATGTAAACAAAGCAATACGGCAGGAATGAAACACCCGTTTTCTAGAGTATAGATTTTCAAAACTGTAAAATGTTTGGAAATATAATCAAATGTAATTACTATAACTACTGTAACTAAATTTTTTTTACAAATGTAATTAATGTTACTTGATGAGCGAGTTGAGCATTAAAACATTACAATGTTTTTAATATCATTATACATTACAAACATTTTCGTGTGTGTGTGTGAGTGTGTGTGTGTGTGAGTGTGTGTGTGTGAGTGTGTGTGTGTGTGTATGAGTGTGTGTGTGTGTGTATGGGCGTGTGCGCGCGCGTGTGCGCGCGCGTGTAAGTGTGTGCGTGTGTGTGTGTGTGTGCGCGCACGCGTGCTTGTGTGTGAGAGGGCGCGTGAGAGTGCGCGTGCGTGTTTTTTTTTTTAGAAGCAATTCAAAAATAAATGTAATAGCTCAGTCCGGCATTGAATTACGATTCGTTTGACGTATCATTTGTTATGCTCTACAAAACTGCAAGCGTAAAATACTTTGCTAAATACTTGTCGAATAGAGATGCTCCTTAACAACAGAAAATTGATAGTTGAATTATATTATTAAAAATTATACTATATTTGGTAGTTACGCAACGCAACATTGCCAGCTAATAACAGGTATCATCTACATTGGAGGTCGACTGGATCGACAATCTTGCTTCAGCGGCCCCAATCCTTTAGGAAGCTTGAAAACTTTAATAAAGAATTATCGTTTACATGAAGTAGACCATCCATGTCAAGAAACTTCAAATTCAAAGTTGAATGTAGAAATTTTGAGAAACGAGTATATCCTGTGCAGTATAGTGAAAAATTGTGCCAGTCAACAAACAGAGACTGTAAAATACGAAATACCTGTAAATATTTAAATAAACCAGGTTTTACCGAGTTCTCCAAAAAACCGGAAACTACGAGTAAAACTCGCAACTTAAAACAAACGCAAAATTATTTCTGCATGCAACAATTGTTTGCATTTAATTTTATATACTTAATTTAAATGATATACTTTAACTTGCATTTATAATTATGTATTCTGCACTTAGGGGGTGAATTATTTAAACCAAGTCCAAATTTCGTGACGTCATCCAAAAATAACGTGCTATATCATGGAAGCATGTAATGCTGATAATTAGATTTTTCATACTGCCAAACACCACACCACCACAGGTTATTGGTAATATGTTGGGATGCCTTATTTTAGGGCGATATAAGCAAACTTTTGCATATACAATGGATATATTGAAGTAAAAGCTGCACGGCTAGGACAAAATTTTCCCAGAAATATGTCAGGTGGCTGGCAATAATATTGAAAACGTGTTCCAACAAGACGGTGCGCCGCCTCATTAGTATAGGCCTGTTTTTGACTTTCTTAACGGACATTTTCTTGGAAGATGGATTGGTAGGCGGGGGCCTGTAGAATAGCAGGCTCGCTCCCTAGATTTAACTTCCTTAGATTTTTTTCTATAGGAATATCTGAAATCGAAAGTGTACAGAACCCGTTCAGAAACAATCGAAGAACTGGAGCAACGCACTACAGAAGTTTGGACTAAACAAATATCGCTCCAGAAACTTATGAAAATGTAAGGCAGGAATTTTATAACTGTTTTTTATATGCCAATAAGGGAATGATGTTCACCATTCACTTAATTTAATTTCCTTTTGCTTTAATTCTTAGTGTATTTAAATAGACTTCTTTATCTTCAAACATTGTCATTTTGTTATGGCTAAATATTTTTCTTTGGAATTCTAGGATCAGGCGCATAACTAAAAGACATTTCAAATGAGGTGTCACTCAACACTTCTCTCCGTTTAAAAAAAATTTAAACTGGCGCCCAGCCGCCATTTTGAATAACACAAAATTTAATTATTGGCTAAAAAATAGTATTTAATTTCCTATTACAGCACACCAAATTTTGTGGTAAAATATCAAGTCGTTCAAAAGTTAGTTGAGGAGGGTTACTTTATTGACACAGTGTATAATAAGTTAGATATTGCCACCTCAGTCTTTTACTACATGTAGATTTGTCCGCAAGCGCGTCACGCTCCCGGCGGAGTGCGAGGTTGTATGCAGGCCGGCTTATCTCTCTCTTACTGCAATTGTAGTATACGGATTTGCATACTTCAGGTGTTTTTTTGTTTGTCTGCAATTTTTGCGTCGATTTTTCATAAAGCGTAAGAAATGTGTGGTACATAGTTGTAAGAGTCGGTAGTGTAGCAACAAGAAAATGTTTTGTTATTTAAAATCGCCAATAACTCGTCCTTATTGCCTGTTTGTTTGTTATACATTTGATTAAAGAAAATTTCGAATCGATAATGTAAATTTTAAATTTTTGTTCAGTGTTATACCTTAAATACTTAATTCAGAGATTATATAAGCAGGAAGTGCATTTGATCACCCTACTTTTACAATACTTTTCCAACTGTATAAAATGTGTCAGTTTATGAACTTCTTAGCAATCTTCTTCCACCTTTTGACAATTATTCAGTTCTTGAAACAAGCACGAAATCTATCGCTACGCTATCGTTTGAAGATTTTCAAAATATTTATCGATGATAATGATAACAGAGTATACTACTTGAATAATATTAGCATGAAATTAGACGAATTAATTGAAAATCTTGACTGCACTAAAGAGATACATTTTGAAATTGATGTAGATAAAAGCTATTTTTCTAAACGGAAAATTTTATATTGCATTCTTTATTATTTGACAGGTTTGATTTGAAAATACGTTTTAAATCAACTAAATGTCAATTATGTAAAGATAAATAACACCCAAAAAATTCACAAGGTCTGCTTCATTAACCTGTACGAAATCCGAACGGATCTAATACCCCCAAATTTAAATACGTCTGCATTCAAAGAAGTAGGAATTATAGTAAAAAAACATATTAATAAAGTCAATGATTTTGATAAAACAGTATGAGGAATATTTAAAACAAAAATTACGTTTTTGTTTATTCCCTTGAGTGATACATCGCCGTAAAATAATTACTAAATGTTTTTTTTTCTTCTATGTAACAAGACAATAAAACAATATTACAAAGAAGAAGAAAACCGTAAAGTGGGTGAAGCAGCAGAGAAGAGAAGTGAAGCTAAGCTTCAGATTGACTGCGATTGAATTTAAATATAAGATACTTAGATCTTTTTAACTTGTAGCTTTGTGTAAGTAGTTTCGCTTTTTTGTAAGTATGTACACCTGAATTTTTGTTTTGATTTTTGTTTTTTTTACTAAAGTACCAAATAAATTTGAAGCAGGGAAAGAATTCAAAGTTGCTATTTTGTTATGCAAATGGCTAAACATTAGTTTTAATTTACACGTTCGTATTAGTTTGTTCGTGTATTACAGTTAATTTGTAATCTATATAATCATTTATGGAAAATTTACATAAAAATTAATAATGATTACATTAAAAAGACGTATTAAAATTCAAAACCAGTAACATTTAGCTGAAATGTGTTAATCCGCGTTACATCGCATAGTATTCGAAGCTGGCCGACGGCCCGCACGTGCTCTCTCTTTCTAACTCGAGCGTGACAGGTAACTGGACACTATTTAGCCGTTTGCGCTTATAAATGTATTATATATCGTGGTCTGTGGCGAAGAGTCTTGTGACAGCTTTTTTTATTCAGAGTGAATCAGTTTCGCTTTCGTCGACTACTGCGATATATCTTCTGTTACCTTCCTTTTTACATGTACTCCGTTTTGGTCTTATGGTCTTCTGATTTTCTTAAGATAGCATTAAGTTCGCCAACATTATACATTTTTGCCAACAAACTATTTTCCCGTTCGCTTAACATCATTGGAACATTTTTTAAATTCTGATTACTATTAACTACTACAGGGCAACTAATGAAATTATTAAAACTAAACGAAATCAAAATCATTTGCTAATCTATGCTAATTGAAAACCATATACACAACAACAATTCAATGTCGTTTTTTCAGTTATTCCATGAATTATCTTTTTTTAACTGAATACTCTGTATAACTCGAATATTTTAAAAGAAAGTTAAATTCTAAATACAAAATTAGCAATGTAAAATTGTTCATGAATGTTTAATTTGTTCAACAAGTTACAAAAAATTTTAACCAAACCTGTAGCTTTAATAATAAGAAAAAAAGTTGACAATAGTGACGAGATAATTTTGATAACCTTCTCACTGGAGTGTAGTGCCACCGACTATACTTGACTATAATAATTTTTAACTCTACACTGCATGGTATGCGGCACATGAGAAAAGATTACATAAGTAAGTAGGTGTAATCATTTTAGTGTTGTGGTCCCAGCAACTCTGCTTTTCAATAGCTACAAATAAGGGTCACAAATATGCAGTGCTGAACATTTACATTGTTTCAGAAATTAAAGAGTTTTGAAGGTTAGAATTATCACGTGAGAAGATTTGCGTGCAGTTCCAGAGATAAATCTTTTGCAGGTCATTTGCGTTAAATTCGAGTACATCCGATTTAAGACATAAACAACGCTGCTCTTTTTCTTATTTAAAATTTGACACATTTATGTAATGATAAACAAACTGGAATAATTTTAAAATCGCAACATAACAAACATAGGAAAACACGACACACGTTTATGCTAAATTGCGCATGAGTGATAGTAGAATATGACTCGAAATTATACAGGGCGTCTGTTTAATGCTTCAAAACAACTTAGATGGTAATTCCTCGGTGAAAATTAAGGCGACTAGCCCAAAATGTTTTTATCTGAAAATACACCCTTGAAAAGTTACAGCCCTTCAAAGTTGCAAAAGAAAAACAGTGTGATAGCAAGTACTAGAAAACGGTTTGAGTTACAGCGATCAAATTTGGCAACAATTTTAAAACATATTCAATAGATAATTTGATCGGATGAGAAACGCATTATCATACTCGCTAACGTTGATACAAAAGTTCTTATAAAAAAATTTTAAAAAATGTGGCACACAAAAACCGAGGAGTAATTATGCACAATGTAAGATACTTTATCATTCGTAGAAAGGAAAAGCGCGGCCCATCTACTTTTCCTTTGGCCCAGCAGTGACCCGCCAAAAAATTCTAGTTAAGTGCCTGTAATTTAATGTCAAAAAATTAAAATTGTAAATTTTTCCGCCCTAGTTTAATGCTCTAATTGACAGCATATTTCTCACGAATTTGATTTAGTTAAAAACGATTCATATAATGAATTGCATACAGCCCGGTCGTATTAATAATTTTTCTTTTCCAGTAGTCGTAATTGTGATGATAACCTTGCCCGGCTTGCCGTAACGTAATTCCCAACTTCAGATTTCAGTCGCATAAGTAACTTCTTCAAGTGAAGTCATCATGTGGAAAAGTACATATGTTTTGGTTTTTCTATTGTGTTTTAAGCCATATTTAGTAAGTTGACATAAATTTTGAAATGTCCAATGCTGAATGCTTTTATTTAAATTTCAGGCACATCCCCAATATGGTAAGTGTGAATCATAAATTTACATTGCTGTTATTACACTTCATACACAAAAGTTTAAAATTGTGCTTCTACCTTTTCTTGTAAATTTTAACTAATACAAACCCGATTAAATTGGAAATAATGAACAGATTACATCCAACTTTGAAAAACAATTATGTATAAATAACATACTTATTAATACTTTTTGTAACAAAATAGATAACTTATCAGTTTTGTAATTAAATATGGAATTAACACACTGGGTTGGGTTTTAAAATGATTGTTTTAATACTTGCTAAAAATACTAAAAGCTACGCGCTGATAAACAAACTATTACAAAACTTGTGCAATTAACTGACTCATCGGCCAATGCTGCATTAATTAACAACAAACAATTTTACAGTATTTGCTTTTACATGCTTTAAAGCCGTGTTCACACTTAAGTTAAAAAGTATCATCTCGTAAGTTTTATAATACAGCCTATTATATTAGAATAATTCATTAATTGAGTAAATGACTAAAAGTCGCAGCTTCGGATGTATAATGGCAATATTTATGTATGCAGGGTGTTCCGCAACTCGCGGACACTAACTGTGGGACGGTATTCTGCAAGAAAACTGAACAAAAAGTTCCTTTATCATTTTTTGATTCAACCAACCTTTTTGAAATTATTAAAGTTTTGAAAAATCTTCAAAAAGTCTAAAGTGCGAAAGAACGATCGCGAATTATTTGAACGAAAAATCGGGGCTTCTAATAATAAAACAGGACGAGCGGTGCGTTTATACGCGCCCGTTCTTTCGCATGCTGCACCCATTTCAATATACAAAATTTGAGTTATTCAGACACTTTGAACAACATTTGTAATTTGTATTCTTATTTATCATTATTTTGAACTATCTTTAGCTTTTGCAATTCTAATTTATCATAAATTTATTTTTAGTACTTGATGAAATTTGAACTTTAAAAATATTGGTCGAATAAAAAAATCGTAGGGAAGCCTGTTTTTATTTCGTAGAATACTGTTCTACAGCCTGTGTCTGCGAGCTTTGTAGCTCCCTATATTGGTATAGTTTTCTGCAGTATTAATAATATATTTACTCAAAACAGTCATTCAACAAGCTACTTATCACATGTGAACTTTAGAAAATCCCTTTCAAGGTTATGTTCCCATTTAAATTTTGGAAGTTTTGGACAAAATCTCTTAACTGTGCATCTTCAAAACAGAGTCATAATGTCTTATAGTGAAATAGAGAAGATATACAGGGTGTCTCAGAATGATATGCGGTACATTTAATGCCGAATTCTACAATAAATACCGAGTCTAAAACACTCGTTCGTATTAGCTCTAAAAACTTCGATACAAAGATATTCTATTTTTACTTTCCCATACCTTCGGTATAGGGAAGTATTGATTTCATGAAAATTTTCGAAAATTACATCTTAACGGAAATACACGTTTTGGGGCTCAAAGAATTCAAAAAAAAATTTTAAACATGTCTGTCTGTGAGTAGGTGCGGGTGGGTGAGTTGGTGACGCCTCTAAAGGGAAAAGTAATATATCAGCACTTACGGGGCATTGAAGCCCATGACTTGGTTCTATTCACTCCAGGTTTGGCTTATTATTGTTGCGGAGGGTAGTGGAACCCTTTGGGTCTTTAAGCACTACGCTCCCTTAGCTTACGCCAAACCCTTGGCATTATATTCACTCGTCCATTTGCACTACACATCTACACTTTGAGGGGACTTTCAACCCCTCTAACGACTGCCGCGTTGTTAATGCTACATCCGGGACCACCGTGGCATTCCGAGAGCACGGGGCGCCGGCCGTGTTGACTCGGTTTTCGTACACCCATCCAAGTATTGACCAGGCAGAGCTGTGCTTAACTTTACTGATCGCACTCGAATAAGTATTCTAGCCGCACCAACTCGGGACCGTAGGCCGAAGGCGAAAGTATTGGACCGATTTTGATGAAATTTTAAATCAAGAGGTATATCGAAAATTGTAATTCTAGTTAAGCTTTCCAAAAAAATCTTAAACCGAAAACGGAAGTTAGACACGTTTTTTTAATAGCGTTTATTTCTAAAACTTTATTTTGCAACTGTGAGCACGGGATCTGAGAGAAGAATTTAATATTAAATTTACCGAACTCTCTAGCTTTAAAGTGGCGGCCGCTACAACTTTTTAAAAATCTCGCCTTTAACGCCTATTTACTCAAAAAGTAGTTATCTGATCGGGCTCTGCTGCAACTTGTGTTTGATGCTCTTTCTGGGTAGTATACCATAAAGCAAAATTAATTTCAAAAATCCGATCGCAACAGCGCAGACTCAAAAATATTTTCCAAAAACTGCCCACGCAATTTTTTAAACTTTCTGAGCCGATAAAGCTTGCATGCAGTAAAGTACAAATTGGTTTTTACTATTTTCCCAAATTTACCTCCGCCGCCTTCCAGATACTTTTTCAAAAATTTGAAATTAATTAATTAATTATTTGAAAACGCAAACGCCGATCGTTATAAACTTTTATTAATTTGAGAGACTAAAGTACTTTATTAAGATTACCAAAAAATTTTTTAAGTTTTTAAAAATTAAGAAAAAAACGATACCTTTTAATATCAACAACACGTTTTTCGGCAGTTATGTGACTTTAACTACTCCTATTAATTAGCTCTAGTTAAAAAATATATTATTAAATGCTTTGCATATTTCCAATAACTCTTATTAAAATACACTTTTACAGCAATTTTTATCCGACATCCACAGCGGAATTTGTAATTAGCTGTAGGACGCGGCACTTACATTGCTTTCGTGCAGTTAAGTTGCTGCTACTATGCGTACAGATACGATACGGAAATCAATTGCACAGGCTATCGCAAGTTAAAATTTTCGCTGCTTGTTTTCTTAGGAATCTAATAGTCTTATAATTATAAATCCTTATAATTACAACAAATTACACTATTGCAAATACGGCAAGTATTAATATCTAGTATTAAAATTTGAGTTTGGTTTAAAACTTTACGATTGTTGTTCCGATGGAAATGGAACATTTAAATATAATTACAATAATTTAAAGTCGGCTATTAAACAGTTTTAATATTAATCAGTTCTTTAAAAATGTTATTGTTTTAAAATTTTTGTTTAGGGCTCAAATGTGCATAGTTGCCATCGATATTGAAATTAATTTTATTTGTATTAAATAAAAAGATAAATTAAATTTTCGAAGTACCGAATGAATAATCTTTTAGGTATATGGTGAAGAGCGAAAAGATGCAGTAGCTGCTTGACGAATATAGGGAGCAATGTTTCCAGATCGTCGGTTATCTAATTGATAACGTTTATCGCAGTAAACAGTACAATACTGTAACTGGTTTCTGCAACAACAACGAAATAATGCGTTATATGCAAGTAGAGTATTATTCACAGACTATAATTGCTTTCACAAAATAGAACTTTCATTAAGAACAATATTCGTTGCGTGAGTGGCAGAAAATCCTCGTGCATGCATTTACACGTCGTAATATCGATTCAAAGATCCTTCTCTGTTTCTAATATTATTGCAAGTTTGCTGTGCTCTCTCGCATAAGGCTCACGCGGTGTTTACCTCGGCAGCGTAACCCTCAAGGCGTACGCTAACGTTTTTAAATGACCCTGCAGATAAAAGTCTAATGGGGTCAAGGTAGGAGATGTAGGTGGTTAAAACTTGTCACTACTTCGACCTATCCATCCCTCATAATATGTGACATCAAGGAAGTTTCAAACAGTGCGATGATAATGACAAGCAAAAAACTTCTTTCGATCTGGATATCAAGAGGAAGGACATCTTCTCATAGTAGTGGTAGCACGTCTGTTACGAAGTTCAGGTAGAGGATCTGCAGTGCTAGCAAATATGGACCTATCAAATTATGACCTATGATACGTGTATTATTTATGTTGAACGGTCCAGGTATCACGGAAACAGAAGGAAATCAGTTTCAGTATTTATTGTAAAAACTAATTAAATTTCTAAACTTTTCAATAGCAACCGACCTTTAATCTATTTGAAATTATTATTAAACTGCTCGTTTACATACGAACAACGATCAGAGCTAAGAAATTTTAGACCAAACTCAATTTTTTTTTACGTTTCTGCATAATTACAAAATTTACCCTTAACAATGGAGTAACTAACATCATTCTGAGACACTATGTATGCATGCAATAGCAGGAGTTTACTCAAACAACAAAAAATGTTTCTAGTGATTAATGTGTAAATATTTATTCCATTGGAGTCAGGATGATTGTTATATCAGAATTTAACTAAAAAAAGGCGAGCAGAAAACATACACAATTGTGAATTTTGATTGTAAAAAGTTAAATACATAATTGAAATTTTACTTATGTAACCCATGGAAGAAAATTTAGATTTATGACATTTGTTTTTGTATAACTGCTTTTATGACGCCTTTGTATTTTTAGATATGGGCCGAGAAATTTCCCAACAGGTTCATGATTCATTAAGAGGCCTTGAGCACTTGGGAAGCGATATTGAGGCAAATGTGCAAGAACAATTACGAGCTGCAGGTGAAGGTTTTTAAACGCTACTAACTTGCTTTTAACGAATTACGATAATTAGGTATACAATTAAAATACAAAACAAAATTCAGATGCGCCAAAAAATTTTTTATGTATTGAGTACTTCCTTTTAGATGTATGAGATAGATGTATAGAATAAGTTTAATTATAAGTGAAGGGATAAAAGATTAAAAAAAAATATGTGTATTGGTAGTAATAGCACAGGTGACGGGAGAAACAAATTTCGCGAACTCGATTCATTCAGCAGGAAACTTGTTGCATTATCGGGTAGGCCGTGTATTTACGTAGATGAGACAGTTTAGACGGCATCAATGCAATACCTCGTATCTGCAATTTTTGAGAAATTGACATTTATGCATAACAAGGTAGGATATACTGTCGTACGTCTATTGGTGAATTTTTATATGTATCTGACCAATACAAATCCTCTAAAATAGCGGGAAACGTTACCTCGTAAATTAGTTCACGCAATTCTGGCAACAATACCTCGTATCTGTTAGTAGTGAGATAGGTGGTAAGTACGCTCTTCAGTTTTGTATTCTATTTTTAAGAATATAAAAGCAGTTTATTTGCAAATTAGAGTAATACAATAAGGATAAATGTTAATAAATGATAATTTGTTGATATTAATACGATTTTAGTGAAATTAATTCCAAAATGTCTCTTTTTGTTTGTTGAAGAAGTGCAATACCTCTTATAATGTGCCCTTTGGCTGTACAATACCTCGTATCTACGCTATAATTTCTTAATATCGAAATTAATGAATTTCTTGCTAATGGCTAAATCAGTAGCTTAAGTAGAAACAATAAACTCAAAAACAGTTGAACTTAGACGAGATCTGTGGAAGAAAATCAGTTTTTTGTCTCTGCTGTAAAATTCTAAAATTGCACATACGAGGTATTGCATTGATGCCGGCGACTGGTGTTTCTGCAACAAGAGTACACCAAGTGTTCTATATACAAATTGAACGACGAAACAACAAAACATGTTCGGTTTTTTGTTACTTCACAATTATTTGCCAAATTTGAACGTCGATTAAGCAGTCGTGTTGTGTAAGATAATTACTAATTATACCCCACGAGCCGATAACGTCTAACTTGACAAAATCAAAGAAACAAACAGGTGTCAATGCCTTTCTAGAAATTGCCTGTTTTTTGCTTAGAACTAATTTTCGAAAACCGTTAAATTTAGGTATAACCACTATTTAATAAGATTTATAGAGCGCAGAACGCTCTATCCAACTATGTAAAAATATATACAATGTTTCCTATTTAAAAAATCGAATTATGGCACAGAGTTTTAAGGTTTTTTCACCATTAAAATTTTCATCTTTAAAATATGTGGAGAATAATAAATGGTATTGCATTGATTAAGATTTAGCCGAAAAGTTTTGTTTAACCTATAGAAATACGGCTTGTGCAGTTTTTATCAGTGGCATCTGCAAACGTTAAATTTTTCTAAAAAAGTGGAATAACTTAGCAACGCCGCAACGGAATTTGAAAAACAAAAAATATATTCATATAAGCAATTAAATGGCCAATAAGATAACGCAAAAATATACAAAATTTCACTTAAAAAAACAAGTTTCATAAGTGCCTCTAATACGGAAGACCCTGTATAGTATATACACGAACATAGAATGTGGCCAAATTGTCGAGTGGCCCACGCACAATATGTTTTTGATAACTTCGTTAACATAGGTGTTATCAAAGAATTTCGCATTGCTGGGAAACTCTGTGTATACGGGGTGTTTCGAAACTCGCGGACGCGGAGTACGAGTCGGTGTTCTACCATAAAAACTAAACAAAAAGTTTCTCTACGTTTTTTCGACTCGACCAATATTTTTAGAGTAATGAAAAAATAAACATTCAAACTCCAACATAAGTGCTTGAACAATTATTATAAATAAATCCATAATACATTACAACAACAAGAGATAGTTCAAAACAATAGTTGACAGGAAAAAATTAAAAAGTTGTTTAAAGTGTCTGAAAAACTCAAATTTACGTGTTCAATTTAACAGTGACACGCTATCGGATGTTGAAAGCAACACGTCTTTATATATTTGTTTCATAGTTTGTTATTTGTTTGAATTTAGTTCCAAATTTGAAATAAGTACGAAAACATGGTCGCGTAGAAACGTACCGCTCGTACTGCTTGTTTACTAGAAGCCCCCAGTGCCATCAGCATGTCGCAATTAATACCCTTGGCTCCAATAATTCGCGGCCATTCTGTCGCACTTGAGAACTAAATTCAAACAAATGACGAACTATGAAACAAGTTAATAATGACGTGTTGTTTTCAACAGCCAACAGCGTGCCACTGCTAAATTAAACACGTAAATTAGAGTTTTTCAGACGCTTTAAACAACATTTGTAATTTTTCCTGTCAATTATCGTTTTGAACTATCTCTTGTTGTTGTAATGTATCATGGATTTATTTATAGTATTTGTTCAAACACTTAAATTTGGGTTTGAATGTTTATATTTTGATTATTTTCAGATTTTGCAAAACTTCAATAACTCCACAAATATTAATCGAATCGAAAAATCGTAGAGGAACCTAGCGTTCAGCTTTTATGGTATAATACCGTCCGCAAGTTTCGGAACACCCTGTATGTACACGTAACAAGTTTCACCAGTATACTTATACCAACACCAACCATAATTAAAATTTGAATTCGTTCTTTTTCTGTTAATTGAACCATAATTAATTGATTACTGCAACCACACTGCTCAATCTATCGAACATCAAAACAACATAACACGAACCAAGCATATTTGACAACATTACATAACTGTTTAGGCTTCTCACATTCTTTTGTTTGAATGAGCTGCTAGATGACAATTACGAAACATTCTTGTTTAATATCTCTAGAATTATTAAAAATAAAGACATGCAATCCTATATCACTGTACTCGCAAAAAAGAGTTCTAATGATACATCAAAAAATATACAGGGTGTTTCATTTAAAATAAAAAAATTGATATCATTTCCGGCTAAACCGGAAGTCTTTTTAAACCGCCAATACCTTCGTTGTATCCGCCGTATATCGAAACAGTTATGTAAAAAATTGTGTCAAAATCGCGGTTGGCGTATTAAAGATATTATCATAGTTTCGTACTTTTGCCCAACACTGTATACAAAATTTAAAAATATTTTACTTCAAGATCGGTAAACTAAACATAATCCAATCTTAAGCAGCATTTAAAATACTATTTTTGTTAATATTTATTTGACGTTTAAAAACTAATATTTATTAATGTCAGATCCCAATTTACTAATACAAAGTTGCTAAAATTTGTAGACTATAATACGTATTGGTGCAAATGTCCTGCTAGTATTTTTGTCCCTAATATTAGTCGTTGAAAGATTGACCAATACAGCAATAATCGAATGGAACATATAAATAGAATGGACGACATCCGTATCCCTCAACAAATCCTGCATTATAGACCACTTGGGAAAAGGAGAATAGGTCGACCCAAAAAGCGGTGGACTAATCAAATTCCATAAAACGGGAACAAACCTTATAGGTTTAAACCTGGAAGCTGAAATTAAATTAGTGGTCATCAGGCACTTGGGAAATTGATTGATTATTTCAAATGACAAGAGATTTAACGGGTAATATACATGATCAACACTACTCTCCACATAGGAGTATCCACGTATTCAGTCCAGTATGTTGATTTAATTGATTAATGCCTTTCCGTGTTGTATTTCGTAAGTACTTGAGGTTGGGTAAACCCTTTTACGCAAATATAGAGTTCAAACAGGTTAATTTTTTTCAAAAAATGTGCCAGAGCAAAGATTTCTTCGTTATCGTTCGTGACCTTTATATACAAATAAGATAATAACACCAAATTTCCAGAAAAAATGTTGTTGACTCGTCTTTGGTTTTCCCTCTATTTTGATCCATACTATATTTATAGACAAGTCATATTGATACCATAGTATATAAATGTATCATGATCGATCTATTACTTATTATCACACACTTATGGAAGTAGAGTCCACTCTCGGTAATTCCAATTACATCATACATATGAAGCTGGGAGGTGTCCATATTGTTGAAATCTTCATATTACTGTATTTCTAAATACTCGCCCACGAAAATAAACTGTGTTTGGGGATAATTAGGTTGTCCTTTTCCCAACTATTTTTCAAAAATTGAATATATATTGTAATCCTTTTTAAACTTTGTAAGACGATAAAATTAAGAATGGAGTTATACAACGTTTTTCGTTATTTATCTTATTTGTGTGTGACGTCCTCTACGAATTTTTGACTTTTCAAAATTAATGTTTCATTACCTACGCCATGAATGGTAGACGATAAAGTTTACGCATTTGTCTCCGATGGCATAGCATAATGTGCTCAAGTCCTACACCTTTATTTTTTGAAAAAATGTTGGCTTCTGGGTAATTGCATTTCTTTCCTTCATTCGTCTTTCCTTGTATCTACGCAACAGTGGCGTAACAAGCACCCCCGCATCGCGGGCGGCCCAAACTTTTTAAGGGCCCAGAGCAATCACTGACGGGCAGAAACTACAAAAGAAAAATTGAAAAAAATATGTACGGTCATTGTACTTCAAAGCATAAAACCATAGATAGAAAATGAATTTAGAAATAATTAGTACAATTTCGGTTTCAATCGCAAATACCTTTAGTGTTTCTGCATATGGTAGCAGAAGTAAGGTAGAATACAATAAAAGGTTAAGCTTACTAGCTAGGATATTATAGTTGAAGTAATGTTATAATTTAAAATTTTAAATAATAATCTTAGTATGTCATTGGCAAACGTAGATGTGTTTTATTTTTAATTTGCCTATAACAAAATATATAAAACAAAATTATAAGTCTGCGCTGAGGCCCTTACTATTTGCGTTACGCCACTGCTACGCAATGGGTGGTTCGATTATTAAAAAACGTGGTGTGTGGAGAATGCTTCACCTTTTACCTTCTACTAACTACTTTAATCTTTATTATATTGTTTGTTGGATTTTTCTTTACATATTTAGTTATTTTACGAAAAAAAAATAAATGTTTTCTTTTATAAAATGCATTTTATCTTATAGGTATACATAATTTAGGAAGCCAAATTTCTGCAGATGTTGGACGAGGTTTGGCACCATTAGACAATTTAGGCGCCCAGATAGAAGCGGACGTCCAGAAATCTTTGCAACCTGTTTATGCAATGGCCATAAGAAACGACATGGCTAATGGCATAGGCGGAACAACTATAGCTACCTATAACGGAAAAATACGTAAGTTTCTTTTTCTTGCATTTAACTTCAGTTGATGGTGTATAAGGGTATGCAGTGAAGCTCGCAGTTAAAATCTTTTTTAAATAATTTTTATAATCTTTATAACCAATGACCACTACCAGCTTCTTACTACAACTAACTGTTCTGTCAAACATTGAATATATTATCTCAAGTGGCAGCTGATTCAAAGGATCTTTGTGATTTGAGTCGCAAAAACTTTTTTAATTGACACTCATCACATTTTTAACATCACGCTGTTGCTTCTCTTCTTTTACATATTTCGTTTCTTTTGCTAGCCCCGTTACCATTACTGGTTAACTTAGAGATGATAAACTAAGAAAAATAATGAGCAACTGTGAGAAAATTATAACAATAATGAGAAAAGCCCCTTTGGTTCTTACAAGAACAATTATTAGCTATCAGTAAGCAGCCATCTTAGTTTACTGAAGATGGCTGCTTAGCAGCCGAAATGTACATCTGAACGTACTAATAATTGTTCTTGTGAGAACTAAAGAGGTTTTCCTCATTATTGTTAAAGATGATACTTTAAAAGGCCATACACATAACACAATACAATTTTCACAATTTTGCGAAAGTTAGAGTATTGCATGTGAACGAGAGTACTCTCGTTCTCGTTGTAGCTCTCGGCCCGAGAACATGCGCTAGAGCAAGAGCGAGAATAAATGTTGAAAGCCGAGAGCGAAAACTAGTGGTGTGGAAGCGAGGAAAATCTCGCTCCGGTCCTCAAAAAATTGTATGCCTTTGTAAATATTATTTATTTTTATTTATTATTTGGTGCTGGTGTCAATAAATAAATTATTTATTTATTAAAAAATATATATTTTTAAAGAAAAATAACGTTACGTCGGTGAAAGAATTATATAATAATGTTACTGGGGATTTTAATTGACTGATTAGTAATCAGTCAAGTAAAATTACTAATTACTGAGTCAAATGTTTGGTTTAGAAACGCCAAGTACCTACTCCACAATACAAACCATAATTAAGTAAAGGCTACATATTTACTAAACACTACCTACATTTGGTAACAAAATAAATTTTTAAAAGAACAGTGTGTGAATGTACGAATAAAGTTCCGACGTTAGTTTTGTTTTTCCATGGCTAACCCATATCAAAAATTTTGTTTGCCATACTGTACCTATGCAGATGGTCACAATGTTACAGAAAACTGATAGGAAAGAGTGCAGTAGGGGTGAGAACTAGAAGCGATAGGCGTCAGGTGGGGTAGAGTTCTTAAAGTGGGGCTTCGTGTATACATACATACTTTGAACGTAATTTAAAAATTTAAATTTAAAATTATCCATGGATATCTGAATCCCCACCTTGCGCGCCTACCGTGTATCTCCTTTGTTGTCTTATTGCACCCGTTCCTACTTTTCCAATAAAGCCAATTCTTATTATTGCCATAATGAAAAGAAGCGAATTGACATATTATACAGGAAAAAGTTTGAATACATATAATAAATTTAAACAATTCAACTTCTTCAATAATGGACTCTCTTTTTTTTAGCGGCGGCCAACTGATCTTTTTTTTTTAACAAATACTTAACAAGTACAAATTTTATCATTTTAGTTCTTAAATGTTTTTATTATTTTTAAAACAAACAAAAAATAGAAGCTGAAATAGCATTTCGTAAAATCTTAAGCAGTATGAAATAAAAAATACGTATAAACATTACGTTGTAAGTAAAAATTTGTTTTTAAGAATCAAGACCATGCGTGAGCACGACTCCATGATTCCCATCCCACCCCCTTACCCGGGCTCAGCGGACTTGCGCTATACACCGGTCTAACATGCCCCACCCCTGAAAGACATGCAACCCAACATACACACCACACACACTATCCATGGACACGCCGCCGGATTTAACTTATTCAGAAAAATTTCCGACGGGTAGATTGGAACCTACTGCCGTTGGGAGTCTAGTTTCAAAGCCTGGGACTTTAACCACTAGACCACCCGCTGGCCCATAATAAAAATGTATAAATTACAGAATGCTAGAATTTCATAAAATTCAAAACTTAGTAATATTATTAATCGTTTTGTTTTACAGCGCGCAGCTTCATTATTAAGAATGGCAACCGCAGTGTCTGCAAGGGAACCATCAAAGGATCACAATGCGATGGAGCTCTGGAACCATTTAAAATTACTAGTAATGAAGACCATTGTTACGCTAGCTCATATGCAGTTATTAATAATAACATTTGCCTGTCTTCGGGTTCTATTAACATAATTGCAAATAATAACCACATTACCTGCAATTCTGTGGATGGTACACCTACACTTATTTTAACTAGAAACGAATTTCAGAATTTGTGTGGCGATGTGACCTCAAGGCATATTCTTTATAAATATTATGCAAATTCAGATGATCCTAGAGCTATTCCTATACCAAATTCAAATACATTTGTTAAATGCCGTAACAATGAACCAGGGGTATGTGAATTTGAAGCAGATAATGCAATATCAAGTACTAGTTCTATTATTACCAACGGAAATAACGTTTCAATTCGAGGCGGTAATATTGTTTCAACCGGAGGAAGTAGTATTACTTACAACAGTAATTAGTTATATCAATATCAAAAACTATTTTCCGAACCTAGATGCATTAATTTAGTTTTATTGAAATGTTTGGTTATTATATTATAAACAAGAAAATCATAAAAAATTGTAGTACTTTATTACATATTAAGTGGTTTAAATAACCAATACTCTTAAATTGTTTATACGTATCTGAAAATATAGTACATTTGTATGTTATTAAGTGCTTTTTTTATATAATAAATATATAATAAACATCGAAAGGCTTTTATTTTTTATTTTAATGTAGTTCTATTAAATTTTAAGATTTTATTGGCGATACATTTAAATCCTATACTTTTACGATATTAAGGCAAATCTGAGTTAGAACGGGATCTGGACACAGCGCCCACTAGCCTTTTTGTTCACCATGTATTTTGTAGGTCCATATCGCCCCCGCCCACCGGAGACACAACGCTTACCACTGAATCGGCCATAACGTCCACCGTGGACACACTGCTTCTCCGATGGAGCCGCATCTGTTGCCTGCAGTAACCTTTTGCGATATGCACTAAAAAAAATTAGTTTGTTTATTTAGTGCCTAATATGAAAATCTGCTGTTTATTTGAATCTGCAATTTAATACTAGTATAATTATTATATGAGTTAAATCACGTTTTGCATCAAATGTAATTTTTCGTTGAAAGAAAAAGATAAATACAATTAATGATTTTCATTATTTTTAGTTACAAACACTCAACATTCAAAAAATCAAAAGGGCTTACATAATATAGAAACGCATTATTATTTTCAGTTAAAACTGCATTTTTTATTTGCATATACAAAAATACAGGTAGAAGTAAAATCAATAAATAACACAACCTATTTATTACAATAAATAATCATGTGCTTTTCAATGGTGTCAACGAGAAAATTTTGCCGCTTATCTTCCAATATATTTTTGTAGCTGGAAAAACTTCTTTCTACATCACAAGAAGTTACTGGACAATATTTAAATAAATGTGAATTTTTAACTGCAAAACATTCGACATTGTGGCCATTGCTTAAGAAATCTCCATTTAAAATATTTCTTATGGAATTCAGAGTTGAAAGTCCGCTGTTTTTCTGAATTAAATCGTCCATTTTGCTGCTAACTTTTTTGCATATTTTATTTTTATTTTTATACAAAATTTAATGAAATTTTTCGATTAATTCTAAAGATTCAGTGAGAAGCAGGTTTTGTGTTTCTAATTTATTAATGATGCTAGGAATTTCCGAAAAATGAGCCGTTATGTAGGACAACTGAGGTTGCAATTCCGGATTAAAATATCTTTACAATCTGCTATAGACTGAGCAGAAGTTGAATCAAAGGTGTTAACAACATTTTTAAATTTACTATAATTTTCACAATAAAATAGAGCGGCTTCTATCCACGTTCCCCACCTGGTGAGAATTGGTTGTGGAGGTAAGGGCACATCTTTAAGCAAGTCTTTGTAAACTTCGACGCGAAGTGGTGATTTTAAAAATACCTTTTTTCCGTTATTAATTAATTTATTGACTAAAGGAAACTCAGTTCTAACCACTTCGGCCACCCTATTCATCGCATGGGCCAAACAAGTTACATGAATTAAATTTGGGAAAAAGATTTTTAAATTTTGACCTGCTTTTTACCATGTATGCGGCACCATCAGTCACCATGTATAAAATCCTTTCTGGTGGTATTTGACTTGGCAAATAAAGTAACGAAAGGGTTTCATTGACAAAACGTGAAATTGTCAAATTGTTGGTTTTTTCTAGTTGTTTAACAGCAATTAAATAACTGGAAGAAGGACTGCTGTTTAAAACACCTACAATAAAATTCGCTATATATCTTCCTTTAGCATCGGTGGTTTCGTCAACACTAAACCAAATACAATTATTCGAAACAACGCGAACGTTTCTTATTTTTTAAAGATTTTCTTCATATAATTTTGGAATGCACGTTCTGGAAGCTGTTCTCCGGGAAACGACGTTTTGTTTTGTATATTTTTCTAAGAAATTTCTAAATTCGGGAACGTCCATGTTATTTAATGGAATGTTGCATGAAACCATCATTCTACACAAATCGTCGTTGAAATTGTTGACATTCTTATTTAAGCAGTTCAGCAATAATTGTTGTTTTGGCTTGTTTGTATTATTTTTTCTTTTTTGATGCGGACCGGTGGCTACGTACTGATCAAGTTGAAACTTTTTATTAACGTTTATCTGTAAAAACAATATTTAAGTACAATTTACTACAGCTTACACAAAGGAAAATAATTGAATGTGCCCTGTGGCCTGTGCCATATCCTTTGCAATATCACAAAAAAACTTTCTAATTTTATTCTTAAATTGTTTGCTTAATTACAAAATAAAATAACAAATTAGTATTAAATTTTTAACTCGCTGTTTTGGCTTGTTTGAAGTTTTTTAACTTTAAACAGAGTAAACAGTTTTTTTTTTTAATTCAAAATTAAAATAAACGGATAAATACCTCTTTTTCACAGATGACGCACAACACAACACTTTATTTAAAACATGTATTACGGCTTCAACCACTTCTTAATTAAATCGTTTTTTGAACTAGCAACTTTAGGCATTTTCAGGGTATAGACTGGACAATTACACTTTACAGCTCTCTGCCAAGGCAACAAATGAACTAGTCAAGCACTAAAATTATAAATAACTATTTCTAAGAATAAGTATAAGAAAAATTTCCAAATATTATTTTCAAAGAAATTTGTACCTAAGGAATAAGACCTACCCAAATAATACAACCTTTGTCAGTTAATCCTTTATTTCCTCTACCCCTACTTGGAAATTTAGAAAGTGCAAGTCTAGGGTTCATGTGGTTTCACTAGAAGAAATTGTGCAATTTCTTCTAAGAACTACGAATATTTTATTTGATAATTTATTTGAAATTTTATTTTTTTTGCTAGAATATGCATTTTCATGCCATTAAAAGCTAAAATATACACTAATATATGCCGTATGCCGTAAAGTTGTAATATATGCCAAATATGCAAAATAAAATTTACTTTTTATGACTCTAAACATCACGAAACGTGTATATACGAAAAATTAACATTTTATGATCAATAGGAAAAAAGATGCAAATATGCATTTGCCCAACTCTAGCTATGACGTATTCAAAATGTTTGCTATGATCCAAAGTATTGTTTAAAAAACTATTATCATAATTTTAAATTTACCGGCTGAGATTTACAAGCGTTCAAAGTTGGTAAAAATGTAAAAAAAAAAACTCAATTTACAGATATAAGGCACATTATGTTCCTTCGAAAGAGCATTTTGTGACAATTAATATGTTACCCATAGTTTGACATTTTTTCTAGTCAGATGTAGACATTTGGCCTTAAACAGGTATGTTGTTTTGAATTACAGATACTAAACAGTTGAAACGGGACACTAAACAGTTGTATTAGCAAAATACAAAAAATGCAAAAAGGCGTATTCCGAATTATGAAAAACAATAGAACTGCATCAGAACAATGAAAGTTCTTGACAGTTTATTGTGTTGCAATTTGTGTATTATTTGTTTCTTTCCAACATGGTCCCTCCAGTGTCGACGTCTCGCTCTTGTGAACCTTACCACATCTTGTACTTTAAGTTCCTCTCGTATTACACTTCTTACTTGATCCCTTAAGCTTATTCTCTTGATAGTTCTTAATGTTTTCATTTCTATAGTCCTCTGTATGTTTTTTGTTTTTGAGGTTTCTGATCCGGTCTCTGCTGTTGCTGTAAGTCGTCCTCGTTTTCTTGCGTCAATATCGTAGCATAGCATTTTTATCACTTTTTTATTTTTTTTATCACTTTTTGTCCCATCCTACATTAACTTCTTTCACATTTTTTATTATTGCCCATTACTAGATCGAAAAGGGTTGGGCGGGCTCATGCTATATCCTTGCCGGATTCCCGTCATTATAGATACTTCTTCTGTTAATCCCTGACGTGTCTTTATTCGAGTCTTATTATTCTTATTGAGGTTTTTATGACTTTCGATGTAGCTTTGTTCAATTAATAAAGAAAGATGTGTAAGACAAGGGCTATTGCAGTGAGCAGAATTTCCTGCTTTGCAGATACATTTTACACTCCCACTTGATCACCTTTGTTTATCCAAATCTTAGAAAATATCAATCAGGGACACTTTTCTGCGAGCCAAACTTATTTTTTGGTTCTTAACTTTTAAATAACAAATTAACACACAATAGAAACTTATCGCAAGCGGTTTGTTTTCCTACTTAATGCGAACGATTTTAAATTTAGCAGCGCCATCTATCGAGGATTTGTGATCGCGGATGGGTAGTGCAAAAATACAATTTAATAATAAATAATATCTTTTATATACCTACTATACTACCATAATGAAGGAACAATACAAGTTCCTGTAGCAAACAAATATAACAGCTGCAATAACAGAGTATTGTCACTAATTCCTTGATGCAATTTATAAAAAGATTAAATATTCAATTAAAAAAACAAATAAAACTACATTTCTAGGACAAAAATGTATTAGGTGTATATTATATCACAAAACAGTAAATTTTGATCACAAAGAGTAGTTGCAGTTTATACAAAAATTTATAAACTTTGGAAAGGAATACTGGAATAATACTTCACATCACATAGTAAGTAATTTAACGACCACAGTTAAATGCCTTTTCGCAATGTGTTATAAGAGTTTCTATTAATAAAATATCAGTTGTCATATCTGGTAACATTGAGGAAACAATTTCTGCTGGACCAATTAAAGTAGGAGCAAAAACTGTTGCCAAATTATGAGGATTCATCTTATTAATTGCAGCATGCAAGGATACCCTTTAGGAAAAAAAAATGTTTTAATTTTAATACAATAACAAACAAAGCAGACTTACCGATTTAAATGTTCTATCATATATTGTAAAGTGTTATAATGGGCTTTGGGAAGAGAAAGTAAGGCATGTCTAATCGACGATAACCTAAGCTCAAAATTTTTATGTTCTAAAATAATAAATTTTATTATTAACAACACTAATCATTTTGCAGTAAATAATAAATCTTACGCATTGCATCAATTAGCAGAGGATGAACCAGGAAAGTAATTAATGGAATTGGTAGAAGTCGCAAATACAATTTCAAAGCACCAGTAATAACATTTATATTTGGATATCTATCTTGACTCAGATCTGCTTTCTCTCCATCTAAAAAAAAAGTATACTAAACCAATATAAAAATAAATATATAACGCAAAGACATACCTTTATCAAAAGCCATTTTAATAGCATCAATTTCTTCAGCAAAACCACTTAGACGATAAATACCTTCAGTAGTTAATCCTCTAGCTTCTACTTCTGCTACACATTTAGTTACCACAAATGGAAGACTTGTATTGTGAGCTGTTAAGAGTGTGGTTAGTTCAATACCAAACACGCCTCTTATATACTTCAGATCTGGTATGCAATCATTGGGGAATTTTTCTGAACATCGTGCTAAAAGAAAATTAAAACAAAATACGGTAACAATCATTGGTTGATAAGAGAATATATCTTTAAAACTTTATTCATTTTCTCTCTTGATTGAACGTTTGGGATTTAATAGCTTGTAATATAAAAATACCTTAATACAGAGGGTTTTGTAATAATTTACATTTATTGAAAATTAATTTTCTTTTAAGACAATATCATTACAAAAAAAAGTTCTATAAAAACTGCCATATAAATTTTAAGTCCAATAAACCATATATCAGATTAAATATCACCACAAACTCTATCTTTTGGCAATGGTCATTATTTTACAGCATTAACTGTTTGAAGATTATGACACAGTCATCAATATTTTTAAATTGCATGGTATATATTTTTTCCATTTTTTAGTACATGGCTTTCTTCCTTCGATTTTAAACCATATAAATATTTTATATCATTACATAAGAAAATTTACGCAAAAAATGCATAAAATTTTTCTATCAAATTTACCATGAATATAAGGCATTCTTTACAAAAACAGCACATTTTTATATTTAGCGTGTTACATTTCATCTTGCTCCTAAATATGAAATGCATCTACCACATTAATCAGTCTTGAACAAAAACATTACAAGCCCAGATATATAAACAATTGGAATCTAGTTCTGCAAAAACAACAACACATATCCGTAGATTTTCGTTTTTGGACGAAACAACTAGTCACAGGACCTGTGTTGTTTTTCTAAGAAATTGTTCTGCAGAAACATGCTATATGGCTGAACTTGTCTTTTCTTCGTGTTTAGATTTTCTGCATGTTCTACGATTATTTTCCTGTACTGCCAATGGTTGCATTCGGCAGACTTAACTATTGACTAAAATTCTGCTGAATGTATATGATATCAAATGATTAGACAACTGTTTCTTGTAATCGTTACACATTTTTAGGAGCATAAATAAACTATGTTACCTTGCTACTGATTAGTATGATCATGTTATTATAAATAGCTAAGCGCTGTGTCCAGCACACAAGAAACACTCACTAGTAGCGGTAAAGCTGCTATCTGGTATCGCTCATACCTGCTGAATGCAACCAAACCAAAGGTGTACAGGAAGGGTCATTTTTAATGCAAATGCAGGGTACAGAGCGGCCGTAGCTCAGTGGTAAGCGTGCGGGCTACCAATGCACGGATCCGGGTTCAACTCCCGACCCAGTCGTTCTCCCTCGCAAGGCAACGGGAAACCAGCGAGGAAGATTTTCCCCCAGGAAAACCTCTCTGGAGAAGAAGTGCGTGCACTTCCTGTGGTTCGGAGCCCGTTAAACTGTAGGTCCTCTATGTCTGTCTGTGCAAAATATCTATCTCCACGCACCAAACACAGACATAGGACAGAGGTCGCCAACACCCTGAATAGGGTATGGCACTAGAAGAAGAAGAAGGGTACATTGGTATTCGTCAGTGCTGGAGCAAAACTGATTGCAAGTTCTCGGGACAGTTTTTCAAGACAAATTTAGTGTTGAAGACAGAAATCCAATACCTTCTTTTGTTTTCCAATTATTGGCCATATTTGACATTTTCGAAATTTTGGGTTGCTGTAGCTTCGTTATTGAGAGACATAGGGAAACCGTAAATACATTTGTGATGGGCATTTTTGTGTTTTCTTTATATTGACATTTTAGAAAATAGTCCATGACGTCAAATATTTAGAAATACGGCATAAATAGCAACAAACAACTTTTATTAAGAAAAAAATTTTATATTCTCAATACTTGAGGCAGGGAGAATGGCAGTTTGGAACGTTATAAAACTGATATTTGTTTTTTTTTCATAGCACACATATTTTATTTTGCAATTTATTTAAAATAAATCAAAAAAGCACGAAAAACTATAGATATTTTAATATTTGATATGCACAGCCCTATATCATATTAAAAGAGAATTTAATTCTGCATATGGAGTTAAAAAATACTGGGTGTTCCATTGAAAAAACAAAAGTTACTGACAGTTGAAGTTTTGAAACATGGATATGAAATTATGAACACCCTATGTAATGCTCTGTTGTTTTTAACATCCCGCAGTATAATTTATAATAATAATAATAATAATAATATATATTTGCACTCACGGACATTCAGTCCAACTTGTACAGGATACAAATAAAAGTATATACATCTAACCAATAAATTCGTTTGCCTTATAAACTTCAAGTCAAATTAAACTATATTTTAAATTTCATTACCAAATAGTAGGCGACAGATCACTTTTTAATTGAATTAAAGACACACTGAATATGTCAAGATTAGTTTTAATACAGTTCTTGTTGAATGTCATACTAAGCCTGGATATACATGTAGATGTGTAATGCGCTCGGTGAAACTGTATTTCTAGTAGCCCCTTTTGTCTTGTATCTTTTGCTGGTATTTTAAACAGCAGCTGGGATAGCAGTTCAGGACAGTCTATCAGGTATCTAATCAATTTATATAAAAATATTAGGTCACATATTATATACCTGTTGTTTAAAGTCAATAGATTACACATAACTACACATTGTGTGTAGTTGTCTTCTTGTCTGAACCTTTTGTTGTACATGTAATACCGATAAGTTTATACTGCACTTTTTCCAGTCAGTCCCTCTTTGAGTGTGATTTGATGTGGATGCCAATTAGGAGATCCATATTCCAGTATGGAACAAGTTAAGCTGATGTACAGACTTCTTATAATTTCAGCGTTTGCAAAGTCGGCTGTTTGCCGTTTCATAAAACCAAGTAGTCGCATAGCTTTTTTCACAGCTTGATCTATGTGTTGCTTGAAAGACACATCGCATTCAAATTTTATTCCTAGATCACAAATTTCCGAAACGTTTTCTACTCCTGAGTCCTCTATTGAGTAGTTGTAGGTTATTTGAGTGTTCTAGCAAATGTTATTTTTTGCATTTACTAGGGTTCAGGAACACTTTGTTATTATAGCACCACTGAGTTAACCTGTTAAGATTATTTTGCAGAATGTTACAGTCTGTTTGATTTATTATTCTGTATAGTTTTAAATCATCCGCAAACATGAGGTAAATATAGATGGGAGATCGAAAACAAACAGCAAAAGCAGGGTTGGAGATAAGACGTGATAATAGTCTGTGCAAAATAGCGATGGGTGAACGTTTTTGGTATCACAAATATTAATTTTTTAATATTTGTCCACAAATGCCAAAATTTTAGAAAAAAAATCAAATAACTCGAAAACCGCTAATTGTAAGATAATAGTAACTTAACAATTTTCTATCTAGAATTAAATTTAAAATCTAAGAATGCAATAATATACACAGTGTGTAATTAAAAATAACAAAGTAATATGCTGTACAAACAATTTTTCTTGCAACAATTTTTTTCTAACTGCCATAATAAAGACGGTAGAAAACAATCTTGCACTTACAAAAACCTGTATAATCAATCGTATTATTTAGTAGAGCAGTGGCAAAGTTTTCAGATAACTACATTGCGTCCATTAAAAAAAAAAGAACAATGCAAATTGTACCCAGTACGATTGTAAATTGGGCATTTGCTACACCAAATCTAGAATATCTCGATTTACATTTCATCATTATCGTAATATCAAAAAACAATTGGATGATCGTATTAAGTCAGGCGAAACAAATCTTAAAATAAAACATATTCGTGGAATACCCAAAATCTTACCTTTAAACTAGAATTGCCCAACAGTAAAGCTGACCTAATCTGCTACTACCAGAATGTGCGTGGCCTGCGTAGTAAAGTGCAACAATTTTTCTCGTCGGTTAGTGAATGTGAATTTGATTTAATTTGTCTAGTTGAAACCGCTCTCACTACTGATATGCTTAATACTGAATTTTTTCCTGGCTCTTACAATGTGTTCAGATGCGATCGTCAATATGATGTTACTAACCAATTATGGGGAGGTGGTGCTTTATTAGCAGTTAAAAGTTATGTTAATGTTGAAACACTTAATATGTCTGAATTAACCAATGCTGTGCCCTCTATTGATGCCTTAGGTTGTAAGTGCTTTTTTAATTTTGGTACAGTTTATATATTTGTTATTTACATACCACCTAACACTACAACCGTAGATTTTCGTATCTTTACCGAATTTTTTGAGCAGATGGATTGTTGTCGCGACAAAGATATTCTGATTTTAGGCGATTTCAATATTCCTAGCTTCAACAATCCTGACGCTAATGATAGTAAATGTAAGTTGACCTATAGTTTAATTGATTTCTTAAATTTAAGTCAATACAACTCAGTTACTAATGTGAATGGACGACTCCTCGATCTCGTATTGTCTAATATTGACTGTGAAATTTCACGAGATAATGCTCCTTTAGTCAAAGAAGATGTCTACCATCCTGCATTATATTTAACACTGTACGTAGTCCGTACCTCTAAAACCGATTTTCCTATTAATGCAATCAATAAAACTTATAATTTTAAAAAAGCGGATTTTCCTAACCTGTACAATGCTATGCTCGGTGTTGATTGGTCCTTTCTGCTCAACTACACGAATGTAAATACAGCATGTACGGAGTTCTACAACGTCATGTATTCTTTGTTTGATTTATATGTTCCCTTTCGTCGTAATAAAAAACATTCATTTCCAATATGGTATACCCCTGAACTAATTAAAAATATTAAACTAAAAAACTACTACTTCAAAAGACATAAAAAGAGCAAATCTGTTACTGCTCACCAAGATTTTTGTCGCCTCCGTTCACTTGTCAAAACTCAGATCTCTACTTCCTACAGCAACTATCTCCGTACTGTTGAACAATCTATTATCACTGATTCTAAGCAATTTTGGTCATTTATCCAGACTAAAAAAGGTAGCTCCCGAATACCTGGCAGAATGTCTAACAATGATAATATTTTTGATTCTCCTGAATTAATTGTCAATGCTTTTAGCCAATATTTTAGTAGTGTTTATCTAGCTCCGCAACCCGCCACATTTGTCAATAAACCCCCAAATAATCTGCCATCTATCAACATTGTCAGCATATCAGAAGACGAGGTTTTATCCTCTATACGTAAACTAAATAATAAGATGACTTCTGGTCCAGACCAAATTCCCAGCTTTATTATTAAGGATTGTTTTGGAGTATTAATCAAACCCTTGGTTGTTTTGTTTAATCTCTCACTCAAAACATTATGTTTTCCAGACGAGTGGAAAAAAGCCCGCATTTGTCCGGTTCTTAAATCTGGCGATCCAAGCTTAATAACTAATTACAGGCCTATTAGCATCTTATCCAACTTTGCTAAAGTTTTTGAGATAACCCTTCACTCTCGTATTTATCCCCTTGTTCAAAATTATATTTCCCCATTTCAACATGGTTTTATGGCTAAACGCTCTACCCTATCTAACCTTGCTTGTTTTACACAATACGCCTCAGGGGTCCTTGATTCCCAAGGTCAAGTCGATGTAGTCTACACCGACTTTTCCAAAGCCTTTGACCGAATTGATCATGGTATTATCATTGCAAAATTACAAAGCTTTGGATTTCACGATTCGTTACTCTCATTTTTTATTTCATATCTTGAAAACCGCATGCAATATGTAACTTATAATAATTTTAATTCCAATGCCTTTGTCGCGTCTTCTGGGGTCCCTCAAGGTTCCAATCTAGGCCCTCTTTTATTTCTATTGTTTGTCAATGATTTATCTGAATTTATATCCTGCGAAAAACTGCTTTTTGCAGATGATTTAAAAGTATTCTCCACTATCAATACGCTTAGTGATTGTGATATGATCCAACTGCAAATAAACCGTATTCAAGAATGGTGCGTTATAAATAGTCTTCACCTTAATGTTTCCAAATGTAAAGTGGTTACTTATACAAGAAAGCTCCAGCCAATTATATATCCGTATACTTGTAATTCTATTCCGTTGAGTCGCTGTACCGCTACTACCGACCTAGGTGTTCAGTTTGATCAAAAACTTACTTTCTCTGATCATATAAATACAATATGCAGTTCCGCCATGAGAATGTTAGGTTTTATTATCCGAAACTGTAGGACTTTTTCAAACATTTTATCTCTTAAGCTGTTATTTATTGCATTTGTCCGATCCAAATTAGAATACTGTGCTCTGATTTGGTATCCTTACTATGAATACCAGAAGGATTCCTTGGAGTCAGTTCAACGAAAATTTTTAAAATTCTTGTCTTTTAAGACTGATGGCACTTATCCGGAAATCGGTCTTGATCAGCATTTACTGCTCTCAAGGTTTGATCTTCAATCTCTTGATTTTCGAAGAATAGTATTCAGTCTTACTTTTTTGTACAACTTGCTACATAATAAAATTGACTGCATGTCTCTTCTTTCTTATCTGAATTTTCTTGTACCCCGCCATTCATCTCGTAGTGCACCTGCATTTTATTGTCCTACTGCACACACCAATCTTCTACTAAAATCACCTATCACTGTGATGTCGCAAAATTATAATAAAATTTGTAAAGACTGCGACATAAACTTTAGCTCGCTGAAACTTTTGAAAACTCGAGCCGCAATCACTTTTAATTAAATTTAATTTAAGTAATTGTAATTATATTTTTTGTTTTTCTTTGCTATATAGTATGTTTTTTTTAATCATGCTTGAATTTTAAATTGTACGATTTACTATTATCTAGTACATCTATTATATTTTTTGTACAACTTATAATTATTTTTGTCCTGTAATTGGATACTTTATCTGTTGGGCAATAAAGATATTATTATTATTATTATTATTATTATTATTATCATAATCGAGTTGTACTTACGACATTTAAGACAATCGATACGATATTATTCTAAACACTAAATAAACACTAAAATTATGTAAAAAAATTATTTTCATATTCAAGCTGTTTACAAAATACAATAAAAAAAAATCATCTACTCTAAATTTAAACAAACTTACTCTAACATATTGGTAATACTGTGCGGCAAACACAACGTGGCACAGACAACATTCTGCAGATGATGCAAGCGTACAAGAAGAAAAAATTGCAATGCTACACAGTATGAGTAAAATGTTATAGCTTTACACAGCGAATTTCGGCATCCCAAAATCGTCGAATTTTCATTTAAAACCGGTAAATAGTTAAAAAAATGCGAGAATACAAGAAAAAAAATACAATATCGCTACGTATATTCTGTATCGATATGAAGGCTAACATATTTTATATGGATACAGTCCACCAACCACAACTCTAGTATATAATACACAGAAATGAATTTGATCAGATAATAAACCAGAAATTTTGTAAAGTTTAAATTATAACAGAATTAAAATACTATAAATTAATTCCCTGCACAATTTAAAAGAACTGCTAATCTCGACGAATAATTTAATTTAAATACCAGAACAACTTCTGCAAGATGTATGGCCTTCCATAACCTATTTCGTTATTAATCTAATCTACATACTACAATAAAATAGATAATTGGAGTTCTAACTACAAAATTGACCTTAATTACATTCATTGCTATAACAGGCCGCCAGCAGAAATTAGGAACAGTGCGATTCTTAGCACTTTCTCACGGCAACTAAAGATTTATATTCTCGAAAAGTAAATTTGTTCAATATTTATTTTTTATTTTGATCTAAAAACTGCTATTTAATTTAATTTGGATGCAATATATAGGGCGAATCAACAAGATCACAATGGTTGATTCTCCTTTACTATTTAAAATACAAAAACATTTTTCAATTAAAAATTGTAGGGGATCACATTTTAACATTATTTTCAAGTGCAGGTTTCACATAAGAGTAGCATATCAAACTTGTTTTTTTTTTAATAGAACACCCTATATTTTTGCATAATATTAGCACAGTATACTTATTTACACAGTAGCGAAAGCGCCCATATAACGCCTGGTAAGCTGTAACTAGTGGCGCTCCAAGCGGTCGACAAGTTAAACTATCGTTTAAATTATGGCGGGTTTTAAATTCCAATCCAGTTCGTTGTTGTTACCATATTTTTAATAAGCAAAACAGAAAAATTACGAGCTACATTATATAATGGTTTTTAAATAATACAAAGATAATGCCAGTAGTATGATTTATTAACATTTATAAACTGCGAATCTTCAAAATGCAGCGTACACAAAGTGCAGTTTTTATTGAAATATCCCACCTCCTTTTCACGTAAATCTTCACGTCTACAGTTTACAACCCACTGTTTTGATCTAGAACGACGAGAAAGTCAAACTTGAATGTATTAATATTTATTAGAATTTATTACCTTTTTGGATCTTTGGAAAATGTAAAAAAACTAAGGTTAGGATTATTTCCTTTGTTGTTTTCGCAGTTTATGGCGGAACATGCGCTCCCTTTCGAGACTCTCATAATAGATTGGTATATCACTAATCAAATTTTTATAAAAACACTGGCAAATAACTTGAAAATTGTTCTTATAACATTCAAAAAGTAGAGAAACGCTACTACCGTTAGCTGTCAAACTTTAGTGTAACTTGTTCGCCGCTTGGTGCTATAATTACCCCATAAATGACCTCTACTTTCGCTACTGTATGAATAAGTATACTGTGATATTAGTTCATTCCTTTGCAGTGTTGCCAAGTTATTAACTTTTTTGGAAAAATTTGACATTTGCAGACTTCACTAATAAAATCTGCAAGAGTCGTATTTCCACAGATTAAACTAACTTTTTCTGTTAAATGTTATCCATTTGTTGTAACGGCGGAAAACTTCAAACTCTAATGTGTCATAGCTCGTTTTTTTTAAATAGACACCCCCCATTTAGTTTTATACAAACAGCGCTTTTCCCCTTTATAAATTTTATTAACCAATGGCTATACCTCAAACCAAAAATTTTGTAAAAATTAGATTCTAAGAAAAAGATTAGTAAATTTCTAGAAATATATCATGAGGAGAGCCAATGTCTCCTCATACATATTGTTTGCTTAGAAAAATTCATTTGGAATACCCACTTTAATAAAAATGAATGTCAAAATGTCAATCGATCTACATCTTAGTTCAAGAATTCAAACCTATCTAACATTTCAAGATACAGGGTCGTTCAAAATTATAGAAAAATGATTCTGGTAGCGTAAATATATTGGTGCGAGACTTTTCTAACGCTTTTATTATAGCAGTTGGCAAAATATTGTTCAGAGAAAAATTGTTTGTTGGGTTGATGTGCGTAACCTAAAAGTATTACCAGTTATACTGAGTGTTTAGTTATGTTTGCACAACACACTACTTCGTTATTTTAAATTAAACTCCCTGTGTATTACAGCATTCTTAGGGTAAAACTACACGGACGGATTTATCGGTGCGTGTTTCACGCTGCGAGTAATACGAAGCGACTACACGAGAGCGTTAATATCGTCATTAATACAGTCAGCGGCATAATGGATGTTGTACAAGTAGGTTGTATTGCTGCAATGAGTGTGTATTTACGTTTTCGACTGAGACTGTAATCAGCGTTTAATACGCCGTTCGTGTAGTTTACTTCTAGACAAAAGAATGTGTTGCACTCTTGGCGTTATCTCCGCCCGACGTATTTAGCGTCGCATGCAGCATTGCTTCCGTCCACGCTCACAAAACGCCGCGTGTATAACGCTCGTGTAGTTCAGTACATTTAAAACTATGCATTACACTTGGGCGTGGGACTCGCAGCGTGAAACACGCACCGATAAATACGTCCGTGTAGTTTTACCCTAAGATTCTTGATTTAATTGTAGATAGAAAAGTATAAAGGTACTATGATTTTCAAATTAGCAGATTTCGAGTTATTTGATTTTATTCACAACTTTGACATTTGTGGACTAATATTACGAAATTAATATTTACGATACCAAGAATGTTCACCCATTGCTATTTTGCACACACTATTAACACATTATAAAGTATTCAGCTCTATGTTAAAAATACACAGATTTCTAATAGTTTTAGAAATGTGTAAAAATAGCAGATTATTACATAGGGTGTTCATAATTTAATCTCCATTTTGCAAAACTTCAACTGTCAATAACTGTTGTTTTTCAAATAGAACACCCAGTATATTTTAACAGCATCAAATGCAGAATTAAATTCTCTTTCAATATGATATCAAGTTTTGTATACCAAATATTAAAATATCTATGGTTTGTCGCGTTTCATTAATTTATTTTTTATAAATTGCAAATTAAAATAGGTGTACTATGAAAACAAAACAAAAAAACTTATTTTATAAAATTTTTCAAAAGTGAGTGCAAATAGATGCCAATCTGCAACAGAACTGCACGTTTCTTGCCACATTAAAATAACGTCATAAGTCTTTGTATTTTTACCACAGTTAGTTTTAAACTAGACTTTTAACAGCGAAAATATGGTTGTTTATAGGACATTTGTCCATGATTACCAAAATGGCACTAACTGAGCGGTAGGAACGTAGGCCTACTCCTAACAGTGTCTTACCAACAGTGTGTGTGTATGTGTGTTAGAAACTGTCAGAACCATTGGGATTGGGTCTGTGAACAACAACCTACAATGAAAATTACTCGAGAAAATCATATTTTGTTTTGACTTTCCCAATGACTCATAAAAAACATATCTCAAACTAATCCTAATTTCTTTGAATAATTTTGAAAATGGACCTTTTTGTAGATATGAATTCTCAAAAATTCTATTTGTGTATCACACACTTCCACTACCGATTATTTACTAAAATTCCCACTGATAAGGAATAATGCATATCTGTATTAATCAGCATAAAAGACACCAATATTACATCTAAATGTGAGTTACTGTAAATGTGTCAGCAATTTAACAAAATGCAAGCTGAATCACCTGATATCATTCCTGTCAATTAACATAAATTCTGCAGGAACGAATTTAAAAATCTACTTACTATGAGCAATCAGTCCACAATCATCACACTTAACTCCTTGAGCGGAAAACCCCCACAGAAAATTTCCACATAATTCGCACCAATTTAACCCTTTGAATGTAGTTACTTTAAACACATGTGATTTTTCATACTTTTCAACTACTCCAAAACTGATGGGTAGCTGTTGATGTGGACTATATGGACTTGCAAACACATCTTTTGTACAATTAGTAATTCTACAAGTTAAGTTTTAATATATTAAGAAAACTAAATTTGCAAAATAATGTTAATCCTACTTGGCCCGTTCTCTGGTCAGCGTTTGTAATTTTCTTTTATTGAGGGTCATGTAGGGGCTCTCTTGGTAATTCACGGTGGGTAAACGTTGGAGGAAAAGTGGTGCCTTAAGCTCCAAATACATTGTAACCAAACCATCAGCCACCAATGACCGCACACAATCATATCGTTTTTCACGTACATAAAGACCAGATTTTGGATCATAAAATAATTTATAGTGATGAACTTTCTCGTTGAATCTGAAAGTTACAAAAATTATTACAATTAGACTGAATAAACACACTAAAGATTAAATCATTACAAAAGATCAGTTTTGTAACTCTCACTTTATCTTAATAAATAAAGAAAAAAAGGGAGGCGAACCATTATTCGTTTACGTTTAGTTATATGGTAATACTAATATGAAATGTTAAATTTGTTCAATGCACTGACTAATTCAAAAAAAATTAATCATCATCAGCTTCCAGGTTTAAGCCTTGTAAGGTTTGTTCCAGTCTCATGAAAAATGATACAAAAAACGATAATTTTTTCAATTGAATACTGAAGCTATTTCCATTACACTTATAAAAAAAAAACTTTGAACTTGGGTCTCTTTGAATCTCGAGCCCCAATGCAACTGCATTGGTATAGTTAAGCCTATGCTTTGCACAATTTATTGTGCTTCAAAAAGACAACCAAACGTTTATTATTACTATTAATGTTAATCTGCCAACACTTGTTCGGTATTAACTAATATTTCTAAGAAGTTGAATGTGCTTTAAGGCTCTCAAAATAAACTTTCATTTACACCAACGAATAACAACAAAAATTTAAAAAATTACTTTACAGATGATCACTTAATTTTATACAATATATATGACATACTTACTTTAAACTCAATGTATGAAACTGTCCATTAGCAGATCTACTTTTCCTTACAAGATAGGCTCCGTTGGGTTGTAAACTTAACAAATTTGCAGCTTCAATATGAGAAACATCACCATGATAATCCCGTCCCAAATAGCTTGGAATATCAAGAGCTACATCAGTACTTATTACTGGTATCGGAACAGGTGCATCTAACTGCATACGATACACTACAAACAAAAAATATAAAAAGCTTTTAATGTTATACAAGACGAATGAATATAAATGGAAAGGACATACATTTCACGAAAAAACAAGCAGGAGGATATAACTGGTTACAGACATATTCCTCCATGTCTGAAGTAAATGAAAATGTTAACACCAACACCAACCATTATTTATACTGCATTCTTATCTTATACAAATAAATAAGGAAAAAGTAGGTTGTGTATCTTACGGTCGTTCTTCCAGACTGTATGCGTTGGAGAATGGGAATCCAGGCCCATTTTATCTAATCTTCTTGTTTACACACTCATTCTACTATGTAATCAACATTTTATTTCTATAAATTAACTGGAATTAATGTTTCACATTCCAATGGTAATTAGGGTAAATTTGTTGCAACCGATTGCAGTGTTTTGGGGTTTCTTTTGTGTGTTTTTTTAGTTAGGGATTTTTGGCTCTACCACCAAACCACTAAGTTACATACATATGAAAAATAAAATATAAACCTGAAGTTACATATGTACGACAAGCTGCCAGCATTAAAGAAATCGCCAAACATTGCGGTTGTACACAAATTCTTTAAATTATGAGCTACTGAAAAACTTTTCAACAAAAACCCCTATTTCGATGATATAATAACATTAATGTAATAAATAAAAGTTGTTTTAAGTACTGTTGCAAAATCACATATTATTTAAATTAATGTAATAATGTACGTACAACTAAAACTTCATTTTTCTTCCAAGAATAATATCAAATATGTTATAACTTGTAAAATTTATCCCGGTGTTTTCAGTACTTGTGGCAGAAAAGCGCACGCGTGAAAACCAAGCGTGGGCTCTCTAGTATAGCTCCCTTTTCCAAAATGTTGATTTAAACGAAACCAAAAATGCAATAACAAACTTGTTCGCCAAAGTTAGGGAAAGCGGGATGCTAAAATTAACCCATATCAAACTCAAATGGCAACACCATACCCCTTCCATTCACTTTGGGTGCATCATAACTCTCGCTCAAACTTAACCGCGAGATAAAAATTATTTCAACATATTGGAAATTTTTTTTTAAATATTTTCTAGAATTGGCAACATCATTTTTTTTAATTAGAGCTGAAGATGAGCTATAGTTTGGCTTGTGTCCCATCCTGACGAAATTTGGTATTTTAAATGTTCCAGGGGTACCACAAAATTTTTGAAATTACTAAAACTAGGAAGTGAAAATAATTTCATAATTAAAAAATTATCAAAAAGGCATTTTTTTATTTCTACCGGGTAATAGAGATAAGAATAGGCTACAATTTCGTGTCACACTCACTAATTTCTCTGTGATGCCTTCTATGAATTTTTTAAAATCGAAAATTCATGCGTCTTTATTCAATTAACGGGGGACGATGAAAATCTCTGTTTAATCTAAATTACTTATGAGTGATGGTAAAATAAAGTTCATCACAGAGGTGGTCATCCCAAAGCCCTAGCCGGGCCGGGCCTAAGATTACACACAAAATTATAATGAAGCAGAGGTTATTTAAATCTCCTTAACCGGGCCTAGCAGGACTTTTGTCGGGCCAGCTTGCCTTTAGAACAGGACCTCATCGGGCCAACTCGACCTGACTGAGGCTCGCAAGGTTTAACCGGTCTGGCAAAGGAAAACACTGAAATACTTACGCCACAGGCGGCGTGAGCGAAGCTAGAGACATTCGCAAAATCGGAGTGCCATCTTTTCTGGGCTAAATTTGCCGGGCCAAATTTACATAATCATAAAACGGGCCAGGCCGAGCTATAACGTCTTCTTAAATTTGTCGGGCCGAGCTGGGCCTCAAATCATGTACATAAACAACAGGCAGGTCAGGACGAGCCGAACCAGATATTTCTTTATTTGCCCGCCTCTAATTCAAAACTTAATTGTTAGGTGAAGCAAGAAATGGGGAAGTTAATTTTCCAGCTCCCACCTAAATTTGGTCGAACGAATTTGTCCTTTCACTTTTGATTGTATTTTATCTCAAGAAATGTCTCTGCATAAAATATAAAATCATAAAATTTAATTTTATTTCTCATAAAAAAAATTGTCGGTTTCGTGTTAGCACTGCTAGCTGCTAGCAGTAAGTGCGGGGTACTGTTTCTTATCGGTGTGAGAAGAGAATGGAGGGCTAGTTCCGTTCTCTTGTAGTATACCATTGAATTACTTTATTAATTACTACGTTAATTACTTAGATGTAGGTAGTGACGTGGTAGATACTTGATTTTAGAAATAATTACTTCCGTTTCGGTTTCAATCACGAACGTGGATGTGTATTAAAAATTTAAAATATAGTAAAATTGTGGTTTATTTTTAATTATATGCATATGAAACATGAATCTAACTAAACCACTAGGTGGCGCTCAAAAGAGAAAATTGAGTAAAAAGCATTGACTATAATACCCTTATAATCAAAGGTAAAAGGAAAAAGACAAAAAACTTCTGAAGGCTAACAGTTTCCTTAGTGTTTCTGTATATGTAAATAGAAGTGAAGTAAAATATACTGAAAGCTTAAACATCGACGAAGTCTTAAACGAATTCGCCACAAAAGAATACGCTAATGCAAGTCGTTGTCTATAAACCAAGGTTGTCAACCGACAGATATTGTGTTTTTACCGCACAAGATTATCACCAACGAAAATAAGGTATACCTGCTAGGATAGTTGTAGCATTGACTATACCCTTAGGTAAAGGTAAAGGTATATAATCAAAGGTTGTAGTAATATTTAAAATTTAAATTTTTTAATAATAATATCTTAGTATGTGACGGGTAAACGTAGATATGTCTTATTAAAATTGGCTTATACCAAAACTGGAGGTGGGGGTGGAGACCTATTATTAAAGTCTGTGGGAGGAGGCTTACGGTTTGCGTTACGCCACTGGTTGACGTACGTATTATATTAATTTAGTGTAGTTTAAGTATTGTTGGAAGAAAAAAAATGAATTTTTAGCGTTAAATCATAGAATAATCAGGTGATTTTGCAGCAGTACTTGTATATTAATGGTTATTTAAGCTACAAGAAATGTAAGGACGTATTTACACTCGAGGAAGGGTAATATTAAATCGAGGCAGAACCGAGGTTCACATTACCTTCCGAGGATGTTGTATCCTTACAGTATGCGTTGCTTATTATATTTTCCCTACTACCTGCACAAAATTTTCCAGCTACCGGCAGCAATCCGCTTAAAATGATAAGAAAGTATTAATAAAATACGGGGTCATTTGACATCTGTCATCAGAACTATAAACGTATTATATTTTTCATCTATGATCAGAACTATGATCAGTATTTTGTTTTAATTATTTCTCTTTTGTAAGTTAGCTAAGTCTGTTGCTATAAATCTTTATTACTATTATTTTCTTAGAAATTAATTTTAATATCAAATTTACATTCTGCCTCGTAAGTCGGAGGGGTTAAATCTTTTAATTCTAAGCTAGGAATGTAATAAGTGAAACGAAGTTCCCTAGTTAGGGAAAATAAGACGTTTCTCTCCCTTGGTGTATAATGTACTAACATATATGTGAGCAAACGAAAGTGACATCGAGTTTGGCTTTGAAAATTGAAACGTATGTATGTTAGAACTTCAACTTTGACATGACTTTGACACTTCTAGAAGTAATAATGCACATGACAATGTGACTTCGCTTTCGTTTGTTCACATTGAATTAATCACAGACATATGTTTCAATTTTCAAAACCAAACTTGATGTCACTTTCGTTTGCTCACATGTTATAATTTGTTCCATTACTGTTATTATAAGTAATCAAAACAGCCGCTATAGTTCGAAAAATCGTGTTGCAGTTGTTCATAATTTATGAAAGTAGTGTACAACGGCAAATTTGCTGATTTCTTTAATGTTGGTGGTACTGTTATGTGTTGTAACTTCAAATTTTTCTATTTTTTATACTTATGTAACTGCAGGTATGTTTTGTGGCACTACTTACAGGCACAAACAAAAAACCAAAACATTGTTATTGAATGCTGAACAAGTTGTAAGCTTATTAAACCGAAAATGTTTCTTAAAAAGTGCAATTTTTGTCAATATTCTGTTGAATTTAATAACATCATAATCTTTCTAACACGACGGCTGACAACGAGAATGAGAAAGTTTGCTGACTTTAAGTAGTAAGTAGTTTTAAGTTGTTTACTTTTTAAATGTTCTGCCATTTTTAACGGTTTTTATTTAAAGTCTACCTTAACCTATTCAATTTATAGCTCATAAAAGGTTGTCTAAAACAATTTTTTTCTAGGTATACTAAAGGAATACTGCAAATATAAGTCTTAAGCTTGCAAGTTGTGAACGAAGAAGTGGTGTGGAATATACTTTCATGTTAAAGTTTATTACTCAACATTGCTAGTAATTGTAGCACGAGAATGTATTACAATTTACCTACAAAAATAGTGCATGCAAAGTTTAAATACATATAATGTCTTTAAATACATTTAGTGAAAAAATCGAGGACTATGAAGTTCATAACTTATTAGGCAAGGGCGGTTTTGCCACCGTGTATCGTGCAAAATGTTTGAAAACTAGCCTAGAAGTTGCAATAAAAATGATTGACAAAAAGTTAATGCAGTCTGCTGGCATGGTGAATCGTGTAAGGCAAGAAGTGTCCATTCATTCCAGATTAAAACATCCATCTGTACTAGAACTTTACACGTTTTTTGAAGATGCCAATTATGTATATCTTGTATTGGAATTGTGTCACAACGGAGAACTACAGCAATATTTAAAAAGAAATAATGAAGTATTATCAGAACCTGAAGCTAGTCACATTATGCGGCAGATAGTTGAAGGCATGCAGTATTTACATTCTTACAATATCTTACACCGAGATATGTCGCTGTCAAATCTGTTACTGACCAAAAATATGCAAGTTAAAATAGCAGATTTTGGACTTGCAACACAGTTATCTAGACCAGATGAAAAACATCTTACAATGTGTGGAACTCCAAATTTCATTTCTCCAGAAGTAGCCTCAAGAGGTTCCCACGGTTTAGAAGCAGATGTGTGGGGCTTAGGGTGCCTGTTATATACATTACTAGTTGGTAAACCACCATTTGATGATAATGCTGTTCGAAGCACACTTAATCGTGTTGTTACTGTGAACTATAAACTACCAAGTAATTTATCATTAGAAGTAAAAGATCTAATTAACCGTCTTTTACAAAAGAATCCGAAAGATCGTATTAAATTGGATCAAATAATCCAACATGCATTCATCAAACGTTATGACATTTTAAGTGGAGTAACGTCTAAATTAACACAGGATAGTGGAGTAACGTCTAAATTAACACAGGATAGTGGAGTTCATACAATGTCCACTAGAAGAGAAAGCGCATTTAGTGAGAGTGCTTTGCCAAAAAATCATTCATCTAATGCAAATGTATACTCAAGGTACGGTAACAGTGATTGTACGTCATGTATTCGCTATACTGATTATTCAAATACAAATGTAGGACGTATTACATCGCAATTGCAGGAACAAGTTGTGAATAGTTGTGTTTGTTCTAATTCATGTCACAGGTCTACAGAGATTTCAGAATTTTCACAAAAAAGATCAGCTTGCGAGTTACAATATCTTCCTTATGTAAACCATGAATCGGTTACACACAGTCATTGTAATGACATGTGCCATTGCTCAATAAACGCATGTACAAAAAACAGTCGTGTAATTCAAAATTCTACTCCAACATGCTCTCTCAATAATATTAATCAGTTGCAACATCACAGTTTAAATCAAAATTATTGCGACGAGAAACTAAAAGAAAATATAAAACATGTAAAAGAACATCCGCCTGATAACAGAGCAGTACTACATTCATACAATTTGAATAGCTGTAATTATGGACTAAATTCGCCAAGTTTAGCCATTGGTGATAAACATAGACAAAGGTCCACTGTAAAGCAAAAACAGAAAGAATTTGTGCAGTTATGTTCATATCGTTTGCTACCCACACGACATCAAACAAAAAATGCAATTTTAAGTATTTTAGAATCAGGAGAGGTGTGTGTTGAATTTATTAAAAAAAGTGATTACACGAAGATAGAACTAGTGCGTGAAGTATTTAGGATATCTCGTGATGGTTCAAGAATTATTACTTACGAACCTCAAGGCGGAAAAGGAGTACCTCCAACATCCAAACCACTTGCATTACCATTAGACGGATCTTACCAAGTATTTTGCTTTGAAACTTTACCCGAAAATCAATGGAAAAAATACATATATGCATCCAAGTTTGTTGGCCTACTTAAAGCTAAAACACCAAAAATAACGTATTATACAGACAAAGCAAAATGTTGGCTAATGGAAAATTTAACAGATTTTGAAGCGGACTTTTATCAAGGTGGGAAAGTGGTACAGTCATCAACAGAGGGCATAACATTAACTGATGAATCGGGATCAAGCAGAACTGTGCAGAATATTAGTGAATGTCGAAGCTTGCCAGAAAACTTCCGTCAACAATGGATTCATTCACAGGAAGTTAAAAATCACTGCCTCCTTTTAGAAAGTACTCTAAGACAGCTTCCTGGGGAGAATTTTCCTGTAATTGTGGGACGGCGTCCAACTACAGGACTCGTACGCAATAAAGAAAATCAGTTCAATGTAATGGTACGTTAATGATCACTTGTGGATTTAAAATGTTTTAAGTTAATGGTATTTTGAATTTGACATTTGGTTGTAGTGTTATTACATGAAATAACGTTTATGTACAGGGTTAATTTTAGGTACAGTATATATAGTATATTTGAACTTCAAATAAATATTTAAATAGATTACTTATATTGTAGATATGTCATTGGTACTACCTACTTTAATAAACTTCTGCAGTAACACTGCCACCTGCAATTTTTACAAGCCATCAATTTTCACCTATTATTATTGGATTGGTAGTTTTGAAGTTAAAGTGAATTTTTTGTTGTAGATTTTTAGAAGCATTTTAAAAAGGTTAATAGGTTAAAAGCCACATAGAATTTCCAAATTTTGTTGTTCCTAAGCTAATACTTTTTTTTCACTAATCAAAATTAACAAGACAATTTCAGTTATCTGTACGCAAACTTTTTACCAGTGCTGAGCAATCACCATGCTAAAACATACAGTGTTGTGGCCACTCGGCCAACAGCACACTCACAAAATTTGATTATACAAGGGGACACGGGTGTCTGCCGTGACCTGAGCCGATATTTTCTGATCTGACACCCGTATTTGCCATGGCGCTTAACGTGTTAATCATTATCTCAGTGTAGCTGACTTACCAGGCAATACGTTGCCAAGACCTTAAAGGCATCCACCGTTGAATGGCCCAACATGTGGTTAATTTTCTTTTCAACCAAAATAAATATAGTGGTTTATCAACTAAAGAACTTATCTTACTAGTTCCAAAAAATGCGAGGGGTAAACCGTATTCTAAAATTTGTACACCGATTTCCCCTTAGCAAAGGACTTGCATTACTTCCCACAGACTTCCCCAACTTCCCTTGTGCTTCCCCAGGACTACCCTCGAATTATCTCTTACAATCCCTAATTATGCATGTAATGTGCAAGTTGGTGGGCAAAACAATATAATTACAGGTCATGCAAAACCATATAAAAATATTTTGGGAATTTATTGATGTACTACTTAAGAGGAAATCCAAGGGAAGTCGGGGAAGTCCAAAGAAAGTTGGCGAAGTCAGGGGCAATTGCTTTTGGAAAAACATTGAAGAAAACACAGAGAAAATGCTATCGATATTTCAAACATTCAAAGTATGCAGGGTGTCTAAGATATGGGCCCCCGTGCATGGGGTCTCATAAACAGTAAGAGATAGAGGTTCGGTTAAATGAGAAGAATTATTCAGCATATTGATAAGTACTACTATAATCCACATTCAAATCATAAAATTTTTGCTTGAGTTTCAGTACAGACTGAAAAAACTAAAATTTTCAGTTTTTGTTTTCTACTTTCCTATACTTTCAGTATATACAGAGTGCCCATTTTAAAACTCAGTCTAAATTCTTTTAAATAGGCAACACACAATTCAAGTCACTGCCGACTATTATTTTAAAACAATATTTCTATAATTAAGATCAGGGCAATCAAGTTTGCATTAACTTGACAGTTTACTAATCAAATTCGTTAAGCCACATTACTTGAACGGTGCAAAACACAGATTATCGATCACTAATCTTTGGTGCAAAATGTATTCCAACGCTGACAAAGTGGACATGATTCTAATTCTGGGTGAATGTCGAAAAATGCGAGTGCGAGTGCTGCCAGTACTTTGTATGCGCAACGCTTTCCAGGTAGACGAATTCCAACAGACAAAACATTTAGAATGCTTCTTTTGAATTAACAAGAGTATGGGCAATTTTCAAAACCAAAAGTAAGGGCACGGCAAGTTACGGTTGAACATAATGAAATAGCTGTAATTGAAATGGTTACGGATAATCCCCATACAAGTCAAAGAGCGATTGCAAATGCCTTAAACATTAGCAAAGGTTCTGTTTTCAATATTCTTAAGGCGAACAAATTTCACCCCTACTATGTTTATACCATACACCATCTTGAAGATAGGGATTATGAGCATCGTGTTCAGTATTGTCAATTTCTTAGACTTAGGCAATTAAATGGCAATGGGGAATTTTTAAGTATGGCATTATTCTGTGATGTAGCGAGGTTTTCAAACAACGGCATGGTTAATCGACATAACTGCCACTATTACGCCCAAGACAATCCCCGCTGGATCAGGAAAACTCATTTTCAGAAAATTTTTTCTCTTAATGTGTGGTGCGGTATTATTGGCGATTTTGTAATAGGTCCACATTTCGTTAATGGAAATTTAGATGGTGAAATGTATTTAAATTTCTTAATTAATGAACTACCGGCTCTCCTCCAAACAGTACGGAATAGCATGTGGTTTTTAAATGATGGTGCACCTCCGCATTTTCATAGGATGTGAGAAATTATCTTAACCAACGTTTTGAGAGACGCGTAATTGGACGAGGTGCATTGCATCCAATGTTGTCGCTCTATCACACCGGAAATGTTAGCTCGTGTTAGAGGTTCGATGCGTAGAAGAATTATACTCTGCGAAAACGAAGGGGGAAGGCAATTTGAACAGCTGCTTCGTTAGTTTTTGTACTATGTTCCTATTAAATTATTGTAGTTATTGTTGTCAAATATTAAATTTGAGTTATTAAAGTAACCTTAAATTTGTACTTAATCATTAGTAGATACATGTACTGTAAGACAACTCTGATCTCAATTTAAAAAAAAATGGTAGAAATGCATAGTTGCATTGTGTGTTACCTATTTAAAAAAATTTAGGCTCGGAGTTTTAAAATGGGCACTCTGTATGTATTGATTTCATGAAAGGTTCGAAATCGAGGTTTTAACGGAAATACATGTTTTGGACATCCAGAAACCCAACTAAAAATTATCAAAAAGTCAAAAAACTATAACATGGAAAAAATTTCCAAAATTGTGGAAATTTAAAAAAAAATATTGCTCAGAAACTGGCTACGCGTTTTTTTTAAGTTTTGTAAGTTCATAGAGCTGAGGGTCAGCTACAATTCGGTTCGTGTGCCAGCTCGCAAACTTGTCTCTGACGCCTTCTATGAATTTTTGAAAATTCTATTTTTAACGCCTATTTACTCACAACCGTGTTATCAGATCGTGATGAAATTTGATATTGCAAATTTTGACTTTTTCAAAAACATCTTGCTCAAAAACTGGCCCACGCGATTATTTTTTATTTTGTAGAACTATTTAGATCAGCTATGATTTGGTTTGTATCCCAATTTGCTAACTTCTTTGAAAATCTAAAATTCCTACCCCCTTATTTAATAAACGGTTGCCGATAAAAAAATTCTGTTTATGCTAAATTGCTGAGTGATAGTAGAAGAAAGCTGTCCATTTAATTCTCAAATACGGCAATATTTGGGGGGGGGGGTAGTTTTCTTTCTCCCACCCGTTTTTTGGTGGAGCCTACTACAAGTTTTTCACAGCCTACTATGAGAAAACAGTTTTTTACTTATAACTTCGATATTTGTGAAAATAAACCCATCCAACTGTATATCAATGGGGGAAAAAGAACTCTATTCAACAGTGGCATGAGGCAGGTGAAGCCCGGCCTCACCTGCAAAGTGAAATACACAATGCTGTAAAAATATAGTTTAAAAATAGACGAATTTAATTTTATTTAGTCACCTCTGATATGAATTTATTTTTATTTAGTCTCTGCATATGTTCTACTCAATAATTTGAGAACCTACTAGAATGCAAGTTCCTGAGGCCAAAATAACAAGACTCTTGAAGCCTTATTGCCGCACATGTCTGTTATCGGTTGTGACATCATGTAGTTTCTCTTGCTCATCGCGTTAATGTATCGCATTAGTCATATGTTAAAGCCAGCTGAGAGGCCCGAGAAAATTTTACTTTGAGCTATATACCGGCTAGCTACGCTTACTCACTTATTAAGTCATGGAGCCAGACCACGACTTAATTGCAGGCTTCATAGTGACATCCCTATTCCCCCTATAATACCCCTATTTTAATTTGACCCCCCTATTATATCCCTATTTTCAAAATTAAGCCCCTATTCCCCCTATTCTAATAATTTTATCTATTTTATATCGTTTTTCCATAAACATTGTTTTTGGTTCGTAAAAAAAACGTTTTGTTTTAAAAAAAACTTATTTTTCAAACTAGCAACGTGGAAAGCAAAAAAGAGTTACAGATTAATGTAAGGTACTGGTCTAAGGATGAGAACTGCATTAAAAATAACCACTTAGTTACATACTTTATTGGGAAGGCTGATGCAGAAACTTTATATAGTTATTTGTTAAAAGCTATAGACTCTCATAGTTTGAACATAAGTAAAGTTCTTATGATAGCCAGTGATGGGCCGAATGTTAATAAAAAAGTTTTAAAGTTATTTAATGAGGAAAAAACTAAAGGTAATAATAAACCTACTGCAGATATTGGAACCTGTCCATTGCATGTGGTTCACAATGCGTTTTTGAAAGGTTTAGATCAGTTGTCTACTGATATATCAAATTTTATAATTCACATATATTATTATTTTCATAAAAGAGATCTAAGATCTCAAGATTTTGAAAAAATACAGCATAACCTTAAACTACCTAAACATAAATTTATAAAACACATATCAACTAGATGGCTAACTATAGGCCCTGCTGCACAAAGAATGCTTGAACAAATAGGTGCAATTGAGGAATATTTCCTAAAATATGTACCTACAAAAGAGCAGGTTACTATGAAAAAACAATGTGCTAAAGCATAAAATAAAATTAATTGCTAATCTTCACTTTGTTGTTTACGCAGCACAAATTTTTACTACAGAATTTAATTTAGTTATGCAAAAGGAAGAGCCACTTATTCACATTTACTATAGTCAACTAAGAAAAGTTGTAGTGCTACTGCTTTCAAATATACTGAAGAAGTCTGCTTTTACATCAGCTACAATTGATAGTATAGGTATGGGAATCACAGATCTAGATTCACTTCTAGCTGATAGCTCAAACTTTGTAGATTTAATAAAAATTTACTGCGGCGATGCAGCCAATAAAACTATAACTACAATGCCTGCGAAGGATAAACTATATTTGTTGGATGAAATAAAAAAAATTTATTTGGCTGCAATTAAACATATATTTAATAAGGCTATGAATAAAAATCTGAAATATTTTAAGTGTCTTTTGCCCGAAAATATTAAAAAATCTAGTAAATATATACTCAAAGTGGCCAAAATTTTACCAATCACCAATATAGACATCGATATATTGTCCAGCGAGTGGAAGTTACTTCAAATTGATGATGAAATAACATTTACCTTACAAGAAAATGAAAAAATTGACAGCTATTGGAACAAAATATTTTCACTTAAATCTGCCGATAAAGAAAGATATTTCACTGTTAAAAAAGTAGTGCAAGCGGCTCTCTCATTGGCTCACGGTAGCGCCGATGTTGAGAGAGGGTTCTCCAGGTCAGGTCGCCTGTTAACTGAAGATAAGAGTAAAATGAAAGAAAGAACGTTAAATGCTAAATTAGCTGTAGTTAATGGATTAAAAAAATATAATAATATGACCCATTTAGTACCTATTACAAAAGAGTTACTAAATTTAGCACAGCATGCACATAACTCATACCAGTTATATTATAATGAAAAGAAAATGGAACAAGAGAATAGACTAATAGAAATTGCCAATGCAGGAAGATTAGAAAAAGAAAGACAGTTAGTAGACAAAATTTCAAATGAAAAAAAAAACATAAAAGGGTTAGAAAGTGATTTGAAGGTTGCTCTGAATTCACACAAAATAGCCGAAAGTTCATCTGAAACTATGCAAAAGGAAATAAATAAGTTATTAAGAGTGGCTAATGAGAAAAAAGATGTGTCAAAAACGGCTATAATTTCCGAAATGTACAAAGGTCTAGAAAGGTTGCGAAGTAAAGAAAAAGATGAAAGAAGTGCTGTAGACAGATTAAGAAGAGAAATAGAAAAACGGAAGAACAGAATTATTGAAAATCTACAATCATCAAAGAAACAGAAGACTACCTGATAAATGACTGCTGAAGAAGACTTTTTTTTAATCTGTAAGAGGACATTTATAAATATTATTTATTTATTTTCATAAGAGTGTTGTTTTAGTTTTTTTGTTGTTTATTTTATAGTTCATGTTAATCTTGAATAAAGAAATTGTTTCTATCTGATATCTTGTTTACTTCCTCGGAAGGCAACAAGTGAATAACTCCTACATGTATAATGCACAAAAGTTGTATTTAGCTAAAAGATCAATAAAGAAATGTATTTAGGTAAAAATAAATCGCATAAAAAGCAGGATTGTACATAAAAATATGAAAAATGTCTGATAGTATGACCCCTTTTATACCCCTATTTTGAAAAAAGTGGACCCCTAAAACCCCTACAATCAAAGGTGATCTGCACTATGAAGCCTGTAATTGTTGCCCGAAACTCCATTTTCTGCATGTTTCCACATTGAAATACATATAATGGTTGCCACTTCGTGTTACAGTAGAACTCCAATTATCCGAACTCCGACTATCCGAATCGCTTTAGGACGCCATCTCATATTGCAGTTCTAAATTCGCTGACTTGGTAAGCATAACGGTAGAAACCGAATAGACCTAGAGAAGGGGTGGGAGCGGCTCAGGTTACAGGTGACCTGCCACTGTCTGTTTTGATTACTCAGTCATTGCCCTGCTACTGTGGTGGTTCTCTTACGCGTCGGGTAAACAGTTGGCTTTTTTTCTCTCCCATTTTCAATATACATACAGAAGTTAATTAATAGACCCTTTCTTCGGAAAAAAAACCCTCCAATTATCCGAATTTTCGATTTTCCGAATGGGGTCCGGTCCCAATTGATTCGGATAATTGAAGTTCTACTGTACTTCAGTTTTAGTTGAAAGAAAATTTTCAGCTTTAATAAGAATAAAAAGCCATTTAAAAATTCGGTTGGGCGAGAGAGTTTAAACGGATTGGCTTTAATGTCAATAGAAAAGAATTTGCTAAATAATACTTCAACGTTGTACGACTCTGTAATAGAAGCATTCTCGTTACTGTGTAACAGACGAATAGATTTGATTTATAAAACCAAGAATTTTCTGTTTTTTTTCTTTTTGTTCTTTACGTATTTGTACAAAAATTCGTTACTATACGTATAAAAAAATTTTCTTTCAATTATTGACAATATCGATAAAACCATTTTGGCCTCACCAAGTTTGGATACCACGGAACGCCACTGCTATCCAATGATGGCATGGCCGCCTTTGACGCATATTTAAAAAAGCGAAGTTATTGTCAACATCTTGAAAATTTAACGACCTACAAAAGTTTTAATTTCAGTTTGAAATCTTAGTAAAAAGGTGTCTTAATAATATCCAAGCCACTTTACGCTATATTTGATAATAACCAAATTATGCACAAAAAGCGAAAACTGAAAATTTTAGTTTTTTCAGGCTGTACTGAAAACTCAGCAAAAATTGTAGGAGATGAATGTGGATCATAGCAGTACTTGAGTTGCTGAATAATTCTTGTCATTTAACTGAATCTCTATCCCTTACGTTGATGAGATCCCCATGCATGGGCCTCTTATCTTGGATACCCTGCAAAGTGCTATTTAAAAAACTAGAAATTTTTCAATTTCCTATTAAACCGAAAATGCTATAAGAATATTAGTGCTGTTCATAGAAAACACTCAGTCCATACAAATTATGTACAATTTAATTGAATATCTGTACAAGTACAAGGTTATCGACATTGTGAAACACCCTGTGTAAATTGATATTAACCTACTAGTGAAAAATCGTTCTGTCAGTTCCATTGGCCAAAATTTTCAGTTTATTAGTTTACTACAAAAAATATTTGTTTAAATTATATAATTAAATTTTAACACCACTTACCTTTCTCTTCGGTAAATTATTTATGATAGCGCTTACTGTATTTGAAAACAAAAAACTGTTTAAGTTTAATGACACACATTTTTTGGACTGCTGCAATTAAATTATTAGCGTTAATTTTTTTTTTGTAATTAGCAATTTCAAAACTTAGTTATAATGTATTTAAGACAGATTTGTAAATACAAATATGATCAGAATTATGCAACAGAACATTTGTTAGAAAGCGTTATTTGATCGTCAGAGTCGTTCATGCTTTTGCTATGTTACTTAACTTATTAAGATTAAAATCATCTTAAGTGCAGAGGTACCTGCTCTTATATTTCATGACGAAACGTCCATACAGCTTAAGGGTCATTATAATCAGATTATAATTGTCATACGTGGAAAAAATTCTACTGACCTTCCATTTTATTATTGTCACTGTTGACGCTTAAAAGTTTGATACAAAATTTCCCAGTAATTTTCATATATAATCTAATACGCGATTTTGATTTCCGGAAATATACCGCCTGGACTCTAGAGTGGTTTCTTGCTACGAAAATCACCACCTCGCGTCTTCGACTCGTGATTTTCTTGTAGCAAGAAATCAAAGAAAAAGTAGTTTACATATATGGATGTACCTTCAATTTCTGCAGCAACAGTTGTAGGACTAAATTTTTTGATTATGTTTCAAATGGAACGTTAATATACAGGGTGCCCCAGCCTTTTAACTTTTTCATCTTACGAAATACAGTTTTATAAGTTGTTACAAAACCTTTTAAGTGGTTTCGTTTTTAATGTTTTAAATAGGACCGTATATTTAACTTTCCATTGATAAGAAATTTTGTTTCTGTTTCAAATGATGTATCATTTTTATAGGTTGACATCAAATAATTTTTAACGATTTTGATATACAGGGTCGCTATTATATATGCGACCAAAGCTCCCCCGGTCAAACGGTTTGAGATATGCGTTTCATATTTGGTATATGTTAATTTGAGTTTTTTTGCATATTCTGATGTAAAAAAAATTTTTTTTGCATATAGTTTCTAAGCGCGCCCGCCATCTTGAATTTTTTTAAATAGCAACCTAGGCTGTGTGATACATTAATAGAAAGCTTATTTTTTTCTCTTTCCAGAAATATGAAACATGTATAGGGTTACATAAGAAAATAACGCAGAAAAATTAAAAAAACATTTGAGGCATGCTTACATCGTTTAGGACAACTTTTTTATAGGAAAATTCTTTTTTTAAACAACATCGTGGTTCTGAAAAGAACTTTTTTTTTTCATTGCACAGCAGTTCCGCAGAAGGAGATGGAGCGACCTACTTCGAGCTGGTGTACTTGGTAAATTCGTCACTGCACATTTACTCAAATCTAGTAACCCTTGCATTAACAAAACGTCATAAATAAACAAAACACAAACAGTAATTTAAATTAATTTCAGAAAAGAAAAAAAAATAAGCTTTCTATTAATGTAGCACACAACCTAGGTTGCTATTTAAAAAAATTCAAGATGGCGGCCGCGCTTAGAAACTATATGCAAAAAAAATTTTTTTTTACTTCAGAATATGCAAAATAACCTCAAATTAACATATACCAAATATGAAACGCATATCTCAAACCGTTTGACCAGGGAGCTTTGGTCCCATACATAATAGTGACCCTGTATAAACTATGAAGTGCTGGTTTTGATAAGATAAGATAAGATAAGATTTATTACTCTATCGATTTGTACATAGAAAGTCAAATGAATACACATACATAAAAGACAACTAATCATAAAATTCCTTGATATGTTAATTATAAAGGTATTCATGAATATCGTAATAACATTTGGATAGCAAGAAATCTTTGAGTTTAGTTTTAAATTTGTTGGTATTATATTCTAATTTAATTTCGTCCGGAAGTTTATTATGCAGCCGAATACACATGCATCTAGGACTATTACTGTATAATTGGATACGTTGCATAGGCACTTGCAACTTATTTCTATTTCTAGTGTCATGCGAGTGTATTTCATGATATTTAACAAACTCGTTAGAATTTTGCTTTACATAAAGACAAGAACAGTATATAAATAAACAGGGTAGAGGTAATATCTTAAATTTTTCAAACAGCGGTTTACAATGTGCATCAAACTTAACATTAGCTAACAATCGTATGGCACGTTTTTGAATTAAAAATATTTCTTTTGCCTGTGGCGCAGAACCCCAAAACATAAGACCGTAAAACATATTTGCTTGAAAAAAACCATGATACGTATTTCTAAGTACATCAATAGAAACCTGATGGCGTAATCTTCCTAGAATGTAACACACACTTGAAAGTTTTTTCCTAAGAATGTTAATATGCTGTGTCCAGCTTAAATTATTTTCAATATTAAGTCCTAGAAACTTAACATTATTTATCAGCTTCAAGCTAACAGATCCGCATCTGATTAATGGCGTCGAATCTTCGAATATAAGATTATTTTTTGTTTTAAAGCACATAAGTGAGGTCTTTGATTCATTTAACGTTAACCTATTTACTTTACACCAATTATTAATTTCATGATTAGCAGAGTTACACAAACGCACTGCATTTACTGGGTTGTTTTTGGATATAAAACAGGTACAATCATCGGCAAATAGGGTAAGAACACAGTCACTACCGACACATTTTGGGAGATCATTAATATACAGTAAAAAGAGGACGGGCCCCAAGGTAGAACCTTGTGGTACTCCATACTTTATTATTTTTTCTTTAGATTTAGCTGATGTAGAGTTAGTAGTCGGAATTCTCACAACTTGAGTACGGCCATGTAGATATGATTCAATCCAGTTGAGAGGAATCCCTCTGATTCCATAGTTACGTAGCTTATGTAAAAGGGTGGAGTGGTTCACGCAATCAAAGGCCTTTGTCATGTCGTAAAAAATCCCGATTTCCAGAAATCAACCGCCTAGAGTGCTGAATTGTTTTTGCTAAAAAAATCACCAAGAGTCGAAGATGAGTGGTGATTTTCTTGTAGCAAATAATTTTATAATTTTTAATGATGACATTTTTAAAATTATTGAGATTAATATTTGAGCACAAAACACCTTACCTTACACTTTAGAAATATATGTGTACTTTACCTGTTTACTGAAAACGGGCAAATTTAAATATTGGAAAATTTAAGTGTTTGGAAAAACTTAGGTTAATTTATATATTTAAAACGTTAAGTCATTTATTTCGACATCTATTCCCAGAATTCTACTAAGTTGCTTTTGATAATTTTTTTACAATAAAAGCATCCTAACCTAACGTAATTACCGTGCAGATGTGCACAAAAATCCTTATCTTAAAAACAAAATAAAAAATCATGGCAAAGCCCCAATTTAAACGAACACATATGAACTTAGCTTTGCACTTGAAGCACCATCTGTTTCTTTCTGGTGTCGGTTTTGGAACTACATACCCTCTCTTCACCCATTCGCCAGTACATAAAATATAACTAAATGCACAGACGGTCTTCATGCTTAACATTGTCTACAAAGAAATGTAAGTTGCAAATTATTTTGCAGCGGGTCCCACTAGTAGCTATAATAATGAGAACGTATTAACTGTCATATATTTTATTTTCAGTACAATTATCACCAAAATGGAATGTTTTCAAATGACAAACATTAGGTAACTTATCAGCAGACTTTTATAATCTAAATGTTGTACAGCACATAGATCTTACTATTAAAAGGTAAAACCGGAATGTTTTATATCATCACAATGCATACCATTGGTAAATATTAAAATAACCCATGGTAGCGGCAGTAATACAAAAACTTGAAAAATTCATAACGCAATGCCATTATTCTTTTTATTATTATATATTTTGAAATTGTCATTAATTGGCTTTTTTTAAGATATCTATCTATTCAATAGTACTTCAGGAGCTTATTAAGCACAGTCAAGAAGCTCGAAGCACATTTTAAAGCTTAGAGTAAAAACCTAAATTTTTATTACTTCGTAATATAAATTAGGCACATCAAAGACAAAGAGCGATTAATGTTTCAAGTATTATAAGTTCTTTTTATATCCGTATGTATCTATCACTTATTTCACAGGCTATCTAATTAAGGCCATCATGTGGATTTCAAAAACCTTTATATGTATGTAACTAACGCTTTATTAATGAGGACTTGCAGCCTTTTAAATTATTAGGAGAAAATTAATTCCATTATCACATAGCATGCTACCTTTCTACAATAGCAATAATTTTTCAGATCAACTAATATAAACAAGTAAATTATTATCACATTTATGTTGCAGTTATTCATAATCAATAATTGTCTTCATTTTCAAACCACGCCATAGTTTTTCATTGATTATATTGGGTTTTTGCATGTCCATGATGACCAAAATGTGAGACAACCTTTATATCGGGTGTTCAAAAACATTCCTGGTGAAATACACTGGTGCCTGATTTTGTTAACTTTAACGCATGTATTAGCTCATTACTTATACTACATACGAAATTTTCAGTTGTCATAAGACGTTGTTGGAAGGTACACAAACATTTGACAGTTAGAAATACCTTCTGGCTATTTTGTCACGTGACTGGTTGATAAACAAATGCCCTAATTATGCTTGCCCTGCAAGAAAACTCAGGTAAATAATTAGTGCATTTAGGTACTTTCCAATCACTTGACAAAATAACGAGGCATTTTTAACCATCAAACGTTTGTGTACCCTCCAATCACGTGATAATTTGCATCACTGTGCCCAAGCCTATTATTGTTTTATTACCAGCACGCATTAGCAAAAAAACCATAAGTCACTTGACCAAAAATTTTTTGAAAACCCGTTACATTAATCCCTACAAACAACTAAATAATTTATACAATAAATATATTAATTTATAAAATTCAGCTAAATATCATCACTTTGTTTTAATTAATTTTAAAAGATAAAATATTATTTCAGTATTCTTAATCTTTTACATTTGTAAACAATTTTATACAAAACTATTAGGCCTTTTCCCTCCAAACTAATATATACAGCTAGCTACTTTGTAAAATTGTTTACAAATAAATTTGAAAAATATTACCCAATAAGACTTAAAACTGATATAATACACATATCAGAAACTTTTATACTAGATACTTTCCGATATTTTCATACTAGACACTACAAACTTTAGCTAATCTTTTCCAATATGTTCATAATAATTATTTATTAATTCACATTCACTTTTTCCTAATATCTTCTCCTGAGTGGCATTTGGTATTCTTCATTTGGCAGCATTTTCTGATGCGGTCTATCGCTTGATGTTCCTCAAAGATGAGTCTAAAACACACATTATACAAGAAAGACTCGTTATTCTCGCATTAAACGGAGAACCAAACTGCATTATAAGTATTAAATAATTTACATTATTTTACGAGCTCAAACAATAAACTGACATCTCCCAGAAGTTTTTGAAAATTTCGCCTACAAATTTGAGACCTTTTTGAGAAACTATATACAGTGTGAGTCATTTACATGCAACCCCCTACTATTTCCTAAACTATTGAGATTATCAATAAAAGTTGTTTGGGGCTTAATGGTCTACTTTATGCCATACTCCAAAATGTACTGTACACACGTACTCACGTGACTGAGTAATGACGTCATGGATAATTTTGAGAGAGAGAACATGTAAGAAACTTGTTAAGGAGGCCATGAATTTAAACAAAAACACTTCAAAATGTTCGTTCATTTATTTAGCTATTGTTTAGTTTCACCTTTGGTTTTTTGCATTTTTTTTATATCGTTTGCTGGGGGTTAAATCAAAAATAAAGTAGCTTCAGTCTGGGGCCCTTTTTACAAAACAGACTGTATATGCCTATGGGGAAGGAAGCTTGCTATGAACACATTTTTTCACTTTTTAACGCTCTGATATACCAGTAAATATCAACCACAAATTACCAAAAGCACATGCTGTTAACCCGAGTTATTATTATATTGAGTAAAACAATCACAAATATTCTTCAGAATATGTAAAAGTAGTGAATTTTTGGCATGTGGTTTAACTGGAAGCGACGTCTACTTTGTTATTGTATAGAAAACTTTGTATATTTCTTAAGAATTGGAATAACGTTCTTAATTCTTTTCACAATGATGTATAATTGTCAAGAGAAAATCGATATATCGCCAACTGACTGAATTTGCCATGAAATCGCCAATAGTATTTAAGGTTTCTTTTCTTAACACTTTCACTGCTACCGCCACTCATAGGTGACGCTACTTGTTGTTCGATGGGCGCGCATGGCACTCATGAGTGCCGCGCCCAGTTCCGTGTTCAACGGTTTAGTATAAAGTCAGCTTTGCGTGCAACTAGACGTGTGTTTGCCAGCGTGTAGAGAATGACTCTACACTTTAAAATTTTTTCGCAGTTTCCATTTTTTTTATTTTTTACGTGTTTGAGATGGCAGATAGTGAGCCGGGTCCCTCCCTTAATTTTTTTTAGAAAATAATTATTCTTTTGCTAAATTTTTTATATTCTATGTTTATTTTCAGTTTAGCTATATGTGAAATATTTTTCTTTATATATTCTTATAGTACATATATACATATATATTATTATATTACGTTTCTGTTCAGTTTTTTTTTATAAAACAATAATTATTTTTATTGCGTAAATATTATTTTAAAGTGTTTCTTTTCCCGCATATGTTCTATCCCTAAAACTACAGCATCTTTTGCGTGGCACCCATCGGTGCCGGTCAGCACTGCACGAGAAATTCTTGCATGGACGCGCATGGCACCCATGGGTGCCACCCACCAAAAATGATTGAACACCCTGTATACACACTTATTATAAATGATAATCACCTTCTAACACCAAAAACAACAATAATACAGCAAAAAAAGTTGCCGTTTCTGCGGTACCCCACGCCCTAAACCCATCGCAGTGAAAGTGTTAAGACTGACTTAAATCTTTACTGCATTTATACAAAGACTATTTAATGTACTGTAGCGAAAATTGTAATTTATAGTTACAATATAATGGTGACCCCGACATCATCATCAATATATTGTGATATTAAGATATCTTGTTTAGTTAAAAAAATCTTGTATCACACATTTCACCACCTTATATCTATTCTCCTCCCGAATCGTGTATCATTCAAGTATTCCTCAACAATATAATTAATATTACAGTAGTATTAATAAACATGCCAAAAGAAATATGGGGGTGCCATTTAAAAAAATATATAATTAATAGAGCCACCGTTGCTCGCTGATTACAATTTCAAGTTTGCATTAGCAATTCCGTAGGCCACTCAACAGTGGCCGGAAGTATCGCGATACATTTCTAAAAAAGTATCGAATATGAATATCTCGATATTTTTTTTTAAATTATCATTTATCAACTTTGAGTAAACATTATCGCTGTTTCTCTTGATTCTTGTTTCTAATTCAGTTTTCAATTTTGTTTTTGTGGTTCCCTACAATTATTTTCAATAGCCATGAATTATACAAATGTGGAAGCATAATCTACGACTAGTGTATGTCAACTCGCATGGAAAGCGACGCGGTTGCAACGCGCGCGAATTTCCGATAGCGCCCGAGCCGGGTGCAACCTGCACTTTCCTGTCTTAACCATGCACTTTTATTTTCCCATTCAGGCGACAAAGTTGTGACACCAGCATCACTTCGCACCTCTCTTACATTTAAAACAATCACGACACACCGCACATCCTATTCGCCATAACCACCGAGTTTAGTACGATCTTGAGTTATTCAACTTCAATTAGCGTGTGGGTTTAAATGTTATGTGAAAAGACTTCATAAATCAGCAAAAAATTGGTTTTATTGCCTCAGATGCGGTAGAGGGAGCAATTCATTGGACAATGGGAAGTAAATTTTTATAAATTGAGCCACCATTTTGTAACGGTAAGACATATCAAAAAACGTTAAATACAAAAGTTGTTCAGTTTAATGAGACCTTATCATTTGACCCCTCGTTCCCTTCAAGATTTTTGATTGTTCCTGCTCTTTTGAGGAGCAAAGCTATTTAATGAAGTTTTAACGATCAGTACCAATTTTCTTGGTACAATAGTAGATGTGCGGTTGGGAAAAGGTTTATGTGGTGGACGGTTTTTCGATATAATTAGCCGCCATTTTGAAACGGTTTCAGCTATCAATATTTTCTTTTTTTAAGTTGTTGGGTTTAAAAAGACCTTTTAAATGAGGTAGGAGTTGACTCACCTTGGTATTTAAAAATCTCGAGAAATCCCCTTAGCCCCCGCAAAACTACTCTTTCTGGACCCCCAAATAAATGTCTAAATATTTGTACTTTTTATTCTCCTCCATCTAGGTTAATAGATTAACCGTAAAATATAGTGTGCGGCCGGTCTGTTAACTAGCGTCTAGCCCCTTGGTCACAATCGATCCTACCTCATCAAGGTCAGACTTGCGTGTTAGTATGCCGTCAATCAGTGAGTGAATGCTAATTTGTCTTCGTATTTTTTCTTTAAAAATATAACCGCTATTAACAAATAACCTCGCGTAAACAGCAAAACGCAACAACAGTGTTTTAAAACAAACTATAAAATAAAAAAAAATTCTGGGCCCAACCGAGACTCGACCCCACAACTACTTATGCAGTAAAACGGCAGTACACCCGAACACACCCGCATATCCATCTGTGCCACTACAAACCTGCCCGTTATCGCTAAATAAGTGCTTATTGAATGCGTGCGCAATAGAAATCCACAAATAAAAAGTCTGACCTTGGTGGGATCGATTGTGTCGAAGAGACTAGACGCTATTGGTCTGTTACACTCTGTATACAATAATGTTTGAATACAAATTTATGACATGTTATTAACTGCAATCTTTAGAAGTTCAATAATTGTTTTTTTTTCGTTTTTTAGAAATATTTTTTACGTGCATTAAACAAAAATTTTTTTCGGCAACAAAACTTTTATAATCTTACAGAAAGATATCTTTTAACAACGGTAGAAGGCCTCAGGTCCTTCTTGTGACAAGTGTGGTCGTCTATTTAATTAGGTCCTCATATTTCATTAGTTTCTCTGCTGACAGTTATAGTCTCATGTCACATTCAAGCTATCCTAAAACTTTTATAAAACTAATCTTTTTTATCGAATTCCTCAGTAAAAATTGTTTTTCAACTATTAGTGCAAGACTGTAGCATACAAGATCTATAAAGTTTTGAGTGTAAAGGCAGTTACTATGGCAGCATTATGACTAAAAGTGTAAGAAGCTAGAGATTGTCGACTGGTCTAAACAAACTGTTTTATACACAAGTAATAGTGTTACAATGAATTACCATTTCTGTTTTCGTAGAATCTACACTATAGCACAGTATAAGGGTAGAAATTTTTGAAATAATAGTCCACTTATCTCAAAACCGCTAACATTTTGAGATGCGATAGTCTTGCACTGCACAAAACATGCATAATGATAGCTACAAAATAAATGTTGGTGGGGACATATTTTGCCAAGCTAAAAAATGGAGAAATGTAGTTGGTTAAGAGTACTGCATCAATCATGTGTAATATTAGATTAGTACCCTGTGCACGATACAAAAAAAAAGGTTTGCAACTAATAACCATGCTGCAATAAAAAGTAACCAAATTTAAAATAATTACATATAAAAGGAAGCTAAAAATGTGTTCATACAATAGTCTATAAATAAATAAGAAAAATGTTGCAATATTTATATTTTAAAGCAAATTTACAATAAGCATTACAACAATGAGTATTTAAATGCTAATTTTTCAATAACAATATTTCTATTTCAAATAACATTTCTGATATAAAAAATTGTTTTTTTTTGTGAACAAAATTACTCTATACTAAACAATAATTTGGAAGTGACGAATTTCTTCGTTTTTTTTTAAATTACTTTATTTGCTACTTATACTAGCTAGTTATATGCACAATACCTGAGCAGAATTTACAAATTTTATACACAAAATGGTTCTGGACAAACAAGTATCAAATATCTAGGGTACTATTAGAACTCCCATCACAAAATTACAATATAACTGCCCACCATTCAAATAAATATGATATAAAAATATATTTGAAAAAATCAAAGAAAAAGTAGTTTACATACATGGATCTACCTTCTATTTCTGCAGCAACAATTGCAGCCTATTCATAGGACTAATGTGTTTTTGAACTTTTACGAGATGTTTCAAACAACGAAATGTTATTATAGTCCCAGCCGAAACCCCACAGCCTTATAAAGTCTTTATTTTAATAAATACATTTTTAAAGGTTATTACAAAGTCTTTTAAGCATTTTTGTTTTTATTATTTTAAATATAATATAAGTATAATGTTTAACATTTCATTAAAAAAAATTTTTTTTCTGTTGCAAATGATGTATCATTTTTATAGGTTGGCATCAAATAATTTTAAACGATTTTGATATATAATCTATTAAGTGCTGGTTTTGATTTCCGGAAATTAACCGCCTGGACTGTCGAATTGTTTTTTGCTACGAAAACCACCAAGAGTCGAAGACAAGTGGTGATTTTCTTGTAGCAAAAAACAACGAGACATTCCAAAAGGTAAATTTCCTTAGGAAATCAAAACCAGCACGAAATAGATTCAGCTAGGAAACTTATGTTTGGAAATTAAATTTAAAAAATGACATTATTTATTTGCTTTGCACATAACTAAGGATAGAAAACGGAAACATGGGAGAAATTAAATTCACAGCGGTGATTTTTGGAAATCATCATGGCGAGATGAATTTTCATGAAATAAACAATTGGCAAAGAAGCTAAAAATATTAAAATCTGATTGGTTGAAAAATATTTAAAAAATATACGGTCCTATTTGAAAAAAAATTATTTATTAAAATATTATTAATGATTTACGTTAAGCGTTCAGTGCTTTACAATATGTTGTAATCAACTTTAAAACTGTATCTGTTAAAATAAAGAAGTTAAAAGATTGGGGAGTTTTGGCTGGGTCAGCTTGTATAGTGGATGTGGAATGCTGTCAGTGTATAAATATTTCTATATTAAAATGGTCAATAAAGTTATGGTTCAATATTTTGGTACAACTTTCATATTTGTCATTTACATTGCTATTCATTTAAAAGTGGACATAGATCAACCTTTTTATTTACATAGATACACATCTCTTACAGTAAATTTGAGGAGCTTTTCCTAACTAAGAAAAATGGCCTTTCCTATACTTTAGATATTATTACTTATCATATATTTATAAGTATTCTAATATTAACGTTTTAGGCCCCAATATTGACTACAAGAACACCCCACCACTCTGTGCGTTAAATTTATTCATATTTTTTGTGAGGAAAAATAATAGAATTTTGTTTTTTCGAAAAAGATATCTTGAGATTAAAGATAACCAAAAATGAAATGATATATTCATCCACAAAAAATTGGGTGGCAGGGGGAAATTTAATCCCGCCAAATATTATTGTACCTAAAAATTAAGTCAAGAACTTTATTTACTATCACCTATCAGCAATTTAGCTTAAACAAAAAATTTTATCGGCCTCCATCTATTAAACAATGCCGTTGGAATTTACGATTTTCAAATTTTCATAGAAGGTGTTACAGAGAAATTAGCCAACTTGGACACGAACCAAATTGTAGCTCATCACTAGCTCCACGAGTCCACCAAGTTTTAAAAATTTTTTTCACTTCATAGTTTTTACCTGTTTTAGTGCACAGTAACATTGTGTCCATTAACTTGTTTTTGTAAAATGTGCTAAAGTGAAAACTTTCAAAAGCTCATGGTGAGAGCCATTAGCTCGGGGAAAAAGCGTTTGATTTGCCATAAGGTCTTCCCGGTTTTGGATTTTGCCATGATGAATTTTTTTTACCCCGACATTCCGAAGCTCATCAAAATCGTACTATCTGTTTGGAAGTTATGAAGCGCACATACCCACGCAAGATTGTCCTTCTACTTTTATAATCAAAAGAGCTATCAGATTTTGTCAAAAAAATGCCATGTTGCCATTTAGGAAAATACTGAAAACGGCTTATGGCCACTTTTAAATGAATAACACTGTATTATAACTAATGCTCTGCAACAGCCAACAATCTCCATTTTGTTGTCACAACTAGTAGTATGTAATCTTCATATTCATAACAAAACTCTGACCATGAAAATGAATCCTTGTTTAAAGAACACTAAAATCAATTCCAATTGAATATAATTAATTACAAACAAAAGGAGAGAATGCCAGCAAGGTAATTGTAATGATTTTCTAACTTTGTTTAATTTGAAAAAATGCAAGGTATAAAAATAATAATCAGTCTTAAAATATAACGCTTATTCGAAGGTTCCATGTACAAACTACTTGATCACTCACAAATTATTTTTGGACTATTGCTCGTACTTTTAACTTTTAATTCAAGGTTTATTAGGAAGTACTGAGTAACAAGTTTCATATTTGATTTACATATTAACAATGATAACATTTAGTACCATGAACATTTATGATACACAGAATCAGTCAAGAGTATTGTGAATTGAAATACATATAAAACACTTGGTATGATATATCATTTTTATCTACGCAGACTTAAGCGAATATGTGTTGTATAAATTAATACTGGTATAATAATAATAATAATTCATATTAATTACATAAATATATAACACCTATATTAACAAAAACAAATAAATTAAATGGGAAATTTTTATATGAAATGTAAAAACCTACTATTAACATAATTATTTAAAGTAAAATTACTCATAATTTAATAAAAGTTTATGATATCATTATTTACAAAGTTTCGAGACAATAGTAATAAAATTAATAAATGCGTCCCAAATCCGAAAAGGTTGTTGGAGATACAGCTTAAGTTAAATAGGCAAAATAATACACATTTATGAAGACAATTTATTGATGCTATTATTATTTGTTTTTTCGCATAGCCAACTTAATACAAGTGAAAAACTGATCATTTTTTTCAAATGCACATAGTTTTTTTTATTATTCCATAGCTTTAATTCGTAAAACTAGCTTACAGGTAATTTTACGCTATGCAAACTAGAGGTTTCTTTTAAATATTTAGACTTCATAATTTTCGAGGCACAACATAAACATAGATTTTTTAAATAGAATTAAATCCCCTTTCAAAATTTGGTGTCATTAAATAGCTTGTTTTTCTTTTTTTTGCAATGATACATATTAATTCTCATCATCTGCATCTTTTAAAATATGTAACAAAACTCAGCGGAGCACTTAGCCTGGACATAAGATATTGTTACTTATCATATTACATTCAAAAGTATCTTATTATTAACGTTTTACGCCCCAACATTGACTGCAATAACATTCCACCACGGTACCAAGAGCATAGCTGCATAATAGTCCTATTATAAGAACAGACTGCATGATAGTAATGCCTTCATATAAAAATAATAGTATCAACTTTTTGAGAATATTTTCTTTTATTCAACTCATGTTGAGTTAGGTCACACACCAAAAGACTTGTATACGACCAACACATGGGACTTTCCCTACCTTCAGAAAGAGAGAGAGAGAGCAAGAGATAAAAAGTAAACTCATGATACGCCGAAATTTTTAAGGCTTTTTGAGAGTACCGTACTCAACTATCACTCACGAGCAATATTTTACAGCCCCTGTGTATTAAATCAAGGAGTTTAAATTTTCAAAAATTCATAGGCGTCACAGAAAAAAAAATTAGTTGGGACGCGAACCAAATTGTAGCTCATCTTTAGCCTAATGAGCCTATAAAATATTCAGAAAGTGTCTAGTTTTTGGGTAATTATTTTTTTGGAAATTTCCAAAATTTTGAAAATAATTTTGTTTTTAGCATTTTCTAATTGCACAAAGATTCTTCTACATAGTAACATTGTGTCCTACTAGAACTACTACATTACAAAATTTCACCCGATCTTACAACTCGTTTTTGAGTAATATATTTGCTAGCTTTTTAGCTAAATAAAGATTTATTTATTTATTTATTAAATATGGCGTTCAAGTCAAACTTTCCAAAAAATTATAGCACCCGCCATTTTGAATCTAGAAAGTTCGAAAAAAAGACGTGGATTTGCCTTAATCTTCTATCAGATTCTGTTATGTTGAAAAAGTTAACTTCAGAAAAAAATGCTACCAAAAAAAACCCAGCTTTCGCTTCTGCTTTAGGATTTTCTTTAAAAGCGTATTTTGTTGGTGAATTTTTGATATACCCCCACATTCCAAAGCCGCTGATCGAAATCAGTTCATCCGTTCGGGAGTTATGATGTACCACCACATACATACATACATACATACATATGCACATACCCACACACCTAGACAGATATTCTTAAAAACCACGTTTTTGGGTTTGTGGACGTCCAAAACATGTATTTCCATCAAAATCTCGATTTGGAATATTTAATTGGTTCGTTAAGCAACTTATAACCACACATTGTTATGACCGTGGAAAAAGATATTTCTGACGATGAAAAAACTGATATGTTTGTAGTATACAATAGTAGGGCACTATATTTGTTTTTACAAATACTGCTCTCAGGGCACACTAGAATAACAGTGTTTTTGTTAAACATATTAAAATATTGTAAAAAAAGGGAGCTTTCTAATGACACCAAATTTGATATGGGTTACACTTTAAAAATGTAAATTTGTGTTGTATCTTGTATATAGAAAATTATAAAGCAAAAAAATTTCAAATATGCCTAGTTTGTGGAGCTTAAGATTACCTACAAGTTAGTTTTTAGAGATGCAAGTTATATAGAATGAAAAAATAAGTGCCTGAAAAACAAATTAACTATTTCACTTTTTCGCTTATATCAAGCAGGCTATCAGTTTTTTTGGAAAAATGAAAGCGTAAATGTGCATTTTTTTTCCTATTTACCTGAAGTGGCATCTTCAACCGTTTCCGAGATCCCAATTGTGTACTTCAAATTTGGGACACTGTATATTAAATTATGAGCAAATTATTAAATCTAAGTAACATTTACAAAACCTAATACCATCATATAATAAAATTGTATGTAACTGGGATATCTATGAACACTTAGAACACACATATTTAGAATTTTTTTGCACATGTATTTAAGCTTATTTTGCATTCTTTATATTTGCCTCGTTGCTCAAGCTACAGAAACAATACTGGTAAAGCCAAATATACAGAATGACTTGGCACTGATTGTGATACTACCTTAAAAACATTTGTGGTTAATTCCTAATGAATATACATTTCATTTGATGGGGTGTTGTATCTTGTATATGACAAAATTACTTCTGCATATTTCAGATAAGTAACCATTGTCATAAAGCAATATATTTTTCGTATTTAGGTTTATTGCTAGTTCAAGTAGAGTTAACAGAATAATACCAGTAAAGAAATGCAATTAATAATGATGTACTTAGTAAAATAAATATTTGAAATGGAAGATTTAAAATGTAGACCATTTGTAAATGAAGCGTGAAGTTATCTTTTTTCAATTGCTTCAAACTAAAGAATAACAAAAAAATTTTATTAATTTATTAATATTTATAATAAATAATTACATTGCAATTTATTTTAGTTAATTAATAAAATTAAATTAAAGTGATTAAATACCCTAATTTTGAATATGGAATGTCCGTGAATTAATTTCAACTTAAAAACACCGTTCAAGTCCAAATGTAAAACAGTTGAAGTGTTGGTAAAATTAGGAAATAAGACTTGGAACAATGTTTTGAATACTTGAAATCAATAATTCTTGTATTAGTTCACAGTATGCACTAAAAGGAATTTTAAAATTGCATTTATTCTGTTAATGATTAATTATGGTTTATAAATAAAAGTAGATATGTCGAATTAATATCTTTACAATATAACAAAAAAAAAGGAAGAATAGGATTGTGAATTCTATTCTTAAGTTCATCATTGACTTCATTTGAAAGAATTATAATTTGAATCCCAGCGCTAATTTAAAAAAAATTACAAAACATCTAGGATTCTTATTTTGCACTGTATCACATAAAGTTATCACACATTCTTCAACATATTAAAGCTGATTGGTGCTATTCAATAATTTACAAAAATAATCGCTTAAACAGTAATTGTAAATTCTGTACAAATTTGCTATTCAAATTTTGGAAGGAAATTTAAATAAACAGCATTGCACTTTATTTGTGAAACACAAAAAAAAATGGAAAATAGTTACGCAATTTTGAAATATATTCACCTTAAGGTTAAAATCATCCTTTTCGGCAATTAAAAAAAAAGCTGAAGAAAAATGAAAGACAACTTCACCATTATAATTAAATCAAGTTGCAGTAGCATCTACCTATGCGAAGAACATTTTTTTTTATTTTTATAGTTTTCATAAATAACAATTCTTTAATAACACCGATGTTAATAGGCTATCAAAAAGATATTGTACAAGTGGGCTAATTGACTATTTGTGCACATTATAAAGTTAATTTCGTTTATACAGGGTATTGAGAAAACCTGCACAAGCTGCATTTCTATAGAAATAGATCAAACAAAATTTTCTGGCTAAATGTTAGTCAATACCATGTACCATTCCCCAGATATTTTAAAATTGAATTTGCTTACACAGGGTGTTTGTTGCAACGGTGCAAAAACTTACAAACCTAATGAATCATAAATCAATTTTTCTTAAATTAAATCTGTGGAAAGACGGCTTCTGCAGGTTTTATCAGTGATGTCTGCAAATGTCAAATTTTTCAAAAAAAGTTGAGTAACTTGGCAATGTTACAACGAAATTTCAAAAACAAAAGATATACAGAGAGGCAATTAAACGTCCAATAAGAATATGCAAAAATATATGGGGTATCTAATTTAAAATAACAAAAGTTTGGTATGCCCCTCTAATATGGAACACCATGTATAAACAAAAGTAATTTTAGAATATACACAAATTGTCAAGTAGCCCACGTGCACAATATAGTTTTGACAACTTAATTAACAAAGGTGTTATCAAAGAATTTCGCATCGTTGGGACATCCTGTATATGTTCAAAATTTAATAATTTATGACTTGACCAACGCAACGCTAAGATTTAATATTTTCTGAGAAATTGAAAATATAATTTTCCCTCAGTTTCAATAACAAAAGATAGATAAAAAACATTTGATTCTAGCAAGGAACTCTTACGCAGAGAGTAAAGTGAAACTGGCACATGAATTTATATCCACATAAAACTTATTATTGGAAGTTAAAAATATAATTGAACACCACCAAACAAGCTATAAAACTTCTTTTTCAAAACACAAACATGGATTTCTACTCAATTATGTACAAATTAGTATTTAATATTAAAATTACTTAATGATTGAGATAAAAAAATGTTTGTTTTTTTAACACATAAGACAAACTTAAGATGAGTTTGTGCAACTTCACACACTCGAATAAAAAAATATAAAATCCTATTTTTCATCTTAATTTAACATGGTTTTTATATCAGACTGTTTAGGTGCTTACCAACTTTCCCATGTATGACAGTGATAGCGTTTGTAAGTCTAAAAATAAATAAATTTATGTTAAGAAAGAAATCGTTAATCACTCAAAACGTTGGAAATTATTGGAAGCGCACAACTTCACATTTTGATAGCAAAAAGTGTAGGCAGCCAGCCACTCTTCAAAAACCATGTTAATTTTCAGTCCACATACAAAAAAACCAAAAAGATTAATACAATATAATAAATAGGTTAACACTACAATTAAAATTACAGGTCAGCATGGTAAAAAGCTACATAGCTAGCTAAAATTTACAATACTTTATAAAAAAAGTTAAAACAAATATAAAATACACTGTGCTGATTAGTTAGTTGTTTTGTACAATATTATTCATGAAAGACATTAATATGAAGAATGGACATCAGTGTGATATTACACTGAATTATACAGGGAATTGTAAGCCAATTGTTCAGATGTAATCACTTTCCACACGATGCTTGAGTTGTTCCTGATCATCCAATGCGAGAGCAAGCATGAATTATAAACGGAATTACGTCAGTGTACACAGCAAAAATTGTTAGTAGAGAAAAGTGCTGCTTACAATACAACATCCTATAAAACTTCAGTCAAAAAAACCCTCAGAATAAGTAGATACTTAAAAGACATTAACATCAAACAGATCCAAATGCACTATTCAAAATAGAAATACAAATAGGTAAAAGTAACTAAACTACAGAAAATATCACATTGAACTAAGATCTAAATAAAACTATGCTAATAAAACATGGTTACTTTTTATAGCAAGGTCAGAGACGGATTATAATCAATCTAAAAAAAATGCAACTGGCTCACGAGTAGATGGAAAGTAAAAAATGTAAAGAAAATCTACGAAAGCACCACTCCTTCAGCTGAGTAAGTAACATGTTAAAAAGCAAAATGAAAAACATGTATCAAGAGTTCTAATATAAAACTGTGTACACAGACGAGCTAAATTTTTGGTGCTCCTAAAATATTAAGAAAAATATTGAAATTCAAATGAAAGCTTCTAAATTAGAACATTGTATAATCACTTTTCAAACATCCCCCATTTGAACTTCAACATATTTCTTTCCAGTGTAATAACAACTGATTTACAATGTGCAATGTAGACTCTGTAATACAGGATTCTAAATATTTAAAACAATCTTTTTCATTAAAAAAAAGCAATTTTAAAATCCTGTATCTGATTGCTGGTATTTGTAATAAGAAATTTCAAACAATTAAATTTCTTGAGAAAAAGTAGCTTATTAAAATAACAAATGATGTTACAAATACCATCACAATTTCAATAGTGCTACATCGGTGATACGTGAGCATGAAAAATACAGCATGAATTATTCATGGTTTCGAACTCACCATCTCTGTTGTGAGGCAGTTAAGGGCATGTTCCACAGTCTCTTTATGATGGACAGAAGTGGTTGTTGTACTTGACGATGTTTGCCTCACAGGTGTTGTCGGACAGCCTGCACACCCGTTAACTAACTTTCCATTGTAAGATGAAGACCCTTACATACACAGTCCAATTTTTATTATATGGCAATTTTGTATGGTGATAAGTTAATATGAAACCTCTAACACGTTCATCTTGATATAAGTTTCAACAAATTTAATAAAAATTGCACTTGTATAGGATAGAGATATCACAAAAATTTTACCCGATGAAAATTATAACAAAGCAAACTAAAGCTAAAGCTGTGCAATTTTGATTGTAAATATTAATTGCCTAACTGAAATCTTGCTTAAAACGTTCACTGTCCACCATAGCGAACAATTGTGGATAATCCTAACGTCTACGCAAATTTTCCATAATAGTTTAAAGCATCGTTGTATGGGTCGCAGGACTCTACACTATGGTTGCTTATTGAGTCTAAAAACCCACATTGAAAGGCTACTGATCCATTATGAAAAGCATGTAGGAGGCTGGGTCAAATGAAAGTGATTTGCATAATACAAACTACAGTACTTAACTTATCTCATAGTACTGAATTTTTGTTAACACCTGATTAGTTATAGATGTGTATTTATGGCTCCAAAACAATTTGTATGAGTTTTATGTTAGATTTCGAAAATTAACGTTACTTAAAAGTGGTATAGAATTGGAAGTACGTTTTATTATTAGATTTATTGCACAATAAGAACAATGTATGGGGACAATGCTTGTTCATATCCCACAGTGGTAAATTGGGTTTAAAAGATCAAGAATGGGTGTTGCTGCAGTATGTGACACATCACAGCCTGGGCAAGTAAATCGAGTGAGTATGCAAGACAATATTACAGCTGTGGAGAAGCTTATTTCAAACAATAGATGAATTACTGTGAAGAAAAGTTCTGAAAGAAGGTATGTCTGTTCGTACTATCATTACTATGAAGGTAAAATTCTTTAAAGTTTGTACTCTTTCAAATCGTTACCAAGCAGAAAGAGAAGGTTTATTAAATAAAATAACTGGCGATAAAGAGTTGGATGTACAATTTCCAACCAGAAACCAAATAACCCAATAAAAAATTGCGTTATTCATAAGGTACATACATACATCCTGATTTTGGCGTACAGTCCCGATTTTCAGGCCCATGTCCCGCTGTCTTTGTAAAAGCTGGCGGAACGCCAATTTTTCCCGCTTTTGAGCTCATAACATTATACAGGTTGATTATAGATTCAGGGCTAAAATATATAGTGGAATATTTTGGGCATACAAAACCAAATGGCCAACTTCTGGTTTAAGCGGAAGCGACTATATCTTTATTTTTTTTAATGGACCACCCCGTATTTTTTAAGCTAATTTGATTGTATGATAAATTATGTTTAAGAAACTATACAACTGTAGGCCTAAAGTTAATAACAAGCGAGATATTTTGACTTAAAGCAACATATGTAACCATGGTCCTGATTATAATTACATTGCAATTGATCGTAAGCTGTTAAGAAAATAATAAAAGCGATAAACAAACGTGTAACAACAAAGTTTGTGGATAAACTAAGGCACTTTTCTCTAATTTGCCAATCAAGGAGCTTTTAGATGTCAACCTAGGTCACCTAACCTAACTCCTATGGATTTTTTGTTCGGAGATTCTTAAAATATAATAAACTACTGATATCCAATTACGATGAATTAGAATTACACGTTTGTTTATTGCTTGTATCAGTTTCTTACTAACTGTCTCCTAAGATCACTTGATTTAGAATCATTACCATTGGTTAAATACCTTGCTTTAAATCAAAATATCTCGCTTTAGGCCTGCAGTCAGTTGCATTATAGTTTTTTAAATAGAATTTACCCTACAATATAATTAATCTAAAAAAAGTGTTCCATTTAATAATTAACTTAAAAAAAAACGACTTCAAATAAAAAAACACAGAAGTAACATAACTTAACTAGAAAGCAAAAAATAAGTGTTTTTTATACAACAATTTAATACTTATTTGTTGTTCCGTTTAATGTAATTAAGAAATTATTGTTTATTATATAATTATTAATTGTTTTATAATTTTGAAGTCGGTGCCAAGTAAAACATAAAAATTATATACCTTGCTACAATGACAAATTAGATTCGAATTTTTATGTTTTACTTGACATTGACTTCAAAATTATAAAACAATTAATAATTGTATAATAAACAATAATTTCTTAACTACATTAAACGGAACAACAAATAAGTATTAAATTGTTGTATAAAAAAACATTTATTTTTTGCTTTTTAGTTAACTTATGTTACTTTTGTGTTTTTTTATTTGAAGTCGTTTTTTTTTAAAGTTAATTATTTTACAATTTTAAGTGATGGGTAGACCTAGTAAGGATGCTTCTTGAATGAGGAAACAACGGCTAGTTGAAACGGAAGATGAAAGACGGAAATGCTTAGAAAAAAATAGATTTCGAGGAGTTCCCTGGTGTATCTTCGAAGTTCAACGTCCAATACGAATGAAATTACAATGGGACCACCTTGGAACTATACTGAACCCAACGCAAAAAGAATAATTATCAAAGAAGTTAAGCCCGAACATACATTAAAAAAAATATATACAGACGAATTGAGAACCTACTGCTTTTTTTGAAGTCGGTTAAAAAAATAAAGATAGCTTCTGCTTAAACCAACAGTTGTTAATTTTGTTTTGTATGCCCAAAATACTCTTTAGTATAAACTGTATAACTTTTACTTTTACATTTTTTTTTCTATCGCCAATAATAAACTAGTAAATCAACTGGCCCTGAACACAGTCATAAAAAACTTTCCACATTTTTATTTTTATTTAATTCTGTCTCCGCGTTTTACATTCAGAGTCGTAGCCACCTACTTGCTAGCATAGGGATGTGCATGCACATGGCCATACTGATACCACACTACTCATATATACAGTTATACAGTGTGTTGCATGACTTTCTGTTTAAACTTAAGGAGGATAAACCCCAGGTCATTTCAGAAAATGCGTAATAGGCAAGAGTCTGGAAAAGCTTCCTTGCATGAAACTGTCTAGTCACTCTTATTAATTAATGTCTGTCAAAAATTGAGATATTTGATTTACATTTTATGCGAATATTTCACTATTGTTTATTTAAATTTTCACGTTGGTTAAAACCCATTCACCAGAGCGTATACAGGGTAGTCCGGCACTTATTAAGCCCCTATTTAATTCTAAAACAAATCAAAATAAAGAAAAAAAAAGTTATTAAAAGCTTCTTGGTAACGTTTCACCAACCTTTCTTCATACTTGAAAAAAATTTTTATCAATGCTGTAGGCGCTACGGCGTCATTTTTTTTGAATACCAACCTAGCAATTTTTGCTGTCACACTATCGCCATTTGTTTAAATAGCATTATACCAATTTTTTGTATTTATTTAGTAATTTCTTGTTAGTGCAATATTCATACAGAACTAGAATCCATGATCTCAATTGATGGCGGAGATAATAATTAAAAAGTGATTAGGCTATTCCATCTTCGGAAGGCTACTACTCCTTTAAGGAAGCGTTTCTGAACCCATTTTTATTCAGACATTTTCTACTTAAAATGATCTTAGGAATGTGCTCCTTAAGTTTGTACAGAATTTCATACAACACCCTTTATACTAACGCTGATTTGCGACGAACTTTGATAAGTTTCCCCTGTATTGGTCAAGTTAAGTTAATTTCGTTTGCTGTCTCCTCAAGAAAGTTTTAAAGCCAGCAATTCCAAAAAAAATACTTACAGCTCTCTCTAAGGGGGTGTTGTACTGTGAAGATAACTATCAAAGTTCTCAAAAAAATCCTTGAACATCCAGCATACTCACCAGACTTAGCACTAAACAATTATCAATTGTGTGGACCATTTAAGGGAGATCTAGGATGTTTCGTAATGGTATAATGCACTGGTTGCCTGTTGGATTTAAAATATCAAGCAGGAATGCGAATAAGGCTGAGAAGTAATAAGATGCATTTGTCGAGTTTTCAATAAATAATTCTTTATTAGTTGAAATTCACTTTCATTTGAACCAGCCTCATAAAAAAAACAGGTGAATACTCAATGTCAAGGTATAAAGTACATAATAAAATTGTGTACTTTTTCTTTCTAGTTTTTCAAAGTCTTATGAACTATTTATGAGTCTCAACGACTTTACTTGCTGTTAGAACATATCTACCACAAGCACACAACGGTGTTTTAAACTTGAAAGTGTATAAATGATCACTAGTTAAAATACTTAATAGATGCAACCCACATATGGGCATAGGACTCCAGAATGATCAAGTATGCGACCCATATGTGGGTCGTGGAACAGTGAACATGTTAATGCTATGGTTAGGTAGGACTAGTGTTGAGCTAGTTTCCAAAATTTATTTTTAGGAATGTTTCCATGAAAACTTTCTACGGAAACTTTCCAGAATATGGAAACTTAAGGAAACATTGAGTATTTCTTAGTTTAGACTTGCAAATTACAATTGCAGAAGTAGTTAAAGTAAACCTTTATTACTGTTCGAGGATTTCGAGTTTTATTAATACATTGAGTTGACATATTTTGGGGAATTACAGAACAAGTATAAGGCCATATGGACTCATATAATATAGACAGGGTAAGATTAACCAGTATCAGTACATGCAAGGGTAAACTAACTTGTAAATTTTACACCTGAAATAAGTAATAATGTCATAAAACGTAGGTATATCATTGGTGCATCTCGAAACACATTATTTATTTCATTTGTACTAAATAGTCGATAACACATAAAGTTTCCATTATTTTGGAAAGTTTCCAGTTGCACGAGAAACTTTCCATTTTTTTTTAGTTTACAATGGAAAGTTTCCATATGAAAGTTTCCCACTGCCCAACACTAGGTAGGACTATATAAGATACAACTTAACTGAACTTCAAGTTAACTGCTTATAATCCTAAATTATCAGCAACTTAGTTCAAACTCGTGATGTAAGTTGGAAATTTTCCAAAAAATTACCTTGAAAACTTGTTAGAAGTTTGGTGTTACTCAAAACCCCCAGTTATACTCACTTTTAATGAACCAAATAAGACCAAATACGCATATACAGGGTCGCTATTAAAGATGGAACCAAAGCTCTCCTGCTAAAATGGTGTGAGATATAGATATGAAAATTGGAAGGCTTCCATTTGAAATTATTTCGCATATTTTGAGGTTAAAAAAAATTTTTTTTGACACATGATTTTTGAGCGCGGCCGCCATCTTGAATTTTTTTAAATGGCAACATGGGCTTTGTGATACATCATTAGAAAGCTTATTTTTTTCTCTTACTACCTTAATCATGTATGTTGTTAAAGTAGAAAATAATGCGTTCTGTTGCTGTCAAATGGTCCATATTTCACGAAATTAAGGTTTATTTGTCACGTAATACAATAGTTGTAAGGAAACAAACCATATGTACTGTGTTTTTTGTCACTCATTAAACCCCTGCTGATTGTTTTTTGTTTATTTTTGACGTTTCGTTATTGCAAAGGTATCTAGATTTAAAGTGCAATACATTAGCCAGCCATTTTTCTTCATTATTTTCTACTTTAACACCATACATGATTAAGGTAGTAAGAGAAAAAAATAAGCTTTCTAATGATGTATCACAAAGCCCATGTTGCCATTTAAAAAATTCAAGATGGCGGCCGCGCTCAAAAACCATGTCAAAAAAAAAATTTTTTAACCTCAAAATATGCGAAATAATTTCAAATGGAAGCCTTCCAATTTTCATATCTATATCTCAAACCGTTTTAGCAGGAGAGCTTCGGTTCCATCTTTAATAGCGACCCTGTATAATATAACAATTAAGTATTTCATTACAATTCAAATTTTGATTGCATTTTAATTCATAATGTGACAATGTAATGTAATCAAAAAGTATTTTAGTTTCAAAGTTAAAATTATTGAAAATAATATTTAGCAACACCACAAAACACCTTGCCTGACACTTCTAGAGATATATGTGTACATTACCTAATTAGTGAAAACGGCGACAAGTATAACTATTTAAAAAATTTCCAAAAATGTTTGGAAAATTTTCCAGCAAGAAAATTGTCCAACTTACATCACTAGTTCAGACTGTTAACACAATCCTTCTTTAAAGCAGTGATCTCTTCCAAAACTCAGGGTGGTATTTTAGAAAATGTAAATGAATTCAAATTCTAAATTAATATTGTGATATCTGTACATTATTCAGTGTACCTATCCATATGAGAACTTGGTTAATAAAAATATCAGACGAATACATTGTTAATGTTTTAATATCAATATTGTATTAATCTGACATCCTTCGAACATTTAAAGCTTAAAACTAATTGGCATATATCTTAAACTGTGATTAGACTAATTGATTATATTTGCTTTGCGGAATACATTTAAATAAAGTGGTAGTGAAATGAGTCAAGTGCCAATCTTAAAAATGCCATTTTAAAAAAATCTCAATGATATACAATTAAAAATTGTGCATTAGCAAACGCTAGCAAAATAGTAACCAAAAAGTAAGAGTGCAACTGTGCAAAAGTATATAATCAATAATCTAATGTAAGCCTAATAAAGTAGCCATGCTAAAAATTAAAACTTGTGGTACTTACCCATATCCCCACTACTAGAAGACTCGGTAAAGGAAGGAGTTCCTTCTGTCCAAGTAGGCGTTGATCCCTCTACTGATGCAGGGGGTGTCCATGCTAGACCCCTGGAATGACTCGAATGACCAGCACCTGAACTTCCAGATTCTACACTTAATGATGATTTATTTTCAGCACGAGATTCCAATCTAATATCTGTTATACTAAAAAATAAAACCTATCTAAATAAAGCAATAAAGCGCAAATTAATATTCAAATTAAATTTCCTATAATTTCACAATGCCCTTACCTAACAGCATCGTCCCGATAGGTTTTCACACTAGTGATATGATGTGAGGAATGGTGGGACGTATGAGATCCTAACCGTGATCTGGCTGGGGTAGAAGATGGCAAAGTTGCTGAAGATGCAGCAGCAGCACTTTGTTCTAACACTTCATCAAAAGTGGGAGGTGGTGTACTGCAGCAACTTGGCACTACACCTGCACATACAAAGCTACTACAGGGCTAGCCAACATCACATCGAAAATACTATGCAATAAAGTTTACATACAAGACTGGGTTTACGTCTATTATTATGTTAGTGCATATGAAAATTGATCAAATGTATACGATAAAAGCAATTAGTTATACATAAACAGCAAGTCACTCAAACGCTACTTAAAAAATGTAAGAGTGGTGAAAGCACACAAAACAAGAGTGTAGCAGGCTGGAAAGGAGCATTTGGTTAATAAATTACGCACAATAGCTTATTATAAGAAGTATAACATACACTTTTTAAATCATATAAATTGTCAAATGAGTTCTAAGGCATAAGAACAGTTTATAACATTGTGACCGACTTATATCATATGTTATCATACAGTTCCAGTGATTCAAGATGAGTTTTGTGAACTAGAGGTAGTGTACAGAGTCCGTTAACTTTTAACAGTCACTATATCAACTGTACATTTTATGTATGTATAATGGATTACAACGAAACTCCCAACTTTTTCAACAATTTTTACAGTAATAAAGTAAAATTGGGAGGCTTCCAATATTCAAAGATACAGTTACAATGATAAAAACTAGGACATTTAAAATAAATTTCGATTAGCCATGTAGAACGTATAGAACCAAAATTTCCAAAAAAAAGCAGATGGACAGAGATCAGTTAGCCAACCAAAAAGCAGATACATAGGTTGAAGTGTAGCGCAACGTGCGCTCACTGGGAATACTCTGGAGTTTTACTAGATACACGACTCCAGCTTCTAAACAATGAAATAAGTGAAGCCGGCCGGCCATTTTGTAGGTCAAAATGTCAAATTAAAATTAATTGTAACGTGATTACATTAACTTAGCAAATGAAAAATACTACTACCTATACTTTTAAGTTACTTGTTAGTTGATTTTACATATAAATAATTGCTGGTTGTTAAAGGATTGCTGCAAGAATCGATATATTGTGTAGATTATATTTCTATTTCAAAACAAAATGGTACACGAAATAGGTTGAGGAAGTTGTACCAGTAACGCATCTTGCTTTCTGTATAATTTATAATTCTTGCAAGGCACACGAGAATACAGAATAAATATCCGTATATTGTGTACGTTCAATTTCACCTTCAAAAGGTTCAATAAGAGTTAGTTCCTTCAAGGTAGACGGAATAGGTTCTCGTTCTGATAGTTCTACTGGTAATGTGTCTTGCTTTCTGTATAATTCTTGTGAGGAATATAAGAAAACAGATGGAGCTGTGTCATTTCTGTGACGTGGAACACTGATTCCAGGACGTAGTAAGTTATTACTGGGTGTTAAATGATTGATGAAAATAACCGGTTGATAAGAGAAATTTGTGTTAACAAGTAACATAAACAGCAGTAATAGTAGTATTACATATTTACGCTATCATTGTGTAAAAATCGCATAATTATCATAATTTTTGACACTTACTTAAATAACTGCAAATCGTCTCTCTTTAAAATATTTTTTTTCCTACTAATACAAAAATATGCTATTCCATTTAAAAAAATTTCAGTTCTAAATAACTTCTCATATCACCGTTGATAGAACAAATGGTTTGACTGAGCAGGCTAATATTGCAGTTATTCTTGCAGATAAATAGTTATTTAAGTATCAAGGAATGTAAGGACGTAATAACATCCGAGGTAGGCGAATACGAGCTGAGGCAGAGCCGAAGCTTGTCGCCTGCCGAGGATGTTATTAGTCGATACATTCCGTGTTACTTATTAAATTTTTCACGCTACCGGCAATGTAGGCCTACAGGTAGAAATTTAATCATATTTTTAAAAGTTCGTTTTGACAGCTGTCATCGGAATTATTTTTTAAAAGCTCCATTATTCTAAGTTGTCTGTGTTTGTTACCATATCAACGAACAGTTAAAATCAACATTATTTTCCTAGGAACGTAAGTGACACTATTAAGTTCCGTCGTCAAGGGTAACTAGTACACGAATGTTATCAGCCACTTACGATCCCTGTAGCTATGGATGTAAGGCCTACTTACACTGCCAGTAGCGTGAAAAATAAGTTTTAAAAACAAGTTTGTACTAAATTTTCTCACGAATAACCAATAAATTAAAAAAAAACATTGAAAATAAAAAACGATTACAGACATAACTTCTATTTTTTTAAATGTAACACCGCATATATTTCCAGCATTTGTGGTAGGTATTGAAATTTTCTTTACAATGATGTCACATAAGTACACTTTCATTACCACAATTACCTAAAAATTACTAAAATAAAATGAATCTAGCAACCACATATTGTAGTTGTTTTCCATTGTACAGAATAATTCTACTAAAATGTAGTGCTACTTGTCAGATTGTTTTACTGTGTTTATTATTACTTACACAACAAGAAACACAATCGGACAAGCAACATTCAGTTTTAGTAGAAACAATATTATTCAAATCGATCAAATTTTATTTTTGTATTTTTAAGCAAATTTGCTAATGAAAATGTACTTTACATCGCTCTAAAAAGAATTTCAGTATCTAGCACGTTAAAAATTTACAGGATGTTACATTTAAATAAAAAATACAAGCTTGTTTTGTAACTTTTCTATTTGACCTTCAATTGTTTTTCTGGTTTATTGGTTGAAAAAGTGAGGAAATGTAAAAACCTGTTTTTAGAGCTTATTTTTATCTACAAAAAAAATAAGCGAAACAGGTCGCTGATACTTTTCCATACTTTTTACGTTTTAAATATTCTCGCGTCAAGAAGTGATGGAAATTTACATCTAATCTAGTCGGTACAAGCCGGCTGCAGACTCAAGGCAAAATTAAAAATATTTTTTATTGATAGGCGTAGTTAAAATCAGTAACTGCCGAGAAACGAACACACTCACCCACAGATAAACATTTTATAAAAACCACTTTTTTGGGTTCCTAGGACCCCAAAACGCGTATTTCCGTTAAAATTTAAACTCGAAAATTTGCATGAAATAATTTTCCTTACTTCAGTAGAAGTATTGGAAAGTAAGAACTGAAATATTAGCTGGGGCCTGCTCGGTCAAACACACAGCATAGCTGAAATGTCACGTTATTGCCATACTGAATGTTAAAATTATTCAAAAATAAGTTTTTAGCAGATTAATAAAACAGGATTTTGAATCCAAATCGTTACTTATGTTTGAATTTTCCTCTGGTTTGACATCCCACTTATACGGCCTCTACTGAATTGCAGACTATTTTTCTTATTTTTTTGAGAACTACAACATTTGCAACTTAAACAACTTTGTTAAAAATTCATTAAGTTTAATGTTAACTTTAATTTTTTTAAATTAATTAAGAAATTCACATTTTCTGTGGACAATCTACTGAGTGCATTTAAAACCATTGACTTCCTACTCAATTTATACATTTATAATAAGGAAGATAGTGTAAAGGTGTAAAAACCTCAATTCTTGAAACACCTATACTGAAACAGTTTCCTAACAAACGTAAAATTTAACACAGAATCAATTTCTTATCATAATTTTAAAAAAATCTTTTTTAATTAGTAAGTAAAATATTATAAAGCAGAATTCAAAGCTTAATACATGCAAAAGGTAATAAGCATTAAAGCATTAACCATAAAAATAACCATCAAACAGAATTCAATACAAGCTTAGTAGTGTATTTCTTTAAACTAAATCTTCAATATCATATTCAACCGAGCTCCTACTAATCTGGATAGAGGGAACATTAACATGTTTCGTTAAACGGTTAGATTCTAAATTTAAAAAATTTTGATTTCTTTTAATATCATTAGGAAAATAATAATTTGTTTCGCATTTTCCAAAATCTGAATCACTACAATAGCCTTTTGAAAATACGGTTAAATTCTCTTTATTGTTGGTCCCTTTTAAAGATTCCCCATTTTTAAAACTGTTGTCTTCTGAAACTTTCAAATTATTCCCAATCTGTACAGGACTACTGAATTGAAACTTGGAACTACTAAAATATTTTGGATTGTAGTAAACAGGATCTTTTTTAGTAACAACATAGCTAGATGTACACGGAAATGTTTTAAAATCTCTTTTAGGGAAATAACAAAACCAACCTTTACGATTTTTAATACCAGATACAGAAGGACTTCTATATCTTAAAGATTGCAGTATGTCTGTTCCAGTAAAACTATGAAATTTTCTACACGTTCTGCTATTAACAACAGACAACGGGTCTTTAGATTTATAATAGTATTCATGCATCAACTTAGAATCTTTAGTCACATGCACTTGAACACCATGCGGACAATCATACTCATGTTCAAGGTCACCTTTGCCGTTGATTCCACCCTTTTTGGATTTCGGTGTTCCTCGAGGAGGAACAGGTGGTGGCACTTTAGGTTTATATTCACTATTATTAGAGGAATGACGCCCAACAAGAACAGAAGGGTATGAGGATGAAGGGGGAGAACTAAGAGGGGCAGGAGTGGTAGTTGCAGTTGATGGAATTGACGATGGAGAACATACTTTCACAGGCATGGTTTCAGTGGGTGTAACTGAAAGGAAATGTGTAAACAATAGGTAAGTGTCAGGATTATTATCAAGATGATTGCAGTCCAAGCGGAGACAGCATGAAAGAGAAAATGAGAAAACAATAAGCAACATTGATAGAAGAACTACTATAGCTTTTGTCAAGACACAGTGACATGAAACAATGTTCACATGTTCACAATGTGGTTTAGATAAGTAAAAATGAATCGTGAAAGAAGATATTATGTTTATATTGCCCTTACAGTTCAATGAGAATATACATAGAATTAAAAAAATTGTACTCGTATCATCTGTGTGATACAAAAAACTTCAATTTTACTGCTTTTTAATAAAAACTACGAAATGATAGAGAAATGATAAAAGTACAAATTAAATGTGTCTTCCTAACCTGTATTACGACATGAAAGGTTGGATAAAATGGAGGGTTACTCTAAATTGTATTGAGATACAACAAAACTACTAAAAATAACCCAGTCAAATTAGCTTGAAAAACACTGTTCGAGTCAATCAAATTATAAAGTTTCCATATTTAATATAGGTACTACTACTAAATATTTCAAAATCAAATATTTTATGCACCTTAGTTTTCATATTTGAAGTTTGAACCAGTGGCGTTCGTCGTCTGGTGCCAGGATTAAACCTGGCACCCAATATGTTATGCCCTGATGTATCCCTAGGCTGTTTTTTAAAACCGGAACAACACCATTTCCACAGGACCAAAATGTACGATTTTTAAGTCCGACCTTACAAAAAAGTCGTTTTTGGTATACCGGCTTAAAAAGTTTAAGACTTTTATTTCTTGCATGCAGAGTTGTAGATGTCAACAAGCTCTATCCAGCTGTAGAAACCCAATAATGCTAATAACCCTGGTTCCAAAGTTACAGCTTTTAAAACAAAAAGTTTGGCACCCTCTGGTGGCAAAAATCAGAGCTTTTCAAAAGGGTTTGTTACATCTGGTTAGATTTCAACAAGCTCTTTAGTTTAGTGAAAACTACTATCATTGCCCCTTCCTGAAATATAAGCTAGTAGCACTCTAAACTTCACCCCCTTCTTCTTGCCTTGATTGAGCACAAACTACAGGATGTTTGAAATTATAAGAGCACAATTTCTAATTATTTCTAGTTATTATTAAAGTTATAAAGGCGGTTAAATTAGCAAAGTATTACAGATTGTTTTGCCGATTAGGATGTTGTAATAAAAAAAACAATTAAACGTTGCATTTACTGGTGATTCATAAAAAAATCTTTTTAAATGATATAATTTTGAATATCCTGAAAGAATATATATTTTGCATATAAAAGTTTCTGCACAGTAGTAATATAGTTAATTAAAAAAAATTATTGACAATTATTTAAAACAAATTGTCTAATTATAAAGCAATTTGATAGCAGCCATAAAAGAATTTTTCAATAACATTTTTATTATACACTTTAGGTTACTATTGAATTAGAACTTTTTAATTTAGAATTAAATTTTTTCAGAATATGCGAAAATATACAGGGTGTTCAATTTTAAGTAACACTATTTTATGGAATAACTCTAAAAAGAGACGTTCAATTGTTGTTTTAAATATAGCACCATAATCAGCGCAAAAAAATGTAACACTTTGCTAGCTTAACCGACTTCGTAGCTCTAATAACCACGAAATTAGCAATAGTGCTCTGATAAATTTGAACAGCCTGTATGGCTTTTAAGGCAAAAATGCACATAAACTTTTTTGTTCCAAATTTTATTCCCTACAGTTTTGTCCAACCTAATATTTTTCATCAGATGCACCGTTTACGAGATAATTGCAAAAAACCAGTTCAGGGTTAACGATCAGAGATTTTTTTTTGGAATTTACAGGATGAAGCCACTCTCAGACTGAGGGGGAATCTTTACGTATTTATTTGTGTACTATTCACGAATACATACGTTTAAACTCTTTCTAAATTATTTCCTCTAAAAAGGCTAATTTGACTGGACTAATATTTGAATTGTTTATTTTAATTACGCACAAATTAGTCACCCCCCCCCAGCACTACTACACTTATTTAATCTGACTGCGGGCAGCCCCAGGGAATTGGGATTTTTTGTAATAAAGACGTTAAAACATGAATTTTGAAAGTAAAAATTACTATTATCTTACCATAAATATTTTCTAACAAAAAATCATATGCAATGTTTTACAAAAACAAAACGCACAATATTAATAGTGTTTTTATCTGCCACAGATTTATTGAAAACAAATCCAGGTTGAGGCATATCTAGTAATAAAATGACCTTCTTATCATTGTCTTTCCAGCGAGAAAACGTAGTTTCTAATAAAAAGCAAATTACGTCATTTTTCAGTTCCATTTTTAATTAAAATTTTCACATAAATCCCGCAACAACAAAATATAGTTGGCAATAAACAAAAAAACTCAGAAACCACATCCACGTGACTACACCTCGTATTTAAGCCGATAGGTAACTAATGAATATCTGTTATATCTTATGGTTGAAATTTACTACTTCATTCTGCTACCACATCGGGTCATGCAGGCGATATTAGGTTCGTGCCGTTGGCGTTGGCACAGTAACCACCCTATTTTATTTAGATGGTAGATAAATTTCTGTCAAACTTCTGTGGCTGGGCTTCAGCTTTGCACGTGACCACTGCGCATTGTGTAAGAGCAAGTGCTTGTGTGCAAGTTTGTTTTGCATGTGGTCGAGCTAATAATAATTATACCGATTTTAGGATAATAATAATTTACGATAATAATAAAATGTAATTTTCAACAGTTTGTTAATAAATAAAAAAGATTTAACAACTTTATTTATAGGTGAATCTGGGCTTCACCTGAATAGCTGCTACTGCACTATACGTTTACCTGCTGTTTTCGTGTATCTCAAAGCATTCAGAGTGGCCCTCGTGTTTGATAAAATTTTGTTATGTTTAGCGTTATTCCTAACTCTGCTATTTATTAGCATTAACCAACAACGTAACTTTTGAAGAAAACAGAGTAAATCTTGCTATAGCAACATGTTGAAGATAAGATACAAGAAATATAATAAACATGGAAACATCGGAGTACAAGAGAATTCTAAATACATGCAACAATTAAAGCCACTCACCAATTTTGTTTCCATTTTGCTGACTAGAGGTGATTTGCGCTTGAGCAGTAGCTATACAACCCAACACCACATATATATTAACTTAAAATATTAACCCTTAAATTATATGAAAACTGTTTCAAGTTATTTTACAAATTACGATCAAATTCACATTTTCCAATTAACAATAAAACCAACAATTTAACATTGCTTCTATGATAGTATTATAAAACTTGAGAAAACACAGTTTATAGATTAAGAAAACAACTTGATACAGTTCGTCAAACAGTTTAACAAATTGCAAAAATTTGAAATATAGACTAATACTTTTAATACAATAAACATTAAAACTTTAATCTTCCAATTGCTAAATATTAAATTATTTTTTGTCACTACCAAATTATTTTAAGCAGATGACGGTTAAAACACAAATGAAAGAAATTGCTTACAATTGACTTAGCATGTACAATAGAAAACGTGAAAAATACTCACTATTGCTGTCTAATTCCTCATGCGCTCTTAAAGGTCTAGATAATGATTTTCGTTTTGAAGGAGAATGTTTTAAAGCTGCAACAAAAACACATCAAGTAAATATTCTAAAAAATTATCCATGACCATATGAAAACACTTTGGAAAATTGCAAAACTGCAGAGAAACTTTTATAACGTTCACATTTTCTAGTTTTGTTATGTGCAAAAACTGTTCAAAAGTAATAAGAAAGATCAAATTTATTGAAAATATTCTACAGCAACCGTCAAAACATTTGCAGCATATGGGGAAAATTTTTATTATCAAAATTTTCCAAATACTTATTTTTGGGATCATCTTGGATAAATTAAAAATTGATTTAAACTTGAGTCGCGGACTGCAGGCTTGGTTAGAAATTTAAAAAAAATTAAATAAATTGGCATCAAATCATCTTATTTGAGAAAATATTAAAAAAAGTTATTAGAAAAAAGTGTTCGAAATTCAATTCTAATGCCATTGCAAAGTTTGGAACAAAAATATTAACAAAACAAAACTAGCATTTTCTTTTTAATATTTCTATGTTAGATCACCAAATTCCCAATTTTTTCTTTAGATAGAATTGATTCTAGTGAAATTCATTAGTTTAGGCACAGATAAGGTTAACACTACAGATATACGACCCCTTATACAAAACCTCCGCTCATATTTGGAGGCGAAATTAGCGTCAGTTTGGCGGCAATGCACCAGACCAATTTTAGGGGGCTGCTATCGCCATTCGTTTATTACTGTTGAAATGTGTTGGAAACTGTTTTATCAGGGATTTGAGTGCATCTGTCACAGATAACGTTAAAAACCTAACCTTATTTGGGATCTGGTTAAAGCGTGTATTTTATATTTTCCTTGTGTTTACTGTTTACTCAAATTTGATATTACAGAAAAAGTAAATTATAGTTGAACTTTTGTTTGTTTCTTCTAAGGTTCTCGCAGTTGTAATGTGTATACCTATGTTCACATTTCACCAAAAGCTAGCTCATTCTAATGTTTTTATCTTTAACACTGCATTCTGGCAGGTTACGGTTACCTTATTAGTTATTACAGACTGCAGTTTAAGTGCCAGAGCTGAAGACCATAGGTAAAGGTTTTGAAAGCATCGCCACATGAGGGTGACTTCAAAGTGATGCTATACCTAGATATTTACCTTATAAATTATATTGATTATATTTTAAAACTGTAATATGTAATGGCTCCAGAGGTATAACAAAATAAATTGTAATTTAAATATATTTTGAGGTTACAATTCTACTGATTTTATTATTAATTAATAATAATTAATTTAAAGATTCCAGATCTGTATCATACGTCTTTGTAGTCTTATTTACTTGGAGTCTGTCACATCATGAATATGTATAATTTAAATAGAATTGGCTTCAATATAAATTATTTACGAAAAATTGTGATTTGACAATTAAACATCTCAAATGAAATCGTTAAACATGGCAGATGGCTGTCTAACTTTTGGTTTGAATATGTGCTAAGTAATCTGCTCAATCACAGTCATCTGTGACTTAATTATTTGAGAGAGTACAAATTGTCATTGTAGCGCCATCTTTTTGCAGATTATTAATTGTATAAAACAAGCTCATATTTACCGTATATCCTGTAGTGTTAACCTTATCTGTGGTTTAGGTCATCATCAAACACAAATTTTATTTTTAGCACACTTGAAACAACTAATTCAAAAAAGGTTTTCATTAGGTATCACATTTTACCAAAAATATTTAAAAAAAAACTATTTTAAATTTATTAATATTTTTGTTCCAAACTTTGCACATGGCTTTAGAATTGGATTTTGAACACTTTCTTCTAATAACTGTTTGATATTTTCTCAAATTAGGCGATTTTTCGCCAATTAATTTATTTTTTTTTAATTTTCCGCTAAACCTGAAGTCAAGTACTCATGTCTAAATCAAGTTTTAGATTATCTGAGATGCAGAAGCAATCCCAAAAATTAATTTTTGGAAAACACTAATAATAGAAATTTTCCGAGTATGTTACAACCATTTCCCCGGTCGCCATATATCTAATGGGTGTTCAAAAAATGCATGGTCAAGTAGATTTGTATATGATTTTGTTAACGTTAACACATGTTCTATCTTATTACCTATGCTTCATAACAAATTTTTTATTTTGGCAGTTGACAATCATGCTATGATGCGTGGTATTGTATTTTCTTATCAGCAAATGTCATGTTTATAATGAAGTTATGTACACAACAATAACATAAAGACTTGTGTTATGGAAAAATCCATGAGCCACTTGACCAGGAATTTTTTGAACAATATAATATATTTTCAAAAATACTACCTAATGACGAATATTAGTTATCAAAATTTTAATACCTTTATATATTTTTAGTAAAAATCAATTATGAAAGCAACATCAACACAAATTTTGCAATTTTCAAAGTATCCAAAGGCTCATGAATGAGAACTAATAAAACTGACAAAGAACGAAACTTTTCTAGAAACGAAAATCTTTTGCAGTAAGCCAATTAAAATTCAAGTTAACATATTTCAGACACGAAATGAAACACCAAACAGAGAACAAAAACAATCACCATCTAACATTACCTTTTCACAAGCAGTGCTTTCAGATTTTTTTTTATAAAATAGTTTCTTAAAAGTATAATTAAAGCAACTCAATTGCTAACAATAATAAAATTGAGCTGCGGTCATATGTAATTTGGTTTTTAAACATTCATCATGCCATACCTCACTTGACACATGAAATAATAACACGAGATAAAACATTATTAGTTAGTAACTCAGGAATTTGAAGTAATCATATCGCCACACAAAAGAATACATAAACAAAAACCTATTCCACAAAGTAAATATTGTAGCTAAGAAAAAAGTATTATTTAATGAAAAATGAAAACACATAAATATAGCAATACTGTAAAAAATTAACAATTTGTTTTTTTAAAGAATAGGTCAATGTATGCTCAACAAAAGCAAAAATTGCAATTACGAGATTTGGACTTTACCTATATAGCTGGTAACCAGAGTACGAAACTTGCGATGATTGCCCTTTATCTCAGGCAAATCCACTACATGAAGCGTTGAAACACACAACAAAGTCAGAGCACAGTACAAATAACTACATATCTACTAACTACTGCAGAGGTGTTCTCAACAAATGAATTTGAGAAATTTATGAATTTTAATTTAATTTTCAGTTTTCCTTTCCCTTTTTTTTCTTAAATGAAATTATAAAGCCCTACAGTACGAGCCGTCAAACCAGAGAAAAGCCACGCAACTCCATGGTATTCAGTCACTCAAGCTTCATGTTGCTCCGTAAATCCGCTATAATTCGTAGTTCTGCAATCAGGTACACTCTAGTTAAAAATGTTAAACTCTCAGAGTGCACCAATTGCTCCATCCCTCCCTAACTATTGCGCGAGGTTCGAATTTTCTCAGGTTTAGCGGCGCGTACAGTACTTGTTCTAAAAGCAATTTTAAATAATTTTAACCCTCATTAACATTTAGGATGTTCAACTGTTTAAAATAAAAATCTTGCCTAAAAACTAAAAAAAATTAAAAATTCTTTTCACTTTTAACAAAACGTAATATTTGCATATAAAATATGTTCCTATTTGTGTTGGATTTAAAACACTTCAAAACGGCACTCTTTAACACGTTAAGAGCCTCCAATGTAAATCCAAAAAGCATTACTAACAGCCCACACAATCCACTGGTAGTCCACTTATTGGTATTAACTGCCGACCAAGCTGGACATCAGCATCTCAAGTGCAGTGTATTATTTAATATTAACATTGAACATTTTGCAAAAAACACGGCCAACTCCACAAAATAATTACCTACATTTTTTAAAAGCTGAAATCGATAAAGCCACTGCAATATGTTTTAATTTTTTCTTTAGTAATTAAGATGAAGAAAAGGACAAGGAACATTTTAGTTATCCAAATCTGTGTACCACCTGCGGATCACATAGCACTTAACGTGTTAATGTGAACTTTCAAGCTACTGATTGTCAATTTAATTTCAACTTTTAGAGAATATACTCATATGTATAGTAAGAGTTCACCTCTGCTTTTAAAGTGAAGTATTAAGTATTTGCTGGTTACATAAAAAGAGAAAACAGTAGGTTAGAACTTTCCTACGCAAGGGTGGAAAATAGATGTTCCAAAGCTACTGTTACATATATTTGATAATACATAACATCATAACTGTGCAAACATGTGTGATATATTTTTAAAAAATCACTACCGATAGTAACTTCAAATGTCAAATGTATCTTGAAAGTGTGCACAATTACGTTGTAAATAATAGCAATGCAACAGAAGTATCAACAAGAACAGAAGTATTTCTTATAAAATTTTGTTCCACCTGAAAAATCAAATTAAGAGAAAGTACACCAATTGAAATCTTTTGATACTTCTTCAGAAGTGTACTTTTACAATAAAACACCCCATTTACAATTGCACTAAGCTACTAGGTATTTGGGGTTTTAAATCAACACAACTGCTTTTCAGTTTTGCAATGCACCTGCAATATTGGAAAAACAAATAAAATTTCAACTTACGTGATGGAATTTTCTTAAATACTTGTTTGGCCATGAATTCTTGAAATCGTAATGCATAAAAACTAGGTCGATGTACTGAAACTGTATCCTGTAAAATAATTATCATTACTATTATAGCTCTTAACCCTTTTCATTTCTGTTATGAGGAATGTATTAGTTTTCCCATTCCAAAACAAACAATCAGCAATGAGAATATCATTATTTTGGTGGGGGATTGGATCTGTTTGAATAAATAATAAATAATGATATTGTAAGTCTTATAGGTCATGAAAAAAATAAACACATTAAACAATGAGAATGGTGAGGTTATTTGTAAAACTGAAAGGATAAAATTACAAAACAACTTTGCTAGTGAAATAATAAAATATTAGGTATAAACAGGGTGTCCATTTAGTGCAGATTTCTTCTATATCCTGATAGCTGCATAAACTAGAATTATTTTCAACTCTACAGGATGTTCAATTTTTGATGGGCAGCATAACATGAATTTTTTTAATGGAACACCCTGTAAATTTTTACGTAATTCTTATCCTCCATTTACTCACTTATATAATTACAGTCAGTTTTTTTAATGGTTTTGCGGTGTAGCCACATTATAATTTTTTTATTTAAACTGAGAGTTAGATGCCTAAGTGAAATACGGCGTACTGACAAATTTTTGCAATTAAGAAACAAAATTACTAAATGCTATCCATTATGTTATAACACTAAAAATGTTTAAGTCACATTTTCAGAGTGTTTATTTGAGAGAAACCATTTGTCATTTTCAAATGACAATAACCAGATTTTCTTTAACAGAACACCCTGTATCACATCTTATTCAGGATTCAATTCCCTTTCAATTAGTATAGAAGTGGTATCTCCTAGCTAAAGTTAATGCTATTTGATTTTCATTTACGAAAACTACACTTAATATTATTAACAATAGCACAAACAACATCAACACCACAGTATATAATATAATCATGCCAATTCCGTTTAGTAACATGCCAACAGCTGCATGCGTGGCAATTGAACTGCAAAAGTAGCCATTGTGTGCATTGAACCAAGGGTTATATACATTCTCGACCTCTCAACTCAGCGGAAGAGTGGTTTTGTTAAATACACGACTGGAGATACCATAGAGGTGGCAGTAGTAGTGTAGAATGAAAACATAGTGGTTCAAATTTACAGTGTGATAGAGTATCATTTACCTGGGCAACTGTAAAAGAAGTAGACAAAAGCAAACAAAAGTAAACCCTTTGCTGCTACATTTACAATAAAACCAGGGAACTAATGGAATAACTAATATTGTGTGACTTAAGCAGATTGTAATAAAATATTAGGATTACTGTTTAAACCCCCTGTTTACATTATATACACCTTGTGTTCAGCGCCTAGTAAATACTTTATAATTTGTTTTTAAATCGTGGTACAACATTAAACTCACAGTAATTGATTGGAACAAACCAGTAGCGTAGGCAGGCAGGCAGATGCTCGAGCGCTGGTAAAATACCGTAAAGCGCCTGTAAAAAACTCCAAGCAGTAGTAAGCATAAATATTTGCTATTGTTTCGATAAATGATATATTACAAAATAAAAATACACAATATTTTTATGCACTGCAACCAACGTATGAAACTCTGTTTTACTTTTTATTCTGAGTTATACAAAACAAAATTATACTTTCCTTAGTTCGTCAAATAACTTTTGTCTTCAAAAAAGCATTTCTTGACGTCTGAGATTCATTCAGGCAATTTAAAATAAAATAATAAAAAAACGAAAAAATTATTCCTAAACCATAAATAAATTATTTTGAGACGACAATAAATGATATTCTGACGTCAATCAATGAATTTTTGACGTCAATAAATACGCTTTTTCGCCGATTGACATTAAGTTTGATTTTATTAACATCTGACAGTCACTAAAGTGTCACTTTTACTGCCTAGGCAGTAAGAGACCACGTTTACTGCCTTGGCTGGATTGACACCATGGCTGCGCCTTAACTATAAAACGCCAAAGGCGGCATACTTCTTTGCTTAGTTGAACAAATAACTATTTGACATCGCAAAATTATTCATTAATTTAATTCATATATTGATGCCCTTAAAAATGTTTTTGAGGTCACAGAATCATTTATTGACGATCGGTTCACCACCTGGAGGACATCTCCAGAACTAACTGTTTAAAGATAACCATTAGTGAGATGTCGAGAATGTATATAATCCTTGATTGAACACAACCATTCCTTTTCTAACAAACGAGCCATGTTTCCTTTTGTTTATATGATTGAATTCATGGGAACTGTTATCCATGAAAATTCACAATTTCATTGTAATGTGCTCCAAAATCGTCTTTAATCACAGAAAATATTCAAGAAACTCATTATTTTCATCATAAGAAGCTCTTTCAAAGTACTTAACAGCATACAAGGTGTTTTATTTTAAAAAAAGGAAGTTAATGCCACTTCCCCTTATTTCAGATGCTGGCATTTGATACGTGGATTTGGTAGACAAAACAGTCCTATACTATACTTGCAAATACAAATTTCCTAAAGGAAATAACAGAAGAGCTACCATACTTGCAAATACCAATTTCCTAAAGGAAATAACAGAAGAGCTACAAGCTGCTGCGTTTTATTGTTGAAATGGAAGACAATTTATTCAAAATCAACAAGAATATGGTGATCGAGTAAAACAAAATTCCAAATGGTACGTTTTAAAAAGATCATCTGATACACAAACTGTATAGAAACGTACAGTAATTGTACAATTATGCATAAGCAAGGTGGCCAATAGCATGAATATCAACAAAAAGTGCAAACAAGCCTTAAAAACAAATGAATCAATTTGATGTATCCAGTTAGATAAAGAAAAATGACGATGTAAACAATATCTGCTAACGAAAACAAAGCATTACATAGACAAGTCCCAAAAAACACAACTTACCCCATCATGAATCATAGATTTCCATGTATGTTCTAATTTTTTTTTCAGTCTATAACTCTGTAATATATCAATAATTCCAACAAACAGTAGTAATCTCTCGCCTTTTGCATTCCTTGCAGGAATTCCTCCAGGTCTGCAAAATAGTATTATTTTTGTTGTGCCGTATATTGTGCTACATAATTAGACGAACTATATTTTATTTTTATATACTTACGGAACATCATCCTCTTCATCAATAGGTTCAGACTCAGCCTGAATACTTTCCATGGCAGTGGAATGAGCCACAAGTTTTTGTCGGTTAATAGATCTACTTCTATTCAGTGCAGCAACAGCAATTCTATCCTCTTTTTCTCGTTCCCTTTCACTGAGCACCATGGCAGCACTAATATCTCTATCTGCTTCTGAATCATAATTCTCTTCACTCATTTTAGATGCCACTGCTTTCTCTTCCTATAACAAAAATATGCCATTCAAAATTAAGAAACATATGCTAGAAAATATTGCAGTTGAAATTATAAAATAAATACTCATGAATACAAAAATGTTAACATTATAGTCAAGGAGCTGGAGCGATATGGTGTGACTGAAAGTTAACCCGATGGCACTAGGGTTTATTGTTAGAGGACGGTTCAACGATCAATTCATCTCACAGACCGAATCTTCGCTCTCATGTAGTTCCGGAGATACAGCATCCGCAAATTTTTGATTTTTTTACTGCAGGTTAACCCTTTTGAAGTTGCGGTTACTTGAAAAGCATGCCATTCTTATACACTTCCATCATGTGCCATCATTTTTTATCGTGTCCGTTTATCGGGCTGGGCCAGTTAAAATGGGAGCAAAAATGGACTGCGAGTTAACCCTCTCAAACCTGGTGGAAAATGTTTATTGGTGTTGCCAATTGTTAAGATACCATATGCCATCAAAAGTTACCGGTCCATTTCAGAGTAATTGGCCATTATTTGGACAGAAAATGGACATTTTCGCCATTTTGTGGCTAAAACTTACCGATTACAAGTTAACATGATGGCACCGTGTCAAATACGTTAATTTGAGGTCAAATAATAATATATATGAGTGCCATCATTTTTTTTCCAATTCAACCCCTCCCACAACCCAAAAACCTCCCGACAGCGGTTAAATATCAAAATTACTGATTTATGTTTGGGGAGGTTTTTGGGGTTGTGGGAGGGGTTGATTTGGAAAAAAATGATGGCACTCATATATATTATTATTTGACCTCAAATTAACGTATTTGACACGGTGCCATCATGTTAACTTGTAATCGGTAAGTTTTAGCCACAAAATGGCGAAAATGTCCATTTTCTGTCCAAATAATGGCCAATTACTCTGAAATGGACCTGTAACTTTTGATGGCATATGGTATCTTAACAATTGGCAACACCAATAAACATTTTCCACCAGGTTTGAGAGGGTTAACTCGCAGTCCATTTTTGCTCCCATTTTAACTGGCCCAGCCCGATAAACGGACACGATAAAAAATGATGGCACATGATGGAACTGTATAAGAATGGCATGCTTTTCAAGTAACCGCAACTTCAAAAGGGTTAACCTGCAGTAAAAAAATCAAAAATTTGCGGATGCTGTATCTCCGGAACTACATGAGAGCGAAGATTCGGTCTGTGAGATGAATTGATCATTGAACCGTCCTCTAACAATAAACCTTAGTGCCATCGGGTTAACTTTCAGTCACACCATATCGCTCCAGCTCCTAGACTATTATGATTAAGTACTAATTTGTTAATTCTGAGAGTTATTTTGTTCTTACCAATTTATCCCTTTGTGCCTGATCGAGATTATGTATGCCAACTAATAAACTGTAATCCATAATTTTAAAACTTTCTAACACTCTGCAATCTCGTTGAATTGTTTTTACAAGAGCCGAATATGTGTCAGCTTCCATAAGAATTCCCTCTGGGTGATGTTCCATGAAGTCAAGATCTTTATAAGTTGGTGATCGTTTTTGTCGTTCTGATTTTGATGCCTATTAAATACAACAGATTTTTTTACTACTATTTTCTAACTTCAGTGGAAACATACCTTTCTCTTGTAAGTGCTTCCTTTGAGATCATACTTCTGATGCATTCGCACCCAACTAGGTAACAAATTATTCATAATTGCCAGCCTTATGTTTTTACTATTACATTGGTAACAATATAGACCAAAAAATTTTGGCAACAGTGTCCTAGGATTCTGATTTAAATTCATATAATAACCTGTAAAGAAAAAAGAATCAAATGGCATTTCCACTTTCACTAAACTTTTTAAATAATGTAGTTTTTATTAAAATTTAATAATAAAATTTTAAAACTTGCAGAAAAAACAGAGAAAAATTGTTTACCTGCTAATAATTTCTGTAAAAACTCTCCTTCCTTATGCTGAACAGTTTTAATGATGAATTCATCATCTTCTGTTAAATAAAAAATAGATCCACTTGCACCTGGATTTGACAACTCTCGTAATGGACAACTACACATTGACATCTGTAATTAATATTTAAAATGTAATAATGTTTAACAATTTCTTATTATAATACATATACATACAATAAACTATAATTGCATAAAACTGTATGTCATGACTACAATTAACTTTCTTAAGGCACAACTACAAGTGCCAGCTCAAAATTTTTCGAAGCAGAATATATCGTACGAATATCATATGAAAATATATTTAAATGTTACCTTTTACTTGCTGCTTCAAAGATGTTAAACGAAAAGCAAAGCAATATCTTAGATATTTTTAATTGTTACAAACTATCTTCTGATTCCCAAAAATTAAAAAAAAAACAATTTTTTTAATTCAACTATTTTAACATGTCTCAAGAGATGTTTTCAATTATTTCAAAATACATCCGTGATATTCTTCATTAGTGTAAATGTGTTAAGAATAGCACTTGAATTTAAAATATTTTATAGATATTGCTTTACATTTAAAAATATCACTCAGATATTTGTAAATTAATTAATTAATATAAGATACTTTTCATGATTTAACAATATCTTATATTTTTATTATAAAAAAATATATGCGACCTTTGTAAAAGAATGAATTAAAAGTATGTTTGAAATTTCTTCATTATTAACAAAATAAGTGAAGGGGTAGTTCAGAACCATTAGAAATATCCTATATATTTATAATTAATTTATACTCATAAAATATATTACAAACATGTTACATATTAATATTCCCCTTGAAAGAATCTCCGTGAATTTTTAATAATTAAAAATTCACGGAGATTCCCCTTGAAAGAATCTCCGTGAATATTTAATAATTAAAAACATCTCAGACATTAAATAATTAAAATTTTGTACCACATTCTTCAAAACCAATTATTTGGGAAGTATTATAATATTTATAATTAATTAAATGTATGTTAGATTCAAATAATTTTATATTTAAGAACACATTACATATTTAACAATAAAAGTTTAATTTAAATTGTCATATATTTTAAAATGAATTGGATCGCTCAATATATTAAATATTTAAAAATTATTAAATTTTAACCTATCTTGGATATTTTAAATTAAAGAAATTGTTGAATATCTAAGATATTTGGAAATTACTGCCATCTAGAAGGTTTGGTCCGAAGTGCCTACCCATAAGTTTGCAAATTTGCAGTAAATATGAAAAATCTCGTTGGCCAACTTTTAAAAGAAAAATTTAACAGATACTCTTACGAAAAACCAATAAATATAAAAATTCTTGAACGATGTACTCCAAAATTACCAGGACTGTTACAGAAACAGTAGGAAGAAATCTAATCATTTAATACTGAATGGTATAAAAGAATAGACTGGCTAACTGGTAACGACATTAAAAATAAGCTATTTTGCTGGAATTGCTTACTGTTTTTATCTATATCTAACCCCTCAAAAGTACGATCTGAAAAGAGATACTCGGATTTAAATAAATCTTTCATTTCAGCTGCAATTAAAAAGCATGCGTCGACCCAAGAACTTTTATCCGCAACCGTTACATTAAAATTATTTGGTAAGTCAGGTATTAACTTGACTTTAGACAAAGAGGTATGTTATCAAGTTTGAGTGCATAATGAATTAATGACAAAGTGAAATTTAATAGGGATTTCATTAAAAGATTAATTCATTTAACAACAGGTCTTGGTGAATTGGAGTTGCCATAATGTTTGTCGTTACTTTTTAATCTTAATGTTAAATAATTTTTGCCATTGCCTACCCAAGTTTTGAACCCACGGTACACTAATATATACTATGTCATTTGAAAATATTGACGACTGCATTAAAATCTCGAAACAGTTGAAGATAATGAACATTGCCAAAAAAAAACTTTGAGTGACATTCAACCTGGTATACAGTTTACTGAACTTAAAATTTACTAGTGTTACCCCAGCACACAATGCACTGACAGACAGCGTTGATAGAACCGGCGAAATGTCAAGTAACGTGATGCATTAGTTCCAAAAATGACACGCGACGTTACTGTAGAGGGCACCCCAAGTGACGCGCGTCTAGCCGACCATCATATATATTATAAATTAAAATAATTATTATCAAAAAATCGACGTAGAATAAAAATATAAAAATGTTTCATGTTCCATCTGTGGATAGAGACCTTTCATTTAAAAAAAATGGTCCAAATTGGTGAAGCGGTAGCCGCTGGAGGAAGGGGAGAAAAAAACCCTTTGTGCTTTTATATATGTATGGATAATAACAGTGCAGAAGCACGGGATAGTTTTACAGAATAGACGGTGATTGATATCTCCTTTACTCATGACAGGGGAATTACAAAGTAATGCCCTCTAATGTGCGACGAGAAAAGTTATTGATTTATTGATCTCCTTTACTATTTAAAATACAGAAAAATGTTTCAAATAAATGTTTTGCGGAACCAAGAAAAACATATTTTAAAATTATTTTCAATTATTCAGGGACTTACATATAAGAATGGCATATCTAACTATGTTTTGTCTTTCAAATTCCACTGCAGCTTTGCCAAGTTATTCCACTTTTTTTCGAAACATTTAACTTTTGCAGACTTCACTAGTCAAGAACATGTGCTATCCTCCAGGTATTTGAAAGTTAAATTTCGTTAAACAGGGTGTTTGTTTCAGCAGTGCAAAAATTTCTAGTTCTAACTCGATTCTTTTAAATGGAACACCTTGTATATTTTTTCATAGTTGGATAGAGATCTCTGCGCTCTATAAATTGTATTAAATAATAGATATACCTAAATGCAACGGTTTTCGAGAAAATGAAATTATAAGCAAAAAATCAGGTAATTTCTTGTAATTTTCATCACATATTTAATCGTTCAAGAAAAATTAAAAAAGTTCTGAAATAATTCAAATAATTCTGAATTAATTCCAAAATTCGGAATTTAATAAAAAACTAATGAATATTAAGTCCGGTAGATAGTATAATGTAAACATTTTATTGGAAATTTCATTTCAAACATTTAATCATACTTTATGACTCAAGCATTACGTGTAAATGTACTGCATGATCACTATAATTATGCTAATTATTTTGTTTACAACTTTTCTTAAAGTTTACTATGTGATACTTATTGATTTCAACTTTAACAATGCAGGCCTTTAATTAATAATACCAATGGAAATCAATTCTTTATCAAGCTAGGGATCTGAGGGTTCGTGTCCAATATTTATTACTGTATGCAATAGACAATAGAGTGCTAATTTTGGCGAGGTAAATGGCCCCTGTTTCACATACAGACGCCTACGTTCCCAATTATTATTCATCACACTTGTACAAGGTTAAATATTTATAGTTGAGCAAATGCAAATGCATTTACAGTTTATAAACTTCTAACTTTTAGTGTTTTGTTTTTAGAAAATTAGTTATAAATGATAATTAATCTTAATTACGTATAAATCAAAACTACAAATTAATCAACACTAGTTTTCAAATATAGCTAATTCTTGTCAAACTTACCAAAAAATCATCCGGTTGTATTCCAAACAATTCTCTAAAATACCTAAATGCTATTGGAGCATAATTTTTAAACTTAAATTCTGAGTAGTGATGAGCTGGAGTGTGGCTCGATCCCTCGCTAGGAAAAGTAGTTGTTTCTACAGTCATGAAGTCTTGCATTAACAGATCACGTTCTGGTTTTGATGCTAAGCCACCAACAGCATGTTGAATACCTGCATAAAAAAATTGTTATTATAATTTAATAGTTATTGTTGAACTTTAACATCATGAAATTAATTTTAACACGTTCAAAGAATTGGAAAAACTATTAAAGAATCTAAAATTTGAATTAATTGGTACAAAAAAAACAGTATTTTCATATATGCAATTCATTGCAACAATAATGTTGCAGCAATACAGAGCTGCAGCAAATTGTGCATTTAGACTTTGCAAGTTTGAATAAAATAACATGATTTTTGTTGCTTCAAACTGCATGAATTAAGATGGATTTCCATTTATGCAATTCGTTGCAGTAATTCTGTTGCAGCAACTTTTGCATTTCTAGTTTTACAGTATGCAGTTAGGGTCAAATAACATGCGATTTTTGTTGCTACTACAAATTGCATTAATTACGCAGGATTTCCATCAACGCAATCAATGGGTTGCAGCAATTGTGGTTGCATGCAAAAAGCAAGTCAATTACCATCTGTGCAACTTTGTAACTAGAAAGAAGAAACATTTAGTTTATTCTTGTATCTGACAACCTAACTGTAAAAATTGGCAGTGCCTGTTGATAAATTTACCTGATTTAAAAAAATTTCAAATAATAAAGATCCCCAAAGGAAAAACTGATAATACTGTTAAAGTGGATTATGAAGCTGTAATTTTTACCATAGTAATTATTGTTTAAGTTATGTCAATTCCTGCTTTATTAGAACTTGTTATATTTTTAACCGACTTCAAAAAAAGGAGGAGGTTCTCAATTCGTCTGTATATATATATTTGTTTTTATGTATGTTCGGACATAACTTCTTTGTTTATGAACCGATTTTAATGATTCTTTTTGCGTTAGGTTCAGTATAGTTCCAAGGTGGTCCCATCTTAATTTCATTGGTATTGGACCTTGAACTTCGAAGATACACCAGGGAACTCCTCAAAATCAATTTTTTTTAAGCGTTTCCTTCTTTCATCTTCCGTTTCAACTAGCCGTCGTTTCCTCATTCGAGAAGCATCCTTACTAGATCTACCCATCACTTAAAATTGTAAAATAATTAACTTAAAAAAAATGACTTCAAATAAATACACAAAAGTAACGTAAGTTAACTAAAAAGCAAAAAATAAATGTTTTTTTATATACAACAATTTAATACTTATTTGTTGTTCCGTTTAATGTAATTTAGAAATTATTATAAAATTATTAATTGCTTTATAATTTTGAAGTCAGTGCCAAGTAAAACATAAAAATTATATACCTTGCTACAATAACAAATTAGATCCGAATTTTTATGTTTTACTTGGCATCGACTTCAAAATTATTATATATTAATAATTATATAATAAACAATAATTTCTTAATTACATTAAACGGAACAACAAATAAGTATTAAATTGTTGTATACAAAACATTTATTTTTTGCTTTTTAGTTAACTTATGTTACTTTTGTGTTTTTATTTGATGTCGTTTTTTTTTTAAAGTTAATTATTTTTCATGCAATTTATCGCCGCAATTCTAGTTGGATTTCAGTATTTTTTTACTACCAACATTAGTAGCAAGTTTGGTACCAAGAAAGAATTGACATAACCTAATGTAACCAGGATAGGGCATGTAGAATATTAAATGTAAAATATACTTATTATATTTATTTATCAATTCCAGCTTTACTTCGTTAAAGTCCATATTTAATGAGTATCTGTATATAAAATACTTAATCACTTTAACAATATCTATTTATTTAAACATGCCGAAATACGTATAAGGTTTAAATAAATAGATATTGTTAAAGTGATTAAGTATTTTATATACAGATACTCATTCATTATACTTATTATACATTGTTATTCTGCATGTATATTAAGTTTTTTATCTGCAGATTCTACATAAAGAATAATACCAAAGCAAATTTAGAGTTTAAATGTAAATAAAAAGTATACAACTAAACAAGCGCCTTCCTTTCCCCTATACCTAAGTAAAACTCGAACTGTTGAATAGTCGCATGTCTCACCCCCTCCCACATACCTATTCGTTGATATCTGCATAGTAAACACAATTATTTCCTGCAAGTTTTTTTCCAGAATTTATCATACATATTTTACACACTCTACATTAGGCATGGGCAACCTACAGCCCGCAGGCATATTGCTTGTCATATTAACTCAAAAAACAGATCAAAAATTACTGACACTGATTTAGAAAACACTTTGTGACTATCAACAACAAACATTTCTCTACATTATAACGATCTTAAAAATAAGCAAAGTCAAGTGTCACATTAAAAATTGTATACTTCTTTGCATTTTCAAAATCAAAATTTTCTTTTTTTGTTGAATATGTTTTTGTATACATATCGCACTATGCCTACCACTAATGGATGCGGCAGCTAATATACTATAGTTGGTGTCACGATTATCCGTTTTAAATAAGTAATTGCATATTCGCGTAAGTCGGCTTAAAAATATGGACTAGATCCAAGCTGATCAATAGAAATGTTTGATAAGAAAAAAATGTATCTCTTAAGGTTAGCTTGTGAAAGTTATAAGTTATTTTAAACCTAAAATATTTATTTTAAATGAAGCTTGCAAAACCTGGTTTTTCATTTTACCTGAGTTTAACACCTTCCTTTTCTTTAACCAGAGATTACCAGACACCCCCCTGAAAAGCAATAGGGAATTCTCTTGACGCCGACTATTATATAACAAAATGGGCAAAGCACTTTGCCTTTACTCTCCCCTACTTATACACAAAACAATTACTTTTATATATCTAATCATAACAATTACAGCACATCTAACTAAACAGTATTTTGAGTTGTAGGGTATTTACATACAGTGTTTCCGACTTTGCTTGGAAATACCTCCATAAAGAATTTATTAATAGCCCAATTGAAACAGGATTTTTTTTATAGCATGGAGGATAAAAAATTGTATCATGGGAGAAGATTAAATGTTACAACATGTAAAAGTCTGTGATTTTTTTTCTTTGCCAAAAATCAAAAAAATTATATTGGGAATTTATTTCTTGAAATAATTATTGCATAATTTTGCTTAGGACTCTCTGAAATTCCATTACACAACATTTCAGTTAATAACTCGGATTTCTAAACGCTTTATAAAATAATAAAAAGTTAGTGCTTAAAGAACCACTCATAACCACTAAGTGTATCAGAAAAGTCAATAAAACAATCGTTTACAGTTATAAAAAATTAATTTAATTCATAAATAACAATTATTATTTCAAGAATAAATAACCAGACCTAATATCAAACAATTTCATCGTTTGGCCAAAGACTTTAGCTTTTTTAGAATATTCCGTTTTCAAATTTAGAAAATTTGTTTTCCAGATAAAAAGCTACCAAATAAACATGTCAACTTGATAATTATTGTGGATAAAATTACAGTGACCAAATTCATTTTGACCACTTTATCAGTTCTTTTTTTTGAGGGTCCTTATGTTTCTGTAATTCGTTTAAAGCAAGTAAATTTGTAGTAAATGGGATTATCAATACTACCACTTTTACAGCAAAGGCAGCTAATACATTTCTTTTCCGTAGGTACGAAATTGCACAGATGGGAATTGTCTTGCTGTTTTGTGTGCAACTGCAGTACACTGCTGCAACGAATTGATAAATGAAATTCCCGCTGAATCTTACAAAGGCACAATAAGATAATTCAAGAAAACCAAAACCCAGAAACAAATTGAGTAAAAAAGTAGAGGGACAAGGAGTAACTACCTAGATATACTGCATTATAAAAATTAATTTAGTCTTATTCCGCAGGGTGCGGCAACTAAAGTGTTACAAGCTGGTATCTCCAAAACTATAAAAGATTGAGCTACACAATCTTATTTGATTGTATGCGACGGAAAGAGCCATATCATAGGCAAACAGCAAGTTCAAAAAAAATTTAAGGGGGGGGGGTTACCGGTACTTCTTAATTTAAATGTTTCTACTAAAAATAAGCAACCAGAATTAGGTCAAGCAAAATTTAATAAGAGTACTTTACAACCTCTAATAAATAGGGGGCTGAAATTTTATAATTTTTCATTCTTATTAAAGTTTGCTTAATCTAATTTCGGTTGCTTATTTTTAGTAGGCACATTTAAATTAAAAAAAATCTCGTTCTGCATTTTAATATTTATGCAATTTCATCCCTCCATTTATGCGGGGTACTAAACATTTTTCAAAAAATCTTAAAAAATAGGCTGTACTTATTTTGCTGCAGATATTTAAAAAAATATTAAAAATTGTTAATCCCACTTAAAAAGTATAAGTTAACCCCCCACCCCTGAAAATAGGGAGGCTTTTCAAAACACACTATTACCCTAATAGATGGCTCGTTTCGTCCCATAACACCATACAAATTTTTATTGTTTAATCTATTATAGTTTTCAAGATATTTGCTTGTAATACCTTAGTTACCGAACCCTGTATTATTACAGGTATGTAAGTAAGTAAAGTCGGTGGCACTACACCCCAATGAGGAGTTTGGCCTGCAATGCGGTGGGTCAGGGCCACCGTACCATCGCTTCCGATACCCAGCCGTCTCGCACTTCTTATATGAAGTACAGGGTGGTGTGGTAAGCACCACGCCTTAGACGGCTGCCTTACTTCCCTCACCCCTCGAGGGGTTTGGTTCCCAATTTTTAAAAAGCGACTGGGTAGGCCGCCCGCCAGGCACCAGTCTTCGGGTTTGAACCCAAGACCTTCCGCGTAGCAGCCAAATGCCCTAACCACTCGGCCACTCTGGCACCACAGGTATGTAATTTAGGTTTTTTTTAGTTTCCCATTTATTGAACAAGGGAACATTGAAAATAAATATAATTTTTTAAACCGCCGCATGAAGGCGAGTTTGTTACCAGACCACCAGGCAAGTTTTTGTATCCCAATGGGCCAATCCGACCTTGTACGCAAGATTCTAATCTTTATTGTAATAGTTCATACTGAGCTATTTTAAAATTTAACAGACAACATCCAAGGAGTGTCTATTGCTTTATATAAAACATTTCAAACTTCGCACTGTGCGTAAAATCAATTACATCACCATTGTTCATGCATTTATTCTCATTATTATAATTGCAATCGTCGTGTTTCATCCTTGAAATAATATTAATAAGCTTTTCAAACAGAATCGCTCATGAATGTATTATTTGAGTAACTATCTTCGAGGAATTTATTAGAAGGCTCCCTTAATCTATTATGATAAGCATTCTGGGAATCTAAGCAGTTATTAGAAAGTGAGTAATACATAATCTCCTTGAGCAAATGCTAATTATAGGAGAATCAATATTTGATGAAACAAAAAAAGTTGCTGAACTTGAAATTTGTATCATAACTAATTGTTGCAAATTAAATTACGTAATAATTACACAATAATTTAAAAGTTGTTCATCAAGTTATTATGTACTATTACTTTGTGGAAAATTGTGGATAAAAATTTTTTTTCTTATAAATTACATTATTGCAAACCCAAATGTATAGTTCGTTAATTTTGAAGAATTGTACTTTAAAAGCAACGCCAACCTTGCATTGCATATAAATCATATTTTCATTTCGTCATTTCCTGACATTTTTTTCTGAGCTGTTAGTTTGTTTAACAAATCAGCTTCATTTTAATCAATTTTGGGTTAATAGCAGTCTATAAATTTAATTTTTCTAGTAACATAATTAGTCCAATCGAGGGGTCTCCACTACCCCAATAATTGTATGAGTATTGCCAAAATTATAGTTATTGCAGGTACTGCCGATTTTGTTTAAATATTTCCAAATTACAGTATTACAGAGAAGTGCAGTGCTTATTATTAACAAGACTGTGCACAAGTTTTGCCCCTAGAATCCAGTCGTAATATATGATGGTAAAATCAACTTAATCTAAAAAAATTTCACCCAGTAAACTTAACTACTAATTTGAGTTATTTCGCAGCTCTATAAGTAAATCCTACCTACCTGTTTGTATTTTCATGCGAAAGGAATATGTACTAAACTGATATCCAATGGTGGAACACATGATCACTTCACGCTAACAAACTAAATATGACTTATGTAAAACTGAAAAATCCCGTAAACTGACAATCACATTGTCGTCATTCTATACCACTGGCTCTAAGATACCACTACTGAATACTTAGTAAATATAATTTTACATTGATAAGATAAGAAACACTCTATTTACAAATTTTTGCCTTCAAAAATTCTGTTTTATGTAGGAGGTTATCATGTGAAGGTTATTATTTAAGGCTATCAAATATCTGTCGGTGCTTTTAGGGCTTCCTTATGACCACACCTGTTCTAAATTAGAATTTAATAAACATCACTTACACTGAAATTATACTTTTAAAATGAAACTGTTGTGATTTTTAAAATGCCACTAATCAACATGCAATAATTTTGTTGCAAGATTCACTAGAATAGATTATTTATATTAACTTGTAGCAGTACGATAAATTTAATTACATTTGCTTAGAACTCGCTTTTCCTAAAATTATTTATTTTAAATTTATTATAATTTATGTATCACGTAAGAAATTATCATGAACCTAATTTTCTCTAGAATAAAAAACAACAAGAACATAAATAATTAAATTTACACGAGTACCAAATGCACATGATTTTTTCCTTCAAACACTGTTCAGACACTACTTACTACTGCAGACTGGAACAGCCAAATTCCAAAGCAGAATTTAAAATATTTAGAACACTTTCTATTTGCTTAGCATCCCTGCAGACAAATAAAACTGATAAATTTAGACACTCCTACCCTTACAGTCATGTTATACAACAAGGATTTGATGACATGAATTATTTACTATTTTGAATTGGTATCCAGCAGTTATGTTACCACTCATACTCATTTAAATATATCTCTGATTATTTGATACTTATATGAAATTTTCACTTTTAAATTAGATCTGTGTTCCACTATTACACGACCAGTTTAAAAAAAAGAATAATTATGAATATTAACTTTTCTGTTTAACGCTATTATTGTCAGCACATAGTGTGACAATTTGTTGCAATATAGTTAATCAGTTAAAACATTTCCTTTCTTATACCCTTTACATAATGTTCTTTACTAGGGGTATTTAGATTCTGCTATGATAGAATAATGCACAAATTCATTTGTTACATAACTGCAACCTGTTGCTGATTCTCAATAAGAATACTTAGAAGTTGAAATAATTTCTTAATTAATCAATTTTACTTCGTTGCAGAAAAAAGTTTATTGAAAATTTTCAAAACGGGAGTTTTCAATAAAACTTTGAACCATCACCTACAAAATGCAATATAAGTCAAAATAGAAAATACTAATGAAAAAGGAAACAGAAAAAAATCCAATTACCAGTGTAATCTTATCAAATATATAACTAGTATGTAAAAATAATCTAGATTAATCTAATTTCAATGCAGTCACTGACCTTAATATTTCTCATAATAATAATTAACACTCACCCAATTGAATCGAACCCATAATTTGCCTAGTTTCAATTTTCTTGTAGGTGATTTCCCCACCGACACCAACTCTTCGATGTCCGATTTTTCTCTCTCGGTCCCTCTCTCTTTCGGCTTTCGATTTTGGAATTCTTGACTTTGCCCCATACTGCTTAAATGGTAAAACCTAGAATATTATTATAAAAAATGTAAGTAATTTAATTCAAACAACATATCTTATAGTTATAATACACTGATTTGTGCGAATTCCATAGATAATTAGATAACACAAAACATCAAAATTAGCTTAATACAGGTAACATGTCTGATATTAATTGAATTGCCACTTGTAACAATTTTTTTTAATCATTGCATAATTTAGTGGTATCTCAAAACAAGTGTCTACCGTAACAGGGGGGTGTAATTTCTCGTTAGCTTTGATTAATTGTAATCACTCAATTTTCTCAGAATATTATAAACTGTGAACTTATTAAATCATACATAAAAAAATAGTTCTGAAAAATGAATGAACGTTAATAGGCAGCCATGTGAGGCATTTCTATTTTTAGCAAAAAAAATAGTAGCACAAATGCAGTACCTAGTACCACCAAAAGATCCTATAATTACTTACCTTCAATATTAAGCTACAAATGGTATAATAATAATACTTACATCCTGACCTTCGAGTTTGTCAAACGTTACTGTCGCTACCTTATCTGAAAGGAAATACGGTTGAAATTATTAAAGGCCACTTGCATTAGCAAATAAATTACATTACAACTACATCACTCATGCATTAAAAGTATTAAATGTTTAACCTGCAATAAAACACAAGAAATGCATTAAATAGAATTCAACATTGTACATATTTAAGAGAGGAATATCCACATACAATTCTGTATATGTTTGAAAGACCTCGTTGGAGGTATATCCTTCTAGGTATTTTTAATTAATTTTTAATTTTAAGCGAGGAAATACCAACTAAAACATGGGAAGTTACATGACTCATATCAAGTGACCTAAAAGTGTCACACTCAACAGTTTTGCAAAGGAATCATAGGCCGGCAATAAGATGTAGAAGAGATATTTCGAAAACAAATAATTTACCTTCTCTTTGGGGTTCAACTGCGTTAATAAGTTCCTTTGCATTGGGCGTAACAAACGCGGTTTCAGCAACTTCAATCGAGTCTATGGTATCACCAGAAGCCATTTTGCTACTTAAAACACTAAAATCGCACACAACACATAAACTTTCGTAAATTCTAGCGCTTTACATTTCCACTACACTTTCCTACTAAACACTTTGTTATTATCAGCCGTTTCACACACATATTGCAACAGCAACTTGTACCGTTTTATAGCTTTGACATAAACGTCTTCCATTGACATATTTATCCCCACCATCAAGGATTTCCAAAACAAGAAATTTTTACGCAGGTGCATTACACGTTACACCAATCATCTGATTGCAGCAGCTTTCACTACCGGGCTACAGAGGGCCATATTAATAAATGTTTTAAACTTAAAATTGGGCCGGCGGGTGGTCTAGTGGTTAAAGTCCCAGGCTTTGAAACTAGACTCTCAATGGCAGTTGGTTCGAGTCCACTGATCGGCGGTAATTTTTCTGAACAAGTTAAATCCGACGGGTCCATGGATGGTATGTAGGTGTGTATGTTGGGTTGCATGTCTTCAGGGGTGGGGTGCATGTTAGACCGGTGTATAGCACTGAGTGTGCTGAGCCCGGGTAAGGGGGTAGGATGGGAATCATGAGGTCGTGCTCACGCACGGCTTCATGAGTCTTTAAAAAAAAAAACTTAAAATTAAGAAAAACCAGTAGCGTAACCAATTAAGCTCAATAAGTGGCGGCGACACCAGCTATTCGTATCCGAGATATTGCGACAAGAAGGAACAAAGCACTTTCCGGACATCTAATAAAGTATATCACTGTTTACAAGTGTTTCTATTTACTAAATAAAGAAATAAAACGTTAAAAAAATCACTTTCATTATTTAGCGCGCCTATAACACGTAAAAAATCATATGTTACCATTATGATTACCAACAGCAGCAACAAAAGCACTAAAAAATAAACCAGCGCTAGGTGACGTCATATTATAGCGTATTTTTAAAGGCCTCTTAAAATACAAATTTCAATAATTAATTTATAATAATAATTAAGATGTGTATTTAAAATTTAAAAAATACGAGATCAATATTTTTCATCTTCGAATGTAAATTTAAAAAAAAGTAGTAATGGACCCCATTATGATGGATCAGTAATACGTCCTACATATACTCCATTCACTTCAGATTTGAGTTGTCAATGTCAAAATTCAAATAAAAACCACTACATATACAGAGCGATCAAATAAAAACTTAATCGCAGTAGCCTTCAAAACAAGCGCGGTATGTTGATGATTAGTCTGTAAATCGTGGAGCTATTATTATAGTTGCGCGGTTTATTATTTTACCCTAATTGCTTATATATGATTATATTTATCAAAGGTCTATGTTTTACACTAGTTTTCGTTTAAAACTTTCTTCAATAAGTTCTTACAAACCTGGAAACGCTTCCTTACGGAGTTACAGCCTCCAGTCCCAACTGTCCAAACTGTTCTCTCTTCGGAGGCTGTACGGTGGCACCAAATTTTAGAAGTATGTACTACTCATAAAAAACAAACAAAAAAGTCTTGACAAAAAATTGGTTCAAAAACTATTTTTTAAGAGTTTTGCAACATTTGCTACATTAAAAAGTAATTCAATTTTTTACAAAAATTGAAGTATCTCGAAAACCGTTGAATTTAACGCCTTGCAACAGGAATACCTTTTTCGTGTATTTTTGTATAAAAAATGAGATTCTTTAATAAACAAGTGAAAATAATGTTTAAAAGAAATAATTACCCCGCATTTGTAGCGCCCGTGAAGATCGTTTTCAAACAAGTAGACCTTTGATAAGTATAATCGCATGCAAAATTTCTCTATTTTGAACAGCAAGGTTTTTTCAATACTAATAGATAAAGCCGTTTTAAACAAAACATCATCTAGAAAATGAAGCATTTTAGGAACCATCTTTGTTAAGCCTTTTTTGTTTGTAATGTTTTAATGAGCACTACATGTCCCTGAAATTTGGTACCACTTTTTGTCAACAACCTGTAAGCCCAGATAATTAGAAATTTTGATATTAGGTACAAAGAACACGCAAGTTGCTCCAAAATACAAATATAAACACCCACATAAATCCAATTATTAGAACACAATCATTTAATGACATCCAATAACACTAAAATGTTTGCACTTTTATAATGATTTAAATGTAAATTAGATATATATGTACTAGAAGTATTTGAAATTCACAAACATTAAAAAACTGTAACTTTAATGAATGGCAAATTGATCTAATAAATTCAGCATTATTGGAAGTTTTGCAACAAGGAATCAAGTCATCTGCAGACATAGATAACAAGATCAAATCATCAAGTTCTTTTGTTCCTGTATCAACAGCAATTGTTTACTTTTAATCTTACCTTTAATAGTAAAATTCTCAATCAAGTCTTTGTTGCATTCTTCAATTAATGCAAGTTCAAGTTTGCGCAGTGATCATTAGAAACAGTTCTTAATGTTTCTGAATGGGAATTAAATGAGAAAAAACATAAATGTTAATCAATTCAGTCTCGATTGTTTATAGTAAGGCGGCGCTTATCCTTTGCAGTTCTCCAAGAGTCAAAACAAGGTATTTACAACACTTCATGCAGTTATAATAAGAAAATATGATACTTTTCTATAGTTAGCCTGATATAAAGATAAAAACAGTATTCCTTCTTGTGTAAGTTAAATTACAATCTAGCTCGATGGTGTTTCAACAAAATAAAATCTTGCTGAAAAGTAACAGAATCGGGAGGCCCGCTTTACCAAAGGCCCGGGTGCTTCGCAACCATGGCACCCTGCTATTTACGCCCCATGTTAACTGTAAAGTGACTTTTTCTAGTAGGTTTCAAATAAATATAAGGTTTCTCTTCAAAACAATTAAACCAGATATTTTTGTTCTAGATGCCTTTCCGACTTTCCATAGCCTACTGATACTAAGAGCGTTTTTAATCAATATCCTCTTGAATTGAAAATTGAGTATATCAAACTGGATATCATTGAAAAAAAAATTAGCTATTTAATTGTGTTACAATAAAATACTGTTTTCATTTCAAAAATGCATTTTTGTAAGTTTTATTTTTCATGGCGCATTATTTATGTTCGAATTGCATCTTCTTCTTCCTCCTTTATTTAGGTCATGCCTGTTTTTCTTTAACGACAGCATCAATTTTAGCAATATATCTAATATCTCAATTATCTTGAAAAACAAGTACATTCACTTTTTAATTGTGGCTCGCAAAAACACATGTTTTTCAATTTTTGTTTCTACAAAGGACTTTGTCTTAAGAAATTGGTCCACTAAGACGCAAATAGTATATTGACAAAAAAGTTACCTATAAAATTACATGGAAAATGAGACACCCTGTACTTTTTACAATTTTATTTATTTCAGATGTAATTAATGTGCTTAGTTTTGTTCTACAATGCTAGACATTTCCATAGGTACTCAAATGATAAATAAGATTGATGAAAACAACTTCAAAATGTTGAACACAAAAATTTGTTGTGGTATGTGTATTCTTACAAAATTAAGGCTTATGCTGTCTTTTATGTTTCATAGGATTCCCATGTCCTTCAATGCTTACTGTATTACCACGTCCTTCGATACTTATCCGGCATCTTTCAGCTACAGCACTGGGGTGCAGTGTAGGTGTAGAAATAGGCATAGGTATTGTTTTTGAATTGGCTTGCGGCAAATTAAGTGAACTGCTACAACTTGATGAATAGTTGATCTTAAAACCCGGTTTATAATGCCATTTGTCAGCCTCGGAATCGCTTTCTGTTTCTTCGTCCTTTACACAGCGATTCATTGTGATAAACAAGGTAGGTAATACAATATTTTAATAACGCAGCACCACCACCAGGACGTCCTTCTCTTTGTAATAGGTCAATTCAAACCAGCTACTCGTATACTTAATTATTTTTACTAGCTATAACGACAGTATAAAGCTAGCTTTGTACTGTGCTGTAACGCATCAAACTTCTAACAACGGCCTTTACCGTTTAAACTTTGATTACCCATAAATAGCAATGCAGTGTATAGCGCTACGGTACCGGAACTTATATCGCGTTACGGCAAAACTTTTTTATTGGTCAGTCTGATGTGGGCGTTACTTACCGTAATTCAAATTGAATTACGGTATTGTAAATGACTGTTTTTTATATTTCCTAGAGATGTATACATTAGGTACCTAACTCTAGTATAGAGATTTTAAGATTGTAATAGTTAGTTAGTTACCTAGGTGATAGGTGATGAGTTAGACGTGTTTTGAAAATGACAGTAATTGATAAGTTTGTGTAATCTTAGTTTAAAGTGTTAAATAAATATATACTCTCTTCATAGGGCGTTCTTATATACTACACTAACCTGTAATTTTTGTTTTGGTCTGCACTCTGCAGGGGTCTTCTTTAGTTAACGTACGTGATCAAAATAACGACAAAGAAAATGTTTTATGATTTGATTAATTTTGGTTATACCTGTACAATTTTCCCGCACAATATCAGCTAGTCATGCAAACTTCTATAGCATTGCAACAATGGGTTGCTGTGATCATTTTGCACCTTTACTGATATTGTGCGCGAAAATGCTGTATTATGTATCGCTTCATACACGCAAAATATGTAGTACTTATGTAATAACGCAATTAATTTCAAGAATGTTCAATAACATATTCGAGTTTTTTTAAAATGTCGCAAACCTATACCTACCTAATCCAAATTTTACTTCAGCTAAAATACAAAACTTTGTTAAGGACTTACATCTTCAATGTAGTTCTTTTGTTTTGCCTTAATATGGTACTTACGATTTTGTCCATCCTCTTGTGTGTTCCATCGCAAATACGAACACAGAACAGAACACAATAGAACAACGCAACAGAACAGAAAAGTTAGGTCAAGACGAAAATGAAAATAAATACAGCTGGCGCAAAAATACCGTAACTCAATTTGGATTATGGTAAGTAACCCGCACACCCGACTGACCAATAAAAATGTTTTCCCCAAACGCGACATAAGTTCTGCTACCGTAACGCTGCCCACTGCCATATAATAAATATACGTTTTTTACTTCTGATTGAGTACGCGTGCGCGTTTGATACATTTGATAGTGACGGGAGCCATCGAATAAAATTCATATTATTAGATTGTCCTCAACTGTTCGAAATGAATTAATGTAAAGTGTTAATGCAAAACGCATAAAACTAATAAGTGATGACAGCGTCCTTTTGTTAATCGCTGTAAAACCTCAAAATTTAATGTCGAATATCGACATTACTATCGATAATTTCGATATATTATCGATATTATAAATGTCGATATTACCACGACCTATTTCTTGCTTAATTTTTTTGTTTATAAACCGTGTAAGAACAAGGACTTTTTTAACTAAAGGCAGAGCTACTACCATTTACAACGCTTTTCAATAAAAACGGGACAACCATTCTGTTTCAAAAATAGAGTAGGCGGTTTGAGTTGAGGCAGTATGAGTTGGTATTGTTCAGTTTAAATAATTACGTCAATTACAATAATCAATTTTATGTGTGTTATTCCACAGCTGCATTAGGCCAGGCGCACAGACGCGATTTTCCTAAAAATTAAGTTGTGGATCTTATTCTATGTACTATCATTCACGAGCAATTTAGCCTGAACAGAAACTTTTTATCTTCCCCCGTTTATTAAATACAGCCATGAATTTAGATTTACAAAAATTCATAAAAAGCATCACAGAGAAAGTAGCAGACTGCGCCACGAACCAAATTGTAGCTGATCTCAAGCTCTATGAGTCTTAATTGCATTTCGATTATCTGTAGTACTATTACCGGTAGGTATTAGTTATATTAGGATATTATATTTATATATAATATTCTTATAATATTACGATTATGCAGCTATGCTCCCGGTACAGTGGGATATGTGTACCTATAAAAATAATGTCATTAACAAAACGTAAGAGACTGGTATAGAAAAACAGAATCTATATATTAAATCCGATGTCCCATCTTTTAGTGGTGGAAGAGGCCCCTGCATGTTCGGACAACTAGAATGTTGTTCAGTATCGTACAATGTTACTGAAAAATGACATACCTCAGAATATGTACCAGTAAAAGCAGTTATTCGGCAAATATACTATCTATTTCTCAACCATAGTCGAAAAAAATTTCAAAGTTTGAGCATTAATAACTCCTTAATCAAAGAGTTAACACTAAAATTGTATTCGAGTTATTTGCTTGTTTTTCTACGTAGAATTGCGTGGTGTAATTATTAGCCGCATGTTTTAATACACCCTGTATATTTAAATCACCACCTCAGTTTTACAGACAATTCTGAAATGAAACAAATTGGTTACAGCTTGTTTATCAGAAACAAATTTGGACCCAAATATTGCGAGCTCGAGTAGCAATAACCAATAAAAAACTGCTGCGTGTACACAGTGCGTCAATACTTCATCGCACTTTAGTGAATTCATACATTTTTTTACTTTCCCATCCTTCCATATCGTGAAATTTCAACAGAAGGAAATACATGGTTTGGACCTCCAAAAACCCAAAAAAATGGGGTTTAAAAATTTTAGTGTGTAACGCGAAATCCATTACTACTGGACCTATCAATTTTAGTGGAATTTGATATACATAAGTACAACGAAAAGTTGTTGAGCTATTAATCTCATTATATGAACTGGAACGGGAAACAGAAGTGAGACGTGTTTTTTTTGTTGCGTTTTTTTTACCAACAGAATTTCAGAAATGTAAAAAGAGAATGATGAGGAGACAAATCAAAAGTTTTTATTCAAGCACTCTAGCTTTAAAATGGTGGCTGCTACGAGTTTTGCACGTTTTCGGCTTTAACGTTTACCTGCTCAGAAACAAGTTGAAACATGCGATTAAATTTAGTATTACAATAGCCCTAGAGGAACACAATCGTACTATGTAAGAGTATTTTTGTACAAATAAAAACTGTGAAGTGAAATTAGTATAGATTTTGGAAATTGCCAAAAACATATTGCTCAAAAATGGCCACACGATTCTTTTAAATAGTGTAAGCTTATAGAACTAAGGATAGGCTACTATTTGGTTTATGTCCCAGTTCACTAATTTCTTTGTCACGCCTTCTGTGAATTTTTGAAAATTCATGTCCCTTTCTTCAATAAGCGGACAATGTTTGAGCTAAGTTGTTCATAAGCACGAAGTGATATTAAACATAAGGACGTTGCATGAACCGATTGTTGCTATGATATGCAGTTCTCAATTTTGCAGTACACGTGACAGAGAGATCCGAGACAAAGAACCATCAGGGGTTTATTCACCAATTTATTTTAATTTTTTATTAAGTTTTAATTTGATAATATTGTTATTGGTTATTTCCTGTATAACCATCAATATACAGAGTGGCTAGGAAAACCCCGGCCACTTTTCTTGAGACGGTCAAGAGATCATGCCTTAGTAAAGAAAAATTAAATTAAAATACTGGCAACAACGCAGAATCCAAGACGCTTTGGTTGTTTTGATTTAATATGGGGTGTATTTAATAACTAAAGCGTTTTGGATTCTGCGTTGTTGGCAGTATTTTAATTTAATTTTTCTTTACTAAAGCGCCATCTCTTGACCGCCGCAAGAAAAGTGGCCGAGGTTTTCCTAGCCACTCTGTACATTATTGCTACTGAATATCATAACAATATTATATATTATATTAGCGATACTTTTGAATATATTACATAATATATATATGTAGTCTTTATTAATGTTAAATTTGTTTAGGGCACTCACTAATTTAAAAAAAAATTAATACATTTGCTTTTATTATATACTAAGAACTTGTGCCTCTCCCGATGCAATTGCATTGGCACAGTTACGCTACTGTGCAAGCATTAAGTACATGCCTTACCGATCAAAACAACTTATAATTTTAAAAGAAATTACCAAAAAAGCACGGTTTCTGCTAGTATGTACTTATTTCTTTTTATTTCAGGTTACTGAGATACGAAATAACTTAACTTCTCAAATGCAGAAAAAATCAATAAACAAATATCACAATTAAACTGTGCTTTTTATTTTTGGAAGCAGCCAAATATACAAAAAGGCTACATTGCATTAAAAATTAAACATATTTGTTACCTATCATTGTTGAACTATGAATTATACAAAACATGCTAAGCTACATCACAACGAACACTTAATTAGGCCTTAAATTCCACTACTTAATTAAAATCAGACTCAGTAAAATAAAATTACATAGAACAAAAATAATAAATTATTTAAAAGTAATTAACAAAGACACTAATATTAACTATATACCAATTAACTGCAATTTCGTTAAAAATGATTGTACTTGCTTAGATGGTATTTACTACGAAAAACATTTGCTTTTTATTTTTAAGATTTGTGCTTATATTAAGAGAAAAATGGAAGGCAAATGTGCAGTCTTAATAAATACTTTTAACAATTATTATTAAACATATTAAAATGGCCCATTTGTAATATGTTATTAGTTTTATCATACACGTAGGTTCTCTTAATAAGAAAATAACTGCCAACAAATTAGTAAGACTGGAAACTAGTTCGAATTAATATATCTGTCTTCTCATACATTTTAAGAGCCACAGTTAGACCTACTGGAAGTTACCTGTACTCTTGCTGCAGCAGAGTCACAACTTCGTGTAAAACCTTCATTTAATCGTGAATACCACCACTATTCGTTTTTTGCTACAACAACACATTCATACATTTTCTAGTAAAATAGAAGTAAAAAATTAACGTCCAAATTGGTTTAGTTCTTGAACCATGCTCTAACTAGGATCCACTGCAAACAATTCAATAATAAATATTAACTTAGAGTAAATTTTAAAGAACACTATAAATTTTTAAATATTTCTTACATAAGAAATAGAAAACTGAAAGATCTACTTTTACTGAACGAGACCTTGGCAAAAAAAAAAATTTGCGGGGTGCTATTGTTAAAATGTTACATCAAGAAATAGCTGCAGTTGATGGAAACAGCGAAATTTAGACTTAACAGTTTTACTTCAAATTTATAAGTCAATTTAAGCAATTTTAATATTATTAAGCAGTACCTACAAATATTGAACATAAATACATTTATGTCCTTTGATAAGATAGACAAACGTACCATCTTTTTAGAATATCAACACTGGACCATGGACATCGATTTATACACAATGTTTAAAAATAAATATTAAAATATATAGATCACAATTTCTTATATTAATAAAATTTGAATTAGTAAAAGTATTTCCAAATACAGAAAATGCAGAATGCCGTATCAAAAGAGTACATCAAAAAGCAATTTCAAAATGAAATTGTGATGGCATCTTGCTCTAATAACTAAACCAGATTCTCAGACGACTGAATTCTACTCTTACTGCTAATTATATTTCACTTTCACTCTGATTTTTAATACTTTTAAAGTAGTTAATAGAATAACACCGGGATAAAATATATAATTATATATCAATAGAAATTCTTACAAGCTATGACAACATTAATTGGAAGAAGAGTGCAGTATATAAAGACAAGGGATAAATCTTGGAAGAGAAAAATTGTATCCCCATATTTAATATGGAATAAAGTTATATGGAATTTTTATGTATCTTCAATAATATTACCGCAAACTTTAAAAAGCAATTTGTAAAATGAATTTTGATTTTGTATTTAAAGAAGGCATTAATGTTGAGTAATTGCAAACATCAAATGACAGCTTCTCCTCGTTGAAAGGTTATATTGATACTACTTGAATCAATAATATTCAAACAAATTTTTGTTAGTTGCTAATATATTTCAGCTTCTAAATTCTTAAAAATTATTACCAATATATTCCATATTAGTTATGGAATGTTTTTATGGGGAAATTTGACAAAAATCAGTACATAAGTAACTTTATTCCATATTAATAATATAGGGGAATAAGCTTGAAGAAACATCAAACCACATCTAGCTGCATATAAATCAGACTAGAGACATCTTAATAACATTCCTCCACTTCAAATATTGGCGAAACTTGCTCTTGGTACAGCAATTAAGAGCACAAGTAAAAATTGACATAGTTAATCTCAACAAGAGATGTTAAACAAACTATGTAGCAGGCTTATAAAAGCGCTGAACAAACTGTGCCAAATTCAGCACCTGTCCAGGACCTTTTGATGTATCCATTTGGATATATTCTTCAAGGTTATGAGCGCTTGCTGTTAATGAAAAAAAGAAATATAAAAATAATGACAATGTTACATTGTAATAGAATTTTTTAAATTAGATGAATTGTTGTCATTATAGCAGTACTTACTAGCTGAAGCAATTGCTGGATAATTTGGAGGTGGTTTAATCCAGGTGCCATCGGGTCGTTTCATATGCCTTCTGTCCGAAGCAAAATCTCGTAGAAATTCTGAAGCTGGTATAATTCGAAAATATCTGGAAGATTCAATTATTTTAATATTAATGTAGTAGAGGTTCAATTTAAACATTTTCACTACTGAAAATCGCAAAGTATTGAACTAGTCAACAAATGTTTATACAAGGCGAGTTCTTTTTCATTGTATGTATGGGGATCTCGGAAACTATAAAAGATAGAAAGTTGGTTAAATGGAGAAAAATTTGCAGTTTTAAGAGACTAATTAAATGGTTTATTTGTTTTTTCTCGAAATATTCCCTACTTACTAGATATGCACATAAAAACAGGTTAAATCAACTGATTATTGGGTAAGGTATCCGTTCTGTATGAAATTTTTCCCATTAGTACAATAAGGTACATGAATTGGCAGTAAGCTTATAATACATAAAATTACATAAAAGTGTCGATTATACACCATTACATGGTGTAAATATGTGGGAAAAAAAAGTTATTCAAAAAAAATTTTAAGTTTATTAAGGCTACAGTTTGCGTCATTTCATATTGAAAATCTGTAACCTAATGGGTATCATTATAGTATAGGCAGCGCACACTTAATAAGTAATTAAAACAGAGGAGGAGAAAAATAAAGTTAAGTGGAAAAAAAATAAAATCAAATTGTTGTTTACCAGCTTCTATGCTATAGCATTTGTGTTAAAAATTATGACAGAGAAATTTGTTAGTTAATTAATATCAGTAAAAAAAGATTTTAGATTGTGGCTCGAGCTTTAATCATGTGTCTATTAAAAACTAATACAGATAACGAAAAATTTTGTTTCACCTTTTTTGTAGAGCGGGAAATTTCCGATCATGGGAGTTTACAAAGTATATTTCTAAATAATAATAGGCTGCCAGGACAAGAATGCTTAATCAGCTTATGCCTGTTAGCTGTTTGTAAACTCAAACAAACTAACGTTTCGCAAGACATTGCAGCTTGCATCTTCAGAGTGAATAGAGCACTGTCTTGCGAAACGTTAGTTTGTATGGGTTCACAACAGCTAACATGCATACGCCGATTAAGTATTTTTGTCCTGGCAAACAAAACACTTTAAGATCAAATCCTTGTCCGCCGCAAGGTTTAAATAATCTAAGCACATGGCCCTGTTTAGGCAAGCAGGGCCAACGAACAAATATTGCTCAGACTTATAGAGCAAATGCTTGTAAGGGCAGACAAGCTACAGGTCGGTCCTTACCTGATTATGCTGGGTGTAATCCCCAAATAACGAAGCAGTTTAAGCCGAAAGTAAATTGTAATACTGACAGTTCGAGAAACCGCGAAAGCCTCAAAGAATATACTTAAGATGTGTTTAACTTACCTAAATGACCTTTAGGTAACTTCCAATTATTAATACTTCAACCCATTAGGAAATGAATAAATCCAATTTCAATTTCATTATACAGGCTGTACTAAACATAGGTACAAATATTCAAACCAACAATAAGCTAACCCAAGTAGAACCAAGTAACATTCATTTTTCAAAAATCATTTTCTATTTTTAAGTAAAAAATAAAGTAAAATACAATAAAATTGCTAGAAGACATTTATACTCTTATAATTTATGTTTTATAAAAAAAATCCAATGCAGCAAAAAAAGGTTAAATTTACCTTGCAGGTGATGAAACTTGTATACTCGTACATCAACATTCCTCTCCTTTTCAGTTTTGTTTTATCTACCAATAACATGTCTTTGAACTCAAAGTTTTGTTATTATCAGGGACCTGTATGCTGCTAATTTATGTGTTTTATGCTGACAAGAATCGTGTGGTATTGTAATGTCTGTTTGTGTAGGTTTTCTATAAAGCCTCGTTTACATTATAGCGAACATAAGCGAACGAACGAACTCGTTCGATGTAAACGGTGAATAGTACACGAACAAACGAGTTCGTTCGCAATCGGTCATGTTCCGGCCGGTGTCGGTAAATGAGCGAATCATCAAAGAAAATTCGTGCTCTGTGTAAACAGTTTAAATACGTAGACGAGCATTCGGCAGTTCCTTGCAGAAGTGCAACACGAATCCCACATGATGCTTACGAATGTATGGATCATCAACGAATGCGAATGCTCTGCAAACAAGAAAAGGCGAACCCTACCAAACGAACGAATCCATTCGTTCGTTTGTTCGTTCGCTTATGTTCGCTATAATGTAAACGAAGCTTAAACTGAGTACTCAAATTTATTAGTTGAATTAATTTTTATGTTTAAATCTAAAAAGTTAATGGACTTATATTGTTCAGTTTCTAGTGTAAATTTTATGTTTGGGTGCAAGCTGTTAATAAAAATTAAAAATTCATTAATAAAATCAAATGCTAACATGCTAAAATGTCATCAACATAACGAAACCAAAATATAACTTTCTCAGATTGATTTGATTCGAATATTTGATCTTCTAGATTTTCCATAAATATGTTAGCTAAAAGAGGTGAAATTGGACTTCCCATGGGTAAACCATCTTTTTGGAAATAAATTTTATTATTAAAAGTAAAATAATTTTGATTGGTGCAAAGCTCAAATAATTGAATCAACTCAGTCCGTTTTATTAACTTAACATTTTTGTTAATAAGAATATTATTTAACAAAGGAATACACTCTTGAGGAGGTATTTGGGAAAACATATTAGTAACATCAAAACTAACTAGCTTGCTTTGTGGTGGTAAATGTAAGTTAGACAACTTTTTGATTAATTCGGAAGAATTTTTAACAGAATATTTTGGTTTATAATCAAAACTGGTAACTATATTATTTAGTATTTAGCATATGGTTGGATGCATTTATGTATGATACTACTGGTCTAATGGGCATGTTGGGTTTGTGTATTTTTAATAAACCGTATAGTTTTGGTGGTTGTGGATTTGGATTTATTATTTGCCTTTTTTGATAATCTGTTAAACAAACCTGGCAATTTTCTAATGTTTGTTTTAATTCTTTTTGATAATTTTTGGTAGGATTACTAGTTAAAGTTTTTAAGTTTGAATTGGTTATGAAATCATTAATTTTTTGTAAGTAAATGTCATTGGGTAATATAACTAATGTGTTTTCTTTATCTGCCTTGACAGAAATCAGATTATTTACTGAAATTTTTTCTTTAATCGATTTAAGTAATAAATTATTTTGATTATTTATTTTATTTTTTGATTTATTGGTATTGATTGACATCTCTTTTAATAAATTTGATTTATATATACTTGTACCTATTTCTGATACACCCTGTATACTTTATTTGAAATGCATACATTATAAAACATTTTTTTATTTCTACACAAATCCTTACATCAAATAAAAATTTAATTCTGCACAATAATTTGAAGGGCAATAGGATTTTTAAAACATTTTATACCGGTCAGATTGAGAATTCGTTAGGAATTGGGGATGGGGTAACGCGGTAGACCCATTCTATAGTCGTTATGCAGTGATCCAGGTAAGTAGGGGTGAGTAAAATCATCGAGTTGCTTAGATGTGACTTTATGATCTTTCTTTAAATAAAAAAAATCAAAATACAAAATAAGATGCATAACATGTGCATATCAAGCATTTCATTGCACGTGTTATTAAAATATTTTTTAAATGAAAAAATATCAGTATAACCACAAAATCGATTTAAATGAAAAATCTGATTTAAATCAAAGATTTGATCAATTTTTTGGATTTTTAAAAATAAAAATCACGTTTTTTGCACCCTGGTTGTTGTAAAAGTAACAAATTAATGACGGGTAAAAAACTACTCTGATTTTGTTGCACATGACCAATTGAGTATAAAAACAGAAAAACGCTTATAACTTTTTTGTGTTTTAAAATACAAGTTTATGTAATAACTCAAAAAGAAAAGGCAAAAAAATTTGATAACTCTAGTTTATAATGCATAAAAAATAAACAGCAGTTTTGAACTATATTGAAGTACTTGAATAATTTGATAGTTTTCAGTGTTTGTGAAAATTTAGTAAGTCGGGAATATTTTGGAAAAAACAAATAATCTTTATCCAACGTTCTATCTCTTATAGTTTCCGAGATCCCCATACATACAATGAAAAAGAACTCACCCCGTGTATGTATTTCTCATTTTATAATTGTCACTTACCTAAAATAATCTGATTTAAGAATGTGATCAGTACGGAATGTTTCTGTCACATATTTATGTACGTAAGTTGGAAATGGAAGTTCAGAATCTAAATCGTACACCAAACACCTGTCCGGTTCCGGATGGTACAAGAAAATAACATGGTAGTCCTAGAAAATTGAACATTAACAGATCTACTTACACTCACAGCTTAAACGTTAATCAAAGCGAATAGGCACAGCAGTTTCTTACATTTCTAACTTCAGTAATGTATATAATTATTGTAATTAAAAAAACAGTGACTCTTAGATATTAGCAACCATGTGTAGACACATAAAACAAGTAATTAAACAATATACATCTGGCGTCGTATGTATACATGTAATAATGCAAGACAACCAAAATAAAAATGGACGAAATACTTTGATTGGTCTTTCCAGCAAGTACTTAAGAAATTTGGTTTTATTTTTCAAAATTTTTTTATACCATAGGATAAGCCCTCCTAAATATTAGTAGAGTTAAAAAAAATTAAGTTTAGAAACTTATTCTACTGTCCCTAATGAATAAATTAGCTTAAACTCGAAATCAAAAATTTTCGTGAAATCAATAGCGTGGTTCCACTGTATTTATAACCCTATTAAGCAATCTATATTTTTTTAATAAATCGGATTATTGGTCATAATTATTGAGGTGAAATCAAATTACAACTACTACCATTACTTACCCAAATGACTAGCCTGTCTTCATCTTTTCCTGCTCGTTGTCTCCACAGAGGTACAGTTCGACTGGGATTAGATATGAAAACCACATAACATTTTAGTAATTCCGCTGAATACCGAGTTCGTACATCTTGGCCCAGTTTATAAACATTTTCTTCACTAAAATAGAAAAAACACTTTATTCATCATCTGTACAGTTGGTGCGTTAGGTAAGGTAAGCACAGGTATTTATGTCTTCTGGGCTACCACTTTTCAACTTCAACCAAAAAAATTTCAAATAAAAATGTTGAGAAGTTCTAATGTTAACAGTTCTTAGCAAGAACCTGAATTTTCTTATTTTTAGTATTTTAGATTGGAATTTCGATTTTGAACTTTAAATTTATTACAACATGTTTTCAATAGTTTGCAACGCCTACTTGTTTAAAATTGTAACCCCTCCCCCCAAACTAACTTTTGAACGACTTGATATTTTTCCACAATATTTGGTGTGCTGTAATGGGAAATTAAATACTATGCTTCAGACCACATTAAAATTTTGTATCATCCAAAATGGCAACTGGGCGCCATTTTGAATTTTTTTTTAATGGGAAGGGGGGTCGAGTGACACCTCATTGGAAAGGTCTTTTAGTTCTGCGTCTGATCCTAAAGTTTCAAAGAAAAATATTCAGCCATAACAAAATGACAATGTTTGAAGGTAAAGAAGTCTATTTAAAAAAACTAAGAATTAAAGCTTAAATTAATTAAATTAAGTGTTCGAAATGTTTACCATTCACTTCTTGGCACATAAAAAGTCGGTTATGAAATTCCTGCCTTACATTTTCATAAGTTTCTGGAGTGATATTTCTGCAAACTTTTGTAATGCGTTGCTCAAGTTCAATTGTTTCTGGACGGGTTCTGTACACTTTCGATTTCAGATATTCCCACAGACAAAAATCTAAGAAAGTTAAAACTGGGAAGTGAGCCGGCTATTCTACAGGCCCCCGCCTACCAATCCATCTTCCAAGAAAATATCCGTTGAGAAAGTCAGAAACAGGTCTATAATAATGAGGCAGCGCACCGTCTTGGAAAATAACGTTTTCAATATTATTTCCAGCCACCTGAGTTATTTCTGGGAAAATTTTGTACTGCAAATGAAAAAGTGGACTACTGGATAAAAAAATCAAAACAATTTTGAATTGAGCGAGTCCATTTGTTTAAAATCCGCCATTTTGTTATGGCTGAATATTTTTCTCTAGGATCAGATGCAGAACTAAAAGACCTTTCAAATGAGGTGTCACTCGACCCTGAATAAAAGAATCAAAACAATTTTGAATTGAGTGAGTCCATTTGTTTAAAATTCGCCATTTCGTTATGGCTGAATATTTTTCTTTGAAACTCTAGGACCAGACGCAGAATTAAATGACCTTTCAAATGAGGTGTCACTTGACCTCCCTTTCTATTTAAAAAAAAAATTTTAAATGGCGCCCAGTCGCCATTTTGAATGATACAAAATTTAACTTTTGGCTAAAAAATAGTATTTAATTTCTCATTAAAGCACACCAAATATTGTGGTAAAATATCAAGTCGTTCAAAAGTTAGTTAGAGGGGGGGGGGGGGGTTACTTTATAGACAGACGGTATTTTTACATATTTGGAATCTGGAGAAATCTCTGCATACGATTGTGTACTTCAATTGTTTTTTTGACAACTTTAAAATTTTTACTTATTTTTTTTGCATCCAGAGTGCCATGACGGGTATAAAACTGTTCCTATACAACCAGGCGTTACCATAAAACTGTTTGTTATCGTTTGCAGACGTTTTAAAAATTCAGTTAACAATTTTTTGCGAAAAAGTCAAATTAGCACATCACTATTAGGATCTGATTTTTCATGTGTTTTACACACAAAGGGTCACTTTGACAAATTTGAGAAATGTTTGAATTATTCTTTTGTTTTATTTAAAATAGCGTTGTCATACATTCATATGTTTATTCATTCTAAATATTTAAATGCATAGGTTGGTTTGTGTACTAATCTATAAAACACAGAAAAAATCAGATCCTGATAGTGATGCGCTAATTTCTTGGAGCAGTGTAGTTGTTAATTAAGGACGTAACTACGGTGAACTACAGTCGTTATACTTTTAAACAAAAGAACATCACAACATTCAAAACAAAAAAGGAAAGCAATTTATTAACAAATACAAATCAAGTAGACAGTAGACTGCTTAAACAGAATTTCTTCTACATTCACCGTAGATTAAAATCATATCCACTTTTTCATCTCTCGTGTATCCTATTTTGCAAAGATTATTATTACACTAACTACGAAATTAAGTATTTTCTTGAAATGCAGAACAATAAGGAAGTAAAAATACAATAAAAAGGCAAACTTAGAACAACGTCCATTGTTTTAATAGGTTTGGAACGGTTTATAATAGCCTTAATGCACATAAACTATTTTTTTTCTTTTGCTTGTTTAAATGTTTTAAACTGATTCGCGCGCTATATTAAAAACTCAATTCTACATTATTATAAATAAAACGTTCTCAATTGCTGTTTATTTACTGTCTACTTGATTTGTGTTTGTTTTTGTTAATAAATTGCTTTCCTCTTTTCTTTTGAATGTTGTGATGTTCTTTTGTTTAAAAGTATAACGACTGTAGTTGACCGTAGTTACGTCCTTAATTAACAACTAATTAAAACCTAATTTTACTGGTTAAAAATGTAATAAAGTATCGAGTTATGGAAATCATTGCAACCCTTAAGAAGTGCTCTTTCAGAAAACAATATGAACCAATATTGGTCCATTTGAAATTTCTGACTTTTTCGCAAAAAACTGTTGACTGAATGTTTAAAGGGCCTGGGATCGACGGATACGGACAGCAAACGATAACAAACAATTTTATGAAAATGCTTGGTTGTATAGGAACAGCTTTATACCCGTTATGGCACTCTGGACGCGAAAAATATTAAGTAAAAATTTTAAAGTTGTCAAAAAAACAATTGAAGTAAACAATCATATGCAGAATTTCCTCCAGATTCCAAATATTGTAAAAATATACAAGGGGTCGCATTTAAAATAAGAAAGTTATAGTCACTTCCGGCAAAACCAGAACTGTTAAAAAATTGCTAATACCATCAAATAATTGAATTTTATGGGTATATTACCATATCAAATTTTATTTGTTTATCTTAACAAAGGAAAAAAGGAGGGCAAACCATGTTTCATTTACACTCGGTATATCTCCGGAACCCTTTGACCAATTTTGTTCCAAAAAAATATACTAGAACTTTTAAATTCTAGTTTGAAAAATACTTTACAATTTGATATTTTTAATAACGCAAATATCAGATATTCATCCATAATTAGCTCTATCGCCACAGTACGCTTTAACAAAACCACCAAACTATTAATTTTAAATTTTTTTTTTGAATTTTACTACAATTTGTAGGAATCAATCTTGTTTAAGAATTATTTTAGCTTAAAATCACCAAACAATTTTTGATAGAAATAATAAACTTAAAAGTTCTAAAAAATATAATACTGAGCATCGGGCATCAGAACAACTTTTACCTTTTTTTTCCTCACTTATTCATAAAATTTCGTATGAGATTAGAGAGCATACTACTTTTATTAAATTGGCACTAAAAAAATACTTTTGTACCTCTTATTGATTCTGAACTTCCAGTGTACACATTAAATGTTCGATATGGGGTAATAAATTTAGTGAAAGAAATGACAAATTAATAACATCTTCATAATCACATTACTTTACATACTAATTTTACAATGCTGTGCTGGCTTGCCCATGTTTCAATAGCTAAAAACAAGGGCAAGGGTGTTTATTATAATACAGGGTGTGTATAAATTGGCAAAAGAACTACACGTGGCAATGTTGGTCATAAAATTCTGAGTCGAAAATCTTAATACCAAAATGTTGGACAATGCTTCCTCTGTCCTCAGGAACCATTTTAAAGGAACGTACATTTGACAACATTGGATCCACACACCACAGGTGTTTTGTTATAATGCACGGTAACTAAGGATGTCCGTTACATCGCAATACTCCGTGAATGTTTTACAGTGCTGCCATATCTAGTTTTTACAATAATAAGTTACCGAAGAAATGTTTAAAACACGCTTTTGGGGCTGAAAAACAACATCTATGAAAAAATATTTATTACAATTCTTATTTCTTCTAATTTGCAGCTCTTTCTGTCAACAGATAATGAATTAAAACACTTATTAAAAACTGTACCGTTAATGAATGAGCAAATTGATCTGTTAAATTCTCCTCTACTGGACATTTTGGAATAAGAAATCAAGTCATCTGCAGACGATTACCAAGATAAGTAAAAAAGTTCTATTGCTATAACAACGCTAACTGTTTACCTTCATATAACCTTTGACAATGGCATGTTAACATGCTGAAATACGTATAAGGTTTAAATAAATAGAAATTGTTAAAGTGATTAAGTATTTTATATACAGATACTCATTACTTATTAAAAGACTTCATTTTCAAACTTTGAAGATCCCGTGCATACCCAGGAAGCATGGTACAATATTTTGGTATTAAGATTTTTGACTCAGAATTTTATGACCAACATCGCCACGTGTAGTTCCTTCGCCAATTTATACACACCCTGTATAATCACTATCAACAATTAGGTCAGACAAATGTAAAATTTTTAAAACACAAAGATATGTAATGGATAAAGAATATGCAGTTATAAGAGGATACAAATTTTAAATTTGTGCATCGCAGCTTGCTATACCTACATATACCTATTTATTTTTGTTAAAATTTTCATACTTGCAATTGATTTAGTTTTAAACCTAAAGAATTCATTGTGAAATGAATATGCTTCAACCCACTTATCAGTTTCAATCTCAGTTCTGGCACACACGCTTAATTAGACATAAAATAAAGTTCATGTGAAATACAAAAAGGGTTGCATGTCTAGAGTTCATAAAATAATAATACGTGACATTTATGGAATAAAACTTTTCAACCAGTACAAAATCTGGCTCATTTAATATTACATCATAAAGTTACTACCTACCCACATTGTTGATATTTTGTAAAGAGAGCAAAATTAGGGTCATTACTGTCGAGACTAAAAACATTCTTTTGAGTTTTTATGTTCACACAAAATTAAAATTTCGATATGAAAATTACAATATACCTCACACAAATACAACGCTCAAGAATTTTTAGAAGTGCTACTTCTTTAAATGGAAAATGTAAAAATTTTGTCATGACTAACGCATATCATTATGTAAATTTGCTAAAATATTTTGCAAGTTAAAAATTAACCTAGATATTTCACTTAACATACTAAAGTGCAAAGGCTCGCATGCAACATTCTGTCACCCTTAAATCAATAAGTACTTAACAATTTTGATAACATAATTTATAATTTCAAACAAAACATGCAAACCTGAAACCTGTTGGTATGAATTAAATAGTCTTGCACTTTTGAAACATTGAACATAATGATAATATGCATACAATTTTAATTTACATTTGAACCTAAATTGTTAGATATTTTTCTATGCAATAACAATAACAGCAAAGAATTTTAAGAGTAACTTATAATAAATTTTAATTAGTAGTCTATGATTTTTTTGTGGGGGGTTTGGGCAAAATGATACCTCTTTATAACAGAGTGTTACCTGTTATTTGTAATACATAGTTTTAAATAATTATTTTCTCACCATAAATAACTTACCAGTAACAGGAAACATAGGAACACTCAGCCTGTTTTGGAAATAGGTTAATCAATATTTTTTTGGGGTTTTCAGAATTGGATCGTTGTATAATTTGGGTGTTCGATTCCGAGGCCATATTTAACATAGTCGAAAGGCATTCGTCGAAAACTTAAAGTTTAACAGTGTTTTCTATTAATAAAACTTAAAATATACAAAGTTTATGAAACTTTGTTTATATAAGGAAAGCACTCACTGCACCAACAACCTGCTTGACAGCAATGACCTTGAGCTTTGCAGAGGTAATTCTTACGTCGGCGCCGGCGCAGTATCTACTGTACGATATTAGACTTTATACCCCACAGATGGCGATACATAAAACTAATTTTAAAATTTAAAATAGTGCAGGTACATATTGTCTCGAAATCATGTTGGGATTTAACTTGAATCCCAATATAAACAGACTCAACAAATTTGATTCTAATTTTCACACCTACTAAACAGATTAAGGTACCAGATCATTTATCAACAATATGTCATATTAAAACTTCTCTATGAGATTGCAATAGTATAGATTTAAGTTAAATGTAAACTAATAAAAAAAAATTAAATTGAGCGCACAATACTTAAAAACGACAACACTGTGTGCAATAGTAGCCCACTTCACAACATTTTCAGTCCCACCAAATTGATCAGAAGTCGGTGAATCACAATCCTCGCGAGGATACTAAAAAAATCTAGGTTCAACATAATCTTCGAAAAAGTACATTTAGCTCTAACAGGAACGACTCCAAGGCAACGTGCAGTTTGTAGGTAAGTAGTGCAAAATAATAATAATAATAATTTTATTAACCAACAAACGGTAAAAATGCTAATTACATGAAGCTGGTAACACAAACAAAAATAAATCATAACAGAAAAAAAGAAACTATACATAAGTCGCTACATTGCCTACGACAAAATGGATAAATATGTAATAAAATTATTGAAAGGATCCAAAAAACGAAGCTGTTAAATACCAAACCAATTACGGTGTGCCAGTACCAACTTCGTCAACAGTGAGCAAAGTATGTTCTGCTCTGTGAAGATTGCAACGTATTTAAGATCAACAAAGTTCCAAAAAAGAGTTGATGATTTAGCTTTAGTAAGCATTAATTGGAACCACAATATTGATATGAATGAAACTGGAAATTTACTTATTACGAAAATGGAAGTCAAGCAATAAATACATTTTTATAGATTAATACTTTTCTTATTTTTAGACTTAATACTGCTAAATTTTTATTGCATTTAAATCTAATGTTTTTTGTTTGCGACTTTTATTAAGCATAAGTATTTTAAATTTTATTTTTTTTTACGACATTTATTGAGCATATTTTTATTTAAAATCAGAAAAGAAGGTAAGTAAAGTAATACATAGTAAATAAGTACAAAAATTGACGATTATTCAAAGAACATATATTACTGTGCATGCTTAAGACACGGATTCACTGGCTGAGCCCTTCCGTTTCAATTTTTTGAAAAATTGACGATAATGAAGTCCATACACAACAATTTTTCTTCTTCGTACTCGATATTGAAAGTTGCCAGCGAGACAGATTTTTTGATGTTACAAACTACAAAAAACATTTATAAGGTCAATAAATAATATTTGTCGTCTGCAATTGATTTTGGACGTCGAAAATCACTTTCAGCAGTGAAATTATTATTTTGACAACAAAATTAAATATTCTGACAAAAACTTAATTTTATGACGTCTGGAAATTGTGTTTTAAGGTAGGAATAAGAAACTAATTAATCAGAAATAAATTAAACAGACCCAAATACATGCTGTTCTATAACCATAATTATTTTCAGGAGCTTATGAATAAATTTTTGAGGTCCAAGACATATTTATTAACGCCAAAAAACAGATAAAATTAGTTAATGATTTTTTGACGTCAACAATGTATTGTCTGACGTATTATTTATTTATAGTTTATGAATAATTTTTTCGTTCTTTTATAATTTTGCCTGAATGATTTTCAGACATCAAGAAATGGTTTTTTAGCGTTATAAAATGGATTTGTTTTACGGCAGAAATGATTTAATGACTTGAGAAGTGTCATTATTTCCACAATTCAGCGTAAAAAAATAAAACAGCGTTCCATGCATTGCAGCGCATAAACCGTTACCGTCAAAAATAATAGATTCATTTTTATTTTGCGATACATTATCTCATTTGTCAAACAATAAAAAAGCAAGTTTTTATATGCTTACTATAACCATACTGCTTGCAATTGTTTCAGCCACTCACAAAAACTTTGCAGGCGCACTAGTGGCTGCAAAAATAGATACTATGGCTACACCTCTGATCATAGGTCCGTCATTTCCAGAACATGTCCTCATTCTAGACCTTAAATTTCGGTCCGGCAAGGTTTTTAAATATGTAGATTTGTCCAATTTTTGAATATTCTTTTTTTTTCAAGTTTTTTAATGCCAATATAGGCAATATGTTATTGCAACACAGTGTGAAATTAGGGATTCGTACCTTGTACGTTTTGTTCCAACTTTATTTTTTTTATTATTCTATAATTTAATTTTATTACTGCCTCCATAAGTAATGCCAAACAGAAGTGTAAATTCAAAAAAGAACAAAAGACCAAATTCCCCTATTTAAAGTGGTCAAGGTAAACAAAACCGTATATTTTTAAATATACGATTCAAAAGAGAAGTTTACTCTTTCAAATGATGTATCTTCTATGCTGGCATAACAATTTTTTTGAAAAAAGGGATTTTTCTGAGAATCGTTAAAAATTACTAAATCAAGAATCGTAAATATTATTATCAGTAAATCTGTTTTAATTACTCTAGTTAAAATTCAATCATTATAATAAATTATAATGGCAGTATTGAACTATAAACTAGTTCGCAATCCTTTTAAACAAAATTACATTGAATAATCGGGTAGATAGCCTATATATGTCTGGCTTTCCTGGGCTATTTGATTTAGTTTATTTATTTATTAATTGATCAATTTATAGCATAATACTTTTGTTTAAAAAAAAATCACCTCTTATACCCAAAGGTGTCGAGGACTTTCACTCCGGTAGGCTCGTCGCTTGTGTAACAGGATAATACTATCATTAGCATAATACTATCATTATAAATTATGTTACTAAATTAACTACATATGTTAATTAAAACAAACTGCTTCTGGTAATAATATTTATAACTTTTTTTTATTCATTTCAATTTAGTATATATTAACAATTTTAAAATAAAACTTCATTTTTCAAATGCGAAGGATCGATTTGAAATATGTCTGCCTAAAACTAAAGTACATTTTTTTCCAAAAATATTTTAGAATAACCTTCTAGTGCACTTTCATAAATACATTTTTAATTTTATTAATAAGTTCAAGCTCAACTTCTTTGAAGTTCATATTAATACACCGTAAATAAAATAAAACTACCTGTTGAAGTTTTATTTTATTTACAATATATTAAAATTTCTATTATCCACATTAGGTTACTATTGCATTTGAGGTTTTTCATTCAACATTTAATTTTCTTTCACGATATGCAAAAGTTAGCTCAATAGGCAATAGTTCAAAAGCTATTTTGTGGAATAACCAGAAAGGAAGACGGTTAACTTTTGTTTTAGTATACGGCATCTTAATTGGCATAAAAGGTTACAATTAAACGATAGTTTATACACCTGGTATATCCACAATTGACAAACATGTACAAGCTCTTGGGGTGCAAAACAAAATGCTATATTTAACATTTTTTATTTCATATTATCAAAATATAGGTGATGATGCTATATTTAACATCTTTTCAATCAGATAATATTTTTTAAGCTAAATAATTCTTCCATTCTTGTTTTTCTCTTTGCTTCGCCAGTTTCAACTAATTTTTCTATGACCAGTCTCAGTTAATAATGTTTCTAGCTTAAGATTAATATCACTCGTAATATTTTGTTGGTGTGTCCAACAAACAGCATAAAACATAATTTCACTCTTGTCTTTTGTGTGAGCTATATTTTCCAAAACACACTGTTTGACCTAAAACAAAAACAGTAATAGAACATCTATTCATTTAATCAAATTACTTTTTCCCACTACTGACAATGCAAGTACGCCATACATTCATGGCCACAAGATATGTAAACGCATTATAACATTTTTTTATTGGGTTACACTTGACTACAGAACTTAATAGTGTCACTTACCTTCCTAGGAAAATAATAGTAATAGAGATTTATAGCAACAGGCATAGCTAACTTATGAACTAGAAATAATTAACATGTGTGCCGCAGTAAAATTTAGCAACTTCTTCGTGGGACCAAACATAAAGAAGCATTTCTTTGATTTACTACCAAAAAAAAAATTATTCTAACATGCTACACATCAAAACTGCTGGTGAGCATATGAGGCTGAAGACAAAAACATCACAGCGGGCCATTGGAGCAGGACAGCAGTGACCACATGGCACTCAATTACAACAAAATTCCGATCATAGTTCTGATGACAGATGTCAAATGGCAACGTATTTTACATATATTTTCATATTATTTCACGCTAATTGCTGCCGGTAGTAGGGAAAATATAATAAGCAACATATAATGTAAGGATATAACATTCTCGAAAGGCAATATAAACAGAGGCAGATATTACCGTTCCTCGAATGTTAATACATCCTTACATTCTCTGTAGCTTAAATTAGTTTTATTTTCAATCAAACCTTAAATTCTGCTTGGTAAGCTTCAGCAATACTCTGAACTATTTTGATTAAACTTTCATTATTTAGTGTTAGGAATAGTGGCGTTTCCTTTTTGTGCACTTTTATTAGTGAATTCATTTGAGATGCCAAAAAATCTAAGGCCTGTGAAACACCTGAAAGTTTTTGAACTAAATCATATAAATCATTAGTAAGAGTTTCAAGACCATCCGGGTATGTTCTCTGGTTATCAACTTTTAGTTGTGCTATTAGTTTCGTTGTTTTTGCACCCTTTATATGATAATCATTCCAATGTTGTATGTTGTTGTATACATCTGCTGCTATATCTTTAGCAACACGAGGCAGCCCTGTTAGGTTTTTTTGAGGTGACACAGCAGCAGGGTTTTCTGGCACTTGAAAATTAATAATTTGTAATTTGCCTGAATTTGAATAATTTATTATAATACTCACATACTACAGGGGTAAACCGTTTTGTGTTTGAAACTTCAAAATGAATTTTACTATTAGTAGCCATTGTAGATATGTTTATTAAAAAATTAGATATATCGCTACAAATTTTGAACTTAGTTAACCTAAAAATGTCTTTTTTTTTGTTTAGATAGTCTGATAGGGCAACAAAACTCCCTTCTTACTGCGCTTGCGCATGATTTAACAACTCAAATATTGAACGAAATACTAACTAACAATAGACTGGGTATGCATCCAGTCCCCACTTCCAAATGGTGTACCTAAAAACAGCCATCTAACGAGTCTCATTTAGTATTTTTTTGATGCAATGCGTGCAGATTGGTAACAAAAATTAGCGGAAACAAACATACTTTTTTCACAGAAAGAAAATAGGTCAATAAAATACTAAGAATTATTATGTTTTAGGCACGTGCCGAATAGAAATTTATAAGTGATTAATTATCGTAATATTACCAACTTACAGCAGCTGCAAAGAGTGCGGGAATGTCTCGAACAACCTATAAGCGTTGATTATTCCCTCAATCAACGCTATAAGCTTTGTGAATGAAAAAACCGTGGCGATTAGCCCAAGATCATGAATAGCCTTAGTCACGCCGAAAGTCTTTACAGCAAATTCGAAACACTGCCGCAAAGCAAAACACCTTTTTTTTCTTTTTACGAGAAATGATAATACCCCACAAACTTTTTGCTTATACAAACATCCCCCTTCCTCATATTTTTTATAAGGAAAGATGATACTCTACGATAGTATTTGGCTATTTGCGCTGGCAATGTTTCGGTATGAAATCTCTTTATTGTGACTGTATGCTTCAAAGAACATTATGACTGACCAGTAGCTTAATTTCCTCGGTGCCCAGTCCGGTTTATTAAAATTTATCTTAAAACTAAAACAATAACTACCAAAAAAACAAGCATGTCGTAAAATACATACAGCATGTGCCACCTAACCTTGCAAATTTTAGTGGGCTTTGATTCGGCTACTTACGCTTTGTTTCGTCAGTAGTCGTAACTCTAAACTAGCTCTAATTGGCTGTTGGACAGTGTGGTACACTCTACTAAAAAGTGAAAGTCAATTTATTTATGGTTTACGAAAAATTGTGGATTTTTTTACAAATTAAAAGGCCGTGTGCCATAAGGTTAGAAACTCCTATTTTGGCGTATGACAAAATAATAATGACATAAATAATTAAGAGCAACTAGATATTATACTAGCTTTCAAACTACGGGATTGCTATTGCTTGAGAGTGTAACGGCTTCTCGCCTTTTAAACTTATCGTCATTTTTTTTGCAAGGTTAAATGGCACTTGCTGTAATTAGGTATTTCAGCAGTTAACCATTATTATAATTATCAATTTTGTTTTTTAGTTTTTTTTATATAGAAAATAAATAACGTCTCACTTAAAACTGTTTATTTACATTGATTGAGTATACATCCCTGTCTTAAACGCATGTGCGAGAAGTTATTAGGGATTAACCGTACAAATGCAAAACACCTTAATCAGAGAGTTGACCTTAATTACACAGTGACAGCTGATTGACATGTAGTAAAGATACAAAGCATTTTGTTTGTTTTGAGGGAAAACAATGTGCTGTGAGGAGAGCACGAGACTCGTAAGATGTCCGACGTGGTTACACATATTTATACGGTATGTTTAAATAAAAAATACGTAAGGATTGGCCATAAAAAATAAAATTACTGTCTTTGCATGCTTTAGAATTTAAACAAACAAAACATAAACATATTTAAAAAATTTTAGGTAAAGTTTGTCATTTGTAGTAACATTGACAGAGTGATGACAGTTAAATTCTAAAGCACGCAAAGACAGTAATTTTATTTTCCATGACCAACCCTTCTGTATTTTTTATTTGAACATACGGTACAACATACTCAGTCTATTGTTTTTTTAGATTTTGCAGTGAACAGTAACATCCGGCGCAAGCACAGGAAGGGTGCTCTGCTGGCTTAATAGATTCCCGTGTGTTTAACGGTTTAACACATCACTGGTTTAACTAATCGTAACCTATAAATTCTGACAGTTATAAGACAAGTTTTGTCATGTTTAGTTTACACATTTATAAAATAATAATCTTCCTAGTTTTGTGAATCGATGCGTAATGATGGTAGAACAATTTGTTTTGTACGTTTTGTATTGAATTCAAGAATATTTTTAAACAGTTCTGGCTGTTATAGGCAAGAGATTATGGAACTTAATACAGAAATGTCTTCAATGAACATCATTTCTGAAACAAATATCGATCATGGACTTAGAATAGAAGAGCGGGAGGATGTTCAACTCAAAGAAGGAGACGAAAATGTTAAAAGTAAACCTAGACGTTCACTAAGAAAGCGAATTCGTCCCCCTGACAAAGCAGGAACTGCCAGAGAATCTACAAAAGTTCAAAAAATGAATGAAAATTTAAGTGATATTGAAAAATACTACTTATCCAAGAAAGTTAAAAGACTGCCTTCTACGTTAGAAACAATTTTTGAAGAACCAAAGCAACAGAATAGTACCAAACAGTACGTGAGTAGTCGCAAATTTAAACGTGCCATCCAGTTTGATGAAGATTTGGCAGCAGCAAGTAAATTGAAACTTAGAAAACGGCAATTGAAGGCAAAGAAATTATCTTTCAGTAAAGGCTTTTTAAATAGAAAAAAACTTTCTATGGATACTTTATTGAACAAACTTTCTGGTGTTGAGTCTGATAAAGAATAGTTTATTATGTAAATACTCAAGTGGTTGAAATCACAATTACTAAATTGTGATATATTATTGGTAATTTGCAAAATACAGTTAATATAGAGGCATTATAAAAAGTCTTTTTGATATAGTTACATTGATATGAAAGTTGTACACCAAAGAAAAACACACACTGGTAAGAAAACCAGCCACCCTCCTTTTTTTTAAATTTTGTGGATAAGATGCAAGGTTATGATGTTTAGCTCACCTGAAAAAGTTACAAAAATAAGCGCTTGTTATAAGCTTTACAATTCAATTATGTACAAAATGGTATGCAAATTTTCACAAAAGCATTAAGAACAATTGGCTGTCACGAAGTGGGAGAAGGGCATAGAGTACAGCCGCTAATTCTGCTAGGTGATCAAGCATCATATCCAAAAAATAAAAAAAATAGGATTATGGCATTAGAGTAATGACATAAACAATAATAACATGTCTAGAACAAATATGGATTTTTAATTGTCTCTTGATTGTTAGTGGGCATATTTTTTTTTAATATTCTGGAAACCTTTTGCTTTAGTATTGTTCATTAGGACAATGTAATCTTCTAAACAATTACCATACATTCTTTATATTTTAGTTTTTCTTTTTGATCAAAACCAACTGACAATTTGTAGATTAATTACTTACATACTCTGTCCAAAAATGTTATTTTATCACTAGTCTTTGGTAAGAGTAAGATTATAAATGATAAATGGAATCATATTATTGCAAATATATTGTTGAATATTATTTTTCAGTTTTTATTTACAGGAGTAATTGTTTTAGTCATACATTTGCTTTCGTGCTATTCAAACTAACTTTCACATTTTTCTGTGCCTTACACATTTTTTGCTATTTTACTTTCAACGCAAAATAAAACTCTGAATTGTTTTCTGAAGTAGTATGGTTTTCTAAAATCTGAAGCTACAGATATTTAGAATCGGAAAAGTTGAGGGTAAGGCTGTAGGAGGTTAAGTGTGAAAGTACCTCAAGTGATCACTATGAACTTGTTTTATAAGCAAATAAAGAACAGGCCAACTTCTTCTACACCAACCAGCACGGATTTAGAACAAATACCAGCACAAAAATAGCAGCTGCCGATATAATAAGCAGAGCACAAGAAAGCTTGGACAAAAAACAACAATGTGCAATGCTACTGCTAGATCTCAAAAAAGCCTTTGACACAGTAAATCATAAAGAACTATTAAATGCCTGTGAAAATGCAGGTCCGCGAGGAATAATGAATAGTTGGATTAGCTGCTTTCTGACGGATAGGCAACAACACGTTTGCATAGGCAACGAAAAAAGTTCCAAAAGAATAATAAAATGTGGGGTTCCACAAGGATCGGTGCTTTCCCCAACTTTATTTTTGGTATACATAAACGACTTTGGGAACCTAAGTTTGAAGGGGACGCTCACATTATTCGCCGACGACGCAACGATACTGTACACAGGAAACCATCAAGAGTAAATAAAAACCGATATGCAACAAGGTCTAACAACCATTGAGAAATACCTTCAAAGAAAAAAGCTAACATTAAATACATCCAAAACAGTATACATCAACTTCTGCACCAATCACCCATTCAACACGGCACTACTCTACAAGGGTCATAAAATAAAAAAAGTCGACCAAGCAAAATTCCTAGGACTTAATATAAATTCTAACTTGAGCTGGAATAATCACATACAAACAATAAGGAAAAAAATTACACCATTAATCGGTCTCTTCAGAAGAATTGCTCACTACATTCCACAAAATCAAAAGAGACATCTACTTCGCGCTAGCTCATCCACTCCTGAACTACCTGTCAGCAATTTGGGGACACGCCCCCCAAAAACAATTGCAACAACTGCAAATAGCACAGAACAGAATAATAAAAGCACTCTACAACCTACCCTTCAGATACAACACAAAAGCACTGTACTCTGAAAATAGAATAACCCCATTAAAAGACATCATCAACATAGAAACAGCCCCATGCGTCTTTGAGTTAACCCAGGAAAAAATTAGAAGTAACCAGACATTAACTAGGAACAAGCACGTTCACAAACACAACACAAGAAAAGCAAATGACATACAAACCCAAAGGGTGGAATCAACCACCTTTGGCCTAAGGACAACAAAATACATTGGAACCAAGTTATACAACAGCTTGCCGGCAACTATCAAGAATGCAAGAAGCGTGCGTATGTTCAAGAAGCAGATGTAGAAGCACATTCGTGTCCATCCAGATTCTTAAGCGATTCTCCAAACGGTATAATAGTGCAATCATATCAGTGCAATAAATCGTAACAAACAAGACTGAGATTAAACAGTATTATAGGAGAACTTAGAATAGTAGAAATAATACCTATACAAGTTACCATAGTCATTAATTTAATTGTAACAACCATAAGATAAGTATTTAAGTGAAATCAAAGTTCAAATTCACCACTTATATTCATCACAGTTAGTAGGTTAATTATAATTACCATAGTTAATAAATTAATTCACCATCGTTATCATAGTTAGTAAGTCAATTGAAACCACCATAGTAAATAAATTGCAATCAATATAAGTTTAAGCTATCTGTAATATCTCTAGATTGAGCTTCAAACAAGAAGCTATTTGAGATAAATTCCAAAATAAATAAATAAATAAAAAAAGTTGGTTAAAAAAGGTTTAAATAAAAGTTCCTTAGGACATCATGCTTTATAAAAAACTTATTGAAATGTTTTTCGAACAATGTTGAGTAGTAGTGCTGTTATACAGGGTGGTCCAACACTTTTTACACCTGTATTTAATTCTGAAACAGATCAAGATAGAGAAGCAAATGTTAAAAGTTTTGTGGTAATGCTTTCACCTACAGAGTGGCTAGGAAAACCCCGGCCACTTTTCTTGCGTCGGTCAAGAGATGGCGCTTTAGTAAAGAAAAATTTAATTAAAATACTCGCAACAATGCAGAATCCAAGACGCTTTGGTTGTTTTGATTTAATATGGAGCGTATTTAATAACTAACTAATGAAAAGTCATGGATTCTAATTCTTGATAGTTAGTGGGAACCCTGCTATAAACAAGTAAATAATAAAAACAAGTTTTATAAAGATTGTATTGAAAGCGATGTTTTCGTTCCTGATGAGTGATCTTGTTTTAAATGAAGCAATCGAAGCGGTGGGGAAAGTGGTTCCAGTGAAGTCTTAATCCCTGTACGAAAAAGAGTACATGTTGTTTTGTGACTGGAAAAAGAAGAAGGCAAAAGGAGTAGATGAGAGGATAATTTTGGCTTACATTTCCTTACGGTCGAAGAATGTGAAGTCTTCATCATTATGGTTGTATTATTCACAGCTTAAGATGTTATCAGTTAAGGAAAATGTGGACATAAGCTAGTTTGTGTACATACGAATACGTCTAAGGCTATTGATTATGTGTACAGTTGGTGTTACACAGCAGCTATGCCATCTTTGTAGGTCGATGAACCCAAGTCCTCAAAATAGCTATTTACAACAGTGATTACCTCGGAAATGGATGAAAATCTTTTACCGCCGAGCCAAAGCACTTTCTTTTTCGCCAAATGAGGGCGTTTTGCTTTTTTTTGTCGCTCAATTGCTGCAACAAATTGGCATAATACTCGCCATTTATTGTTTTTCCCTTTTCCAAGTAGTCGACGAAGATAACTTCATGAGAATCCCAAAATACAATTGGCATAACCTTTCCTGCTGACAAAACCGATTTTGCCTTCTTCGGTGGCGGACAACCTTTGTGTGTCCATTGTTTGGACTGTACCTTGGTTTCGGGAGTGTAATGGTGGACCCAGGTTTCATCAACGGTTATGAAACGGTGCAAAAAGTCCTTCAGATTGCGGTGAAAACGTGCCAAAAGGTCGCGAGAAACAATCAAATGATTCAGTTTTTGCTCTGGTGTGAGCAAACGTGGCACCCAACGCGCGGAGTATTTTTTCATTTCCAATTCTTTAGTTAAAATTCTGTGCGCACTGTCATTTGAGATGCCCACTATGTCTGCTATCTCGCGTACTTTTACTCGACGGTCATCCAATACGATATGGAGAAATTTTTCAATCATATCCAAAAGGCTACTCACAGAATATACTGATACACGCAGACTTAAAAGATTCAAGCCATCAGATCTATGAAACAGATTTAATTAACTTATAACAAACTAATATATGTATTCGTAAATAAAACAAATCTTAAGTAAGATGGTAGAATATAGAGGCATGAACCACTGGGTAATTGCTACATGACATGTTAATTTTGATTATTGTAGTGTTGTTATGTTTATTTTAATTTTAGTTTTTGTTTTGCTATACATTTTACTTATTATCCTTATAGGACATATTGTAAATAAACTGGGGAAATAAACAAAAAACAATTAATAAAAAAGAAAGTACTAAATTTTCGACAAATTATGTCTTATAATCTTTTTTGCAAAAACCATAGTTTTGGTGTAGTAGTCGAGTAAAGTTAGGTCTTACAGTTACTTTTAATGATTTAAATAGTTTATAACTTAAAAACTAAACAAAATATTGAATTGCAGTTTTTGTAGAAAATTTTTATGATAATTTAAGAGCTATTGAACATAACTTCTGATCTGGTGTTACCGGAAAGAAAACTGAATTTTTCAGGGACGGGACAAGCTGCTGTAGAGTATTTTTTTTAAATCTATCATAAATGTATAGCGTTACGGTACTGGAACTTGTATCGCGTTACGATAAAATATTTTTATTGGTCAGTCGGATGTAGGCGTTACTTACCCTAATTCAAATTGAGTTATGGTGTTTTGCGCCAGCTGTATTTATATTTGTTTCTTCCCAACCTAACTTTTCTGCTGTGTTGTGTTCTGTTCTGTATTCGTATTTGCGATGGAACACACAAGAGGAAGAACAAAATGGAACACAAAAAAATCGTATTGTATTAAGATAAAACAGGAGGCTACATTCCAGATATCAGTCTGTTAAAAAGTAATAAGTTTTTGCCAAAGTTCTGCTTTTTAGCTAAAGTTAAGAGAAATTGGACTAAGATTGCGACATTTAAAAAGGTCAAAAATTTCATTAAAACTGTAAAAATTTTAATTTTAGTATTACAAGTGCAATTTATTATTTGTGTATGAAGCAGTACGTACGCACCTATACCATTTTAAAGCAAAATTTCATAGCAACTCATTGTTACAACTATGAATTGTTAGGAACATTTTCCAACCAAACTGATATTGTGCGCAACACTAGGTAAAAACAAGACTAAATCAATTCATAAAAAACATTGTATTTGTTGTTATTTTGATCAATGGAGTGTACACCAAAACAAGCAGGCGCGGATCTACGGGAGGATGGGAGGGTAGCCCCTCTTAATGTTTCATAAAAAAATACTTTTATTAAGAAATATTTATAAATTCGTCAATTTTAAATATTTTGTTAAAGTAACTAACTGTTTATATGCTGTTGCGAAAAATTTAAAAATAAATTGTTATTTGTCGTCGATGTTACAATACTTCTAAATTTTATGAGCATTCACAGTTTCTCAACAGTGTTGTGTGGTATTACCTTTCTATACTTTCAGTATGTCTTTCTGTGGATGGTTGAGTGTATATGGTTCTTATCTCCTGAACGGTTTAGCCCATTTCGATACGTTTTGAACACAACGGTACATCAAAAGTTAAGCAAAACAAATCCAAAACCGGAAACTGAAGTTAGATCCGTAATATTCACAGAAACTGAGAACTGAAGTTCTAAGCGGGATCTGAAAGAAGACCGTACGGCAAATTTAACGCTTTTCCCGAACTTTCTAGCTTCAAAATATTGACCGGTACCATTTTGTCGAAAATGTTTTTTAAAGCTTTATTACTTAGGAAGAGTTTACAAATCGAGATCAGTTTTCGTGTTGTGGTAGTTCTAGGGGATATAATGTTACTATGTAAAAGAATTTTTGTACAAATGAAAACTGCAAAGTGATAATTATTTTCAAAATTTTAGATACTTTCAAAAAAAATATTGCTTAGGGTGTGGTCACACAATTTTTTTTTAATGTTGTAGGCTCATATGGCTATGAATGAGCTATAATTTAGTTCGTCTCTCAGTCTGCTAGTTTTTCTGTGACGCTATCTATGAATTTTTGAAAATCGAAAATGTATGCAAATTTTCTTGGATGAGTTTGTCTTTCCGTTTTTGGGTTTTTTTAATCCCAAGGAAAGAGTGTCTAAAAAATCAAATATTAGATATTCTTTCTCATAAAAAACTGAAAAAAACGTTTGGTTTCTAAATACACTCCCCGCATCGTAGACGGCTACGTACACGTTGGCACATGTGATGAAGCGGGTGGCTAGAGAGCAAACGGGCGGTATAGCATTATACTTTTGTATTACATGACGCCTTGCATACTAGAACTTGGCAGGTCGATTTTATGCGAGCGAGTCACGTTAAATAGGCTACCAGCGTACGCCCGCTTGCCACGTTACAAGTCACATTAAGCCCCCCCCCCCTTAAGAAATTCCTGGTTCCACGCCTGAAAACGAGAATAGTACGGTACCTGATGTATACATTTCTAGGAAACAACAAACATTGTTCTTTACAGTACCGTACCTCAATTTAGATTACGGTAAGTAACGCCCACATCCGACTAGCGATTAAAATTGTTTTACCGTAATGCATGGCAGTGAATATCTCTCCCAAGCAAATTGAAATTGTCATCTGCCATCGTAGAACATAATTTACTTTATTTATAACTTCCAGCTTTACTTCGCTAAAGTCCATATTTAATGAGTATCTGTATATAAAATACTTAATTACTTTAACAATATCTATTTATTTTAATCTTATACGTATTTCGGCATGTTTACATGCCATTGTCAAAGGTTATATGAAAAAGTAAACAGTTAGTGTTGTTATAGCAATAGAACTTTGTAACTTCTCTTGGTAATCGTCTGCAGATGACTTGATTTCTCATTCGAAAACGTCCAGTAGAGGAGAATTTAAGAGATCAATTTGCTCATTCATTAACGGTACAGTTTTTAAATGTTTGTGAATTTCAAAAGCTTCTAGTATATCTAATTTACGTTTATCATCACAAAAGTGTAAACATTTTATGGTGTTATTAGATGTCATTGAATGATTTTGTTCTAGTAAGTGTTTAGCGTAATTGGATTTATGTGGGTGTTTATATTTGTAACAACGTACGTGTTCTTTATACCTAATATCAAAATTTCTAATTGTCTGGCCTATATAAACCGAATTACAATGCGAACAATTTAATTTGTAAATGCCTGATTTTAGCAAATCGTCTGTTTTTGATTTTGCATTAAACAAAGTGTTTGTAAATTGCCATATGACCGGCGATGAACAAGTGATGCATGCTTCCACACTGATAAGATGACGCTATATGCAAATTTTAAATTTGTTGGCCAGGAAGATTGCTGCTGGTATTTTATATTTAGTTAGACAATTCTGCCGACATATGGCGAAAAAATTATTTTCAATTTTGTCCCAATTCGTAACGACGCTTTTCGGTAAAAGTGCGGTGTTTGCAATTTTAAAAGTTTTAAGAGCGGCTAGCTGCTGTCATTATTGCAACCGTTAATTTTAACATTTTTGTGTTCGTTGTTATTAAATTAGTGTTTTCTTGCAAGTATTGTTCCTTGTGTATCATTAGTAAAACGGATGCGTTGTGTTTCACTGTGATCCAAGTAAATCGCAGAGCAAGCGCAGATTTTAGAGAGTAACAGCTTGCCTAGGTTCCGGTACCGGTACCGTAACGCTTTACACTGCTTTTAAATTATTCGTTGTAACTCGATATGTGGACGAATAGACACGAGGTTTTTTATAAGGGCAATCGAAGTGGGGAAATGTCGCTAAGAAATTTGGTGGGTTATATTTCACAACTAAATAGTTCCCGAATTTTACAAAATTCATATTCGAACGTAAATTTTAAATACTTATTGATAAAAGAATGGGAAAACTCTACAAAACGAATTATTATGCGCCAAATATCACATGAAAGTAAGTACTTTAGAGGTTATGTTAGTTGTCAAGTTTAAACTAACCTCAATTTTATTTTAAAAATAAGTTGTATTTATTTAAGCTAAAATAAAAAATGAAGAAAAATTCGTACCTTTCTTGGAAATGGTAAATTGCAGACGTGCAGAAGCTAGAAGAAGTATTTTAGTACAAGTTCAGTCATCCCAGTCATTTAAAGAATTGTATTCCTATTGCAGCGCCCTGGGCACAGTAAATCAAATGTTCCATTACACCACTGGAAATGAGCAACTGGTATAAAGATTTGTCAGTATTGAGGCAGCTTATAATTAATACGAATTTTAGCATTTTATAGTAGTTGAATTTGCTAAAGAATCACAAGTGGACAACGTATTAATGAATAGTTCGCATTTAAATGATGCGCAAGGTGTTCCAGTACACTCCAACTTCTTGTGGTTCAAAGCTGTGGGCCGTAAAACTAAACTGAAGCAAGCCAAAAACATTAAATTAATCGTAGAAAATGGAAATCATATAGCTAAAGATAAGGAAATTAAAGAAACTCTTCAAGCATGTGAAAGTGTACGTTGAAAGAAATTGGAAACTTGATAATCTATGAGAGAATAACAGTTAAAGTTTTAGGTTTCCGAACAAATTATAGCATTGCATAATGTAACAACATTAAACGATGTTGCCACAAGGTTAAGATTTTTAACAGCAAGACAAGTTGAATTATCTGTGTCTGGTTTGTTTCCTAAAGCAGTTGCATATCCGTTTGGTTCATCAGTAAATGGATTTGGAAAAATGGGTTGTGACTTGGATCTTGTTTTAAGACTGGCTGCCGAAGGAACGGTAAAACATTTTTATAAGGGTCAAAATAAAAAGAATGTGCAAATTTGAGGGTATGAGTAAGCAAATAAAATATTACAGCAAAAATAGGAGTGGATGAGATCAAGAACAATGATTACATCATATATACTGGGTGTGTAGTTTTAATGGAAGAAATATACTAACAAACGTCTTACTGGTAACACCGATTTAAAAATATACCAGATGTTAATTATTGCTTTTATACGTATAAATTTGATCTAAGTTCAATCTATTGATATTCTAATAAATAATTTTGTTTTTAAATAATTTTACACAATTAATTAATAGATTCAAACAAGGGGTAAACCGTGAGGGTAATTTTTCGTACACTACTGTGGAAATCTCGATGGTAATCTGAGGCATTCATGAAAATCAGGGGTGTTCTGAGGTAATCTAGATGTAATTTAAAGGCAATGTTGGGTAATCGAGAGGTAACCTGGGGCAATCGACTCAGACCTCACGTGCCTTGCTCTTGGCACACGTCTAATAACTGCAAAACTGGAGAGAAAAGCGCTGACAGTGTTTTTTATCAAGCCCTCTAAACTCGCCGCAGTCTGATGATGCAAGTCGGCTTTAATGCTTCTTATTAATTTAAGTCTCGTTGCGGTTGTTCTTATGGGTTGTGTCGAGGTTTGTGCAAAATATTGTACAGGGTGTTCAAGCAAAGGTGGAAGTCGCAGGGTTGTAACTTGACACATAGGATATTATTTTCTACATTACACATAGAAAGGTGTGTAGAATATGTATGTTAAATAAACTGGTATATCTACCTTTTCCTACATATTATACATGTAAAGTATGTTCAGATAGATTCTAGAAGACCTGCATAAAATTATTGTGTTTACTATGTAGATGAACGCGTGTGTGTGTATAGTAAAGGGGGGGTGAGACATGCGACTATCCAACGGTAGGAACATCGCCTTTTTTCTATTCAAATGCATCGCATTGCAAATTGTTTTTAAATTGTCAGCAGCTATCAAACGGCAAATTATTTGGCTCCTTAAAAAAATTATACAATAAAACTGCTCTCATCAAATCAATACGTCTGAGGCGGAAGTACCGCTTGCCCCACTATAATTCCAACACTGGTCGCAATTATTTTACGTTCTTAGTTTTTTACTATTTTGAGATGTTTTAAATTTTGATTTATCAATATTAAATTATTTTAATTTGGTGTAGGGAAAGGCGCTTGTTAAGTTGTATACGTGTGTTCATTTATGTTTCAAACCAAGAATGGTGACTGAGCCTGGCCGGCTGTTCTGGCTCAGTCTTTTCTGTGGTTTTTATGGCCCACAAGGTAAATACTGGGACAGTACTATCCACGGAAATCATTCCTTATCCTGGTCTAACCCATCCTTGTCATCCTTCTCGGCTAAAGAGGGGCTTAGGACTTCAGGGGGAAGTCCGAAAGACCTTGATAGCCGCCCTTCACGAAGAATGAACCGACAATGAAATTTAAACAAAATGCTTCGTTTTCGAGATATGAACCTTGAAAAGTGGCGCTTAAAACTGTTTTATTTGTTAATATTAAAAAAACCTCCCCGATTAAATATATTTTGCATGTGATTATTCTTAATAAAGGTTTATGTTTCAAACTAGTTTGTGCATGAAAAGTTTTTTCAGGGGCGGCACAAATGGGGGCACTAGCACTCTTTATTAAAGAATTTTATTCTTCATACAAAAATACACAAAAATGATACTCCTGTTAAAACCAATGGTATACAAGTATTATATTTATTTAATAAATTTGTCATAGTTGTTTGTTCAACGCATTCACGTTAGTTGCTGAAGAACCTTTTTTAATTAAATTTTGACAACAAATCACATTTTTACTTCAAAAATAGTGTCTACTACAGTTTGCTGCGGCCTTTTCGCCGGACCATTTCCCCGATGGGCGTTCTACCAAGACTGTTTAGCCGCACCCAGTGCGCCACGTACATTTTGCCGCAAGCATTTCTCCGCACCCAGTTTGCTGCTCTCAAGTATTCGTTTTTAATACAAACCTAACCTAATATAAGAAGATTGTAACTGTAATGCGTCAGTACCTGGTGTAGTTAACAAATAAATTAAGTCTTAACTTTCTATTAGAATACACTTGGTGACTAACCAACATCTACCTATTTTAGAAACTTATTCCACAATTATAAGTTTGGTATCAATTATCAAATAATTGTAATTTGATATGTGTACAACCATATCCCGCGTCGCTTTTTGAAATTTCTACCGTAAAATGTGCTTTCGGACCACGGCGTAATGGCCTCTCGGGTTAAAAGGTCCTCTGCAAAAGGGCTGCAGCGAAACGTTGCCGGCGAACTGTCTCATTCCCTAAAACACACATCTACACAAGATCTAGTCATTAAAAATAGTTTTAACACAATCCAAGGAGATTCACTAGGATTAAATTGCAATGATTTATAGATATAACAGTTTCACAATGGTTGCTTTGCTTTAGAAGGGATTAAAAAGAGAATGAAAAATGTGAAAACTAATTTTGTTTTAAACGAAGTGATAAAATGATCGACAATAATTTGAGGTAATCAAGGGGTAATCTGTGGTAATCAAGGGACAGTTCGGGGTAATCGATGAGCAATCCTAGGTAATCATGGTAATCTTTCGAACGCCATTTTAACTCGTGGTTTACCCCTCAGATTTAAACAATAAATTACCAAAATATTTGTTTATGTTGTTGATTTTCCGCTTCATGCTGTCTCTTCCTCTTTTGTTGTTTCAAAAAATATTTTTGTTCTGCTCTTAATTCTAGGGCTGTTTCTTTATCTTTTTTAAGGGTAGCAGCTAGCTCGCAATATTTTTCTTTCACACTCATGTTCAGCTCTTAAATTAGATGTATCTTGGAAGTGTAAAACTACAAACAGTTTGAAATTTGTCTTATCGGTAACACATTGAATTTGTTAGTAACTTTTTTGTGTACGCAATTTGTTACTGACAGGACTGTCTCGACAAGGCACTTTTATATACATTCACTTGGTAAAAATTAACAAGCAACGAATAAAAGGTTAGATTATGAAAAACGGAGACCTTGCAACCGGCTTAACTTAACTGGGTAGGTAATTTTGCAAATATTTTATTTTTGATGCGTATAGGTCTGTTACAGAAAAGACAATTTAAAAATATATGGGTATATTTTTTGACATATTAATGCAAATTTAAATCGTATATAAAAATTACAGAAGCTCACCTATTACTTTTACGGTACTGAACGCATGTCTTCACTGACAAGACGGTGTACTCTACTAGTGTTGGGCAAGTTTCCCAAATTTATTATTTTGGAATGTTTTCATGGAAAATTTCCACGGAAACTTTCCAAAATATGAAAACTTAAGAAAAACATTGAGGATTTCTTAGTTTAGACTTGCAAATTGCAACTGCAGAAGTAGTTACAATAAACCTTTTTTCTATAGCAACTGTTAAAACGTGCTATTATTAACTAAAATTAGAGGGAAAAGTAGCACTTTACCATCAAGGGTAGATAAAGTAGTACTTTAACAGCAAGGATAGATAATAGTATATTATAGACCAAGGTAGAGAAGACATTTTTCTCAGCCGAGTAGAATTATTTCCCGAGACGCGAAGCATCGAGGGAAATAAATTGCGAGGCTGATAAGTCTTCTCTACCGTGGTTTATATATTATTTTTTGCAGTACTAGCACCTTTATTCCTTTTATAATTAATTGATTTTACATTAATAAAAACTAAAATTACAAATGCAAATATGCACAAAAATAAAGTAGCCTTGCTTGAAAACAAGAGAATAGTTAATTTCAATTGACATTTATGTAAAATATATATTTTATAATAGTGGTTATAAAATGTCCAATTTTGATGATTTTAGTGAAAACTGCACTCCTCCTGAAATTAGGGAAGGTGCAGAAAGTGTTGGCGAACCGTTATTACCAGTAAAATCAAAAAATTTTTACATGAAGGTTTATGGTGAATTTCAAGATTGGTAGCAATTGTTTTCATTATTAACCAGTAGTTAAAAATGAAATATTATTAACCACTAGGAAAGAAATTCACCTTCTTGGCTCTAAAACAAAGTAAATAATGATATCGTTTAATGCTAGTAGTGGAAAAAGTATTTTATTTTATAAACAAACTCTATAGCAATCAAAAAGTTATTAAAGCCACCTACTCATTTTTTCGTGAAACTGTTTTTTCCCTGACACTTTTAAATTAAATTTATTATTGATTTTTCTTCATTTTTTGGTCTTCTGTAACAATTGCTATAGAAAAAAATGTTTTATTCCACACGACGATAAAATTTCATTATCTTCTCGATGCTTATTAGCGTCTCGGCTGACGCCTCGACGCTAAAATCGCTCTCGAAGATAAAGTGCAATTTTATCATCTTGTACAATAAATAACTATTATTTCAAGGATTTCGAGTTTAATTAATACATTAAGTTGACATATTTTGGGGAATTACAGAACAAGTATGAGGTCATATGGACCCATATAATATTTTTAGTTTCTATATGAAAGTTTTCCACATTTGAAACGTATTAAAAACATATTTACGAATGGTGTATAGAAATTTTAATTAAAATATTTATTAATATTCATAAACTTTATTGAAAGATGAACCTTCAAGCCCGCAAACATGTTACCGATGATACAAATTCTAGTTTTCAGATCTACAGTTTTTTTTTTTAAATAAAAGATAGAGTGATAAAAGTATTTAAAGTTGGTGAATGCCTAAGTTTTTGTAACTTATAAAACTTAATCTTTTTAGAAAATATGGCTTCTGGACAAGTTTTAGCACATTTTTTGATTTTTACCCATATACATATTTTTCAGCAAACAATGTTCATTGACTAAAAGTTTTATATAAAATTGTTAATTCAAGATAATAAATAATTTTATTATAATTGTTTTAGCCTTCAGAAGAAAGTAGATTAGTATTTCATTGTAAGGCACTAAATGGATATGAAAGGTCAATATCTCAGAGACATATGGAGGTTATAGGTGACTTATTACAACATTTTTTACCAGGTTGTACTCAAATTAGAAGAATTCTACAAGCAAGGGTGCCAATAATTAAATATTACCAGCAATTAACTGATGTTGAATGTGACTTGTCGATGACTAACATGTAAGTTATCTGCGGAAATGAATGGTTTCCGAAAAGGACCAAAGAACTAAACATTATTTGGATTTTTTGTGTAGGTCCGGAGTGTGTATGTCAGATCTGCTATATTTATTTGGAGCCATTGACCCTAGAGTTCGTCCTCTGGTATTTACAATACGAAAATGGGCCCAAGAAATAGGATTAACTAACAGTTCTCCAGGTCGTTGGATTTCCAATTTTTCTTTAACTCTGCTTGTTCTTGCTTTTCTCCAAAAGACTGGTTCTGCTCCTCATATTCTTCCAACATTTAATACCCTTGTAAAACATGCTGGTAAGTAATACATCATGTTATAAAAGTATGCATAAAATTAATTGTAAGCTTTAGGTCCTAATGATAAATATGTAACAGAAGATGGTGTGAATTGCACATTTCTACGTGATATTGCAGAATTGAATTACAAACCTAAAAATACAGACAATTTAGAATCGCTATTAAAACAATTTTGTGAATTTTACTGTTCCTTTGATTTTTCCGTAAGAGCTGTTTGTCTTAACGAAGCGATTTCTATAACCAAACCAGAGCACAGTGCTCTCTATATAGTAAATCCATTAGAACGAGGATTAAATGTCAGCAAAAATGTTAGCCTGGAGGAATTAGAAAAATTTAAATATGAGTTGCGGAATGCAGCATGGATATTAGAATCGCAGGAAAAGAAAACTTCCAACTGGGGAATTTTAGAAATGTTTGAGAGTAGAAAGAAAACATTTTCATCCAGTTACATCATTCCATCTAGACAAGGAAGACTGATGGAAGTTAGTAGATTATTTGAAGAACAGCAAGAAGGGGCAGAGGAAAATATAGTGTTTAAGAATGAAAATGTGGAAAAAGAAATTGAGCAGATTAAAAAAGATACAAATAGAAAAATTAAAGATATTGATAATGATAATAGTAGTAAAAATGTTAGTCGGCAAAAATCAAGAAGGTAGTAATTGTAAATTTTGTATTGCAATAAATAAAAATTATTTTAAATAATATTTCATTTTTATTGAATTGATCGTCATCTGCGTTGATTTGTGAAAAGTGTCGTTGAAACATCAGCTTTTACAGGCATTAGAACTGATAGTGTAAAAAATTGTGAAAATATAACAGAGAAATCTGTCAAAATTATAAATAAAAATGATATTGTTATTATAAGTTGCCCTTGCCAAGCTTAAAAAATTTAATAAATCTTTTTGAAACTTATAATTTGATTTGTAAATTTCTTGTTTTTATTGTGTTGAATAACAGTTTCTTAATTTCAAAATAAAAACTGAAGTGATAGCTTCAAGGAACTGATAAACAAAGAAAAAATTTATATTGATAGCTTTAAGGAACCAATAGGCAACAAGATAAACAGCCGAGGAAAATGGTTCAAGCGAGCCACTCCAATAGGTGCTAACTTAGTACATTTGATGATTTACCTGGAACTTTATACAGTTTTTAACCAGATTGGCATTTTCTTCAAGTTTTATGTTTCAAAAAGTGTTTTCCCTCCCAACATTTTAACCTCGGCAACAGCAGTATAGTAATATTAAATTACCCCTATATGCACACAGGCATGTACTAAATAATGTTCTTGTGTACTTTATCATCTTTGTTTAAACTTATGACAGCTACAAGTTTAGTTAAAAGTCAAAAATGTTCTGTAATCTCCATCTTTGATGGACAAATTTCATTTAGTCTGTCTAATTAGGGTTAGCATGGCGTCCATAGGATTTTTGCTAGGAGAGGGCAAGCAGAAGTGAATAGTTTGAATATAAAAATTGGGAGGTCCAGACAGAGCCCGTGGAAAAGCACCCTTCCTTGTCAAATTTAAAAATAAAGTGCAGTGTGTGGTTTTAGAATAAGGATAAATTGCCTGGATTAGGTCAATTTACCGGTTTTTCCACACGCACATAACGTCAGCTTTATGCTAAATAAATAGAATCACAAAAACTGCTCAGTAATAGTAACAAGTTGTCGCCGTTGGTTTTCCCCCATGTTCTATTTTTCCTGAACAACTTCGTACCATCTACAGTGCGGCTCACGAGATGATGAACGATTTTGTTGTAATTTATAAGGATAATTTTATTATCTAAATTATTTTGTAACAAGATCTTAATTAAAATTTAAACATTGTTGGCAAAATAGTCGATAATGAATTACATGTTCAATATGTCTACCAATTTTTTTTCCGTACCGTTTCTAATCGATTCATTGGATTACAATAAGATAAAGATCTTAATCAACGCTGTTGAGCTGATACGTTATTCTTTCTCCGAATTCTGCGGGAATTTGTGGTCGATGTGCAAAAATATTGCTCATTAAAAATTTCTAAATACAGTAATCTTAGGGTTTAAGTGTGGAGTAAAATTTCCACTATATTGTTTCAGGAAAATTATTCGAAATAACATGATTTGTTGAATGTCTTTTGAAGAAAACTCGAACAATCCCTTGCACTATGGAGTGTAGCAGCATACTAAATGAACCTTTGTGTGTGTGTGTATAATCCCTTATGCAACAAACGAGGCAAAATATTTTTTTTTGTGTTTCTCTGTGCAATAGACTCCTGTTAACCATACCAAAAATTATAGATATAATTGCAATAAATATATTTAGCTAAGAATATTATATGTTTTAAAAAGTTTAGTAATTAGATTAATGCAGTAATAGAACTCATAAGATAGTATTAAGTTGTTCTCTGGCCAACAATGTGTAATGTTGTAGACAAACATGCAAACATATACCTACCTACACTTATTGTAGCAATAATTAACATTGTATACCTACACAGGCAGCTCGTGCTCAGGCTATGCTTTCTACAAGCTTTTCAAATGTTTATTCCACAGGACTGATTAATAGATTTTAAGAGTATTTTACTAATTATCGATGTAGCAATTATGATTGAATAAACGATATTATTATTATTATTATAAGTTTTTTCAGCAAAAAATTGACACTTTCCTACTATAATATTTGTAAATTATTTGTTAACATTTACGTAAGACAAAACAAGATCGTTCATCATTTCGTTGCCCAGTCTGTAGCTAGCAGGTAGTTAAAACAGTAAAAATAATACATCCAACAACTTGTTGCCGCAATTAATAAAAATAAGAAAAGACAAAAAAAAAGGTTTTTTGTTGTTTTACCCTTTTTATATAACACTGTACTGTATCAATATGGTAAAATATTTTTTGAAACAAAAAAGATACCGAATTATTTTTTAAGTATGGGAAAGTCCAGGCGAAGTGCTTCGCCAGTTCTCAAAAGCTTATTTCCCTGCTGAAGTTTTGATATACCTCCACAGACCACAACAAATATTTTTTTATGCCCCAAGTCATTCTTCGTTAAAACGTCAAAATCGCAATCTTTCATGAAAACAATACTCGATCTAGTTTGTCCAAATTTTATAAAATTTATTCATTCAATTGAACACAAACAGACACAATTACAGTAGCAGTAAGCTCTACGTTTTTGTCTTGTTAACAACTGAAGAGCAACTAAAATTTGAAAACAGTACCTTGACATCTTCGGGTATAAGAGGTGACAGATTATGGTGTATAAGAGGTGACAGATTATGATGATGATTTATTTATACATACATACATACATAACTTTTGAAATTCTCATCAGTAATTTCGGTATTAACTAATTCTTATGCAAATACCTTTTAATGATTTTGAAATCATTAGCCAAGCAATTATCATTAGGTATGTTTGGATATGTCGGTAATCAGTGAAGCTGCGTCGTATTTATTATTTAACCCTCTATTGCATAGCGCTCCCAATTATAGGAACACAACACAATAACAGTTCTATGTTATTATCCTGTGTTATTTTTATAATACGGACGCATATTGTTTCCTTGCGGGAACAGTGTAGCAACCTTGGCAAACAACTACTCGGCATTATATGGCGTCATGTGTATAACAAAAAATTTTCTTTCTAGTGTGCCCTCATGATAGATTATGTTGTAGGCAGTGATTGTTTTCTGTGTGTGTTTTTATAAATTCAAGGTAAGTTTCCTCAAACAAAATTGATTAATTAGTTGCTAAGGTATGATTGATCATTGTTGAGGTTTAATAATTATCTAAATAAGTTGAGCTTTTTCCAGAAAAAACTGCATAGAAAATGGACGTGGGCGTCACCAAACGGAAAAACAAAGAACGAGGTAGACTATGTCCTTACAAAACAAAAAGATATTATTCAAGACGTTACGGTCATCAATTCTATCTCAGTGGGAAGTGATCACAGAATAGTGCGAGCAAAAATTCAAATAAAGAAGATAGTGGATAGAAAAAAATACAGACCATCCTGCAAAAGAATAGACACAAAACTTCTGAAAGAAAACAAAGAACAATATGAAAATCTGTTAAAAGATGCCAATATTCTAAAACTAAATGAACGGAACCTAGATGAAATGAATTCAGCAATAACTAAGGAAATATTAGAAGCAAGCTCAAAACTAGCAACAAGACAAAAACACAAACAATTAAAAATAAGTAATAAATCCCAAGAAATGCTTCGAGAACGTCGAAAAATGCTAAATGAGAACAAAAGAGACACACTAGAGTTCAAAGAAATAAATAAAAACATAAGAAAACAAATAAAAGAAGAACTCAAAAAACACCAAGAAGAACGAATATCGAGAATAATAGAAGAAAATCGAAATTTAAAAAGTATGAAATCTAAGATAGAAAAAGCAAAAATTATTATGCTCAAAAGCCAAGATGACGAAGAACGAGACCCGAATAAAATATTACAAATAACAGAGGACTACCTACTACACAAAACTATATGGTTCAAAAAATGCTCCTCCACCAGAATCTAAAGAAAATCTAGCAAGAAAAATAATAAACGTTAATTCAGAAGAAATGCCAAAAATTAACGAAGATGAAATACTTAAAGCTATAAAGGAAATAAAAAGAAACAAAGCAGCAGGGGAAGATGATATACTAGCTGAAATGCTTAAAGAAGGAGGCAATAAAATAGTATCCTACTTAAAGATATTATACAACAAATGCTTATTCGAGGGTGAGATACCAAAAAAATGGAAAGACGTGAAGACGATCCTAATATATAAAAAAGGTGACCCAGCAAAATTAGACAATTACAGGCCTATATCGCTCCTGTCGCAAATATACAAAACGTTCACAAGAATGGTTAACAACAGATTAACAAACAAAGTTGATAATTATCAACCCGTTGAACAGGCAGGCTTCAGGAAAGAATACGGCACATGTGACCATCTGCATACTCTAAAAATATTAATTGAAAAAACCAACGAATATAACCTTCCCCTATACTTAGCATTGATAGATTACGAGAAGGCCTTCGATAGTGTGGAAACATGGGCGGTGGAAGAAGCACTCGTAAACTGCAGAATAGATTTTCGATATCGAGATCTAATACAACATATACAAAGATGCAACAATGACAGTGCAACTAGATGAGGAACTGAAAACGGAGCACATACCAATCAGAGTAAGGCAAGGGGATACCATTTCCCCCAAATTATTTACCTTAGCAATGGAGGACATATTTAAGACTTTGAACTGGGAAGGAAAAGGAATCTGCATTAACGGAAAATACCTAAATAATCTTAGATACGCCGACGATGTGATTTTGTTTGCTAATAGAAAGGAAGATTTACAAGAAATGATCAATAACACACACCGAAAATCCTTAGAAAAAGGACTTAAAATGAATCTGAATAAAACTAAGATACCTAATGTCAAATAGCCACGATCAATACAAAATAACAGTAAATGACATTGAAATAGAACAAGTTACTGAATATATATATTTAGGCCAAATCATAAAGGTAAACAAGGAAAATCAAACCGTCGAAATAGCTAGAAGAGTACGAATGGGATGGGCAGCTTTTGGCAAACTGTCGTACGTACTAAAGAACCAAAAGATTCCTTTACACTTAAGAATCAGAGTATTTAATTCATGCATTCTGCCAAACATCACATATGGAGCTCAAACATGGACGTTCACAACATCAAACCTATACAAAATAAGAAAGACGCAGAGAGCTATGGAAAGACAAATATCAGGGATCTCGCTTAAAGATAGGAAAAGAAATGACTGGATAAGAAGGAAAACAAAAGCCATAGATGTCATTGAACAAGCAGCCAAACTAAAATGGAACTGGGCCGGACATAACGAACGTCTCCAAGACCAACGATGGAATCCCAGATAGGAAAATGGCGCCCATACATTGGAAAAAGATCAGTAGGCAGGCCACAGATGAGATGGAAAGACGACATAGTAAAACACGCAGACTTAATGTGGCAAAGAGTGGCCCAAGACAGAGACCATTGGAAGCAGATAGGGGAGGCCTACATCCAAAAATGGAAAGGATAGAAAATAGGCTTAAAGAAGAAATGAAGTTGAGTTACTGCAATTTGTTACTAATTATTTGTTCCCACCAAGGAACGTTGTGCATGGCATGTAGGTACAATTTGCTAAAAAAATTGCTTTTTTGGTTAAATTTTTTTGCAGAATTTTGACCTACATTTATTGTAAATAAAACAATTCTTTAACATTAACAGATTTTTATTTTAGCCTTATATGTATTTCAACATGTTGACATGTCATTTTCAGAGGCAAGATTAAAAGTTAACAGTTGTTGTTGCTATAGGAGCAGTAAATCTTCATAACTTGATCTTGGTTTTCTATATCTACGTCCAGATGACTTGATTTCTCATTCCAAAAGGTCCAATAATAGGGAATTTAAGAGATCAATTTGCTCATGCATTAAAGGTACAGATTTTAAAAGTATGTGAATTTCAAATGCTTCTAGTATATGTACCTTACGTTTATCACCACAAAAGTGTAAACATTTTATAGTGTTGTTGCATGTCATTAAATGATTGTGTTCTAATAAGTGTTTAGAGTAATTGGATTTATGTGGGCGTTTTTATTTGTAACAACGTACGTGTTCCTTGTACCTAATATCAAAATTTGTTTGTTCTATATAAACCAAATTACAGTAGAAGCAATTTAATTTATAAATGCCTGATTTTAGTAAATTGTCTGTTTTTTCTTAAGCATTAAACAAAGTGTTTACTTATGATTTTGGTAATTTTTTCTCATTTATTGCCAAAATAGGGAATTCAGTATATTTCATTTTATCTGATGAAGTAGTTGAATAAATTTTCTAAATAGCTAATTTATAATCTTTCTCTTTAATTATTGTATCAAGTTAAGTATTATAACCATTATTGTATGCAATTTGTTTAATAATGGAATTTCTCTATTATAACTAATATTACCAAAAGGAACCGTTCAAGCGCTATGTATTATGGACCTGTATGCTGCTAATTTTTTGTGTTTTATGATGACAAGAATCGTGTGGTATTGTAATGTGTTTGTGTAGGTTTTCTGGAAACAGAATATTCAAGTTAATTTGAATTAATTTTTGTTTAATTCTATAAAGTTTATAGACCTCTTTTAATCAGCTTTTAGTGTAAATGTTATTTTTAGGTGCAAACAGTTAATGAAAATTCAAAATTCATTGAATAACTCAAATGAACTATCAAAACATGCTAAAATGTCATCAACATCACGAAACCAAAATAGAACTTTCTCAAAATAGTTCGATTCAAATATTTAATCTTCTAGATTGTCCCCATTGCTGCCAAATCTTTTTATGGTAAAGTTTACCACAGAAGAAACATTCCTTATGGAAGTTCGGATTCTGAACACTCCGATGATGAGATATTTTATTTAATACGTGGACAAATTCGAGCCCAGCGATGAAAATGTTTTATTTGACGATCCTGATGATATCATTTTGTTGTGGAAACGAGTACCAACAACCAAAAAATAATTTCGGCCAAAAAACAGTCAGTCAAAGAAACAACGAATCTTAAAATGGTAAAAAAAAACAAAATATCTCAATGAAACGTGAAACTTCTGCTGTTATTCTAATAGCAATTGTTTCTAAGAATTTAATGCCAGTATTTAATTTAATAAACCAGACTGTGATGTAAAAGGATTTTGCATATACATATTAAATTTTTTCTTCAGGGTTGTATTTATTTTCAATTTTGTTTTTTGTGCATGTTCCCAACTGGGAGCACATACTTGTTTTGATAAAAAACTATTTTTGGAACTTTGTTTTCGTAACCAACATTTCTGGGGCATAAGTAAGCAATTAATACTTTTGTTTAAAAAAATAAAAATAACTACATGCAATAGAGGGCCAAGTCAAATATCTTATTGCATTAACTAAATATTCAAGAAAACTACTTATAAGTAAAGCAAAACCGTTTCGTACAGTTACATTTGAAAACGTGGAAACTTTGTTTACAAAAATTGGAAGCAAGATGTAAAGTCTAGAACAGTATGAGGAGAAACTTTCCCATAACAGAGTTGTTCAAATTGCCACTAGACATGGTTGAAAGATATTTGCAACTTCACACAACTACAGGAAAAAATTAAAAGGCAAAAACTTTGCTAAAATATATTAGTTTAGCTAAAATCATATAGAATAAATAATCTGCTTGCTTATTTTTCATAGAAGTATCAAATGAACAAATTTATTGTATCTTATAGTTATTATAATTATATTAGCCAATATTAGCAAATAATATTTTTATAAATTAATGGATTCAGTATTTAATCGGAATTCTAAGAAATATTAACTTCAGTGACTTTCTCCCTTTTTTCCAGCCACACGCTTAAAATCACCCATGTTTGTAGTATTAATAGGAGAGCCAATTATAGCAAAGTGATCAATTTGAGTAACATCTCCACCCGACTGATTATCCTTTATGAAAAATTGAATATTTTGAACATTTTGAAATTTCACATAACGCAAATTGACAGGATTTCCTTCTAAATCTTGTGGAGTTAACCTAAAAGAAAGAAATAATCAGCATAATTTAAAAAAATTATTTGCAAATTCTTACTCCACATTTTGCACGCTAGTATAACTATCGGCCAAATCGAAATCCAAGGTATGAGGTTGATTAATGAATATTTTTATATTTTTTGGCCCTTTATCGGCGGGCCCCTTGATTTTTAAGCTATGGATCTTTACACCTTGGTTGAATGCAATGGACAATATCAACTAAAATGAAAGGTTTAAAAACAAACTAATACGTACAAACTCTACATACTTGTTCATCACAGTCCGACTGCAAATAGCCCCCATTGGCTTGAAGAGAGTGTATAAATGGATGATCATCATTTTCATTTAAACATTCACAGTTAGCTTTTAAAATAAATGGAAATAAATCCATCTACACAAAAAAGTAAAACTAGTTTATTAGAAATTTATATATTCTTAAACTTACGTGCCCCGACACTCCTTCTGCATCTTCAGCTTCATCTGAACCATAGTATTGCTGAATTTTATTTTCAAGCGCTGTAGGATCGGCACCTTGTATACGATCAATTTTTGTCTGAGAATTAAATGAAAATAAAAGTTAGTCGTTCACACCTCTATATTATTAAGTGTAATGGCATTTCCCAACACTACCTACTTTATTGCGGTAGAAAACAAAGGTAGGCATGGCAGAAACGCCTTGAGCAGCAGCAGTTTCTTGACATTTATCAACATCAATTTTCAGAAACACAGCCTTTACATACTTAGTCGCTAATTGCTGGAAAATTGGAGCAATTCGTTGACAAGGTCCGCACCTATTAAATTTTTATTGGAATACAGAAGTTTGTTTGAGGTTAGGTTAGGTTAATCTTACCAACTAGCAGTAAAATCTGCTACCACTAATCGTGCTGCAGCTCCTGCTAATTCCGACTGGAAGTGTGCTTCATCATTAATCACACGAATAGATCCCATGACTTATGGTAACAATATTTTAAAGTTTAAAATTCACTTACGAATGACTCGCAACTTGTCAAATTGGACACAGATAAAGAAATTGGAGTAAGAGAGAAATGTCACCAGTTTTCCATTTCGTTTTATATTACACTACTGACCTCTACATTACAAACGCGCAAGATGCAAGGATAGCTCCAGTCATCTTGCAACCGCGATTATTTCAAACTACCAGAGTCCTTAACCCATGGGTTACGACCCACACTCTTCAGCTGTAATGAACATCTTCTGTGACCAAGGACAATGATAATCACGCGATAATTTTGTGAGGATCCCCGAAAGCGTGTTACTGTAAGCAATACACTTTGAGGCCATTTTTTCACAAAATTATATAGGATTTATAATTGCAAGAGGTTCATTGAAATTAAATGCCGCGCCACCCTCGAATAAAGTATTCGCAGGGGAAAAAACTGGTTACTGACAATAAACGATAACATAGTGCAGTAAGATATAAAGATAACCAGACTTTTCAAACAGAAACAACTAACTGCTTACGCAAAGAAGAAATTAACAGTTTTGTGCCAAGAGGCAATTCTGCAGTAACTAACATTAGAACCGAATAGCAACTAATAAACAGGCTGTGTCGAGAGGTAAGAGCATAAACACGTCGTAGCGTTAAGTTGAGACAATTCTGGATTTTAACATACAGGGTGTTTCACGAAGAATAGCATTTTTATTGTTAATATAATTATTATGATGGAGTGCGTGCTATCTGTTGTGGACACCACTATTATTTTTATGCTACTTTCGGTTTCACAGGAAATTGCACAATTCTTATACTTTTTAAATGGCACCATATACTTTTGATGCTGAAAAAATCGATAGCCTTTTTCTCCTCTTTTCGATCATACAAAACTCGAATATGCTTACATTAGAAAATTTATGAGAAAAACGCAATTTTTTAGAAAGGAGGAAAAATAACATTGATCAAGACAATCAAAAAACAATTGTTTTAAAAATAAAAAAAACGTTTAGTTTAGTAGTTTAATATCGATTAACATGACAACCTTTTTGTTTTGCATAATCGGTTATATCTACACTTAATCAATCTTCGGAAACTATTTAAGCTTTCTAAGCGTTTGGTCTGTTATTTAGGTGTTAATTATTACTAAATTACAATTAAAAATAACTATTGTTAACTGTGGAGTTTGTTAGAAACCATACTAATACCTCGCTAATAACTATTCCTAAGCACCATTATTCTTTTTTCTTTTAATTTTCCAAGTTTATTAAGTGCAATAAATAATAGATTCTCTAAAATAAATGGTTTGTCATGTTCACCGTAACATTTTTTATCTATGGGTCACCTGGGTTAATATCAACAGACGTATACCGTCTGTCGCGTTACGAAATATTTTTAATCCACAAAAACTTTTATCTATTTTGCACGAAATATGGCTTCATCTAGCGGTGAAATCAACACATAAAAAATATAATTATTTAAGTCAGGTAGCTGACTTATTAGTTCACGATAATAGTTATTTACTGTAGGAGTGGATTATGAGGCAAATAAAACTCGCGAAAAAGTTTAAGCACGAGGCCGCGTGTTTAAATTTTCAAGAGTTTTATTTGCAGGTAATCCACAAATGCAATACAAAATTTTATCCACAACTTACAATATTGTAGAGGCATAATTATGTGGATCACTAATACAGACATTGATCATTTTGAAACATCGAATTAAATTATATGAAAGATCAGAGTAGCCAGTTGTCACTAATCAAAACTGTCAAAATTGTCATAACGATAAATTAAACCCCTTAAACCACATAAATACAAATAATATCAATGTGAATGTGAGTAAAAACCGACAATATTTTCTCTTTTAATGTGAATAGGAAGTTTAAATATAGTTTGATTTTGTTAGGTGTCTTATGGCTTAATTACAAGACCCATGCGTTTTATTAATAAAATAAGACCGTCTCTCAATAGCAGAATTATGCCTTTATAATATGTAAGTTGTGGATAAAAGTTATTTCTTTGCTTGTGACAACAAGAGCTCTATTTAATGACGACATTGCCGCCTTTGACGCATATTTAAAAAACCGAAATTGATGTCAATATCTTGAAAATTGAACGACCTATAAAAATTTTAATTTGAGATTCGAAATCGGTGTAAAAAAGTGTCTTAATAATGTAAAAACCGCTTTGCGCTATCTTTGATAATAACCAAATTATACCCAAAAAACGAACTGAAAATTTTAGTTTTTTCAGTCTGTACTGAAAATTAAGCAAAAATTGTAGGATTTAAATGTCGATCATAGTAGTACTTGAGATGTTCTTCTCATTTAACCGAAGCTCTATCTCTTACCGTTTACGTGATCCCCATGCATGCACTCCTTATCTTGGACACCCTGTATTCATATTTGCTAGGTAACACTTTAGTAACTATTTTTTGTTACTATTTTGAATTAGAAAAACCAAATTCCATCTTTAAAAAATATAATATTTACGAAACAATTATGAAAAGAAACAGGAGAATAAATAGCAGACAACTTGTAGAGTTTACTACATAATATGGCCTAGCTAACAGAATCACATAATTCCAGTCTCTAAATTTGCGACAAGCGAATTAAATTTTTCGTTAAAAGCGTCGTATGAAACTCGGTGCATTGGTGCTGCTCTATCTTTCAATAGCAACGGGAATTACCACGAAGTCGTTCAAAATAGAATATATAAATACGGCCCTTGAAAATTTACAACTTACTGCCAGACCGATAAACAAAACCATAGCAATACTTTCTTTAAAATTATGCTTGGGGTTTCAGTTGTACCACTAAAATTAAGTGTGTACGTTTTTACAGAAACAATCTTTTTTCCAAGCATTAGAAAAACATGTGCCCGAGTCTCCCAAGTCAATATGATACAAATTATAACACAGCTAAGGAATAATAGTTTGGAAAATTTAAATAAGCCTGTCACAATTTACAACAAAACGACATAGAACTTAAATCTTACGACTTACTTGCATTAAAGAAATATTAAACCATACATAATGTATGCTCCTATATTTCTTAAAATATGTATTACAATTCATTTTTTGTATCAGATAGTTAAAAATGTCAGTAATAATATTCTGAAAACCTAATTTCAAAAATTTTTGACTATATGTAAGTTTTTCTCCTAGTATACAAATGTTGTCAAAAATAAAAATTACACATAATTTTAAGAAAACGAATAAACTGAAAATCTATAAAATGAATAATTGACAATGTTAAATATATCATCAATTTGAAAAGGTTAGTATACAGATAGGTATATTATATATTTTTAAAACTACCAAGTTGTAATTTTACTTACATGGGCAGTTTATATACATATTTTTAGCAATCATTATTCTCTCAAGCTCGAAATTTATATGCAAAAGAAATGACCAAGAAGGAGAAAGAAACGCCCAAAGAATAATTATTAACGTAATAAAGTGTTAATATACTTATAAACATCACTAGAAATATAATGTTGGCGAGAAAAATGTGCTACTTCGCCAGTTATAGTTCCACTGGGAAGCCAAGGTCTATTGTTAGATAGGTTAAGAAATTTTACAAACTCAAAACCATTGTAACTTAAAACAACCTCATATCTCCTACATATTTCATTCATATCTGTGTAAATCCCGCAATTTTGTTTTCAGTTGTTATTTGTATATTTCTATTGTCGAAGTTTTTTACAAGCAATTTCCAATGTTTTTGTTGTTTTTGCATGAACCTTGAAATAATACGGATTTAATTTTTCCAAATTTGTGGATTTTTCATTGCCATGAGGAGTTAAACTATATTTTTATGTCCTATTTATTGGTGGAACACATTGTTGTATTGAAGTCTAAAAATGATTTATTTAAAATATTAAAATTTCAAATTTAGTGTCGTACATTTCTTTAGATAATAAGGTGTTCTTTTAAAAGGTTCCAATTCTCAATTAGGGTGAAAATTGGCTACGAAGAGTCGATACTAGGAAGTCCAACTGCTGCTGGAGAGAGGATTTTGTAACTGGAAGGCTTTAAACTTAACAGGGTAAGCGATGGATTTAAATAGCAGAGGTAGAACCAAGGCTGTATTTATAAAATTATATTTAGGTTCACGCTTCGGATGCTAAGGCTAACAAAGAGATAAAATTAAAATACGCTTCCTGCAAGTTACAGAGCTTACTGTTGCAAAATATTCTGAAGGAATTTTAAAAGGTATTCGTTTTTTTCTTAATGTTTTTATATCCAATTTCCAATTCAGTGTCAATTATTGTATATCTATATGCTATAGTTAAAACTTAAAATCAATAATTAGTTTCAATACACAGACTGCTAAATTCTCGCTCTATTCAGGCAACAGTCGTAAGGTTGGTTGCCAAAACAGACAGTTTTAAAAAAAATGTTTTGTGAAGAATTGTTTCGACTAGTCGAAACTAATTTCAACTGATTCCGTGTTTTAACAGTAACAAATGTACACTGGGATCCAACTTCATTGTCCACCCCTTATAACTTCTTTATTTAACAAGGTACAGTAGAAATACCTATACTAAACGTCTAGCAACTGTTCAGGTTCTTTAAGAATAAAAAAACTTCCGGTTTAACAGGAGTTTAATTTTTTCTAATGAAAATTTAGAAATTTTAAATTTTTTGGCAATTACTAATAGATATTTTTCTCTTTTTAATAATGTATATATACAATTATAATTGCCTAGGTTTTGAACGACAACAAATAAAAAAAAAGTTAATGTCTTGAAATTTTCATTAAAAAAAACAGAAAAAAGTTAATGTCTTTAAATGTTCATTAAAAAATCATAACTCTGGTAAAACTGGAAATAGTTTGTATGAACCAATAATAGATTCTTCAAGAGCCTAAATAGTTGTTTACTTTTATATTAAAAAAATGAGCCACAGGACTACAAGTCAAGTTCCTTGATTGATTACTGTCACGTTAAATCAAAAGAGTTTAACTATAATTAAGAATTATTATCCCAATTAACATCCGAAGGACTATAATTTGGAGAGGTAGAAGTATAAGTGGGAGAGGTAGGAGTATAAATAGAAGTTGGTGTATAAGTAGGAGAGGTAGGAATATACGTGGGAGTACTAGGAGTAGGAGAGGTGGGACTATAAGAGGGAGAGGTAGAGAGAGGTTGGGAGAAGTAGGACTATACCTGGGAGATGCAGGACTATACCTGGGAGAAGTAGGATTATGGACTATACCTGGGAGAAGTAGGATTATAACTGGGAGAGGTTGGGCTATAACTGGGAGAGGTGGGTCTACAAGTGGGAAAGGCAGGGCAATAATTGGGAGAAGTAGGACTATAACTGGGAGATGTAGGACTATAACTGGGAGATGTAGGACTATAACTAGGAGATGTAGGACTATAACTGGGAGAGGTTGGGCTATAATCGGGTGAAGTACAATCGTAACTGGGAGAGGTTGGGCTATAATCGGGTGAAGTACAATCGTAACTGGGAGAGGTTGGGCTATAATCGGGTGAAGTACAATCGTAACTGGGAGAGGTGGGACTACAGTCAGAAGCCGCAGAGTTCAAATCTTGATCAGCTAGATCATTATAATTAGATGAAGTGGCAATGTCTATGGAGGTGTCAAAATGAACTGAAGAAAGCTTGCGTCTTCTTGGGTAAATCGGTTCATCAACTGAAGAGTTATCAAATGTAGAAGAAGAGCTTTGAGTAGGGAGAGGCAATTTTGAATCATCTTCTAATAACGGCAACTTTTCCGAAGTTGAAGGACAATTGAGTTGTTCAGGAGAATTTGTTTTATGTATAGAGGCATTATCATGCGTTATGGTAGTGGAACATTCGGTACATGGAACTGGTGAAGTAGAAGCAACTTCTGCCGATGAAGCTTTTAAAAATTGAACAAAAATGGTATCACTGTGTAGAAGTTGCTTTGTTAATAGAAGTGTTGTTAGAAGCAGAAGCAAAGTTTTCATATTTTGAAAAGTTTGTATATGAATCAGAAAATTTACGAACACTTTCAACAGCAGTAAATGTTCTGAAAATGTGAAGAGCTCTTGTTCAGGAGAAATTTGTCTGTGCACATAAGCATTAAAAGCAGAAGTAGAAGAGTGAGTGGTTAAACAACTGGCTGATAAATCACATTTTAATGAAGGAAAGTTGTCTAAAAGTGGTTCAATAGTAGATGAGAGAGCACAGCAATTTTCCAAAAACCGATCAGGCAAGGTCGACTTTTCTGGAGTTGATTCATCAAAAGAGTTACGCAATAAATTTGAAGAACTTGTAATAGATGAAAACATTGAAGAATTTTCTTCGGTACAACAGTTTAATTTGCTATCAGCAGTATTAATTCCAGAGGCCAAATGTGAATTAGATTCTGAAAAAATACATACATTAATTGGTGTTAAAGTAGGTGTAGGGCAGTTGCCCATACCACATTCCGATACACTTATTTCAACAGGAATTGCAGTGGTATTTGATGTTAGCAATGGTACATTATTCAAACAACATTGATCATCTAGCTCTATAGAACAACCTGCTTTAATATCGCCTAGAAATTAAGAAAAAAAATAGTAATGATTTATATATATTTATTTTGCATTCATGATACACAACATTCCAGTAGCAAAAGTGCAATCAAAGAAAACCATGTTAATAGAAAGTTCAACATAGGAGGTATTATTTACTGCTTAAAGTTAAAAATAAAATTAAAAGGTTTTTTTAGTTAGTACTTGGTTGCGTTTTTTAGGCAACTACCCTTTTTGAATTTCAAATAACTCAGAATTATGTGAAATGGAAATTCAACGCTTAGGTATTAAATCTAATATAAAATATAGTTCCAAGGGGTAGTCCAGTTTTTACTCTGTAGTTACAAAATTTATATTTTCATTCAAATGAAAAACGTTTGCCTATGTTAATCAAGGTTATGAATTTACTGTACCTTCATAATAAAATAAAATCAGAATTATTTGTGGATCGAACTTCTTGTAACTAATTACTGAAACTATTTTGGTGTTTATGCTTCACAAAATGTTAATATTCTAAACTACAGACAGGATAATAAACAAAACATAAAATAGAGAAATCAAATAAAACTTTAGTATTTAATAAATGCGTAGTCTCTCTACTAAATCGTCTATATCAGATGAACTAGAGGATGAATAGCTTCTTCCTGTCCTACCATATTGTATAATATACTCAGGGTAGCGATGAGTGTCTCTGGTATCAAAGCCGTAACTTGAGAATGTCTTCACAGCAATGACGTAACCACTACCAGAACTTAAAGAAAAAAAAGAGCTGAAAGCATTGTAAGAACAACCTCCTCGTCTATGGTCACAATTATATTCCAGAATTTTGTCAATCGCAGTTTCATCAGTGATTTCGAAAAATGTTCTTACTTCCTAAAATGTAAACAATACGAGTAATTAAAAAAATCTTATTACTATTTACAATATTTATTTACCGATGGTTCACTTCCATTTTTTCTGGTAAGATGCTCTTTTCTTATTGTAAATCGAGCAAATGCAAAAGGGTGTTGCACCCTTTCAATCTTGATAACGTCTCGATTGCCACCAAATTTTTGTATAAATTCCGCTCGTATTCTATTATATTCTATAGAATGGTCGTTTAAAGGAATTTTTACAAAACGGACATTGTTATAATTGTGTTCATCCCAGTCAGAAGGCTTGTGGTGTTGCAAAATACTGTTTAACAGAGCCATGTCCAAGAATGTGTTTGCTAAAAACAAAAACCTTTTTAGATAGATACAATTATTTCAGCGTCACAAAAAAATGAAGTTCCAAGGTCAAGCCCCCATTGAACATACACAGACAAACATAAACGTCCATGAGAAACGCAGGATTCGAAGAACCTGGGATCCGTTGTTCCTGAGCGGATACTTATCCATAGTCACTGCAGCCACTTTGTAATTTTAAAAATTATCATAAATATTATGTAATACTATTTTTCCCTTTATTAATTAAAAGTATACGTTAGAAACGTTCTCAGATCAAGAGGATCTTACAATTCTATCTACATTAGAAAAAATGAAAATTTTAATTTGTGCCCAACAGAAAAAGTTAAAACGTAGCCCTAAAACTGAATTAGCATATTCACAACAACTTCGTTTCTTAAAAGAAAGACTTGGTCTCTTAGCGACATCTTCAAAATAGAGAACCACATAGGGACCTTCCTAGCTTAGCGGAACAGTAGCTAGAGGCAAGACTGCATTCGTTCTCACAGTCATCGTAAAAATTAAAATTTTATTGGTAAGATTTTAGGGGTAGACTGGGCGATATACTACGAGGATAGTTCACGCTAACACCGGAATTTACGCAGTGACAGTGAATATAGCGATTTGTGTAATTATTTATTATTCATATATTCTCTACTTTAAACAGAAAACAGACATTACCGTTGTCATGCAAATCGTTTTTCCGTTATTGCCCATGTCCGATCTAACTGTTAACTGGTTCTTAAAACAGCGTATTATATATAATTCAACTTCTCGTTAATGAAGGTCTCAAATGCGTTGTTACGCAGACTTAGCTCGTAGTTTTTAGGAAGTGCAACTCAAGAAGTTGCAAGTATTTGAATAGACAGCTGTATTCAAAATGGTCGTGAGACTGTTTTTGAAAGTTCAGGAAGAGGGGGTTCAACTGCAACAAGTCATTCATATAATTATTAGACATGCTGAAACTTTGATGAATGCAAATCACCGAATAACTGTCTCTGAAATCGTAGAGAAACGTAACAACACGTTTAAGCACAGCAGAAACGGCTTTTGTTGCAGTTGAACTATTGTTGAACCTCCTTTTCGTGAATTGTCACGAACAGCCTTACGGCCATTTGCAAAACAGTTAGTCCTATTTAAAAACATGCGATTTCTTAAGTTTACCGTTTTAAAAATGAGCCGAGTCTGTGTAAAATTTCAGACGATTTGACGCCTTCATTAATGAGAAATATTACCAAAAAATTGAATTATAATACGTTGTTTCATCGTACAGTTGACATTTACACCGATCATGTTGAATAACAAGTGACCAGTTTCCATGACAATGATTATGTATTGTTTCTTAATTCTAGTTCAGAATGTGCATCAAAAATTCCAGGAATTACTCAATTCACAATGCACTGTGTAAATTCCGATTTTAATGTCAAGTATTCTCGTACATATAACATATGCCTAAAACACAGATTTCCCGGCGAATGTCCGACTTCTTTTTGTTAATCTTGTAACTTCTATACCAACATCCTACGTATGACTTTTACCTGCCTGCTATTTAGTAGTGCAATGTTAACTTCATTACTTATTATTTATTTATGTATAATAATTAAAACAGAATAACTATGGAAGAAAAATTTAAAATTATATAATTTTTCTCATATAATGAACCAAAGTTGGGGACTTTAGGGACCAATTTGCAAAAATAGGGACTTAAGGATACTTTTCTAAAAATTCGAGATCTGTTGTGGACGTAGGTTTAGTAATTCAGGGGAAGCTCGATCTACCTGTTGTGGGGCCTGCACACGTAGGTTTAGTAATCCTGGGGAAGCCCCGATCTACAGACTATTTATTGTGTAAACACCAGTGGCGGCTCGTGGTGTGGTGTACTGGGAGGCATTTTAAAGTATTTTTTTAGAAAACGGTGTTCTTACCCAAGTTTTAGGTAGCCTTATATTTCAAACCTTTCGATAAGCACTCTCTAACAAAACTATTGTGAATTGATACTCACATTGCCAGTATGTCAAAATGCACAAAATTTTTCATGTGGTTTATCGATAAAAAATGCGTTTGAATTTTAGTTTTTAAATGTTTGCAGTCAATATCACACAATGAATTATCACAAAATAGCAGACAGTGGAAACAAGTGTAAGCACTTTCTTACATGGGATTCACAATTCAAAATTATTTTGCACGGACATCGTACAACACCACTAAATTATGATTACAGAACCAACAACTGTGTCGCAAATTAGGTGGCTATTGGCATGCGCTTATCACGGACATCCACCAGAATAATTCTCGGAAGTTGTGGGTTTATGACCCTGAAGTCTTTAATACGCAGATACTTCTTTCCTTTTTTAGCTTGTGTAATATGAATTTTCCCGCAATGAGCTTTCTATTTCACTCTTATTCATTTGAAGGCCTTTTAAGCCGGCGGCTTTAGTCGGTGGCGTATAGTTGAATTGAGAGTATGCACGAACCCTGGTTGCTATAGCCTTATTCTGTAGTGTTTTAGAGACAGAGCGCCGAGACAAGGAAACTACTAAATGTACTATTTCATGGATGTGCTGATTCGTGCTAATATTGTTTTTTGTTCACAACTAAGATTGGAAATCTGTCAATGAATTTGATTGTAAATATAAAAATTTATAATTTCCAAGAATGGTTAAAACTAAAACATGTTCTGTTCGGATAGATCCGACACCGTCAAGAAATCAACTGACATAACATAACATATACGGTCTTTATCGACATTTAAAGTAAAAGTTCGTGCATCTTCCTTATGTTTTATACAGAGTGCCCATTTTAAAACTCCGAGCCTAAATTTTTTTAAATAGGCAACACACAATACAAGTCACTGCCTACTATTATTTTAAAACAAAATATTTCTATAATTAAGATCGTTAAATTCGTTAAGCCACATTACTTGAACGGTGCAAAACAAAGATTATCGATCACTAATCTTTGGTGCAAAATGTATTCCAACGTTGACAAAGTGGACATGCTTCTAATTCTGGGCGAATGTCGAAAAAGTGCGAGTGCTGCCAGTACTTTGTATGCGCAACGCTTTCCAGGTAGACAATTCCAACAGACAAAACGTTTAGAATGCTTCTTCTGAATTTACAAGAGTATGGGCAATTTTCAAAACCAAAAGTAAGGGCACGGCAAGTTATGGTTGAACATAACGAAATAGCTGTAATTGAAATGGTTACGGATAATCCCCATACAAGTCAAAGAGCGATTGCAAATGCCTTAAACATTAGCAAAGGTTCTGTTTTCAATATTCTTAAGGCGAACAAATTTCACCCCTACCATGTTTATACTATACACCATCTTGAAGATAGGGATTATGAGCATCGTGATCAGTATTGTCAATTTCTTAGACTTAGTCAATTTAGCTGGGTTTTCAAACAACGGCATGGTTAATCAACATAACTGCCACTATTACGCCCAAGACAATCCCTGCTGGATCAGGATAACTCATTTTCAGAGAATTTTTTCTTTTAATGTGTGGTGCGGTATTATTGCCCTACTGAAAATATATATAGAAACCTCATATAACCTGATAATGTTTTCATCAGGTTGTATGTGGTTTTATGCGGTTTTTGAAACAACCAGGTTCATTTTGTATGAGGTTTTATGAGGCAACTGAGGTGATTTTCAGTAGGGTGGCGATTTTGTAATAGGTCTACATTTGTTTAATGGAAATTTAAATGGTGAAATGTATTTAAATTTCTTAATTAATGAACTACCGGCTCTCATCCAAACAGTTCCTCAAAACGTACGGAATAGCATGTGGTTTCTAAATGATGGTGCACCTCCGCATTTTCATAGGGATGTGAGAAATTATCTTAACCAACGTTTTGAGGGACGCGGAATTGGACGAGGTGCATTGCATCCTTGGCCTGCCCGTAGTCCCGATTTAACTCCGCTAGACTTTTTTGTGGGGCAAAGTAAAAAATGATGTTATGAAGTGCCCATTCCAAATGAAGAACATCTACGCGAAAGGATAATTCAATGTTGTCGCTCTATCACACCGGAAATGTTAGCTTGTGTTAGAGGTTCGATGCGTAGAAGTATACTCTGCGAAAACGAAGGGGGAAGGCAAGTTGAACACCTGCTTCGTTAGTTTTTGTACTATGTTCCTATTAAATTATTGTAGTTATTGTCAAACATTAAATTTGAGTTATTAAAGTAACCTTAAATTTATACTTAATCATTAGTAGATACATGTACTGTAAAACAACTGTGATCTCAATTTAAAAAAAATTGTAGAAATGCATAGTGATCTGGGGGTTGCATTGTGTGTTGCCTATTTAAAAAAATTTAGGCTCGGAGTTTTAAAGTGGGCACTCTGTAGTACTGCGTGGTATGAAGTTATTAATATATCGGGAACACAACAATATTTTACAAAAAGTTGTTCCATTTAAGTTAAGGTGACCAATCGTCCTCCTTTAGGGAGGACAGTCCTTCTTTTGTAGATTCTGTCCTTCCTCGAAAAGTGTCCTCCTACCTGTCCTCCTTTTCGATATTTTAAAACTAATCTGTTAATCTCTGTATTCAGAGATATTTCTTGCTCCGAAATTTCCAATATATTGTTAGAAAATGATATATTGACAAAAAATATTCATTCAATGGAAAAATACTCGTTTAATTAAATAATTAAAAGGGATGTAAGCATAATTAGTGTATTTTTGTTTGAATTAATAAAATGTTTCATTCATTTACGTTGTACTTTTTTCTTAAATTTTTTCGTCCTCCTTTTCATTGTAAAAAAATTGGTCACCTTATTTAAGTTAATACTCCTAGTGTTTTGGGAGGAGGCATTGATGTAATTGGGAATTATACATATACAGGGTGTTTCATTAATAATTGTCCATAGAGTAACTGGAGAATGCTAGACCCAAAATATGACGATTTAACCTAAAACACTTAGATACAATATTCCTGCTAATCGAGATACAGGGTGTTTTATTTAAAAATACAACGATTAAAGATAAACGTATATAGGTTTCATAAAAAATGTATTTGAACTATTTGTAACACAAAATAAAAATAACCAACAACATTATAATAAATTTTCAAAATGGACTTCATTGACTTCAATACATTTTTGAATTGTTTTGTTAAATTTTGTCCTAACCCTTAAAAATATGTTTGGTTGATTTCATAAAAATTCGCATCATTTTGTATTTGTTGCCATAATTCTTGTCGGGTATTAATCTCCTGGGCGTACACTAGTGTCTTCATATGTCCCCACAAATAAAAATCTAGGTGGTTAAAATCGGGACTCCGAGTAGGCCAAGGAAATTCACTTCCTCGCCCTATCCATCTATGAGGAAACTCATTATTTAAATAATTTCGCACTACTGAGGATAAATGTGGTGGGGCGCCATCTTCCATAAACCACATATATCTTCTTTGGTTTAATGGCAACTGTTCCATCAGAAAGCGTAGTTTGGAGAAATTGTAAATATGAATTGCCATTTAAATTTGCAGGTAATTCAAAGGGACCTATTAAACTATCTCTAAAAAGTCCACACCAAACATTTATCTTAAATTCGAGCTGGAAGTGTGCCTCTCTAATGACATGTGAATTTTCAGTATCCCAATAGTGGCAATTTCTCCAATTGAAAACGCCTCTGCGTGTGAAAGTAGCTTCATCACTAAACATAGTATTGACAACGAAATTGTTATTTGCATTTGTCTGATCCGTAATAAATTGTGCAAATTCCATTCGTCGAGGGATATCTCCGAGTAATAGATTCTGCACTGGAGTGAAATGGTAAGGTCTTAGTTTTCTTTTTTTTTAGTATTCTGAAAACTGATGTATGGCTTATTCCAGTTATTGCTGATAAGCGTCTGTTACTTAACTGGGGATCATCACAATTCTTACTAAAATATCATCTTCCTGATCTCCTGTAACTGTTTTTGGACGTCCTACTTCTCGCTTTGGATGAAATTGACCAGTTTCCTCTAATCGGTCGTAAATATTTTTAAAAGTCCTGTAATGACGTTGTCGTCTGTTGGGATGTAGGTATTTGCAAATATCTTTGAGCAGCAGGACGCCCTCGATCATTTTCTTGTGCATAAACACATACCATATCTCGCATTTCTGCATTTGAAAAATTATTATGACGTGGCATTTTCACAAAGAAAGCTATTATAACAGTAACTAATCTTACACTTTCCAATGAAAATTGACTGTCTGACAGTTAAACATAAACAAATAACTTCAGCCTACTACACCTTTATCAATAGACAAGAGAACCATATTAATTTACTTAGAAAACAATGAGGAATCAACCAAAATACGTTTATCTTTAATCGTTGTATTTTTAAATATCTCGGTTAGGAGGAATATGTTATCTAAGTGTTTTAGGTTAAATCGTCATATTTTGGGTCACGCATTCTCCAGTTACTCTATGGACAATTATTAATGAAACGCCCTGTATACAATAAGGCGGAGAAGGTTTTTAGAAAAGTTGTAGTAGGCACTAAATGAGAAAGGGAGTTTTGCAAAACATCACACAAAACAATAATGTTTGGTTTTATAAACATCATTTAAAGGTGCAATATAATATACTGAACTTGTTTATCTAATTTTCAATAAAAATCAAGCGTATTTAAGTCATTGATCAGATTCAGAAACCACTAATAATGTAAAAATATAGCATAATAAACACAATTTTAGATAAGGGTTGGCCATGGAAAACAAAACTCATTTACGAATTTAATCAAATTCAAAGCGGAGACGAAGTCGAAGCTTTGAGCCAAAAACTGGCCAACAAAACTGGTTTGTATACCATAAAAGCTATGAAAATTTTAAAATTTGAAAGTGTTAGAACTAAAAATTTGAGGTGAATTACTGGAATTTCTTGCATAGCAGTGTTTGTTTTGCTGAAGAAAATTTGGTTCATTCCCATCGCGCTAAGTAAAATGTTCAACCAAAACTAGAACTGCTGTTATGCAATAAGTTTTCGTAATTTAATAACTCGATTATTTTTCAATTACTCCCTTAACTATTGAATGTAATTTTTGTTTGAATATTTCAAATTTTTCATCACCTTTGGGAATTATTGCAAATTTGAATCTTGAAATCTTCATGTTTGTAACTTAAAAATTAATTTAATGAATTATCTGTAACGTTTGCTGTTTAGTATAACTCTTGAATAGATGAACTTCTGGATATAAAATAGTATATTTTGCAACAATAGATGAAAATACCGTCTTTATCGTGAGCGGACAGTTGCTCACGAGCCGCGTTAGCGGCGAGTAGGGTAAGTTCGCGAACGCAAAAAACGTATTTCATCTCGAGTAGGAAATGCTATTTTTTCTACGATATTGCAGTTTCAAATTCAAAACTTTCAAGTTCTTCCGTTCTTTCCATTAAATTTGTCATTCTTATTTTCATCTTTAGATGTGAAAATATTTTCATTTCTAGAGTGAAAAAATATCACTTTCATGTAGAGTAAGCTGTGGAAAAATTGCTATTTTCACATATATGAGTAGAAAAACATATTTTTGTAAATGTTTGTATTTCCCAGAATGATGAGTTGAGCAAATAACAACCGTTTCCCGTGGTTATTATAAACTACCTTTTTGTAAAAAAAATTGGTTTTTAATTTCTTTGCTACCGAGCTGTTTTATGCAAAGCTAATCGAAGCCGTCAAGAGTCCAAATGGTGGGCCGAAATTATTTTTTGAATGATATCTCCTTTATGGTTAGAAACAGTTTAATAGTATAGATCTACGCCTTTGCCTATTTTAGTCAAAATCGAATGATGGTGGCGACGCAAAGGGGGGAAGACCATGTTTTTTATAGATATTTATTATACAAGGGAAAAAAGTAATAGATTTTAGCTCGAGGTGTCTGTTTGTCTCCCGACGCGAAGCGGAGGGAGACAGTCACACCGAGAGCTAAAATCTTACTTTTTTCCTGTGTATAATACACTATTTTTTTCTGTGACGGGAAAAAATGTAATATATTGAAAAACATATAATAAAGTCGGAAAATTGGTCAACGTGGAATTTGAATTTTTAAACTAGTAAGCTGTTGTAGCGGGAAAAAAGTAATTACTTTTTTCCCCGGGGAAAAAGTAATTACTTTTTTCCCCGGGTAACAGGAAAAAAGTAATTTCATAAAAAGTGATACTTTAGTACCTGTCAAGAGAGACAAAATGTTAAACTTTTTTCCCGTCACAGAAAAATAGATATTTATTATACAAGGGAAAAAAGTAATAGATTTTAGCTCGAGGTGTCTGTTTGTCTCCCGACGCGAAGCGGAGGGAGACAGTCACACCGAGAGCTAAAATCTTACTTTTTTCCTGTGTATAATACACTATTTTTTTCTGTGACGGGAAAAAATGTAATATATTGAAAAACATATAATAAAGTCGGAAAATTGGTCAACGTGGAATTTGAATTTTTAAACTAGTAAGCTGTTGTAGCGGGAAAAAAGTAATTACTTTTTTCCCCGGGGAAAAAGTAATTACTTTTTTCCCCGGGTAACAGGAAAAAAGTAATTTCATAAAAAGTGATACTTTAGTACCTGTCAAGAGAGACAAAATGTTAAACTTTTTTCCCGTCACAGAAAAATAGATATTTATTATACAAGGGAAAAAAGTAATAGATTTTAGCTCGAGGTGTCTGTTTGTCTCCCGACGCGAAGCGGAGGGAGACAGTCACACCGAGAGCTAAAATCTTACTTTTTTCCTGTGTATAATACACTATTTTTTTCTGTGACGGGAAAAAATGTAATATATTGAAAAACATATAATAAAGTCGGAAAATTGGTCAACGTGGAATTTGAATTTTTAAACTAGTAAGCTGTTGTAGCGGGAAAAAAGTAATTACTTTTTTCCCCGGGGAAAAAGTAATTACTTTTTTCCCCGGGTAACAGGAAAAAAGTAATTTCATAAAAAGTGATACTTTAGTACCTGTCAAGAGAGACAAAATGTTAAACTTTTTTCCCGTCACAGAAAAATAGATATTTATTATACAAGGGAAAAAAGTAATAGATTTTAGCTCGAGGTGTCTGTTTGTCTCCCGACGCGAAGCGGAGGGAGACAGTCACACCGAGAGCTAAAATCTTACTTTTTTCCTGTGTATAATACACTATTTTTTTCTGTGACGGGAAAAAATGTAATATATTGAAAAACATAATAAAGTCGGAAAATTGGTCAACGTGGAATTTGAATTTTTAAACTAGTAAGCTGTTGTAGCGGGAAAAAAGTAATTACTTTTTTCCCCGGGGAAAAAGTAATTACTTTTTTCCCCGGGTAACAGGAAAAAAGTAATTTCATAAAAAGTGATACTTTAGTACCTGTCAAGAGAGACAAAATGTTAAACTTTTTTCCCGTCACAGAAAAATAGATATTTATTATACAAGGGAAAAAAGTAATAGATTTTAGCTCGAGGTGTCTGTTTGTCTCCCGACGCGAAGCGGAGGGAGACAGTCACACCGAGAGCTAAAATCTTACTTTTTTCCTGTGTATAATACACTATTTTTTTCTGTGACGGGAAAAAATGTAATATATTGAAAAACATAATAAAGTCGGAAAATTGGTCAACGTGGAATTTGAATTTTTAAACTAGTAAGCTGTTGTAGCGGGAAAAAAGTAATTATTTTTTTCCCCGGGGAAAAAGTAATTACTTTTTTCCCCGGGTAACAGGAAAAAAGTAATTTCATAAAAAGTGATACTTTAGTACCTGTCAAGAGAGACAAAATGTTAAACTTTTTTCCCGTCACAGAAAAATAGATATTTATTATACAAGGGAAAAAAGTAATAGATTTTAGCTCGAGGTGTCTGTTTGTCTCCCGACGCGAAGCGGAGGGAGACAGTCACACCGAGAGCTAAAATCTTACTTTTTTCCTGTGTATAATACACTATTTTTTTCTGTGACGGGAAAAAATGTAATATATTGAAAAACATATAATAAAGTCGGAAAATTGGTCAACGTGGAATTTGAATTTTTAAACTAGTAAGCTGTTGTAGCGGGAAAAAAGTAATTACTTTTTTCCCCGGGGAAAAAGTAATTACTTTTTTCCCCGGGTAACAGGAAAAAAGTAATTTCATAAAAAGTGATACTTTAGTACCTGTCAAGAGAGACAAAATGTTAAACTTTTTTCCCGTCACAGAAAAAAAATATTTGTATAGGTACGTGCGTCCAAAGTGCATGGTTTGCCATGAATTATGATTTGCAAAATGCTTATGCAAACAAAAAGCACTGTTGTTTAAAATCGCTCCGACTAAATGCTATTAAGATCACTGCTCTTTTGTATTGTGAAGGTAAAATATAAAAATTCTCGAATTATTACAATTAGACTACCAACTCGGTACCGCGTGTGGATAGATACTGTAGCAAAAAAGAACTTTGCAAAACGAAATATTTATAAATATTATGTGTACGTAAATGGTATGTTAAAGAAATATAATCAAACGGAAGTTGTAGGTCTGATCACACTAATTGTTTTAAAACTAAACTACATACAGGTGCGATATATTTGTAAGCAAACGTTTCCAGATAGGTACATGTATATTAGAACTTTTTTCTTTGCCATTGTATCTAGAACGTGTGGTGTTGATTTGATGAGCAAGATGTAATGATTTAAAAATTGCTTTTTTGTTTCAATAATGCAAAAGTGTAATTATCTCGAATTCCACTCACACTGTGAGTGTAACAGCCGTTTATTTCCAAGATCTTGATAGTGATGTAATAAAGGACTGGTGTTTGCACTCTATTCAATTGTTTTCATCCTCAATCTTTGACAATCTCAGGGCTCCTTGTAAATTTTATTAACAGATGGCACAACTGTAAATGTCATTTTTATTGTAAAATAAATTTGAAAAGTAAGAAGCGTTTTTATTTATTTATTATCACGGTAATATTCTAGGCAACAAATGCCAAAATACTGTTGTTTGTGCGGCATATCAAAGAGCGATAACAAAGATTTATCATTATTTGCTGTTCCCAAGTTGAATTTAGCTATTTTGTTTACCTATGATTGCTAATTTTGATGGAATTACAGACTAAAACAGAACGCGAGAATTGGAGTCGAAATTTTAAAAGAAAATTCCCGAAAATGGTTTAATTTGTAGTAGGGATTGACTTGTTTGTCCCATAATGTTGGTTGTTGGTATTTTCTGGATTATGCCTTTTTTCCAATTAAAAACCATCACAAAAATAACTACAATATAAACATTACGCAAAAATGCTGAATAAATGTTTCACTTACTTTCATATTTCATTAATAAAAGTAAGAACGAAATTAACTAGTTAACCTAACCTCAATAAATAAGTGTTGTGCACAAAAGTGCCAAATTTGAAATATACCTTAAATTTGAAGTTTTATGCGCAAATCTTACAAAGAGTCCTGAGATTATCAAACTCGGAGGGTGCATTTTTTATATAGGGAAATAGTGGGAGTTGAAACACCATACTTTTCTTTACATCGCTCTCTTGATCAATTGCACCCTGACTGGCCGCGATAATAGTTTTTGCTAGGAAGCTCAGGTGTTATCGCTGTTGTAGCCACAGCAATCACGTCAACAACATTTCTTTATTTTTGCATTTAATACTTAAATAACGCGTTTGTACGTCAGTAAGTAATAAATAATTATACCAACCAAGTGTTTTAATATTTAATTCACTTGTGGTACTGCTGTTGAAATCAGTTAACCCAATTGACTAAAACAAAGAGCACCTCAACTTTGTATAATAATTGTCATGTCATTCATAATTAAGAGCAAAAAACATGCAATTTATAGTGAGTTTTTCTTTTTTGTATACATATCAACTATGTATACTTTTATAAAAAAACATGCTAATGCATTGTTTTACAGCAAACTATAGGCAACCAACTGTACAGAAAATAATAGAGAAAGAGAGAGGTTATTTCTCATAGTGTGAGGTTATGTTCAATGAGTATCATGAGTATGTTTGCGAATAAAACAAAACATATTTTAATATCAAAATTTTTTTAATGAAACAAAAATATAAAACATCGACAATACAAAAATTTAATGCTAAACTCAAAAAATCAAAACTAATTGTTATTAATTTGACATTACACAATTTGATTAGTGTTTCCACAGCAGACTATTCTTTTCTAAAATTGAAGCTTTGAAATTTATTGTATAGTTGGTTGCCTATAGATTGCAGTAAAACAATGCAACGACATGTTTTTTTTATAAAAGTATACATAGTTGATATGTATACAAAAAAGAAAAACTCACTGTATATGGGTGCTTATACCATACCTATATGTGTATGAAAATTGTGTCAATAAAAGAGGTGGCGCCTTTGCCTCTTGCGATGCGATTGGTCAATTCATTTTGAAGCGAATGTGCAAAAACGTAAATCTAGCATAGTAAAGTATTGTACAAAAATTTCAAGTAATTATCTCAAACAGTGATGGATTAATCATTCAAGATAATTTCCAGTGATCGGAACGGTACGTTTCAACAGTATCGCGATACTTTATAAAAAAAAGTATCGCGATACCAATACTCGATACTTGTATTGCAATACCGATGGTGGATACCTAATTAAAAAAATATCGCGATACTTTTTTTACGCAGGGACGGGGTATAAAAAATAATTTCCGGCAAGTCGGTTAAATTAGTACTCTAATCCTAAAAATAATTATATATAATAACGATTAAGAGGAACTATACTACTGTAGTTTCATTACCTTTTAATAGTAATTAGTAATTGCATTTCGAAGTTTTCATAGGTTAGTCCATGCCTTTTACAGTTTTACTGCTTAAAACCTCATTGGCCACACTAAAAAGTCGTTTAACGCCTTAACGGAAGCACTTTAAAAATTTAATGGAGGGTTCACAATAACAACATTAGTGTAGGTTATGCTATATTAATTGTGGTACTGATTTAAGGTTTCCGCATATTTACCCTTTATCATACTATAAAATACTCAATAGAACATAAAAGATGCTTATTTTAGAAACATTAATACAGCAAGTTCTTTTATTAATTCAAGCCAGCCGACAGGTAGAAACGATTAAGTAAAGATTCAAAGGTTTCTCGAAAGTCCAAATATCTGCATTCCTACCTACCCAACTATTTCTAGGAACAGTAACTGCTTCTTTAGTTCGTTTTTTTTTAGAATTATCATATTTGTGTAAAAAAAGTATCGTAGATTTTGATAGTCGATAACTAATCGCGATAACGATATTCGATACTTTTTTAGAAATGTATCGCGATACCGATAATCCATACTCCAAAAGTATCACGATACATCCGATCACTGGTAATTTCTGCGTTTCCCATTTCGGTCAAGTTGGTTAGGAAGGGTAAACTAATATAACATTATACAGGGTTGTTCAAAAGTATGGCATACTGGTTCTGGTGGCGTAAATACTGATTTTACAAAAAATATTTTACATGGAAGTTTTTGATTACATTTTTATCTATCTTTCTGCTTACTTTAAAAATTTTTTGAGAAGAAAAATATGAAAATTTCGTCCAAGATGGTGCGTTTTGCAATGTTGTTAATTATTGAATTTTATAAAAATAAGTTGATTACTTGAACATCACATATGAATTCAAAGTTTTACAATAAAGGACAATACTCAAGAATCGAATAAAATGGCACAAATTTCAATACAAAATGCAAATTTCAGACTGTCTGATGGATGTCTGATGTCTTAAAAAAAACAGCATATAATCCAAAACTTCATTTGTGCTATATATAATAAATTAGCTAAAAGCAAATTTTAGAGTAGGTAATTACTGTGGAAATCAATTGAAAATGGCAAAAATAAGTATACTTTCGTTATAAACAAAGCAAAAAAGAAACAATTTTTATTTAAGTAAAATGATAGAAACGAAAATTCTTAAATGACTTCAGTAACACTGGAACTAAGCCTCGAAAAAAACTATTAACTACCTTTTTAAACAATTTTTAGAAAACAATTCTTAGTCAAAATATTCTGGGAACAAAATCGTGAAAACAGGGTGGCCACTTAAAACTACTTTTCAAATTCCCCGAGTTCTCCCCGACTTCCCTGACTGATAAACTTCAGTTTTCCCCGACTCATTTTTATGGCGCAAAAACAAATTTCAACTTGTTCTTTTAAATAAAACTTGTAACCCAACATAAAAATTAGCAAAGTAAACTTAAATTACTTTATAGCAAATGGAAATTTTTCAACAGGCATAACAAAACGCACATCTAAACTTTAAGGAAAAACCAAATAAAATGAATATAAATTATATAAACATATACCTAGGTAACAATTTTTCGTTTAGCAGGCAAAAATAAAAATATTAAAATAATTGCATTTTACAGAATTTTCCCCGACTATTTCGTGAAATTCCCCGACTTTACGTTGAAATTGGTACAATTCCCAGATTTCCCTGACCAATATAAAAAATTCTAAATTCCCTGACTTTTCTCGGCTTTCCCGAAAAGTGGCCACCCTGGAAAAATATAAATACCTAAATTTTTGCTTTTTGCCACGCTTTGCGCGGAGCTGTTAAATGAAAAATGACTCATCAGCAATTATCAATATACATTCTATTAATCATATCTGAACTGTAAATCCATTTAATCAGTTATTTTCAAGAACAGTAATCTAGAATTGCTAACATTCAGTCTTAATAAAATTTGCACCTTCTAAATAGTTCAATAACTAGTGTGAATGTAGTACGATAATTTAACGTGCATACGTTGTAGTTTAGGTTAAGTAAACATTGGCTGAGTCAGACGATACTGAGAAAATGTCTGAACTAAAGACAAACAATAATATATTGTTGCACTTGTGTCCGATTACACTGACTCATTTTGTTTTGTCCTACATAAAATAATAAAATATGCATGAATGCATATGGCTCATTCTCACATAACGGGAGAATTGTTGTCCCGGCTGAATTGCAATTCGGTGCTTTTGAATTTCAAAAAAATTATGCCAATACTAATTGCAGAGCTAGTTTATCTGTTACAAAATGCATTAACTTTATATATTATGTGACTTTATTGGCATTTTCCAGCATCGTTAGTAACCATAATATCATTTCGGTAACGTGTCCCAAACAGGATTTTCGATATTTGAAGGTCAAATACTTTTATTGTGCTGCTTGTAAAAACTGCACATGGGAATAATCATGATTTCACATCTATCTTCTGTCCTCCATACAAATAGAAACACGTTAATACATTAATATAAATTAATAATTAGCGATTCTTTCTTGTCCCAAGGTTTGTTGTCACTCGGGTAGTGTTCAGTGTCAATTAGCCTACCGGCTTTATTAAACCTTGTATCGAGTGCTACTTTGTTGTGTATTCATTGTGAGACAGTGTTGAATGTATCGCGAGTATGTCGTTTTGCTTTTATTGCATGACTTTTTTCTAATTGTAATTTGAATGACATAAATTACGAGCGTGCCTTTAATACATGTCAATTCGGTAACACTAGTCATGATAGAAAAATAAATTAATTTCAAAAATTTACTATTATCGTTAACTTGCTCGGTGTTCGTTTACATAACCTCAAAATTATTTTCACCTAGGTGCTAAAACAGAGGTGAATTCATTCGATTTAATGTGAAAATGTCAGTTCGGTACTGGTCATTTCGGTAACGGTAAGATATCTTTTGTGGTGTTACCGGAATGATTCAGACGTTACCGAAATGACGTTAACAGTAAAAGAACTAATACGTACTAAAAATATCACTTCTGGCAGGTAACAAAAATGGATAAAAAAAATTCGCAGATTTGAAAATTAAATTTAAAAAAGACAGAGAAAGAAGCTGCATATGAAAAATTTCATCAAAAGAAGCTTAAAGAAAAACAAATAAAGATAGATAAAAAATTATTTTCCAATATTATATTAAACCAAAAACTAACGTCAGAATATATTGGTATTTTGGCAGGTACATCGAAAGAAACAGAGGAAGTCTCACAACTTAAGATTAAAAATCCATTGCTATCTATCTTCTGGAATATGTTTTCTCTGTACTTATGGTTTTAGTATGCAAAATATGGGAACTAAATGCACGACTTGTAGAAGAACTTTTCATACAAACTGTATTTTAAGAAACAAATTACACATAAGTGGTAAAAATATAGTTAAATGCAAATCTTGTATGAAAATTGCTTGATTTTATAAATTTTTGTTTGCTACTGCAAATTTTGTTTGAATATTGCTTAATTTTATAAACTTTTGTCTTGCTACATTTTTTTCAATAAATACTTCTCAATTAAACTAGTTGCATATTTATTAACACTGCATGAAAACCTAACAAGATCATTGCGGTAACATCCTCATCATTTCGATACAGAATATCATTTCGGTAACGCACCTCATTCATGCAAAAGTATTAAAGTAATTATGAAGTATAGCAGAATTAAGGCAGCAATTAAATTCTTGCATATGAAAACTGTTAAAAACATTTGAAATTCTATTGAGAACTTCAAAATGTTTGCTGATACCAAAATAAACACATTGGTTTTCCTCAAAAATATGTATTATGCGGCTTTATGGAAGAAAGGAAACCAAATAACTGTAAATTGAAGCAACCTATAAAGTTATAACAGAACTAATATGCTTTGGTTAGAGTTTTAATGCATTTTATAATGATTTCCGCAATTCTTCTGATTTTGAGGTGGCTTGAAAGATACGTTACGGAATTGACGATTTTCCAAATATCTTTTTGAAAAACATATGTCTATGACTTATAGAAGCAGTATCTTTCGTGGCCAATATAAAAATAATATACTTTGAGGTTTTGGCCAGCCAATCAGGACAAAAAATACAGTGGGAAAGCACTTTTTTTTTTTTAATTTTTACAAGTGTAATTCTCCCGTTATGTGAGAATGAGCCATATATTTTATATTAGCACTAATGAATAAAGTTTGACCTAGAAATTATTTACATAAATAAATTTACAATCTGCAGTTTTAAAATATTTTTTGAGAATAGAGCAGAGTTAAGACGAATAGTTATTGTGGCTCCAGCTTTATGCATCTGCTTATCGAAAAAATTTGTTCTACTTTTTTTTTGTGAAGCGGAAAATTTGCGATCATGCAAGATTAGGAAGTATATTTGATAATTAACCAACTTATTTCTCTGTCGTAATTTTTACGACCAATTATTCATATAGTATATAGTATAGAAGCTGGTAAATAACGATTGAAATTTATTTTTCCCTTAACTTAATTTCTGTTTAAAGAATTGCAATCGTCATTACTACACTGAACTAGAAGTATCAAACTGTAAAGGAGGCAGGGCCGGCTCGATCAGCAAATGCAGGTGGGGCAAATCTAGATATTGCCGTTCCCCAAGCCGTCCTTTTTACGCAAACATAGATTTTATGCAAATTGAAAAAATTTCAGGGGTATTTAAAGTAAATTTTAACTTATCTTACTTAATTTCAAATTAAAATATTGTTATTTTTTTGTCAAATAGTAGCTTGAAATATGCGCCCAGAGATGATATATATAGAAATAATTAGGTCTCCAGTTTCAGCTAATTTTTAACTATTCCTATGATATAACGATAAATAAAAAAAACTATATCTTCAAAAATGCTTCATTTTGACACTTACGATACCTAATTTACGATGACCCTTTCTCATCGCAACTTTTGTTATGTAACTGAATCTTGCTAGGTTTCGTCAGCTGTGTAAGTTTTGTAATTTGTCTAGCTATATAAAAAAAATATATGTATATACACTGTCCATAAAGTAACCCCCCCCCCCCCAACTAACTTTTGAACGAGTTAATATTTTACCACGAAATTTGGTGTGCTTTAATGGGAAATTAAATACTATTTTTTAGCCAATAATTAAATTTTGTATCATTCAAAATGGTGGCTGGGCGCCATTTTAAATTTTTTTTTAAACGCAGAGGGGGGTCGTGTGACACCTCATTTGAAAGGATTGTTAGTTCTGCGTCTGATCCTAGAGTTTTAAAGAAAAATATTCAGCCATAACAAAATGACAAATGTTTGAAGATAAAGAAGTCTATTAAAAAAACTAAGAAATAATGCCAAAAAAAATTAAATTAAGTGTTCAAAATGTTCACCATTCACTTGTTGGCACATAAAAAGTCGGTTATGAAACTCCTGCCTTACATTTTCATAAATTTCTGGAGTGATATTTCTGCAAACTGCTGTAATGCCCCCCATAAAAAAATTCTGAGGGGGTTAAATCTGGGGATCGAGCCGGCCATTCCACGGGCCCCCGCCTACCTATCCATCTTCCAGGAAAATGTCTGTTGAGGAAGTCAGAAACAGGCCTATAATAATGAGGCGGCGCACCGTCTTGTTGGAACATAACGATTACAATATTATTTCAAGCCACCCGAGATATTTCTGGGAAAATTTAGTCCTGCAAATGAAAAAGTGGACTACTGGATCAGAAAATCAAAACAATTTTGAACTGGGCGAGTCCATTGGTTTACAATCCGTTATTTTGTTATGGCTCAATTTTTTTCTTTGAAATTCTAGGATCAGCCGCAGAACTAAAAGACCTTTCAAATGAGGTGTCACTCGACCCTGGATTAAAAAATCAAAACAATTTTGAATTGAGTGAGTCTATTTGTTTAAAATTCGTCATTTTGGTATGGCTGAATATTTTTCTTTGAAACTCTAAGATCAGATGCAGAACTAAAAGACCTTTCAAATGAGGTGTACTCGACCCCCCTTTTCATTAAAAAAAATTCAAAATGGCGCTCAGTCGACATTTTGAATGATACAAAATTTAATGTTTGGCTAAAAAATTGTATTTAATTTCCCATTAAAGCACACCAAACTTCGTCGTGAAATATTAAGTAGTTCAAAAGTTAGTTTGGGGGGGGGGGTGTTACTTTATGGACACAGTGTATATTTAGATATTTTGTTTTAGCTAAATGTTTGATAACCTTAAATTGTACTTATTAATAAAAACTATCACCAATGTTAATTTAATTTCCGCCACTTGAAACTACCGCCCGGGGCAACTCTCCCAGAAGTTAGTAGAAAAAAGGGACTAAAAAATCATATATGAAGAGGTTGTCAATTTTTTGCCAATTCTTGTTGCAAGAACTAATTCGCTGATCAAAAAAGGTTGCCGATAGATTTCTTCTAGCATGGCCGAATCCAGCAACTTCATATTAATAAAGAAATTCGTTATTGAGCGAGCCTGTGCCTGTAAATTTTCCAAAATAAAAACAAATAAAAAAAAAGTATAATTTTCTTCCTCGTCACTTTTTCAAATCCCTTCTGTACCTGCACTTTTTAGAATCCGCAGTTTTATAAAACCACACAAATACTACTTAAATCAAAACAATTTCCGAAAGGGAAAAAGTGTATAAAGATCACAATAAAATAAATCTAAACATATTATACAGCTTTATATTTAATTAAAGTGAACGAGAGGCGCGGACTGGCCAGGGACGCTGGGCGCTGTGAGCCCCGAGCCCTCAAATAGTTAAGCCCGCTTTAAACGTAATTAAACAATAAGCAGCTTTGATGAATTTGACGCAAAGGAAAGTTTTTTAACGCTGTCAATTTTTCACGGCGACGTCATAATTTTTTTTTAAATTGCATGATATACAATTTTCACAGAATCTTGTGACGAATTCCTTTGTTTTTCATCTGTCTGCACATTTAATACGGTTGCATAATAAAATTTTTGAAAAATGCATAAAACCAAAGGTGATGTGGAATGGCATGGCATATAAACTTGTCTAGAATAAAACAATTGCCGATAATCAGGTAATTTTCAAGGGTAATACCACAGTATACTGTGGTAATACCACGAGAGGTGAATATTTTGTGAGAATGTTTTGTGTTTACGCAAATTATTGTTGAAATTTCGCAAAACAAAAACACGTTAGAAATGCAGCAAGACCAAAAGGCGAGTGTCATTCGAGTTTAGTTTTGTTGTGCAAAATATGCAATAATTTGCATGTAAACACAGAACATTTTTTTTAAATTTCGATCGCGAGTGGTATTTGGAAAGATTATTCAAGAATATATAGTAACACAACATACTTAACCGTACTTTTTAGAATACTTTCATTTATTATTTGAATTGAGGAACTGCGTAAACGTGTAAAATCACCCATTTTACTATCTAAAACTAGAAACTTTACGTTGATGTTTACGTCAAAACATAGTTACAACAGACAACTTAGAACAATGGAGCTTCTAAAAAATAATTCCGATGACAGCTGTCAAAACTAACTTTTAAAAATATGATTAAATTTCTACCTGTAGGCCTACTTACATTGTCGGTAGCGTGAAAAATTTAATAAGTAACACAGAATGTATCGACTAATAACATTCTCGGCAGGCCACAAGCCTCGGCTTCGCCTCGGCTCGTATTTACCTACCTCGAATGTTATTACGTCTTTACATTCCTTGTTACTTAAATAACTATTGTTTATAAAATAAAATACTTTATCTATCCTTGCTGTTAAAGTACTACTTTATCTATCCTCGATGGTAAAGTGCTACTTTTTCCTCTAATTTTAGTTAATAATAGCACGTTTTAACAGTTGCTATAGAAAAAATCCAATTATTCAAATCTAGCCATCTTGCCGTAAGAAAACACGATGGCATTGGGGCTTTTCACTTTTGCGGGGACATACGTTATTACAATTACAGTTTTCATTCGCTTCACCGCCCCCGGATCACGGAAAAGCGAATTTTTTATTGCCACAAGTTTTCTTGTTTTGTGAATTACCTGCGTATGTAATATTGCTGGAATATTCCAAATAAAAAAAAATTGCTGGGACAAAGCTATTTAAATTAGTTTTAATTCGCTCCACCACCCCCGGGTCACGGAAAAACGAATTTGTCTTTGCTAAAAGTTTTCTTGTCTTAGTAGCCACCTGCATGTGTAATATTGCTGGAATATTCAGAATAGTAAAAAAATTGCCGTGACAACAGGGTGAACCTGCTTTTCAAATTCCCTGACGTCCCCTGACTGATAACCTTCAGTTTTCCCTGACTCATTTTTATGATACAAAAGCCAATTTCAACTTTTATTTTTTAAATAAAAATTGTAACCCAACATAAAATTAGCAAAGTAAACTTAAATTACTTTATAGCAAATGGAAATTTTTCAACAAGCATAACAAAATACAACATCTAAGCTTTAAGAAAAAACCAGATGAAATAATTATGAATTTTATAAACATATAGAATAAAAAAATTGCTGTGACAATGTTATTAAAATTATAGTTTTAATTCGCTCCACCGCCCCCGGGCCACGGAAAACCGAATTTGTTTTCGCCAAAAGTTTACATGTCTTGGTAGCCACCTGTATGTGTAATATTGCTGGAATATTCCGAACAATAAAAAAAAATTGCTGGGACAAAGTTAAAAAATTACTTTCTTTCTACAGCAACTGTTAAAACATGCTATTATTAACTAAAATTAGAGGGAAAAGTAGCACTTTACCATCAAGGGTAGATAAAGTAGTACTTTAACAGCAAGGATAGATAAAGTACTTTATTTTTTGGTTTATTCTATAGCAACCAAAAAGTTATTAAAGTCACCTACTCATTTTTTCGTGAAACTGTTTTTTTCCTGACACTTTTAAATTAAATTTATCATTGATTTTTCTTCATTTTTGGTCTTCTTTAACAATTGCTATAGAAAAAAATGTTGTATTCCACACGACGATAAAATTTCATTATCTTCTCGATGCTTATTAGCGTCTCGGCTGACGCCTCGACGCTAAAATCGCTCTCGAAGATAAAGTGCAATTTTATCATCTTGTACAATAAATAACTATTAATTCGCACCACCGCTCCCGGGTCACAGAAGAACGAATATATCTTTGCCAAAAGTTTTCTTGTTTTGTAAGCCCACCTGCGTGTGTAATATTGCTGGAATTTTCGTAATAAAAAAAAATGTTGGGACAATTTCAATTCGCCCCACCGCCACCGGGTTACGGCAAACAGAATTTCTCGGTGTCTCTTGTCTTCTTAGCCAACTGCACGTCTAATATTGCCGGGATATTTCAATTAATAAACATAATAACAAATATAATACATAGGTACATAATAGGGAATTTATGCCCACGACTTTATTGAAATGGATTTATTGCTAGGGTAACAGGATCGAGTTCGAAACAGCAATACAGCATGCATTTTCACGGAAACACTAGTTGCAACACAACTCCTACGTTACAAGTAAGTAGTTTAAAAACAGTATTGATTTTTCAGTTACATATTACTTTCAGTAGTCAAATATATGCAGTTAAGCTAAATTAATAGTATTCTTACCAACTATTTCTTGAGATTATGCAATACTGAAGTAAAATATAGCGTATTTGACACTACGACGTACTTTGTCCAACTGCCTTCGTTGAACAATGCACACAGTAATGCATTTTCAGCAGTTCACGCATGCGATATAGCCATCTACACACTTCGGGACTTCCCCGATGAAACATCCAACCGAGAGGTGCTCGGTGTGCTGGTTCACATACGATTTACGTAAACACATAATCATTCTTGGAAATGGTACAGATCAGTGGCGTAACTAATAGTTGAACGTTTTAGAGGTAAACGAGTGCGTTTATTATAGACATGAAAAAATTTTTAAACTAATTGTAGAAAATCTAATCCATCGAAAGAAAATAAAAGTAATAAATCTTTGGAAATTACGTAAACTTTGAATAAAGCTAGTTAAATAAAATGAATAATATGTTATCATAAAACTGTGATTAGTATTTATTGATATAATTTATCTTTGTGTATTGTAAGAGCGACATTAATATTGTTATCTCATTGTTCCTGAATTATTAATAGAAATGTCGAGTTAGTGCTTTGTGTGCGCACAATGAATGATAAGTTGAATTTCCTGTATACAAAATTTTAAATTTAAAAAAATGCAACTCATTGAATAAAATACATTTTTTTTGTACTTACAAGCAAGTAATGCAGAAATTTCTGTATGTATTTCTTGCTTACTTGTTTATGTATTAAAGTATTTACGTATTTATTCAGGGGCGTCCCAGTTCGACGAGAAAATATTCTTTTTGTTAATTTCAGGCCAAGCAGTTTCTAGTTGGATTGGGACACCACTGGATAAATAAGTAGACACATATTATATATATTATAAAAAAAGCAAGCAAAAACAGTTTTTGGATTGTATTACATATCTTTTGAAATTTTAGTTGGTGTTAGGATAAAACTGGACCAATTTAGTCTACTGTACTATACGGTATACCAAAGCCTAACATCCTTACATTCGCTAAAGTAAAATCAGGTTAATGCAATTCTATTCATATCCAGTGACGTGTTGTTATATTATTTACTTCCTTTCAGAGTCCAATATATACCTACATCAATAATTCGAAAAGGTGAAAAAATCCGAATTGTTTTCTCAAACACATTTTCTTCTCTGTTGTGAACTTCCCGCACAATAAACGCTAACCAATCAATAGTTTGAATTTGAATTTAAATTAATACGAATCATGCAGAAATTAAATAAGACAATTTTCATTTAACCCAATTATTTAACTCATTAATTTCTAATTTTTGAACGTTTGCGAAATTGATTAGTTGATAGAAATTTACGTGAAGGTGATTTTGGGTGCAGCACCAATATGTCTTCGTTCCAAGTAAAATTTAAACAAGTTTTTATTGAATTCTGACTATCAGGAGAGCAGCTACGTTGAAAAGCATATTGTACTACATTTTACACATTCCGTACGTATAGGCAACTAACAGTGCAATCTTTTAATGTAAAATGAGAGACTTTGGTATAGGCAACCCACATGACGGGGGCTTCTGGTGTGTATAAGCATAGTCTAATAGTACATATTATATAAGCGTTACACCAGCAGCGTGTTTTAGTTAAGTTTCGTTTTAGTTTTCGAAATCTATACTTGATTACCTATTAATTAAAAAAATTATAATAAAAAAAACACCACGTGCTCTCTTTCCTAAGTTATTATACCGTATATTATTCTAAGTAATTATAATAAATGGTTTATATTTTGAATTGATTGTGTGGTAGCCACATGGTGAAACATTATTAATAAATATTTAACTATTAAAAAATTAATAGATTATTAATAAAATAAAACTCTTGGTATTTGTTTCACAATTTGTGAAACAATTACCAAGAGTTTTATTTTATTAATAATCTATTAATTTTTTAATAGTTAAACATTTATTTTATAAATGGTTTATGTTTTGGCGTTGATCATATGGTTGATCAAATGGTCATAAGTTATAATGAGTCATAGGCAAATACAAAATACACCTGTAAAAAAGTGGCAAACAGTAATAACTACTTTTTATTATTAATGTAAATTGTAAATACGGAAATATTACTTTTTATCACACACTCTGGGTAGAGAACTAATCGCACTTCCAGAACGCGTACGCGTATACATATAGTAGGCAGTGGCGTAACTAGGAATGTGTAAATAATTTACGGGCCCTAAAAAATAACATTTTGCAATTGAAGATTTTTTTTATTGATGAAAATAATAAAATGGAGTTTAGGAACATTATCATAAGATATCTATTGTTAAAAAATATAAAATAAATTAACTGTATAGTTTTCGAACAAGATATATAATAAAAATATGCATTCTTAATAAACAGGCTTAATAGTTATTTACGATATAAGTGTTAAAAGTGAGATTTTATTTTGTGAGTGGGGAATTTTGCGAAACGAGCAACAGCGAGTTGAGCAACCCCCACGAACAAAATAAAATAACTTTTAACATGTATATGGTATATCGTACACTATTTTTTATACAACTGTTTATATTTAATTTAAAAACGAATTCATAATTTTTATTTTAAATTGTTTCACAAAAATCAGCTATGTCGTGATGTAGTCACGTTAATGCAGTGACAATTGAAAATTGTTTATTAGAAACTTCAGAAAACGTTTTGTTCGCGTTTTTTAAAACAGTTCGTATTGATACTGCAATAGTAAAAATGGATTGTGATGAAATCGAATTTGTTATTGACGATGGTCCTCTGCTGATACTGATGCCGGCGCCGTTCCTCGAGACATTGAAGAAACAGCTAGTAGGGCTACATTGGATCTGTTGCCCAAGAAATCGCGACAGCAGTATGATATTGCATATAACCAATTCATGGAATGGTGCAAACTAAAGAAAGTTGAAGGCAAGTTCAGTGAAAATGTGTTCCTAGCAACGAGAAATTCGTTAACTACTGTATTTGAAATTAGTAATATAATTATTCGTTTTATTTTTGTGTTTTAGACAAATATATGTACATGAAATATTGCAGTAACAAAAATTAATAACAACACTTGTTTTATATAACTTGACATGGTTACTAGATTTCGGCGCTGCCACCAAAAATTATAATGAAAATTTTATACATGCCCCGGCCTTAAAACGGGTAGCTGTCAACAGGAGCAATACATAGCAAAAAAAAACTAACATAGTAACAACATAAAGGCAAAATCATGTTAGCCAAAAAACACTACACTAAGGGATTACTCTTGTCGATGGGTAGTGGGCAATGTTTTATAAATGCCTGGAGACGGAGAAATTATTTTTAAATCATTACTGAATCGTACTGTTCTTTAAAAATTTAAATTATTTTTTGGGTGTCTTATAATGAAAACACTTTTTATATGGCTTAAACCAGTCAAAGTCACACAAAGAATCTAAAAAATGTTCTTCATCTTTTTCGGCATTTTCCCTTTACGAATTCGCCGTCTTTTGTTTCCATCTTTCTCTATTCTCCCAATCTCCTGTCTGTAAACCTCTATCATCCATTGCTGATTTTATATATCTCTCCCAACTAAGCGGAGTCCTACCCCTTTTGTTTTTCCCCTGTGGATACCATTGCGTCATTCTCTTGGGCCACCTATGGTCCGGCATCCGCTGTACATGTCCATACCACTGGAGTGCCCGGTTTTCCAAAATTTTCGTAAGCGAGCATGTGATATTCATTCTTTGCCATATCTCTTCATTCCTTACTCCATCGTGTCGTGTTAGCTGTAGACTTCCTCTCATGAAGTCGAGTTCCACAGTACGAATTTTGTTTCGGATAGTCGTTGTAAGCGGCCACATATATAACGATATTTTGCACTACACTGTCGAAAAGCATTTTCTTAGTTTCTTGTCTTATTGTGTTGTTCCATATTAACCCGTGGAGAGCCTTTGTTGCTCTTTTCCCATTGCTATACGGGTCTCAATGTCCCGTCCACATGTTCCTGTAGAGTTTATAATGGATCCTAAATATTTAAAATTCGTACATGCTTTGATATTTTCTTCCTCTACTTGTATATCCAACGATCTTCTTCCCGTGCTTAGGTATTCTGTTTTTTTAAAATTCATTTGCAGTCCCCATTTCTCATATTCCTCTCTTACTTTTCTGAGCATGTATCTTAAATCCCCTTCGTCTTGTGCAAATATGATCTGGTCATCTGCGTACAGAAGGGAGTGAAGAGTAGTGTTACCAACTGGGAAACCCATACCTGAACATTTTCGGTACCAAGTGTGCAAAGCCTGTTCAATGTAAACATTAAAGAGCAGTGGTGACAGACTGCAGCCCTGTTTATGACCTTTCGAGATTATTATGCTGTGGGTTAGTTTGTTTGCTATTTTTATTTGTGCCCTTGTGTTGTTATATATTTTCTTCGTTAGAGTGATCCATTTTTCCTGTATATGTTTTCTTCTCATCGTATTCCACAAATCGCTTCTGGGAACATTGTCGTATGCCTTTCTAGGTCTATATAGGCCATATTATATGTGTCAATGTTCTTCATCCTATTTTTTTTCCATTAATTGTCTTACACAGTGTATATTATCTAAACATGATCTTCCCTTCTTAAACCCACTCTGCTCTTCGTTTAATGATGTTATATTTTCTTCTATCTTAGTCTTAAGGATACTACTAAAAAGCCTTGCCACCGTAGGTATTACACTTATTCCTTGTAATTGGAATATGATATCTTGTCGCCCTTTTTAAATATGGAGCAGATGTATGATAAATTCCATTCTGGTGGTAAGTCTTGTCCATCCTCTATTTTATTGAAAATTATTTTTAAGTATTGGGCTACTTTATTTCCACCACATTTGAGAAGCTCCATCCTGAGGTTTCCAGGACCAGCGGATTTATTGTTTTTTGCTTTCCTAAGCGCTCTTCTTACATCTTCTTCTGTAATTTCATCTTCTGTTTCTCTGATTTCTTCGACTACCTCCGTTCTTAAATATTGCTCTTTCTTCCTGCAGAAGATTAGAGTAATGCGCCATCCACTTCTCTGGCGATATTATCTGAATTATTCCTTTATTTGCCGTGTTGGTTCTGATTTTACTAATAACTTTCCACGCTTCACTGGATCTATTATATCCTATCGAGTTGTCAATGTCCCTACAAAGTCTATCCTAATGTTCGTTCTTTTCTTCCCTCACTTTCGTTTTGACTGATCTTCGTATTTCTATACTTATACTATATGCTTCTCTGTGTAGTAGGTTTCCACTTGTCAGCCACTTCATGTACGCTTTTTTCTTTTCTTTTATCATGTTCTCTAAATCATCTGAGAATTTCTCTGTATATCTTGCGTTCTTTTTTTTGGTATACCTAGAGCTTCTTTGGCAGCATCGGCTATCGTCTGTTTCAAATGCTCGTACATTTCTTCAGGTATTCCTTCTATGTTTAGGTTTAGCTTCTGTTCTATCCTATTCTGATACAAAGCTTTAACGCTATATAATGTCCCAATTTATAAATGATTTATTAATAAACGTAATACATAAAACATATTGTTTAACCATTCATCTGGAGCTCTTCTTTACGAGTAATGTCGACTTTCGGAAAATTTGGCAAGTGATTACATGTAACTTGCCAACACATCACCTAGCCTCGCTGGTTAAGCATCTGCTCGTTGTAAAATTTATGATCGATTATTTTAGCGTTACTTGGTGTGTGTTGCATTAGCAGATGTTTTCAATCTCAGACTTGACTCCTTTGTAAGTAAGACGTTGCCTCAGTTTTAGCTGTGTATAATAGCTTTGATTATAAGTGTATAATAGTCAACTAGTGTTACCCCAGCACACAATGCACTGACAGACAGCGTTGACAGAACCGGCGAAATGTCAAGTCACGTGATGCATTAGTTCCAAAAATGACACGCGACGTTACTGTAAAAGGCGCCCCAAGTGACGCGCGTCTAGCCGACCGTCATATATATTATAAATTAAAATAATTATTATTAAAAAATCGACGTAGAATAAAAATATAAAAATGTTTCATGTTCCATCTGAGGATAAAGACCTTTCATTTAAAAAAAAATGGTCCAAATTGGTGAAGCGGTAGCCGCTGGAGGAAGGGGAGAAAAAAACCCTTTGTGCTTTTATATATGTATGGATGATAATAGGCACCACTGACAGGGAGCTTTTTTTTCTTTGTTTCTATAGCCCATAATCGCGTTGGTGTGAAATCACTGTGTTGGCGTTAGTCGCTGGAAAATTTCTAAAACTTCATTTTGAGGCCAGATTGCTTCTTGGACATGAAATAATCTGTAAATTTTTGACACATTAAACATATATAATAAATAAATGTATAAATTAATAACATACCTGGCGTTGCTTTTTTTTATTTAGTATTATTTGTTCAAAACACTAAAATTGTCTTTATTAGTATATTAGGCGCTAAAACACGTGAACATATGGTTGATATCATTTCGTCCGCCGTTTTATTTGTTTATAGTTTTTGTCCAAATCCATTCTTCAAATCTCTAGCACCAGCTAATAAAAGTGAAAAATGAAATCTACAAGCGGTGAATTAATTTGTTTCAGCCTTAGCCACTAGATGGCAATGAGTGTAAAATTAAAAGGAATTTTAAAACAATTTACAATTCAATATTCCTAAAACATTCAGCACCCCATAGGTAAAGTGTATTAGGGCAAAAATAAAAAAGTTTGCAGAAGAGGCGATTTTACACTTTTTTTTCTCCTATAATAAAGTGCCATTTTGCAGTACTAATTATAAGATTTATGTAAGCTGGCATAAGATTATGTCTTACGGGTTGATTTCGATATTTAGCAAATATAATTCATTTCAGGATTTTGAAAAAAGTGACATTACTTTTTAAGTCTATAAACTATTTTTCAAAATATGGCTTAGTACTTAAAACCACTGTGACTTATAAGACTAAAAAACATTGACTTGATACTTTTTAACTCTATGTCACTTCTCACCTCACAATGATTTGCACTGGCTGCCCTTATTTCTCCAGTATTAAGTTGACCACTTTACTCACTCCTAACAGCGAGTGAAGTGAAAATCTACTCTCTAGTTGACATTACCTCACTAACTTAAATTTGGTACATTTATACTTTGTACTTTGTACTACACTTTAAATATGTACATGTATGACACAATTGTTACAATTATTGATAGTTATTTCTGAAAATCCCGCAACAGATGTAATTAGTCAAGTCAGCAATTTTATGTTTTGTTTCGAAAGCATTGTGATGCAATGCTTTCATTTGTAAAACGTCAATTTAAATATTTTTGAAAATTGTACATATTATTCTGTTGTAGATAAAATTTTATATAGAACACATGACTAAAGTGTCTTTTTTTGATTTCGCAGATTTATATCACTCGCTGACGCTTGTGATATAAACTTCTGCTCGATCAAAAACAGTTCCACTTTACTCACTTGTACTATAAATAATTATTATAATATTGTTAAAATTTATTCATCACAATGCACATTAGTAATACCGGGTGATCGTAAAAAAAATGATTCAGAGCAGGCTATGACTGAAGTGTTAAAGTTGGCAATACTTAATATAAGTCAATTGTCAAATGTTGACAGCTGTAAAAATTATTGGCTAGATCAGGCATGGGCAACCTACGGCCCGCGGGCCGTATGCGGCCGCGTACAACTTTTTTCCGGCCCGCCAGACATGTTTCATTTAACCACCAATCCGGCCCGCGAGACCGATTATTATTTTAAACTGATACAAATAAACGAGAGTAACGAATTATTTCTTTTGTATGAGAAAAAAATGCGGACTACGCCGGCTTTATGCGAAAGTAAAATATTATGTAGGTATACCTTTTACTTTTTGAATTTTAGCATTTTAAAAAATTTCTGTTTTTGTTGAATATAGTTCTGTATACTTTTTTGTATTTATATATTTAAAAAATATTTTTCCAAAAGAATTTTTATCTTATTTACGGCCCGCGATACATAAATGGATCTTCAGTTGGCCCCAGCTACTCAAAATGTTGCCCATGCCTGGGCTAGATACATAAAGTTAAATGTATCTAACCAACAATTTTCACAGCTGTCAACATTAGACAATTGGCTTATATTAAGTATTGCCAACTTTAACACTTCGGTCATGGCCTGCTCTGAATCATGTTTGTTTACGATCACCCGGTACTATGCAATCATCTACAAAATAAATGTGCCTCTGTTGTTTTTTCTCGGAAGCGTCCACTAAAATCTTACTGTTTCATTCTATGACTTGATGCCTCAATTTCGGCAAGTTTGTTTTACCCAATTAGACATTTATTTCTTTAATAAATTTGCGTGTATGTTATAATCCCCTAAATGTTCATAAACACAATTGTCTATTTAATTTTTGTTTAGAATTGTATTATTACCACAAAAAACTAAAGTGTTATTATTTAAAAAATAAACGTATCAAACATTTATTTATTATTAAACAACTATCGATCTTTCTTATTATATACTATAAAAAAATATGGAGAAGATAATTATGAGGCCACACTGAGAGGCAACACTGAAGTTCTATTGTACTTTAGTTAATTTATTCAACAAATCTATAATTTGTTCTAATATTTCTTTAGTAGGACAATGTATATCAAATATGTCTAACTGAAATTCACCGGATTTAACCATTCTTTTAGTAAATTTATTGTATTCAAAGAATATATTATTTTGAAAGAAATATAACAAGCCATTTGTATACCTGACTGAACCTAAATTTGAAATCACAGAAACAAAAGCAAAATACACTAAAAAATATAATAAACACACTGTTTATTATAAAATGAGATTATTAGAATATGAAGAAGAATCGGATGAACCCGATGTTTTCGACATAATTAAAAAAAATTGAGTGTTATTAGAGAAGGATTGAATGAAAGGATTGAAACGATAAAAAAGAAAACATTTTTCAATCAAGCTGACCTATTGAATATAGTAGCTGATATTGATGATTTATGGCATCCTAGTTCCACAGGTTACTCAAGAAACTCTGACATTGATGATTTATTAAACAATATTCAATGCATTTTAACTTCAAATGAAGAGTTAGACATATTTTCTTGTATATTCTTTTGTGAAGTAGTTATCATGCTTAGAGATGCTGGCAGTGGTGTGCATGGGTGTTCTAAGTGTTGTAGCCCAGATTTCATTAACAATAAGAATAAAGAAGCTATAAAAGATCTTTATGAAAAAGCAATAGAAAGAAGTAAACAAATAAAAGAAGTTGGTTACAATCTAATAGAAATATGGAATGTGAGTGGATTAAATCTACAAAATATAAAGAAGAATTTAGAAAAATCGGTGTCACATTTTCAACAAAAGAATTGAATTCTAGAGATGCATTTTATGGTGGGAGAACAAATGCAACAAAATTAAGGGTTAAAGGAAAAAAATGAAACATACAGGATGTCCAAAATAAAGAGTGCATGGGGATCTCGTAAATGATAAGAGATAGATTCGGTTAAATGAGAAGAATTGTTCAGCATTTCAAGTACTACTATGATCCACATTCAAATCACAGATTTCGAATCTCAAATTAAAATTTTTATAGGTCGTTAAATTTTCAATATATTGACTTTAACTTTGTATTTTTTAACATGCGACAAAGGCGGCCATGTCATGATTAGATACAGTTTTTCTTTCGTTTTTCTCTGATATAAGGTTTAATGGGTTTATTTTCACAAATAACGGAGTTATAAGCAAGAAACCTTTTCTTTTATAGTAGGCTGTAATCAACTGTTTTCTTGAGTAGACTAAAAATTTACAAGAAAACTAAAAACAAAAAGCTGTATTTCTTTCCACTGAGGATTGATCAGTTTATCTTTCCATATAATAAAGTTATAAGCGAGAAATTGTTTGCTCATGGTAGGCTGTGAAAATAACAAAAAAAAACACCTCAATGTCTCAGGGAATAAAACTATTAAAAATGTATGATCGAATGATAATCTGAAATGAGTACTATTTGTTTTGGCAATATCTGCATCTTTACACGAGCTTATTGTCATTCTAACTTTATCTTCCTTTTCGTGTTTTATTACTTAGCAGGAGTATTTAAAAGTTAAACGTTTTGATTGTTATACGAACATACCTACCTTTGTAATAGTTTTATTCCCTGAAACATTGAGGTGTTTTTTTTTCAATTTTTTACAGCCTACTGAGAAAACAATTTCTCACTTATAAATTTTAACTTCATTATTTGGGAAGATAAAGTGATTAAACCTCCTTGGAAACAAATGCAGCCTTCTTTTTTGTTTTCTTTATTTTTGTTAATTTTCAGCCTACTACAAGAAAACAGTTTTTCACAGCACACTATAAGCAAACAGTTTTTTTTTTGTTTATAACGCTCTTATTTGTGAAAAGAAACCCATTGAACTTTATATTAGGAAAAAAAATAGCTCTATTCATTGACGCATATTTAAAAAAACGAAGTTAATGTCAATATCTTGAAAATTGAACGACTTATCAAAATTTTAATTTGAGATATGAAATCTGTTAAAAAGTGTCTTAATAATGTCAAAACCGCTTTGCGCTACCTTCGATAATGACCAAATTATATACAAAAAAACGAAAACTGGAAATTTTAGTTTTTTCAGTCTGCACTGAAAATTAAGCAAAAATTGTAAGATTTGAAAGTGGATCACAGTAGTACTTGAAATGCCGAACAATTCTTCTCATTTAACCGAATCTATCTAAGAGATATTATCGTTTACGAGATCCCCATGCATGCACTCCTTATCTTGGACACCCTGTATAGATGTGTGTAGTATGTATCCAATCGTACAAGCTTATGATGATTATCCGGTTGGGCATCCCATTAAAATATTCAAACCCACTAAATATAATTCTGAATGGTATGGGATAATAAAATGTGCTATTTTAATACATAAGAAATTATAGCATTCTGTATTACCTGCAAAAGATAAATCAAATACAGATAAATAGACATTTACATTATATGGATTATGTTCCAAAATAAAACAGAATAAATGTGATCATACTAAATCTCAAAGAATTATCAGAAGAACCTGGTGTACAAATAAAGTGCAAAAAACTATAGAAAAAGGTTATAAAATTACAGCTATTACAAAAAAATCGTGTAATTTGTTTAGAAGATATGTAAATGATTTTATGAAAATAAAACTAGAGACAAGTAATTGGAAAGGTGATTTAGAATCAGAAAAGAATATAGAAAGGCTGTAAGAGAAAATCTGGGAATAGAATTGGGTAAAATAAAAAACAATCCTGGAAAAAGAACTGTACCAAAATATGCTTAAATTCCGTGGATTATTGATTGGGTATCGACGGGTCTAAAGAGTTACTGTTACAGCACGAACACGGGTAAAGTGGTTTGTAAAATAAAAGGATTTACATTAAATTATGAAACATCTAAAAAGATTAATGAGGATAGTATGAATGAAATTATAGAAAATAAAGAGAAAAAAAATTTCTATAACACAACTTTGAATTACCAGGGATACTGAAACTAAAGAACTTAAAAAAATAGAAACAAAAGAATTTGGTTTTGTTTACGATAGAAGAATCATCTTAGAAAACTTTGATACTATACCTTTTGGATACTAAGAATTCAGCGAAGCGTGTGGAGCACTAGTCAGACGCCTCATGATCCAATAAAAAGGGTAAACACATTATCGTTTTTATAAATCCCTTCAATTGATTAATTTTCCCATTCATGTGCATAAATACCATATGGACCATGTCTTAGGTCTAAGAAATGGACTAGCATACGGTTTTGCCGCACCATATTCTTCTTCTTCTTCTTTTCTATATATTCTCATACAGGGTGAATAAAAGGTAAGGAACATCGATGCTACAGCCTTAAATAATAACTTTACGAAAAAAAGTTTCTAACAAAAGTTTCCTATCAAGTTCTTTGCCACAATTTGGCGTTTTTCATTTTTTTTTCAATTGTCATATGTTTTAGCTATGCCGTCATCGACATTTTTTTTTAATGGCAGCCTATACTTTTTATGGCATGACCAGCTAGTGCTTTTTATTCTCTATACAGCCATGTAAAAATATCATACAGTTGCATAATAAAAATTTCAAGAAATATCACGATAAACATTTATTTTTGTCACCGGCAACATTTTTCATCAGGTACACTTATTGCAAGATAAACAAACGACAATAGTAGGCAATTGTTTGAAAATGTTTAAAATTGAACAAATACAAATCTGTAATGTCAATTCGGTGACAGTTAGCATTAATAAGTGATTAAAATTTAGTCTGTGTCCTGTGATAAATACGAATTTGTAATCATGGTACTTTTAACAGAAACTGAACGTATCGAAATTTTGATGATCGGGTACGGTGATAACAAAAGAACTCACGACGATGTGTGCGCTTTATTTAATACTGTACATCCAAATCGTGAACCTGTTACGCGGTCCACTGTAACCAAATTTAATTGAAAAATATGGATAAAATTGGCCGTCCAAAAATAGCAACAGACGATAAAATGTTGGACATTGTGCTTACAGTTTCCGAAAATTCTCATACTTCAACTCGACAGTTAGCCCTGGATAATAATGTTAGTCAAGGAACTGTACTGAATATTTTACATACAGACAAATTTCGTCCTTAAACTTGTTCAAGAATTATCTGAAGATGATTTTGATAGGAGAATTCAGTTTTGTGAAGAAATGATGGACAGGTGCAATAACGATCCACAGTTTGTGAATTCTATTATCTTCTCCGACGAAGCCACATTTGCTTTAAATGGGGCTGTAAATCGGCACAATTCCCGTTATTGGTCGCGACATAACCCACATTGGATGGAAGAATGACACACACAGTATCCACAAAAAGTAAACGTGTGGGCTGGAATTATAGGAGACAGAATTCTTGGTCCTGTGGCAAAAAACTTGACAGGAAACTTTTGTTAGAAACTTTTTTTCGTAAAGTTATTATTTAAGGCTGTAGCATCGATGTTCCTTACTTTTTATTCACCCTGTATATCCTCTACGAATAAAACAAAATAGATCTAGAAATGTAACGGGCTCATTAATACCTTGACAACTATTTCTAAATTTGAAAATAACTTTTTTTTTCTGCGACTATTTTAGAATATAAGCATTCTGATATACTTTAAAATTACGGAAAAACTTACATTCTACACTTGTTATAGAATAAATATTTCATTCTAACACTGCACTGTTCTGAATAATAAAGGTTGCGTTTCTCGTCTATCAACTGTTTTTATGTTTTGTTGACAGTTACAAACAAAGCGTATTTTAGAAAAAAAACTTAAAAATTTTCTTATTTTCTAATTTTAATGACCTAAATAATTTATAGTTGTAGAAAAGGTATAGTCTGTAACACGTTTGGAATGGCCATTTCGCACTTGTAGACTCGCCTTTCGGCTCGGGTGACAAACTTTCCACTCGTGCAGAATTTCCATATTCCAAACTTGTTACAGAATATATTATTTTTATGAGGTAATTTAATTTAATTTCTATTTCATCACTACGACTTACTTTATGATTCAATATTCTAGAATACTCCCTTAAACAATGTAAATCGCCTAAAATAATAAATTCAGAAAATATCAGTTGTTCTTGTTCACTCGAAATACGTTCTTCGAGATCATTTTCCAATTTTTTAATGAAATCATTTGGGCCGGCGGGTGGTCTAGTGGTTAAAGTCCCAGGCTTTGAAACTAGACTTCCAATGGCAGCTGGTTCGAGTCCACTGCTGGTCGGTAATTTTTCTGAATAAGTTAAATCCGACGAGTCCATGGATGGTGTATGTAGGTGTGTACGTTGGGTTGCATGTCTTTCAGGGGTGGGGCATGTTAGACCGGTGAATAACACTTAGTGTGTTGAGCCCGGGTAAGGGGGTGGGATGGGAATCATGGGGTCGTGCTCACGCACGGCTTCATGATTCTTTTAGAAAAAAAAAAAAAATGAAATCATTTGATAATTTTTGATAGCATAATATCAAGAATAAATTAAGTTTGTGTTTGTATTATCTAATAAAAGATTCAGATAATTTTTGATACCTAGAAATAGATGCCCAACCAACTTGATCTGCAAAATCTGTTATTAAACTTTCTGATAATTTTTGATATCTTGAAATATTATACCAGTCAAGTACATTATGGAAGTATCTAATGAAATTTTGTGATAATTCCGGATGATACGAAATACAATCCCAATCAACTGTTGATCTGAATTCTCTTATAAAATCTTCAGATAATTTTTGATTAGCTGAAATATCGAACCAATCAACTTCGTCCAGGTGGTCTCTTATTATTTCATGTTGAACATATTTTCATTTGTAGAAATATCAGAAGAAGTATAATCTTCAAAAACTATTTCAGCATCTAGTTCTTATCTGCCAGACTTTTCCATTTATCAAAAATAAAATAGTAATTAAAACTTTTATATTAGTCAACAATCGTTTGGGATCTATCTTTTAAAATAGGCCTGGTTTTTAATAAAATGAGACATTTTTGATCTATCTTTTAAAACAGGCCTGTTTTTTTAGTAAAATGGAGCTAAAGTGTTAATTTGTCCTATAAATTTTTATGGATTTTAAAAAACGGGGTATTTTTCAAAAAATGGGCTAAAATATTAATGTGTCCTACACAGGCCTATATAGTGCTATGATATTTAGAGGTGTTTGATTTGACTGGGGTGTTGTGGTTGCTGGAAAGCAATTTTTGGAATGCTTGCTGCGGTTCAATTTACATTTGGAGATTTATGAAGACTTGTAAGATTTTAATATTCTAACTTATAAACTCAGGGTTGCGTATTTTTGCTAGAATTTCTGTTATAAATTCTAATAATTGTTTTTTTTCATATGGTTTGTTTTTTACTGAAAGAAAAGAAAAACACAACAAATTGATACGAAGTTTATTTATGTTAATTGTAATTAGAATTTAATTCAGAATTGTTAAAAAGGTTTAGTTTATAAGAAGTTTTAGAGTTACTTGATTTGTGCGTCGACTAATGTCAGTTAGAATGTCAGTGTCATTGTGACAAACATATAAAAGGATACTCTTGGACATGAGATTTATGTGTTTGTTTTAAAAAATGGGGATCAAAGGGGGAAGACAAAAGATAAAGAAAAAGAGAGAATTTGTTTTAATTAGTTACGGCTCGTCTTTGAAAAAAAAAGACAGAGAATTTGATATCCTCTGGATGAAAACAGAAAGAACGAGTTCAAAACGTAATCTAAACTGATTTTCAATATAAAAGAAGAAAATATAAGTGATTATCTACGAATTGTGAAAAGTACAGAAGTATTACAAGTAAAAGGCGATCGAGAAAGTTTCTTCGTTTGTGATGGTGGTAAAAGTAAATTGGAAATAATATAAAACAGATCAGAAGAAGATTCGGATTAAGGGCGAGTATTATTTGTTGCTCGAGAGGCCAGCAGAACGAAATAGAGGTTGGACACTCAGCGTTATGCTAGAGCGACGAATGTCATAATAAGAAGACGCTAAGATAAGTGTTCTAATTTTAAAAAACAAAGGACGATAGTCATTAGTAAAAACTCATTTAATCTTTCGGAAACCACATTTTGAAATTCATTTAATAAATAAAAAACTTATTTTGTAAAGTTGATATCGTTGTGTGTGTTTATTCCTATTTAAAATTAAATTAGTTAACTTATTTACAAGCTAATATCGACCCTGAGAAAATTAGAAGAGTCTCATAGCAAGTTTAAATTTAATTGCGTGAATTGCAGACAGTTTAGGGATTGTTTTCTAGTAGTTACAAGACCAAGCATATCATTGCAATAGTATACAGGATGTATCAAATTGCGTGTTAAATATGGGGATCTGACTTGTTTGAAGAGATACGACGATGGTTAAATTAGAGAAAAGTTGTGGAATTTTATGCCCACTAATAATCTAAAAAGATATTAGACCTATCTTGCTTAGTTTCTGAAATTTCGGATTTTTTATTTTTCGCTGTAACTCATTTGTCATTTATATTACATATTTCTAGTTCACGCATTATTAGAACACTTTTTTATGCCGAACCTAAATTTTTTATCAAATTTGGTATAACTACTACCATTGCTCCTTATTGATGTCAACTTTTTTTTTCTTCTGGTCGGCATTTTAATTGTTTTTACGTTTGAATAGAGTTTTTAATTCCGATTTCAATAATGTGTCACACTTTGCATTTTGTTTAAGTTTTGAGCATTTTATTACAGAAAATAAAAATTTCTTAAGAGTGGTATGGAAAGACCACGTCATTTAAATTATGTTGAAAAATTCTAGTTGGCCATGCACTGATTGAAGTAAAACAAAACACTACTTTCTTTTACACTGACTTTTAAATACATTAGGTATGCAAAAATTTCAGAAAACTTTGTTTTGAGCATAGGCAGCAGATTAACTTATTTTTTACAAAAACATATGAATGACAAAGTTTTCAACATACACAATTTACTGAAAATTCCACTTGCAGTTTTTATGTTTGCAACTGACATAACAAACTTGAATAGCAGGTGGAATAGATACAACAGGTAACACTAGAATTGCACTAATACAAACAGTTATTAAATAAATGTTCAAAACATTTGACACCTTTGTAAAACATGCTCAGAAGCTTGTCTCAAATGAACTGTCTAATCTGTGTGTTAGTAACTTTGTTATTCATTTGTTTTTGTAAAAAATAATAATCTGGTGCCTACGCTCAAAACAAAGTTTCCTGAAATTTTCACATACCTAATGTATCTAAAGGTCAAAGTAAATAAAAGTAGTATTTTATGTTACTTCCATCAGTTCATGGCCTACTAGAATTTTTCAAAATAAATTAAATCTTTATTTTCTGTAATAAAACGCTCAAAACTCAAACAAAATGCAAAGTGTGACACATCGTTAAAATCAGAATTAAAAACACTATTCAAATATGATAAAATTTAAAATGCCAACCATAAGAAAAAAAAGTTGTCAGTCGAAAACGAGCAATGGTAACAGTTATACCAAATCTGATAAGAATTAGATTCAGCATAAAACAGTGTTTCAATACTGCGTTAACTAGAAATATGTAATATAAATGACAAATGAGTTATAACGGAAAACAAAAATTAAAAATTTCCGTTTTTTCAGTTTATTCAGAAACTAAGCAAGATAGCTCCAATTTCTTTTTAGGTTATTAATAGGCATAAAATTTCACAACTTTTCTCTAATTTAACCATCGTCGTATCTATTCTAATAAGCGAGATCCTCATAGTTAACACGCAATTTGATACATCCTGTATAGCAGGCATGGGCAACCTTTTCAGCCCACGGGCCAAATTAAAACTTTAGAAATGTTCTGAGGGCCGGACCAACACCACTTTCGTGTTGCTTATAAAATAAATGACAATAAAATTTATAATAAATAAACTTTATTTGATGATGATGACAAATTTAAAACAAAAATAGTCAAAACACATAGTTGTTGCTCAAATTAAACTCCAATAAAAAGTTAATGTGATCCTTGTAGTTGAGTACCACTAACGAGGCGGTCCATATTTGAAGAAATATTGGTTGTTGCAACACACAAAGCATTTTCCAGATTAATGTCAGCAAGTTGGCTTCTAGTTTTGGATTTAATAAGTTGCATCTTTGAAAAAAATTGTTCACAGCAATAGGTACTGCCAAACTGAGTCATTTTTTTTCTAGCAAAATTTGCTATATTTGGGTATTTTTCAGTTTAAAAATATTTTTTATAGAACTCTTCTAAAGTAACTTCATTGAATTTCGCCTTTAGTTCCGCATTTTCCTGAAGTTCAATCAATTCCATTTGAAGTAATAGCGGAGCATTATCCACATCAACAGTAAAAGGCCCAGAAAATATGTTGAAGAGAAATTCTTGATTTCGAAAATCTTCAAATCTTAAAACAAATTCCTCTTCAAGGGACTGAAGTTCATCTGCCAATACATTTCCATTAAATTTGTCTTGACTAGGCAGTGTAGAAAAACGGTAAGCATTACCTTCTCGAAGTTGCTTCTGCCAAAGGCGGAGTTTATTTTGAAAACTTTTAATGAGTGCAAAAGAACAAATTTCCCGGGAGTTTGTAGCTGAGCATTGAGTTCATTCAAATGAGTAGTAATGTCCACCATGAAAGCTAAGTCGCACAACCATTCATTATTTTTTAATTCATTGACTGTTTTTCCTTTCATATCCATGAAAAGATACACCTCATCTTTCAGATTATAGAAACGTTTTAACATCTTTCCTTTACTAAGCCAGCGAACATCACAATAAAAAATTAGATTTCCACAGTCTGCTTCGAGGTCATTTGAAAAAACTCTTGAAATTGTCGATGATTCAAAGCTCTCGCTTTTATGAACTTTATACAGAAAACAACCGTTGTCATTATATATGGTTAAATTTAATTGACTTGCCACATAAATTTTCTTGGTGCAAGATACAATGAAATGTAAAAAATGCGTTGTATCAATATCTGTACTAAATAATTCTGATTTGATTTTAGCAATGACACCTGCGTTTGATCCAACCATTGCAGGAGCTGCGTCTGTAGCCACCCCGCTTAAATTTTCCAATTAAAGGTTAAATCCATTAAAAGCCGATCTTATTTCTTGAAAAATATCTTCTCCGGTTGTTGTATGCTTCATTGACTGTAGCGCCAGCAAATCTTCTACAATTTTATAATTTTTATCAATCCCACGAATAAAAATAGCTAATTGTGCTGTATCACTTACGTCTGTACTTTCATCCAACGCAATTAAAAATGATTCAAATTTCCCTGCAAGGTCGTTAAGGCTCAGCTTTATGTCGTCAGAAATAGCATCAATATATCTGCTCAAAATTTTTACATTTTTTAGGACGGAATATTTTTACTGCGGCAATTAAACATTCCTTTACAAATTCCCCTTCCGAAAATGACTTTGAATGTTTTGCAATTTTTTCACTTATAATAAAGCTCGCACGAACAGTATCTTCAGCTTCACTGTTGCGTTTAAAAAGAATGTTTTGTTGATTAATCAAACCCTTTTTAATTTTTCTATCTTGTCTTTTCTCAGAGCCTTAAATTTATCATAACATTTTTGGTGTTTACTACTGTAATGTCTTTTCAAATTATATTATTTTAAAACTGATGTTGCTTCGTTGCATATTAGACAAATTGGTTTATCTTTAAACAAAAATTCTTCTGTCCATTTTTCTTGGAACGTTCGGCATTCTTTATCAACTTTTCTGATCTTACTGGAAGATGGTATGCTAAGTGACGTTGTATTTTTGATCTTTATAATTAAATACTACACAGCACCAACAACACTTTTCAACGTCTGAAACAGACACATCGCAATACTGCAATAATTAAAGTCGGAAGACGTGCACGTGCACTAGGTAGCTATGATTCATACCTGGGGTAAGACACGAGTCAAATTTCGCCATCGTGGGCCGGATTTATATGTAAGCGAAAAAAGTAATCGCCGGCCGTATGTATATCTAAGTGGAAAAACGTTGGCGGGCCGTAAGAAATCGCCTCGCGGGCCGTATCCGGCCCGCGGGCCGTAGGTTGCCCATGCCTGCTGTATAGGATATTCGGTAGCTGTAGCTGTCCTTGGTTGTGCCACGGCAGTTGAAGATGATTCTATGTGAAGCAAGCTGTGATGTTTAGACTTGCACCTAACGCCTCTCTTCGAACTTTCTAGCTTTAGAACGGCGGCCGTAGCGAATTTTTGAAAATTTTGATTTAGCGTATTATTACTCAAAAATAGATTAACAAATAGCGTTCAAATAATAGAGCGGTAAAGGCAGCTTAGATGGAGAATTTTTTAAAAATAATGAAAAACGCGGGAATAATCAGTTGACTTTGTTATCTCAGCATTTCAGTTTTCGTGATCTTGGAAGTGACGTTGCTAGTTTCCTAGTTTTTGCTTTAGGAGTGTTGGCAGATTAATAAGCGTTTCCTTAATTGCCGATTTTTGTTTATAATGCAATACAGAGCTTGAATACAATCGAGTGCAAATTTTCTCTCTGAACATTTTTCCTAGATTATTTTCTTCCGATTTGTTTTCTGACCTATTTTGCTAGATTATATAATACAAAATTTGGTTTTAACTTTTCTATACGACGTACGTCCGTTTAGTATTTTTGCAGCAGGCGTCGTTGGGGGCTGTGATCATTTTGGACGTTACGATAGGTTGTGATCAACCTGGGCTTTATGATCAGATCATCAGTTTAGAGGTTGTGATCATCTTACACAGAAAAGTTGCTTTGAGGGTTGTGATTGTTGGGGGTTATGAACAAACTTTGCACTTTAGTGGTTATGATCAAATTGGGCGTTGTGATCAAACTATTGTACTGTTGCACTTGTAAATTTTGTAAAAATTGGGCCTTGTGATGATTGGATGTTATAAAGGTGGTGGGTTGTTAGATAGATCCAAATACAACAGTAAACCTTTTTTAACCGACTTTTTTTTTTATTTTTTTTTATGTATGTTCGGGCATAACTTTTTTGTTTATTAACCGATTTTAATGATTCTTTTTCCATTGGGTTCAGTATAGTTCCAAGGTGGTCCCATTATAATTTCATTGGTATTGGAGCTTGAACTTCGAAGATACACCAGGAAACTCCTCAAAATCTATTTTTAACCGACTTTTTAGTGTTTCCGTATTTCATCTTCCGTTTCAACTAGCCGTCGTTTCCTCATTCGAGAAGCATCCTTACTAGGTCTACCCATCACTTAAAATTGTAAAATAATTAACTTTTAAAAAAATAATTAACTTTAAAAAAAAAGGGAACCGACTTCAAATAAAAACACAAAAGTGACATAAGTTAACTAAAAAGCAAAAAATAAATGTTTTTTATACAACAGTTTAATACTTATTTGTTGTTCCGTTTAATGTAATTAAGAAATTGCTGTTTATTATATAATTATTAATTGTTTTATAATTTTGAAGTCGGTGCCAAGTAAAACATAATAATTATATACAGCATGTGCCACCTAACCTTGCAAATTTTAGTGGGCTTTGATTCGGCTACTTACGCTTTGTTTCGTCGGTAGTCGTAACTTAAACTAGCTCTAATTGGCTGTTGGACAGTGCGGTACACTCTACTAAAAAGTGAAAGTCAATTTATTTATGGTTTACAAAAAGTTGTGGATTTTTTGACAAATTAAAAGGCCGTGCGCCATAAGGTTAGAAACAGTTTGCTTTGAGGAAGGATTAACATAATAATGACATAAATAATTAACAGCAACTAGATATTATACTAACTTTCAAACTACGGGATTGCTTTTGCTTGAGAGTGTAACGGCTTCTCGCCTTTTAAACTTATCGTCATTTTTTTTGCAAGGTTAAATGGCACTTGCTGTACCTTGCTGCAATAACAAATTAGATTCGAATTTTTGTTTTACTTGACACCGACTTCTAAATTATAAAACAATTAATAATTATATAATAAACAGCAATTTCTTAATTACATTAAACGGAACAACAAATAAGTATTAAACTGTTGTATAAAAAACATTTATTTTTTGCTTTTTAGTTAACTTATGTCACTTTTGTGTTTGTTATGTCCGAACATACATAAAAAAAAAATAAAAAAAAAAAATATATACAGACGAATTGAGAACCTCCTCCTTTTTTTGAAGTCGGTTAAAAAAGAAAACCGATTTCAAATAAAAACACAAAAGTAACATAAGTTAACTAAAAAGCAAAAAATAAATGTTTTTTATACAACAGTTTAATACTTATTTGTTGTTGCGTTTAATGTAATTAAGAAATTGTTGTTTAATATATAATTATTAATTGTTTTATAATTTTTAAGTCGGTGCCAAGTAAATCATAAAAATTCGAATCTAATTTGATATTGCAGCAAGGTATATAATTTTTATGTTTTACTTGGCACCGACTTGACTTAAAAATTTTAAAACAATTAATAATTATATAATAAACAACAATTTCTTAATTACATTAAATGCAACAACAAATAAGTATTAAACTGTTGTATAAATAAATAACTTTAAAAAAAAAAGAAAACCGACTTCAAATAAAAACACAAAAGTGACATAAGTTAACTAAAAAGCAAAAAATAAAAGTTTTTTATACAACAGTTTAATACTTATTTGTTGTTCCGTTTAATGTAATTAAGAAATTGTTGTTTATTATATAATTATTAATTGTTTTATAATTTTTAAGTCGGTGCCAAGTAAAACATAAAAATTCGAATCTAATTTGTTATTGCAGCAAGGTATATAATTTTTATGTTTTACTTGGCACCGACTTAAAAATAATAAAACAATTAATAATTATATAATAAACAACAATTTCTTAATTACATTAAACGGAACAACAAATAAGTATTAATCTGTTGTATAAAAAACTTTTATTTTTTGCTTTTTAGTTAACTTATGTCACTTTTGTGTTTTTATTTGAAGTCGGTTTTCTTTTTTTTTAAAGTTATTTATTTTACAATTTTAAGTGATGGGTAGACCTAGTAAGGATGCTTCTCGAATGAGGAAATGACGGCTAGTTGAAACGGAAGATGAAATACGGAAACACTAAAAAGTCGGTTAAAAAAATAGATTTTGAGGAGTATCTTCGAAGTTAATGCTCCAATACCAATGAAATTATAATGGGACCACCTTGGAACTATACTGAACCCATCACAAAAAAATTATTAAAATCGGTTCATAAACAAAAAAGTTATGCCCGAACATACATAAAAAAAAAATTTAAAAAAAAATATATACAGACGAATTGAGAACCTCCTCCTTTTTTTGAAGTCGGTTAAAAACATTTATTTTTTGCTTTTTAGTTAACTTATGTTGCTTTTGTGTTTTTATTTGAAGTCGGTTTTCTTTTTTTTTTAAGTTATTTATGGAATTTCGACTTTCATATCGCAAAGTGGTAGTAATATGTAATGAAAAGCGATTATTTGTTTTTTTAATGATTTTAAGAATACAATGGGCTTTATGATCAGACCATCAGTTTAGGGGTTGTGATCATCTTACACATCAAAGTTGCTTTAGGGGTTGTGATTATTGGGGGTTATGAACAAACTTGCACATTAGTGGTTGTGATCAAATTTAGGGCTATGATCAAATTGGGCGTTGTGATCAAACTGTTGTACTGTTGCACTTGTAAATTTTGGGCCTTGTGATCATTGGGCGTTATAAACGTTGTGGGTTGTTATATACATCCAAATATAAGAGTAAACCCTTTTGGAATTTCGATTTTCATATCGTAAAGTGGTGGTAATAAGTAATAAAAAGCGATTATTTGTTTTTTTATGATTTTAAGAATAAAATCAACGAACATGAAAGTTACTATTAATAGATGTATTAGTAAGACGATTAGAGGTCATAAATACACATTTTCGATGACGTCGCTTAATTTGTGAAATATGTATTAATAATTCTGAAATTCAAATTTGTTTAAAACTTTATAGGATTTTACGTCATAGGTATATAATACTGGCATCATATAATTTAACTAAAAGAAAAAGGGGTAAAACACAGTTTAAGGAGGAGTACATTTTATTATAGTGTTTGAACTCCTTACATAGAATACTGATAACAAAGATGTTCTACAACAGTTACAGTTTAAGGTACAAATGACTTTTGCAAAGAATTTTTTGCGCGAGCGTAGAACTTTATGTAAGCATTTCATGAAAATCTGAAATAGAAAATCGTTGTCATTGATTTCAAGAACCTACATAATTCATTAGTTACTTATACATATATTATTTTAAAATTGCTGCTGTTTTAAAACAAGTAAATTTTTTTATTACCACATTTTTAAACAAGAATTTCCCATTACATTTTCTTTCTTCTTTAATCAAAAGAAAAACGAATTTAATAAGTGTTAAATTTAAGTGATTTTGGTGGAGGAGCCGTGTTTTAAAAGTTTTTACACTTACAGAGTTGTATAAGGAATTGTGACCCTTAAATAACAGACATCTATGGCACATAAAGCCGTATATTAAATCCATGCAACAATAACACAATAATGATTCCGTTTTATCTAATTACATGTGCTAACTTTTTTTTCAAACATCTTGATGGCTTTTCCCTAAAATAGTTATTGTCATACACAACAGTATCAGAACGTTAAATAAATATTTATAATAAACACAAATGATCTACTCTAACATTTAATTCAAGTGCAGCTATAACCTTAGATTTTCTCGACATTCCTAAAAAATCCATTTGTTTCTTGTTTATTTTGATCAAAAGCTGTACCTGCTCCTACACACCTAGATTAATGAAAAGTATTGACTTTAAGTAGGAAACATGAATAGTAGATAGATTATAAGAAAATTTCAAAATAACAATAAATATGTTCGACAGCACTTATTTTAATTATTTACATGTTGTTGTTAAATTCATGATTTAGAGTTGATATGATTATTCTATATGTAAATAGTAACGAAATGGTAACCGAAATGTTAATTCAACTTAATAAAGCAATGAGTCGTATAAATAAAGCAATTCCGCAGCTTAGGCCAAAATCTAAATTAGTGGAGCAAGAAGCATTTTTACAGACGTTTAGCAACTTTCAGGCGTGCTATTTCATAGTTTTAGTACGATCTAACTCGTTTATAATACCTTATGTACAATTCTGGAAGACACGATTTTGTCGATAAATTTTACATTTATAACTAACTACAGTTTAATTTAGAATTAAGCAGGTACATATATTTCGTACATTAACAATGTTAGAAAAAAATAAATTTACTAATATTATTATTCAGATCAAATTGTTAGTATAAAATCTATTATATTAAACATTTTTTGGATTTTAAGAGAAACCCCAGCTTTATCACCAAAATGAAGTTAAGCAGGGCGATTGAAAAGGTATGACTGTTACTCCAGGAACCCGTTAGAGCCCAGCTGTTGGTAAGTTGCAAGAACTTCCTTTAACAAGTCCGAATGCAGCAATTACTTGGGTAGTTGTAGTACATTGCTGCTCACTACTTGACAGTATTAAGCCACACAGTCGTTGATTAACACTGTTATTGTTATTTATTAAATTTTCTAAAAAATGTTCTGAAATTTGATGGTCAAAAATAAAATAAGTCTTGTAATTGCATGCTTAAATTTATTTAAAATTGTGGAATTGAAGCGACTTTTCAACAGATCCCTGGAATAATGACCATGCCTTAAATTATCTTAATATATGCATATATATTAATCAAACAAAAACCTGTACATGTTGTGGATTAATTTTTAGGAAAGGAGCAAACCATTCCTTGTTTAAAGCTTAAAGTCAAATTACAGATCACGTCATTCAAGATCTCCTCACAAAATTGCAATTCATTTGAAATTAAAAATTTCTTCAATCAAAAATCGAATTCGAGGTAGATTTTCATGAAAAGCAGAAAGATTAATCTTCAATTACGTGATTATTGTAAGCAATAAATTGGATATACAATGTACTGGTAGCCTGGAACTCAAATTATACAGCATTCACGCCGGCTGCAAAAGGTAGGATATCACAATTGCAAGCGGCGCCTCCATCACCATTTAAGCACTGTTCCTTGCACCATTGCTCCCAATCTACACCTTGCTTGGTGGACTTGGCGCTCCTCCCGAATCCAAACAAATCTGCTTTCGGTCCGCCATGTTGCTCTTGAGCTTTTTCGTAAACTTCGCAGGGCTGACATCCATAAATTTTATACTTGTGCTTAAGACAGTAGTAGCCGCAGATTTGCACGAAATCGACTTTGAACTTGGAATCTAGATGGTGTGTCGTGGCATCGCATTGGCAAAGGGGATAACCCAGCTGGTTCGAGCAAAGAACTGTGCAAGCATCGCGACGCGTCGTGCTACGTGTGATTTGAGAAGAGTTGGGAGACTGAAGAGGCAATCCTTGGGGTAAAATATCCAGGCAACTTTCACCGCAGGGTTCGCCGCCCAGGCCTGACATGCAAAGTTCGGCGCAGATGCGACGCGCCTGCGACGTCGTCGCAATTGGTTGAAGTCCGGCGTCGTTGTCATGGGGAACGATGGATTTCGCAGAGGCGACGCCTACTAACAGCAACACAGGAAGTATTGACATCCTGGAAAAGTTATGAAGGATTAAATTAATTTCGTCGTGAGCTGGGTGGAGTTAAAATACGAGATTTTGTATTTTCCAACCATTTACTATTTTTATTCAAAAGAGATATATTTAAGTCTTTTATTTCATGACAGGCTGTTTAGGGAACATAAACTATGACTTTATATATTTTTTACATTTACAGTTTAATAGTTTCAACATTCATTAGATTTACTAGTTTCCTTTGTAATGTAATGCTATTAAAACTGAATTACATTAAATATTAGCCAAGAAAGTTTTTTTTATACAAAAGAACTTAAAAATCCGCTCATTTATGAGATCTAATTACACGTTAAGTAAAATGGAAAAATCTCCAGAATTATTAATTTTAGTTAGCCGAAGTTTTAACTTCAAATGCATTAATAATGTTGTATTTAAGAAAAATGGTATTATTTGCAAGTTTTGGAGCATATTTTATTTTTATGCTATGTTTTACAATTTGAAAATTTTTAAGTAGCTTCTTTGTCTGAACGTTGTTTATTTTTGATTAATTAACATTTCTTTCTTTTTTCAGCAAAAATGTATTTTGAAGAAATCTCACGATTAATACTACATTTACTAGAAAAAATGGGAATTTGCAAATTTTTTTAGTAAAGTCATCAGAATAGACTTAGGACAACTATTTCGAATTTTCGGTAACACCATCAGCAGCAGTGACCGAATCCGAAGAGGTAGAAATTCCCTGGCTAAGAAAACATCGGAGACCGAAACCTACATTAAAAGATTTGGCATGGATATATAATTTGTAAAAGCATCCAGAATTTAGCAATATCTGCTCATATGATGCAGAACCGGCTTCCACCCAAAATGATGAAAAATATTTGGAGAGATTTTGTTCCAGTAAAATGGGCTACGCGTGAACAATTTGAGCAAAACGATGACTACGTTCCGATATGCTACATAAGGCATGGGCAACAATTTTGAAGAAAAATGAGTGAGATGTTAGCGAAGAAAACATGGATAAAATATTGACAAGAGCAAATTCCGTAGAAAAAAATTTGTTTGTGGTGGGAAGGCAATTGGGTGTGCATAATAAAATTATGATTGTGTTGGGATTGTTGTTTGTTAATAAATTTTGATTTGGAAGCTGGGGTGATTAAAGTGATTAAATATCATAAACGTTTGATTTTTCATATTTTTTTAAAACTACCTTAGTAAAGCCGCAAAAAGTTAGTTTAGTGGTTAGTCTCTTCTGAAAGGACTTCTATTTAAAAAAAAAGGCGTTTTACCTGGAATTTTGTATCGAATATTTTTCTTGGGCAGTATTTTCTAAGGTGATTTTTTATCACAACGGTTTTATGCTATAATTTTTTTGTCATTTAATTCATATTTTACACACAAAAACAGCTCATTTCCGTCGTCGTGGCGGTGGCAAATTTTACAGCTTATAGGAATTCAGTCATTCACCTCAATCAGTAACACCAGCTAACGCAGTGAGTAATTATTTAAATTGCATTTTTCGTAAAAGAAGAATTATTTTTTATAAAATGATTTTTTTAAATTTATCTTATATTCAAAGCACTTCGTGGACAATATTCTAAAATTTTGTGCATATACAAAAACAACAAATTAAAATGCTAAATTGCGGTATATAGATATAAAAAGTTATAGTATAGTTATAGTTCTTTGCAACGATATTTTTAACTTGCGTTAGTACAATTACTAACCCCACCCCTATATTTTAATCTACCCACATCCTAATCCAACTCGCCAAGACGCCTGGCAAGCGTGGCGTTTTAATCCAAATACTCCCTAATGAATTGTCGAAATCTGCAATACAACCACCCCCAGGTGTAAGTAGAGTAAATAACTCACAATCTCACCCTGATGCATCAGGCTGTCCCAAAGATAGGGGGGGGGGCAAAATTTCGATTTGTAAAGATAAACGAAAACCACCGCATTTAACCAAACTAAAAGTAGCTACTTATAATGCCAGAACAATCAGAACTGGTGATAAAGTCACAGCACTGGAAGAAGAATTGAGTAAAATTAATTGGGATATTGTCGGTTTATGTGAAATATGAAGAGCAGAAGAGAGCTGGTGGACACGCTACATTAAAACCTTTTTTTACTTCCATCTTTAAAATGCCCTTTGTCGCATATGTTTCCATGACGCTAAGTAATCTTTTAAATACACATCGACAAGCTGTGACTTTGTGCGCTTTAGTCACGGGCTGAAGTTAGCTCTAGGTTTCTTAATCGCAAAAATCAATTGAAACTAAAAATCAAGTTAGTTGTCACTTGCCATCAATCTGTCAGATAATTAAATAATTTCCAAATTTTAGTATTTTTGTGATGGCCGTAGAAAAAGTATAGTATGCAATTCGTTTTATAAACTTCTCTAGACACTCGTTTTAATAAACACTCGCTCCGCTACGCTCCACTCGTGCCTAATAAAACTCGTGACTAAAATGCCGTTTATAAAACTTGTTGCATAATATACTATTAAAGCAATCTCAGACAGAGTAGCGTATATAATTTAAAAAAGTAAATAATAACATAAAAGTAAAAATTACTCAAGTATATGCACCTATCTCAACACACACGGAAGAGGCTACAAAATTATGTTATAAACAATTAAAAACAGCTATGGAAAATGACAACACCCATTGGAACATCGCTATGGGGAACTTCAATGCCAGACTATGTAGAAAACAAGAACCTGACGAAGAATACGTAGGAGAATTCGGATTAGAGAAAAGAAACGGGCGAAGAGGTTTGCTGTTAAACTACATGGGCGAACATAAGCTATATGGAATAAGCACCGTCTTTAAAAAAACACCATATTTAAATAGACGTGATATCTCCAAGCGGATTAAAAAAAAACGAGATAGCTATAGTATACCCACCGATAAAAAGTTAACACCGGCCAGTGACCATAGTTTAGTGAGAGCTGCACTTGTCAGATAAGAAATTAGAAGAAAGGAAAACAATTAGCAAATCCACAAAAAAACTAACAGCGGAAGAAATACGAGAAAAATGCGAAACGTGTAAAGAAATGCTTAACAAAAATTTAATTAATAACAATCAAGATGACTATCATACAATAGAAAAGGCAAACAAGAAAATAACAACAGCAATTTGTAATGCAGTAGAAGAATTAAACAAGAAAATACCCCGCGAAAATCACAAAAACAGTGTTAACAAGAAAGTAAGGATATTAATCGAGAATCGAAGAGGGCTAGCAAAAGAAAATAAAAAAACAACAGCAGAATTTAAAAAAAATAATAAGGAAATAAGAAAATGCATAAGACAATAAAAAATGCAAAAACAAGAAAAGCAAATGAATGAAGTAATAGAGAAGAATAAGGAGATGAAGAGCCTTAAACAAAAACTAGGAAAGAAACAAACATATGCGATACGCAATAAGAACGGAGTCATCATATATTATATGGCCGAAATACTAAAGGTTGTGGAAGAATTTTACACAGAACTATATAATTCCAAAACGCCTCCCCTTCTCAAAAGAAACAGTAATAAGAACACAAAAAGAATACAAAATGTGGGATTAGAAGAACAACAAGACATAACCACAGAAGAAGTTAAAGAAGCTCTAAAATACATGAAATCAAATAAATTAGCAGGTGACGACAACGTATCAACAGATATAGTAAAAGAAGGAGGGGAAAATTTACTCTTTAAAATAACAATCTTACTTAATACATGCCTAACAATGCTGAAATATCGGAAGTCTGGAAAAACTCTAATGTAGTATTGCTGCATAAGAAAGACAAAAATACAAATCTTGAGAACTATCGACCGATGTCTGCTGTCACACATGTATAAGTTGCTAACAAAAATAGTAACTAACAGATTGACAAAAAAATTAGATAAATACCAGCCCCAGGAACAAGCCGGCTTCAGACAGAGTACATGTACTGCAGTACTAGAGGCTATTTATAAACGATGAAAATAGTAATAGAAAAATCTAACGAATATGGATTTCCATTATGCCTGGTCTTCGTGTATTACCAGAAAGCTTTTGATAGCATTGAGCACTGGGCAATTTACAAAGCACTAAAAACAGAGCAGAATTGATCAAAGCTATATAGAACTCATAAAACAACTAAATGGGAAAGCTACAGCAACCTATCTGTTACATGAAAAATCAAAACCTGTCCCACTTAGAAGAGGAGTGAGACAGGACACCCTTTCACCAAAACTCTTCACATTAGCATTGGAAGACAAATTCAAGAAAACAGACTGAACTGAAAAGGAAAATAGATGTCGACGGAGAACGGTTAACTAACCTACGATATGCTGACGACATCGTTCTACTGTCAGAAAACATGGAAGATCTAAAAGAAATGATTGAGGATCTCAATAGAGTCTTAAAAAATTGGGTTAAAAATGAATTTAGCCAAAACCAAAACAATGTACCTTGGACCAGAAGTAGATATAAGAGTTAAAGGAACCCGAATTGAAAGAGTAAAAGAATACATTTACATGGGACAAAGAATTGAGTTAGGAAGAGGCAGTGAAGAAGAGGAAGATAACAGAAGAATAAAAATGGGATGAGTCGCATTTGGACTATTATTGTTTATTCTAAGAAACAATAAAATAGCTCAACACCTAAAAACTTAAGGGTTCGACCAACGTGTCTTACCAGCAATGACATACGGAACAGAAAACTGGACAACAACAAAACACAGTATTGAAACCATCAGAATAGTTCAAACAGCAATGGAGACTGGAGACAGACACGCTAAACATCACGAGAAAATACAAAATAAGGAACGAGAGAATAAGATCAATTACTAGTCAAGATAGCACAAATAAAATGGAGCTATGCCGGACATGTAGCCAGACTCAACATGTATAATCGTAAGATCATAGAATGGAGACCGTACGAACATAAAAGGGAAAGAGGAAAACCAGCTATGCGCTGATATGATGATTTTAAATTACAACTGGACTACCATGGATGCAAATAGCACAAAACTGTGAACGTTGGAAAGAGTTAGGGAAGGCCTATATCCAAAAATGGATTTAAACGGGCTAAAGAAGAAGAAAATGAAGAAGAAGCAGAAGAACAATTGTGACGATCTGTATGTTAACTTTAATTTTTTAAACTGGTAGAAGAAAAGACTTGCATTGTTGAAAAATGTCTCAATAGTTAATATCTGAGCATTTTTAAAGCTTTGAACACACAATTTTTCTACTATTTACCAGCTACACTAAAAGTTTTATGTATTAACATTTATATAACAAACTCAATCAATTTTTTGCTAATTAATAGCTACATAAGTACGTTCATTAATATTTAAAAAAAAATGTACGATGTTCATAGAATATTCTTCTGCTTTATTTTAATTATAAGAAGAGGTCTGTTAAGTATATATTCCGGACGTTACAATCATTCCTGCTTCTGACACAGACACAAAAGTTTGTTGATTTATGATTTTGCAATTCGCTATCATCAAACTGCTTCCGAGGCTACTTATACATAATTACTTTTAGCGTCATTAAAACGTAGAAGTTTCTATTCGTAACAACGTTTTTAGGTCTATAATGTTCTAACTTTATATTAATAAAGTGATTTTTTTTTCGACAGACAGACGTTGCGAAACATACCCGTGTGTACAAACTAACTTTAACTCCTCTATACAAAACAAATAACACATTTCAGCTACATAGTTCTACATCAAGCTCTTTTCGGGAAAATCCAGAGCAAAAATAACAAAATGATATGTAAGTAAACAAATTCAATCTGCAAATCCTCCCCAGTCGGGCTCAGTTAAATGTTTAACCATGCAGAAAATGGCCGTCGGTCTGGTGGTGACATGCGACGTTCAATTGTTTGCGTGGGGTGCATCGCGACGCTCTGGAGCTGACTTGGATTTATGATATTTGAAGGGGACATGATATATTTGTCGGCATGATGACACTTATTAAATCGTTTGCTGTGTTAATGATTTAAGCTTGCAGTTAGCGTTAGTAGTTTTATTAAATTTAATACCTAGGGCTATTGTGGTTCAGAGCTTTTGATTCCTTTCGATTTGTATTAGTAATGACTGTGAATATTTCAAAACTATTAAAATAAAAACAAGATTTAACATTTGGCAGTAGATAAAGAAAATAAAATAATATTGCAAGAAGATTTTATGAAGCAGCTGAAAACTAGGAACTTTCATTGACCGTCGTCAACTGTAATTTGATGCAACAATAAAAGGACTGTGAATTGTAGATGTCTAAAACATCAGGGATTTGTATTGTGATTTATCACCGGCGGGCGGTCTAATTTAGTTACGAATTGTTTAAAAATTGTAGAAATTACTAGAAATTATGCTAAAACGTTTAGAAATAGGTTATGATGATACAATTTGGCCATTTTTTTTGCAAATAGTTATTTAAGTATCAAGGAATGTAAGGACGTAATAACATCCGAGGTAGGCGAATACGAGCTGAGGCGAAGCCGAAGCTTGTCGCCTGCCGAGGATGTTATTAGTCGATACGTTCCGTGTTACTTATTAAATTTTTCACGCTACCGGCAATGTAAGTAGGCCTACAGGTAGAAATTTAATCATATTTTTAAAAGTTCGTTTTGACAGCTGTCATCGGAATTATTTTTTAAAAGCCCCATTATTCTAAGTTGTCTGTGCTTGTTACTATATCAACGAACAGTTAAAATCAATATTATTTTCCTAGGAATGTAAGTGACACTATTAAGTTCCGTCGCATTTTTTATAAAATATGTAATAAAAACTGTTTGTAGTGGAATAATTCTACCTATAGCATATCGATTAGTCACTACGTCGCATTTGTCATTTCAGGAGGCAATAGAAAGGTTTAAGTCAGATATTTTTGATGTTCAAAATTTTAACGTGATTAAATTTAAATAAACTGTTTTATTTACTAATTTTAAAAACACAATTAATTTGAAAATATAATATTATGAAATAATCCCCTCATTTACCACTCGTAAATCTGAAAAAGCAGTCGGGGTAAGTTAGTCAAACTTTCCCTATAGCAAATCGTGCATAGTCTGCTAAAAAAAGTTTGGTTACAAAATTTCATCACGAACAAATTTTAAGCAAACTACTCATTTTGTTTTATACGTTAGTTTCAAGAATCAAATTATTTTGACACCTAAATTACGCGTGAAATAATCCGATTACAATACCACTCGCGAATTAAAAAATTAGTGGAATATAAGTCAAACTTTGTGCGTTATCAAGTTGTTTGTTTTGCTTAAAAATTTTTAAGCAAAACTAGCACTCGTTGCTACCCAACAAGGTTTCTTAATTTTTAGCCCGATTATTTTTCAGGTCACTCGTAGTATAACTGTTGATAATTTAAGTTGTAATTTAGTTTCTTATGAGCGAGGTTAACTTATGATATTATTGTAATAAGGACTTGTTAAAACCAAACTTTAATTGTACACACTTTGAACATGGGAACTCAACAAATTGACTCAAAAACTCTAGTCTTTAATTTTTTTGTTGTCCTAGAAAAAAGAATTGACGCAGGCTTAATTCTAGCATTTATTATTTTTGGCAGAAAGAAGATTAATAATGAATTTTTATCATTATTCCACGAGTTACGCTACAAGTGTGAAAATAAGTTATTATTATTAGTTTAAGATATACATACAGCTGCAACAAACTATGAGAAAAATCACTGTCTAATTTTTTTGAAATTGTTAGTTATCATATTATTAAAAGTGTTTTTGCATCAACGTTTTACGAGCCAGCAGTACTACAACTGCGGTAGAAGCGTACGAAAATGAGCTGCGGGCAGCCGCATGTCTTACTGTAGTTATAAAAATGATTTTTTAAAATTTTTGGGAACAAGATTCCTGCGGATTAAAAAAAACAAGAGCCAAAAAAGAAAGTTTATCAACCAAAAACTTGGGGAAGAGGAACATTTGGGCCCCTTCCAATATTATAAAATCTAAATTTAAAATTTTTGTTTAGAAATGTTTTATTTGCTCGTTTATTAAATAAATTGGCTTAATTTTCAATTTTTATATATTCATAGTATTGAACCACCAACCAAAATGTAACGTACGTATCACCAATGGCTTAACTAGAAATGGGAAGGCCCGTGGCAAGGTGCGGCAATATGCAGGTTGTGTCAAATTGCGTGTTAAGTAGTGGGATCTCGCTTATTTGAAGAGACACGAAAATGGTTAAATTAGAGCAAAGTTTGCGAAATTTAAACTACTAAAATTTTAAAGTTTTTGTTTTGATATATAACGTATTTGTCATTTACCTTTATCTCCAAACCATATCACAAGCTACAGTAAGCAAGTGATAAATTTTTGCTAACCATGCGCGCGCATGCGTAACCTGTCCACTGTATTTTGTAAAATATATTTTTATGCTTCGCGTTCCGGAACCGGAAGGATCCTCACAGGCTCTGGGCCCCTGGCATTTTGTCACTGACGCCACCCCTTCGTTACTCCACTGCCGCGATATCCCCCTAGTGTAAACTAAAAATTAAAAAATAAACCGCGTAGCCAGTTTCTGAGCAACCGCACGATAATTAAAATTTTTGCTTAACTCAATGCTATAGACTATTTGCATGTTTTACCTTATACCATTAATTAATCAATCAAGCTCTACCAATTTAGCATTTGCAGTTAGGAATTTTAAATTGTGATCTTAACAGATACACGGAGGTATTGTTGGTTGCAGAAATGTTGCAGCAGATGTAATTTAGTTTTCGCTAGTAAAGATCCAAACCAGATTGCTTATGTTTCAAGGTTATGAGTTTTAGAGGTTATTAAATGTTATGTTTTCTCTAAATTCATTATTGCAAGACTAAATTCTGCTTTTCCACTCACCAGTTGCTTGAACCGCGTTGCGAAAATATGATTCAATTGAAAAACATCTTGTGATTTTGTGTAAAAACCATTTTAACAAACAAAGCTTTGTTAAATCAATATCAAAATAACAAATTAATTAATTGCACGTATGTAAACTAAACAAAGACCCTACTTTGTGTTTTTATGCAAAGGGTTGAACAAAAAATTTGAAAATCGCACAGTATATTGTATAGAGCATTTTCAACTACATTTTGAATAATAAAGCGTTGAAATCAAAATTTCAAATAATTGTACGGTCCGTTATTGTGAAGTATGCAGAATAGGAAATAAACGTTGCGTTTTCCGCAAAAACTTCTATCAGATCCTCTTTTTAGATTTTCAAAATTCAGTTGTTCAAATAAATGACATTAAAAACATTCCTAAATGTTCGCTTCCCTTTCGGATTTTTTTGTTGTTGATTTTGTCATGTGATATACCCCTACATTTCTAAGCTTATAAAAGCGGACCATCCGTTCCGGAGATAAGAGTGAATGAACACCCAAATCGAAAATTTATGTTTCTTTGTTTATTTCTAGCTGAATTGGTCACGTATGATGGTAGAATAAGATTTTAAACTTACTTCAGGTTAGAAATGTTTAGGGCCCCTCTCTCCGGCCCCAAATTTATGACTGATGAATTTGCTTTTTCATCTCTGACATGCTTTACTCTCAAGCGATCTTTTTTCAAAATATCTAAATGTCTATTTTTATTTTTCACAAAAAACGTAATGTACTACCAATTTATGTTACACCTTTCAGTTGTGAAGGATATTCCGTAGCTCGAAGCTAGTCTAGCGACGTGTAACTGAATTACACAAACGTTTTGTCGGTGTCCTATTCAAATGAGACAGCCTCATTTTTGAAACTTTTTTGGTTTACAGCCAGCAATTGGAACAAATAAAACATTTTCGAAAAGCTTATGCTATTATTTATGTACAAAAGTACTTACACTATTTTAGTATCAGGTAGTGTATTCTGTGATAAAATGATTATTATGCAGCTATGCAATTTATTGCCGCACTCTCTCGTTACAGTAATAGAGTAGAAGACATGCGATTTTATAGTCACTGTTGGTATGTACAATGTTGATACAAAAATTCTTTTGAAAATATGATACGGTAATTAATGATAATTGCTGAAGTACTTTAACAGTATAAATAGATTTATTATTTGAATCTTAGAAACGATGGCTCTGGAGGACCACAATAGATACAAGTAAAATTAGAAATTTCAATTTAAAAACTAGAACTTTCTATTTTAAACCAAGAAATTTCTAGTTTTAAACTAGAAATTTCTATTTTAATACTAGAAATAACTACTTTTTGTTTTCCTATACCTCCAGTATACAAAAGTATTGATTTCATGCGAATTTTCAAAACCAACATTTTGACGAAAATACATGTTGTGGACCCCCAGGAACCCAAAAGTGTGGTTGTTAAAAAATGTCTGTCTGTGTGGGTGGGTATAAGGGTATGTCCAGCTCATAACTCCCAAACGGATTATCAGATTTTTATAAACTTCGGGATGTGGGTATATCAAAAATTTGTTGGGGAAATATAGACACAATGTTACTGTGCACAAAAATTTTTAAATGGTTAAAAACAATGAAGTAAAAATGTTTTCAAAATTTTGGAAGTTTTGAAAAAAAAAACTTTGCTCAAAAACTAGTAATGAGATTTATTTTAAACTTTGTAGACTAATATAGCTATAGATCAGCTACAATGTTTTTTGTGTGTCAGTCCGCTAATTTCTCTGCGACACTTTTTATAAATTTTTAGAAATTGAAAACTCTACTTTATTCAATAATAGAGGTCGATAAAAAAATTCTATTTAAGCTAAATTGCACATTAGTTATAGTAGAATAAAGTTCTCATCTTAATTTACAGCAAAATTAGGGGTGGGGGTGTTAATTCTCCTCACTCCCACCACAGCTACCTGTTTAAATGAGTCGACCTTTGCTTCGTAAATGTTAGTAGTTAAATAAATGAAAAAATATGTAATAAGTAACAATATCTAAAGTATAGAAAAGTTCAGCAGACGTGCTTCGTTTATTTCTAGCTGTATAACCGCCGTAGGATAGTTATACAGGGTGTCTCTAGAAGGTCTGGCGTAAATTTAACCACGAATACTTTAAGCAAAATTGTGTCAATATAACCCAACGGAAGTTTATGATTTTTTTTTAATTAAATTAAAATATGAACAAAATGTGTATATCACCTTATGGACAAGAAAACCACTAGTAGTGTTTGATAAGTGCAAAAATCAGGACGACAAGTTAACAGCGTAGTTGCGGTACAACATGCAAAAATGTCGCTCATCATGACATCATTTTTGATAAGATTCGTCGTAATTGAAGATAATTAAAATACATCGTAATTAATTGTTAATATGCAAAAACTGCAAATATAATACGTGACCGCGATTTTTCTTTGATAAGCTTGGGTTGATTAGTTTTTCATGCTAGTTGGTTTAAGATAATTTACCTCGCGCTTCACGCACGTGGAAATAATATTTTAAATAGCATTCGTATAGACTGTCAATCTAAGTTTATCGGAAAATTGTAGTCAAAACCGATTTTATCTAGTAATAGTAAGCAATAAGCAGATTCCACAAAAAATTGTATAATATGAACAATTTTGAATGAAAATCAGTGAATAATTTGAAAAACTGAATACAATAATCCAGGAGACAGTAAATAGTATATGACAAGTATATGTAAACAACTACTTAATTTTTACAGATTTTAGTTTCAGTTACAAATACGTAAATTTGTTTTAAAGAATAAGATATACGGTACAAAAAATCAAAGTCATTTAAAAACAAATATGGGAATTCTATTAGAATAGAGATGCAGCTCTCGTTAGATTTATCTAGTTTAGGCCATTGATAATAGTGTCTGCTCAACAATAATTAAGCTTTTAAATTTAAAAATTTTAACTCAATATTAATTTGTTTCAGTAATTCAACATTTTTTGTATTAATAATGTTGCTTAGGCAGACTTTATAAATAACATACCTTATTTTTTTAGAGAACGGCTTTTAATATTTTTCAAATTAGGTAGGATGCTTGCTAAACACCTTTTTTTAATAAAAAGATCTGAATAATTTATTGTACAACCTTTATCACAGTATTCCGGATCACTACTAAAGCTTCCAAAGCTACACAACTTATTTTATCACTTCAATCTGATAAACTATTGTAACGAGAGGATTATGCACCGGCTCTGATAAAGGAGATAACAACCGAGTTCAACTCTACAACTAAAAGAAAAATAATGTATGCCATCGATTATCGGTTAAAAACATGCAATGGCCTTAAACAATTGAAAGTTTACAATATTATCACAAAAACAATGACGTTTTTGAAGATTATGTATAGTACAAGGTCGAAAAATTCTGTATCTTATTAAGTCAGATTAAATATGATGGATCTGACTTATACAGGATGTATCAAATTGTGTGTATTGGGATCTCGTTTACATAAAAAGATACCTACGCGGACGGTTGAATTATTAGATTAATTGCTTATTATTGAGCATAAAATTTCATAGCTTTGCTCCAATTTCACCGTCTTCGTATCTTTTCGTAAAAGCGAGATCTTAATACCTAACACAAAACTTGAACCATTGTGTATAAGCCAAATATTTTAAATTGAATTTGACATACATAATGTATCAAATTGTGTGTTAACTATTCGAATGTCGTTTATTTGAAAAAAGCATGGTTAAATTGGACTTAAGTTGAAAAATTATTTTATACGCCGAATCTAATTATTTTATTAGCTTTGGCATAACTGTCTATCATTTTTGATTTTCGACTGGAAATTTTTTTGCTATAGATACCATTTTAAACATAAATAGAGTTTTTAATTCTGATTTCAGTGATGTATCACCCTTTGCATTTTGTTTAAGTTTTAGTCATTTTATTTAAAAGGGTTAAAGTCTTAAGATCTTAAGAATTTCATAAGAGTGCCATGGCCCATATAGCACAAGTATGTTTATAGGGCGTCTTATGGGCATTTTTTGTTGATGTTATAAATGTTTTAAAGAGATCCATCTAATATCCCGAGAATGTGTCCATATGGACATCCATAAGTAGTACATTTTTCAACTATGGACGTCATTAAGACATCGTTAATAGACGTTCATAGAACATCCTGAATGGATGTGCATCGGACCTCCTTAATGGATATACATAAAACATCCTCTTACGTATGTACATAAAACTACTTAAATAGATTTCATACAGATTTACTCAAAAAAAATATAATCATAATAATAAATTAGATATTTATCATATTTGTTATTTATTAAAATTTGAATTTGAATAATACAGCATTCTAGTTAGAAAAATCATTTCTGCTCGTTTCTAAATCAGCTCTTTCTTTATCTCACCGCAAACAATTGTGTAAGCCCTCTTCAAACACTTTTGTTGCAGCATCCTTCATATATCCGGGAAAAGCTGACAAACAATATTTCTTTTATTTAAACCAACATCCACCAGCGTGATTTTTATTTATAAATTTACAATTTATAAGAAAAGCTATGTTCACCAGAAACGATAACAAAAGAAAGTTCTTTTGTTATAATCTACATTTAAAGTTTTGTTTGCACATGCAAATCTACCTACTTTTTCTGATTTATACCTTTAACTCAACTTCATTGCTTAAAGCTATGAACAATATTATAGAGATTGCCGGGCAATAGAATTTTGTTCATTGCGTATGTGTTAAAAAATTTAAAAAAATCAGTAATTTCTATATACATATGTCGTACACTTTACTTCAAAATGTCATTTGCAATGTACAATTTAGGTTTATTTTTCACTGTTGCTAGAAAAACTTCAATAAAAATATTAAATGTCTACTACCGGACGTAAAATAGAATTCTATAAAAACGTTTTCGTGGGATGTTCTATGTCCATCTAATTATGGATATCCTATGGACATATGTTCTATGTCTATGGACGTGTGGATGTGTATTGGACCTAAAATGAAGAACCCTTCAATTTAGTACATTTTAAAAATTTTATGGAATGCCGAAAACAGATAATTACTATGAAAATAAAATAAACCACTAGCTTTATTGACTGTGACGTTTAAGTGATATATAATATAAACTCTATGAGGGTAGAGAATCCACAATATTGGCCGATGAAAACTTTACTAGCTGAACCCGTAGGCTATGCCCACGCTTTGTTTCATAACTTCTTAAAAAAAATATAAGATATTTAACTACACGTGATTTGTACATACGAATTTGCTCCTTATATAATGGAGCTGTAAAGCTGTGGATTGGCAGAGGACAGGTCGTTGTGGCGAAACGGTGGGACCGGTGGAAGGGATTCGGATTTAGTACATCGGTTACTATTCGTCATTTTGTTAGAGACGCTGGAACTGCTTGTATCGAATTATTTTTATATACGCAGACAAAGAGAACTAAACATAGTTGCCAATATTGTAGCATGAAAAAGACAATTTGTGACGTATAAGATGCTAAATGCGTGTTAGCGTGCACATCTTGCTACAAAACTTCGAGTGTTTTTGATTCCCAGGCTTATTTATCAACAAATTTTTAAGTGCTTCCTTATCACATTTATCGAGCATTATATTTTGTTTTATTATAAATCTATTATCCGTTTTGCTCTGATCTATTAATATATTTACATTTATAATAACAATATCGTTAGTACTTATTTATAGAAAATGCGTAAAAAGATAAGTGCAAATATGTTTTTTTAAAATAAATTAGCTGAATCCGTAGGCTATGCCCCACGATGTTTTGTTTCTGTTTTTTCAATAATAAATAAGGTATTTAAGTAGGTAGTGTACCGGACCGCGTCATAGTTTTATGATTTGTATAGCAACTGTCGCAATTTTTTCTATATATTAAGTCCAGACCTTTTCCACCTGTCCCAACTTAAGAGGAATACGGCTGCAGTTGAGATTATGCAACCCATAAGCGGCGCGCCAAGGAGGAATTGGCTTTATGGTAAATAAGAAATTGACGCCCAACATAACTCAATATAATGCAATATCGGATCGAGTGGCATATCTAGTTGTAAAGATATCAAACAAAATATCGCTGAAAGTGGTACAAATATATGCACCAACCACGTAATACGACGATGTAGTAGTCAAAAACTTCTATGAGGAAATATCAACAGCGCTGAAGACACACACACCACAAAATTTGTAATTGTAATGGGAGATTTTAATGCCAAGCTAGGAGCAAAATTAAAAAATGAAGAAAACAAAATAGAATGTTTCGGCTATGGAAAGAGAAACAACAGAGGTGAAATACTTATGGAATATTTAGAGAAAGAAAACCTATATGCTATGAACACATTCTTCCAGAAGAAATCCCAGCGTAAGTGGACATGGGTAAGCCCGGACAGTTCTACCAAAAACGAGATCGACTACATACTATCAAATAACAAACTCATAGTAAAGGATGTAACAGCAATGAACAATTTTACAACAGGCAGTGACCATAGACTTATTAGAGCGAAGATATTGATTAACACAAAGTTTGAAAGAGCAAAACTATTTAATAAAAGAGAAACACAAGTAGACACTACCATACTTAGAGACAAACATTACGAATACAAAATTAAAGTAGAACAAGAGCTACCAAAACATGAAGATCTCGAAAACATGAATGCAGAAGAAGTAAATGATGTGTTAACACGTACACTTACAGACTCAGCGACAAAATAGCAAACAGGAAATTTAATAAAGGAAAACAATTCTCAGAAGAAACGAAGAAGATGCTATAAAAGAAAAGAAAACTGTGGAAAGATGGGAAACGAAACACCGAAGCATATGCCGAAATCAACAAAATGGCAAAGAAAATGTTAAGAAAAGACAGACAATACAAACAAGACCAAATGATCCAAGAAGTTATAGAGAACAATAAAAATATGAAATGCCTTAGACCTGTACTGGGAAGACCACACATTTTCATGCTGAAGGACGAAAATGGAAATAAAAAGCAAGACTTAGCAGACGTACTAAGAATAACAGAAGAATTTTATACAAACCTATATAGCCCAAACAAGAAGAAACTGCCGCCACAAGAAGAAAACTAAAGAGAAAAGTAATGAATATTAACTCAGAAGAAATCCCTGATATAGATAGAGAAGAAGTTAGAAGTGCTTTGAAAGGCATAAAGAACAATACAGCAGCGGGAAATGATGGAGTCCTGGTGGAAATGATAAAAGAAGGGGGAGAAGCGGTGCTAAACACTGTAGTAACTCTGCTAAACAAGTGCTTGCATGAAGCTACTATACCATCAACATGGAATGAAGGAAACATGATTCTGCTATTTAAAAAGAGAGACAAAGCAGATTTAGCAAACTACAGGCCCATTACCTTACTCTACCAAATATACAAGCTCTACACGAAGATCCAGATTAACCAATAAGTAAGACAGATACCAACCAGTAGAACAGGCTAGATTCAGAACCTGATTTAGCACTACCGACCACCTACACACTGTCAAAATCCTGATTGAAAAAGCAACAGAATATCAAATACCATTATATATAGGATTGGTAGATTACGAAAAAGCTTTTGACAGTGTGGAAAAATGGGCAATAGAAGAAGCGTTGCAGAACAGCAGAGTCGACCATAGATACGCAAACATCATACAAAATATCTACGAAAACGCTGTATCAACTGTCAAACTTCACACCAATACTAAACAGATACCAATAAAACGAGGAGTTCGCCAGAGTGACACGATATCACCCAAGTTATTTACAACAGCACTGGAAGATGTTTTCAAACGACTACCATGGGAAAACAAAGGCATCAGTATAAACGGAGTAAGACTAAACCACCTTCGCTTTGCGGACGACATTATAGTAATTTCAGAAACGAAAGAGGAACTAGAAATAATGTTACATGAACTAGATCAAGAATCTAAGCGTATAGGATTAAAAATAAATCAAAACAAAACAAAAGAAATGACAAACACTGAAGAAGAAATTACTGTAAAGATAGGAGAGTTTAATATAAAGCAGGTGGAAGAATACATATATTTAGGGCAACAGATTAAAATCGGAAAAGAAAACCAAAAAATAGAAGTAACTAGAAGAACCAGACTAGGGTGGGCTGCTTTTGGCAGGCTGAGTTATATTTTGAAAAACCAAAACATCCCGTTACATATGCGCCGCCGGGTATTCGACCAGTGTATACTCCCAGTGCTAACTTACGGAGTACAAGTCTGGACGTTCACTAAACACAATATAGACAGACTTGCCAAGACACAAAGATCAATGGAGAGATCAATGTTACATATAACACTGAGAGATCGGCAAAGAAATGAATTGATTCGGCAACACACAGGAGTAAAAGATGTAGTTAAACATGTAAGCCAGCTAAAGTGGAAATGGGCAGGGCACAATGCCAGACACAATGACAACCGATGGAATTACATCATTCAACAATGGAGACCCTGGAACAGAAAACGACAAAGAGGGAGACCTCAGTTGCGGTGGGCAGACGATATAAAGAAAGTAGCCGGACGTGACTGGATGAGAAAAGCCCGAGACCGAAACAAGTGGAGAGAGATGGAGGAGGCCTATGTCCAATATTGGAATGGAAGAGGCTGACGAGAAAAGCGGCGCGCGATGGATATTGTTTTTACCTTCCCCGCTATACCGAGTACAGCTAGGGGTAGGTAATGTTTTCGTCAAAATTTCGGAAGTTGAGATTTTGACGGAAATGCACGTTTAAGGGTCTGAGAATTCCGAAAAAACTAATTTCGCCATAGTGTCTGTGTGTCTGTCTGTCTGTGTGTCTGTATACACTTTACAGCCCAGACGAATGAACGCATAAAACCCAATGTAGGCTTAATAGATTGGTAGTCACACTAATATAAAACTGCAACAAGACGAGATTGGTCACCCTAAAAAAAGGGTGGTGGGGAGAGGTGTTCATTTCAATATAGACGCGTTCGAAAAAATAGCTCAGATTTCTATTCTGCGCATGTCAAATAGTCGATCTATGCAAGCGCGATTTTTCTACCACATTACCCGGCCCCGTCGATTTATTGTTTTTTTTAATTTAAAAATTTCGACTTCAAAATCGGTATGGACAAGTTAAATGACTATAGAAATGACCTTCCATTAAGAAAAAACTTTGACAGTTGTGTCCTTTTGGTCGTTCAAACATTGTTTGCAATTACAAAATACCATACTTAATAAAACCAGAAAACTCCGGTAAAAAAATGGTGGTGAAGAGGGATGCTTTACTGTGATATGGACGCGCTCGAAAAACAATCTTATATTTGTATCCTACACATCTTGAACACCTAATCTGCCCAAGTGCGATCTTTCTACCACCCTCGTCACTCTCACCATCTATGTTTTTGTTTTTTTTTTAAGTTGAGAATTTTAAAATTGGTATGGACATTCAATACTACAATTTCCGTTCGGCTTAGAACGCGTCGTCATTTAGGAACTACACCCAGCATAATCAGGTAAGGACCGACCTGTAGCTTGTCTGCCTTTACAAGCATTTGCTCTACAAGTTTGAGCAATATTTGTTCGTAGGCCCTGCCTGCCTAAACAGGGCCGTGTGCTTAGATTATTTAAACCTTGCTGCGGACAAGGATTTGATCTTAATGTATTTTGTTTGCCAGGACAAAAATACTTAATCGGCTTATGCCTGTTTGCTGTTAGTGAACCCATACAAACTAACGTTTCGCAAGACATTGCAGCTTGCATCTTCAGTGTTCTATTCACTCTAAGTTTTTGCAAACCCTTTTTTTTAAATCAATATTCATGTACTATTGTTAGTGCTTCTACAAGTATATTATCATTAAACACAATGTTACGGTCACATGTAGAGGGCGCTACAATCGATGTTGAAAATTTTATGTTGTTACATAGTTTTGGCAATTGAGGTTAAGTATTAAGTCTGTCGATGGTTAAATTTAAATTTGATTTTGAAAACATTTAACTTAAAATTGTGATAAATGGACGATTTAAAGCAGAGGTTAAACGAAATAGTAGCTAAATCTAAAGGCTACCTTGCACCACAGCGTTTTGCAGCAACTTATTTTTTATTTTTCTCTACTTTTTCGATCGCTGGCGTTATATAACCGCTTGTAATGTATTTCGCTCGTTTCCACCTAACCATAAAGCGACAACGCCAGAAGCAGTAGTTTACAGCCAGCAGTTGAAAACGCAGTAAAAAATAAAAAAGAAACAGCTGCAAAATTCTTTGGTGCAAGGACGCATTAAAGGAATAAAATCAGTTTTTGTAAACCGCAATTGCAGAGCCATCTACTGTCAAACTTTCGTAACAACATAAAATACCGAACATCGATTACAGCACCTCCCTCCACACACAACCTTTCCATTACTAACTCCGTAATAGAATTACCGAACAACATATGTTTTGATGTTAATAATTATTATATATATTGCCTGTACTCTTTGTAGAATCTAGTTTGAATTTTATATAGTAATCTTTTATGTACAGGGTGGGCAACTAAGAATGGGCGCCGGCCATATCTCAGAAACCAATCATCGCACAAGTTTAGGAAAAAAAATACCTTAAGTAAAGTGACCCTGAAAAATTGCTGGAAAATATTTTTGAGTTTCTAAAATGGCCGCTAGGGGGCGTGACCGCCATGACCCAATAGAAAATTAGGTTTTTCTCCGTATTTTGCTCAATTAAGTGGTATTGAAAATATATGCATCGTAATCCAGGGACAATTTCGAATCTTATTAATTTTACAATTTTTTTTCTATCTTTAAAAATAAAGTGGTGGGGGGATGCCAAAATATATTTTTTTTAAATGTCGTTTACTCCGATTAGCCTTAATGGAATTTAACAAACTTGGTCTCGTTACAAAGGGCGTTTCTTAGTCTATCGAGTGCGCTTTACGCTGTTTTTATTTGATTATTACCGTCGCCGCTAGAGGGCGTTATCTGACATGTCAACAAATATCGCGCTTTTTCTAAAGAAATTTAAATGGAATGGTATGTTTATTTTTACACGGTAAAATAGAGAATTAAAAGCTTAAGATGTCAGTGAAAACCGCAACTAGATAACTTTTGTCTAACCGTAGATATTAGCAAACAAAGTTGAAATTATGAATTATTCTCAGATCTTGGCGACGGAATTTGCAAAGTAGCTGTTGAACACAAGTAAGCTGTGAAAATGACACAATGAAGAAACAACATAACGTGCCAAAAATATCAACTTGTCATTGTTGCTATTTTGTGTAGTATTTACTTTTCTAATTGAATTTGTGTCTTCATTTTGGAATTAATTCTTAAAATTATAATGATTCTTAGAAATGAAGAAGCATTTGACATGTTAGCGATTTATTTCGAATGCATGAGAAATGCAACTGTTGCTGCCATAGTCTATGGGTTTCAATGAAACTCTTAATGGAGAACGTTATCTAAATGATTTAAGAAACGAATTGCCACTTCTTCTATAAGACGTAGCTCAAGCAATTCGTCGTGATATGTTTTTCCAACATGATGGGTGCCCGGCGCATTTCTCTTTGAACGTTCGGGATTTTTTAGACCAGACATATCCTGACAGGTGGATAAGACGTGGAAGTCTATTTCATTGGCCGGCCAGGTCCCCAGACCTGACTTGCCTAGATTTTTATTTGTGGGGGCAAATAAAAGATCTGGTTTTTGCCACCAGACCCACTACAAGGGACGACATGATCGAAAGAATAAGAAATGCCATTCAAAGTATTTCGATGGCAGAAGTAGAGACTTCCGTTCAATCCACTCGTCAGAGAATGAATTCTTGCATCGAAAATGATGGACGACATTGTGAACATCTAGGGCGCCACTAATTACAATCTAAATTTTTTAATGTGTTGTGATGTGTTTTTTGCGTTTACTTTTTTGAACGTTTGGGTATTTTTTTTCCAAAACTTGTGTGATGATTGGCTTCTGAGATATGGCCGGCGCCCATTCTTAGTTGCCCACCCTGTACCTAATTGTAATGCAAATTTGGATACATCAGCGGAAACCTCAAATAGGCAAACCTTTTTAGTAAGAGCCTAAAACTGCAAATGTGGTTTTTTTAAACACGTGCAAGGGCAGTTTATTATTAACTAATTTATTATTTGTACAGAGTTGCAATCTAATGTGTTAAATTGTAAATTTATTTTAGTTATTCATCATACACCACTGTTTCGGCTTTTAACGTTCCACTAAAACCAGATCAGCGTTTTGGAAAATAAAAAGAAGACAACGTAGATATTGAAGACTATTTTTCCACTACTAGCATTAAACGATATCATTATTTACTTTGTTTTAGAGCCAAGAAGATGAATTTCTTTCCTAGTGGTTAATAATATTTCATTATTAACTACTGGTTAATAATGAAAACAATTGCTACCAATCTTTAAATTCACCATAAACTTCATGTAAAAATCTTTTGATTTTACTGGTAATAACTGTTCACCAACACTTTCTGCACCTTCCCTAATTTCAGGAGGAGTGCAGTTTTCACTCAAATCATCAAAATTGGACATTTTATAACCACTATTATAAAATATATATTTTACATAAATGTCAATTGAAATTAACTATTCTCTTGTTTTTAAGCAAGGCTACTTTATTTTTGTGCATATTTGCATTTGTAATTTTATTTTTTATTAATGTAAAATCAATTAATTATAAAAGGAATAAAGGTGCTAGTAGTGGAAAAAATAATATATAAACCACGGTAGAGAAGACTTATCAGCCTCGCAACTTATTTCCCTCGATGCTTCGCATCTCGGGAAATAATTCTGCTCGGCTGAGAAAAATGTCTTCTCTACCTTGGTCTATAATATACTATTTTACTATAGGTCTTATTTATAATTAAAATTTCGACTTTTATTTACAGGCACTTCTGTATACTGAAGCAGATATGAGACAATAAAAGCCAAATGTTTTCCTTTTGATTGTCACAAGTCAAATAAATACAAAAATATGCGAAAAAACATTTGAAGAAGTCTATTTTGCTTAAGAAAAAATAACAAGGAATTTCTCGTACCATTTAAACGTACTCAACTCATTTCGCCTGGTTTAATAAAAAAGAAAATTAAACTTTACAGTTTAAAGTCGCTTTTAAAACACCATTATGTTCTTCTACCACGTAGAAAACTCTAAACGTAGAAATTTTTAGAAAAATGGGTAATAACGACCTACCTTTTCCGCATAAAAGTGAAAAACTTTCTCATATATCTTTCTTATATGCGTAACCCCTACACTAAAAAATAATTTAAGTACCTAAAGTAGAGCATAAGCGACGCCGGCTCGGAAAACGCAGCGAATTGACGACGTGGTTGCAAAACATGGAAATGTTTGTTTCCCGGGATGCCGAAAGCTCGAACGATCGTTTGACGTCACAGGAAGAAGAGATGGGGATAACGGAAGTGAAGGTACCGAGGCGTCGCCATTGGTACGCTACAATTGATCTTAAATATATTTACGCCACAATTACGTTTAGAAGTTAGTAAGCTGATTTTGGTCACTTAACAAGACCTACTAAATGTAATATTAATGGCCAGGGAAAGCTCGAGAAAAGCCGCTTAGGGCTATGCATACGTAAGAGAATTCAACTAACTGGTATTCACGGAAAATACCATTGGAAGTATATTACGAAAATTATTACTTATTCACATTTGTGTAGAGAGATATTATTTATAATTGTCTAGTTGTAAAAGAACCAAATTTATTTTTAAATATCACAAAATTGTTTAATAATTCATCATAACGTATAAATTCAATAATATCCTTTCACTTTGGCCATTACTTGCATCAGATGTCAATTCCATCCAACAAACAAAAAACTTTAAATCGGTTTTTATCAGTTGAAAAGCAAACTCATTTGAATATTGATTAGTTACGTGAGAGGCATCATTGGTTCGTTGGGGGTGTGGGTCAGAACGCATGCGCAATGAACTTAAATTTTATTGGCATCCGTGGTGTCCAATACCCCGTAAAACTAAATAACAAAACTATAACGTTTTGTTCTTGGTTTTGTGGTAAACGCAAAAGTTTTGTTTTGAAACTTTGCTTTAAAACGAAAATCTCGTTTGAAAGTTTCGACTGTAAATTTAAAGTTTTAGTTTAGAAAATAAGTTTAAATTTCTAAAATACGATAGAGATATGAAGAATAAAATCGTACCGTTTAGTAGTTGATTTGATTTTGAGGAGAATATGAAAGTTTAAAAATAATTTGTTTGGCACTTAAACGGTTAAATAGATACTTATTCTTTACATAACTTTTGACTGACTATGTTGTTTAACTATCAAATAGTTTTGTTTATAAGTTCGAACTTTACTTCGTTGAAGTTCATTTTAATTTATTGTAAATAAAACAATTCTTATCTTCAACAGGTTTTTTATTTTAGCGTTATACGTATTTCAACGTGTTTACACGTCATCAAGTCATCTGGACGCAGATGTAGAAAACCAAGATCGAATTATGAAGATTTATTGTTCCTATAGCAACAGCAACTGTTTACTTTTAATCTTGCTTTTGATAATGACGTGTAAACACGTTGAAATACGTATAAATCTAAAATAAAAAAACTGTTAAAAGTAAGAATTGTTTTATTTACAATAAATCAAATAGTTGTTAGTTCATTTTTTTTCAATTGATTTGGATCGGCCGAAAAGCTTCTCTTAACAAAGATTAATCGTTTGAATGTCACTATACAAGATGAGTGTTTTATCAGTTTTTAAAATCATTTTGTATTAAATTGCATAAGCTAACGACGCTATGTCATTAATTAACTGTGTGTACAGAACGATACTTTGACCATCTTTGTATATTTTACTTATCAAGTTTTGAAAACTGATTTAACACACAAAAGTAAAAAAATATTAATAACATTAATTTTGGAAATTTTAGTATGCCATCACAAGTTCATATGTATACCATCTTACCACTAAAAAAATAATACAAGTATTTCGATGTTATTGCCAAGCATTTAGAGGTTGCAGAAAACAACAGTTGGTATAAATATAATAATGATACTATTATTCAGTTGGTTTTATTGGCGAACCAAAACTGAAGAAACTTCTTTAAATTTTGGTTAGTCTTAGTCACCATATCAAGCTATTCCAAGCATTTTAAAACAAGCTGCCAATTTACACGAGTAATAAACTAATTGTTTAAATTATCCAAGCCTATATTCATAAATAATACAATGAGTGATTGCGATTTTTCGTGCTAGTTAAGATTTACGTAATTTCACTCGCGCTACGCGCTCGTGATTACCATCTTAACTAGCACTTGTAAACTTACACCACAATTTTATCAAAGAAACGTCGTGTCAGGAGTTGTATTCGTCTTGACTATATCACTCGCATTAATTTTGAGGCATTTTTGGTGACAGTGACTTAGTCGGAAACGCTCGGGTGTTTTGGGGAATCGGCTCTTCTAACATAGTATTGTTTGTTTGTTTTCAAATGTTTTGTAGTGGCGTTTTTTTGCTAATTTAAATTTTTATTTTAACGTTCTTATTTACTGTTGCTGCGAAGCGTTGAAAAAATAAATCGTTTTGGAGAAGAACCGTTAAGTTGGATTTCATAAAATTTTTGAGGGTATATACATTATGTTGGTCTACGATTTTGGTTCATATAATCTGTCAAACAAGATACACATTTAATGTAAATATATATTTATGTGTTTTAATGCATATTAGCATGTTGTTATTATATTTATTATAGGATACACTAAAATATGAGTCGGTCATGATTTGAACTATCATTTAAACACTCGCGATTCATGTTGGTTGACATTGACATCGTTATCATCGACTACCGTTGAAGTTTTAAGTATTTTGCTTCTTTTTGCTTGTGGACGAAAAAGACAATTATTGTTTGTAATTAATAAATTACAATTAAATATGATACTTACTTCTAGACGAAGCAATGAAAATTGTATTAAAATAATAATAAATATACTCAAAAGCCAGTGCACATCGGGTTAAATCGTGGTAATTAAAGACTTAAGAGCGATTATCCAAAGCGACTGTGTGTTTAATCATTAATTTAAACAGTACCATGCAGTTTAATCTTTAATCAATTTAAAACAAACGCGATTGGTTCGTTTTATAAAAGAAGAAATTTGTTCAAAAAAATGTGAAATGCGGTTTTTGCGCTCTTTGCAAAAAATTCTAATGTAACATACAGAGTGGTTAGAAAAACCCCGGCCACTTTTCTTGCGGCGGTCAAGAAATGGCGCTTTAGTAAAGAAAATTTAAATTAAAATGCTGGCAACAACGCAGAATCCAAGACGTTTTAGTTATTAAATACGCCCCATATTAAATCAAAACGTCTTGGATTCTGCGTTGTTGCCAGTATTTTAATTTAATTTTTCTTTACTAAAGCGCCATCCCTTGACCGCCGCAAGAGAAGTGGCCGGGGTTTTCCTAGCCACTCTGTATAATAACAAACATTTCCTACTAAGAACAATCTATAAAATAACGGAAATTAGGTTATAGTTTGCGACTTTTAAAAAGTGTCGCTTACGTCACGGCTCCCGAATTCCCGAATTTTAAAAGTTAAAACCGATTTATTTACATAATGTTTTAGACCGTTAAATATCGTTTAGAATATTTGTTTTGAAAACGCATCTTTAAGTTTTAGGCCGCGAAATATATCCTTACTCACTCGGTATTAGACATTTTTGCTGCATATCGCAATCAGCCTTAACGTCCCACTGCTGGGCACCGGCACTCTTCTCTGCCACGTACTCTCCTTAGCGCTAAGGTGGAGTACGGGGTACCTACAGTTTAACGTCGAATCCGAACGACTAAATATCAGAGAAAGTTTCAGTCATTATGACCCACGGCTGCCTACACCGCATTAGGAAATGTGAGTGGTGGGTTGCGACATAGATTTTTAATGCTACATGGCTTCGGGGGGGAATCGAACCCTAAACCTTTAGCGTAAGAGGCTAAGCGCCTAACCTTTGAGCTACCACCATGCTGCATATACAGTGTGTTTAAGGTTTAAATTTAAGGACGTGATTATGGGTTTAATTCGAGTAGAAAAGCTACCTTATAAAATATGTTAGTTAACCCACCCTTTTCGAGAAAAGATAGTGTTCGCAAATCACGTGTTAATTAGTGTATCCACCACAAATTGCAATACTTGATTTCAATTATGTATATAAATATCTTATGAGTACCTAATCAGTTACAATGATACCTTTTGTGCTCGACGTATCTCTTGCCGTACACACTCAAAATGTTTTTAAATATTGACTTAAAATTTTATTTTCTATATACGAATATATAAAAAAGATACTTTTGTTAAATGTTGCTAAATCTAACCGTTGTCGAGATAAATCAATCTTTTCGAGAAATCGAATTACCACGAAAGTCGGGGTAATTTAAAAATTATTTATTATAAATGGTAATCAGTAAGAGTCGCTGCCGATGTGTTCACTAGTCATAGTAGCCACGTCAGCAAAATAGGGTAATAAAATTTTGAAAATCAGTGCCGATGTGCCCACTGTAACTGTAGCAAAAATTAGCGATATACCTGCCGTGTATAGCAGCCACGCCAGTTTTATCTTTACATTTTGAAAAAATATGGAGACCTTCATGCCAACTCGATTTTTCAAGATGATTGATTTATCTCGAAAACCATTGGATTAAGCCACTTGAAACAAGATATACTTTATTAAATGTATTATTGTATGACTAATAAGATTCTCCAGTCACAATCACAAGTTAGAAAATCTCAACACCCTTTACATTTACGCGTTACGTCTCTAGTTGATAGATACAAACTAAATCAAGTGTAATTGTAAATCATTACGAGCAAAATATACATAAAGAATACTGAGCAGATATCTCAATTTATGACGGAACTACTGGTTACTAAATGATTTGCCACCACCATCTTTAGACGGTTATATGTCTAAAAGAACGCATTTCCGCAAGGATATTTCCGAACCTACGTTTTGGAACCTTGAACCTTTTCGACTCAAATTCGTCCTTAGAAATACGTCTTATTGTGGCGCACTTTGTATATAAATATATTAGCATATAACTCCGTTCTTTATATTGTGGATTTGCATGCAACTGGTGCTTTAGAAAGAGCATCATAATAACAGATATTTAACTATCAGACATGTTCAAAATATGGAAAATAAGTGAGTATGATTTGTTTACCAATTTAAAAACGCCTTACAATTGACAAATCAAAAGATTAACGTTAGTAATTAGTGTTGTCAAAGGTAAAGTGCTTAATTACTCAAAATTACTATTCGGTCTGAATTTTTCATTTTTACAGAAAGAAGTGGAGGGTATATAACATACGTTTAACATTCCATTTAATTTTCGTTATTAAAAATCGTAAAGAATAATAGTACTAGAATAGATGTTAAGCACCTTTTAATACATTTTTACGGCATACCTTGGGCACATCCCCCTCCAAATAAATACAAAATTTCAAATCACCTTAACGAAGAATAGATACATAATGTACATTGTACTTAGTTTACTGTTAAGTGTTATCCTGTGCACTCTCTTAAACTAGTGTTTGATATAGTTTAATTTATATTTTGTTAATGTGCTCCCTTCGCATATGCATTAGGTAGGAAAAATAAAAGCTTAAAAAGTTGACAGCTATAAAAACACAAAATGGCGAATTCTTTCTTTATTTACTACTAACAGTTTTGCTTCATATTGATCATTATTTTTGAAGTATTTGTTCGATTGCTGTTTATTTAATATATTTTTATTTTATTACAACATTTATTTTATTCATGTGGTAATAAAAATAGGATTTATTAAAACGCAGCTTCTACCACATTTTATTATTATGTTTAAAATTTATGACATTGGGTTTTCGTATTCCAAAAATGTTAATTAAATATTATAAATTCTTGCTCGGAATGAAGTCTATTCATTCAGAAAAGCACAGAATATGAGAAAAATCTAATTAAAATTTATGAAATAAAAACTGAGCGCTTGAAAATTAAAGAAGTCTGTTTCCATTAGGTGACGTTTCCGCCCACCCTCGTCTTTTATTATCAAGATCCGACTGGCCACAATCTGAGTTTAAGACGGCAAAATTAATCAAATTTTCAACTAACCTAAAATATAAATCTTTGTGAGTATTTTCAACCCTAAAAGCTCAACCCTTGTTTCCATTCGGAAAACCAGAAAAGCTCCTCCTACGAAACGTGCCTCCTACGCGCTGACGTCATTTTGCGCGCGCAAATATTGAATTAGGTCACCTATCGTGACCTCTAGACCGAGCTTTTGGACGAACCTTAGACCGTGCACAGCTTCCAGAAGCTCCAGCATTCACCATGGCCGTGAACACCTCTAACTACAAATTGAATCCTTCAACAGCTAATCTTAAATATTCAGGTGAGTTTTGTTCCTTTTAACATTTATTATGAAATTACAAAATCGAACCGACTGTGAATTTATTTTAAAGTTACTTATTTTATGTACTGATTGGTGTTTTTTGAAGGAAAACTGTATAGAATCAAAACTTACAAAAAAATAAAACTTACAATTTTCAAATATTTTCTTAAAAAAAAATCTGGAATCAATTAGCTTTTTGCGTCCTAAATCTAATTGTGTTTTACTGCAATTATTTTTTCTATAAATTGGTGAAATTTAATGGCACATAATTATTGCAACTAAGTTAAACTGTATTTTTGTGAGAGCAAAAGTATTGGCAAAATTTCAAAAACGTGTTGCGCATGTGCAAAACAACTCTTTGTTTAGTAAAAGCTTAAAATTGATGTTGTTTTAACCAAAAATTAATTATAATACAAATAGAATACCTAGTTAAAATGCCAAAAATTAGAAAGTGAAATTACCCCAGTCTTAGTTGAATTAGAAAATAGCATAGAGGTACAAAATTACCTGCCTTCTTCATTATTTGTAAAACCAGCAAAAGCAACACTTTTTAATGTTTAGCATTCGACGGAGTTAAATTTTGCATTTACGTATTACTTTAAATTTAGTCGAATGAAATCATGCCACATAATAAGAGACTATTAAGAAAGTATTTCATTGAGAAATTAATTTACCCACAGACACAATTTATAGATCAAAGTTAAGCTAACCTTTACACCTCAATAATTAGGTTTCTAAAAAATGTAAAATTTGCTATTTGCGGAATTCTATAATGTACAGGGTGTATCAAATTATGGCGGGACTATTGTTAATTATCTTATAATTAAAGCTGCAGATTTAGTTAAATTAGAAAAGAATTGTAATTGTTTATTCTAGTTAAAGAAACCGTTTACAACAAAATTAAACTTCTCTTTTTTGAGTTATTCCATAAAATAGTTTTGCTGAAAATTGAACATCCTGTAAGTATTTGCATATTTGAAAAAGAAAATTAAATTCCGAATAACACTCGTTTAATGCAATAGTAACCTAAAGCGAATAAAACAGTTTTAGCTAGCATCAAATTGCTGCGTTAGCTAGACATAAATTTTGTTATTTAACAACATACAACGTAAATAATCATGAATAGCGTTTTCAATATTCACTTTTAGGTTACTGCTGCACTGGAACTTTCATATTTACAATTTAGTTTTCTTTCGGAATATTAAAAAAAGTTATTTTATGGAATAACTCGAAAACGCGACATTAAATTATTGTTTTTTTTGTATGCTGCATCTTACTCAGCATAAAAGTTTCCATTTTTTCTCAATTTCACTAACTTTGTAGTTCTAATAATAAAAAAGTTATAAACAGTGCTGAGATAATTTGATGCAGCCTGTACACAACAATTTCAGAATAGTATAAAAAGTAGAAATTTATGATTTCGTGAGATTAACCTTTACTATTTTGAAATTTTAGTCAAAGTCTTATAGTTTTAAATCATTTTAATCGACTGGAATTATTGAAATATTAAGAAAAACAGATCCAGTTTTAACAAAATATTTGTGAATTATAAAACCATGAATAAATACACTTGTCACGAATTAGCTTCAGGTTCTCTTAAAGCGCATGGTACATTGATTTAATAAAATTTTGAAATACTACAAAACAGTTTTTAAGAGAATTTTAGCTCAATGTCAATGAAGTATAAATTTAATATTCTTAATTACGATTATTCGTTTTTTCTCGTTTGGCAGTTCGGCTTTGGTTGAATTATTAATTAAACTGGCAATCAGAAAAAAAAAAACATAGATTCTGTAACGTTTCGACCTTTATTTAATTCTTCTTCAAAACTTTATTGATAATTTTTGTGAAAGTGAATGAAAACCCTAAAATTTGAATTTACACACCGACACGATTTTATCAAAACAAAACGTCCCAAGCTCTCTATTAATTTCTGATTACTAATTTAATTAACAATTAAACAGAGGCCGAATTGCCTAAGAAATAAAGTTATCATGTAATATTCTTGATATTCCTCAAAATATTTTTACATTTGTCATAAATATTTAAAATATATTTTAACATTAATTGCCTCATTCCTATTATATCGAGCAATTACTACGTCACATTTACTGTTTCTGCAGCTAATAGAAAAGATAAGCGAACTACTGATTTGTTGTGTTTAGTGATTCTAAAAATTAAATTAATATACAAATCGACGTATTACTCATGAAATAATCCAATCATACACCATTCGTTTAATGAAAAATAATCGGAGTAAATTACGCATACTTCCTGAACGCTAATCAAGCTAAACAAACACCTATGGCTATACCACAAGTTGCCGTTATAATAACCCGATTATTTTTCACTTCACTCGTGGTACAACTATATTGAATAACTACTTTAAATGTAAACTCAGAATGTCTGGATACAATTATCAGGAACTGCAACTATAATTATGCACGAATGAGCAATAAAACCTGTAACTTTTGCAATTTTCCAATATGAGCAATGCATAAGTATTAAATAGTATATTATAATACAAGTGTATAAGCAAGCCTTTACACCACGCGCGACCGGTTTAAAAGCACGAGGCGAAGCCGAGTGCCTTTTAGCGGAGCAGTGCTTAAAGGCTCTTATACACGTGTATTATACGCTATTTTTTATTATACCTGCATCATAATCTAGAAAATAAGAAGAATATAGCTAGGAAGCAGCATTTTGATTTTGATTCATCTTACATAGTAGTCTATGATGTGACGTCATATCATTTACCTGGAGATTGGTTAGCATTTTTTGTTGTTTATGTTGCTATGTGAATTCGAATTATTTTTTTTTCGCGTGTTTGTAATTTGTTGCTTCAAAATTGATGGCGTCATTGTTGCTTAGCAATTTTAAAACACCGGGGTGTTTTAATGTTGGGTTTACGCACGCTTTTTGGTTTGTTTTACAAGGATTATGATGCAAGTATAATAAAAAAAATATAATCATTTTCTGATTTACCTGAGCTTGGTTGTGCCGATTTTCACTCAGTGTTTGAAACCAATACAATGAATTTACAAAACTTAATAATTTTGCCATTTGTTTAAATAAATTTTGTACCTAGTACTAAATTCACGTCAAACAACAGGCAAAAAAAATATTTAAACTGTAAGAATATATTCCGATTAAAAAATTGCAAAGTATTTCAAGTAACTAAATGTTTTTTGACTTTAGTAGATTAACAGATTTCCAATTTTTACTACACAAACATACATTAAAACTGTATAATAAGTTTATGTAAATGTGTAAATATATTGATATATGTTACTTTAAAAAAGTATGATAAATGTTATGTTTGTAGAAGCTTTGTTAACACGTTTTCAATTCCTCTAAAATATGCATTTAAATTATAAAAGAACAACACCCCTTTAATAAAAATAATAAAATTTAAAACAAATTACGTTTTTAAGCAAGGAGTACTAAATAGCACCATTTGCTATTGAATGTGCTTTAAAACTACTGTCAAATTCCAAAATTTTAAAGGAATTTATGATGTAACTGTAGATATGCGTATTCATTTATTCACGGGAAAACCGTACAATAATTAGTACAGGGTCTTATCGGGACAACAAACTTAAAGTTAATTGAGATTCCAAGTAAAGTTTTGTGGTTTTCATTGATTACTTAATTATACTTAACGAGTAAATTATATTTGTAATTTATAACAGTCTAGAAAATATATATCGAGAAATTCCTGGCGGTCGTAAAATCCTTTTTTGTACACTCATAACTCATAGGTTTAGTAAGCAATTTTAAATAAATTTTAGAATTGATTAGTAAAATTTTACCTATAATAAAATGTTAAAAAAATAAAGAATAAATTAAGCAGTTTAAAAATATGAGATTTTAAATTTAATTTATAATAATACACACCATTGGGTAGTTTGAAATGTATGGAAAGTACAAGAATGTTCCACGTAAAATAAAAATGAAATCAATTGTTATTATGACAATGTCTCTTTTGAAAATGTGTTGTTTTTTGTTAATTGTTTAAACCATGCTTATGTAGGTGAAAAACCAAATTAAAATTTTATAATAAATGTCACAGCTAAGCATATTATACAAATTAAGGTATTGTAAAATATTGAAATAATTACGATTTGTTTTTTGGCCCTTTGGTAAATTGGGTGATTTTTTGTTCCCAACAAAAATACACCCATTTTCAGAAATTATAGAAAACGAACGTAAAGGTAAAACAATTCAGGCAAATAAAATGTCATATTCTATACTTATTATTACAAAATTCTGTAATTGCTTCGAAATCTATCATTCTCAATAAAAAAAGATGAGCTGTTCGGTTTTGCAAAATATCTATAGAATTTTGAAAAAGTGATACTTATATTGTTATTAAGCTTTTAGGTGATGTTCATTTTCAGTCCATTTTACGGTAAAGTAGTTAATTAGAATTTTTTATTATACCTGCATCATAATCCTCCTAAAACAAACCAAGCGTGCGTAAACCCAACATTAAAACACCTCGGTGTTTTAAAGTTGCTAAGCAACAATGACGTCATCAATTTTGAAGCAACAAATTACAAACACGCGAAAAAAAATAATTCGAATTCACATAGCAACATAAACAACAAAAAATGCTAACCAATCTCCAGGTAAATGATATGACGTCACATCATAGACTACTATGTAAGATGAATCAAAATCAAAATGCTGCTTCCTAGCTATATTCTTCTTATTTTCTAGATTATGATGCAGGTATAATGAAAAATAGCGTATAATACACGTGTATAAGAGCCTTTAAAGCACTGCTCCGTTAAAAGGCACTCGGCTTCGCCTCGTGCTTTAAAGGCTTGCTTATACACTTTTATTATAATATACTATTTTATAAAACTTATATTTTATGGACGTATTAACAAAGCATATAACAACTTTCAGTTAAACATATTATTCTATATTTGATAAGCAGTTTAATACCATAATATGCCATTAAATTTGTACTTATAGGAAAGAAGAGTGCAAACTTTTATCTTGAACTGTACGTGTCACAATTCTGCTTCAAACAAAGTTCTTGCAACCACTGTAGATTGTTGTAAGAAATGGTTAAAACAAGCTTCTGGTACTTTCCCATACTAGTCACATTTTTAATATTCTCGCGTCAGTAAGTCATTAACATTTACATGTAGTCATATACACCTGGTACAAGCCGCTCGCTCCAAAACCAAGGCGTTGCAACGACTACTCACGTAAAAGTGCTAGATAGATATTGGGCCCACAATTTCGAACCAAAAATGGTTATAACAACTTAATTTGAAGAGTTTTCAAAAATATGAAAAAAATAAAAAATATTTTTTTTTAACTAAAGCTAGTTGCTAGGCGTAGTTAAAATTACGTAAAGTATCGCTCTGTTCCTGAATTTTTAAAATAATGTAACATTATTTTCTATTCTAATAAACTACTTTGAATGGGCTACAGAACTGTTTAAAGTTTATAACAATTCAGGTTTACGTTTTTAAATAAATAATTATTAATCAATTTTAAATTTATGGAAAATTCCTGAAGGGAATCGGCGTAAAATTTAAAACATTACTAAAAAACGAATTTGTATTTCACTGTAAGATCTATCAACTCACAAAATTTAAAAAAAATGGTGTGGGCAGTTTGTGGGTATATTGATTTTTAAAATGTCCAAAACTTTGAGAAGTTAGCATTTTTACAATTTCTTATTTCCCAAAAACGATTTTACATCACATGATTATACCTATTAAGAGCTATCAAATAATATGACAAATTGTATGTGATTGGATATTTTGTTTTTGAGCAATCGGGCATTAAAATAAAAATTTTCAAAATTTCGTAGCCGTCTTCGTGTTGAAGATACAGCATTAGGAAAACAAAACATTTAATTTGCCTGCAAATGCACTACAACGCTTGTTTTCAAAATTTCAAAAAAGTGTTGACAAAACAATATATACCACAAAACATGTCGAATTTCCGTTTCCTGTTGTAAGTCAGGTTAGTGACTTTACAAAGAACTACCTACAACTAAAAACCTTCCACATACCAAATTTTATAAAAATATTTCGATTACTCTTAACGCCCTCTATCATATTCTCTTCTTACATTTATGACATCACGCTTGTAAAAAAATGCTACAAAAAATAGTCTTACTTCAGTTTCCGGCTCGTAAAATAAAACTAAATAACTACACGACTTTTTGTTGTACCTTTGTATACCAGATTGTTGGCAGCATATTAATTTTTTAGGTACATTGTTTTCAATACGCTGATGCTTTCTTGGAATAACGTTTTATCCCATATTCTTGTAATATTATAGATAGTCAGGTGAATTCCCTAGCACTTAAATTTTTTCATGAGAAAAATTAATTTAAAACATCGTAAAAGTTGTTAGGAAGCATCTGTATTATAGCATTAACAAATTTGAAGATCTATTAGAAAAGGTTTAACACTTTGTCGCAGAACTATTTGTCGAAAATAGGACAAGAACGTGAAGCCACCTTAACACATTATTGTTTTTTCGTGTTCTGTATTAATAGAATTTGTCGAATATTATATTAGTTTTTAATTTATTTATTTTACTTTATTGTAAATAAAACAATTCTTAACTTTAACAGGTTTTGTAATTTAGCTTTATACGTATTTCAACGTCATCACACGTCATTATCAAAAGCAAGATTAAAAGTAAACAGTTGGTGTTGCTATAGGACCAATAAATCTTCATAACTTGATCTTGGTTTTCTATATCTGCGTCCAGATGACTTGATTTCTCATTCCAAAACGTCTAATAACGGTGAATTTAAGAGATCAATTTGTTCATTCATTAAAGGTACAGATTTTTAATGTTTATGAATTACAAATGCTTCTAGTATATCCAACTTACGTTTGTCATCACAAAAGTGTAAACATTTTATAGTGTTATTAGATGTCATTGAATAATTGGTGGTTGTGGATTTGGATTTGTCTTTTTTTGATAATCTGTTAAGAGAAAGTTATATTTTGGTTTCGTTATGTTGATGACATTTTAGCATGTTTTCATAGTTCATTTGAGTTAATCAATGAATTTTTGATTTTTATTAACAGCTTGCACCCAAAAATAACATTTACACTAGAAACTGAACGAAATAGGTCTATTAACTTTTTAGATTTATACATACAAATTAATTCAAATAATAAACTTTTGTAGTTTATAGAAAACCTACACAAACAGACGTTACAATATCACACGGCTCTTGTCATCATAAAACACATACATTAGCAGCATACAGGTCCATGATACATAGTGCTTTAACGGTTCCTTTAGGTAGCATTAGTTATAATAGAGAAATTTCGATTATTAAACAAATTACATACAATAATGGTTATAATACTCAACTTATTGGTGCACTAATTGAAAAAAAAATATTATAAATTAGCTATTCAGAAAATTTATCCAACTACTTCATCAGATAAAATGAAATACACTCAATTCCATATTTTGGCAATAAATCAGAAAAAATTGCCAAAATTATAAACAAAACAAATAAATGTAAAATAACTCTTAATACAACACAAAAACATCGTAAACACTTTGTTTAATACTAAAGAAAAAACAGACAATTTATTAAAATCGGGCATCTACAAATTAAATTGCTCGCACTGTAATTCGGTTTATATAGGACTAACAATTAGAAATTTTGATATTAGGTACAAGTAACACGTACGTTGTTACAAGTATAAACACCTCCATAAATCTAATTACGCTAAACACTTATTAGAACACAATCATTCAATGACATCTAATAACACTACAAAATTTTTACACTTTTGTGATGACAAACGTAAGTTGGATATACTAGAAGCATTTGAAATTCACAAACATTTAAAATCTGTACCTTTAATGAATGAACAAATTGATCTCTTAAATTCACCGTTATTAGACGTTCTGGAATGAGAAAGCAAGTCATCTGGACGCAGACATAGAAAACCAAGATCAAGTTATGAAGATTTACTGTTGCTATAGCAACACCAACTGTTTACTTTTAATCTTGCTTTTGATAATGACGTGTGATGACGTTGAAATACGTATAAAGCTAAATTACAAAACCTGTTAATGTTAAGAATTGTTTTATTTACAATAAATTAAAATGAACTTCAACGAAGTAAAGCTCGAACTTATAAATATTTAATGAGTATCTGTATATAAAATATTTATTTTACCTTTATTTCTACTTCTAGAAAACGGTTATGCAGGGCCTTGTATAAATTCTATGCAGTTAGAATTAGAACGTGGAAAAGTTTTAATTCAAATTCATATCATTAATGTAAAATCTCAATTAAATACAGACAAACAGCAAAACTTTATTTAATTTTATTTTTACATAATTTTCGGTCAACGCAAACTCCATTCAAACTAAAACGGCTTAGTTTAATCGTATTTAAAATGCGAAATGCGGAACACCTACAGTCTTCTCTCTGAAAGTCATCAGCAGATTGCAAGAGCATTGTTCTTTTACTAACGTTATTTCCAGTTGGATAATTCTTTTGTAGATAAAAATATGTGAGCATCTCAAAGGTCTATTGTTTTAGTAAAAAGCGACTCGTTGGTTTTCAAAAACATCATCTCCAGATATAGATTATTTCTAGAAAAATGAGCCTGGACTGCCCTATACTTTAGATATTGTGACTTATCATGTTTAACAGTATTTTATTATTAACGTGTTACAACCCAACATTGACTCCAATATAATATCACACCATTCTTACCCTTGTACCAAAAGCTGCATAATAAAAGTGGTGAAGTAATGTTTTAACAAATCTTACATTTTGATGTTTTCTAGAAAAATTTTTTTTTAAATTAAAAGAAAACCAAAATCGGAAAAAAAAATTCTCTGCAAAAAATTGGGTGGGAGAGAAAACATTAAGCCTCACTCTCAAATATTGCTGTATCACCATATTCTACTATCACTTATGAGCAATTTAATCTGAAAAACATGTTTTATCCCCTCCGGTGTCTTAAATATTCAAAAATTCATAGAGGATGTCGCAGAGAAATTAACAGACTATGGGACACCAACCAAAATTGTAGCTAACCCGTAGTTCTATGAGATTACAAATAAAAAAAAACGGTTTGGCCAGTTTTGTAGCATTGTTTTTTTTTAATTTTCAAAACTGGTTGTAAATTTCATTTCATATTGGGAACACTTTTATGCATAGAAACATTGCGTCTCTCAGGGTGCGGCAACTAAAGTGTTACAAGCTGATATCTCCAAAACTATAGAAGATTGGGCAAAAAAATTTTTTGTTTATTTTTATGAAACGTAAAGCATTGGGTTAATAGTGCGTTTTAAAATACTTCGCAATTTTAAGGAAAGGGGGGGGGGGGGTAACTTAAAATCTTAAATGAGATGGGGATTCAAATTTTATAAGTATTAAAAAACTGAAACGAAATTATTTTTTTAAATGTAAGTGTGTCCACTAAAAGTAAATTAGACCAAGCAAAATTTAATACCAGTGAAAAATGTATGTTTACAACTCCTAATAAATAAGGGGACGAAATTTTCCATTCTGATTAAATTATGCTTGATGTAATTTTGTTTGCTTATTTTAAGTAGGCACATTTAAATATAAAAAAAAGCTCGTTCCGCTTTTCAATATCCCCTATTTATTAAGAGTAATTAACATTTTCCAAAAAATCTGAAAAAAAATATGTTGTATTTATTTTGACAAAAATATTTAAAAATTTTAAAATGTATTTACATAGTCCTATTTAAAATTTTTATGTAACGTAATATACGGCCCCTTCCGTTCCATAAAAGAAAATAAAATTGTTGCTTAATCTGTTATAGTTTTGGAGATAGCGTGCAACACTCTAGTTGCCGCATCTTGTATAGAGCTATTACGATAAAAAAATTGATCTCGATCTGTTAATTCGTTTTTTCTTATTAAGGCGTTAACGGAAAATTGTCGGAAAATCGTAGCGAGCGTAATTTTGAAGATAGGAAGTTTGGAAAAAAAGCACTGGATTTGCGACAAGATCTTCTATCAGATTCTGTTTTCATATTCGGAAAAAATAGTTTACCCAAAAGTATGCTACAACAAAGTCTAGCTCTCGCTTGCGATATTGGATTTGTTTTAAAATCTTATTTTCCCCACCCATACACGCATACACACATACAGACAGACATTTTTAAAAACAACTGTTTTGGGTTCTTAGAGCTCCAAAATATCTATTACCGTCAAAAGCTTAATTTTAAAAACTTTTATGAAATCGATACTTTCCTATACTAAAAGTAGAAAAAGATGAAAAACAGACAAAACACGTCGCTGGTACTTTCCCGTACGTTTCACGTTTTAAATATTTTCGCGCGAAAGTGACAACATTGTTTTAACAATAATATACAGTACACTAGCATGTGTATGCATTTCAAATGCGTTTCTGCAATGAAGCTCCGCGAATTGCGTGGTTTAGAGCTCTTTTAATACTTAGTATAAGGCTCTAGATATTGCACTCCCGACTTTGGACCAAAAATCGCTGTAAATAGTTTATTTGAAAAGTTATCAATAATATGCAAAAAATGAAAAATATGTTTTTTATCTAGAGCTAATTGATGGGCCTACTTAAAACACATAACTTCTGAAAAACGTCTTGTTAAAATAAAAAAGTATTGATTTGTTTATTAATTTTCAAAATAGTTTAATTATTCTAATCAACTACTTCAAATAGTCTATTAAACTGTTGAAAATTTATAACGATTGGCGTTTGCATTTTTGAATAAATCATTAATTTATTTTAAAATTTTCAAAATTTCCTTGAGGGCGTCAGAGGAATTTGGGAAAGTAGTAAAAAATAAATCTGTAGTTCACTAAAAACTTCATCGGCTCACAATATTTAAAAAAAATGGTGTTAATAGTTTTTGAGGAATAGTTTTTTGAAAATTTCCAAAATTTTAAAAACATTTTTACAAATTAAACTTATTAAGAGCTATTAAATAATATGATATTGTTTATTAATAAGATATTGTTTTTGTGAGTAACCCGGCATTAAAGTATTTTTAGAATATCGTAGGGGCCTATGTTATAAAGACACAGCATTCAGAAAAAAAGAACTTGATTTGCTTTTAGATGCATTACAACTCAGCAAAAAACATGTTCCAATTTCCGATTTTGGTTCCGGTTAAAAACCATACAAACACGTACCTGCTACTAAAAACTTCCACATTCCAAATTTAATAAAAATCGGAATATGGGGTTCTGGAGATATAAAGAAATTTTTTAAAAACCACTTTTTGAGTTTCTTGAACCCCAAAACGTGTTTTCGTTAAATTCTGAAATTTTACACAATTGTTGAAAAATTAAAAACACAGGAATTAGTAAGACAGCGTTAAGTATGAACTTTATAACTCTGATACGAGTGCGAAGTTCAAGAGATGAGAAAAGTTTAAATTGAAAAAGTTTTGTTAATATTTTCACAGAGTACGGGTTGTAGTAAAAACAAATAAAAAAGTTGGTGATGATCATTACACCGCTTTTTTTATATTATGTGAGCTCGACTATATTATTTAGAATAAGTCATCAAAATCTACAAGCTGGAGTTGCCACAAAAAATTGTGACGGCTTAAAAAGGTCACATTTTTATAAGATTTATCAACGGTTAAGAATTTATTAATTATATTTGAACAGATAAATTATTAGAAAAATTATTAAAATACATTAAATAGTACCAAGAACTGCTAATTTTCAGTTTTCAAATTTAAATCTCCATGATGGACCGATAATCATAAATCCGCATAACTGTTTATTCAAATAAATCAAAATCAGAGCATGCCGATTAATTTAGAGCAGTACACAGGTGCAATAACGCCACATTTCATCCCCTAATTGTTGTTTAAACAGTTTAATTAATCATTTATTCACCCCAGAGACGTCGGACAATAATCAACGTTCGAGAAACAACGAGTAAGGGTAGTTTTTCTCTGTCGATCTGATTCAAACTGGCAATATGCTAGTAAGGGGAGGTGTATATTCACAAATAAGGATATAACTCGCAGCATATACACTGAGGGTGTAAGATAAGCCAAAATTAATTTAAACGAGTTTGCTTAGGTTTAAAATTCAGTTTTAATATCGATAAAGCAGGGGTTCTAATAAAACCGAAAAGCGATATACGTTTATGATTTTTAGAAGTTTAGCATAATGAGAATTTGGGCATGTAGTAAAATTCAAAATTTTTGGAAACACTGAAAATATTTTATAAAGATTGATGTTGATTTATAAAGTAACAGGTAACGGTTGAAGGTAGAGTTTGGTTTAAGGTTGGAGCTCTCAAAGATGAATTTTTATATGATTTTGGTTTTACATAAAATTGTTGAAGACACTAACTTTTTATATTCAACCTCATTTTCCGCGAGCGTTATCTGCAGTTGGCGTCTGTGGTGCGGGATGAGGCAAATGAAGGATAAGAGTGCCATCAAATAGAATAGGGTAGATATTTGGAAGGAAGGGTTTCGAGCGCTATGAAAGCTGTTACATTAACATTTAGACGTAATATTACCAGCAGTTGGATATCAAATGGGATTATATAAAGCTTGATGTAACTTTGGAAGAATTTGTTAACTTTGACTTGAAGCCAGTGATGTTTATGGTTCTGTAGACAACTATATGTCGACATTGTCAAATACATTACAATGTTGATATGAAGCTGTTAAGTCTTGTGTTTTACATAACCATAAGTTGTGAAACAACAATTTTTACAAATGTTTCCAAGCTTTTGCTTTGTATAACGAGGGATAACATCTGCAATTTAAAAAAATTCTAGTGTGGGCCACAGTTGGATAAATTAATAATTAGGTAATACTTCAAAACACTAAATCGCCTATAATTACTTTCCCATACTTCTACTGAAGTAAGGAAAGTTATGATTTCATGCAAATTTTCGAATTTCAGATTTTAACAGAAATACGCGTTATGGGATCCAAGAATCCCAAAAAAGTGGTTTCGATTTTTATAAGAATTGGTGTGTAGAAGTTTTTTAGTTGCAGGTAGTTAACTGAAACCGGAAACAGAAATTAGACCTGTTTTTTTGGTATAAATTTTTTTCTAAAATTATGTTGTAATTTTGAATATATAGCGCTGTAGTGCATCTAAAAGCAAATTAATTTTTTTTCTAAATGCCGAATCTTTAAACTGAAGGCCTCTACGAATTTTTGAAAATTTTAACTTTAATACCCGATTACTCAAAAAGAAAATATCCAGTTAATACAAATTGTTATATTATTTGATATCCCTTAATAAGTTTAATCAAGTGATGTAAGATAATTCCTGGAAATATTTCAAAAAATTATTCCTCAAAAACTGCCCACAGAACGTTTTTAAAACTTTTTGAGCCGATAGAGCTTGCAATGAACAACACGTTTGTTTAATACTTCTTTCCCAAATTTCACTCTGACGCTCTACAGGAATTTTTGAAAATTTTCTAATTTATTCAAAAACGCAAACGTTGATCGTTATTAACTTTAATTAGTTTGATACGCTATTTGAAGTAGGTACTTTATTAAAATCAGCAAGAATTTTTAATTATTTTGAAAATTCTGAAAAAAAGAAACTTTATAATAGCAACAACGTGTTTCTCGGCAGCTACGTGATTTTAACTACGTCTATCAATTAGCTCTAATACAAAATATATTTTTCATTCTTTGCATATTTTTGATAACTCTATAAATAAAGTTGTTATAACTATCGTGAGCGCATTAACTATCTTAGCGCCTTTTACGTAGTAGGAGCGCGCACCGCCCGTAAGTAACCAACGCCTTGACTCTGCAGCGGGCTTGTACCGGCTAGAGATGACTATCTTTCCATAACTTCTTGACGCGAGAATAATTAGAACGTAAGAAGTATGGGAAAGTACCAGCAACCTGTTTCACCCATTTTTCTTCTATCTTCCCTGTCGTTTTATATTTGCACAATCTATTTCCAAATGTTACGATATGCCACAACAATAAAAAAAAAATCCCATTAAAAGAGCATTAACATAATATTTGTTTATAAATTTAAAGCCTGGCGCAGTAAATATTAAGCAAATCTACAAGATGCGTTTTAAAAATGAATACAACGTGAATTTAATTAAAACGGCAAGTTAAATTTAATCTGTTGAAAGTTCTGAGTGCGTTAGTTTGCGGTTATTCCCAAGCTTTCAGGAAATCCAAAATGCTTATCAAAGACTCGTAAAGTTCCTGTTGTAAATTGTTGGTTTTAGATTAAATTAGTTTCTGCAGAAATTGTAAACCTATTTTGTCGGATCACGGAATTGGAATTTACCTCATGCTTACTTAAATAGAAACATGACAATAGGAAGACAATATTTGATTATTAAATAAGTAGAGCATGTTCGTGTTAAAAATACGCAAATCTTAAAACACAAAAAACATTTTTTCACATATAACTGTTTATTAGTGTAGTGAATGTTTCTAAAATTTATTCGTAAAAGAAATATTTGATGTTATAACATTGTGCTATTTTGTCTTCAGATGTTTTGTAAATTGGAAACATTAACTATAACCTTATGCAATTCCTTCTAATTCTTGTTTTACAAAAATATTTCCGTAAGTTTGCGAATGTGAACTAATACATCATACACGCTTTTTAAGTCACCAAGGTTTTTAAAGAAAAATTCAAAGTCCCCTAAACTGTGGCACAAAGAGACTACTAAAAATTAAAAAAAAACAAATATATTAATTTTCTGTAGCACTACACTATCGTGTACCCGTACCCGTGTAAACGTGCACGTGCACTATAAGCGTAGCGAGGCACAGGCACACGTGGCTCGGGTATAATTTTCAACCCTGTGTACTAGAGAAAGCTTATTCTATCTCGCATGGGTAGATTTTGTAACCTTGGGCTGCTACATGAATTTAAAGGGCTGATTGTCTGCCGCCACACGGTATAAGCAGCATGTGTGGGTCGTTCTTAAACGAATCGTTCTTTTCGAACGACTTATCATTTGTATTCCTCTGAGTCGATTCATCTATTTTAGTTTCATAAGTTTCTCGAGCGAGGACATTAAATCTCAGCAGATTCGGGTATTGTGGTTGCACGAGTCCATGGAATAGCGAAATGCTTATCAATTTAAATCAGGAAGTCGCACAGACGTAGCCTGTATATTTGTGATTAGCGCAAACAAAAATCAACCGTATATGAATTTACCCTGTCTGTATTATGCAAGTTGCCTTTTAGTTCGATATAAAAATATTCATTCTTCACGGGAGTCTCAAGCCCAAGACTGATAAACGCGTCAAGTCTGCGTTCATACCATTCGGGAGTGCCTATTGAATAATTTCTTTTGGCTGGACGAAAACGATTCTATGGAATCGATTCTTTGTAAACAATTTGAACGAAAGAATTGAAGTATAAAACGGAACGAGATTGTTCTTTTCGAGGACTCTAACAAGCAGTAGATTATTCCACTCTTTTTTTACATAGTTAGCCGTAACATTTTAAAGATAAAATAGAGGCTATTTGCTTTAAATGTTTTGAGGCTCCAAGCGAACCCCTCCTGCGCCTGTGCGGTAATCTGCCACTGTATTTGTATTTAAAGTTTTCACGATCAAATTAGTTTAATTTATGAAATCATCACATTTTAAAGTTTGGCTGAAATCACTTAAGATACTTATTTTTAACGTAAAATGGTTTCTTTTACAAACTGTTTTCAACAAATAGAATTTTTAAAGTTTTTAACAGCGTAACTCAAAGTACTAGTTTCGTATAAAGGAACGAGCAATTTGCAGCATCTGTTAGGAAATTTGGTAGGAACGAACGCCTTGGTGCTAGAAAGCAATATGAATACAATTTCACTCTCCAATATTTTATCAGAAGCTAGACATAGAAAACAATTCATGAACATTATAATTATTATTTTTTCGGATAAAGAAGCCGTGAGAAACGGTTTTAATATTTTTGCAATTTTTATCATTGTTATCAACTTCGAGTATTGAAGTACCAATAGTTCTATAAAAAAAGTTCAATTTTTGCAATTGCCGTAACCAGGATTCGAACCTGGATTACTACAGCCACAACGTAGGGTCCTAACCACTAGACGATCACGGCTGTGAGAGACAGTGTCATTGTTTTAACAAGACTCATAATGGTTACCAGGTTCAAGCAATGACGCGCCAGTAAATCGACAAAAAAATATCTCATTTTGTAATTACCGTGACCAGGATTCGAACCTGGGTTACTACGGCCACAACGTAGGGTCCTAACCACTAGACGATCACGGCTGTGAGAGACAGTGTTATTGTTTTAACAATACTCATAATGGTTATCAGCTTCAAGCAATGAAGCGCCAGTAAGTCGACAAAAAAATATCTCCTTTTGTAATTGCCGTGACCAGAATTCGAACCTGGGTTACTACGGCCACAACGTAGGGTCCTAACCACTAGACGATCACGGCTGTGGGAGACGGTGTTATTGTTTTAACAATACTCATAATGGTTATCAGCTTCAAGCAATGAGGCGCCAGTAAATCGACAAAAAAATATCGTCTTTTGCAATTGCCGTGACCAGGATTCGAACCTGGGTTACTACGGCCACAACGTAGGGTCCTAACCACTAGACGATCACGGCTGTGGGAGACGGTGTTATTGTTTTAACAAGACTCATAATGGTTATAAGTTTCAAGCAATGAAGCGCCAGTAAGTCGACAAAAAAATATCTCCTTTTGTAATTGCCGTGACCAGGATTCGAACCTGGGTTACTACGGCCACAACGTAGGGTCCTAACCACTAGACGATCACGGCTGTGGGAGACGGTGTTATTGTTTTAACAAGACTCATAATGGTTATAAGTTTCAAGCAATGAAGCGCCAGTAAGTCGACAAAAAAATATCTCCTTTTGCAATTGCCGTGACCAGGATTCGAACCTGGGTTACTACGGCCACAACGTAGGGTCCTAACCACTAGACGATCACGGCTGTGGGAGACGGTGTTATTGTTTTAACAAGACTCATAATGGTTATTAGTTTCAAGCAATGAAGCGCCAGTAAGTCGACAAAAAAGTATCTCCTTTTGTAATTGCCGTGACCAGGATTCGAACCTGGGTTACTACGGCCACAACGTAGGGTCCTAACCACTAGACGATCACGGCTGTGGGAGACGGTGTTATTGTTTTAACAATACTCATAATGGTTATAAGTTTCAAGCAATGAAGCGCCAGTAAGTCGACAAAAAAATATCTCCTTTTGTAATTGCCGTGACCAGGATTCGAACCTGGGTTACTACGGCCACAACGTAGGGTCCTAACCACTAGACGATCACGGCTGTGGGAGACGGTGTTATTGTTTTAACAAGACTCATAATGGTTATTAGTTTCAAGCAATGAAGCGCCAGTAAGTCGACAAAAAAGTATCTCCTTTTGTAATTGCCGTGACCAGGATTCGAACCTGGGTTACTACGGCCACAACGTAGGGTCCTAACCACTAGACGATCACGGCTGTGGGAGTCGGTGTTATTGTTTTAACAATACTCATAATGGTTATAAGTTTCAAGCAATGAAGCGCCAGTAAGTCGACAAAAAAATATCTCCTTTTGTAATTGCCGTGACCAGGATTCGAACCTGGGTTACTACGGCCACAACGTAGGGTCCTAACCACTAGACGATCACGGCTGTGGGAGACGGTGTTATTGTTTTAACAAGACTCATAATGGTTATAAGTTTCAAGCAATGAAGCGCCAGTAAGTCGACAAAAAAATATCTCCTTTTGTAATTGCCGTGACCAAGATTCGAACCTGGGTTACTACGGCCACAACGTAGGGTCCTAACCACTAGACGATCACGGCTGTGGGAGACGGTGTTATTGTTTTAACAAGACTCATAATGGTTATAAGTTTCAAGCAATGAAGCGCCAGTAAGTCGACAAAAAATATCTCCTTTTGCAATTGCCGTGACCAGGATTCGAACCTGGGTTACTACGGCCACAACGTAGGGTCCTAACCACTAGACTATCACGGCTGTGGGAGACGGTGTTATTGTTTTAACAAGACTCATAATGGTTATTAGTTTCAAGCAATGAAGCGCCAGTAAGTCGACAAAAAAGTATCTCCTTTTGTAATTGCCGTGACCAGGATTCGAACCTGGGTTACTACGGCCACAACGTAGGGTCCTAACCACTAGACGATCACGGCTGTGGGAGACGGTGTTATTGTTTTAACAATACTCATAATGGTTATAAGTTTCAAGCAATGAAGCGCCAGTAAGTCGACAAAAAAATATCTCCTTTTGTAATTGCCGTGACCAGGATTCGAACCTGGGTTACTACGGCCACAACGTAGGGTCCTAACCACTAGACGATCACGGCTGTAAGAGACAGTGTTCTTGGTTTAACAATACTTATAGTAGTTATCAGCGTCAAGCATAGACGCTCCAGTAAGTTGGCAAAAAACATCTTGGTTTGTAATTGCCGTGACCAGGATTCGAACCTAAATTGCTACAATCACAACATAGGGTCTAAACCGCTAGACTATCACGGCTACCGAGACTTATGAATGAAATTCATCACCGTAGAAGTAGCGAACCTTTGTGCACCATGACCTATAGATAATTGTATCTCGTAATGTTAGATATTTTTGTTATCGCAGAGAGAGAGAGTCGTATAAAATGGTATTAAGTTACAAAGTATGTGTTTACTACATCTTTTGAAGCATAAGCAGCTTCTGTTGATTTATTTTCTAATATACTGATTAAAATTAATTTTTATTATTAGATATATTAGTACCACACTGCAGTTGCTTTTATTTTTTTTTTATTTTTAGCATGTTGTTATAAAACGTTAAATTATAGCAAAATAAATTATTTACCTAAACTTTTAAAATTTAATCTCATAAATGAAAGAAAGTATATATGTGTTTAATTCTATGTAATTACATGAAATTTACATATACTACTATATCAAATGCTTATTTTGTTAAGCATAGAATACCAAATATTAAATTCTCATTTATCATTTCTTGCACAAGCAAGATGTTTATTTCAAATTTTCACACCAGTTTAAATCTAGGTGGGAGCTAAATTCCTCCACATTCAATTACCATTTTTCTTTTCTTTATCCCCAAACAGTCGTGCATTAACAAAGTTGAATATCACTTGCTACGTAACCTTTCTTATTACTTATCTGTCTGACTGCGAATGAGCCAATGTAATTTTTCAAATGTAATCCTTACCACCCCGGTTTATTTAGTGTGGTATTAGCCTTGTCTCTGTACATTATACGAAAATACTCTCTGGAGATGAGTAAACGGTGAATTGTGGTGATACTTCTGGAAAATATTCTTGAACAGTACACCTAGCCTTTTATTGTAAATTCAATTTTTTGTATGTCTTGGAAATGTATAGATTTTTTTAAATTCACAAAAATTATAGCTAAAAATATATAAAACTTTAAGAAATAATTTTCAATGAAATTGGCATAAAACGATTTGCTAATAGAAGTGCAATTAAAAAAAAGATTTTCGAGAGGTTATAAATATCAAATAATTATTAAAATAGTTTAAAAAATACAGATTTCCATACAGATTGTCATCATTTTACTACAAACAAAAAAAACTAATGAGTGCAACAAAAAAGGGAGTTAATAGGATATCCAAGTGGGGATTCACGTATCCATAAATGCTTTTAAACTTAATTTTAAAAAATAATACTATTTTCTGCCTTCCTTTACCCACTTATTGGTTGCGTCGTATAGTACTCATTACTTGCTTATGTTTCCAGTACAATAGTGACAATCTGTATATTTTTACTCGATACATAACAGCAGTTTCCAAACAAACAAACATGTAAAGTCTCAAAAGCCTGTCTACTATTTTCTAGGAGGTCAAAATTTTAAATTATTAGGCTATGTATTACATACTACACATTGAACACAAAATTTTCTACCACTTTGTATAATGATCGCATATTAAACAAATTTCTGTTTCTTTGTAAACTTAACCTACAAACTAAAAACTTGCTTCTTTTGTTCGATGATTCTTGCTACCAACCACACAATACACGCTTGCAACACACCTGCCAATTAAATTTTACAATTAAAAAGCGTATTGTATTTATTAGTCTTTATCAACGCTGAATTGCGAAGCACTGTTTGAATTTGTAACACATTACAGATTGACATTTCCCTTCTAGAAAATGGCGTCTTGCTTCACTTTTTATAGAAGATGTCGTGTATTTAATGTGACTATATAGACATTTGTAGTAGAAAGTACATAAAACACTTTGCAACAATTTTTGGAGTGACCTTAAGTCATCGTATTTAATTTTTGTTTTATTTGCACCCTACCTAGATCGGCCATATACGTTTGTAATTAAAATTACTAAAAACTAGAAACTAAAACTAGATGTTGTTTTATGTCTTAATTTATCTTACAACCTGCTATCAAAAAAGATAATAGTAATTTAATTACGAGTAAAATACGAATTGCCGCCAAGAAAACAGAACGACCTTCGCTTTTGTCAATATTAATTTCTCGATAACCTAAGTCAGTGTGTCTCTGGGTTATCAAAATATTTTAGTTTCGTATCATATCCAACGCACAATGGGCCCGACAACGTGGCCTAAGCGCTGTAAGACCTGAAATACATACATATCAAGAGATAAAAAAAACTGATCTTCAGCAGGCTGTGGAATCAAAAATCACGTCTTTGCTAGACTAGGGGAATGTTTATAATGTCAGATAATAATTAGTTGTCATTTTTTATACGAATCTGGCAGATTGTTAATAGTATATTAATATATGAGCGATTATGACAGCCATTATTCACGAAGATGATGTTTGAGCTCACGAGCCGCAGGCGAGTGGCGCAAATCATCGGAGTGAATAATGGCCATAATCGCGAATGTGATACTATGCTTTTTCTACACCTATTAAACAACTAAATTAGACTCGTTTTAGTGGTTGAATTATTAGTTTGCACAGATTGTAAAACGTAAACAAGCAATATGGCGATACACTTGGCTGTCACGCGAGTCGATTGTCAGCCGCAGAAAGAGATGATCGCGGGCGATTTAAAATATCATCGAATGAGCGAAACAGTGATTTTTGAATTGGAATTTGTATTTGTATTATGAATCCATAATTCACTACAGTGAATTATAGGTACGATTTTTCACGAAAAAATGCTAATAATTGTCATATAATTAAATAGGTGTAGAAAAAATGATTTTTAATACATTTCAAAGAGCATTCATTATTGAATCTTAACTTTCGGAATGGTTTTTAAGTTGACAGAGACTGGACCTATTCGATTCCTCCTTGTTTTGTGGAATTCAGAGAGTTATCCCAATGAAAATATTACATAAAAGATTTCTGCACCTAAAAATGACGTTTCATTATTATTTGATTCCAGCTGGCACAACCTAACCTGAAATTAACATTATAAACATTCGCTTAATCTAGTAAAGACGTGACTTTTCATTCCCAGCCCGCTGAGGATCAGTTTTTTTTTGGATCACTCGATACATATCATATCCATAATAATAAGATACGAAATTCGAACTTTATGAACTGTTGCTAATAAAATATGAACGAGATAATCATACAAAGTACTTTTACCAAATAATTTGAGACTTCTTAATAGATAGCTTAGAATCATGAGCATATTGAATTTGGACTTTAAACTTTTAAATTTAAAGAATATACTATTTTAATAAAAAATTATTTCAATGGAAAACGCCTAAATTGTATGTTATTTATTTTTCACAAACGGACGAAAATTACTAATAAATCGATGTTTTGTCAGTATTTATACTGCAGATTTTATTTTGTTTTGTCTTATCCACGACTTAATGATTATTTGAAATTTGTAATGTCAAAACTGTTTCCCTATCAGGAAACGAGATATGCTAATGTTTGAAGTTAGAGCCACTTCCGGTTTGACACCGTAATTTTGAAATTTTTGCACGTTTCGCCTCCGTATGGCAAGACCCTACCGTAGTAATTTTCCGGTTATAGCCTAAAACAAACAGAAGTACAGAAGTATGTAAATCACCAAGCATTATTAAAATTTGGAAAATCGTTGAAGCATGTAGAACAAATTGTACATTAAAAAAAGTCTCCCCTGGGAAAATGTTTTGCACATTGCCGTGACCAGGATTCGAACCTGGGTTACTACGGCCACAACGTAGGGTCCTAACCACTAGACGATCACGGCTACATGAGACGATGTAAATAGAATAACTGATACAAAAATGTAAAAGTCATGTACCAGACAATTACACTTCCTTTATAGGAGAATTGTTAAGCAGGCGTACTGCTGGCAAAGCTTAACCGAACTTACAAACTTAATTGGAGATACGAGTTACAAATTATTATAAAACAGCCAACTTATATTATAATTTTGCTAAACTCAAGGATTCGTTAATTATTTTTATATATTACTATTTTAATAAGAAATGTGTGTTCTTTTCTCAACATATCTACACTTTCGGACCTGAAAGTCGATTATTTATACTTCCTATTATATTATAATTAGTATGGGACGATATTATGTACCAAAAACAGTTAAGTTTAACAACGCTCGGAAGTAATTGCGATTATCCTGTTTGTCTTCTGCAATTTTGATGGGGTATACGGCTATAACTCTTCAGGAAAGCCCTTTTAGATAAGAACATTTTTAGTCAATTATCATGATTTTTGCCCAATAAATCACACCTCAGTTATTTTTAAGAACTAAACAGACAACCTGTATAGCTGTAGCTGATTTTCTTTGTAAACTTCAATCGATTTTTTATGACTAACAAATATATTTGCTTTTCATAAAACATATGGTTCTTTAATTTATGTAATTAATAATGATAGGTTCTGTAACTTTAACCACCGCAATACAGGGTGTCCAAGATAAAGAGTATGGGGATCTCGTAAACGGTAAGAGATAGAGATTTAGTTAAATGAGAGGAATTATTCAGCATCTCAAGTACTATTATAAACCACATTCAATTTATACAATTTTTGCTTAATTTTCAGTACAGACTTTTCAGTGTTCGTTTTTTGGGTATATTTTGGTTAATATCAAACATAGCGCAAAGAGGTTTTGACATTATTAAAACACTTTTTTACACAGATTTCGAATCTCAACTTATCATTTTTATAGGTCGTTTAAATTTCAAGATATTGACATTAACAAAGGCGGCCAATTCATCATTAAATGGAGTTTTATTTTCTGTCCTCTGATATAAAGTTTCATGGGTTCATTTTCACAAATAACGGAGGTTTAAGCAAAAAACTGTTATTATTATCTTATAGTAGGCTGTGAAAAACTGTTTTCTTGTAGAAGGCTAAAAATTAACAAAAATAAAGAAAACAAAAAACAAAAGGCTGCATTTGTTTCCATTGAGGTTTGATCAGTTAATCTTCCCACATAATGAAGTTATAAGTTATAAGTGAGAAATTGTTTTCTAATGGTAAGATGTAAAAAAATGAAGAAAAAAACACCTGAATATTTAAGGGAATAAAACTATTAAAAAAGGTATGTTCGTGTAACAATCAATACACGTTTAACTTTTAAATAATCCTGCTAAGTAATAGAACACGAAAAGGAAGATAAATTTATGACAATAAATGACAATAAACTTGTGTAAAGATGCAGATATTGCTAAAACAAATTACATAGTACTCATCTCTGATTATCATACGATCATACATTTTTAATAGTTTTATTCCTCGAAAAAGTCCGGGAGTTCCGCAAGGTTCCGTGCTGGGGCCGTTGCTATTTCTGATATACATCAACGATTTACCTGCAAACTGCACCATAGGAAAGTTAATACTTTTTGCCGATGATACCACCATAATCAATACAGCAGTTGATGATGCTGCCCTAAATTTAGCCACGAAGAAGAATCTTCGAGTTGTAGAAGAATGGTTTACGGCAAATCAGCTGAAGCTTAACACGTTGATCGCCCAATGGTGAGAAAAATGGGGGCCGCTGGGGCCCAAATTGTATTCGCTATATTTTTTATATAGCTCTTTAGTAAAATACAATTTGAGCACAAATTTGCTCAAAAAGCATTTTCTAGTGCTAATTTTGAAAAAAAATGTCTTAGGTACAGCGTCTGTGCCTCGGGGCCGGTAACTATAAGTTTTTCCAGTTTAGGCCGGAAGGCACAAATGTCGTGCCTGAATATGCAGGTCCTTGCAAGTTGATTCCTGTTGGAGTGCATCACAGGTGGTTTGCACTCAGTGCTCATTGCATCATTTCTGTATAACTTGTTTCTTTGAGAGGCACAGAGTCACAAAGTAATATTACGTTTAGTTTATTTATTGCCTTTATTTACCTTTTTATAATAACTTTAAGTTCAATTTTGTACGCTTCAAATATTATATACCTATCACCGTAATGTTATGTTTAGTTTACTTGTAATCTTTATTTAGCTTTTTATAATAAACTTAAGTTTGATTTTGAAAGCTGTAAATATTATATACCCATCACACCCGTCCGTTTTAAATAAAGGGAAATATGTGGAAACGTTATTTTAGATAATACCCTAATATCAGGTTTATTATTATCACTAGAAAACAAAATTAATACGCCTTGTATTAAATAAATAACGAGTTTCCGTAACAAGTCCTCTAGAACACAAAAGAAAAAAAATTTTCCTGGGGCAAAACGATATTTGAGTCCCCCAGGCCCCTCTATTTCAGTATCCGTATAAATACACAGCAATCCCGGCGCTACGGCTGTGCCAGCGGGCTCAAACGCATATGAAGCACCAAGGCACAGACCGTGTGTCTTGTGGCCCTACTGAAAATAAATGCATGGCACACCATGTGTGCCATATGGCGATTAACGTGTTAATGCTGAAAAACGCAAAGTGTTGTTTTTGATGTAAAAAACGGTAGAGATGAGACAAAAGCAGTAAAATGTCTTGGTTTCTATATAGAAAACAATCTACGGTGGCATGTTCATGTGCAACAGATAACAAGCAAACTATCCACAGCAACTTGTCAGTTGAGAAAATTAATTCAATCAACAACTCCAGCAGCGGTGAGGAATTTCTATTTTTCAAACTTCCATAGTGTATTGCAATACGGAATAATTCTATGGGGTGCTAGTGCGTGTGCTGATCGTGTGTTTATATTGCAAAAATCGGCAGTGCGATCGATGGATTGCGCAAATCATAGAGAACATTGCAAACCGTTATTTATAAAATTACAAATTTTAACTGTGCCGTGTATCTTAATATCTAGTCCTGCAAATCCACAGGTTGGCCAAAACTCAGTGGCAACCCTTATCCTATTTAGCAACGAAAATTTATAATAAACTTCCATTACTAATTAGACAAATGCCAGTAAAAAATTACAAAGCTGCAATAAGGAAACATCTTGTAAATACTGCTTACTATACTATTGATGAATTTTTAAAGTGTGAATCTTTCTAAAAGTAAATTTTGATGTTATTTATATTTTTTTTATATGGCAATTATTGTTGTTGATAGATATTAATTATTTGTTTGTTTTATACATCTATTTTTGTTGACGTATGTAAATGCAATGTAAGCATATTAACATGAATAAACTGCTATGCTATGCTATGCTAAACATTGAGGTGTTTTTTTCCGTTATTTCACAGCCTACCACGAGCAAACAAATTCTCGCTTATAACTGTATTATTTGGAAAGATAAACTGATCAAACCTTAATGGAAACAAATGTAGCTTTTTCTTTTTTTGTTTTCTTGTTTCTTATTAATGTTCAGCCTACCCAAGAAAACAGTTTTTCACAGCCTACTATAAAAAAAGGTTTCTTGCTTATAATTCCGTTATTTCTAAAAATAAAGCTATTAAACTTTACATCAGAGAAAAGACGAAAAATAGTTCTATCCAATGATGACATGGCCGCCTTTGGCGTATGTGTAAGAAAACAAAGTTAATTTCAATATCTTGAAAATTTAACGACCTATAAAAACTTTAATTTCAGATTCGAAATCTGTGTGAAAAAGTGACTTAATAATGTCCAAACCGCTTTGCGCTATCTGTGATAATAACCAGATTATACTCAAAAAACAAATACTGAAAATTTTGTTTTTTTCAGTCCGTACTGAAAATTAAGCAAAAATTGTAGGTTTTAAATGTCGATCATAGTAATACTTAAGATGCTAAACAATTCTTCTCATTTAACCGAATCTCTATCTCTTACCGTTTACGAGATCTCCATGCATGCACTTCTTATCTTGGACACCCTGTATATAATACAAGGTTTTTCTCTTGTTCCGCTGAATTTTCACATCTCAAGTTAATCTTCGTTTTTGAAATATATACCTACATAGAAAGAATAAACAATTTTTGCAATACAATGAGACTTTTATGTTTCTCTATTCGCTATTTTCAATTACATGCATGCTAAACATGACATCAGTATTTCAATAACGAATTGTCCGTTGGGGAGACATGTACAATTTTCAATTCCTAACATTCCAGCAGCAAGAACTGAAATATCGAGGGTGGAGTGCGGTAACATCTGTTCTAAAGGAGGCACAGCTTGTACTGTTCGATAGGGAGCGTTATTACAAAAAACGGAAATTGGGCCAGTGCAGTGCTTTAATAAAATGACTGAAAAGAAAGAAAACAATCAATCTCTCAGAAGGAGCATTAGTATTGATGCGTAGAGATAAAATTATTTCACACCGACATTACGACACCGCTATTACATTCAGATATCGTTTTAACAAGGTAAATACAGCTATCTGTCTATCTGTAAAAGACAATCACCGCAGGAATCCTAAATCAACTTAAATCTAGCAGCAACATATGGTCGCATTATATTGTATACAGAATACTAATATGTAACTACTTCATTGTGAGTAGCTATCTATACTTTACAGTGTTTATTTATGCGGATTTATAATTGATTCGAAACTCCCCTAAAGCACCCTTGTGGAACGACACTGCTTTCCCTCTAGCAAGTGAGTATCAGAATTCTAACCACGGAGGGTGAGTTTGGGTTTAATTAAAAGTCTCTTGGGCCCTTTTCCAGCATTTATCCTTAAATTATCTGCAGGCACAACAATATGCTGTTGCATCACAGGATGTTGCATTTGGTAAAAAAAATTATTATTTTAGTTCGCTTTCGTATCACTATTTATATCAAAAATTCGTTTAAATAAGCAAAGAAAATATATTTCCCATAAAATGTATTCAATTTAAAACAAACAGAAACTATTTCTGAAATATTGTATTTGAAGTCTATGTATATAAAGCAAATCTCACAGATAATTTATAATTATGAGCTGTTCAAGATAGCACATGAAAAATGGAATATCCTTGTGGCATTTTCATTATAAATTATAACATTATACGCAGAATAAACGTTTTTTATTCTCCAGGGTGTGATTAAACATAAGGAGAGCGGACGTTATCATAAATCTTGAGATTACCCTGTATAGGCAGATCACCGATTCACCATCAATCTAGCTCTAAGAACAGGATGCTTCGGATAAAAACGTTTGATGAAATATATCGAACCTGCAATTTTTTGAAATAGGTTTATAAAACACTACGTGAAGATGAAAATGTATTACTTATTTAAAACAGTTCTAAAACATTGTTTTTAGGATTTAAGAAAATTATTTGTAAACAATTGTTAAAAGACAATTTTTCGAAAACAGTGTTAGAAAAACAATCCATCTATCCATACATACATAAAAGCTCAAAGGGTATTTTTCTCCGGTTCCTCAAGCGGCTACGGCTTCACTAATTTCGACCATTTTTTCTTCAATCAAAGATCTCTATCCTCAGATGGAACATGAAACATTTTTGTATTTTTATTCTACGTCGATTTTTCAATAATAATTTTTTTAATTTATAATATATATGAAAGTATGCTAGACGCGCTTCACTTGAGGCGACATCTACGCCAACGTCGCGTTTCCCTTATGGAACTAATGCATCACGTGACTTAGCATATCGCCGGGTCGGTCAACCCTGCGTCTGCCGTCGAATTTCGGCGGGGAAACACTAGTTATTATTAATGATTACTAATTTCGAAACGGAAAATTTTTCTAAAGACAAAATTTTCTATATTCTTCTTTCGTAATTTTACCTGACATGATATCAATACAATTTAGTTTGTACGTTACGCTAAGCTTTGCCAGCAGTTTGCTGGCTTAACAAGTATCCTATGAATGAAGTGTAATTATCTGAGTCATGACTTTTACATTTTTGTACCACTTACTTTACATCGTCTCGTGTAGCCGTGATCGTCTAGTGGTTAGGACCCTACGTTGTGGCCGTAGTAACCCAGGTTCGAATTCTGGTCACGGCAATTACAAAAGGAGATATTTTTTTGTCGAGTAACTGGCGCGTCATTGCTTGAAACTAATAACCATTACGAGTATTGTTAAAACAATAACACCGTCTCCCACAGCCGTGATCGTCTAGTGGTTAGGACCCTACGTTGTGGCCGTAGTAACCCAGGTTCAAATCCTGGTCACGGCAATGTTCCAAACACTGTCACGGAAGAGACTGTTTTAAATGTTACAATATATTGTACATGTTTTAACAATTTGCAAAATTTTAATAATATTCGGCAATTCAAATAATTCGATTTCGTTCGGGCTACAACAGCGCAATGACTAAGAAACGGTTTTTTTGTGGAGAGGCTAAGCTTGCAAAAATTAAACTTGTCACACCGGAAGTGGCCTTGAACCCCAAACATGAACTCATCTCGCTTACTGATACAGAAACAAATTACAAATTTCAAATCGTCAGAACGCTATTATAAGACAAAACAAAATAAAATATAAAGCACCAATACGTGGGCCAATTTCTTAAATTTGTAAGGTGTTTTCCATGAAATAAATTGTTGAATAAAATATTTCACTCTTTAAAGTTAAAGGTCTTACGTTCAAATTCCATATGATCAGTATTCTAAGCTAGTCTCTTTAAGAAATCTGAAATTATTGAGCAACAATACTTTAAACGATTCGTCTTTTATTCTTTCAAGAAGCTTGAATTTCGTTTCTAATTATTATGGATGTGATTAGGGAGACAAAGTATCGATACTTTGGCTGGCATCGATACCAGTATCTAAAGTATCGAAGTATTGATGAAAGCATTGAAAGTAACGACAGTATCGAAAATATCAAAAGTATCGAAAATATCGTAGTATCGAAAGTATCAAAAGTATTGAAAGTATCGAAGTATCAAAAGTATTAAAAGGCTCAAAGTATCGAAAACAGATGTATTCAAAGTATCGCAAGTGTAGAGATAATAAAGTTGACGTTACTTTCGGCGAAACTTTCTGCAAAAATGTAAGTTTCCACTTTTAATAATAATTTAGATTTAAATTTTTGCAGTATTTTGCAGTAATTTTTGCCAAAAACTACGTCAATTGTTGTCTTTTTTTAATAGCACTATAGATTTTTGACTACAATTTAAAATTGGCTAGTTTTTTCGATTGCAAAAATGCGATACAAGTGGTAGGTACTTTCGATCCTTCAATACTTGGAAACTTTTGATACTTTAATACTTCGATAATTTTGATACTTTGATATGTTCGATACTTTTGATGCTTCCATATTTTGATACTTTTGATACTTCGATACCCTCAATCCTTTGAGATATTTTCGATACTTTGATAATTTAGATAGTTAGATACTTTTGTATAGAATCGATACGAAATTGAGGTATTGATACTCGATACTCATTTTGCTGTATCGTCCAGTTCTAGACATTATACGAAAATATAGTGCATTGTACACTAAGGGAGAGAAACGTCTTATTTTTCCTGAGGTGTAATTTGAATCTCGAGGGCTACAAATACATCGAGGGAAAAATGGCGGTCTTTCCCGAGGTGTATATACTATTTTTTTCACAATCGGGAGTAGAAACACTTAATTTCATAAATAAAGAATTATAATAAATCGGAGCGAAATTACAATATTTAGAAGCCTTTGGGATGTTTCCATGCAACGTACATTGACAACAGACATTTGTTTACAAAAATAAATATGAAATGAAATAAAAACTCCCCTAGGGAAATTGTTGTCTTATTTCGTCCCTAGAGAGTAAATGCTTTACTTCTACCACAACTTTGATGCCATAGAAACCGACTTCTACTCCCGGTCGTGGAAAGAAATATTTTGATAACACAGAGAAAAGTAGCAATTTTCTTAAAAGACAATAATACGAAAATTATTTTTTTTTGTGAACCATCACAAGCATTAAATTATAAAAAAATGCTGGTAATAGTACAAATAAAAATTAAAATATGAATATAAATAAGTTAAAATTATTATTTAACACAGCTGTACTTATTTTAATAGGAAATTGCATGCAGATAATCCAACCTAACCTAACTTAATCTATTCCAAAAACAGCCTTTCGAAAATTTGGAATTTAACAAATTGTGAGTCAAAAATCGATATTTTGAACAATTGATATTTTGAAAATGTTTTCGAACAATATTGCATTTCGAAAATGGGTTTCAAAATTATTTTCTGTATTTTTTGCTTTTGTCGTTTTTACCTAAATGACGACATATACCGTCTGTTCCGCAGAGTGCGGGCATTTTAATCACGTTGTAATTTTGTTACAATCAAAGTAGGTTTTCTACAAAACTTGATCATTATCATATGCTTGTCTTAATAATATCCATAAAATTTGAGAAAATCACTTGTTTACGTTTGGCGGAAATGGTCTTGAGGTAGACCAGTCGTTCACCAATTCTCTTAAAATTATGCCTCTTTATTATTTAAATTATTTTTCATTCTTCATACTTATGTTCTTACGATATTTCTGTTAAATACATATTGTAAACAACATCGGCAATACGTAATAAAAAATTTTTTTTATTGCATATTAACATAATTAAAACAAATACTTCGATTGCGTTGTATTTAATAAAAATGTCGTAAAAACAAAATCAACAATAAAAAATAGATATTAATAATAATTTTAAAAAAGGTATTCTATGGGAATTGAACCCGGGATCCTCGCTTATACGCAATTTACTCTAATTACCCCAATACGTGATTTGCTCTAATTTTATAAAAATTAAGACACAAGTGCGGATCCACGGGGGAGGACGCCTGTAATCATCCTTTAAGCCTTTTAAAAATAATACTTTGGTGAGATACATTTATATTTTGACCAATTTCACAAATTTTTCAAAATGTTATTTTATAATCCAATTGACTTTAAAACTTTTACCTACCATTTGAGTGTAAATTGGACAGTAATCCTTTTACGATCGTTAAATCTCGCTTAAGAAAAAACCTGGTTAAGCACCTCCCCTCTTACAAATTCCTGGATCCGCGCCTGTTAAGACAAGTATGTCATGTAGGTAATAAAATTCTGTAGAAAGCGTACTTTGATTCCAACCAAATTACAGCATGGTAATAATGCTACGGCACATATTCCGTGAAACACCCTTAAAATGTTTTAAAAACGTGATAGTATAAATTTTTATCTAAGCTACTTATTTTTTAAATAAGGAAAGGGCGCCTTGCAAATTACCAGATAGCGTAGAGATTAGCCCCGGATTGAAGTGTTTGACTGATGGCAAAGTAGGGCTGTAAAAGACTAAATCCACCATCGAAGAGTCTTCCGGGACACTAAAGAACCCCCTAGGGAGCTTATCCGCAGTCTTTCACTCAACCATTAACCATAGACACGGAGTATAACCGAAAAAATATACACTTTTATAGAAAAAAAATGCGCAAATGATGGGTATTACTAGAATAACCGATATAAAATAATATTAGAAAGACAAAAACTAGCAATAATGAAATTACTGCAATTACATGGATTTGTTAGCAAATATTTCTGAACTATTTGTTGTCCTAACATCTAAAATTCATTAGGCAGAAGCTTAAAATTAAGAAAACGTTAGTATTAATGAAGCAAATAAGAATAATAATCAAATACACCCAAAGCGCCTCTGCGGTCATAATCATTATAAAGCTAACAAATGATAACCAGGATTCCAATTTTTAGTATTTACTTTACACTCGGCTAAGCTTGTTTCGTTCTGGATGTCGTGTAAAGCGACAATGACATACGTTGCGTAGAGCAAATTCTTTTCACTTACAAAACCGCTATAAACAGATTGGTTGGGATTTCATTTACATTTAATCTTTTTTGAACAGTCGCTTTGTGTTTATTTAAGGATCAGGGATAAGTGCATCGTTTGCATTCGTCCTTCTGAGAAAGTATTTTTTGTTTTAACGAATTTTAAATTAAATCAAAAACAGCAAATGTGATTTTGCATTACCGGAATAATAAGAAAAATCGTGGTCAGAATTGTATTTTTATAATTTGTTTTTCAGACCTTCTTCCGCACAACCCCGATGCCAATGCAACGAGCAAAGAATTTCTGCAAAAGGTTACCGACATTCTGTTGGATTTCGTCCGTGCAACATTTGATCGCAAGGAAAAGATTTTGGATTTCTATCATCCACAAGAAATGCAGAAGCTCCTTGATTTAAAAATTCCAGAAGAAGGTGTATCACTGCAGCAACTTATACACGATTGCGCTGTCACTCTGAAATATCAAGTAAAAACCGGTAAGCAGGTGAACAAACTAGTTAACAGTAGATGTAACTATTTTCGGTAATAATGCCGCAGAGCCGGCATACGTCGTGGAGTCTTGTACTGCCGCAAAATTCGAGACAAGATTGACATTACGCTCAAAAAATCAAAATCAAAATTTCGAAATGAGCAGCCTTCTTTAACACACAATAAACATTTGGAATACAAAGATGTTTTACAATGTTTATGTTTTTTTGATAAATATACAGGCTGTCAATAAAGTATGGAGACAAGTGTATAATATTTCCATAATTTTAGGTTTTTGTAAAAAACCCTAACACGTCATAGACTATTAAATTTTGCCCATGTTTCAATGTACTTCAAAAATTTCGCTCCCGTTTTTCTAAGCTGTGACGTTATCAAGGTTTTTAAAAGCCACCAAACATTTTCAATTTCGCTTGTGGACACCCTATGAAATTTTTTTAATGGAAATAATAAGTTTCACTTTGGTTGCATAAGTAATGTTTCGAGATTTTTGACAGTCGTCGTTTTCTTTTCGAAGTATTAATTTCAATTCATTTGATCAAGCACCCCGAGCAACCATTCCTTAGAAATCAAATGAAGTAGATGTTTTTCTGTTTATCTACTACTGCTTGAATAAGGACTTAATATGTCATTCATTTGCGTTGGTAATGAAGTTCATTATCGCACTAATGTAAAATGAGGTACGTAATGAATTCATTGTCCAACTCATTTTATTTACGCAAACAAAACTTAAGCTTTGTTTGAAAACTCGCTAGTTGCCATAGTAGTGAACAAATCTCGTTCTTTTAATGTTTAAAACAAAAGTATTTTAAAAGTGATTTGAAATTTTCAAATTAATTAACGCGAAATGTCAAATAACATTTCAAGCAAACAAATTCGATTTTTAACAAATTTTGAGCAGTCGTAGATAAAATTTTGTGTGTCACACGTGGGATAATGCATTATTATGGCACTCGTTTGAAATTTCAACAGTACAGAGGCAATAACTTTTTTGATCATTTTAACACTTTTTTCGAGATTTTAACGCACTTACGTTAGGTAATTTGTTTAAAAATAAAATCCAAGTGCCTTTCTTTCTGATGTACAAAATGTTCATAACTAGTTCATTAAAGTTTGCAGTCGTAGTTAAAAGTGTTTTTTTTCGATCAAACACACTGCTAAAACACACAGTCTGCGTTCCTGCTTTCTAGCAAAAGTTTTTAGTCTCTTTAGGATTAAAAACACTTTCACTTTCAGCCGACGTCAATGGCGGTTGTCGGATTTTAAAACGCTCTTTTGACGTCATAATAGTTATTTATGTTACTAGTAGGATAAAGGCGTTATTATAACACGAATTTGAAATTTGCACCACGAGGTCGTTCGTAGACGAAGTCGTGTAATGAAATAAGTGACATAATAATGCATTATCCCACGTGTGACATACAACATTGTATCTACGACTGCTCAAAATTTGTTAAAAATATTTTTTTTGCTTGAAACGATATTTAACATTTTGCATTAATTTATTTATTTGCGAATGTCAAATCACTTTTAAAATACTTTTGTTTTAAAAATTAAAAGAACGAGATAGATTAGATTTGTTCAATACTCTGTTTTTTTTATAAACAAAGCTTCAGCTTTGTTTAAAATGGATTCATTGCATACAACTCATTTTATTCGTACAAACAAAACCGAAGTTTTGTTTATAAGAAAACTGGCTGGTTGCCATAGTATTGAACAAATCGAATCTATTCCGTTCTTTTAATTTTTAAAACAAGAGTATTTTAAAAGTGGCTTGACATTTGCAAATAAATTAATGCGAAATGTCAAATATCATTTCAAGCAAAAAAAATTAGATATTTAATAAATTTTGAGCAGTCGTAGATAAAATCCTCACACGTGGGATAATGCATTATTATGGAACTCGTTTGATTACACGACTTGGTCTACGACCTTGTCGTGCAACTTTCAAACTCGTGTTATAATAACGCCTTTATAATATTATTATTTATAAATTTTGATTAGCCAACATAAAAAACATGTTTCGCGTTTGTTTTTCAATGAATTGTTGCACGGGTTGCTCATTTTTCTTATGCAATTATAATGAATTTTATGTTTTTATAAACAAAATGCCATAGAGTTCTCAAAATCTAAATTAAAGATATACAGGGTGATCCATAACATGTGGAACGCAGTTTCAGGATAGATTCGGAATATGAATATATTGGAAAAAGTTCGTATAAACATGCGTCCGGTATCGCTTGCTTGCGGAGCTACAACCTCTTGAACATGGACCACTCTGATCATGCAACCGAACTAGAGGTGTCTCATACGGCGGGGGTGTCACGTAATATGTTTTTCATCTAAATATTTTAAATTTTTACGGTTTTTAAAATTTTAGTTAAAAAACCTTATTGTCAATACGTTAATACACAAAAAAGCGAGTTGCCGTGTTTTCTTAAGATGATCAAATAGTTTCTATATACCTTGCCCGTAAACAGTTCTAAACAATCATCAAAAAATAAAAATAGTTCTTATGAACATGGGCCCGCAAACGCTTCGTTAGGTAGTTGGAGCCTGCGAAAGTGCAAACAGTGTTGTCTCTTCTAGAGGCTGTAACTCCTGTAGGGAAGCGTTTCCGAACAAATCTTCATGGGAATTATTTTTTATGGGTTGATGTGCGAAGTTATTCAAAGTTTGTAAAAAATATTTTCGCATCTTCAGAAACTTAAATCTTCATGGCAACTCAATTGTGCAACCACATTGAATTATTTTGTAAACTTGAATTTAGTGAATTTCAAGAGCAATTCCTTTCTTGTATCTGCATGGAAAATAAGATTTTATTACCAAACCTTGAAAAGCTGTAAATATTTAAAATATTGCGAAAAAAATATTATTGGACCCTTCCATATGAGATAACTGTGGTTCAGTTATTCAAACAAAAATTAGTGAAAAAGCTAACTTAAGTAATTTTCACATACAAAATTTAAAAACTTTAGTGCTACTACTGCGAAAGTTATCGACTAAAAGTAATCAGAATGGTCTATCTTCAAGAGGTTGTAACTCTGGAACGAAGTATTTCCCGACCTATGTTCAGCTAAATTATTATTACAAACTACTAAATCTTTGGAAAGTTTTGTATATTTCTCAATATCTTTCTATATTTTTTAATTTTAGCATATTCTTTTATCTGGAATCCAAAACAATTTATCTTTTTAGTTTCAAAGTTTTTTGTTTAAAGCTTTTGTTATAATCTTAGTTAAATTTATTGTCTTTGTAACACACAAAAGACACCTTTAAAATAAAATATTCGGATATATTAAAAATTCGAAATTTTCGCCATTCTAGTGCCAAAAATGTGTTTTACTTGCACCTCATGTAATTATATAACTTTTATTAAATCAACTGAAACCGTTTTTTTTCTCTCTCTATGAAGTATTTTCTATTTTCTTTATACTAAAATTTCCAAGCCAAATGTATAGTTGAAAAGAAACATACATTTTACATTATGTTTCTTAAACTAGAACCTTTGGTATTGAATATAGTCTTTAAGCTACATTTGGTATATCTATTGGTTGGTTATTTACAATTGTGTCAATGTAATAAAATAATTAATTTAAATCATTCTGTAGGTATCAATACAAAAAATTTTCTATTTCAATCGTTTGAAGAACAAATTATTCAAACGTGCTCTTCTGTCGTTTTCTTTCCAAGTAACAACCTCTATTTCCTGCAGAGAATTGGAAAATATTCACCCCGCAAACTCTCTGTTAGTCTAACTCCCGCGGGCAGCCTAATTCTATACAATCAGGGTAGTTTTAAGGCGCGAGGGTGATAATAAATACACAATAAGTCGTGGTTGCGACGCGTGCCTCTTAGGACATTTGACACCATTGTGGCTTACCCCGAAGTTTGTTGATTAATACTTTGTTTGCTTTATCAGTGCGGTGCTACTGCAAAAGATTGCATTTGGAGATAGTCTCAAGTGGCAGTTGGTAAAAAGTAGGCGTTTGAAAGGTTTAACATTATCATAGAGAACTGGTAAGTGTTATATGTACAAAGTGTTTTTCGCAGCCACTTGAATTTTTACATGAAAATTTGTTCAATTAGATTTGAGTGCTTTTATCTTATACAAACGCTATAGTCTGGAAATGATACTTCGATACTAGATACTGATACTAGATACTATTTTTTAAATGCTATACAAATATATGTTTTTTTTTCGAATCAAACGTTTAAATAAAAGAAAAGTAGATAATAAAGACAAGTAAAAAAAATAAAAGAACAAGTACGAGGATCGTTCGAAATGTACGTGGCCTAACACAGAGATGGCGCTAATTCGGCGAAATTTGCATTATCATTTTTCAAAAGCATCCTTTCTTAGGTTGAATATGACAGATAGAGCGATCTGTCAATTAGATTGTGTTTGACAGTGCGCCAAAGTGACCGTCTCGAGTGATTTCGTAAATAATGGAAAAAACTGAGTTGCGAGCAATGATAAAGTACTTTCATACTTTAGTTTTCAATGGTTAAAAACTGGGTTGCCGAGTCGTGTGAGCACAAAGGACGAACCCTGCAGTGGACGCCCAAAAACGGCTACTACCCCGGATATGACAGAAGGAGTCCTCCGTATCATATTGGATGACCGTCGAGTACAAGTGCGCGAGATCGCAGACATAGTGGGCATCTTAAATGACAGTGTGCACAGAATTTCAACTGACGAATTAGAAATGAAAAAATACTTCGCGCGTTGGGTGCCGCGTTTGCTTACACCGGAGCAAATGCTGAATCGTTTGATTGTTTCCCGCAACTTTTTGGCATGTTTTCGCCGAAATCCGAAGAACTTTTTGCGCCGTTTCATAACCGTCGATGAAACCTGGGTCCACCATTACACTCCCGAAACCAAGGAACAGTTCAAACAATCGACACACAAACTTCTCCGCCACCGAAAAAGGCAAAAACGGTTTTGTCAGCAGGAAAGTTATGGCAACTGTATTTTGGAATTATGCAGCAATTGAGCAACAAAATCAAAGAAAAACGGCTTCATTTGGCGAAACAAAGTTCTTTTCCATCAAGATAACGCACCTGTACACACGGCTGCAATCGCCATGGCCAAAATTCATGAATTGGGATTCGAATTAGTGCTTTATTCGCCTATTCGCCGGATTCGGCTCCCACCGATTTTTATCTATTTCCAAACTTAAAAAAAAAGGCTCGGCGGTAAAAGATTATTATCCAATTCCGAGGTAATCCCTGCTGTAAATAGCTATTTTGAGGACTTGGGTTCATCGACCTACAAAGACGGCATTGCTGCTTTGGAGCATCGTTGGAATAAGCGTTGAGCGAGCAGGATACTATATTGAAAAATAATATGATTTTTTGTCCAAAGAAATTGCGTTTTCTTTTTTAGGCCACGTACATTTCGAACGATCCTCGTACTATAGCACAGAGACAGACAAACAAATGACAAAATTGAAATAGAAAAGAGTGAACTATGAACAGAAAGTTACTAAACAAATGTTTAGGAAATTTCGCGATACCTCCCAAATAGTTTAAGCTTATGATGATAGCCTGTGACTATTTTCTTTTGTTATTTAAAGAGTAAAGCATTTTTATACAGATTATAACTAAAATATAATAAAATATAATACTAAAATGTAGTTCACTTATCTGTAAAACACATCAATGTCACACTACAATGTGGCCACCTTCTTAGGCGAAAACGGCTAAAAGATTTGGGCGCCAATCTAAAGATTTTTGAGTCATGAAAATTGGCTTTTCTGTATAGATACAAAAAACCTTTTTGTCATATAATTACAGAAAATTTTCAATTAGTGAAACATATGCTTTAAATGCAACCCTGTATTAAATTCCGTCTAGAGCCCCTATATTGCCGTCATGCATCCTCAATAGTTCGTCAACAGAATTAGATAACAAAATTCAATTATCTGTTACCAGAAACATAGATTATGGTTTGTTGATGTCTCTTCCGTTACATACGCTGTACTGCTTTACAGATAGCAGAAGTTTTCTATCGTGCACCCCAAATGTTATTTAGTGGCTATAACTCAGTAAAATAAGGGGCGCGGATAAACTCCAGTCACAAGTATTATTCGCATACTTAAACCAACTTATTTAAAAATTATATTACAAAACAAACTTCTTATTCACATTTTGGTGATGGTAGAAGATTTGATAAGATACCAAGCTATTATCATTTATTATGATTCATACATTTATCTGCAAAATTATTCTTTCCTTATTAAAAGCATACCATAGTTTTCAAAATCTTTTAATATCTTAAAAATTCAAATGTTGATATGTTTTTATTGTACAGTATGTTCGAAAACAATTGCCACAATCCAATATTTCATGTGGCAATGTTAAAATGATGAAAGTTGTATATTATTATTAGTGATGAGCATAATCAAATGATTTTCATAATCGACGACTGCTCTTTCGAAAAATTTAATAACCGAATGATGGTTTCGAATAAAATCATTCGGATGTACTTATAGGGTAAATAGTAGCAAAAACCCTCCCCGCTTGCTTCTCAAATGGTCTGAGAAATGAAGTCTCGTTCTCCTCATCTTTTTAGTTTCTTCGGGCCGTTTGGCAAACGCAGGGTAACCATTCGGCTGCAAATGGTTCGAAATTTTCGGATTCGAATGTTTCGATGCGACGTTAGTCGTAGTAAATGCAAACTGCTATTCCTATAGTAGTCTAATGTTTAAATTAAACATTATCGTTGTTTCCGACTCCCGTATCATGATTCATTCGGATTTTGCGAATTATTGCTGCTTTGACTATCGCTTCAACGCTCGCCTCCGAAGCAGACAAACGGAAAATTTTAAAAACGTATAATTATTCAAATGACATTGAATGAATGTGCATGAGGGGTGGCATAAGCTGTAGGAGCGTAAGTGTTTTAAAGGTCAATTGACCCCACTACATCCTATTACACAGTGAAAAGCCAATCCAGAATGAAAGACCTCTACGCCGAAAGTTAGAAGAGGACCGGTTATGATGATGATGATGATAATGATGATAATCACTCGAATGTTTTTCCGTAAGCTTTCAAGACATCTCAATACATTTAGATAATCGAATGGTTCGATTATTTTCATTCCAAATATCGTATCAGTAATTATTATTAAAGTAGGGGCTTCGCAGTTTCATAAGAATTATAGCCGCCTTTAATGGTGAAGGGTTTGAAGAGGAAACCATCATATAAGTGATATATTAAATTTAAGATTTTTTTAGTGCTTATGCAACGGTTTGCAGATTTTTAATTTTACTCCAATTAAACGTGAAATGTAGCTTCGCTACATTAATTCATTCACCGTACTTTATATACAAATGTCTCTATCACCGTTTGTTAACCTATTGATGATTAAAAATTTAAAACTTTTTACTGCATCAAAACTTTTGCATGGTTTATTTGCTCCACGTTTATTTGTTTCTTATTTTTTGGTCATTTGTATTATACTAATTCAACGCATAAAAGTTACAGTAATTCATTTAAATTTAGAAAAGTTATCGTTTTGTAAAACTTCCAATTTAAATCGTATTTTTAAAGGCAGATATTTACCAAAAACAATTATACCGATCTTACGTCACAACAAATCTGCCAATGTCAGTGCCATCTACACCCTACATTGTACTACTACGTATTAAAAGAAAATAGTTGCATTTTTACAGTTTTACAATCACGAATAACATTTCCTAAACTTATAACTATGTTTAGCAACTGGAAAATATGAAACAGTCTACCGGTAGGTATTTTGTTTTTTATACGGTGCGATCAACAAAACATATAACTGAAGTGAGCTATGTTTTTTCTTTAAATTTGTCGAGAATTGTTTCAATCAACAATGCAAACAGTCAGAATAGCGTAGATGCAATTGTGACTCAATCAATCAATAATTAAGCTTCTTCTTGATCGCACTGCATTCAGTTATAATTTCAGACGCGTGCATTAAAATCACAATCGCCACTTTCCGTAATTCGTAAATTTTCTTTGCTGTTACTCACTCCATAGCATAGATTTTTTATATCTCTTATATTATGTCATGATATTTATCCGTTATTCCGCTTAAGTACTTAATTCGCCTTTACTAACCCACAGAGCGAGAATTCAAAATGTTTTTTTTTACAAATATCGTTTGTTCTACTCTCACGGCTGGCAAAAAAGTTTCAATTACTTTCCAATTCAAATCTCGGTTTGCATCTGTGACCATCAACGTCATTTATCGTTGGAAAAGCTATGAATTAGACCTCAGGTTCATAGCTCCGGGCCGGATTGCCATCTAAGCCTTGTAAGCTCCGGATTCCGGGACCCTCTCCCTGAGGTCTTTCATTCACTCTCCATTCGGAATGATCATATCTCTTAATACTTACTGTCACAAATAGCACAATGCAAACAGATGCTTCTGACATGTACTCGAAGAGGTTTGTTTACGTTTGTTAAAAAAGGCGATTTCGAGGGTAAATCGGGAACAAAAGACACACAGAAAGAGGTGTAAGTTTATTGTTCTAGTTTTTTAACAGTAGAAGACTTTTACAATTTCAATACTCTTACCTCTTATAAACTTTTGTGTGGGTAATGATGTTAATAAATATAAATATTAATATTTTATAAGCAAAATAATTAGTATCTGCAACAATTTTGATTTTAGCTTTATACGTATTACACCATATTTACACGTCATTATCAAAGGCAAGAATAAAAGCAAACAGGTGTTGCTATAGAAACAATAAAACTTGATGACTTGATCTTGGTTATATATGTCTGCAGATGTTTTGATATTGCTTATTCTAAAACGTCTTGTAATGGGGAATTTAAGATACCAATTGGCGCATTCGATAAAGGTGCAGTTTTTAAATGTTGGTGAATTTTGAATGTTTCCAGCATATCTAGTTTAAGTTAATTATTACAAAAGTGTAAAAATCCTATGGTATTAGTTGTAATTAAATGATTATGTTCTAATAAGTGGTTAGCGTAATTGGACGTATATGGTATTTATATTAGTAACAACGTATGTGTTGTTTGTACCTAATTTCTTAATGTCTGTCCTGTATAAATCGAAGTATAATAGAAGAAATTTAATTTGCTAGTTAGTTTTGATGTTAGTAATATGTTTTCACAAATACCTTAGAAGTGTGCTCGACCTTTATTAAATAGTACAAATACGTTCAATTTAATCTCTTTTAGCTAATATAATTGTAGAAAATCGAGAAGATCAACTATTTGAATCAAACTTTAGAGCAAGTTATATTTTGGTTTGGTTATGTTGATAACATTTTAACATGTTTGATAGTTCATTTGAATTAATTAATAATTTTTTAAATTTTAATTAACCGCTTACAGACAAACAGAAAATTTACACTAGAAATTGAATAAAGTAGGTCTATCAACTTTTAGATTTAAACATAATAAGTAATACATATAATAAAAGCGAATACTCTGTTTATAGAAAACCAACACAAACAGACATTGCAATACCACACGGTTCTTGTCATCATAAAACACATAAATTAGCAGATTCATGTTACACCAAAGCTTTAACAGTTTCCTTAGATAAAATTAGTTATAATAGAGAAATATCAGTCATTAAACAAATTGCAGCCAGTAGTGGTTTTAATACTGAACTCATTGATATATTAATTAAAGGTAAGAATTATAAATCAGCTATTCAAAAATGTATTTAAATAGTTTATCCGGTACAATCAAATTCGCTTCGATTCCATGTTTTGGCGATAAATCGGAAAAAGTTCCTAAAATTGTAAAATAAACAATAAATAAATGTAAATTAATTTTTCAAGCAACTAAAAACAGTTCAAACACTTTGTCTAATGCCAAAGAAAAAAAAACAGATGAATTACTAAAATCGGTCATTTACAAATTTAATTATCCCACCTGTAATTCGGTTTATATAGGCCAGGCAACAAGGTATTTTGACATTAGGTACAAAGAACACATACGTTATGACAAATAGCAGCCTCATAAATCCCATTACGCTAAAACTTAATCAAACACAATCATTTAATAGCACTATAAAATGTTTACTATAAAATGTTTACACTTTTGTGACGATAAACGTAAACTAGACATACGGAAAGTATTTAAAATTTACAAACATTTAAAAACTGTACCGTTAGTGAATTAACTAATTGTTTTTTTTTTAAATTCACTATTATTAAAAGTTTAGAAATAATAAGTAAAGTCATCTGCAGATATAGATAACCAAGAGCAAGTCGTCAAGTTCTATTGTTCCTATGGCAACACCAATTGTTTACTTGTAATCTTGCTTTTAATCATCATGACATGTCAACAGTTTGAAATACATATAAAGTTGAACAAAAACTTGTTAAAGATATTAGTTATTTCATTTATCTACAACTGCTAGGATAAGAACCTATTATATCATTCATTTGAGTTGCATAATGATGTTTATTATCCAACTCAATGTTATCAGGATCACTTATCCCAGTGGGATATGACAATTTTTGACCAAAAGTTTTATTCTTTCTTTATTAATAGAAATTGAGAACAATTATTTTTTATAAACATTAGAAACAACATTATTAATAGAAATTGAAAACAATTACTTTTTATAAACATTAACAACAACATTTTTGCATTTTGAGAAGCTTATTATTTACATCGTTGGGACAAATTCTGGAAATAGACTAACAGCACCTTGTCGCTAGCTACATTTTTGATTTTCTTCTGATCGTACCATTCGCAAAAACGTCCATAAGCTTGTTCATACTTCATTTTTGATTTTTCTGGTAACAATGAAGAAACTACCATCGTTGCAGCTTCTTCTATGTCCGACGGAATACTGTCACAATCACTCATAATTATATTTACCGGTTTTCTCACAATTTTCACCACAAATCAAGGAAAAACACAATTTTCACCACAAATCAAAGAAAAATTAAAAACAACTCAATTATTGACAAAAAATGTTTGGTTGCTATGACCATAATAAATTATGTAGATACAATGCTACTCTGATTTTTAATAATACACCATGCTACTCTGATGTTAAATAAAAAAGATGGTCTTTCAAAATTATATAATTTTTTTCAATTTTGAAAATTATGTAATTTTTCAATTTTGAGCAAACGCAGATAAAAAATTGTATTATATACATGTGATAAAGGCCATTAACATACTCATGCTCTTACTCCGACTCGGGCTAACGCCCTCGTCGGGCAATTCACCGCATTCGTTTGTTAATAATGCCTTTATCTCATTGATATAATAAATAACTATTAAAACATTAATATGATATTCAACAAAGTGAAGCTCCAACTTATTAATATATTATATAAAAATTATTTGTAATACACAGGATATATGTCTAATGTAGAAATAAAATACTTTATAACTGCAACAATATTTAATTTAAAATAATAATTTATACAATAATATGAACCGCAGTTTTTTAAGTATTCAACAGATTTTAATAAGTTATAGTTTTATTTCGTTGATAGTCAAAGATGCTTCCCTAAAGCGGTTACAACCCAACAAAGTTGCGGAAGAAAACAAAAATAATCGCAATTACTTCAGAACGGCTTAAGTTAGAGCAATCAAACTTGGTAAGATTTTAAGAACTCATTTAGAGATAATTTTGTACAATATATAAAAATGGGGTGGTTTACAAGATATGCACCCGCTTAATATCTCCATTTTTGTTGCTTTAGAAAGTTAAAACAATAGTTACTATACACCGTTGAGAACCACGTTTTGATTTTTTTAAATTGCATTAAATTACCTCACGAGTACGTCTAAAAGCTTTTACCATGTTTAATCGTTCTAATTGTTCTTCTGCAGCTGTAACTATTGTTTTAATTTTATGAAAATTTTGAGGTTAGAAAAAAGGTGCACCATTCCTAAAGTACCATCCCTGTTTTTTATGTTGCCTTAAATTATCTCTGCAGCAGGTCTAAAAACTCTTACCAAGTTCGATAGCTGTTATAAAATAATGGCGATTCTTTTGCAACTTTGCAAGGCCGTAACCCTTCAGAAAAGCATTTTTGGATATCAACATTTTTGATCATTTACCATAATTTTCACCTAAGAATCCACACCCCCGCGAAGCATTTTTGGATAAAATTTTCGATCATCGTGTTTTTTACCCTAGATTCTCATTTCTTTAAGTTTTAAACACACCCTGTATAACACAATTTATGTGTGTCGACTGAATTGGTATTGTTCGCGTTTGCAATACAGACAAATAAACATGCTGTTGATAATAATAATTAGTTATAATAAATTAATAATACTCGTAATAGTTACTGAAAAAAACCTAAACCAAAAATAAGAACGGTTATAAAATTTAATACGTAACTACCGAATCGAATGAAATAATAGAGCTATAGAGCAAGCAGCAAATGTAGTAGAATCTACCAGGACATGCCGGATAACTTAAAAGACCTCAAAATAATTTAAAAACAAGAAATCGTATTAAGATCAGCAAAACTACCGTCAAAACTTTTTACATTGATGTGCTGTTAATAAATAGCAACTTGAAGACATGAATTTATTAAATAATGTTTTTTTACTGCATAACTTTTCGATAAAATAATATCAAAGTCAGCGGAATCATTATTCCATGCTTTCTGATCACCCTGTAACGTACGTAACAAAGAACATATCAATATTCACACGCTAACAATAGCATTTCCTTTTTATCAGAACCTTTTTCATAAATGGATGTACTTCATAAAAACTGAAGATAAGAGTATGAGTGTTGTAAATATTTTTAACAACCATGCTTATAATATTTTATCATCTATATTACTATAAATCAGTGACATATGCTTCCCTTTTAACAACATCAACTCAATACACTTTTTATCAGTATATTTTTAATGCATTATGAGTTATGCTTACGACGTTATGAGAGTCAAAATGTTAAATTATGTACGTGACGTAATTTAACTCCATAGGTTTTATCAGCAATTATACCACGAGTGGTTTCAAAAATAATCGGGTTAATTAATTAGGAAAACTTGTTGCATACCAACGAATGGGTTTGTTTTGTTGAATAATTTTACGAGACGCGGAGAGACGATTTGCTATGCAGGAAATTTGAGTGATTTACCCCGATTACTTTTTTTATTTACGAGTAGCATATTATTGGATTACTTTGCGTATCGACCAGTTATTATTTTTTTAAGCAGCCAAATAAAACAATTGAGTAATTTGCTTAAATTTAATCGCTATAAAAGTTTGTAAGTTGTAATCAGGTGAAACTTTCCTATTGGCTGTTGAAAGGGTAAAGGTTTGGTAGTAAGTGATTGATGTATTATAGGTAGAATAATTATAAAAAAGCAATAATAAGCTGCAGTTACAATTTGAATGTATTTCCTATTTTCAAAGTAAGTGATAAATACAAATTTTTAGCCTAATTCACAAAAAAATTACACTTTTTCTAGTATTCTAGTTTTTTAGTTTGTATGTATGTGTATTACGACACAGAAGCAAAACGATCCCTTGAAAATTCCACACATTCTTATAATGAAAGTTATGTTTTGGCAAAATGCCCAGGATTTCACCGCCGGGTTTCAATAAAAGGCTAAATGCCGATATAACAAATTCCTGTAGCATAGGGCAGTTTTTAATCCGGCGTGGGACAGTGACTGCAGCAGGGATAAAGAGGAGGGTGCTTTGAGTGCCCTTAATTACAGCACTCTGACGGGGTGCAAACTTCGGTGTTTATATTGAAGGGTGCACTGCATGCATATGTAGCTAAGACTTACTTCATATTTTAACTTAATGTTGCACTAACGAATCTATAAATTCTAGCTCATTTTTAAATTATTTTAAAAATAGTATGCCTTATAGAATTTTGAAAAAAAAATTATTAAAGCAAACATAAAACAAAATTTGCAATTTTGTTGTAAAGAAATTACGTATTGTAAGATGTATTTTGTTTTAACAGTACATTAACGCTGTTTTACCTTTGGTAACTTAAATATCGGAAAATTTCAAAAGAAAAATTGAGTTAATATTTATCACAACATTCTGTAAACGTATGTGTGTAATAATATCATTCAGCCCCGCATGTCTTTCCCGTGTTATTTTCCGAGCCGCTGGACATGATTCCTGCTGCATTCAACACAGATTAGTGCAGCAGCAGCGCGATTCCTGCCACTCAACTTTCCTGCCCCATGCAATGTTCTCGATCTTACCGTTTACAAGAAAAATTGTAAAAACTTCTGTTTGATAGTAGTTTTCAACGTTTTTTAAAAAAGTATTTATTTCAATAATCTTCCCATTTTTTAAATCTATTTGATATTTGGGTCTTTAATGTTGCTATAGTGTATTATTACTTTATTATAAATTTAAATTTAATGTTCCAATCTTTTTAATTATCTCATATGCACTATGTAACATTCGACACTTTTTCAGTTTTTTTAATAATTCATCTTGATGTCCGTCGAAACCTTTTATGCTTGTTAATGTTTTTTGGCATTCAATTTTGTATTGTCTTGATATTTTTGATGTGCAAACTTTTAACTCGAATGAATTTAAATAAACTGGTTTATTTACTAATTTTAAAAATACTATTAATTTGAAAATATAATATTATAAAATAATCCTCTCATATACCATTCATAAATCTGAAAAAGCAGCCGGGGTAAGTTAGTCAAGTTTTCCCTTAAAGAAAATCGTGCAATGTCTGCTAAAAAAATGTTTTGGTTAAAAATTTCATTACGAACAAATTTATACTACATTTGAAGATTGATTATTATATCAGCTTTTGCTTTTATTAAAATTTTAAATGTTATTGATCTGAAACGCAGAGACAAACGAGCAGTAGGTCGACCAGCAAAACCTTGGGTTAAAACCATAAAATGCGTGAAAAAACAGGCAACAGAAGAAGAAGAAATACCTTTAAATGGAGTTAAATTTATTGTCTTTTGATAAACCGAGTTTTTCTCTTTTAACTTTAATGAAAGTAACATTGGGTGTAATTAGGGTTAGTAAAAAGTATGAAATCAATTCAATACCTTTTTTATGTTTTTTTTCTTTGTAGCAAAAACGTTCGAGCGTGAGAAACTATATTTTGTATAAACGCTTCGTTTGATACCAAGTAAGTGGTTTTCGGGGCAGGTTGCAAAAGTTTATGCCGTCATCATCTACAATTCTTTGTAAATGGCAACCTCTATAGTTTGTTTCTTAACTTTTGGTAGATCTTGCAATTTCTCTATAGAGCACTATGCAAATTTGAAGAGGTTAGATTACATTATTTAAAAAAAAAAAATTTTTGAATTGAACTAGCAAATGGCAAAGACATAAAAGTTAATGTTTGAACAACTGGCCATTAACTGCATGACAATGTTCAGGACGAAATGCAAAATCTCCCCTATCATTTTCAATAACCTTTTGTAGACTACGCTCCACGCTTTAATTTCGCGTAGCTTGGGTTGCATAATCTCTTATCAAGTTTGAGACAAATCAAAGGTATCCGCGTTTAATATATAGATTGCGTTTATTTTTATAAATTTTACTTTTTACCTATCCCCACAAGAAAAAGTCAGTAGGCCCACATCTACCAAGTCACCTGTTTGGGGAAATATTATCGCACCGAACACATACTGCATAGTGAAGTGGAACACCATCGTGTTGGTACCAAATCGTTTTATTGGGTACATCAGGACCCTCTACATTAGGAAACAGAAGTGCTAGAGCAAGAATACAGTGAAATTGTACCCACGTAAACTTAGGTACTGGGTATGTGACTGTCGCATTCAAGTGCGGATGCTGTATCGTTCAATTTTGTCTATTCCCAGCAGCAGCGACACAGAAAATAACTCCATTGAAAAAAAACTAGCCTTACAGACATAAGATCATTATTACAGTCTTACCGATATACATTACTTGCTCACAATATTCCTTTCTCTAATCAAAGTCTTCCTCTGCCAGCTGCTGAACTAATTGAACTGTATAGAGATAATGATTGGTTTTTTGAAAAATATTTATTCCCCTTTGTGACAAGTTCAAACTAATTTAAATTTATTTCTAAATACATGTGGGTTGTGTTCTGCCGTCATCAGTGAAACATCTAGTTGAACTCTATTTCATAAATTCTGACTCTGTTTTTCTTAATGTGGACGATTTGGGTATTTATCGCTAAACAAAGCGCATGGATTTGATGAGTACAAGTTCTGTTACCATAACCGATCATCGGCAGTATTTCAATATCAAAAAAAGTTCCTTTTTACTTAAACGCATTTTTCATACAATTAGATGTACAGTATTTTTTATATCTTATCTGCAGCAACAAAATGTAGAATGTGGTACTAAGCATAACATTGGAATACTAATGAATTACGAGGATCGTTCGAATTGTACGTGGCCTAACAAAGAAAACGCAAGTTTTTTGGGCAAAAAATCATTTTATTTTTCAATATAGTTTCCTGCTCGCTCAACGCACTTATTCCAACGATGCTCCACAGCAGCAATGCCGTCTTTGTAGGTCGATGAACGCAAGTCCTCAAAATAGCTATTTACAGCAGCGATTACCTCGGAATTGGATAATAATCTTTTACCGCCGAGCCTTTTTTTTAAGTTTGGAAATAGATAAAAATCGGTGGGAGCCGAATCCGGCGAATAGGGCGAATAAAGCACTAATTCGAATCCCAATTCATGAATTTTGGCCATGGCGATTGCAGACGTGTGTACAGGTGCGTTATCTTGATGGAGAAGTACTTTCTTTTTCGCCAAATGGGGCCGTTTCTCTTTGATTTTGTCGCTCAATTGCTGCAACAAATTGTCATAATACTCGCCATTTGTTGTTTTTCCCTGTTCCAAGTATTCGACGAAGATAATTCCATGAGAATCCCAAAATACAGTTGCCATAACCTTTCCTGCTGACAAAATCGTTTTTGCTTTCTTCGGTGGCGGAGAACCTTTGTGCGTCCATTGTTTGGACTGTTCCTTGATTTCGGGAGTGTAATGGTGGACCCAAGTTTCACCGACGGTTATGAAACGGCGCAAAAAGTCCTTCGGATTGCGTCGAAAATGTGCCAAAAGGTCGCGAGAAACAATCAAACCATTCAATTTTTGCTCCGGTGGTGTGAGCAAACGCGGCACCCAACGCGCGGAGTATTTTTCATTTCCAATTCTTCAGTTAAAATTCTGTGCACACTGTCATTTGAGATGCCCACTATGTCTGCTATCTCGCGCACTTTTACTCGACGGTCATCCAATACGATACGGAGGACTTTTTCAATCATATCCGGGGTAGTGGCCGTCGGTTAGTCCTTGGTGCTCACACGACCACGCTTAAACCCGACAACCCAGTTTTTAACTATTGAAAACGTAGTAGCGGACTTCAAAAATGTCGAATCCAACTCTACTTTGATTTCGGTTGGTGTTAAGTCTTTCAAATGAAAGTACTTTTATCACTGCTCGCAACTCAGTTTTTTCCATTATTTACGAAATCACTCGAGACGGTCACTTTGGCGCACTGTCAAACACAAACTAATTGACAATCGCTCTATACTGTTATATTTAACCTAAGAAAGGATGCTTCTGAAAAATGGTAATGCAAATTCCGCCGAATTAGCGCCATCTCTGTGTTAGGCCACGTACATTTCGAACTATCCTGGTAATGATATACTTTCTTACACTTCTGGAGTTTTGTATCAACATTTTGTCAAAAATTTTTTCATGTGAGCTACAGAATGTTCTATACGGCATTGAAATCAATCTTTCTAATTCTTGAAAGATGAAAATTGCTGTTAAACAATTTTTGTAGATAAAGTACTTGAAATACTTTATTTAAATATTCTAGATTAAACTTCTAAACTTTTAAATTAAAAAAAGACTTTTAACACATAATGTTTTTTATAATTATTATGAATTATTTACTTTTGTTTAACTTCCAAGATATCATATCTATTTAAATAAAATAGTTGCCTTGATAATGACTCATAACTATACAATTTTAGTTGTGATACATTAATTAATGCAGTAAGCAATAACATGCAGAAAAATTATGAATCGTTGGTTCTGACTTTTTACAACGAATTTTCAAAAGGCAATAGAAATACTTGATCATATCCTCTGCTGAGTCTTCTATGTCGTCGAACACACATCTTGAATCGTTTCAAAGCGGAAATTCCGCAATATTCTTGTTAAATGAAGCGGTTTGTATATCACATTTGTAGTGAAAAGGAGACCGCAAAATAAAAGACGCTGACCATGATGGATAGCGCTCCAAAAATTCGGCCCAGGATGATGACAAACGCAGCGTAGCGGGCAAATTCAGTTTGACAGCAATTTGAAACATCAATCGGGCGGGCATTACACACGATATCCAGGCTATCAATCTGCTATTATCCCGGACTATTGCTTGGAATAATTGAATGTCAGTGGACTTGAAACAAAGACATTACTTGCGGGTTATGCACACCCTTCACCGGTGACACGTGACCTATTGGATTACATATGATCCCTCTTGATTTGATACATAAAAAGAATGTATTACAAAGACATCATTTTGCTACAGTAGTCTGCTGTAAGCAGGATCTAGAAAGTTAAACGTACATTTACAGATTCTGAGCCTTCCAGGACAGTACAGAAATAAATATCTTTATCACTAAAATTCTATTTCGTTGTAAACTGTTGCGGGCGCTGAATTCGAGTCTTGCGGTTTTGCTAAGCAAACGCTCTTCTGTAGTTGTTCTATTTAAAGACGGAATTCTTTTATTTGTTTTCAGGTCATCCTCATTTCTTTAACCAATTATCTAATGGGTTGGACTTGGTGTCCATGGCAGGAGAATGGCTGACTGCAACAGCCAACACCAACATGTTCACGTATGAGATTGCACCCGTGTTTATCTTGATGGAAAACGTGGTCACGACTCATATGAGAGAATCTATTGGAAGTAGTTGGAAATCTGGAGACTCAATTTTTGCACCAGGTAAATTTTGTATACCTTTTGTAAATTAGTGACTTTGGTTATTTCAAACTTAAAATATGGCGTACTTTAGTTAATTATATTATGTACAACATATGTACAGGTCTGCCTTATATTGAAGAGTAGTTTTAGAAGTGTAAAATGAAGTGGAAATGTAACTAAAAGTCTGCCCATCCTTCGTTAAGGAAACAATAGCTGAAATTGATAATTCATCTTGATCAAGGTTAAAGTGCTTACTAGCTTACTTGATACAATTAGTTGCATACTTCAGTTTTATACATCAGCATATGTTGTTATCACAATAAGAGCCATAATAAAAAAATTATGTTTCAAAAAAGGTATAAATAAAAATGGGCGAAACAAGTCGCTGGTACTTTTCCATACTTTTTACGTTTTAAATATTTTCGAGTCAAGAAGTGATGGAAATTTACATCTAATCTAGCCGGTAAAAGCCCGCTGCAGACTCAAGACGTTGGTTACTTACGGGCTGCGCGCGCTCCTACGAGGCGACGTGAAAGGCGCTAAGATATTTAATGCGCTTACGAAAATAGTTATAACAGCTTTATTTATACAGTTATCAAAAATTTGTAAAGAATGAAAAATATTTATTTTTATTAGAGCTAATTGATAGGCGTATATAAAATCATGTAACTGCCGGAAAACACGTTGTTGATATTAAAAAGTATTGTTGTTTTCCCTTAATTTTCACAATAATTGAAAATTCTCTCTGATTATAATAAAGTACTTCAAATAGTATATCGAATTGATACAAATTTATAACGATCGGCGTTTGAGTTTAGGAATAAAAAAATAATAAGTACAAAATTTTCAAAACTTTCTAGAGGGCGTCAAAGTGAAATACGGGAAATTAGTAGAAAACAAATTTTGTAGTTCATCGCAAGCTCTACCGGCTCAGAAAGTTAAAAAAATAGTTTATGCAGTTTTTGAAGAAATTTTGTTTTGAAAATGACCAAACTTTTGCACCACTTGCACTAGTATATTTACAATTTTAATTTTCCAAACATATTTAACATCACTTGATTATACTTATTAAAAGCTATTAACTAGTATGATAATTTGTATACACTATGTATTTAAAATTTTTAAAAAGTGTTTAGAAAAAAATCTATACTAAAAAATTGGTCTAATTTCCATTCCGGTTCCGATTAACGACCCTACAAAGAACTTCTTCTTCTTATAGTGCCATACCCTATTCAGGGCGTTGGCTACCTCTCTCTTATGGCTGTATTTGGTGAGCGGCGATAAATAATTTGCACAGACAGACATAGGGGACCTACAGTTTAACTTGGGCTCCGAACCACAGGAAGTGCATGCACTTCTTCTCCAGAGAGGTTTTTCTGGGGGAAAATCCACCTTGCTGGTTTTCCGTTGCCTTGCGAGGAAAAACGACCGGGCCGGGGATCAAACCCGGATCCGCTGCATTGGTAGCCCGCGCGCTTATCACTGAGCTACGGCCACTCTACACAAAGAACTACTTGTAACTAAAAAACTTCCACGTACCAAATCTTATTAAAATCGGTCAAGGGTTTCCGGAGCTGTAAGGAAACGAACGGAAAAATTAAAATTGTAAATATACTAGCGGTTCAAAATTTTGGACATTTTCAATAAAAAATTCCCTCCAAAACTGCCCACGTCAATTTTTTTTAACTTTCTGAGCCGATAGAGCTTGCAATGAACTATAAAATTTGTTGTCTACTAATTTCTCAAATTTCACTATTTTTAAAAATTTTGAAATTGACTAATTTTTTATTCCTAAACGCAAACGTTATACTTTATTAAGATTAGCGAGAATTTTGAATTATTTTGAAAATTAAGGAAAAAACGATACTTTTTAATACCAACAATGGCTATGGCATTAAAACAACGAAAGCAGTTTAGTTGGAAACTTTGAAATTAAATGAATCAAGTGTTAAATTTTTTTATTTATGTTATTCAATATTATTATTTATATCTAAACACGCATTTAAGTTCAGATCAATTTAATGTTTGTGGGAAAACAGTAATTCTATGTGAGCAACGACTGAAGTTGAAAACACACATTACGTGCAAGCTAGCAGAAGTTACCTACAACGTAAACGTGCTAATCCAGATGTCAATAAGTGAGAAATTTGCAATTCAAATTTTGTAAATTAACTAAATCTCTAACAACTGACGCAGCGCAGCTTTCAGTTTCATTTCAGACTTTAGGAATTAATGAATTTTATACTCATATACTTCAGTCAAATTATACGGACTGATTAAAATAATTCTTAAGTTGAAATTGCTACCAACATTAGGGAGATTTTAATTCCTTGTTATATTACAGGTGGTTCGATATCCAATTTGTACGCCTTTTTGGCTGCTCGGCATAAAATGTTTCCTCAGTACAAAGAAAAGGGAATCGCTTCGATCAGAGGTCAATTAGTCATGTTTACATCAGATCAGGTATGTGTTGGTCTGATAAATACACGTAATGTAAGTTAATTCTAGCTGCTCTAGAACTAAAAAAAGAACTATGAGCGCTGTGCTTAAGTTGTAGAAGGCATCTAAAGTCTAAAGCATATCTGTTATCATTTTAATATACAGGTTGTGTTAAAAATTAGTACAAATATTCAAACCAATACAATAATAGCTTAGCTCAAGTAGAATCCAGCGCTACCATTCCTTTTTTAAATTCGCTTGAAATTTTTTTAATCAAAAAATAAAATAAAATTTTTTTTAAGAACTGTGGAGATCAATAGAAAATTCATTTAAACTCTACAAAGTTTTTACATAAATTGCAATTTAAATCTAATGTGGCAAAAACGTAAAAACTTACCTTGCATATAATAAGAAACTTAGTACGCCATTTTTACTCCCTTTTTCAGTTTTGTTTTTTCTGCTGATGACATATTTTTGAATTTTTGAAGTTTTGTTATTATTATTATCTTACAGTACTGAAATAATGTTCGCGGAAATTTACAATAATTATTTTCTGGTACATTAGGGGCCCCTTTAATAAACAATTGTTTCTCTGGTTTGCGTACTGTAATCCACTGCGGGTTTTATTATTTGTTCCTATATTTGAGACAACCTGTATAGATTATGTCTATCTATTAATAATATAAAATCAATGGTTAAGTATGTATAGTGACAAAAACTGCCATTGATGTAGTGTAGAACATATTTATTTATACATTTATACATTTTTCTTTACATAATGCAGAGCCATTACTCTATAAAATCTTGTGCTTCTGTGTGCGGTCTCGGCACGGACAACTGCGTGATGGTGCCGTCGGATATCAACGGACGTTTAATACCTGCAGAATTAGAACGTCTCGTTTTGGAACGAAAAGCTAAAGGCCACATTCCATTCTTCGTTAACGCCACCTCTGGCACCACCGTTTTGGGTGCCTTTGATCCCATTCCTGAAATGGCAGACATTTGCGAAAAGTACAATATGTGGCTTCATGTAGATGTAAGTTTACTTAATATTAAGAAAATGAAATTCTTATCGCTCTTCTTGTTTAAGTATTTTATTTCCGAGTATTTTAGATCTAAACATTGAATTTGTTTCCAGGCTGCCTGGGGTGGTGGTCTTCTGCTTTCCAAGAAGTATCGGCATCCTCGTTTAACTGGAATAGAAAGGTAAAATATTTGTAATTTGTTAATAACAAACAAATATTACTATATTTAAGGCATTATATTAAATACAATGAATCAAAATTAAATTGTGGTTTGTGGGGTGAACATTATGTCGCTGGTACTTTCCCATACTGTTTACGTATTACTTGCGCCAATAAGTTGTTGAACTTTACATCTACATACGCTACAAAAATCTCCTAGAACGAAACCCACTCATCTGCGCACTCCTACCCGTTCGCACGGCACTGGGGATTATCTACTAACGTAAGGCGCTAGCTAGATATTGTGCTTCCGACTTCCGACCAAAAGCGGTTATAAATAGTTTATTTAAAGAATTATCAAAACTATGCAAAACATTTAAATTATATTTTTTAACTAAAGTTTATTAATAAGTGCAGTTAGAATTACGTAACTTCCGGAAAAATCATTATTAATATTAAAAAATATCGAATTTTCTCTTAAATTTCTAAATGGTTTTAAATTCCTTTTTATTCTAATAAACTACTTCAAATACTCTATTAAACTGACTATAGTTTATAACGAATGGCGTTTGTGTTTTTGGATAAATTATTAATCAATTTCAAAATTTTCAAAATTCCTGGAGGGTGTCAGAGTATTCAGAATAATTCAGGAAAATTGTAAAAAAAACGAATTTATGGTATACTTCAAGCTCCATCAGCTCACAACGTTAAAAGAAATTGGTGTGGGCAGGTTTTGAGAACAATTTTTTGAACTTTTTCCAAATTTTAAAAACCTGGCGTTTTTTAAATTTTTATATTTACAAAAATATTTTTACATCACACATTTAATAATATGATAATTTTTCTTTATTTTAATCAGTCAATGGGTTGCGGAGACGTAGGGGAACATTTTTAATACCTACTTTTTTGGGTTCCTTAAACCCCAAAACATACACATCCGTTAAAATCTGAAATTAGCAAATTGGCATGAAATCATAACTTCATATGGGAAAGTAAAAATAATTTTGAGATAACCCTATCTTTAAAATTTATTGTTAACTAAAAGTTTTTAGTTGGAAAAGTTGAGAAAGTATTTTGCTTACGCTTTTCTATAGAAATTGTTGAAAATCATATTTTTAAAAGCATGTTTGTATGAACGTTGTAAACCCAAGAAACACTTTGAATTATATTGACTAACATTAACAAAATATTCTTTTTGTAGCTATTTTGTGATGAATGAAGAGCGCTTTATCTTTAGTAGAGGCGCCTAGCAAATGATATTTTAGCTGAATTGCGTGGTAGATGAACCACTTGATAGTGAGGTGCTGTTTGTGTTGCGCTATGGTTTAAATACGCATTAAAGAAGCTTAGAAAGGGCGACGCTAAAATTGCAATTAAAAATCGATTTCTAAGAATTGTGTAAGAAAAATCGCTTTTTTAATGTTCAAGAAAAATATTCCTTGGAATTAAAGAAAACCAGAGACTAAAAAGAAAATGTGGTAAAATGTGTACGCCAAAAACTTTGCGACAGGGAGAAGATTAGCCCCCCTAAAAATTGCTGCATCTATAAACCAAGCTTTAATCTTATTCTACTATCGCTCATGAGCAGTTTACATAAAAATGCTTTAACCTCCTCAGTGTATTATAAATTTTCAAAATTTATAGAACGTGTCACAGAGAATTTAACGGACTGAGACTTTTACCTAATTTCAGCCCATCTCAAACTCTACGAATTTAGTAAATTTAAAAAAAAAGGTGGGTTCATTTATTGAGCAAAATTTTTTTTGGCTTCCCAAACTATCAAAACTTTTCACTTCACAGTTTTCATGCTGTCAAAAATTCTTGTACATAGTAACATTACTAAAATTACTACATACCATTTTCGAGTAAAAAATCACAGAGACTGTCTGTCGTTTTGCAGTGAAAAAGTTCGAAAATAGAAGTTACATTAATTTTAAAGTATTCTACCAGGTGATTCTTTCAAATGTATAAAAAAACATCTACCCACAGTGATGCATATTTTGAAACCACTTTTTTTGTGTTCTTGAAGATCCAAAACATGTTGTTCCTTCAAAACCGCGAAATATAACATTTGCACAAAATAAATATTAGAAGTAGATAAAGAAAATTTTAAAAAAATAAGTATCATTTCAGTATTGAAATATATAACCGAAAATATTTGTTTTCCTGTAAGTAAAAATTTAGTACAAATAAAGAACGTCACTTTACGCTGCCTTTGTAGCAAATTTATATGAAACTTCCAAAATTACAGCTATAAATCAAACTACTCCGAGGTTCACGTTAAATAAAAAATACAACTTCCCTTAAACCACCTAATATGTGCTACCACCGTCGAAACTTTAAAGTGGGGTCTCGTGTAATAAAAGCTCTACGTAGTTTAGTAATAGCTGGCTTGAATTCGAAGCTTTCGTGTACAAAAGCCAGGAGAGTGATTAATGAAGAGGTAATTAATAAAACAGCCGTCCGCGCCTAATTGTGGGGAATTTCTAAAACGCGGTAATTTTCGGCGTTCTATACACATTAAACTGAAAATTTACCTCAACAGAGTAAAATTTATGCGCACTTGTTGTAGAAAACCATTTTTCCACGTTGGTTGTCGTTTTGTTCCAACTTTAATATATCTCGAAGAGGAAAAGCGTGTCTCAAGTTTGAACTCGGGGGTAATCCCTGATTACATGAGAATCAAACAGATGCTGCTCTGCAAGCAACGCAAGATTGCGATTTGCAAATCTCTCTTTTAATTCCGCCTTTGCCGTTGAATGATGAATGCTTTTGTTTCTAGGATCGTTTAGTTTTGGTAGTAAAGCTTTTATATTGTTTTTGGTTTTGCATGCTTTGTTATTTACATATGACACCGTAACTGAAGTTGTAATAACATAATCGCAATAAATTATAGGGTTATTGGTTCCAGTTTAAGAAGATAATAAATTCAAAAAATAGTTGAAAATATACAAAAGTTGTTAAAAGAAACCGTGGGATGAGGAACATAAGAATTACTTAATACTGTTCGTATATAAGAAATATTTATGCAATAATACAAAAAAATGTTAGTTCTCGTGGAGTTAACAGAAACGAAATTAATTTATAAATTCTAGCTTTATTACGTTAAAGTTCATGTTGAGTATGAATAAAATACTTTATTACTTCAACAATATTGTTGACGTAATAAAGTATTTTAGTCATACTTAGAAAAATTAAATTATCACTATTTTAAGTAACTGCGCAATAAAACAAGCTGAATAAAATAGTAAGTTGGCGTTAGAACATTTTAAATTGTTTGTTGGGAGCCGAATAACAATTAAAATAAGCATGTATGATATCAGTAAAGTACATGTGACAACAAAAATTAAGCGAGTCTTTAAATTTAAAGATAAGATATTGTTAAACGTCTCACACTGTGTATTGACCATAGAATTTCAGTATTTTGCAATTTATTTATTTGGTTAGTATCAAAGTAGGCTGCCTATAGAATTGTCTCATATTACGTTATTAAACATATCTATAAAATTAGAGCAAGTTAAATGTTGGTTATTATGTGGGTAGAGCACTCGCTTACCAATACGAGTATTCCGGGTTCAGTTCCCATAAAATTCTTGTTTTTAGCTTTCTTTAAGGATCTTACACCATATTTATTTTTTTTAAGAATCATAAGGCCGTGCGTGAGCACGGCTCCATGATCCCATCCCACCCCCTTACCCGGGCTCAGCGCACTTCGGCGCTATTCACCGGTCTAACATGCCCCACCCCTGAAAGACATGCAACCCAACATACACACCACACACACCATCCATGGACCCGCCGGATTTAACTTATTCAGAAAAATTTCCGACGGGCAGAGGACCACCCGCTGGCCCTCAACTTATTTATTAAATATAAAAACTTTAAGTAATTTTTTTAATTACACGAACATTTTCGTGATAATCTTTTTATTATTGTAAATAACGCCGACAATACGTAACAAAGTGCTTGAATATTTTACCTAACTTTAAAATATAAAAAAAAAATACTTTAATCATTTACTATTTAATTATAATTTCCTAAGAAAACAAAAAAAAAATTATAAATTGAAGGAATTTTTTGGGAATCGAACGCGGGATGCTCTTATTGGTGAACGGTACTCTATCTCAAGACCGCTCCCACTAAAACATGATACCTATGCTTTTATTTCATGGATTTGAAATTCTGTAGAGCACCTAGTTCGATTCTAACCAAATTACAACATGGTAAAATGCCCTTACACCGTAAAACACTCCGTATAAAGAAACATTTCTAATTCTCTAAATAATGTTGAAAATTGTTAGAGTTTCCCTCAGTTTGATATTCCCCAATTCTGAACATTTGTATTTGTGAAAAGTCTTTACATGTTTCTGCGATAAAAGCAATTTGTTCGAAAACATTGTTAATATTTATTATAAATTGATTTTGTAGAAGACACGTGGTGAAACATTATCAATCAAGATCTATATATTAAAAAATTAATAATAATAATAAAACACTTGGCGTTTGTTTCACAATGTGTCATTGTTTATTTACACGACTCAAGTTTCAACCATCACCGTTATCTTCAGGAGCATAAAATTGTTACAGTTGTGTACTCCTGAAGATAACCGTAGACAATTGTTACAATTGGAACTCCTAAAGATAACCGCGATGGTTGAAACTCGAGTCAAGTAAATAAACAACAACAAATTGTGAAACAAACACCAAGTGCTTTGTTATTATTATTTTTTAACAATTAGATTTTGAAAATATTTCAGGCTTATTATTATTAGGTCCCTCCTAGATACGAATCAAAATTACACTCGCGCAAAATTACCTTTACAGTATACTCACCCGTAAAAGTTTAACATTGCATCAATCATATGCTCTGTATTGAAAAAATCAACACTGAACGAAGAGATTTAAGTCAATTGACAGTTTCACCCCTGACTGCCTTCGGCACTTAGATAGAGGCGAAGTGTTTTTAAACCCATAAGTAGTTCTGATGCAAATTGAGGCACACTTAAGGGCTTATCCAAGATTTTATAGGTTCACCAGATGGGGAAATTATCGATTTTACCAATGTGGTAAAAATATGTGTCTAACGGATAAATCAAATAACTTCCACAAAATTTTGTGGAAAAATCTGAAATTTATGTTTAAAGGAACGGTTGACAATTTTTTTATTATTTTAATTACAATTTTTTATTTTCACTTACGTGTAGCTTAATTTTAACAATGACAAGTATTTCATGCTTTTCTTTCCATAGACGGCAATGACGATTCACAATGAATGATAATATAATAGTTTGTAAGAAGTGTCCAGAAGATATGCACCCTAGAAAAAATTTACCACATAACTAAGTTTGTTTCAGAAAAGCAATCATTTAATTTTACGTTTAACTTGAATGAATGAATGAATGTGTCATCTGTGTGTGTCGTTAAACGGATACTTTAAAACAGTAGCTACAACTGCTATTATTCAAACAAGGTGCAGTCTGTTTTAGGTTGCTCAGATTTTGGATAGGGCAGTTCAGAATGCTGCAATGATACTTCGAATGTTACAAATTTTTAATTTTTAAGAATATTTAATAGTAAGCCAAATGTTTATACTTATTTTTAAAACCTTCGAAAAAAAATAAAAACACGGCGACTATAATGTACGGAGTAATGACCTTTAATATTCTTTTCATGACAATTTGCATCCAAGTTGTTTAGTAAAAATAAACGAAGACCTTCATTTGGACTTTCCTATTCTTTAGAAATTGTCTTATCATATTACAAAAGTATGTTTGTATTAGCGTTATGCGCGAGAGAGAGCAGTACGTAGAAGATCGCACCAGTGCTGCCACTGTACCGGCTCGGCTATCGGAACGTACTTTATAACCTGCGGCCACGGCTTATAGTTATTCGAAACCATTTTTTGATGAGAAAACAAAACCGAAAAAAAATTAACTTGTTTGGGAAAAAGATTCCTTAGAATTGAGTAAATCCAAAAACGGGACAAATTAGTCTTCCAAAATTAGTGCAAGAGAGTGTCCTTAAATATTGTTCTGCCGTCTGCCATTTCTCATATCACGCATGAGCAATTTAGCTTGAATAGAAATGTTTTATCGTCCCCTGTTTATTAAATAAAGGAGTATAAATTCTGGATTTAAAAAAAAGCATAAAAGGTGTCACAGACAAAGTAAGCAGACTGGGGCATTAAACAAATTGTAGTCTATCCCTATCTCTATAAGCCTACAAAATAAAAAAATGTATGTTAATTTTTCAGCAATATTTTTATAATATTCTCAAAAATTAAAATATTTATCATTTCACAGTTTTCATTTTTTTTCATAATTTTCGTGCATAATAACATTAGGTTTGTATAGAGCTCTCACGACACTAATTTAGATCCCGATCTGTCACCTCTTTTTGAGTAATAAGACATTAAATTCAAAATTTCTAAAACATTCGTAGTGGGCGTCATTCGGAAGCAAGAAACTTCGGCAATACATTGTTTCCAAATTTAACAGATTGTGTTTCCGAAAACAATGCTTCCAACGAAACATGTGTAGCTTCTGCTTCTGGTTTCGGACATTTAAAAACTTATTTTGTCGATTTATTTTTAATACATCCTCATCTCAGTTCGAAACTGATCAAAATTGGACCATCCATTCAGAAGTTGTAAGGCGTCACCAACACACATACACACACGCTCAGACAGGCTTTGTATGTATTTTCGTCAAAATCACGAATAGGAAAATTTCCATGACATCAAAGTAAAAGCAAACGACATTCTGGTACAGTTAGTTTATTTTTTTCTGTTATGGTGACGTCACAGGCATTATTCTATATACATTTTCGTGTCTCTTTTTTGTCATATTTTGGTAGTTTTTTGCAAGGATTCTGCTAATGTTAATTGTATTTCGTGTGTTAGCGGAATTACTAGACTCTTCATTTAAGATGACCTTATGAAAAGCAATGCCAAATGGCAAGGTCTAAAAATGTGGCTGACCACTCACTACGTTTTTTCTTTTAGACCATTTATTTAGCAAAAAGCACCATCTTGTTGGAATCAGAATCTGTCATTTGGTATGCCGTCAACTTCATCTGAATATAAAGCAACTAAACTGCAAGAACAATATCGGTTTGCAAAAGCTGCAAATATTAACGAGCTGTTAATATCTTATCAATAAAAAATTACTACGAATATTTTTGTCTGAACTTTGCTATACTCAAAAAGTACCTTTCATGTTTTCTAAAATATTTTATAGCGTGCCACCAGTTACTTCGCTCAAGTGCTGAACACGTACAATCGCTTATTTGAGAACGTTTAAATGCCTATAGCGGTAAAAGAAATTGAAAAGTTTTTATGAAAAAATAGATTTTTAATTTTATCGGAAAAAATATCTTAGAATCGAAGCTAGAGACAAAAAAAAAATTTGTCACCAAAATCATTGAGGGAAGGCTTTAGATTAGCCCCCTAAGTGCTATTGCAATCTATTTATCTATATATAATAAATCCTTAACTGTCTCACCATAATACGACAACGGCCTCTTGCTTCTCGACAAAATTTATCACCATAACACGACGACGAGCTTTTACATCTCTACAGTTTACTGATTGTTTTAACTAAATGTTTATGTTGCAGTCACTACTGTTGTTATAATTTGGTTATTTACGGTCCACTTTAAATCTGGTGGGTCGGAAAAAATAAACAGTAAACGTCTTTCGTTCGCGTTAAAAACACTGGTATTTATCGCACTGACATGAGAATCTTGCACAGCACAGTGTATATAATTCCTTTCAATAACACAATGAATATAACAACAGAATTGCAAACAGAACATTATAACAATTTTATTAGAAACAGCTTTCATTATTAGAACTGGAATTTTTAGTCACTTACTACCTATAAAATAAACAAATAAATACGGTCAGAGTTCCACACTTCATTCACCTAAACATTGACAGCTCTATTTACGATAACATACGCACACCTTTACGCTACAATAATTAAAGCAATCGCAAATCAGTTTATAATACTCGCAAAACCCATGGATCACGCCTCACATTTTTTTCTTTAAAAAATAGTAGTATATTGATTAAAATAGATATAAGGTACAGTTAATACATTCCACAGGTATCGGAAACATAATATATAACATGTGTCAAGAAGTAAGGCATACTGATAAATACGGCAGTCACTTAAAGTTGTGACAGAAGGAAAGGATCTGGATTAATCGCATTGATATAAACTAGGACTTCGGTCCGCGGCCTGCTACGCTACCCACTTCATTCACTTATTTATTATTAAAACATATTAAACAAAAAGTTTAGTTAATAGTTATTTAAGTATCAAGGAATGTAAGGACGTAATAACATCCGAGGTAGGCGAATACGAGCTGGGGCGGAGCCGAAGCTTGTCGCCTGCCGAGGATGTTATTAGTCGATACATTCCGTGTTACTTATTAAATTTTCCACGCTACCGGCAATGTAAGTAGGCCTACAGGTAGAAATTTAATCATATTTTTAAAAGTTCGTTTTGACAGCTGTCATCGGAATTAGTTTTTAAAAGCCCCATTATTCTAAGTTGTCTGTGCTTGTTACCATATCAACGAACAGTTAAAATCAACATTATTTTCCTAGGAATGTAAGTGACACTATTAAGTTCCGTCGTCAAGGGTAACTAGTACACGAATGTTATCAGCCATTTACGATCCCTGTAGCTATGGATGTAAGGCCTACTTACATTGCCGGTAGCGTGAAAAATTAAATTTCTAAATTAAGTTGCTAAGTATTACACTATGTATCAGTTATCGTCTGCGAAAAGTGAAACCAAGTTTCTGCTGGTCCCTAGCTTCTTCATAAGCCTACAAAGTTTAAATATAATTGTAGGGTCAGTTTCTTCAGCACTATTTATTGAATAATTTATATGAATATATTTAAAGCAGGTACATGAGTTACTACAAAAAGTTTATTAACGTTTCTATTTAAATACAGGGTGGTTTCATCAGTAAAAGCCTATGTTAATAATTAAATGATAAAGTTACTGCAAAATTTGCATTTGCTGCAAACAGTACGTTCTGCTTTTTTCTCATAATTTCTGCATTGGTTGTACTTTATAGGAACGAATTTGTTCTTCATTAAGATTCTTCATACATAAGCTTGATTGGTACTGTGCTTCAACACAAATTATCTAAGACAAATTTAAACTGACACCGCCAAAATGCACTTTTTAAACAACTTTTACCTAAACTACTTTATGATAAAAAGAAATATTAAAATGAGTAGAACAATGCTTTGTGCTCATTTTGTGTATGTCGCTTTACGTAATATTCTTTCTACAAGAAGTTGATCGATTGTCGGTTAGCTCTGATAATTGGAGCATGAAAGGACAGATAGTTATAGCAGTTTTGATAGTAATTTCTAGATTAGCAGTGTCTCGGTAGCCGTGATCGTCTAGTGGTTAGGACCCTACGTTGTGGCCGTAGTAACCCAGGTTCGACTCCTGGTCACGGCAATGTGCAAAACATTGTCACGGAAGAGACTTTTTTTTAAATAAATATCAGCATTATGATAACTAGAACAGATATTTAAATAATGTCAATACTGATACGGAGAGTTTGATAACAGTGTTAGATATAATGCTTTTTTTAAAGCGGATTTTAATAAATTTTTTTTTATTGGTGCCCCATTTAACCTATTTAAAGCACGCCTCAGCGTGTTTAAATCGAACTTTCAAAAACGCGCGTTTTTTAAAGTTACCATGGCAACATCAACAACTCGAGAAACGTGAAGTCTAAATGACAATTTTTTGATTGTTGATCTGACAGGAGTACCTTGTAACGTCAAATAAAATATTACTAACAAATGCAAAACCTTTATTCAAACATTATTTAACAATTTTAATTTTATAAATGAAAATGGAAAGTACAGTTAGTATTTAATGAGTATCTGTATATAAAATACTTAATCACTTTAACAATATCTATTTATTTAAACCTTATACGTATTTCGGCATGTTTACATGCCATTGTCAAAGGTTATATGAAAGTAAACAGTTAGTGTTGTTATAGCAATAGAACTTTTTTACTTATCTTGGTAATCGTCTGCAGATGACTTGATTTCTTATTCCAAAATGTCCAGTAGAGGAGAATTTAAGAGATCAATTTGCTCATTCATTAAGGGTACAGTTTTTAAATGTTTGTGAATTTCAAAAGCTTCTAGTATATCTAATTTACGTTTATCATCACAAAAGTGTAAACATTTTATGGTGTTATTAGATGTCATTGAATGATTTTGTTCTAGTAAGTGTTTAGCGTAATTGGATTTATGTGGGTGTTTGTATTTGTAACAACGTACGTGTTCTTTATACCTAATATCAAAATTTCTAATTGTCTGGCCTATATAAACCGAATTACAATGCGAACAATTTAATTTGTAAATGCCTGATTTTAACAAATCGTCTGTTTTTGATTTAGCATTAAACAAAGTATTTAAGATGTTCCTAGTTGTTTTAAAGCTTACTTTATATTTATTTTTTGTGTTTATAATTTTAGCAATTTTTTCTGATTTCTCACCAAAATATGGGATCGAAGAATATTTAATTTTATCGAACGAAGTTAGGATATTCGGATAAATTTTTTGAATGGCTAATTTATAATCTTTTTCTTTAATTAATGTATCAATAAGTTTAGTATTATAACCATTACTGTATGCAATTTGTTTAATAATTGAAATTTCTCTATTATAATTAATTTCATCTAAAGGGACCGTCAAAGCCCTATGTATCAGGGACCTGTATGCTGCTAATTTATGTGTTTTATGGTGACAAGAATCGTGTGGTATTGTAATGTCTGTTTGTGTAGGTTTTCTATAAACTGAGTACTCAAATTTATTAGTTGAATTAATTTTTATGTTTAAATCTAAAAAGTTATTGGACTTATTTTGTTCAGTTTCTAGTGTAAATTTTATGTTTGGGTGCAAGCTGTTAATAAAAATTAAAAATTCATTAATTAAATCAAATGAACTATTAAAACATGCTAAAATGTCATCAACATAACGAAACCAAAATATAACTTTCTCAGATTGATTTGATTCGAATATTTGATCTTCTAGATTTTCCATAAATATGTTAGCTAAAAGAGGTGAAATTGGACTTCCCATGGGTAAACCATCTTTTTGGAAATAAATTTTATTATTAAAAGTAAAATAATTTTGATTGGTGCAAGGTTCAAATAATTGAATCAACTCAGTCCGTTTTATTAACTCAACATTTTTGTTAATAAGAATATCATTTAACAAAGGAATACACTCTTGAGGAGGTATTTGGGAAAATATATTAGTAACATCAAAACTAACTAGCTTGATTTGTGGTGGTAAATGTAAGTTAGACAACTTTTTGATTAATTCGGAAGAATTTTTAACTGATTTGTTAAAATCAGGCATTTGCAAATTAAATTGTTCGCATTGTAATTCGGTTTATATAGGCCAGACAATTAGAAATTTTGATATTAGGTATAAAGAACACGTACGTTGTTACAAATACAAACACCCACATAAATCCAATTAGGCAAAACACTTACTAGAACAAAATCATTCAATGACATCTAATAACACCATAAAATGTTTACACTTTTGTGATGATAAACGTAAATTAGATATACTAGAAGCTTTTGAAATTCACAAACATTTAAAAACTGTACCCTTAATGAATGAGCAAATTGATCTCTTAAATTCTCCTCTACTGGACATTTTGGAATAAGAAATCAAGTCATCTGCAGACGATTACCAAGATAAGTAAAAAAGTTCTATTGCTATAACAACACTAACTGTTTACTTTCATATAACCTTTGACAATGGCATGTAAACATGCCGAAATACGTATAAGGTTTAAATAAATAGATATTGTTAAAGTGATTAAGTATTTTATATACAGATACTCATTAAATATGGACTTTAACGAAGTAAAGCTGGAATTAATAAATACAGTTAGTATTGTTTGAGATATTATTTAATATTTCGATTTTTTAAATCGGAGGAAATGGTATTTAAATTAATACTGTTAACATTCTCAGAACTCAATGAGGTTGAACTTCCATTAATGGCACTCCCAATAATGTTTGAAACATTCTTCTTATTGCTAATGCTCTCTTCAACGTAACCAGTCGCCACAACTGCCGATTTCCATCCTACTTGTCGTTGGATTTGATCTATTGTCATGCCACTATTTGCCATAATGGTATAGCGGACGTACGTCGAAAACCATGTCCCGTGTATTTCTCAGGATCATCCAATTTAAGATAACGTGCAATTTGCAAGGGACATGATCCAAATGTATTAATACCAACCACTTGATTGGTACATTTCCCCTTATCATATCGTAAGAAAACTCGGTCTGTACTTCACCAAACGCACATAACTAATTGCTTCACTGTCGGCTACAGTCAAGCGTCGACCCTTCACTGTCTTAGACGGTCGGATAGTAATAACCAATACGCTTCCTTCTTCTTTGATATCATGTAAGCGCAAATCGCATAATTCACATCTTCTACAAGACCCAAAGATACCGCAAATGGCTACCACCTTCAAAAATAAATACGTAATGTCCGGTGCATCTATGAAAAACTTCCGCAAATCATCTTCATTGAATACATATACCTTCTTGGCTACGTCATTCTTACTAATTGCCTTCATGAATGCATGCACTTTCACAAATGATTTTATATCGACTCCTTAGTTTATCCTCAACAAACATTGTAATTTAGAATGGATAGCCCACATAGTCGACGCCTTGTACTGCTCTGACATTTTCTGAAAGTAAGCAAGCACAACTCGTTCATTTATATCTGTTACCCTTTGCTCTTCCATCCATTTGATGAACTTGTCATATTCTTTTTTATACCCATCATTAGATTTTTGCGGTATTAACCGCGATTCTGCTTTACTATTTAAAAAATCGATGTTAGAATTCATTTTTAAGCAGTGCGGTGACAACGATTAATCTTTGATGACAAATTGCAAATTAATTTGTTTTTCTCATTTCCATGACAACGAAAGGTATAAGGATGTCACATCACGAATTCAACCATTTTACATTATTAGTTCTTATTTCCATTTTTTGTAGTAATAATACCAGTCTTTATGATTTTAAAGTGCACCAATAAAAAAAATAGCGTAAAGTATTCGTGGATAACTGGTCTTTAAAACACTTGCTCTATTTCGAGCACTCCGGCTGCGCCGTCGTGCTCGAAAAATCGCGCGTGTTTTAAAGACCTTTTTATCCACTTATACTTTAATATACTATTTTCTATTTTGGTTCTTTACTGACTACTTTATGAAACTCATTTGGATTTCATAAAGCAACTCCTAAAAGAATTCAAAATTTTATTTTGTTAGGTTGGTGACAAACATGTGACAAGAAAACCTTCACGCGTTATAAACATAACCTTCAAATTGTAAGTTCTAAAAAAGATTATTTAGCGTATTTTCCGCTACTTTGCGTAGCTCGGGTGGGGTGCAAGATAATAATTCTTCCATCTTATCTTCAAATCTTAGGTATTTTAAAAATTAAATCACTTTCAAATTGTTTGTCTAAATTTTAATTTGACAGTAGTTTGAATTGTATGAAATTACTAAATGTCACCAACAGCCACATATCAAAAACAAAAACCAAATTTTCCTAATCGATTAAATTTTTAAATTAAAATATAAAATAAGGTAATTTTTAACTTTTTTGGACCAAAATAGAAAAAATAGTATAAAATACACGTTTCATAAGACATTTAAGCGCACTTGTCCATTAGAAAACTCGCCGCAAGCGGCTCGTTTTCTAACTTGGACGCGTGCTCTAAAATCATGTCTTATGAAACTTGTTTTTTAATATACTATTTGAGTTTTAAACTTAATTAATTTGTTTTGTGATGCTTATACGATTTTAAACATTTTATGGCATATTATTTAAATCCAACTAAGAAAGACTAACAAACCATTTATTTGCAGAGCACAGTCGGTTACCTGGAATCCTCACAAGCTCATGGGGTCCGTGTTCCAGTGTTCCACCATACATTTTAAGGATGACGTAAGTATCTAACTTCAGTATTATTAGCGAATATGTACTAAAATGTTTTATGCCGCTTACAGTTATACTTATTTTTTAATAATACATTAATTAATAAACATTCATTAAATTTTGGCTTTAGGAATACATTTGCAATGTTTTGAAAGTTAGAAGTTGTTATACATTTTTTTCTGCTGGGGGTCTCCCAGTGCAAAATTGGAAGAACATAAACCGGCAAAAAACTTAAAAACTGTTAAATTGTCAGCAGCGTATTTTGTTGCTAATGGAAATCTTTTTAGTGTAAAAATTTTGAGATTATTAATGATGCTGAAGACGTTCAAGTTCAGTAAATGATTAAATATTTTTGTACATGGTATTTTAAAAATGTATTTTTTTGTAGAGTCGTACAGAACTAATATACGCCGCTGCGTTACATATGTCTTCTCTAGATTTAATTTAAGTTTTATATTATTACTACTATATCTCGTAGAAGCACAAATACTTCAACCAATGTAGATAAAAGTAAAGAACATTTTCACACACATAAAGCTTGGAAAATGTAACAGAAATCTCATTTCGTAACTAAATGTACTCGAGGAATTTTAATTTAACATGTCGCTTTCCTCTCCACTGTCATTGATCTTCTCTGGCAGACATGTTTTACAACAATTTAATGCAGAAAGCCAAGAGGATCCTAAACAGTGACGTTGACAAATTCTTTTTCCTTCATTCAATTTTTCAACTTCCCAAACTTGTACACGTAGTTTAACGTATATTTGAAAAACTTTTCTTTCAACTAAGTTGATTTAATTTGCTGTTAAAACCAACATAATCAATATTGTAAGTTACCAGTTGTTTTTGTGTTTTTATAGGGTCTACTGCTAAGCTGCAATGAAATGCTTGCTGACTATCTCTTTATGCCAGATAAGCTTTACGATGTAAAGTATGATACCGGAGATAAGGTTATCCAATGTGGAAGAAAGAACGATATCTTCAAATTATGGTTGCAGTGGAGGGCTAAAGTAAGTAATAGTACTTGTTCGCTTTTACTTCAATCATTTTTGTTTCCTCATCATGCTAACTTTGGTCAGAGAAATATTTTCTTTAATATCAAATCTTCGTCTCTTCTTTAAAGTACAATAAAATGCATATATGTTTATATATTGACTAAAAGTAATTCTTACTACAGAGCCTTCATTAATTACTGATACCCACGTGACCACAAAATATAGGAAATGCAATATACACTGTTGGTAAGCCATTTACCAAGTGCAAGTTTTAAATATACAATTGCATGTTCTAACGTGACAATATCATGTCTACAAACTGCAATTGCAAGTTTAAAAGTTGCAAACATGTCTACAGCTAGCAATTGCATGTTTACAACATGCCATTGGGATCAAATTAATTTCTCTATAGAATTTTATCACAATAGATGCGTGGCTTAATATTCATGAAATAAAACCAAGTCACGTATTTAGAGAGAGTGGTCTTGAGGTAAAAATAAAAAAGTATATCGAAAATTGTGGTTCTAGATAAGCTTTTCGAAAAAATCCGAAACTAGAATCGGAAGTTAGGCATGTTTTTTTGGTAGCGTTTTTTTCCAAAACTAAATTTCGCAAAATTTGGGCACTAGATTTGAGGTAAGAACTTAAGGTAAATCAAAAAGTTTTTTACCGAACTCTCTAGCATCAAAATGGCGGCCGCTACATTTTTTGAAAATCTCGACTTTACCGTTCGTTTACTCAAAAAGTAGTTGTCTGATCGGGATCAGCTACAACTTGTTTCAGAGCCCTTTATACGTAGTATGCAATGAAATAAAATTAATTTCAAAAATCTTAAAACGATCACAATGGTGCTGCTGCAAAGTTTTGAAAATTTTCAACAAAATATTTTCCAAATACTGCCCACGCCAGTTTTTTTTTTAACTTTCTACACCGATAGAGCTTTTCACTCTGACGCCTTTCAGGAATTTATGAAAAGTTTGAAATTTATTTATTATTTATTCAAAAACGTAAACGCCGATCGTTATAAACTTTTATCAGTTTGATAGACTATTTAAAGTACTTTATTGGGATCAGCAAGAATTTTTAGCACTTTTAAAAATTTAAAAAAAAACGATAGTTTCTAATATCAACAACGCGTTTTTTTGCAGGTACGTGATTTTAACTGCGAAAATCAATTAGCTCTAGTTAAAAATTATGTTTTTCATTCTGTGCATATTTTTGATAACTCTTTAATTAAACCATTTATATCAATTTTTAGTCCGAAATCTGAAGCGCATCTAGTCAGCTGTAGGCCGGGCGGTTCCATTCTTACTATTCTTATGCGGTATGCAACATAGTAGAGTTGCCCATATAAATTGCTTTCTTAGAAATTTAACATACGGTAAAATGAGAGAAAAGAAATCTAATAGTCGGTGAAATGTACAACGTTATAAATATTAAAAATTACACCTTTGCAAATACGGCAAGTATTAATATCTAGTATAGGAAAGTCCACTCAAAGTAAACACTTCAGCTTTTTGGTAGTTTTATTAATATGAGTTGTGGTCTATGTATGTTGTTTGCTGTTTTAAAACTACTAAGCGTCGTTTCTTTAACCGACACTAGTATTTGAAAAATAGTTATTATAAATAAATGTAACCTATCAATCATTAGTTATCACATCATATCTGCTATCGTTTTGTTGTAATAACTTTTAGAAAGTAAGAAATACAACAATAGATTTTTATGCACGTCCGAGTGAATGGTTTTTCATAAAAATCTACCAAGGTTAAATGTTTAATCTGAGAATATCTCTAGACATTACCAATAAACTAGTTTTATGTCGTTATAACAATGTATTTTTCTGAAATGGAAAATTTTAAACAAATCTTTTTTACTCTTTTAATTATCTGTAAAAGCCATTGCCTTCCAGTAAAATCGAAAAACTTCAAAATCATCAATAACTTACCAAAACATCATGATACAAAAATTTTAAATTTAACTTGTTTTTAAAACCAAAATTTATAGTTAAAACGTGTAGCCATTTCTTTCGACATCTATTGCTAGAGTGGTACTAAGCCGATTGTGATCATTTTTTTTAAATGAAAGTTAAAAAAAATGAAAAGTTTTGCTGTGGATTTACGCTTAGGTTATAAATACATTTTTTTTTCCTGTAATGGTAATTGAATGTCTTATTATTGGAAATACAAAATTGAATTTCGATTTAAAATATTTTCTATTGAGCTCAAAAATCACGGTTTTCAGTATAAATCCAAAATGTCAATTTAATCTCCGTAGTAGTTTCCGCTATTTTTTTGCTAGTATTGTCACGGTGTATTACGCTAAACTACTTTACTGCGGCAGTGTTTGCATAATAAATTTTTTGGAACAGTTTATTAATAAAAGTCATTTAAAATGCCATTTGAGAACTGCAGCTACCGTTCGTGAAAGAAAATATATTTTACAATCGCCGGAAACTTCGGCAGATACCCATTATTAAACGGTAACGATAACATTACTCCAATCAAGAAATAATTAATTTAAACTTTAGTTGTGTATAAAAAGTAAAAAAATGTTCCCCAGGTGAGGCTCGAACTCACAACCCCGGCATTGCTCACGACTACTGTCTTATAAGTACCGTGCGCTAACCAATTGCGCCACTGGGGAGATGTTGCTGTGGAAGCGAGCAGTGTGTTTTCAGGGACGTCGCATTCAAGTAGAAATTTCAATATTGCAAAACTTGTATTACCAGTGGCGTATCTGATTAACATATACAATATTTTGTTAATAATAAATATTATATAAATGGGAATTACCAGGCTAGCTAATACTCAAATTTCTTCGCTTTAGAATTTAGGAAACAATAAGGTACATATTAGAAGCGGACATCTTTAAGTCTTCGTCTTTCACTCTTTTTGAATTCTAAAACAAACAAAAAACGTATAAAAATGTTACATTTATTTATTTAGTTATGAAAATATGTGTATTCCTAATAAATTTAAGAAAAGTTTATTTTAATTTATTGGTGCACTATTCTTATATTATTTACTGCAACAAAATCGTTTTTAAGTCTTGCTTAGGAAATTCTTTATTAATATCTACACTTCTAGTTTATTTTTTATTAAAACTGCGATATTTCTGGACAAATCCATTTCTCGGTATATACAAGATGTTCATGCGTTGGCGAGTTTAAAGATTTTACAAAATGTTTGGTTAAATGTTACAAGATGTAACAATGGTACAGTGGCGGCTCATGGTGTGGCATAGTGGGAAAGCAATATTATGAAAGTATGTGATAAATGCACCGCAGGCAAATATTTTCAAAAGTGGGCGTGGCCTATTTGTGTGTATTTGCAACTTTTCCCGTTCCCATTAAACGTGATCAGGTCACCAGGTAGTGTTTGTTATTACTTCATATCCTAAACTGCTGAGATAAGGTCATTGCGGTCGGCCTCGAATACTGGAGCTTAAACCAATAAACACACTCACACAGCATCATATTTACTGTGAATCCCCAATGCTCTGGCAGTCGTTATTATTTCGCTAAGACATCACTGTTTAACTTGCCCCTGCGTCCTGCATCGACTTCCAAGGTCTCGCTCTACTCGCCATTCCAAAAATATTTGTTTCATTTTGGCTAATTTATACTAACTCCTGCTACTAACGATCTCAACAAAATTTGTTTTCTTGGATTTTAAATTATAAAAAATTTTTAAACAGTAATAAATAGAAAAAATAAGGAATCGTAATAAATAGCTGGGAGGCAGCGCCCCGTTGCCCTCCTTGTACCAGCCACCACTGTAATGGACTTTACTATCACAAACAATTTAAATCAAATCGCAGAATCTAACTATAAACGACCAACTACGAAATTTCGAAAACTTGTTGGCTAGAAACGAGTGTTAGTTTTGCCCTAAAATATCGGCACGATAGCCTCGGAAATAATTTTCTTACGCAAAATTACTGCCGTAAGCAATTAATATCCGTAAATTTTTCTTTTTCGCTCATGCTTTTTGTTAATAGTTGGAAATAAGGAACTCGTCTTTGGCACGTGCTTGTTTTCAGGTATAATATAACACAAGTGATATGATTATTATCAACAGTAATACCACATAAGCTTTAAATTTATCGGTTAGTTACCGATAATTTGTTGCAGATCGACGAAAATAGCGCAAATTTAGTAAACTAGCACGATTTAAGGCGATCTGCAGAAAGTTTGAGTTAATTAAGCGAAAATAATTCAAAAGAAGCTTCAGTGGTATTCGATAAGATTATTTTATGAATACAATATTAAACCAATGGCGGACTTTGTTTACCGTTGTTTTTTAGCGTAACCGTGAAATAACTAGGACGTAACAGGGCGTTGTTAAAGTAATTAACTGTAAACAATAATACGACAAATTATTGAAGTTTTTGGTCTAATTTTCATTTCGGTATGTTAATGCTGCATTTTGATTGGCTGTAATGTGCATGAATAAAATAATCGATGATGTTTGTGTGACGAGTGAATGTGCTGCTCGGTTTTTACGAGAATTCATCGCCGATAATTAATCATAACAAGAGTTACATTTAGTAAGAGAATATAATGAATAAAGCATTATGTCTGACCAAAATTACTTTACTAAGTGGCATTTTAATGTAGTTGCTATGAACATAAGTCGATTCCCAACGCAACATAAGGCAATATGAGTTCTTGTTTTTTTGTTACCGCTGTATTAAATGGGCAGTTTTATGCATCTGATTGGTTTAAATAACACCATGTGGCATATGAATTATATTCTCAGAGCAACAAAAGCACTCGTGAACTTGAAAAACTTTTCGGAAATAATTCTTGCATTGGTGATATCATAAATGTATCAAATTTTCTAATTCAAAAAAATGTACGTGAGCAACGTGATTTTCTATGTGAGAGGTTTGAGTAATTTACAGCGATTGCTTTTTCAGATTCACGAGTGGTATATGAGTGGATTATTTTTCGCATACTATGACGAATTCTCAAATTAATTGAATTTTTAAATCTGACATAAAGTAAATGAGTAGTTTGGTTAAATTTATTCGAAATAAAATTTTGTAGTAAGTCGAAAATATCATCAGTGATGCTGCCAGTGAATTGAAACATTACCGGCTTAGAGAATACGAAAACTTGAGCAGCAACGAGTCGCGCGGGCAAATTCTTAAACCAAACAATAACAAGTTGCTATGTAGGAAGTTTGAGCAATTTTTCCCGGTTATTTTTCACATCGCGAGCGGTTCGTAATTGTATTATTTCACCAATATCATATAGAATCGTCTGATTAATTATATTTTTAAAACAAATGAGTAGTTTGGTTCAATTTCCTCTTGATAAAATTTTGTACATCAAAAACATTTTTTTAGGAAAAATAAATTGCTATGGAGGAAGTTTGAATAACTTACCCCGATTGCGTTATCAAATTCACGAGTGGTATATTGGTGTATTGTTTTTGCATTCCTTATTCATTTACAAGTTAATTTTATATTTAAAACTACCAAATAAAAAAGAGTAGTTTGCCTAAATTTATTCGCGATAAAAGTTTGTACGTAAAAAATATTCGAGTTAATCTTTTCTATTGGCTGCTAAAACGGTTACATGCGATGTAGTGATTGTTCGATATATGTATAACGATTGGAATAATCATTTTTTAAAGTTAAGCACATAATTCAAGTTAGCACGATTTGTAACTGTCTGCAAAGTTAATTGCGTTATGTTACATGAAGAAAATCAAACATTGAGTAAATAAATTTTCTCATGAAACAAGTTTTTTTTTAAATTCTAATAAATGAAAGTACTGTGTAATAAACAAATTTTTGTAACAGGGCGACGATGGTTTCGAAAAGCACATGGATCATTTGATGGAAATGTCTGAATACATGGTAAAACGCATTAAAGCACAACCTGATAAATTTTATTTAATCTTGGAAGCAGAGCTGACCAATGTTTGTTTTTGGTACATACCCACACGTCTACGTAAAGTTCCTCATTCACCAGCTAGAGAACAGGATCTTGGAAAGGTAAGATTTTGTAAAATATGGTATATTGTGTTTATGTATGATAAAGAAAATAAGTTTTTCAAAAATGAGTAACTTTTACCTTAACAATGTTTTTCTGTTTCCTTAATTTTTTTTAATCGCAGTTTGGCATTTTTGATTTAAATATCAGTATATTTTGGAATTTTTGATTACTTTATTATACATAAATTCTAAAGACTAATTTTAAAAGTATTATTTAAAATTTACACGTTTATTTTGTTTTCGCGCAGCTTACCCCAATTCTAAAAGGAAGAATGATGGAATCTGGAACTTTAATGGTGGGATACCAACCCGACGATAGAAGGCCTAACTTCTTCAGGAACATCATTTCATCAGCAGCAGTTGTTGAAAAAGATATAGACTTCCTACTTGCTGAACTTGACCGTTTAGGACATGATTTGTAAACGTTATCTGCCTTTGAGGCTGTTAATATTGTTAGAATGACACAGCACTAATGAATTTATTTAAATGTTAAACAGGAGGCGACTAGTTAATGTAAATTGGCCAGCTTCTTATAATATTATTGTCGTTCATTATATTATAAAGTTTATAGGTCCCAGTAATGTGGAAATAGTATACTTAAAAAATGATGTTGGTCCGAAATTTAATGTTCTTAACTTTTCTCTCGTTTGTTACATTAGGATTAGTTGTTAAGTGAATTACTACATATCAAAGTTTATATATGCGTCTTGTTTTGTTTAAGGTTTACTTTTAATTTACTTTAATTGCGGTTTTGATATTTATCTTTTTTTTAATATTTTTTACAGCAACTTTTCTATTTTTTTTACAAATATCTTATTACCTAAGTTTAAACTTATAGTAGGTAATCAATAAAAACTCGCCAATTGCTTAAATTTTTGTCATGCATCTAGTATTAGTATACAAATATATAAACAATTATTATTGATATATTGATAATGTTCGTTTACAAGGGTAGGGATCATTCCTTTTTAAAATGTATGGGTGGTACAAAAAAATGATACTCGTATGGTAATAAAAATTAAAGATTTAGAAAAAAAAAATCACGAAGCTGAAATAATCAAACAAGTATTGCTCACTAGCAAAATACTTATTAGTCAGGAGTAGGCACATTTCAGAATTGGCTGAAAATACATTTTTTTAACGGAATTTAATTTCTGTATTAATATGAAATTTCTTGATTGTTTGGTGCACAAAAAATAACCAATAAATCACAAGTTCAGTAAAACTAAATTATATTACATATTATACTAATAACTATATATTTAAAGATTACTTACACCCAAAAAAATCACTACATACAGTTTATACATTCTTTTATGTTATATCAATGACTATGCTTTAATATTCAAGCTGATGACCACAAAGTGATCGTATGATTTAAATTTGCATAACACGTGGAACACAAGATCCAGTTAGAAAGTTGTAAGGAGATGAATTCTTGTTGCTAATCACGTGTTTTGCTTCACTTAAATATCTAATAATAGATATCTACTTTGTGAACAATTTTGTAAAGCTGCTATTCCACTGTAAAAATTCTCTATTTATTTTTATAAAAATGAGATGCAATATCGCCGTAGTACCTACCCTATGCCAATGTAAGAATATTTTTACAATTTTTTATAATAGTTAGATGAGTTGCATAACTGGTATGTACAAAGAAACTTGACCAACACTACTTAACCACAAAACCTTCGCTCACAACAACGTTAACGTGCACGCTTCCATCAACAACCAATCAAAACGTCACTTGCATCAACATAAATACAGACTTTTTTACTTTAAAAATTTTCTACGTAATGAAGTGACATCACATTAATAGAGTCCGTCAAAATATTTTTATTATTTCATAAAAATAGCGACATAACACTATATAAAAATGAATACCAAAATTTTTACAGTGGGATAACAGCTTTAGCTAATTTTGGATTGTGCCTTTATTTGTCTGCGAATTAAAATCGTAAATTTGTTTTATGAATCAACCATTATTATCACACAAAAAACATATCATTAGATTAGGAAATTGATTGTAGATTCAAAGCATTCGAGAGAAAAGTTAATTATCGCATTATATGCTTAAAGAAAAGCGATAGTTTTATATAATTATTTTATACATAGCAAATTATTTAAATAATTTTGCAGTGCCTAGACATCTTAGGTTTACTTAATAGTAATATATTAATCATTTACAACAATTTATTCCTACAATAGAAGCAAAAATTTTTAAAACAATTTTGACTTTTATACTGACTACACAAAATTAGGTAGCCTGCCGAAACGTTACGAGAATGGTGCATTTATTATTAGATGTGTTAATGATGTATCTTGTTTGATGTTGAAATTAAAAATTTTATTTGTATCAATGGATAAATTGTTGTTAAATCTGTCCTAAAGGTAAATACTCCTATAAAACTTATAAAAATATTAAGTGTAGTGGCGTATACTTCTAATATAATTATAAAAGAACTGTGTAGCTGACGCAATAATGGTGTATAGATGCATATTCGTTTTCATCTTTTTTTTTAACCATATCGTATAAATACTCATTTTCGTATGAGTTCCGTGTAACAATTTTTGCTAATATAGTAGCTACAATAATTCCATTTAATGTGTGTTATGTAAAATGTATAAAATTATTTTATGCTTGGTAGAAGATGTATACAGATTTTATAAAACCTAAAATTTGGAAACTGCCATTAGAGTTTATTCACTTGTAAAAAAGACATTATAACATTTTCGAGATCAGGTATTATTTTGTTGAAATGGAATATCAAAATGTAGATTCACGCTTCCGCATAGACGCAGTTAATCAAAATGCTATCAAGAGTTTGTATACTAACTGTGAATATCAAAAATACTGAAAATGTATATGCGTGTAAATTTAATTAATTGTATAAATGTAGTTCATCAATGTGTACAAATTTTTAAAGACTGTTTTTAGTGCAGCAGTCCAAAAACAACAAAATACTTCGTCTTCCAATTTATAAATTAATCTCATGTAGCGTTTGAATTATTTAGATATTTGTTGTTTCTAATAGCAATTAAATAATTTTAGAGTATATCTATCTGAAAAAAATTATTGAAATGTTATACAAAATAGATGTATAATGAATTAATAAATATTTGTTGAGATTTAGCCGCTTGGTCATCGAATAAATTTACGCCAGTTGTTGTAAAATACATGTAACTTCTAAAGAAATATATAAATTCTAGTGCAATACTGTTTTTTAATAATATTTATTTTAACGTCAATGTATTATCTGCTACGGAGGCTAAACATCAACGCCAAAGAATACATCACCACATTTGTCTTCTACAGAGTAGGGATCTTTAAGGTAAATCTACCGCAAGAGTCTCGCAATAATTTTTCTTCTCTTTCGCAAGAGGACACATAATGACAAATGCATCTGCCCAAATTTCGCCTCTCTCGACCAAAAGGGAACTGCGGCTTCTACCCCAAAAACCAATCTGCATACCATACAGAAAAATGAATTTTTGTGATCTCTAATAAAATTAAATATTGCTGCGGCTATAAATTCCGTTTTCGATTTTCAAAAATTTATAGGCAGGCGTTACACAGCGATTAGCGGATTGGGACACCAACCAAATCATAGTTTAACTCTAGCTCTATCGCAATCGTCGCAATCAACCTTTACGTCCTACTGCTGGGCACCGGCACTCGTCTCTGCCACGTACTCTCCTAAGTACGGAGTACGGCGTACGGGAAACCTACAGTTTAACGTCGAATCCGAACGACTAAATACCAGAGACGGTTTCTCTAGCTCTATAGGCACACAAAATTTAAAAAAAATTGTATTGCTAGCTTTTATATTTGTTGTTCCGCGAAAAGTACTGTCCCAGTATTCACATTTTGGCTTGGGAAAACCACAGATATTGAGCCCAGGGGTTCCCGATTGAAAGGCGGACGCGTTAACTGCGAAGCCACCTCTCTCGATGAGTGTTTTGAGAAGGGAGCGGTTTAAATACGGTTTCCAAGTGATGCCCAAAAGCGTTGGTCTTTTCTAGGTCTGTGGACCCTCATGCTCCATCCTCTTTGGGATTTGATTTGATTTTTTTGATCATATGAAGTAGTCAGATTCTGCCGTATTGGTAAGGTTTTCCACATACCTACTCGTACAATTATTTTTTTAGATATTTAATTGTCGTTTGTAAATCTCTGGATAGCTCATCATTTTCCTATACTAAAAGTAAAGTAAAAGTAACAAGATAGTATATTCTGTTATATGTTACACGATTATTTTAATATAAATTTTCATAAAATAATAAGAACTAAATTATTAAAATCGTCTTTTCTGCGCTCCTCAGCTTTGCACGTCGGAGACAAGTGCCTCATTTGCCTCGCTCTTGTTACCACTTTACTTTGTGGTATGATGATTTTGATGTGAACTTGTGAAGTGCCATTACATTCATACTAATGGACTGTAGCAAATAATCGTTCTGATATCTTTTATAGAACTTGACTAAAATGCAATCAAATTATATCAGACATCACATATGGGTCAGACAAATTTAAGGCAGAACAAGTGGTTAGTACTGCACGCGTAGGTGCTGACTTTAAAAATGTTCGGTTCGAGAGGGGGGCATAAAAGTTGAATTTATTTGGCAAAAATAAAAAATTTACGTATCAACACTACAAACTTTACATACTATGGGATATATTTTGAAAAATGAATTAATAAAGCACAAATACTCTCTCTCTAAAATTAAAACAAAACAACAAAAATTTTACAATCACATGACCAAAGACATTTTAGATTTTAATTTTTTAAAACAGATTTTACCTTCAATGAAGTTACCCGTTGACACAATATTACTAGAAATATTAGCAGCAATAATATAACAAGTGGTATGATTATTATCAATAATATTTTCGATATTGAAACCGAGCTGCAGATTCAACGAGTGCGAATGCACGAGTTAAATGTACTGCTTCGGTTTTAACGAAAATAAATCATCGATAACTAATCATAGCACGAATTGCATTTAGTAAGAGAATCTAATGAAGAAAACATTATGACTAATCAAAATTATTTTACTAAGTATCATTTTATTGTAGTTGCTATGATCGTAAGGTAGTTACCAACGCAACATACGTAAATAAGGCAACAGAATTTTTTGTTTTTTAAAACCACTGGGATAAAATGTAACTAGGCTTTTTTATGCACCTCGGTGGTTTAAATAGCGTCACGTGACATATGAATTATGTTTTCTATACAGGGTGTTTTTTAATAGCATGCTAATATTTAAGGAGGTTATTCTTGGGTCCATTTTGAGAAAAAAACTTCATATGAACATATGTCCTAAAGGTCTTAACTTTTGAACTACAGGGTGCTAAAGTTTTAAGAAAAAATTCTTTTTTTTATGATAACTTTGGTATGACCCTAGATATTTTTGTGAAAATTTTGTGTTATCATTTCAAAATGTATTTAGATTACTTTAATTTTATAATTTTACCGTTTAAAAATTATTCTCTTAAATAAATTTTTGTTTAAAGTTACATAAATTGGTTTTTGTCGTAAGTGGTCTAGCGAGATGCAAATGAATGAATTTTATTTTTTTCTGCGAAAACCGTACGTCGAACGAAAAAAAATCAAGAGACCAGATTTGCTCAGAAAGGAATGAGGATTTCAAAAATAATTTTTACTTTAAGAAAAAGCAGTGGCGTATCACTTTTCTCTTTAAAATGATTCAGTGCAAATCCCGCACGAACGCCACTGGCAAGAGTAAAAAATTATGTTGTACAGCAGAAAATGCCTTTTGATGCGTAGAAAATGCGTACTACGATTCACAAAAATATCTAGGGTCATACCAAAGTTATCATAAAAAAAAGAATTTTTTCTTAAAACTTTAGCACCCTCTAGTTCAAAAGTTAAGACCTTTAGGACATATGTTTATATAAAGTTTTTTTCTCAAAATGGACCCAAGAATAACCTCCTTAAATATTAGCATGTTATTAAGAAACACCCTGTATAATAGAATTAGAAAAAACAGTACTAAGCCTCACTAAGAAAATTAATTATTTAGAATTTTTCAATTTTGTCAAACCAGAAAAATAATACTTCGTACACTTAAAATAATTACTAATATTTTTTTAATGTTTTAGAGAAGTGAAAACGTCAGGTAAATTTCGAAATTTTCTAGTTTGGGAATGAGAGCCATTACTTTTTGTTGAGAATTTTGCTCAAATGACATAAAACCTAAAACATTTGAACATACTGTAAATTTTATTAATAACAATAAATATATTCATTTCACAGCATTTTAGGCTTATCATGATAAGAATATACAGTTCATAAGCGCTTTTATACAGATTTGTATTAAAAAAATGGTGCCAGTTTTCAATGCAACATCACAGCATATCAAAAAACGTTTAGTGGGTAAAGGCAAATCAATTTTTCAGTAAGACACATTTTTAATCATATTTATTTTTTACATTTGTGTCTTTTACGGTCATTAACGATGATATCTAGTTTCGTTTAAAATTTCAAAATTTTACAAGTTGTGCAAAATGATTAGTTAATTACTTTAAAGTGCCTTCAAAGTTCAAAAATTGGAATCTGTTTACTACCAGTATAAATTTTAAATTTCCTACTACGTCATAAAGTCAAAAATAACTAATTTAGTATGTGCATATTAATTGTTGACAAGATTATAATATAATAAAACCAGAAAAGCGACCTTCGGTTAGGTACAGGCTAGTCAGCAGTACAGATAAACTCCTTTAGTAGATATGAAGTCTTTTATAGATTATCCAAGATTTTGCGATTTTCCCATAGAAAATTTACCCTATGGCGTGTTTTCCACAAGAAACGACGTAAGTATTACTAAAACAATTTTTATTTAAAAATGTAAACACATTGCTATAGTCAATCTGCTTTCTATTTCTACTGCTACGACATGAAATTATGATCAGGCGATGAAATAAGCCGACAGGAACCTTGCGCCATCTCTCTGTAGTTTCAGAATGAAAACAGATTGATAAAGAAGTGTTCTTTTAAATGAAATTTTAGTGGGTTTTAAATTTCGGTTTATTATGAATTACAAATTCGTGAATGAACTTCATATACAATTTTAGCCAACACATAGAATTGGAGTAGCAATTGGAGATCAGATTTTAAATTTGAGAGAAATTTCTCATTTATTCGATGGGCCAGAATTAAGAAATAATCAACATGTCTTCAAGGAGGTAAAAAGAATAGAAATTAAAATATACAATTATATCTTATTACGTTTTATGTTTCTTTTTAAGTCTACATTAAACAGCTTTATGGGATTACAGCCCAAAGCTTGGAAAGAAGCTCGTCAGAAACTACAAAATCTGTTATCAAGTGATAATTCTACTTTGCAAAATAATGCAGATTTACGTTCAAAGTAAGTATCTACAAAGTGAAAAGTATTTGTGCTTATCGATTTCATTTTATTCGTAAAACTGCTACTAATGAAAATTTATTTCTGTTATTAAACTTGTTTAATTATTGTAATTTCATATTTTAGAGCTTTTGTTCCACAATCTGAAGCAACAATGCATTTACCAGCACACATAGGTGATTATACCGATTTTTATTCATCTATACATCATGCAACCAATGTTGGGGTAATGTTTAGAGGTAAAGAAAATGCTCTTATGCCAAACTGGTATGTATTTTGTTTTTATTAATCTTGAAAACGCATTTTTTGTCTTGAGTATTATTAAGAACTTAATGTGCTCTACCTGTACTCTTTAAGTGTATTTTTATGCATTAACAATTTGTTTTATTCATATACTGAAAATATGGCATCGAGGATGTGAATGTGAAAACTTGATATTTAATGAAAAAAACTTGAAATCAGAAAAATAGGATCATTTAATTTATACGTTCTGGCTTTACTTTACTTTACAAGTAATTTATATGATCATGCTCTAAGGACCTCAAGTTGTGAATATGGTTTTATCATTTGCAAAAATATAATTGAATAAAAACTTTTGACGTGATAATCTGGAGTTTTGTGACTCTTTAACAACAAAATAGATAGATTTACAGTCAAAAGACAAATACCTAACATTAGCATGAAATTCAAAATTTTAAAATTGTGTATGTTAAACTGTTACCGGAAATTTCTTAGTATTAATCTTTTAATTTACCATGGAATAAATTTTAAATCATTAAAAAAATTTTACGTTTTCAAAACTTCAGTTACGAAATTTTCGAATTTAAATTTTTTTAAATTTTCAAACATTAAACAAGTTGCAAAATTTTCAACATTTTCAAAATTATCAAAAGGTTTATGATTTTCAGATTAAATATTTATTAATTTTAAAAATTTCCAACATTTATTCCAAACATTTTAAAATTTTCCATGTAATCTAACATTATAATTTATATCATTCGGCTGATCGGCATAAATTTTGTCCGCCCCTGCCGCAGAATTCAGATTTCGATATCGATATAATACTGATAGTATCGAAATATCTCCCACCCCTACTTACCTCATATACTTTGGAAGAGCTTCGTTATATTATACCCGTTATACGTATAATTTTCTAGGTGGGCAATTTTAAATTGAATGCATCACTTATTGTTTATTAAAATTTTAACATATGAGTTTTAGTGTTTTGTTGATATTTTTCCGACGTTTCTAACACAGTTAAGCAGTTTTCCAAATTTATAAACGCTTTTTCCTTTCAGCCATGTTGTGAATGGTGCAGGATTCAGTGTTATTTTAAGATAACTCCCCTCTGACAACAGTTACCTTAGTGTTGTTAATATTGTTCCAATTAAGCAATTTTTAAAAATTTGTACTTTTAATATTCATAGTTGACTAGAACACAAAGAAAAACACAAGTTATTATGGATATCCTTAAAAAAATCGTCATTTGAAAATTAAGTTATTTTGCAAAATACCTTTTGGCACATTTTCAAAGGTAATATTTTACGGGTATGCTTTCTAACTTGTAAATTTTATTGATTTTTTTGGCGTACGTAAGGTTAATTAGAATCGATTAGGGTGGGACAAGATACTCGACGAAACAAATATTTAAGAAAAATAGTTGTGGAATGTCACAATTTTCTGTTAATTGACATAGACAGACAGAATTTTATCATAATTCTAAATATGTAAAAATATACAGGGTGTTTCATTAAATATAATAAATTTGATGTCATTTGCGGTGAAACTGGAAGCGAAAATAGTTGGATTTTTAGCCCATATAACGAGATTTGACGGTTTATAAAATAGTTGAATTTCATTTGTTTGTCTTAATAAACGAAGAAAACAAGACAGTTCTTTATGTTTCATTAACAAACCTTTGACAATTTAAAATTGCAAAGAAATGTGTTCTTACTGTCTAAACTGGTAGGCTATGTATAAATTATTAAAAAGTGTTCAGCTGATAAAATAAAGATATCTATGAAAATGGCTTTTGAAGTGAAACTTCTTTGGCGGCGATTGCAACATGCGAGAGCACTCTTTAACGGAAGTCCTGTAACGGAGGCACCTCTATCTTTCCCGCAAGTAAGCTTCTAGATTTTAGCATCGGTCACATGATAGCGTATAGAAGATGGTAGGTATGCCGTTTCTTGAACCAAGTTTTATCGAGTTCTGTGCAAGTGTAAAAACTTGTTGAGAAACTCTGTTTTACTTCAATGTACACGCGCAGTATGTGTACTTCTGTCAATTTCTAATGTCATGTGCAATGATATAGAGGTTAGGTGCTTGTAATTTATCAATAATTTTGATTAAAGTGATTTTCATTTACTTTATATACTTTATTATAAACTGCTATGTAAAGAATTGCCCCAACTATAATAGTAAAACAAAAAGTAAGTATTTATTGAAATGCACTGCGGCACTTGCCGCGAAGTAACTTTTAAATTTGCCGTTGTTTTTACACTTGATGACGTCACACAGTGGCTCTTAAACTGTGCGCTGTAGCATACCATCCTCTATACTCTATCATCCATCGGTCACATCGGTGCGTCAGTAGTTCAGTACTAAATTGGCCACGATGCATGCAGCGAACAAAATAAGGAATAAACCTTGAGAAATAATTTTAAGCAAAAAATAGATATAATATGGTCATGATTTTGATGGTATGAATTTTTCATCCATCTATACATCCGGTGGCACGTTTTTATAGCAATTTCTACAGCCAACTAAAGCATGCCATAACCGTTTTCGTTTTCTGTTAAATAGTAAAATTAAAAAAATCCTTCAAGTGAGAACATGTGCTCGGCACACATCGTTTTTTTTGTAGGTAGCTAATCTTCCCTGTTTCCTTTTGTTTAAAATTTTGGATTCTCGATATTGTGAAACACAGTTCCCACGAAAAAGTCGTCATCTGGCAAAGGAAATACAGTCTGATTAAATTATTATACGCGCATCAAAGCTCGACGTTTAAATATTTATGGCGCTACTAGTATAAAAGAATAAATTAAAAGTGTATTATTTACCATTCTTGTTTGACCTTGAAATCAATCACATGTTTGAAACGACAGGCAAACAAAGACTCCGTCTCGCGTTACATCAAAGCGAATTAAATAATAATGAACGGGTGGTTATTTTGTTTATATACAATGTAGATAATATCAGTAGATGCTAGTGGCGTTATATACAATTAATTGTACTGCGGGACAATGCTATTACGTAGTATAATAGCACTATTTTAATACGTTTCGTAATTTATTTACAAGTACGTAATAAAGTAGAACTACCCTTTTGACATCAATAATACCTGTACCTAAACAAAATCAATAAGTCATTTTTAAATAAATTATTTAGATCGGTGTTGTTTCCCAAACTGGAATCCGCCGACCAGCGGGCCCTGGGGATCTACAAGAAAAACCAAAGTAGAAAGAGTCCGCAAGTCACAATAGTTTGGGAAACGCTAGCTTCGATCAATATACAACCGAAAAAATAAAATGATAAGAATAACATGTTATGGCGTGTTCACTTGCCTAAAAGACTAATTTTTATTCTTTAGTAAAATAAAAACTTAATTTGAAAACAGCGCACACAAAGTAGGTCATTTACAAAAAAAAACACAATTTTTTTTAGAATTATAAAAGGGGGGGTATAAAAGGTGATAGATTATGATGATGAGAATTGTAATTAAAGTTTTACTACTTTTTTCTTTCTTCTTAATCGTTATCTTCATTTACCGGACTGGTGTAGAGGTAGTCCCATTCACTTCAGGTTTGGCTTATTGCTATGTTCCGGGGGTAGGGGTAGCTATTGAGCTTTTAACCACTATGCCCCCTCAGTTTACGCCAAACCTTTGGCATTACATTCACTCGTCCATTTGCTCATCCATCTATACTTTGAGGGGGATTCCAACCCCTCTAACGACTGCCGCGTTGTTAATCCGACATCCGCGACCACCTATTTGCAAGCCATTCCGAGAGCACGAGGTACCGAGTTGACTCGGCTTTCGGACACCCATCCAAATACTGACCAGGCAGAGCTATGCTTAACCTTGCTGATCGCACTCCAATGGTTATTCTAACCGCGCCAACTCGGAACCCTTATGATGATGAGAATTATAATTAAAGTTTTACTAATGCTATTAACAAATACCTACTCACCCTTTACGCATTCAATGCGTTCCAGTGTGTTTTGAGTACAAATTGCGATTTGTATAAGCTGTTCATGACATATTTAAAGAACCTGTTGTAATCACAAAACCTGCAGAATTGATACATTTTTTTTATTATCAATTATTTTATTATTTTTATATACATAAAAGAAAACGATATTACTAAAATGCTGATGAATAAAAAAAACTGAAAAATGAATACAAATCACGTCTACGAAAAAAAAAGTTGATGCTATACTACATCAATGGCCTGTGTAATTAACATTTTGAAAATCTTTATTTCTAATAACATTTTTTGTAGGAAGTATATACCAGTTGGATACCACGGAAGGGCAAGTTCAGTAGTAGTTTCTGGCACACCAATTCGTAGACCGCATGGTCAAACACTTCCTGTGGAAGGTAAACAAAACCTTAAAATAATTACTTTATTTTACCGTAATTCCACTTACAGGTGCTGCTCCCGTATTTGGCCCATGCAGATTAATGGATTTTGAACTCGAAATGGCATTTTTTGTTGGCGGAGCTCCAACGAAATTAGGAGAACCAATAAACATCAGTCAAGCTCACGACCATATATTTGGCTTTGTACTTATGAACGATTGGAGTGGTAAATATTTTTTGATTCGCATATAGATATTCATTTCAAAAAAATAATGCTCATTTCAGCAAGGGATATACAAAAATGGGAATATGTACCGTTGGGTCCGTTTACTGCAAAAAATTTAGGTACCTCTATTTCACCCTGGGTTGTAACTACCTGTGCTTTGGAACCATTTATTGTTGAAAACTATCCCCAGGACCCTACACCTTTTCCTTATTTACAACATAAAGACCGTTTTAATTTCGATATCAGTCTGCAAGTTGATATAACTCGTAAGTTACATGGAGTAGATCCAGTTTAGAATTCAAAATAATATTTACTGGATTTATGTTTTAGCTCAAAATTCCAAAACAGCCACAACAATTTGCAGATCGAATTATCGACATCTCTATTGGACAGCAAAACAACAGTTGGTTCATCATACTGTAACTGGATGTAATGTTAATCCTGGAGATCTTCTAGCTAGCGGAACCATTAGTGGGGAGGTAAAGAACAAACTCATAAATTTTATCTATTTCAATTTTTGTTCCGTTTTCCTTCTCCAATAAATAAAGTAATAAAACTTTTTTAACTCGATTCATATATCACAATTCATAGTAGAACCAACTTACTATAATACTATTACGAAATGATTGAAATGTTTAAAATATTGTAGATACTAAGAAAATTAATTAACAATTAATTAACTTACAGACCTCTGATTCTTTCGGATCACTACTGGAGTTGAGTTGGAAAGGAACAAAACCACTTAATTTGTTGGACGGGAGCCAGCGAAAATTTTTGCAAGACGGAGACACAGTTGCCATGAAAGCTGTGTGCGAGGGAGAAAACTTTAATGTTGGTTTTGGTACCTGCGTCGGAACTTTACAGCCTGCTATAAAATTAGATTAAACTTGTTCGATTTTCTATTAACAACAGAATGAAATAAAATATTTTTGTGGTATGTGTGTTTGTTTTTATGTATTCGCGCGTTCCGACTTACCCGTAGAACCAATTAAAAAAAAATTTTATAAATATATTTTGTATTTTAAAGTCATACAGTAGTATTGTGTCTAGTAGTGAAGCACTTTGGTAATTTAAATAAAAATTTAAAAGAAAATCCAACAAAATCATGTTCGGGGTAAAATTTTTTACATTATGTGGTAGATGGGTGAAATCGTAGGTACTAACTGCTGCTAACAGTGTAATGACTTCAATTCCTTCAGTTCCAAAAGTTTAACAGAATAAATTGAAACCCAGTGGCGTAGCCATACTTTATAAAATCTTTGGTATGCAATAAGAAGCTACCTACACAAGTTGTGATTCATTAACAATTTCTTCAATCTCCAAACTAATAAATATAGAACATTTGAACCCAATTTATTATAAATTATGCCGTGCGAAATGACGACTGCGTTATTCCTAGAATTGGAAATGAAATGTTTGTCTAATCATGCAGTTTTTGGTTAATTAGGAACTCTTGCTGACAATAACTCTTTAACTTCTAAATAATATATTTAAGATAACAGCACATTTAAGTTTTTAAAATATTATTTTAAAACAATTATGAAAATTAAATAGGTCATTAGGAGTGATACTGCAAGGCAATACGACAATTTGAGAACCTCCAAGCTCAACTAGAATTATCTTAAATTAACTAGCACTAGTTAACTATCACCCAAAGTTTAACACATTTGTAATGGCTATATCACATGCAATTAAAACCAATGTGTTTTAATTATTTTCAATTACTGCGAATCTTATCGGAAATTATTGTAATTTATTCCGTGTTAAACCGCAGGTACGATCTCAATTTATCGTTTTCGCTAGTGGTTTTTTCACTTGTTGAAATTGATTGGTTGTCGAGGTTAATAATCATAAAATGTCAACATTACAAGTGTCTTTTATTGCAGTATTTTATTATATAATTAAGATTAAAATACATTAAAACAAACTTCTAATTTTGGTAGCCAAACTCTGGACGCCATCCGCTTATGTAAAGCAATTAACCCACACATTTATTACCACTAAGCATTCAGCACATGGCAGACTAATTGGCTTGAATTAGGTATATACGATACTTGGTCGAATAGTGACCTAATATTTGGTTTGACCGAGTAATTGGTCTAATATTCGGTATTCGGCCGAATATTCGGCGTTTTGCCAAATTGTTTGCCGAATATTCGCCGAATAGTTGACCAAATATTTATATTAAACTGTAAGAGACTGGTCAAATACTCGGTATTTGGCCAATGGCAAAAATCACTATTCAACGCATCCCTAGTTAATACACAACAACGATTAAATGATAAAAATTACAATGAAGGAATGTTCGTAAACACGGCTCCAACAACCAATCATTTCTCAGTTGCAGTGATTATAGCTACAAAAAATATTAAACAACACTGACCAACTTCCCCCAACTTCCTTGGACGTCCCCAACTTCCCCCGGACATCCTCTAACCTGTACACCAAACTTCTCCTGCAGTTTATCCCTCGATTAAAATCAATATTTTCAAAATAGTTAAAAATCTTACCTGCAATAAGTTAAAGAAATCGAATTGGCACAGATAATCAATTTCTTCTCGCACATACATTTACCGGACTGAGAGTCTTGCAGCATTTATAGAAAAGGAGGAATTTCCTGCTTCTGTACTAAAGCTGAAAAAAAAAATTAGGTACGGAAAGCCAATAAAGTCAATGCAGTCATGCAAATAAAGCATTTATGTGATTCTGTTGCATGCCAGTATACCTATATATCTTTACCTGCTTTAAGCTCTATCCGTATTCAAGTGTTAAAATTTAACTATAGGTATTTTCTCCATACTTTATAATAAATTAACAATGAAACACAACACTTTCTTTCATGTAATGCATTCAATCACCTTATGCATTTATAAGAATTGATTCTTAAATCCTTTCTTTTCTATTCATAAATTCCAAGCTCAACTACAAAACGTGGCAACAAAGAACAAACAAACTGCAAGTTCCAACATGTGTGTGTGCAGGGTTGCTAAATCTCCAAAACATCACTGCCGGAGATTTTTTTTATTGTTGGCTGGAGAGAAAGTAATAAAATAAATATTATACGGAGTGTTTCAAATATAATGGGCTTAAAGTCTCGACTCCACCAAAGCAACATTTGTCGTCGACTTTTGTTGAGCTTTCTGTAAACATTTGTCGACCAAGTAGAGCAACGCCTGATTGTATCCACCAAAGCAACAATATTGTTCGCCACATATTTTTGATAAATATAGCGAAACCTAATGTAGTCGACATCAACATAATAAATACTATATAAAACTATAAAAAACGCATGTTTATGGTGGAGACACTACCGAAGCAAAATTATTAAAGCGAAATAATTGTCGCTGACATGATTCCTCTTTGATGTACCGCCTCCCGAGCGAAAACATAAACATTGCCGGCGACCGCAGTTTCCGACACGAAAAGTCGACGAATTTTATTTTTTTTCGGCAACTTTTTCACAAACATTTGTCGGCGACAAATGTTGCTTTGGTGAATACAAGGGTTAACACTGGGATTGAATGATAACTTAAGAAACTATAAAAAAAGTGATTTTTATTTTCTCCTAATGTATTGTCTGTGATAAATTTCAATTTTAGGATTTTAACGGAATACATTTTTTAAACTTCCAGAAACCCAAAACAAAATTGGTTTGTCTGTATGTATGTGTTCGTGTCTTGCGTATCTGTGTTTTTTACAATCCAAAACCGTAAGTTAGATATGTGTTTTCGGATTAATTTTTTCAAAAAACGTATAGAAATATGATGACAGAGAATACCAAAACCAATTAAAAGTTTTTTCAGCGAATATTCTAGCTTCAAAATGGTAGTCGCAATTATGTTTTAACTTTAACGACTTATTACTCAAAAACTAGATGACGTATCGGGATGAAAATCAGTATTACAATAGCTCTAGGTGAACATAATGTTATTATAAAAGATAACTTTTGTACAATTAAAACTGTAAAATTAAAATATTTTTAAAATTTTCATTTATTATTTATATATATTATTTATTTAACATTTTCAAAACCAATATTGGTCTAAAATTGGCCAGACGTTATTATTTAAACTTTGTACGCTTATAAGGCTAGGGATGAGCTACAATTTGGTCGTGTCCCAGTCAGCTAATATCTCAGTGATGCCCTTTATGAATTTTTGAAAATCGAAAATGATCAAAATTTCTGTTCATGGATGATAGTACAATAAGATTCACAACTTAGGTGCAGCTACATTTAGACTTAGAGTGGTTAGTTTTCCTCCTTCCATCAAATATACAAATTACTTGTACGGCGCTTTCTTAAAGCGTTATTTTTGAGGCGCTATTTTTGCCAGCGCTATTTTAAAGGGGTTATTTTTGCCAGCGACATTATTGATTAGCGCTATTTTACTGGAAACATAATTGATAAGCACTATATTTGTCGGCGCGATTTTTAACGGCGCTATTTCTGCCGGCGACATTATTGATAGGCACTATTTTTGCCGGCTACATTATTGATAGGGACTATTTCTCCAGCGACATTTTAAACGGCGCTATTTTAACCAGTGGCATTTTTGATGGCGCTATTTATGCAGGCGACATTTTTAATGTCACTATTTTTGGCAGCGACATTTTAGACGGCAATATTTTTGCCAGCAACATTTTTGACGGTACTATTTTTGGCAGCGACATTTTTGACGGCACTATTTTTGCCAGCGGCTTTTTGACGGCGCATTTTTGCAGGCGCTATTTTAGATGGCGCTATTTTTGCCAGCGACTTTATTGATTGGCGCTAATTTTGCCGGCGACATAACTGGTAAACACTATATTTGCCGGCGCAATTTTTAACGGCGCAATTTTTGCCGGCGACATTATTGATAGGCTATTTTGCAGGCTACATTTCAAACGGCGCTATTTTAACCGGTGGCATTTTTGCTGGCGCTATTTATGCAGACGACATTTTTGCCGGCACTATTATTGCCGGCGGCATTTTTGACGGCTCTATTGCACACACATCACAAACAAAAAGTTTTTCGCTAATGTGGATTAAAGAGAAATTTATTTTTTGACCAGCACAAATGTTTTTTTTCTCTCTTTTAACCACTGTAATTGGTTAAACACGAGGTGGTTTTACACTTATGTGCAGCAAAGAGATTTCTTTTCTTTTCGCCACTGTACAAGGGGAGAACAATTAGCCTGTTCAGCATTGCAAAGTGGTTTCACCAGTGTTCATTTGCGGGAAACACACACATACCCACGCACGCACGCATGCACGCACGCATGCAAGCACGCACGCAAGGCGCCTGCCAGCCCGCCCGCACGCACGCACGCAAGCACTCACGCACACACGCACGAACGCACGCACACACACTCAGAGACAGATATTTCGTAATAACAACTTTTTTGAGTTCCCGGAAGTCCAAAATGGTATTTCTTTCGAAATCTCGAATTCAAAAATTTCCATTATATCAATACTTTCCTACATTAAAAGTAAAAGAGGGAAAGTAAATAGTCTTGACTTTGGCGGAAAAATCAATATGTTATGCTAAACCACAAATCCTAATTAATAATTAGTAATCACACATTTCACTTGTATCATTGTTTACCTAAATTATGATTAGATACAGATTTTTTTCCACATAATTGTAACGATAAAAAAAGAAAACAAACAAATCAATTTGCCTTGAAATATAATGACAATATGATAAATTTCAGAAAGTTGACTATTAAATTATTTAGGGGATAATTTTTTAACTTCGAGTGTTCATAAATTTCCACGGTTTGAATACAACGTAGTATACCTGATAAACATAACAGATGAGTTAGGTAATAGAAAATTGAAATATTATTGATCCTAGCATGCTTTAAGAAAGCGCGGGTTTCCACGAATGACCTCTATGTCAGTATAAAATAAAGAATAAAGTGCTTTGATGGATATCGTTGAAAATCTTTAATTCATGAATACAAACACTGAGTAGGTAATAGCTTTCAGTTGGAAAATTTTCCTCGTGCTGCAAGCAAGCTCGTTGCAGATGGTGCCAACAATTAATTTAAAATTAAACATAGCATAAACTAAACTTATCGCAATAAATAAAGCATAAAAATGGCCCAAATTAATGTATCAAGAAATAATTCTCAGGAACGAACAGATTTGGTTGCTTATTGGAGTGTTCCTTTAGCCGACGGTCTTCATACCGTTGAATTTGAACATGGCACGACTACAGGAAAAAGAGTCCTTCGAGTTGATGGACAGGTAAATAAAATATTCGCGATGTTACTGATTAGTACTGATTGTAACAGAGAAAATTATTTTAGGAAATATTACGTCGAGATTGGATGTTCAAACTTGTTGGCGAAGAACGATTTAAACTTGGAAAACAGGGAACGAAGTGTGAGTTAAGAGTTGACCCTTTGCCATATTTTACTTTTGCGTATAGTCTGGTAGTGGATGGAAAACCTCTAGAGAAATTTACAGAGAACCAAAGTCGTGCTTTGCGGTCTTGGGCTGTCGTATCCAATGGAAAACGTTACAGAGTTGTACTAGGTAAATAGACAGTTCATAAATTCTCATTTTTTTATTAACGCAATAGTCATTTATAATTAAATATTTCAACACTTTATTGTTCAAAAGCATTCAGCGTAAATGAGTTTAAAATATGCATTTCTAATTTATAACGAGAACAACACAGTCTATGTAATAATAATTTAAAACAATTAATCTCATACAGCTAGATGTGCCTATTAATAATAAATTTTAAAAATTATATCAAACAATGTAATTAAAGAAAAGCGGCAACTTGATTACTAACAACAACATTTAATAGTTATTTAAGTATCAAGGAATGTAAAGACGTAATAACATCCGAGGTAGGCGAATACGAGCTGAGGCGGAGCCGAAGCTTGTCGCCTGCCGAGGATGTTATTAGTCGATACATTCCGTGTTACTTATTAAATTTTTCACGCTACCGGCAATGTAAGTAGGCCTACAGGTAGAAATTTAATCATATTTTTAAAAGTTCGTTTTGACAGCTGTCATCGGAATTATTTTTTAAAAGCCCCATTATTCTAAGTTGTCTGTGCTTGTTACCATATCAACGAACAGTTAAAATCAACATTATTTTCCTAGGAATGTAAGTGACACTATTAAGTTCCGTCGTCAAGGGTAACTAGTACACGAATGTTATCAGCCACTTACGATCCCTGTAGCTATGGATGTAAGGCCTACTTACATTGCCGGTAGCGTGAAAATTAGTATTAGTTCTACCACTAAAAAATAAGCGAAATAAATCGCTGGAGCATTTCCCATACTTTTTACGTTTGAAATATTCTCGCGATAATAAATGAGAAAAGCAAGAAAAAAAATTTAAGAAAAATGGTGTTTTGAACTTGCGACAGATGTCACATACGGTATAAGAATAGTAAGCTACGATAACTTCGGCTAAACCGCATGCGAGCACTGCCGACGGCTGATTAGGTGCGCTTCGAACTTCCGACCAAAAAACCCCTATAAATACTTTATTTGAAAAGTTATCAAGTTTATGCAAAGAATGAAAAATATATTTTTAACTAAGTTAATTGATAGGTGTAGTTAAAATCATGTAACTGGCGGAAAACACGTTGTTAATATTAAAAAGTAACTTTTTTTTGTCACTGAGGTTATTAAAGTCATTTTTCATAGGTCATTAAAAGTCAATTTTTAAGAAATCAAAGTCATTAAAAGTCATTTTTTCAGCATTTTTAAATTGGTGATGTTTTTTTTGAAAAAAAAATACGTTTGATTTGAAATTACCGCCTACATAAATTTTAGTTATTTCTTTCCTATACCTTCAGTATAAAAAATATATAAATAGGGAAGTATTGATTTATGCAAAATTTCAAATTCGAGATTTGTACGGAACACATTTCTTGTACCTCCAGGAACCCAAAACAGTGGTCTGTCTGTGAAATAGAAGACTTTAGAGCAAATGCAACTTCTTTTCGGAACTATCTAGCTTTAAAATGGCGGCCGCCACAATTTTTTAAAACTTTGATTTTAGCGCCTCAAACTCAAAAACAAGTACAGTACAAATTTTCTATCGTACCTAATAGTTTTAGAAAAATGTTTGTCTGTAGGAGAGAGCGTCGGTGCGTGTAAATGTTGTATCTTCAAAATGAAGGGCTCTACTAATTTTTGAAATTTTAATTTTAATATTCGATTACTCAAAAACAAAATATCCAATCAATACAAATTGTTATATTATTTTATAGCCCTTAATACCCATAATCAAGTGATGTAAATTTTTTTTGGAAATATGAAAATTGTAAGTACATATACTAGTTTCTCAAAAGTTTGAACATTTTCAAAAAATTATTTCTCAAACACTGTCCATACCATTGTTTAAAAACTTTCTGAGCCGATGAAGCTTGCAATGAACTACAAATGTGTTTCACTAATTTCCCAAATTTAACTCTGACGCCCTCCAGAAATTTTTGAATAGTTTTAAAGTAATTAATTATTTATTCAAAACCGCAAACCCGAATTGTTATAAACTTTAAACAGTTTGACAGCCTACTTGAAGTAGTTTATTAGAATTAGCAATAATTTTCAACCATATTAAAAATTAGGAAAAAAAACGATACTTTTTAATTTCAACAGCTCATTTTCGGGAATTTACGTGATTTTAACTACGGCTATCAATTAGCTTTAGTTAAAAAATATATTTTTCATTTTTTGCATATTTTTGATCTCTTAAAAATCAAGGTTTTAGTTTTTAATATAATCAGCTGTAAGACGCGGTCGGTTACCGTGCTTCTATACTATGCGGCTAGCCGAAGTTATCATAGCACTATTCTTATACGGTACATGATATTATATTGCACAGGCTGTCGCAAATTCAAAGCACCGCGGAGGCATTACTATTTTTTTAATTTTTTTGCTTTAATTTTTGTAAAAACAATGTTATTAACAATTGTTGGCGTGCGAACATTTAAAACGTAAAAAGTATGAGAAAGTACCAGCGACCTGTTTCGCCCATTTTTTTATGGTGTTTTGGGGATACGTTCAAAAACGGATTGAAAGGTGACAGCTGATGCAACTAGTTCCAATCCAACTCTACTTCTACCCTTGATTTTATTTTTTATTGGCCGTCCTTCAGGCTGTCGGTGATTAGGTGTTTTAAGATTTTTTATAAAAATTCATATCAATGCAATGTTTTATTGTGTAGCTATTTATTAAACAAGGGAAGCATACATTTAATTTCTTATGCAAATATTAGTAATTATTTACTAGTTAACGCCACTTCTAATCACTAAAATCAGGTAATTATTTAGTCTTGTTTTGGGTTTCCAAAAGTAATTTAAATCATTATTTCTTTTCTGAAATTAGTGGCAGCCCTGTTGTAAGTAAAAAATACTCCTGCTCTACCATCTAAACCTGAATTGGATATTTTGTTTTTGAGTAATCGGGCATTAAACTCAAAAATTTCGAAAATTCGTAGCGGCCCTAGTTTTGAAAATACAGCATTCGAGAAAAATCTATATCATAAAAACATGTCTTATTTCCGTTTTTGCTTTAGCTGTAACTAAAATCCTTCACATACCAAATCTTATGCAATTCGGGAAAGGGTTCCAGAGGTACAGGGAAACGAACGTACCCACCCACGCATCCACGCACGCACCTACCCACAGACAGACCGTTTTAAAAACCACTTTTTTGGGTTCCTTGGATTTTCAAGTATTTTCCTCACCACATAACACTTCCAACTATATTAGTTTTAGTTGTTCTTTCTTTGAGAACATCTTTCAAACATACAAATCTAAGATCAAAATAAGTTGTAAAAAAACGCAATAAAGCCTAGAAAAATAGACGGTGAAAAAAAGCCGTAGAAAAAAGCAAAGGAAAGTTAAGGAAAAAGGAAAAAATTAAAAAGCCGAAGAAAAAAAAGCTACTGCAAATTATAAAATTTATTTTTGATCTGTTGATAAATAATGTCTGTGACTTGGCACGTATACAGGGCAGATTATAGATTTAGAATAAAAAATATATCTAATTCTTATAATTTTACCTAACCTAAATAAAAAAACCTCAAAAGTGTAGTTGACATCAAAAACAAGAGCCATTTTTTTCCCGTAGCATTTATTTTGTTTTTTGCCATCGGCTTCTTTTACGGCTATTTTTTCCACCGCAATTACCTGCTTACCCAAGCATTTTTGGTTTTGATGTGTAGCACTTGCCTCAAAGTTTAGTCGTACCTTTTTGAGTCACCCTGTATAAAGTACATATAAACGCTTCAAAAATAACATTCAGTGGTTAGATCTGTAAGTTATGTTTTTCATTTCTAACTTTCGCTTCTTTTTCTATTTATCCTATAGGCTATGTTTAAAACCTTAATAAATACTTACTTTTACTTACTTTTTTGAAGATTATTTATGTTCCACATAGAATTTTTTAAAGTTAAATTTGCTAAAAAAGCACCTCTAGTGATTCCACTAAATTAATATGCTCTTATTTATTTGGATTAAGGAAGGGTAGAGAAATTTGATTATAATTATACATTGCGTTAGGTATTTACTTTTTACAGAAAAACAAACCTTAGAGGTTTGGGTAAATGGGCAACGCGAAGAAGCAGAACATAGTTTTGTAAAAGATGGCACAGAAATAAGCTTCCATTTAGGAGATTCTCAAGCTTCAATTCGAGCATCCAGCGCCGACAAAAAACAAGGTGTTGTACATCAACTTTACGTGGATGGCAAACTTTTAGAGGAAGATGCTGAAGATTAGAATCGAATAATTATCGTTAACAATTACCTTTCATAGATTACAAGAATTTCAACTTATTTTTTATTCATAAAAGAATATGTTGAACGAAAAAACGGTAGCAATAAAAGATAACTGCGAAAATTAATATGTAAATATTTATAATTTTAGAAGTCTTTATAGCTTTAAATATATATTTTTACATGCATAATAAAATATTCTATTTAAATAACTAAAAGCTTAAGATGTATATAACAAAGTTGTAAGCAATTAATGACTGTAATGTTTGAAAAGGTTTGAAACTGTAATGTAGATATGGTCTTAGAATATGGAATTCTAATTTTGATTGTAATTTAAAAGTAATACGTTTAGATATTTAAAAAAATCGAATATTTAGAAATTAAAGTACACGCTTATACTATGTAAATATAGAGCTAGGATGTCTGCTTGAAATAATTGTCTAGAAAATAACGAATATGCTTTGTGTATCGTAATCAAATTTAAATAAATAATAATTTACTGTCTTCTAATTTGAGAGCTTTCCACACTTTTAGAGATAATATACGACTTTGAATACATTTTTATTTATAATAAAGTTAAATAAATAATACAAATAAAAAAAGTAATTCCGGTACCGGGAATCGAACCCGAGCCTCCTGGGTGAGAGCCAGGTATCCTAGCCACTAGACCATACCGGATTATCTCTGAGTTTTTCCAAACATGTATTATATACGAGTACATAGTGGATTACAATTTTATGCAAACGCATTTTGATAATTAACAATAAATTATTAATATAAACACTACCATAATTCATAATTGCACAAAGCACAAGCAAACCCGACATTCCCCGACTCGCAGAAACTTATTCCACGCTCAAACTTTGCCAGTAATACAGGGTGTTTTCAAAAATGTGTCAAAAACTTTAAGTGCATGTACTTAGCTATTTTAACGGAATGTCAGTCAGGTTTCAGAAAGGGATTTAGCTGTAAAATGGCATTTCAGTATACATATATTAAATGATTGAAAAAATGCAGTAGGTCAAAACCTCATTGTATTAGTTGTACTTTTGGACCTTAAAAAAGACTTTAAAACAGTAAATAGGGTTAAGTTAGTGAAGGAGGCCTATGTCACAAAGTGGACTGAAGAGGGCTAAAGAAAGAAAGAAAGAAAGAAAAGTTGGTGAAGAAGCTAAAATGTATGGTCTGGGCGGTCTGGTTATTACGTGGATAGAAAATTATATTACAGATTGTAAACAAAAAGTTAAGTGCAATACGGTGGAATCGAATGAACTTGTGGTAGAGCAAGGTATACCGCAAGGAAGTGTGCTAGGACCACTGTTATTTATTTTATATATAAATGATCTGAGTACTGTGTTCTAAAATCATGTAAAGTGCATATGTTTGCAGATGATACCAATATTTACACAAGTGGTAGGAATCCCACAGACATGCTGGACACATTAAACAGGGAGTTAGAGGAGAAAAGACTGGCTTAGTGTAAATGAACTTAATGTTAACAAAAGTAAAGCAATGATATTAGCAACTCAGAAGAACTATGAGAAATGTAATAAAGCGAAATTTAAAGTATAGTAAGAGAAGACGAAAAATTAGAATTTGTGGATGCATACAAGTATATAGAGACACAATTATGTATACAGCGCACAAACAGGACATAGCAAGTTTAAAAAAATTCCGAATAAGGTTATGCGCATCAGTTTGAATTGTAGTAGATACACAACTATTAGAGATATGTTACAGAGGGTGGAGTGGGTAGATAAAAAGACACTAGTAAAAATTCATGTGGCGGTGTTTTTGCAAAAAATAAAGCTAGGTCGGGTTCTAAAGTATCTAGTAAATCTTATAACTAGTTTTAATCAGGTCTATAATTATAGACACAGATTTTATGCTTAGCCATAAAAGTAAAGATCAATTCTGTTGATGCACGGCAGCACCGCTCCTCCTTCGGACTCGTCATGTCTCCTAAGCAATAACACAATTTCATTGTCAACAGAATCATCGCTAATTTTTAATTCACTTGTGGTGTTGCTGTTGACAATTCAGATAGATGTAATGGACAATTTGAAAAAGGTTCATAAGAATTAAAAGCGCCCTAAAATAAAAGGCCGGATTAGAGCATCCGCCGCTGTAAGCAACACTTTTTTTGCCGCCTCAGTGAATATCGTTGGTGTTTGATTACCAGCAGTAATCCAAAAATCACTTAATTGAAACACGTGCATCTGTTAAAGACACAAATTGTAGACTACATACCCAAATTAATATTATAATTTATAGTGTATTATATACCAAGGGACTGAAGTGCTTCATTTAATCCTGAGTGTGAAAGTTTTCAGAGAAATTGAATAAAGCGCCTCAGTCCTGTGGTATATACGCTATTTTTTTTTGCAGTTGTTCTGCATAAGCTTTAATATTGGCGCTGGCATTCGAAAACACATTTTATGCATATCTTCGTTATTTATTAACCAACTTTGGAAATTTTTTGGTTGTATTCAGCATAAAAAAACTCTTTAAGACAAGTTATCAAAAGGAGTATCTTCCTATTTGAAATTTCAAAATTGGGGTTGTTAGGGCTCAGAGGGTTAAGGGTAGGGGGTTGAAAATAACCCCTATAGGTGTTTATTTAAAAATAAAAATTGAAGTGTTTGAGATTTTCTTAAAAAAATAAGTAGTAAATGTTTAATGAATGTTCCAAACTTTAGGGACATTCTGTATAAGTAATTATTCTAATAGCAAGTATGCAAGCTTTTTAATATTGCTAAAACAGGTAAATACACTTTCCCTATAAGTATCGTATTTTATTTATCTACGCTGAGTACACCGCATGGAAACTATAACTGAAGCACTAAAAGATTTGTTTATTGAAAAACATACAGAAATCGTTCCGTCATTAATATATGCAGGAAAAAATTACCTAACTTTCCGATTATGTAGCTGGATTTGTAAATACATCAATTTTAAGTGCACCAGTTATAGTTTACGTTGTATTAAAGTTAAACATTTATTTTCACTTTTAAGTATTTGCCTTGATTAACTTTACAATAAAACTACCATAGCATTTGCAGGTGTCCCTGTTTTAATTTTATAGTGTCATGGGGACAGCTTTTTTAAGCAATTTATAAATATTTAAAATTTTCAAATCTCAGATATAACGGAAATACACGTTTTGCAGTACAAAGAACCCAAAAAAGTTGTTTTTAAAAAATGTTTGTGTGGGTGCGCTCATTTCCCTATATCTCCTGAACCCCTTGACTGTACTGATGTCAAAAAAGTAACTAATTGTTACACGAGTACTCGTTACCGGACAAGATCCAAAGTAACGAATACCAACATGCAAAAGTATTCCTTACATTTTAAACAGTTACTCGATTTTAACCTTTAATTTATTATCTGCTGCCCAGTGAAAACAGTTTTGAAACCACAAACTGTACGTTTTATTACTTACTATCATATAACAATTTTCTATGTAAATAAATTGATAAGCTGACGAAGCAAGGAGCGGCGAATCCGATAAATAAAATTAAGTTCAGAGTACTTGCTACTCCATGTAAAACAACAACAGATACTCATTCAAAAACGCTAACGCCAACCGTTATAAACTGTAAACAGTTCAATAGACTATTTGCAGTAGTTTATTCCAATTCTTTTATTTTTGTATTGTCATTAATGGAGCGAGAGAATAAAATGTATAAGTATGGTAAAGTACTAGCTACGTGTTTCACAGTTTTACACGTATTCTGACATGGGAGAATCAATTTCTTCAAAGAACAATGCCTCTCCAGTCAAGTTCAGACCTAATCACTTCACAACTTATACTAATTCTACCATAAATTTTAATGCATTTAGCAGCACTTTATTTCCACTGGCTATAATCTAGCCTTTTTGGAGAAAAATTGGTACCCATTATGCTATTACTACAATAGTAAAACACCACACAAGTCTAACACAGTTTCAACAAAGGAAACAATCATATTTCATGTATTTAGGTGTAAAGGTTTCACTAAATTTCATTTCAATGAAACAGAAATTGGACAGAATAACTTTTATTGTTACCCTATTTTATAAATTTAAATAAACAATTAGAGAAAATTAAGCGATACTGCTGGCATTTGACGCAATTCTGGGCCATAAATCTGCACATTCTTTTGCAACAGGTCCTGTAATGGCGGAACCTTTCATTTCTCCTTTATTATTTACAATAACCCCTGCATTATCTTCAAAGTAAATAAATACACCATCCTTCCTGCGGAAAGGTTTCCGCTGTCGGATAACAACGGCTGGCATGACCTTTTTCCGGAGTTCTGGCTTGCCCTTTTTAACGGTAGCTACAATCATGTCACCAGATCCGGCCGCTGGCAAACGATTTAAACGTCCACCGATACCTTGGACGGCGATAACATATAGATTTTTTGCTCCTAAAAGAAAATCATAATTAGTACGCTTTACTAATTATATGCATCCTATTTCAAAGATTGGAGTACTTTAAAAACTGAAAAGCGGACACCGCATGTAACAATTATTTACAAAGTGTATAATATATAAGCTCACCTGTGTTATCGGCACAATTAATAACTGCACCAACGGGCAAACCCAAGGAGATCCTGAATTTGGCTCCCGCGGAACCACCACGTCCTAGAACATAGAAAATATTAGTTAGGACACAAAACTAACCTTAAAATGTCAAGCGCCAAGGCCTCGTAAAATCTTTCTTTATTTTACGCCAAAATCAACAAAATATTTATAAACCACATCTTAATAGAATATTAGATATCAAAAACTAGTCACTTAAACACTTTATTTGCGGATTATTCACATATTTTCAGATTAATAACGAATAACAACGTACCTCTCTTCGACATTTTGATCTTCTAAAAGACGGAAAAGGAAACTGAACAGTTGCTAACTGTTTATGCTGACTGACGTTTAAATTTTTGCGGGAACTTCCACTGCCTGAAATTTCCCTTGTCAGTTCGGAGCTAATCGGTAAGTAAATCAACACCGGCGTAAATTACAGTGTAAATTCGTTTTGGAGATTTAAAAGTCAATTGTACTCTCACAATGAACGATAAGGGCTCAAATGCATCAGTACCTGAAAACATTTCAAGAAATCAAAGTGTTTATGACAACTATACAAACCAATTGGTAACTCGATTAGCTAAATTAAATGTGGAAAATAAAAATACCGCAGGTAATAAAACTGTTTTTTAAATATACATTATTTCAAAATAATTTCTGTTTCTGTCTTTTTTTTAATAGCAATTCCAACTAAAGATTCCCAGTCTATACATAAGCACCATGAAACAGCAGCAGAAGACGAATATGAAACAAGTGAAACAACGGCCGAAGGTGAAACAGTAAGTGAAGAAGATGAAACAACAATAGAAGAGAACGAAGAAGAAGAGAATGAAGCATGTACAGAAGTTACACTACCAACAGAAGTATCCATACCAAAAAATAAGAAACAATATGAATACAAGATGAGAGTCCAGATAAATGAAGAAAATGTTCAGCGGTCAAAAAATGTTACAGAGGCATTAGAAAATTACTTAGTCATCACAGGACGCCATACATTGGTAACAAAAGATCAAGAAGAAGTGAAGGGAACCTCTAAAAGTTCACTAAAATTGGAAGCAAGAGCTTCTCCTTCCTTTAAAAAAATTAGGGTATTACTTACCATGTTTATTAAAACATACTATGATAGATATGTAACATCCTATTACAATTTTAGGGTGAACTTGTAGCTGTTATAGGAGTGGATCATTCAATAGGAATGGGTGAGCATTAACAAATTTAATTTCTTGCAGTGACGGCTCCTTAATAAAGGGTGATTATAATATTTCTCACATATTATTTTTCTGTTTTCAATTTGTCGCGCTAAATTCGTTGTCCTCGAAGTGGCCTACTCGCAAATTTACCAGGATATACTGCTTATCACGTGACTCAACTGTAACTATGTAGAGTGTGGAGCACCTTAATCGCACCCTACTAGTCTGTATAGTTGTATGCCAAAATAATATATTGATCTAGAAATGTAATAAGTAGTGTAAAACTGTAAACTCATGTTCCCTTTATTAATAAGTTCTAGCTTTACTTTGTTGAAGTTCATATTAATTTATTATTATTGTAAATAAAATAATTCTTAGCTTCAACAGGTTGAAGTAAGTATACATTATAATGTTTTAGTTAAACCTTTGATTATATACCTTTAAATATTTATGATTATATACCTTTAAATGTATAATAGTCAATGGTTAAACTCACAATACAGCCAAAGAAATTGATAAAGATAACCAGCCAATGAAACAGAAATGAAAAAAAAAGTATTTCCTGAGTAAAATTCGTATTTAGCTTAAGTTAAAAAAGCGAGGAATTGTTAAAGAAGTTTTTAAAACTTTAGTAATTGTGTCCCCTTATTAAAATGTAAGGAGTAATCTATGGGTATAGTTAATACAAAAAAACTTTGATTAACTCAACAGTGTTGTGGTTGTTTCTGTATAACAGCTTGTATATTGTTCCAACCTTCCAGCATGATGAGAATAATAGATTTTATTATTTCATCAATATATACAGGGTGATCATGGGAGCCAGACAACTATTGCTAACTTTTTTATTTTTAAAGATACAAAGTCAGTTAAATTAGAAAAGAGGTGCAACTTTTTCTCCTGGTTACGATGGTGAAAACGAAAAAACGATTGCAATGTGTTTTCGAATTATTTGTAAAAAAAATATTTATATTTTTGAATTGTAGAAAATATTCTATTTAAATAAGTTTAAGGTCAAAATATGATTAAATTAACAAGTAACACCAACAGATGTGAAACAAAAGGTAGAATTTGCTTGTTTTTATTATTTCTTCTTCTTCTTAGTACATGTACCTACTAGGCTAATTACCTGTTACGTTCCTTGATCTTTCCACTTTTTCCGTGGTCGCCCCAAAGATCTTCTTCCTCTTGCTCTACACTGCCATATTTTCTTGGGTATTCTCCGTTCTTTTATTCGTTCAACATGTTCTTTCCATTTATTTCTGTATTCTTTATAATTTGTATTTTTACATTTAGCTGTTGTGCTAATTGTATTTGACATTCAAGATGAATATAATTTTACTCAATATGCAATGCTGTTGTAGATCTTAATTTTTCCTTCAGTGTAATTCTACCATCAAAACGGTGTACCCCCACATAACGCTGGAATAGTAGGTACCTACTTAAACAATCAGTTTGGAAACCAATAAGCATGTACGTTGGCCCCGACGGTCAGCTGACATGAGTCCTCTAATTTCTTTTGGGGAATATTTATTGTGATAAATACAACAGTATAGAAGATTTAGTCGAATCCGCTACAAATGCGTTAGTTCACATTGAGCACAGAATACTACATTGAGTTTTAAATACGGTAGTTAGAAGAATTCTCTGCTGTCTAGATAATCATAGTACCTAATCTGAACAGTTACTATGATAATTACTCATATACGTCATATTAATTTAATGATATTTTGACCTATACCATAAAACAAACCAAGTAACTTTTGTTTATTATTTCACAGCTATTGCAATTACGTATATTAAAGTATTAAAAGTGATAGTATGGCGTTAATTGCTAATTTAATCAAACTTTGACCCTATGCTGTGTTAAAGAGAATAAAATGTATAATTCAAAAATATTTAAAAAAATCATTTTAACAAACAACTCGCAAACGCAATGCGCAATTGTCTTTTCGTTTTCACCATCGCAACCAGAAGAAAAAGTTACACTTTTTTCCTAATTTAACGAACTTTTTTGTATCTTTACAAATAAAGAAGTTGTCAATAGTTGCTCGGTTCCCATGATCCACCCTGTATATTATATATGTATTTCATTGAACGCTGCAGAAATATATATTTATCTACGAACGGTGCAATAGAAGTTGTTAAAGTTGTGAATTTGCTTTTGAATTTTAAGTTTTTAAAGTCAAAATAATTCTTTATGATCACAGATATGCCCCTTATAGACAAAATACAGCTAGAGCTTGGAGGTATTTATCTTTGATAATGATTATTAAAAATTATTAAATTTAGGTTATTTTGATTACATAACCTCATTTAAATTTATATTTTCTAGCTCAGGAGCCATGGCCCAAGGATGTAAAATTATATCAACCCTACGAAGTAGAGCAAATTTTATTGCCCGACAATGCCAACTGTCTGGCAGTTCAAGCTTTTTTAAGAATGTGTAATCTCGATTTTGAAGTAGTATCACGAGCCAATGCTGAGTTCATGTCTCCATCTGGTAAAGTCCCCTTTATCAGATGTGGAGCTTTCGTTGTATCAGAACTTGAAGGAATTGTCCAATTTGTTAATAATAAAGGTATATCATTAACTACAAATATGGAACCTGAACAGAAGTCTGATATGCGGGCTTACATGTCGCTTGTTCACAATGTACTCGAAAATGCAGAGGTAGATTAAATTAACCTGTTATTTTATTACATGGAAATTATGACTTTTTTTGTTTAGTTGTACTTATGTTGGTGTGATAGAGAAACGTACAATGAAGTAACAAAACCTCGTAATGGTTCTGTTTACCCATGGCCGTTGAATTACTTCCAAACCTGGTCAAAAAAGGCAGCAGTTTCTAAACGATTAAAGATGATGGGCTGGTATAACAAGAGCCTTGAAGATGTATTCCAAGAAGTTGAAAATTGTTGCCAAGCTCTTACTGATCGCCTTGAGGGGAAAGAATACTTTTTTGGAAAAAAGTAAGTTAATGAATAGGATGTGTCTATCCCACTGCCGCCGTGGTTGTTTACTTTGCTTACAACAGGTTATGGAAGATTTAGTGGTCGAATAACTATCGGTATTGAATCACTGCAGCGGCTGTTGGGTAAACACTTTCTACTAAGTATATAAAACATTTCACTTGTAACATGAAAATCAGAAACTAAGTTGTTTAAGGGTTTGTTTATTATGCTCTTGGAAATTAAACTGCAAGGTATTTATTATTGCTTACAGTTTTCTCCAAAGAAAATAACAAATTGAAGATTCGGTTCTCATCGAAACAAAAGTTGTCTTAACAAATAAAGGCCAACACCTAGTACTGATTTACTATTAGCAAATTTCTTTTTTCATTTTTGAAAGTGTAGCTATATACATATAAAATTTGACCACTCAATTAAAAAATAAGCCTTATCAGCCAATATCTGAAATCTTCAGCTGCAGGTATTCAGTGACAGATCCAATATAAGGTGGCTATTACGGCCTACCACCAGTCGAACCACACTAAGACGGCCCTAGCCTGCATAGGCTTACCACTGTAACCACGAGTCCTACACTATGATCAAGACGAGGGCTGCTATTCTCCCGCGGGCTATTTTTTTACAACTTTCTGAGCCGATAGAGCTTGCATTGAACTACAAATTTGTTTTTTACTTATCTCCTAAATTTTACTCTGACGCCTTCCAGGAATTTTTGAAAAATTTGGAATTGGTTAATTATTGATTCAAAAACGCAAACGCCGATCGTTATAAACTTTTATCAGTTCGATAGACCTTTTAAAGTACTTTATTATGATTCGCTAGAATTTTCAACTATTTTAAAAATTAAGGAAGAAAACGATACTTTTTAATATCAACAACGCGTTTTCCAGAAGTTACGTAATTTTAACTACGTCTATCAGTTAGCTCTAGTTGAATAATATATTTTTCATTCTTTGCATATTTTTCCCAAATAAAGCTATTATAGCCATATTTGTCCGACATCCGAAGCGGAATTTGTTATTCGCCGAAGTGCTTTGGCGGGCGCTTACCTAGGTTTTCGTGCAGTAGTTACTGCTTCTATTGGCAGAGTTACGGTACGGAAACCAATTGAACAGGCTATCGCAAATTCAAATTCCCGCTACTTGTTTTTTTTAGAAATCTAATACTCCCTGAACTGTACAACGTTATAATTATTAAAAGTTACACTTTTGCAAATATGGCAACGGCAAGTATTAGTATCTAGTATTGGCTACAATTTTTTTTTTTAAATTCTGGAAAGATGTATCCATACGACCTTCGTACTGTGGGAATAATTTTTAGAACTATCTAATCACTCGGTCAGAAGTTGTTGCAACGGTTGCATCTATAACATTATTTTCTTCTCTGTGGGGAGTCAGGCAATTCGTAGTCATCGCTTTTGCCATGTGTGTACGGTTCTTTATTAGCATCATTCTCAAAGAAGAGATTATCAACAAGTTCCTGGAGTTTTTTTTTGACAACGCTTTTCCTCAAGACATTCTAGGCAACTAAATGCAGCAAAAACCCACTCTGAAATGTTTATACTAATGCAGATATGTGATCTCTGTGAGGCACGACAGCATCACGTGAACACCAAAACTATCGAATCTGGAGATTCAAGGTCTAACTACACATAAAATAGTAGGACTTATACGTATGAGACTCATAACATCATAGCGTGCTCAAATGATGGACCCTAAGAGGGCAGTAAAAAGGGATGTTGTTCATGTTTTGTTTTTAAAAAATGTTTTTTCTGACAACTCTACATTTGGTACTTTAAAGTTAGCTAACCAGCTCTAACACATTGCCAAACAATTATTAATCGTATTCTCTCCTCCAACTGTACTTGCTATAAACTGATTACAACAAAGAGTTTTTTCCTAGTCCTTCTATTTTTGCCTTTTTTCCTTAACCTTCCTAATTCTTTTAGCCATACAGAAATGGATGCAATAGTTTATGGTCACATTTGTTCAATACTGAGTATGCCAGTGCCAGCTGACGGTAATAGATTAGCATATTTAGTTCAAGACTATGAGAAATTAACTGACCATTGTAGAAGAATTCACAAACAGGTTATGAAACAAGATCATATTCTTGTTGTAACTAAGTCGAGCAAAATAATAGATTCTGAAAATGACACTGAAACAGAAATCAACGTAAGTAATAATAATTTAACATGCAAATATGTTCTTAGTCAGCAGTAGAGAATACAATCCCGAAACGAAATTTCAATCTCGGGATTGATCCCAGAACTAACCTACTATAATAAAAATACTCAATTTTCTGCATTAACTTTATGCTTGATAAAGAAACATTAAAAAAATTTTATTTTTTAAAGTTTTGAAAATAGTGACTTAAATAATACTTTTAAAAAGTTTTATGTGTATTCTCCTGAAGATAACCGAGATGGTTGAAACTCGAGTCGAGTAAATAAAAACCAACAAATTGTGAAACAATTACCACGTGTTTTATTTTATTAATAAACTATTAATTTTTAATAGTTAAAAATTTATTAATAATGTTTCACCATGTGCCTACCACACAATCAATTCAAAATATTAGAAATAATAGTCCATCCAAAGTGGGGATCACCAAGTCGTGATCTGATGCTGGTACAAAATGCTCCAGCAGCAGAAAACGCTCTTCAACCCTATGATTGTCCGCTGAATTGTCATTAAAACATCATATGTCAGCTGCATTCTCTGCAGTAAAAATCCGCATCAATTTTGGTCCCGATAATCACGGTATTGCAATAGTTCTAATCTCGAGATTTTCGGGCCCAAAAGCTGGCTTCCAAGGAACCAAGATCCCGGAATTGTATTCCCTAGTCAGCAGTAACAATTTATAAAAAATTATAATTACCAAATCAATTAATAATAATAATGTTAATACATGCAGTTACCAAGTGATAGCGAAGCTTTACTGGAAGGTGAAGATGATGAGGATATAGACACTTGATCTGATTGCCAACTCCTTAGCTTATGCAGATGGTTAAGAATTTCAAGATTTTTTGTAAGAAAATGTTAGGATTCCACGCTACATAATGTTGTAACTGATTAAATTTTCGTAGAGAAATATAACGAAACTTTTCTTTTTCGAATGACGTGTTATTATTTCTTGCAACATTTTCTAAGAGCATATTCATTTTCATGTATACTGTATACCCTAACAGTATGGAATACTGGCTGTAACATCTTAATTATGAATTTTATCAAAGAATACGGGTCGGCGGGTGGTCTAGTGGTTAAAGTCCCAGGCTTTGAAACTTAGAGAATGGCAGTAGGTTCGAGTCCACTGCCCGTCGGTAATTTTTCTGAACAAGTTAAAGTATGTAGATCTGTATGTTGGGTTGCATGTCTTTCAGGGGTGGGGCATGTTAGACCGGTGAATAGCACTTAGTGTGCTGAGCCCGGGTAAGGGGGTGGAATGGGAATCATGGGGTCGTGCTCACGCACGGCTTCATGATTCTTTAAAAAAAAATTAAAGAATACTTTAAGGAGAATACAAATAATCATGACACACATTTCAAACATTTTTTGGGTTGTTATTTTGAAGTTGTGGCGTAATCAGTATTTTTTTAACAGAAATATATGTCAAGTTTGGTGTCGGATACAGCACTTTCGTTGTGTGCAGTGATATAAATGTTCAGCTTTGTTGTGTAACCCAAAAAATTAACAAAATTTCCAAAGATTAAGTATAATGGTGCAAGCATATCATATTAGTAGAGTACTCAAGCCAGCAAAAGGGGCTTAAAAACGGGGATGGCCTGTCATTTGATTTAAATCATGATTTACATCAAGTTATTTTTTTTATTTTAGCCACCGGTTTAAATCAATTTACAGAAAACGAAGCTTTTCTTAATAAAAACCGATGTGTTTCGTTCAAAACTTTTATTAGCAAAATAATAAAGCAATACTGAAAATAAAGCATTCAACTTCTTAACCTTTCAAAATTGTATCAAATTAAATTTTGTGATTTTATATAAAACTTTACTTAGAAACATGTTAAAAAAATAAAAATGAAAAAATAGGAATTAAATAAATAAAGTTGTTAATTTTATTATTTGTCGCAAAATTAGAATAAAACGAAAAAATCATGTGATGACATTTGATTTATTCATATTAATCAATGATCTACGATTTTTTTTTGTTAATCGTGTTTTTGCCAACCCTGCTAAAAAATGATTCTGTGAAAATTCAAGTTACATATACTTTCCAAACTAACAAAAGATGAGACCATTCATTTGCACTCAGAAGATAATGCGTTCTAAAGCAAAAAAATTTTAGTGACTCGAATTCCAGTGAAACGGCCTTAAAAACTTAATTGTCTCATATATGCCCGTGGAAATAAAAAATTTAGTTATTTTTTATAAAATAGGTTCGAAATTTTGGGACCAGTTAAATTTATGTTTTACGAATTTTGTCATGTACGTAACTCGAATTTGTTTTCAAGTACCATTATGTACAGCACGACATTTTGACTTCTTAGGGCACAAGGAACAACTTGGGCTGCGTTAAACATTTTCAAATTAAAGTATCCAATAAATGAAAATAGAAACCGTTTCGCACTGTACTATATTCAATGACTTTAATGTAGCAGGCTTTAAAAACAAATACTGTATTTCTTTCTATTTCCGCAATTAAATGGGCCATTTTTGACACAACACTGCTTATTGGAGTAAACAAAACTTCCTGTCCTAGTTTTGATGTTTTGATGTAAGAACCTGAGAAAAAGTCGAACTTTGTGCAATAATTGAGGGTGGAATGGAGCAAACGGTACACTCTGAAATTTAAGCATTTTTAACTAGAGTGTACCTGATTGCAGAACTATGAATTAATTATAGCTGATTTGTGGACGGGATTAAGCGTGAGGAACCAAATGGTTTTTATCAGGTTTGGCCGTGCATACTTGCATGTATTATTTCTTTTCAAAGCGTTTTATAAAGGTTTTCTTCTTCTAACTTCTAAGGTAGCCCACCAGCCTGTTGTTTGCCATATTATTGGACGGCGTCGCTCCATCGTTTTTTGGGCCGCCCGATACTTTTTTTTTCCCCAGGTTGGCCATCTCGTGCGATTTGAACCACTATAAAAGTCATTGCATTTAATGTAGCTACGCTTGCAGTATTTAAGTTCATTTTTGAAATTTTGGGGTAAAATAAAAATGTCAAACATTCATATCACTGAATAGATAAAAAATGCTGTATCAAACGACACTTAATTTACAACGCGTTTCTATTTTAAAAAAATGGCATCATTACTTTAAAATGGCTGCTCAGAAATTTTATTAAATGCGTCGTTACATATCCTTTATTGTTAAGAGCACGCCGCCGTGGCACCTTTTTGTTTTTGACGCTAGAGGCGCTAGTCATTCTAAATTTAAATTTAATTACTGATGGCTCTATTAAACATAAACAGGTAGCGTCACATGCGTTCTGTTGACGTGCATATATTTTTCTTTATAGGACTGTACTAGCAGAATTATTGATTTCTCGCATAAAATCAATTCTCAGCATTACTTGCTCGTGGGTTTGTGTGCAACTAATCTCTTATTTATGTGCGAAATTTGTTAAAAGTTTTAAATTAACGTGCCAAATGCCTCGCCGTAGCGCCATCTGTGCTGATTCTTATGAACTTTTGTTCAAAAACATGGCTGACGTTACTCGCATCGAATTTTTAAATTTACTCAGCTAGCACATAGTTTAAATAATTGACAAAAATTTTAAATTGGTGTACCTATTATAACAGTATCTAGATGATCAGCGTAAATACAAATGAAGAATAGTGTATAGTTTTATGTTTGCTAAGAAAAGTAAGTTTTTTACCTTATTTGCATGTTTCACAAGAAAATAATTATCTGAGCATCTAAGTTACTTTATTTTTTTCTATTTAATTAAGTCGCTGAGTACATATAAAAATGCCTATATGATGTCTATACTAGCGCCATCTGTGTCGTGTGCCTCGGCGCGGCGCGCTCTTAAAATTTGTATGTTTTTTGTAGGATTTTGTGAATAACTTTATAATCAAGTTGTTGCCAGTATTCCATACTTTTGGCACACTCTGTATATGCATACACCACTTTTTTGTGTGTTCAAAACTGTAAAATAATTCATTCTTCATGCTGCGCACTTGTATTAATTTAATATTTACTTTATAGTCCCACTGAACTTGATGCCTTGGTCTTTGGACATCTATTTACAATTCTTACAACACCACTACCAAACAGTCAAATTGCAAACACTGTAAGAAATTATCCATCCTTAATTCATCTAGTGCAAAGAATAGAAAAAAGCTACTTTAAACGTGAAACAAAGCATTAGAAGCACGTTATGCCTTAGTAGATATCCGTTATCTGTAGATTTCGGAATCTTTGAAATTACTAGGAAGTAATTTGAAATCAATAGAATAATAGTAATTCTATCAATCTGTAAAATACTTGTTAAGAACAGAATTCTCGTTTAGTATGGGAATATATTTATGCTATGTGTAATGAATGAATGTTAATTGATGCCATAATAGTGATGTACTGCACTGCACATTGCATATTAGTATAAACATTAAAAAACAATTTTTACGTCTTTCTTAAATCTTGTCCGAAGTGAAATAGGTTGTAAGAATTTCTAAATATTCTTTTCATGATTAATTACTAACTACTATAACTATGTGTTCTACATTTTTAGTGTTAAACGTACTTATTCAATGTACAAGGTGTCCATGACAATGTGCACCATAGGAATATCACAATGCTTTACTAATGATTTAGTACCACTAGTGCTTGGATCTTGTGCCTCAGACCTTGATACTAGAAACACAATTGTTAATCACAGTGATGCATCAATCAACACATTAATTCAAATTAGTGTTGTTGCACAAAAAATTGTTCATGAAATTGCTCTTTTATTTAATCTATTATCAACTGAACACTGCACTTCTTATGATTAGAAATACTATTTCTTTAATACATCTACTATTGGTTAAGAAATGAGATACAGGATCACAGCAGTGCAAGTTTTACGTAAGGAGCAAGTGAGTAAGTAAATGCGTTCCCTCGGCAATTGGCAATATGCAGTGTTTGCAACATATGGGGAAAATTTATTATTATTAGAATTTTCCAAAGACAAATTTTTGGGATTGCTTCTGCATCTCAAATAACCTAAAAATTGCTTAAGACATCTGTCACACCTGACTTCAGATTTGGCGGGAAATTCAAAAAAATTAATTGAATTGAGGAAAAATCGGGTTATTTGAGAGAATATCAAAAAAGTTATTAGAAAAAAGTGTTCAAAATCTAAGTCTTATGCCACGTGCAAAGTGCAAAAATTTTAATAAATCAAGAATAGCGTTTTTTTGTGAAATTTTTTTGAATCACCAAATCCCTATTTTTACTTTGAAATGAATTGTTTCTAGTGAAATTCTTTGTTTAGGTCATAACGAACACAAATTTTGTATTTAACACGCTTGAAAGAACTAATTTAAAAAATTGTTTTTCGTTAGTTACTTGCTTGTTGCAATGGTTTTGTTTCTAATAGCCATTACAGTTTTTATTATTATTTCTGTGCCAGTATGCCTAAGCCTACTGGCACAGAAATAATATCAAAAAACTGCAATGGCTATTAGAATTAGTTCTTCCAAGTGTGTTAAAAACACAATTTGTGTTCGATTATGACCTAAACAAATGAATTTTACTGGAATCAATTCATTCCAAGGAAAAAACGGGGATTTGGTGATTTAACATAAAAATATTAAACAGAACGCTATTTTAATTTATTAATAATTTTGTTCCAAACTTTACACATGGCATTAAAATTGAATTTTGAACACCTTTTTCTAATAACTTGTTTTGATATTTTCTCAAATAAGGCGATGTTTCGCCAATTCTATTAATGTTCTGAATTTCCCACCAAACCTGAAGTCACGTGGCCTATGTTTAAATCAATTTTTAAGTTATCTGAGATGCAGAAGTGATCCCTGAAGTAAGTTTAGAAAATTCTAATAATAAAAATTTCCCCCATATGTTGCAAACATTTTGCCGTTCACTGTGTATAAATGCGAAATAAATAAAAACTGCATAAAGGATTTTACATAACACTTTGTTTTAAAGTCTGTTGCAAAAAATATGTTTTAGCAAATAAATTTAATTGCACAATCGTTAACCGATTAGGCTATTAAGCAACCACTGAAAGTAGTAGTTATCATTCAAGAAACTTTTTATTAATGAAATTGACGATTTTAGTAATAAAGTGATTAATTTATTTGCAAAAGAGAAGAATTCAAGGATGGAGTTTATACCACATGGTATTTAACTTTGATTTCCTGTTATTCACTTTGATTGCATCTGTAACGAAAGTTCGAATAGTTCATTAATGTTAATTGTAACCTGTTATCGATATTTATTATAAAATAAAAACGTATATTTAATTATTCTTTAAAGAATGATTTGTTGGGAAGCACGCCTCCTAGTCTAAATGCCATGAGCCGCCACTGGATCACAAGCACTAGTGGAACTATAGTAAAAATTAGCATTGTATTTATCCTCTGCTCCGTTTTCCTGTGGACACACCATAACAGGATGAGTCATTTAAGTGTTATGCGCTTACTATTTCCTATGCTGTCACTTGACTGAACACTGATGTTATTCATAAATGGCAATATAAAAATATTTTCTTAGGCAGCTAGAGATTTTTTTTCTCGTTTTCGTTTCAATCATATAAAACTTTCATACTGTTACATTACAAAAAATTAAAAAAAAAACTAGTTAAAGTAAGCAGTCCATGGATTTAAACAAAAGCACTTCAAATACTCTGTTATTTAACAAGATCTTATTGTCAAAATGGGTAACAATTGTTTGCTTAAAAATGAATTCATGCATGTGTAACTCCGCAGGCAAAAATTAAGAAGTGTTTAGTTTTAACTCAATTTACCTTCACGTAACTATGACGCTATTTCAACACCAAACTGTTGTCGCCAGTGTAAATACTTACTTCAAAATTGTTCTATAACAGTTGCATATCTAAATATCTTTTATCTGTGAATGAATTATAATGAAAAATATGGTGCTAGTTATTGTTGAAGCAGAATGTGTTATTAAGCGTGCCAAATGGAAGTGTACCTAGATTGTCAAAACAGAATGTAGTTAATAAGGAAACAGACACAGAAGAAAATCAGTTGCATGTACAAGAGTTGCATGAAAATGATTTTAACACTCGCCTATACTTATGTACTTGGATTTACCTTTACGTAAAACAGAAGAGCAAAATGATTTTCTAAATAATGATTTGTTTACCGACGAACCCACTTTTAAAAGTAATAGTGATGTTAACCGACATGATATGCATTACTATACTATTCAACTCAGAATCCTCGATGGTTGCTGCTAATCTATAATCAGAGGTTGTGGTGCGTGTGCATTTACTTTATTGAGCCATTTTTCTGTCCACATTATGTGACTGGACAATTAAACCTCTAATTCTTGAGGGAAAATTGAGATGAACTGTTAGATGTTCCTTTAAATCGATGTCAGTATATGCGGTTGCAAGAAGATGGCGCTCTTCCAAATTACCAAATAAATGTTTGGGACTATTTAAATACTGTAAATGGAGGTAACTGGATTGGAAGAGGCGGTTCTAAGCATGACCACAGAGATTGCCTTACTGTAAACTTCTAGACTTTTCCTTTTTGAGATTTTGTAAAAATGAGGTATACCATACACCACCGACAATGGCAGAAAAGACGCGCTAGTGCTTATACGTAATTTTTTTGTTCATGTAAATAAAAATAACAGAGTCAAAGATTTTTATCATTGAAACGAGAAAAAGTCTATGTAACTGCCTAAGAAAATATTTATATTGTCATTTAAGAAAATTATTGATGACATCACTGTTCAGTCACGTGACAGTACAGAAAAATTTGGTATGGCATAAAATAGCTCATTTGGACCCAAACAATTTTTACTAAGAAAAAGTTGATATTCTCAATAATTCAAGAAATAGGGGGCGACACTTAAATGACTCACCCTATATATTGAATAAGAATTTTTATAAACTTCATCTCAGAATAATTTATCTAATCGTCTAAAATGCAACAGGCTAACTTCAACTCTCTTTAACATCATAATATGAATGCCATTGGTAATAAATCTTTCAGTCTTCCCCTACTTATCTTTCAGTATAATTTTTGCATAATTTAATGATCCTTATGTACAGTTTTTGGCCAGGGAATTATTTACATTTGCTATAATCTAGCATTTTGTACACTATGTAATGGGATGGGGTAAATGACCACTAGATTAATGCAGGTGACAATAATTCCCTGGTTGTAACTCTACTTTAACAAGATAAGCTGCCTCCTGTAACTGAATTCCATACAACAAAGAATAGCATGTGTAGGTAGGTACACAAACTCGTGGTAGGGGAATAAATAGATAAGCAATATTTTTGAGAGAAATTTATCTGTAACTTCTTATTGTAATAAGTGTTCATTTGTAACATTTTAACTGTTAATTGGGTATTTACTATCAGAAGTGTTTGAAATCTTGCTGCATTTAGAAAAACAAAAAGAACATTCTTATATTTTATTGTTTTAATGAGAGTTAAGTTTACAAATAATATTGTTTGTTACAAATAAAATTATTTAAAGCACCTTGTATTTTTAATTTATTATTGTTGAATATTCTTAAATATCGTTTCGTACCTAAATCTACTCTAGGAATATAGTTGTGGCTAAGGACCAGAGCTGCATTTACTTATAACAAATTGTGTTTTTTTTCTTCTTATTTACAGAAATACCAATGCACCTGTGATCCAAAACCAGGGTAGAAATTTAATTATTACAAGAAGTAATAAAAAAATTCCACCCATTTGTTGTTAAAAAATCAAATTAGACCAAGGGAGGTTGTTCAATTATTTTTACAAGGCCTCAAGCGGTCTAACTATGACTGGATGCTTTCTCTCAAATATAATAAAAAGCAGGCAACACCTAATTTTTTTATCTTTTAGACAACAATAACGAAAGTTGATTAATTGCTAAATCTGCTGCTTATTTATTATTTAAGAGTGAAAGTTATAAAAATTAAATAAAACTTTTTAAATATTCCCGCCACCAATAACCCTTAGTATTAAAGCTACCTATCATGACTATAAGTAGTACGTTAACACACATTCTGCACAGTTCACACCTACAATATAAATTATTTATTGGAACATTAGTTTGTATAAAGATATAAAACAGCAGGGTAAAACGGCAAGCCCTGTATAAGCAGTTGCGAAGTTTTCTTTGTACTCCTAAATGAGTATTCTTTTAATAAGACAAAAATGCTTAATGGCAGTCAGGTTAAGAAAAATGAACACTAAAACAGAGAACAAGAAGATTTGCTAAGAACACCAAGAAAATTCAGTTAGTCACTAACACTATGTGAGCACTGAGCAGTTATATTTTTGTTTTGATCAAAATGGCACCTAAACTAAGTTCTCGCAGCTTGTTACATCATCTGGCAACATTTATTGCAACAGCTAATCACACGTCGATGCTAACTATTTCGCTACTTCGTTATTCGACATATTCGTTGATTAATAAAACAAAATCTATTTTAAATCAGTAGTTTAACTACTGTGACTATAGGCAGTGTTTGTGTAAGGTCCACTGTAGATGGAACTGCCAGTGTGTGAAGTAGTTTTCTTGCGTCTTCTGCTTGCGAGTAAACATAGAATAGCAGCTATGACTGCTAACATCAAAATTAAACCGGCTATACAGATGCCTATTGCAAAACTTTTTTGTGAAATGCATATGCTGTCTTCTGGAGTCTGAAACAAAAAATTATGCATTATTTACTTGTTTTATAGAGGACAAAGTAGTTAAAATTTTAAAGAGCAATGAGTAAAACATTTCAGAGCTTTCATATTGTGGTGTTTAAAATTCGGTATTTAATTTTATCACATATTCAGAGGTAAAGTTGTATAGTAAGTTCTGCACATCAAAACAGTAAAAAGGTTCCTATTAAGATAGGACCGGAAACGCTTCCTTAGAGCCTCCGGTATTGGAAAGAGTCTAAACTAGATCTTCCTTCAAGAGCTGTAACTTTATAAGAAGTTTTTTTTCTAGCCCATGTTTTTGTTTCAGTATCTTAAGGAGACACTCAGACCTTCATGGCAACTTAATTTTTCATAAAAGTTAAATTATCTCTAAAACCTGTGGATTTAAAGATTTTCAACAAGAGTATCTATTTTGTGTATTTTTAATATTAAAATTAAGATTTTTAAGACAAATCATCAAAAATGTAGACATTAATACAATTCAGCAAAAAATATGACGTGACTCGCCCATATGAAACGCCTCTGGTTCACTTATTCAAACACAAATTGGATTTCAAATTTATTTTGTATTATAAACAGATGCTTTTATACAATGTTTGTGGCTTCAAAAAGTTAAAAAAATTAAGTTTACAAAATTTCAAAATTCAAATTCAAAATTTTATGAATACGTCTTTATAGTAAATAAAAAATTAAAACAAATAAAATAATATAATACGTTGCAGCAAATACAATGCCAATAATTGCCACTAATGAAACAGTATAATGTGGAATCACACAGTAGAGTCGGCCTCGCATTGTCTAACAGTAAAAAACCAAATTGTTTATGGAAAAAAATATAATTTATAGATTTTTGCAAACAGATTCTTTGGTATTAAAAAACAGAAACGACACAGCAAATCCATCAGCCAAAAGTTGGGTGGGAGGGGAAAAATTAATTCCCCTAAATATAGCTGCACCTAAAAATTGGGTGATGTTTCTTATTCTACCATCACTCATGAGCAATTCAGCGTTAAACAAATCTTTCATGGTGAGAAAATTCAATTTTTAAAAAATATGCTACCAAAAAATCATGTCTTAACTTCCGTTTCCGGTATCGGATTTTTTAAAAGCTTGTTTCACCGATGCATTTTTGATGTAACCCCACATTCCGAAGCTCATCGAAATCGGACCATCCGTTTGGGAGTTATGGAGCGCACATACACATCCAGCCACCCACCCATGTATTTCCGTCAAAATTTCGTTTTCGAAAATTTTCATGAAATCGATACGTTCCTCTACTGAGAAAGTATAGGAAAGTAAAAATTGAGCTCTACAATAAAGTTGAAACGTACAAATAAAAAGTTGCTTTTACACAATAAATAGGCATACCTACTACAAAAAAAAGTTGATTTATATAAAAAAAATAGATTGCCACAATAAAGCTAAAACGTACAAAAAAATTATTATTTCTTACAGGAAATGGAATTTTTTCTACAACAGAAATTTAGGATGAGTCATATTTTTACAGAAAATAATGCGAAAACAAGGTTTTTATTAAACAATGTTGCTGGTCTAGGCGGTATACGCGAAGTAATTTTACGGATAAACTTTTTTGGTAGAAAATTTTGTTTTGTAAGAAATAATCCTTTTTTTGAACACTTCTTCCTTATTGTAAAAATCATACTTTTTCTTTAGAAATTTCTCTTTTTTATGTATATTTCAACTTTATTGTAGAAATACATTTTTTGGTCAAATTCGCCTTTTTTTTGTAAAAATAATCCTTATTGTATAATTTAACTTTATGTTAGAAATCTATTTCTGTTATACAAAGCTACCTTTTTTGTAGATATCAACCTTTTATTGTGTAAAATCAGCTTATTATTTATTTTATGCGGTAAATTCCAAACAAAAGTAAGTAGAAACGCTAAATTAAATGGAGAGCGTCAACAAATAAAATTTCAAAATTTTAATGCAACTACTTCCAACGTTATCCACAAAAGGCTGATTACACTGTTCCATATTGGGAAGACTGTAGCTCCGTAAGGAAGCGTTTTTTGTGTAAAGGTAAGTTAGGTTGAATTGATATGATTTGGTCTGAAGAATTAGTGTTTAAATTTATAACAGATCTTTTAGGAACGTCCTGTATGTTTAGATAACATTTATTCCTGTAGAGTTATGGATACTTTTTAAGTGTTAGTGATTTTAAAAAGTTTAATGCCAATACAATAAAATAATGTCAACCAATGACATGCATATATCAGCCAATATACAGGAATTTCCCGTACAGTTGTACCTTATTGTTTCCGTAGCTAGGCGTACAGCAAGTGCCATTTAACCTTGCAAAAAAAATGACGGTGAGTTTAAATAGCGAGAAGCCGTTACACTCTCAAGCAAAAGCAAGGTTTTTTATTACATTTCTAGTTTCTGTGCTGTATTTTTTATACGTAACCTAAATTATCGTTAATCCCTCCTCAAAGCAAACTGTTTCTAACCTCATGGCGCACGGCCTTTTAATTTGTCAAAAAATCCACAATTTTTCGTAAACCATAAATAAATTGACTTTTACTTTTTAGTAGAGTGTACCACACTGTCCAACAGCCAATTAGAGCTAGTTTAAGTTACGACTACCAACGAAACAAAGCGTAAGTAGCCGAATCAAAGCCCACTAAAATTTGCAAGGTTAGGTGGCACATGCTGTAAATAATAGTACTTATACCACAGTATACTTATTCATACAGTAGCGAAGGTAGAGGTCATTTATGGTAATTATAGCACCAAGCGGCGAACAAGTTACACTAAAGTTTGACAGCTAACGGTAGTAGTGTTTCTCTGCTTTTTGAACGTTATAAGAACAATTTTCAAGTTGTTTGCCAGTGTTTTTATAAAAATTTGATTAGTGATATACCAATCTATTATGAGAGTCTCGAAAGGGAGCGCATGTTCCGCCGTAAACTGCGAAAACAATAAAGGAAATAATCCTAACCTTAGTTTTTTTACATTTCCCAAAGATCCAAAAAGGTAATAAATTCTGATAAATATTAATACATTAAAGTTTGACTTTCTCGTCGTTCTAGATCAAAACAGTGGTTTGTAAACTGTAGACGTGAAGATTTACGTGAAAAGGAGGTGGGATATTTGAATAAAAACTGCACTTTGTGTACGCTGCATTTTGAAGATTATTCGCAGTTTATAAATGTTAATAAATCATATTACTGGCATTATCTTTATATTATTTAAAAACCATTATATAATGTAGCTCGTAATTTTTCTGTTTTGCTTATTAAAAATATGGTAACAACAACGAACTGGATTGGAATTTAAAACCCGCCATAATTTAAACGATAGTTTAACTTGTCGACCGCTTGGAGCGCCACTAGTTACAGCTTACCAGGCGTTATATGGGCTTTTTCGCTACTGTGTAAATAAGTATATTGTGCTTATACTTAAATAGTGCATGCAAAACAATGGTATCCAAATTCCACTTAACGCTATTTTTGATCACCTGTTAGATGTCTTTTGAGTCATCCATCACCAAACTTCTTTTATTGTTATGTCGTAAAATAATCTTGACAACTCAGTTTTTTTTTAAGAAAATGTTTTGCTTATTCCATAAAAAGTTAATTGGCATATTCACTCAACCCAATTGATGTTTCAAAAATATCAGCTGAGACTTTGAAATTTAAAATGCAACAGTTCTCATTTTAACATCAAACTTTAAAACAAAATATTGACCTCTTGCGATATAATTCCTACTGAATATTTTAGTATTAATCATGCTCCATTTACAAGATAGAATGTTTATGCCAACAAAAACTGAGTTAATCTCGAGCACCTTGATTGATATCCATTATTGTATGCGTGCGTGCGCTTTTTTCTCATAATTTATTTTAACTTTCATATTATTACATTTTTCATTGGATTTTGCAATCACATACACAGATTTTCTTTTCTACATGTATTTATATGTACGTTCGAATTATTTAAACAGAAACATGCAGTAGCGTAACTGCGTAACGCAAACCGTAAGGCCCCCATCAGTCTTTTATAATAGGCCCCCACCCCCACCTCTAGTGTTGTTATAGGCAAATTAAAAGTAAGACATCTACGTTTAACAGTCACATACCAAGATTATTATTAAACATTTTAAATGTTAAACTTTACTTCAACTATAACACGCTAGCTGGTAGATACCTCATTTACGTTGGTGATAATCTTGTCCGATAAAATTAAAATTTTCACAACAATCTTAGTTTATAAAAAAACGACTGGCATGTAGCGTATTTCTTATGGCAAATTCATTTATAATTTTGTCTATGCTTAACCTTTTATTGTTTTCTACTTCACTTCTACTACCATGTGCAGAAACACTAAAGATGTTCGCGATTGAAACCGAAACTGAACTAATTATTCCTAATTCATTTTCTATCTATGGTTGTATGTTTTGAAGTACAATGACCGTACATATTTTTTTCAATTTTTCCCTTGTAGTTTCTGCCGGCCAGTGATCGCTCTGGGCCCCTAAAAGCCTTGCCCCCCCCCCCCCCACGGTGCGGAGTGTTTGGGACGCCACTGGAAACATGGCTACTACAGTCGAATAAAGATAAATCAAAGTGTTCCTGCTGCGCCCAGTGTGGTGTTAAATTTCCTTCTCAAAATTTTTTTTCCGACTGGATGGTCCGATTCCGATGCCTGGAATGTGGCAGTATATCAAAAATTCATAGGGAAAATAAGTTTTTAAAAAGATCCGAAACGAAGCGAAAGTTAGATATTTTTACTGGTTGCATTTTTTCAGAAATTGAATTACCTAAATCAAGAATCTGATAGAAGAACAACGTGTTCTTCCGGACTTCCTAAATAAATGTGGCGGCTGCTACGATTTTTTGATAATTTTTACGTTCATGCCTTATTATTCAAAAATGAGTTGCTAGATTGTCGTAAGCTCTATTATTAGTTATTATAATAGCACTGGGGGAACGGAATGATTTGAGACAGTGTTGAATGAAAAAAAAATTGAAATATAGACAATATTTTGAATTTTTCAAAAAAATATTGCTCAAAAACTGGCCATGCGATTTTTATTTAAATTTGGTCGGCTCATAGAGATAGACATAAGCTACAATTTGGTTGGCGTTTCAAACTCCACGAGAGCGAAAGGGTGAATTGATCTTGTGCTTAGTTAAGTACGGCTATTTTTTATAGTAATATTTTTTGAAAAAAAACGAATTAAGCATTTGTATCTCTGCCCTAGCAGTGAAAATCAAAAGTCGGCGCCAATGGCCACAGTTGGCGTATTTAGGTTTTTTTCAAATACACGGAAGACGATAAAACATTTATGTTCAAACTAAACTGCTCATGAGTGATGGTAGAATAATATTCACCACCTAATTTTTAGATCTAGCAATTTAGGAGGTTAATTTTTCCCCTTTGGATAACAATTTTTTTCGTTGAACTTATGGTTCTTAATGGCCAAGAAACCTTTTTTCTGTTCCTCGTAAAAACAAACTGGCGATTAGGGCTTTGCTCGTTTTGACCGCATGTCTTGTTCGTTTCACGACCAGTCTCTTCCTATTCGTACATAGAGCAACAAACAAATGCAGTATGGTATTTGCTTTAATTGTGCTTTGCGAAGTATTCAACGTTAGTGCAGTTTGTTGTACTGTTGTACGACGACCGTTAATTGCGCCCATACCATTAGAGAATTTTGCGTATTACACTTTATTCCAGTGTTGGAATTGTATTTATTGCAACTAATATTGTTATATTTTTATACCTTATTTAATTTTGTGTTTACTGTAAAGATTAATTTATAAAATTTTGAGAAAATGTATTTTTTCTTGGAGCCCTTAAGCATTGGGGAAACCTAAACGGACGCATAGTGCGGTAACGCCTAAACGCACCTCTACTGTTGGCGCTACAACGTGGTGCGTAAATCCTTGTGAAAATATGAAAAGTAAAAGTTTCTACTAAAGCATAGCAACGCAGAGGCGAAGTGCTTCGCTCATTTTTATTTCTGCAAGGCGTAGCGATTTAGTTTTTATAAGAAGAGCAGAACGATTTGCCGATCGAGACATAATTAATGAGGTGGTTGCATAAAATGCATAGATAAAATTTTTGCGGATATACTTTTTCCGCTTAACAAGGCGAGGCATTTAAATGCACGTTTATTTTTTACGTAACGTTAACGAATGTGTGCAAAACATTCACCACTTGTTACTGAAATACTTACGCTTTCGTCTATTGGAGAATGTACCACTAGTGTCTTTTAATTGCTTCTAATTTAAAAAAAAGTACGGATTTGTATTTCCTATTAATTCCATACAAGAATTCGTTAGATAACTTAAAATTATGATAATTAGGTGCCGGCCGCCTACCCAATAGGCTTACCGCGTAATTGTTTTTTGCCTGTGAAATATTATATTCTTACACATGTGTTGATACCTTATTAAATACACTATTTATTTTGTAACGTTATAACATTAAAAATAAATAATCTAAGTATCACAGCGTAGCTTGATTTCGATTTGTATGAAACTAAGTTCCTTACTTTTTATAGACTTAAATCTTTATTATTTTTTTTACTTTGCGTATTACCTACTTTAATTTAAATGTATCTTGTTTCATTTTAATTTTTGAATCGTTTTGCAAAAAACGAATGCACATTGCTACAAGTAAAAATACATCCTCAGGTTTATTACAATCTAGTTTCCTAGCTTTGTGTTTTATGAAATTCCCAATAAAATCACTTAAAGAAAAAAATGAAACATCAAAAAACTACTAATTATTATGTTTCATCAATAGTCGTTTCATCTAACGATAAATGTAAGTGGGTTAAAAAATCATTTAAGCAAGTGGGCATCTATAATGACAGGTGCTAAAAGTGCTGTATAACGATTGTTATTAAAAGTGAATGTCCGTTTGTCATACGCTCATATAAACTTTAATAAAATTTTATGGACTTTCACTACTTGTTATTCAAAGGTATTGAAAAGGAAATGTGTTACTGAGCTAGCAAAACGAGTAATTGTTTACTTGTTTAGGCTACGCAAACCTGTTTGGTTTACCATTTATTTCAAGTCCCATTGAACACAAAGAAATTCGATTACGCATGGACAATGTCCATTGTGCTTGTTTACCACATTAAAGTTGATTTTACTGCCATTATCGTAATTACATAGGCACTACTTATTGTTTCAGTCGATATAGCAATATAATATTTAATGCATCATTGATATTCATGATGCATAAACTAATTTTAAATGACAATTACTACATTATTAATAGAAGATTTTGTATTCCATTGTAGAACAAAGAATTTCGGCAGAATTTTTAGGTGTAGTGGGCTAATTTTCTGGCGTCGGTGTTAAGCCTTAGCAGCAGAAAACAATTAGGGCCCGGCACCCAGCTCAGTGTAGTTTTAGGCACCCTAAGAAATGAAAAAATGAAATATCCCCCCCTTTTCTCATATTTTTTTGTGTAACAAAATATTACCATTCAATCAATTAGACAACGGAAAACGAGAAGAAGTAAACGCAAAACGTGTAGGTGTTTTTGCAGAGAATTCTACTGCAATTTAATTCATTTGCTAAATCTTTATTTACGAATATCATTCTTTGAAATTTTTGTTCTGTTCGATAAATATGTCCGAAAACAAATTTATGTTTTCAATTAAGCAGTGGCACGCTATGAGCTGTTTGAAAACATATTTATTTTTGGTTTCTCAGAAAATTCTACTCTTTTCTAACTTAAGGAAAATATTTTATTGTACTGTTGTTCCGAAAGCAGCGCTATTAAAAATGTAAGGAAATTATTGATATAAGTTTGATACAGTGCAAATTAGTTATAACGCCATGGTTACAAGCCATTCTCATTAAAACTACATATTTTTAATAAAAATAAACCAAACATGTTCATTGTCATTAATATTGATATAATAAGGTAGCTTACTTCGGACTAGTCCACGCAGAATAAATTTATTTTTTTCGTTTTGTTATCTCTTTATTAAAAATGAGCGAAGCACTTCGCATAGACTTTCCTATAGTTTATATATTGTTATTTATCGTTAGAGCCCGGAAGTTCAAGCACTAAAAATTTTAAAAATAGGCAGGCATTTAGGCACTGCAAAAATTAAAAATAGGCACCAATTATTTAAAAATTGGCATTTTCTTTTATTGATTTGAACATGATAATAAATCTAGAATTAAAAACTGATCTACACATATACAAGTCCTAAACTTACTGGTTTTAGATGCTCCACTTTTTAATTTTACTGCTTCTCTATGATGCAACCGCTTTACGTGCTGAGTCACAAAATACTTTTTTCGGAATTTAGCGTATTTCACACACCTTACACAACAGTACCACTACATCACCTGTGAAAATTTCACTGCCAAATTCTTTTACTATTTTTTGTAAATTACTGTTTAGCGCAAACACGTACTTTCGGCATTATAAAGCGGTGTGAATACGAATAAGTTTAAAATAAAACTGCAATATTACTCTAAATTATAATCTGAATATCAACATTTTTGTTATCTACCTGCCAGTAAGTACAATATTAGGGAATAAGTATAATCAGGAATTTTTGTGCACATTAACTTTGTGTTTCTAGAGAGCTATTGCAATAAAATATTTGAACTTGATCTGTCAACCTGTTTTTGAGCAATAAGGCGCTAAAATCAAAACTTTCAAAAAATAGTAGCGGCCGCCATTTTAAAGCTAGGAAGTTTAGAAAAAAAGGTTGGGTTTCCTCCAAAGTCTTCTATTAGATTCCGTTTTCAAAATTAAAAAAATTGGATTAGGAAAAAAAAATCTTACGAAAAAACATGCCTAACTTCTGCTTTCGGTTTCGGATTTTTTTTAGAAGCTTACCTTGTCGGTGAATTTTTGATATACCCCGACATTCTAAAGCTCTTCGAAATCTGACCATCCGTTTAGTAGTTATATGATGCACCATACACATACCCATTATCGACCCAACCAACCACAGACAGACGTATTTCTAAACCCCACTTTTTTGGGTTTCTGGAGGTCCAAAGCATGTACTTTCGTCAAAATCTTGTACTTCCCTATACTGAAAGTATAGGAAAGTAAAAATGTTTATTTTTAATGGCAATTAAAGTTAAATTATTGATTATAGGTACATAATAGTACATTAAAACACAAGTTTTATAAGACTGATTTTGGAGCACGCGTCCAAGTTTGGAAAACGAGCCGCTTGCGGCGAGTTTTCTAAAGGACAAGTGCGCTGAAATGTCTTATAAAACGTGTATTTTATACTATTTTTTCTATTTTGCGCTTTTTATGCCCTTTTAAATAAAAACTTCCAGTTCCAAAATGGGGATTTTGCGGTAGTTGGCAACCGAGCTATAAACGCACGCGTTTGCGTGCTTTAATAGCTTTCTTAAAGACGCAAAATAGAAAAAATACTTTATTACTTCAACAATATTTATTTATTTTAACCTTATACGTATTTCAACATGTTTACATGCCATTGTCAAAGGTTATATGAAAAAGTAAACAGTTAGTGTTGTTATAGCAATAGAACTTGGTGACTTGATATCGGTAATCGTCTGAAGATGACTTGATGTCCTATTCCAAAATGTCAGATAGAGGTGAATTTACGTGATCAATTGCTCATTTATTAACGGCACCGTTGTTAAATGTTTGTGAATTTCAAAAGCTTCTAGTATGTCCAATTTACGTCTATCATCACAAAAGTCTAAACCTTTTATAGCGTTATTAGATGTCGTTAAATGGTAGTAAGTGGCTAAGTGGCTAGTAAGTGTTTAGCGTAATTGGATTTATGTGGGTGTTTGGATTTGTAACAACGTATGTGTTCTTTATACCTAATATCGAAATTTTTAATTGTCTTACCTATATAAATCGAATTACAATGCAAACAATTTAATTTGTAAATGCCCGATTTTAGCAAATCAGATGTTTTTGATTTTGCGTTAAACAAAGCATTAAAAATGCTTTTAATAGTTTTAAAACTTACTTTATATTTATTTGTTTTGTTTATAATTCTAGCAATTTTTCCGATTTGTCACCAAAATATGGGATCAAAGCATATTTAATTGTATCGGATGAAGTTAGGGTATTCGGATAAATTTTTTGAATGGCTAATTTATAATCTTTTTCTTTAAATAATGTCTAGTATTATAACCATTACTATATGCAATTTGTCTCTATTATAATTAACTTCATCAAAAGGGACGGTCAAAGCCTGATGTATCATGCACCGGTATGCTGCTAATTTATGTGTAAGAATCTTGTAGTATAAATGAATATTGTTGAAGTAATACAGTATTTTATGTACCTATAATCAATAAATATGGACTTCAACGAAGTACAGCTAGAATTTATAAATGCAGTTAAATTAGACTGTAATACTGATCATTTCCTGACGTTTTTATTTCGCACCCTGTATAGCACACAATTAAGGGTGTGCGTCTTCGGAATTGCGATATTGATATTCCATATGTGTATGTGTTCGATATTGATATTTAAAAAAATGATATATCATCTACCCCATACAACAATTTTAAAAGCATTAACCTTAAGATTTCAGAAAAACCGCAAATAAAATGTAACTCATTGTGAGACCCACTGTATACAGGAGTTACCAAACTGGGGTAGCTGACACCCTCCGAGGTATCGAGAAATAACCATTGTTTTTACCACTGATAACTAGATTTACAATTAATTGAATAATCAGAAGGGGTTGCATAGGATTTTTTGAGATGTTGAATTTTTCCATTCAAAACACTTTAAACCTGAATTTATAAGATGTATCCAATATGTTCAAGTTTGATAACCCCTGATATAATATTAATGCTCTAGCTTCATTGTTTTATTTTTATTAAAGTATCTCAAACACTAATAAATTACTTGAGAGTTCTTAAGTATACATAATTTTACGATCTATGCAAATTTTAAAATTTGTGAAAATGGCATGGTCAAAAATCTCTTAAATTTGATTTTATTTTAAACCTTCTTTTAAAAAAACTCTAGTTAGCGCCTTCTTAGGCGGTTTAAGGATCATTAGTGTAGCATTATTACACAACGTATTTTTACAAAACGTACTTTAACTGTCAAGGAATAACGCATATACTTCCGTGTCTCATACCATAACGTCAACGTAAAATAGGCGTCTTTTATTTAATAGGTTCTGTATACACACCTAATTCCAAATAACCGATTAATAATTCTGTTCGATATAAAATTCTTAGACGCTTAATTTGTTTAAATAAGCTACAATCCACCCACTTTTAACCTCGTTACGAAATTCGTCTAGTGCCTACTTATTCCATTTAAAACTATGTTGCTGTCACACATCCTAGAGGCATTTACTGCTGTTGAAGAAGACATTTTTGTAGTAGTGCTTCTAGAAACTTGTTTTTTGAGTACACTACAAAGTGCATCATGCAATAGCTGTAATGATGTTTTAATCACATGTACGGTATGTCTGAGAAAATATGTTTTTTTGTCACTTTCACTTCTTTTATGGACTAGTTACATGTGTAAAGCTTATAAAGGTTTTTAGGTACGTGATATGCTGATTATACTTTTTATGTCAGTGAAGTAGAAATTCAGCCTTGCCATTAATGAATCATTTGTTTTGTCATCGTAATTTTAGTGACGATTGATTGGAATAAATAATGTAAAGTATTCCAAATTGTTTTTGAAATTTTGCTATAAAACATCAAAATATTAAGAAAAACAAATATTTAAAGGTGGTTTTCAAAATTAGTTCAAATAATGCAAATATTTATGTAACAAAAGATATTTTATCTATTGTTTTAGACCACTATTGTTGTTTTTTTCCAAAATTAGTTCAAAAATACGAAACGCTCGAAAGCAATTGACGAGGGAGTAAATTACCAAAATTAGACTAAATTTTGTAGCAGACATTATGAATATTATATTCAAAATTAATTAAAATTTAAAAAAAATAAGATATCAATTGTTTAGTAGAGAGTGTTGCTTTAAAATTAGTTAAAATGTTCTAGAAAACAGTAGTAGAGGGGGTGTGGCTTTTTAACTTTTTACTGTTGCAAATTAATATTGCTGTAACAGTTGACTGTTATTATAAGAATAACTAACTGTGTTTCACATAACAATAGCTCTACTGTGTATAATGACCAATTACGTATCTTACATAAAATTACCGCTTAGCTGAAATTCGTTAGCAGTTCCCGTTTGATTTGCGCATTTAAATATAGCCATAATTAACATAAAAGAATGTATATAAACAGGTTCATTCTTTTCTTTAGCTTGCGATGGTCGACCAAATAAGGCAAAATTATGCATTAACGTAATTAGACTAATTGCAAAAAGAGCAAAACTGATGTCTTTGTGTTATTTCTACGATCTAGGAACCGGATTGACATAATAATTAGAAACGAAATTAACTTTGCATATTTGATGAAGTAATCGCGTTATATATACGTTGTTTTTGGAAAATTTCTAAAAGACAAGGTGATCTTGTTTACAAAGTACGCGTAGACTAATAAGGACAGAACACGTGACTTTAGCGCTAGAGTGTATATAGGATCGGTTATATTATAATTCCGATGTTCATATATAAAAGTAATGTAAAGAATTTTTGTTAAATATTTAAAGGATAAGTTTAATAATTGTAAAGGTGCGTTTCTCAATAAATAAATAATTTCTTTCTTATTTTTATGTAACTGTATTGTTTTACACTTTACGTGTAAGCTCCCCTTTTACAGACGAAATGCACTGGTTTCATGATTTCTTGACGGGAATAGTAACAATATTTCTTTCAGCATATAAAGACTTTAATTAACAGTCGTGGCTTGACTTAGTTAATGATTTAGTTTTAGTTAATCTTAAGCAGGTGGTCTCAGGGCAGCTGTACGCAATTTTGGTACAAAATAAACCGTGACTGCAAAACACATGTTGACGTGTATGAATGGTTTTGCCACTGGTTTGTGTGCATTATTAGTGCTAGTCTAAAATTTACTATTTTACGCTCTCCAATTTTAGAGATTAGGGTAAATATTGAGTTTTAGTTATTAACATAAATTGGGGAAACTTGACAGCTTTAATAAGCACAAATGTTCAAGAAAGCCTAAGAGTGTGAGAACAAATTGTATTAGTAATTCTATCCAATCAAAAATTAAAATAGAGGGGGTGAAATTTGATTAGAAAAATAAACAAGTTCAACCTCTTGGATGAGATTACTCAGTTCACTCAATGTCAGTTTTAAAGCATTATTGCTGAAATTCTGTGGAATTATTACAAGTTATGGACTGGAAACTTAATCATCATTGTGGGTTTTGGTCTATGAGGAGCACTTTGCCAAAATCAAAGATGCTTAGGCGTAGATGCCTACTCTTGTCAGTGTACTTTATTAAGTGTATCATTATTGCGGTGCTATTGTGCTTCGGAAATTAGGCGTAGCGTTAAGACGCTATTGAAAGGAAGCTAATAGGGGTGAGTGATGGCGCTATTTTTTATTTGACTGCGCTAAAACGTCCTTTTCGCCTGCTATTATCCATTTTTACGTAATCAATCGTTGTTATTGAGTTAATTACTCAGGCGTATTAGTACGTGGCGTTATTGTCTTTTGGGAATTAGGCGTAACGGCTAAAGCCCTGTCCGGAAGAGACCTAATCTGAGGGTATTGCGTAGATATAAGTGATAACACAAGACGTTCCTGTAAAGAGTTTTCAGTTCCCTAAGTAACCGTGCAACTCTCGACATTTATGAGCAGTCCCAAAAGAAATAGAAGTATCAGTATAACATAAACAAAACTGGGATAAAAATTCAGATTGGCAGGTTTATTCCCCACAACTGACGTGCCAATTCCAGATACAAAGTTCAGACATTCACAACACCAACACAACAATAAATAAATACTTTAAAGGGTTATTTTTTAAATAAGCTCAACATTTTAAACTTTTAAACCTCGATAAAGACGGGGTAAATCAGACAGGCATCAGAAATATTTAAATCACAACGTATGTTCGAGACCGATCATGGCCAACAAATAAGCAATTAAGTACAGTGGCGGCTCGTGGTGTGGCATAGTGAGAGGGCATTTTATGAAAGTATTAAACTATGACAAACTACACAAATAGAGTCTAATAATTCGTACTGTATAGTTTTCGATAGACCCATAAAAACCTCGTTGTTGGTTTTCTGAATATGCTATTTTAAGGTGCTGGTCCCGCAAATAAACTTATTAATCCTCCAAAAAGACTCATATTTGCACTTGTTTCTTTATCATTATGCCCGCCCCGTAAAGCTATTTCAAACATATCGCAAAATTTAATACACTCTATTGTTTCACTAAGAATGTGTCGATTTTTTCTTACATTTTCATTAGGTTATGTTCAATTATATTTAAACGGTACGCGGTGTTTAATTGACACATTATATTTATTTTGTCAAACATTGAGAATTCGACAAAATTATTTAAATGTCTTTCACTTACTGCTTTCTGACTTTTTCACTAAAATGCTTAACGTCGGCGATTCACCTTAAAATCCAGACAGGGTTACTTTCCGTAGCTTTCATTATCAAACAAATGTAACAAAATATGCGTTACGCACTTTACACCTGCATAACCAATTCGCTAAATCATATGACCTTTAATTAAACTTTCTTATAACACTTTTATTTGTCTTTTTATTCGTTTCACACTGTTATACTAATAAATCTGGCCTTGGAAATTCTCTGTTTTTAAATGTTATTTTAACATCATAAAATTATTTTAATTAATCACACTGTTTAACGAATTGTCCGTAGCCATTTTTATCGCAATTCGGAACAAACTATTTCGCGTGCTTGGCACATATACACAAACTTACCACGGAAACGTATTTTATGCCCTCGTTACCCTATTAAAACGCTGTAAATCTGCAATGCTCGTGCAGTTTCTTTATCGTTTACGTACGACGTCACTTTTTTAGACGTTCCGTCGTATCGCTTCAACTCTACTCCCTGTTCGAAAAACATTTGTTTCATTTTGACTAATTAAAACTAACTTTGTGCTACTAACGAACTCAACAAAACTTGTTTTCTTGTGTTTTCAATACAAAATTTTTAAACAGTAAAAATAGAAAAAAACGGAATCGTAACAAATAGCTCGGAAGGGCAGTACCTTGTTGCCCTCCCCGTACCAGCCGCCGTTGATTAAGTATAAGCACTTGACTAATCCATATCCATACATATATAAAAGCACAAAGGGCTTTTTTCTCCGGTTCCTCCAGCGGCTACCGCTTCACCAATTTGGACCATTTTATTTTAAATGAAAGGTCTCTATCCACAGATGGAACATGAAACATTTTTATATTTTTATTCTACGTCGATTTTTTAATAATAATTATTTTAATTTATAATATATATGAAGGTCGGCTAGACGCGCGTCACTTGGGGCGCATCTACAATAACGTCACGTGTCATTATTGGAACTAATGCATCACGTGACTTGACATTTCGCCGGTTCTGTCAACGCTGTCTGTCGGTGCATTGTGTGCTGGGGTAACACTAGTTTTAAATAATACAACTTAAATAAAAATATCTCAAAGACTGCACGATCACATTACTAATCCGAGAAAAGACATTAATTTTTGGACAAATAAAACTTTAATTCAAAATTCCATATAAGATTTTAATCCAATTAGAGGTAATAAACTTTTTCTGCATTTTTAGACTACGCCTGCTGAGGTTTTTTGAATACTTTCACGTTGTGTTACGGAAGATTTGACTTTTTATACGTTTCATTCGGATTGTATCTATCACAATCTGACCAGCAAAATTTTGTCGGTCATTTTCGTGTGCAATGAGCTGTTGAATTACAACCACGCGACTGTAACCAAAATTGCTTTATCGCTTTTAAGTATAAATTGTCGCATTTATGGCGATTCTTCAACACACAATATTTGACACTAAATTTTGCAACTAAAATTTTTGAGTTGGTTTAAGTTTGAAAACTGAAGTCAAAACTTAGTGTTGAAGAAAGTAATGCTTATTTTAATTGGTATTGCAACAGGTTCTAATAAATAACAACATTTTTAACGATTTTGTTTCTGTAGTCGAGCTTTACTCATAGTTATTTTTCAATATTTATTTAATAGCTAACCAAAGCTTCATTCTTTTCTAAAAAAAAAACCGTTAACACCCATCACCATTATAGCCTTTTCAAACATTAATTAAAATACCTAATAATATTTCTTTGTAGTGACTATGAGCACCGACCGTTGCTCTTGAAGCACGATAATCTACACCTATTCTCATTTCTTATTATGTAAATTTCTTTGTGTGTAGTGCAAAGCGATGTGGAGCTTCCAAGAAACCATGACTCAGAGAAAAATTAGCGGATACGTTTTACTATACAGTCAATTTATCACGTTTACATCGCATCCTTTTTGGAATGCTACAGGACAAGACAATAGCTTCATTCCGCATCGGTAATCTCGTCTCGTAAATAAATATTTTAAACGAAAAGCAGGGAAAGGCTGTCAGAATTCCTGTCGTGATTTAAGCTGAGACTTTTACCACAAACAGTACGTGTTGTATAATTCAGGATGGGCAAATTCACATTCCTTCTCGTACTAATTATCCTCGTGTTGCAATGAATTAACGTTTTTCAGAAACACACTTATTACGCATTAAAAATATGTCTCTTCAGTTTTCAAATGCGTTCGTTAAGAGCAAACTCATCAGTCATCAGCAAGAGTTTGGAAGTTTTTTGTTTGAATTCTAAAACTCTAGGAGATTATTAAAGATGTCATACGGAACCAAAAAAGTTGTATGGACATGAGTCCGGAAGCTGTTTCAAACATGATAAAGGTTAGATTTATGAGTCACTCTTGCATAATACTTCTCAAATGAATTGACGTAAATATTTCAAATTTGGCACTTGATCTCCTAATGTATGAATACAATTAGATATAAAATTAAATTTGGGAATACTTCACAATAATAATCAAATGAAAAGTTTATATTTTATCTCTGAGGAGTTCGGTTGCTTTGAAGTATATGCTACTGAAGTGCCTTTAATTTCATCAATTAAAAATATATATATTTTTCAAACACGTAATTTTTAAGTATAATCTATTTAAATTATGTTTCTTTGACAGTAACCGTAGGTATGTTTATTAATTATAATTAGAAAAATGTACTTTTCCGTGTCTCCTACTTTCGGTATAGGATACTATTGATTTTATGAAAATTTTCGATTTCAACAAAAAACACGTGCTAGGATTTAAGAAACAAAAACTGTTTTAAAAAGGTTTTTCGTTCGTTTCCTTATATATTCGCAACAGATTTGTTCGATTTAAAAAAGTTATAAGATGTGGTGGTTTGCAGTGGCGGATTACCGCTCAGGCGCATGAGGCCATCGAGGTTTGCCTAGTACACATAGTTGAAAATCCGGCTTGGACCTCGCTACGCTTGTAATACACATTCATGTTTTGGCCGGCACTGCGAGACGATTGTTGAGACACTGCAGACAGTGCTGCAGAGTATTAACCTATTTTGTTTATTTTTAATTTTTAGTAGGGATCTTTTCTCCGTCAGAGCTGGGAGCCTGGCGGCCTTAAGCTACTTTAATCCGCTACTGGCGTATTACAAAAATTTAATCGACAAACATGCTTTTAAAAATATTAGAACCAGAAGTAAAACATTTTTTTTTTGTATCTTTTTTTTCGGAAAATGAATTTTCGAATCTAAAAACGAGAACTAAAATAAAACCTTAAGTTGTTTTTTTGAACAAGTTAGCTTCAAAGTGCGGACCGATGCAATTTTTATGGACATTTTTGACTTTAATGTTTCCTTACTCAAAAACAAGTTGGCAGATCGCGATACTATTTGGTGTCGTAATAGCCCTAGGAAAACACAATATTACGGTAATTTTTGCAAATCATAAAAACTGTGAAATTATTAATTATTCTTAATTATTTAAAAATTTTGCAAACTACCAAACAAACGTTGCTTAAAAACTGGCCACGGGATTTTTTAATTTTCAAGGGTTGAAGCTATGAATGTGCTATCAACTGGTTTTCGTCCCAATGCAATGCGCTAGTTCCCTGCGACGCTTTCTACAAATATTTCAAGTTTAGAAACTATTGCCATAAATTAAAGTTTAGGTTATTTTTTGCCCTTAAACTTAATAAACGGGCAGGGACAGATGAGACGTTATGCCTGGGTGCAATCAAATTTCATCGGATCAAAATATTTTTTTTGTCAAACCCAGATCCGGAACCAGAAACTGAAGTTAGATCTGAAAACTATGGTATAACAGAAGGTAGGGCGTTAATACAAGGAACTTACTTCAAAACTACGACCAGTAGAAGTTTTTGAATATTTTTGCTTTTAACGCTTATTTAATCAAAAATAAATTAGTCATTTGGCATAAACATTGGTTTTTATGACAGCTCTAGAAGTATATAATGTTACTACACAAGAGTATTTTGAAACCACGAAAACTGTGAAGTGAAAAATGTTTTTGACATTTTGGTAAATTTTAAACAAATATTGGTCAAAAACCGTTTTTTTTGTGTTTCCTAGAGCTAGGAATTAGCTCAAATTTGGTTGGTGTCTTCAATCAGCTAATTTTTCTCTCATGTTTTCTATCAATTTTCGAAAATCATAAATTTATGCTTCTTTATTTACTAAAGAACGGAATATAAAACATTTTAAGCAAAATCATTTAGGAGTCATAGTCAAATAAGCACCCATGTCGGGAGGCATGGGTGTCGCAACATTTTATAGTATTTCCTATTTTAATTTCTAATAGCTGCATCTACAGATTCACCGCCACAGTGGCGTCATAATGAAGTAAAAGGTAATATTATTCCATATGGAATATTTCTTACCGATAAGAATACAAATCCGGTAAAACAGTTTCTCTAAATAATAACTGCCTGTGATATTGTTCCTACCAAATATTTTAAAATTTTTTGTTGTATTAATTGCCGCTACTTTTAACATTAACAGTCTTACTTGCAGCTAATGTCGGCCAAACCTAAAACATATTTTTATCCTCATTATTAAACCTTGATAAAGGCATTTCAAATAAAACACAAGATGTTATTTAAACGAAGCATTTTGTATTTTAAAAAACTTGTTCACAATGAAACATCAACACTTCGTTATTTGAGAAATACTTAAAAAAGACTCTTAAGCGAAAAGCGCTAGCAGTAGGTCGGGGCGGTGGGGATACGTTGTCATGATAACCACGTACTTTGGTGCAGCGATATAGGAAGCAACGTAAATTGCTACACTTAACTATGCAGTCGTATTGTGTACTTATTATTAGAGATAAAGCCGCCGCTGGTCTTTGGTCCCTTTAATCACAAATAATCATTTTCCAAAAAATCGCTTTTTCCCACAAGTATGCTACCCTTAATTTAGCTACAACAAACGCTTTGTAGGGACAATGATCGATCGAGCGGCATGGCGTATCAGATCTTGGCTAACCCTTAGACTATATCCTAACCTCTACTTAAATGTTGTAAACATTTTTGACAACAACAAAGGTAATACTTATACAGTTTGGGAAAGTCTAGGTGAAGTGCTGTAGGAATTTTTAAATGAACGAAAAGTCGCGGCTAGGCCTAAGAACATGAGACCAGTCGGTGTCTTAATTATCCTGAGCTGGCTAATTCTTGCTTATATCGTAAAATAATATTCTAAATTTTATCTTCAGTTATGTTAATATTTAGGAGGGTAAACTTCCACAATTTTTTTACAGTCTCTGGTGTTCTTTTATTTTATGCAATCGTTTTCTTATAAATTATAAAAACCACCATTGTAGTTAGGTTTTTCGACAATGTGGGTAGCTTCAAAGTTTAGATAATTTTGCTGATACCAAGATCAATTAACATTTTAATAATGCCAAATGTTTTACTTGAATGACGTTGTAATCTTATGTGAAGTTCTTCTTCAGAAAGCTTTTATATACGAGTAATTAGCTGTTAATTAACTTTATTTACCTTTTGACTATAGACAGAATCTTCTTCTGCGCCGGCTTTGGCGAGGTCGTTGGCCTCGTTGACATAAAGGCCACTATAAACTTCGATGGTCGCTGGAGTCCCTTCGCTTGAATCGGTATTGGCTTGCCTACGCAGACGATTCGCCCCGCATTTGGGCGGCTGTGGACAATAACCCATAGTTATAAAAAGGAATACCCGTTAAACCAATGAAAAATGCAGACGCAGAACACGTTTTTATATTATAACTATTGTCAAATAGAAATCCAATGAAGGTTCCCAAATTTAAATGACAATAATAAACTTATTTCCTAATGGATGCAGTATGATTTACGGCTAATTTTGGTGTTGCTAATTCGGGGAAGAATTAATAACATATTTGAGGATGTCCAAATTTTTAAATGTTAAGACTTTTGTTGATTGGTATTCACACAATAATTGGTTTTATCTTTAATCATTAAAAACACTAGCGTATGTCCAAATTCAGATACAAAAGATAATTTGGGAATTTTAATTTAAAAAGAAGAGCTATCAGTTTTATCTGCTACCAGGGTTACAATTTGAGACACAAATGATGTTTTAAAAACAACAGAAAAAGGTTACTGCTGGTTTTATAAGTGCTAGTACGCTTAACAATGTTTTGGTGGGCTGTTCTGGCCTTATGGCTTCCTTCTTCATTGTGGAATAGAGGAGTTAATTACAACGTTTTGCAAGTTTTAATTAAAATAATAAAAAACAACATTGAACGGGGGAGAAAATAGAAAGGAAAGTTTAATAGTTTATCTATTTTAGAAGTGACAAAATTCAAATGCAGTTCTTATGAAAAGGTAAAACAAGATAATTTATCATCGTCCTTGTATGAAAAAAACATGCATACACCTTTTAAAAACACCTACATCATGTGATAAAAGGCATAGCTTAACTCAGGACTTCTAAAAATAAATTTATGGACAAAAGAAATTAATTTACTGTGCTCCCAATTGCCTTACGAATGTTTCAGCAATGATAATGTAAGTTTAGTAGATTGGAAATAAATCATTTCAATATATTTTGACATAGAAACGAAGCAAGTTTCTTCTAGGAGATGATGAACCAGTAAAAATAATAAACATTAAGTAATGTAACATTACCCGCAATTTCTTCAACGTCTTAAAAGTTCGTGGTGGTAAATTATCCTTTTCCACATTCTGCATAAAATTACATGCATAAAACAAGCAGGACGCTTTACAGTTGAGCACGTACTTTGCAAGATTATTAAACAGCTGGGCTGAGCAAACATATACTTAAAACCGCCAAGAAGGTGGGTGGGTCGTCCTTTATATAGACTTCATGGGAAACCAAGAAACGTCTCCAATGCGTTTAAGAGCCAGCTCGACTTGACCTTGGGTGCACCGGCCGCGCACCTACACCTTTTGGTCGGTCTTTGAGAATAATGGACTTCACAGTCCACCCGCGAGCTAACCTAACCGCTAACGGTTCCTGTTGATGACCTGGCAAATTCTTGCTTCACCTCTGAAGTGTTAAATGAAAAGCAATTGGAAATGTCGTTAAAACTTTGTATAGAATAACAACAGTAGGTAGGAGTAGGTATTAACCATAAAAAATATATGTTTAAATACAATAATGGAAGCCTTATAGGGGTTTATATTAAATTTAAACGCGAGAAAACTGAATGATAAAAAACAAAGAATCAGTACAGATGAGTTTAGCAATTATCGTAATTCCATCACAACATGTTCTTCAAAATTATCACAGCTAACGGAAATTTTGCATGTAAAACACAGACTAAACCAGCACTTTTTGCTAAAACGTGCTACAACGGTTAAGCAGCTTTTTCCCCTCAGCACAAAAACTGCAGTTATGAAGTTCAATGTCTTCGACCTATGATGCTTAAACTTTTACAAAAAATCAACGGGTATTTTAACTAAGACAAAATGGTGTATAAGTATAATGCTTTCGGCCTTCAATTAAACAGTAATTTTGGAAGGATTCTCGTAATTACATACCAAATTGGTCCTGTTATATATTTAGTTCCGCCCACTTGCTATTTCGAAACTGTTAATTCACGAAGTTGCTTCTGTACGAGCTTTCAACGAAAAGGAAATGAGAGACTAGATGAGTTTGCGTTTCCGTTTATAAGAACGAAACTCATTTGTAATTCGCAAAGAAAACATGTCAATGCACCTTACGCATGACGACTGTTACATAAAGACGTAAAAGTACGTTTGGAATATTAATGGTATGATCTGATCGGAAACTGATAAAGCCATTTATTCAAAACACAGAAGAAGCGGTTGATGTTAAGAATGGCTTTATGAATAAGACAGAAATTATTGTCTTGTAAATAAATAACCAAAAATAATCTAAAATAATAGAAAACTTGTACAATATAACAAAAATGACAAAAATAGTTAATTGCAGATTTTTTCGTCATCTCACTAACATCTCGTTTAATACAATATGAAAGAGTACGACAATTAAAAAAAAAACGTAAGAAAAATTACAAATATAGTTTTCTAAACTTGACCGTGCTCAACCCCTTCTCTATGTCCTTATATCAATAATACCTAAAAATAACCAGCAAAAGTTAGTCATCCAAAATCACACTACAGAAAAAAATCTTGAAATCGACCATGATTTAAAATTCTTCGCCAACGTGTCACGTACTTATACACTAAATTAAACTTAAATTTCATCATTTCATCTTCAAATTACTCGCACACTCACCGTGACGGCTGCACATCCGTGGTCGGCCTTCAAACATAATTTGACGTTACACTGGTAGTAAACAGAGGCAGTGTATGGAAATTTGTGAGCTTGAAAATTGACAGAGGCTTTCGTTTTATCTTCAGAATATTGGAACATTCCCATAATCTCCTTATCAACAGGGCATCCTTCATCGTTTATTAACCTTTGTTCTCCCCATCCTAGTCCATCGCGAACCAAACAGTCGGTGATGCGAAGTCCGTATGTGTCTTGAGCGTCTATTGAAATCACTAGAGTTAGGGGGTCCCCAATTTTGACGCTTTCAGCTACTTCTTTTTGATTTGGATCGCCCGAAAAAATTTTCATTGTGCAACCAGGCATGGGTGCTAGTGCTGTAGATGGATCCGCAGACAGTGGACTGAAACAAAAATGCAAATTTAGCTGTAATGCTTTACGAAAGTTGTGGAGGAACCTAGGGAAAAACGAAAATTAAAAAAATAATCCGTGCGCAAAAAAATATAAAACGCATTTATAAAAATTCTGAAAAGAAATGTAGTGCTAGAACGCACCTTCATTTGTTCATAAACAAAAACCGGCTTGCTGGAAGAGCAGTTAAATTTTATTTTATTATATTCGTCCTCCGCTCTAAGAATGTAGCACCATAAGAAAATGAATTGTTTTTGTCTAATAATATTAATAAGTAATTGAGGAAAATTTGCCACCCAGCAGAGATGAGCTTTCTGGCATTCTAACGCTCTTAAACAACAGTACTTTTTTGATAAACTGCATTCCCTGGCTCTTCTTTAAAAGTAAACTAGAATTACATGGTAATTTGCCATATTTTCCACCTCACCTATCTGTAAAATCGTTATTATGCATTTCATTCTCTAATACATCACGTGACCAAATGGCAGTTGTCAGCAGTGGTCTGTAGGGTAAACAAAGAGTTTCAGCCTATGCAGCATTGCAGTTTATATTGTGTTTATTAGTTGTTACATCTTCCTAGCAGATTAAATTTTGATAAAATCGTTAATAGACGTTAATTAAACAATGATAACCATTGTAACATGACCAAACGATCGAAAATATAAGCTCTAATCAGCTGTGTTCAGTTGGAATTGAAAAAAAGGTTCACTTGTAATTTTGTAACTTGTAATTTTCTTAGATAAACTTCAGAATGCTACTTCTTTACACTGAATTTACACCGTAAAGGTTTTAAACTCTAATTCATACAATTGGTTTTACCAAATATAAACAAAAAGCATTTCATAATTTAGAAAATACACGACAAAAACGATTCGGAGATATACAAACACATGTGGCTGAATCCCATGTTTACGCTACACACCAAAAGAGCGTAGTACTATCTGAGCAAGCTCTGACGTCACAGCGGCATGATGTATTAATGCATGTTGTATCTTTTACGCATTCGATCGATCGATCGATCGATTACGATAAACTGTATTGTATTGAACAAAATAATCGAAAACTATCTGCTTACACGTTACATTAAAAGAATATTTCCAGTTATATATTTTTTGAGGCTTTCGCGGTTTCTCGAACTGTCAATATAACATTTTATTTTCAACTTAGACCGCGTCGTCATTTGGAGATTACACCCAGCATAATTAGGCAAGGACCGACCTGTAAACCAGTTGGTAGCTTGCGACACGCAGTTTACAGAAAGAAGACACATACAGACCGGTAATTAAACGCAAACTCGCATCACCACCCGATGCCGAAAGCCAGTGTGCTAAAAACTCTAACAACCAGAGCAGCCAGAATCTCAGATGCAGAACACCTACAACAAGAGAAAACTATGATCTCTTGATGTCGTTACAACAAAATGGTTATACAGGTACAGAAATTCAGAGAGCAATCCGCTATACGGAACAGCCCAAGGCTAAAGAAGAACTTCCAGTAAAGGCATTACTGATAAAATAATACACTTTGTTAGAAGGTACAGCATAAAGACAGTCTTTAGGACTAATGAAACTTTGGGAAACGGTTTCAGATCCGCAAAGGATCAAATATCAAATTTAAAATCAGCCGGGATCCGCAACATCCCTTGCTCTTGTGGTTCAAACTACATCAGACAAACTGGTAGTTCCATTGAGTTAAGATTGCGACAGCACAAAGGTGATTGCAAACACAGATGGTTCACAAAATCTGCGGTAGCTGAACATACTGGTTTAACTGGGCATAAGATAGACTTTGACAATGCTTGGGTACTCGCCAGAGTACCTCGTTACTTCCCTCGTATAACACATGAAGCAATTGAAGTTCAGAAATAGCCTAACAACATAAACAGAGAGAGTGTTTTAGATTCAGCGAAGATTGGTCTCCAGTAGTTCATCCTCTAAGGACTCGTAAGCACCATCGATCTCCGCTTAACAGTGACAGCCAACCAGAGCTCCGCCGTTCTGCCCGACTGGCTCAAATGGGTTTAAATATCTCTGCATCCCGGATTTAAATTCAGCGCTCTAATCACTATGAAGATGCAAGCTGCAATTCCTTGCGAAACGTTAGTTTCTATTGGTTCATAAACAGCTTACAGGTATAAGCCGATTAAATATTCTTGTCTTGACATACAAGATACATTAAGATCAAATCTTTGTCGGCCCCAAGCTTCAAATAATGTACGCGCACGGCCCTGTTTAGGACCAACTAGGGCTCAAACTTTTAGAGCAAATGCTTGTAAAGGCAGACAAGCTACAGGTTAGTTCTTACATGATTATGCTGGGTGTAATCCCCAAATGACGACACGGCCTAATTAACTAACTAAAATTAACTAACAGGGAAGTTGGTAATCATCCCTCAACCGACTAGGTGGGCTTCTCAGCTAAATGACAGGGCATGACTTCAAATATCACCGTTTTTTCCTTTAAAATTGTAACAAATGCCTTCTTAATCTGCATTTGACATGAAGGACATGATACTTAAAATAATAAATTTAGTCAGTGCTAAACAACTTTTAGACCAAGTTTATTCTTAGAATAATTCTGCCTATTTTAGCAACAGTTATGAATAAATTCAAAAGTCTCCTGTTATATTACTGTAAAAAAATTGCATAAACCGTCATAATGTTGCTGTAACACATGATGGATGAGGCTCAATGTACAAACAAAGTGACGAACGGTGGAATTAAGTAATGAAGGAAACAAAGTTATAAATTAATTGCTTCTTGAGGTTAATGATGACCATCAAGGTTGAAATACGTCAAAGTCGAGAAATAAAAAAAGGATGAGCTTGCATTGTTCCTTATCTAAAGCTTATTGCTATTTTACTAACATGTTTTGTTAGTTGTAGTTAGTTACTAAGAACATAACCTTGGTTGATGTTAGATTATTTATTCGTTGCTAGAGGTAGCAGCTTACTCTACAATTTAAATGTGAAGTATATGTTTATAATTCTATAATAGCATGACTATGATGTAAGTAAAATACAGAGTGTCAAGATTTCGAATAGTTTTAATGCCTGACTATTATCTATGACCTAAACATTATCAGGACAGAAAATAGTATGAATTTGGTGCAAACCATGAAACGGAGGGCAAAACTGAATGGTTTATAAAAGAAACCTTTAGATTTTTAATTCTATATTCTATGGGTAGAGCAAGCTTAATATTCTTTTACAATCTTTAGTAGCCAAACAGTTATTTTTAAGTTATAAGCTCTGTTATCATCTAAAGTCCCCATAAAATACAGCAGGTAGACATAGACCATTTATGCATGGCCAATGCAAAATATAATAAATCCATAATTTTTCTAACCAGTAATGCAATACTTACTCTGCCCTTGGATTATCATTGTTGTTAATAACAGCGATATTGTTATCTCTAGTGTTGTATTTACACCGAACGTGGAAACCTCTTCCTTGATTTGTTACCAATTTCAAATGAGGTTGAACAACGATTGTGTTGTAATATTCGATTCCACCGTCATCCTGCAACATAAAAATATCATGTAGGCGTTTTTGAAAAGAACCGCTAAATTTTATTTGCTGGTATTGTAAGAATAACGGTCCATAAATAGAGCCTTGAGCTATGTGTTTAGTTTAGGACGATGAGCTTGAATACAACAAGAACTTGGTTTTAGAAATTTATAAAGCTTAGTGTAAACTAAAATAAATTAACAAGTATGTGCCATGTTTAACTTAGTGGTTTCACTTTCACGTTACATCACATTTGTGGCTTTTGTGATAGTTGCTTTAAACAATATTGACTTTAGTTTCTTGTCACCTTTTGAACTGGTAAAATATGCAGAAAGTTAATTCCGTCAGCTATTTCCTCAATTTAAATTATTGGCGAAGGAACTCGTATAAGCGTTGAATTTTAAAACTATCACCAGAAAGCACCTCATCTCTATTAGAATAGGTCAACACACCCAGATTTGCCGCGGGCTCGTTTTAGACAGACAATTGATCTTAAAAATTTGAATACAATAATGTCACCTGATTTAAAAATATAAAAATCCTAAATAGCAGTATCAGTTGTAATGACATGGTGGTGAGGCCAATTTTTACTATATGCACACTTTTAACAGATGATGTCATGTAAGGTGGAACGTCCTACACGTCAAGGTAGGTAATATTTCTTCGAAGTATTCCTCCATTTAAAGCAGCGCATATTTAATGTTTATTTTATCATTGGATTTACAGTTAGCGAAATGTGTTTGCACTGAGGTTTCTGCATGTTTAAACTTAGCTATTTTCTCTTAAGTAAATAATCTAACCACCTTGGTTGCTTTATTTGATTTTCCTGTTAGATTAAAACGCTAACTTCATTTTTACGTACACGTCAATCACCTTTTTAAAGTGTATTATTACCTTTATTACTAATTAAATTTTTAAATTCTGAATTATTTTATTTATTTGCATGTTAATATTTTTCGTGGTAATAACGGATTTTGTTTCGTCTTCCTTTCACACAACAATTATTTGTATTCGATAGTTTCTTTCAAATGCTTTATTGTTCCCATGGAAAAATTTCTCTTCTTCACACCGTGCTATACTGATGTGCTTGCTTTATCAGATTAAATTAAAAAAATTCTTAAAATACACTTAACACTTTCACAAAAAATTTAAATATTTTTTACTATTCTTTCGACATTACTTTAACCGATTTCGTAGATGAGAATCTGTTTGTATTAAATTTCTAGAATTTATATTGTTCCTTTGATACTGCACAGTTAAAAACTTCACAAACATCGATGGTTATTATATTTTTTTAAGTGCTTACATTTTCTTGATCATTCTGATTAAACAATGTTTGTGTATGTTATACATATAAATTCCTTTTAACGGTTGCCTATTCAAACACTTTTATGCGTAGCTTACTAACTACGTAGTGTTGCAACAGAGGTGTCCTGCGGTATACTTCAAAAAAACTTGATAATTTCTCTATGAAAATTAAGGCGATTGGCCTACGTTGTTGTTATTCGAAAATGCACTATTGAAAAGTAACAGCCCCTCAAAGTTGCAAAAGAAAAACTGTATAATAGTAAGTACTACAAAACGGTTTGAGTTACAGCAATCAAATTTGGTAAAAGTTTTAGGACGTATTCCATAGATAATTTGATGAATTATGAAGAAAATTGCAAAACGATAAGGGTGGTTTAGGTGTGGTGCATCCCCTTACCACGTCGATTTTTTTTATCTTTATTACAATTTAAATAATAGTTACACCATTAAAACGTATGTTTCAAAATTAACATTTTGTGTCTGTTTTTCTTCGTAAGAGCAGACCTTTTAGAGAAAAATGGAAGAAATGGTGTAGGTATATGTTAGTGATTTATAAGATAAATTATGAAAATAGAGATCTAGTCGTGGATGCCGTAAAATAAAAACAATTGATAGTTTTTAATTTTCAAGCTTCACGATTGGGGTATTTCTCTTGCTGCTAAATTAATATCGGCTAATTCATTTAAATTTTGTTGATTGTAAGAAATTGTACAACTCAATGCAAATGTTTTATAAACAATAAAACTGCAAACTATCAATTGTTTTTACTTTACGGCATCCAGGACAACTAAATCTCTATTTTTATAATTTATCTTATAAATTACTAACACTTACCATTTTTTCCACTTTTCTCGAAAATGGCTGCTCTTACGACGAAAAAGAACGAGACACAAATGCTTATTTTGAAACATACTTTTTGATGGTGTGGCTATTATTTAAATTTTAATAAAGACAAAACAATTTGGACGTGGTAAGGGATATTCCACCCCTAAACCACCATTTTCTTTATATTTCACCAAATTATCTATGGAATATGTTCTAAAATTGTTACCAAATTGATTGCTGTAACGCAACCCCTTTTGTAGTACTTACTATTACACTGTTTTTCTTTAGCAGTTTTGGGGGGCTGTACTTTTCAAAGGTACATTGTCGGATAACAACGTTTTAGGCAAATTACCACCCCTACCACCACCATTTATTTGTATTGCGCAAATAGTATATAGGGTGAGTCAATAGTGCGTTTTCCTTCGATATTGGGTGAACCGTTAGAGATACGATAATTTTTCAGATACAAAAGTTTTAGGGTGTCATAGTATCTATCATTCAAAATTATTTTCACTTCTATAGGGTGTTTCATTTTTGCGTCACAGATTATTGATCAATTTTTTTTTAAATGGGACACCCTATATTCAACTGCATATTCGAATGCACCATCAAAATTGCTACAAGACCATATTTTGTTTTTGGAATTTGGCTCACGGTGGCCAAGATATTTAACTTTTCTTGAGATTTACTGATTTTGCAGAGTTCCCATCAAAAAATCATTTGGGACCATATTGTATCTCTAACGGTTCACCCAATATCGAAGGAGAACGCACTATTGACTCACCCTGTATAAGCAGCGCGTTTACGCAGGAGAAAGAAGTTGGTGTTCAAGATCGAGTAAAAGCTTCCGTTTATAAACTAACCCCCAGTTCGAGCACTAGCTTCGAATCCTAGAAAAAACAACCACTTCGCCAGTTCTTCTCCGAGCCTCTGAAGCCGCTATCATCTAACTAGATTCACCGCATTCCGCATACAGCCAACTGGTATGGAATCTCGTCGCCACTTGTAAATTATCCCTTTATTCCCCAAAATAATTTTGATGAAAGCAACCCAAAATCACTTCCCCCAGCTCCGTTTTCAGAGTCCCCCCAAATAAAGCCAAGCCGAAATCAACCATTCCTCTTCAGGAAAAAAAATTAACCCAACGCCAGCTGGCCGGCATGCTACCATTAGCCCCCAAATTGGGACCGCAGATTCCGAGGATGATACGCAACCGTGTTCTCTCCCCGTTGACTTGAGGTAGGCATACCCTAAGGAGGAAACTACTTTGATTTGGACGTGGAGCCTTCGTCCAACTATCAAGTCCAGAAGCCTCGATACCCTCAAGAACTCCAATACCCGAACTTCTTAGCTCGTTTTGTTTGACGCCGTATTACTCCTCTCGAAGAGAGGGAGAACACGGCAGACGCCACTAGGACCTAGCAACAGCCCGACGTCGACCCCGACCCCTACCCTGTTTCGTGTTCGTGTAAGGGGCTAGTTTTTAAACACGGTATGGAAAAAACATTTCGAAAGAAAACGTTCCCAGTTGCCGAATAAACAGATGTCAACCCTCAGATTCCTCATTCTAATGAAAACCTTTATCTATGGAATTTGTCTGAACCACAAAATATTATTTTAACAATGTTCTGCCATGAAATGTTTTAAGACCTTCAAATCTTTTAAATAAAAGGAAAAAACGATATATGAAATTGATATTGCAAAACTTATATCCTACGTTCGTTTAATACACAACACGTGTCATGTTTTCGAAATTTGTCATCGATGCTTCTAAAATATATTAGCATGCCATTTAATTGTATTTCATAATATTATAGTATATGACACCTTGAAGAACATCTGTTTTGGCTAGCTATAACAACGCATTTTTATGCGTACACCCGTATTTATGTTAATTTTGTTTACAATCTTTTTGGGTGCTTTGTATTAACGATGGAATATTCTAAAAATATTTTAAGTAATTATAATACAGCTATATAAATTAAATACGATAGTTCCCAAAGAAATAGAGCACGGGATTAATTCAGAGATAAAAACATGGACTGACTTTAGATTTACAATTACTATCAAATTTTGAACAAACTTTTAACGATAATATATTTGATTTCCTAACTATTGTTTGTATTGCTTCCGATTTCACTTCTTTGACTCTACTACTTCCCCAAGGAATAATATCTTCTGTTTAAGTGTTTCAATGAACTGACAAGAAATCCCAGACTTCAATGTTAATTTGTATAACGAACCGTTAAATAATTAAACGCTCTAATACCTTCACTTATTTGCTAACTTTCAAGTGAATTAAAAAATAGTTTACATACTATGTATACGCAACAATGTAACAATAAAACGTCCTCGTATTTGTTTGCTAATTAAGCTAAGGAAGTAAAACTTGCCAAATATACAGTTCTATATGCTTTCTTTATACGTGAATAAAATAATATTTATTAATAATAATATTTCTAAGATAATCTTTCGCTTACAACAGACTCTTCTTTTATTTCCGCTTGATGCGAGGAAGCACAATTGTCTTCCCTGTCAAAAGAGAAATTAGCATCCGCTTTTCCAATTAATAAAACGTGTCGTCGTCCAATCGAATGTGTAGTTTTATTTATGCTATTGATATTTTCAATATCTGACCTTTCGAAATCCCACTGCCTAGATACGACCTTCAGGTTCACACTCGCGACTCCGAAAGTAAAATTTTAATGTAGGTTGCAGACTTGTTAAAGTCTTTATCTGTTGCTATCTTAAAGTATAGAATTGCTTCAAAAATTTCGCGTGGACTGACCGCTGGTACAAGTTTCCTTATACACAGAAGCATATAGATTCGAAATTCAAACCTACAGTTACCGTTTTTCGACAAAAACCGTGGGATCAAGTAGTGGGAAGTCGTGAAGATATGTTTGTCATTAATCAGGAGTTTGTTTATGGCAATTTCTTGCTTTAGATGAACTGTGGGTAACGGCATATAAAAATAATTATTTTACGATGAACTCTTGAACGATACCAGTGCCTACGTGTTAGTTATTTTTAAATTGCATTATCAGATTCATAAGGTTGAAACTATTTTTAAATGTTAAACGCTAAAGAATTTGTTATACAAATTAGCTTATTCATTTGTGGTTATTTTCCTAAGCGATTTTGTCAGAAATTAAAAAGTGAATAATTACACAAGTTCTATTATAAACAAAAATTCCTTAATTTTATTTAGAAAATTGGTTTTTCAAAAACACGTTTATGATAGAAATAACAAAGAAAATGGTAAGGCGTATAAAATCTGAAATCTTGCTTTTCTAAATTAACTTTGCATTGTGTGCTACTTGCATTAATTGATTTTGACAAAAAACAAAAAGTTTCGAGGTCAGCTCTAAAATTGTGGACTAATTTGCAAAATTCAATTCTAGATATGAATCTGAAATTAAAAATAAATAGGAGCATGTGTATAAGATGTTACAGCCGACCATTCCCTTTCGTATTTTTGAATGATCTAATAATTTGGAAAATTTTTAACAATTATCCTATTAAGTACCTAATACATTCCATATACATTTTTCGTGTCTTTTACATTTGATTGTACATACTTTATCCAGTCTTATATAAGTCTATAATTCCGTAATTTTTAGTTTATTTTCAAGACGTAAATGTTTCCATGTTCATAACTTAACTGAAAATTAACACTGGTTGTAAATTTACATTTCTGTGGCATGCGTTGGTGGCATTTCTTGATCCGCCTACTTTGTTTAGAATTTAGTATATACCTACCATAAATGTGAAAAAGTCTTTTTTTCTTCTATTTATTACCAGTGATTTTGTAAGTTTTTTTTAACTTATAAATTTCTAATTAGTGTAATTAAGTGCGGCTGTCAACGATGACCTCAAACTTTTTTGTATTATTATTTGTTGATTTAAATATTGCCCCGTTTTCCCTTAAACATATCTAACACTACATTTATTACGTTTTTTCTTGAACAATACAAGTTTCTGTTTTCAACGCAGAACATTATTTTTTATTTCATACTGTACGCTATATACCACTTTACGTCATTGATTTGAGTCCGGGAAATGGCACATTACAGGCCAAGGTCGGGAAGTGTTGCTTAGCAGCCCTTCCCGGACTGCTTGGAGAAAAATTCATGAAACACATCTATTTGTAGCTAAGCAACGAGTGATTTAAAATGAAATACCAACAGCGAATGTTCAATTTGACAGAATATAAATTTTAAAAATGACGGTTTTATAAAAAGAAAATATTCAAATAAAAAATGGTTTTGGCAGTAATGAAATAAAATTTTGTACGATACACGTCCGTGAAGTGATTATTAAAGCATTCGTTTGGAAATTTCGGACTCGGCTCCTTTCGTCGCCTCGTCCGCAAATATCTAAACTCATACCATAGATTAATAACTCCTTAGATCACTGATTTAAATGGTGTAGTAGTTCTGCTCGAAATAGTGACATTAAACTATCCTAGGTGGCAGTACCCGCAGGTACTGAAAACTTACTCAAGTGAATCCTGGTAGTATAAAAGCAATGAACCACTTAACTGGTCAACTTTGTTGAGGATTAAATCTTGAAGCAGGTAAAAGCACTGAGCAGGGTTTCCTTTCTACCTGTTCAAGTATTATATTAATACATTTTTGAACTATTAAGCTTAAGTAATATTTTTATAAATAAGAATATTAAAATTACAGCAAAAATAGTATACGTTATGATTTATATATACATTTATTATGTTTAACGTGATATAAATTTTGATGAGGCATTTCTCAAGAAATTCATATCTTGTTTATTAAAAAAAAAACATCTCAATTTATGACAATAGTAGCTTTATTTAGAATGTACTATTTATACTTTTAATTAAAAATAGAGAATACATTTCTGAACTAGTAGCCGATTGTTGTTTAACATTGCACAAAAGTCCAGTAATCTAAATTTTAGCATAGAAATATTAGAAATAATTGATTAATTAACTAATCTTATTGCTAGTATGATGTTGCTTAAATATAGCTTAAATATACTATTATAATTGTATTATAAACTTCTCATTGAAATGTGGACGGAATCCTGAACAAACATAGGTAGAAGTAAGCTTTCGTAATCTTAAATATGTGACAATTTGCGAATTTTAGAATTCATTTTTACTCCACTTTTAGGTTTTCGAATATATTTTGACTCCCAGGTAGTTTGTTTTTGCAAACGTACTAGTAAGCAATAGCGAATTATGAACTCTCTATGTTTTATGCAAGATTCAGTAGCAGTAAGAAAACCAGGAATTATGTTTGTTACTTTTACAACCGCATTAGTTAGATCGTTGGGCGCGCACAGTCTTCCGAAAACAGATACATTGCAGGGATAAGCCTTTTGTTTTATAAGTTCGGTGTCAGTTTTACTCTTTCTAATTTTAGGTTTTGATCGCAGACAGCGAGGTTCTGACAGACCTTTGAGTTCTTTTTCGCATGTGCTGCATTTAAATTTCTATATACATTTTCGCAATACGAATCCTGCAGTGTACCGTATAGAGCAGTCTTCTAACGTGATTTCGCGTGTTGCAACACTCTGTATACTTATCTTGCTGATCTCGGTGTCCTCTTTATCCTTATTATATGCATTCGCAGATATCAGGGCATTTGAAGAAGATGGTGGGAGAGGCATTGATAAATCCTTGATGTTAAATACAAATTCTACTTGATCCTCTTCACAGTTTGAATTTACCACCGGTTTTTTTAAATTTGCACAAAAAAAATGTCGGAACAATAATCTAAAGCTTCTTGCAGTTGGATTATCATTAAATCCACCTTTCTGGCGCAATACAGAAAATGTATCTTCTAACGCATCTTGTGTAAGTCGTCGTGTTAATAAATACTCAACATTGTATGCTTTTTTTAAATTTTTATGTAGCAACAAACAAGCGGACATTTTTTCTAAACCACTTTTTATGGTTCTCGGAGGTTCAAAACATGTATTTCCGTTAAAATCTCAAAAACGAAAATCTGCATGAAATCAATACTTCCCTATACTGAAAGTACAGAAAAGTAAAAATATACTACATAAGTACCTACTTTAAATTTATATAAAATAATTTTGCATAGAAATAACAAAATTTTCAGAGTTAGTAATACCACACATCGTTATTACCTGTAGTATTCGTAATTGCGCTTACTAAAATAGCAAAATCTATTGTTAATAGAGTAGTTCTTAAATACTCCAAGTCATAAGCCAAATAGGTGCCACAGTAAATAATTACGTATAAGTATGCTCAGGTAAACGAAATTTACCTTTTCTGAGATTAGGAATTAGTTAATTGTACGAAGTTGAAAACACGTGACTTGGCGATAGCCATTTCACTCAACTTAGCGTCGAACGGCAACATACCGCTCAGATAGTAGCGATAGTACATGTCTGTTCCAAACGATGACAGCGACGCGATGCGGACTGTTCCGGTACTAACCAAATAAGCATAACCATTAGTCAGATATCTAAGGAGTTATTAATCTATGCTCATACTTTAATATGTCACTTCCCGGACTAGTGACGTAAATTACTATTAGCACATTGTTCTAAGTATTATCAAGGTCATTTCCTAACTTAAAAATATTAATTTGACAGCGGTGGAGTACCTGAGATAATTCTGTGTTTTAAAATCCTCCTTGGGCCTTGATATTTTAATACACAAATAACAAATTATATGTTGGGAAGATGATTCTTAGCAAAAACACATCTGACCATGTTGCCGATATTTTTATAAATAAATCATGGGGAAAATTTGCAGTGAAGTGTCATAGGGCAAAATTATGGGGGAAACCAATCTAAATCCGTTTAAAACTTGCATGTACTCTGCATACTTTGGGCATTTTTGTTTGTATTTGACTCACTTGGTTTAGTAATTTACAGGTTGCAAGCTTTGGGGATTCATTTGTTTTGAGAAGCATTAAGTACGCCAGTGATGTAAATGAAGACTGGTGTTTGCATTCTATTCAATTGTTTTCATCTCCAAACTTTGACAATCTCAGGGCTCCTTGTAAATTCTATCAACAGATGGCGCAACTGTAAACGTCAACGTTTTATTTTAAAATAAATTTGAAAAATAAGAAGTGTTTTTATTTATTTATTACCACGGTAATGTTCTAGGCAAAATACCAAAATACTGTTGTTTGTGCGGCCTATCAAAAGGCGATAACAGAGATTTTTCATTATTTGCTGTTCTTAAGGCGAATTTACTTATTTTGTTTACCTATAATTGCTAATTTGATGGAATTACAGACTAAAACAGAACCCGAGAATTGCAGAACAATTATGCTTTGTACCAAGTTAAGTTTATGCAGTGACTGGAAGTAACGCGTACATTTCGTACTAGTAAATAACGAGTTCTATTATTTTCTATTAGTTCTATTATTCTACTCTGTTATGAATACAGTTTGCTTTGCACTATAAAATCAAAATCACCTTATTGTGGCGACTTGTTTGTCCAATATTGTTGGTTGTTAGTATTATGTGGATTTAAGTATAATTATACTTTTTTCCAACCTAAATATACCACAAAAATAACTAGAATAACCTATAAACATTACGTAAAAATGTTGAATAAATGTTTCACTTACTTGTATATTTCATTAATAAAAGTAAAAACGGAAGTAACTAATTAATCTAACCTTAACAAATAATTATTGTATACAGGATAGGTATCAAAAATGGTCAAGTAGTGATATAAATAATTATCAAACCGCGCCAAATTTGAAATATACCTTTAATTTAAAGTTTTAGAGCGCTATCTATGCGCAAATCTTATAAAGAGTCCCGAGATCGTCAAACTTTTAGGGTGAATTTTTATATAGGCAAATGGTAGGAGTTGCAACACCATACTCTTCCTTACATTACTAGTACGCCCTTTGCGGGTTTACAACTAGTTAAACACAAAGGAAACAAATTTTGCAACGCCAACACTGTGTTCCCCAAGTCCGTGGAGTAATGTTTGACTCATCCTGTATACTATACTTGATAGCTAACTTTAACATATCTTGGATGCAGCAATAGCGAAACAAGATTTTTTGCTATTACATATCTTTGAGGTATAAACAGTTAATTACTAGACTACCCGGACTTAGATGACGCAGTGGTAGAACAGGACAGTGACTCAGACTATCTCAACACAAACTCCTACACAATACCATAGCTGGCAAAAACAACACGCAAAGCGAACAACTTTTATGTTGGAACGTTTGGCACACCTTTCCCATACGTCTACGTCACGGTCCTTTATAATACAGCGAAAAGAATATTATGGGGTCTTGTTAATTCGACAACTGAGACAGAGGTCACCGGTCCCCGAGCACGATGTTGCATTACAATCCAATAAAACTAGTTTTGTGATGCAGGGGAATGAGATTTTCAGCCCCATTCCTTTTGATGAAAATTTTACCTTGTAATGAAAAATATATGTCGTAGAAATATTTGGTAAAAAATTTGATCCTCTGGAATATTCTCTTCAGTACACCGAGTACCTTTCTGGTGGTCGTAAACGATAAAAGGATAAATAACGGAAATCCAACTCAATTTATTTTTCAAGTGCTCTTTCGCCTTCGTTTGTGAAGAAAAACCAAATGTCATTGTTAATTTGATTGCAAAAAAGTCGACAAAACCTACACAATATCCAGCAATAAAAAATTATTTTGAGCTGTAAACAAATTACAACGAATTAACATGAAATGTCAGTTGCATAAGATTAGTTGTTCGGGAATGACACAAAAAAACTTCATGGAATAAGCTGTATGAGGTCAATTTAGAAGAACCATAATTTCAGATGTATTCATCCTTTTCTTTTTCCAATAAAAACATAATAGTACTTCTCTTGAAATTGTTTTAATTGCAGAATCATGCGAGAGAAAGCCATTTAAAGCTACCTTATAAGATATACAAAAAGAAACCTATCCATTAGTTTTTTAAATTAACTACTCCTGTTACGTCAAACATTTACACGAACCGTAACATATGGATAACCATTAGGCCAGTGGCTATCCGTGACCTTTCAGCTTAAAAAAATTCGTGATGTCCAAATTGTAACGGTTTGATTTCGTTTTTTTACTAGTTGCTACTTGATAATTTCTAGTTTTGTTTATGAAGTTATGTAAGGTGACATATGCGGTTGTTGCAGCTCTTCTGACACGGAAAATACCAGAAAGTTACAAAATAATTAGCTTTAAAACGAGAAAGAAAGTTTCTTAAACCTACACTTCAAAAAGGTTATCCAGTTTTATTGTAAACTACTGGTACGACGAGGTTAGGCTAAATGATAAAATCAACGTGTTATTAATGATTTTTTGCATATTATGGTAATGCACGTTAAGCAAAGTTAAACAATATTTTCCCCCGAAATAAATTTCAATTTTACAGTAAGCGAACATTTCCAAGCCGTGACCTTAAGAAAGGCATGGGGATGTAGGCAAATAAAAGAATATTGAAACCGCTGTTTTGCAAATTCAGTTCATCACTCAGTGCAGCGTAAGAAGTAAATTTGTATTAAAAACATATCCACACAAATAAACAATTAAATTAGAAATAATACACTACAGGTAGTACAAGATGGCCTATATTAGTGCAGTATATGGGTAATTTTTTGTGTATAATTATAGTCGTATACTCTTTATTCCAGTGGCGGGTCGTGGGGTGAAGCAAGTGAAACGCCGTATCCCCCTAATAATTTGTAAAGAGCAAATTTTATTATTAAAAATGAAGAAAAAAACTATACAAATTCATTACTAATAAAATTGCCCTACCAACCACGATGGTATAATTTTACCACCCCTTGTATCATTAGTTATCTAATACGACTACATAGTTTATGTAGTTTCCTCTATCGCTGCACCAAAGTACGTGGTTACCGTGGCAACGTATCCCCCCGCCCAACGTATACTAGATCATGAGTCGATATTTACAGCACTGGTGTAAAGCAAACCGCAAGCACCCCCCAGTTTTGTTATAGGGAAATTAAAAATAAGACATATCTACATACCAGAACGATCAATAAAAGGTTGAAATTTTAAACGTTACTAGAACTATAACACCCCAGCAGGTATACCTTATTTTCGTTGATGACAATCTAGTGCGGTAAAAGCACAATATTGTCTAACCTTAGTTTATAGAAAACGACTTGCATTAGCGTACTTATTATAGTGAATTTTTTTTATTGCTCAACTTTTTAGTGTTTTCTACTTCACTTCTGCTTCTATATGCCGAAACCGTAAAGAAACTGTTTACTTTTAGAAGTTTTTTGTTCTTGCTCAATTTTTTCTTTTGAAGGCCACCTAATGGTGCAGCTAGGTACATGTTTGATATGCATATACTTAAAAAACACCGAAACTGAAGTAATTATTTCTAAATTCAAGTATTTAGTTATTTCGCTGACATGGGGTTTTATGCTTTTATTTAGGCTACAGATTTTCGAACTGTCGGCCCCTAAAACACTTGAGCTCCCCATGGTGCAGAGGTTGAGGGGCTGTTTCTTACGCCACTGATTTACAGCGCTTCACTTTTCGCTTAGAGCTCTTTATGGGTATTTCTCAGATAACTTAAGTGCCGGTATTTCACCGTGTGTAAGTCTTTTAAAATACAAAATTCTCCCTTTAATGACTTCGTGCGTGTTTTACGTAAAATGCATTTGTCAAGGTTTAATAATGGGAATAAAAATAATAATAATGTGTAGCATGAACAGTATCATCAGTTATGTGGTAGTTATTATTTAGAAAAACTGCTTTACTGGCGTTGTATTCTCTTAGGTAACAAAAATTCCTTATGGAATAAAATTTTTTGTTATTATTATTATTTCGGGGGACATAGGTGCCGGCGCCCTATGCCCCCCCGGCGTTTGGGAAATGCCAAATTACTGTTTTAGAAAAACGTTTCATCTGTTTCTAAACTCACGAACTGCCACTGTTATTCAAGTTAAAACACAAACTTCTACTGTTTAAACGGAAGCTAGAGTAGCCTTTGACAATTGGTTTGACATTCACTAACTTTTGTTCTAAACAACCCAATACTGTTTTATCAGTCAGAGCCTTTTTTCCACTATAAAGAATATTGTTTTATGATCCATAGCCTCCCGAATATCAAATAATCTTTGATAGCTTTCCTATTTTTAAAAATAAATACATCAAACTATATTATTCGGAAAGCATAAAAAATCGCCGTTTTAACCAAATGAAAGTCTATATGATTTCCATTTAAAAATCGGTGTTTAACTCGAAAACAGTCGCAGGTATAAAAACCCGAGCACGAATCTAATTAACTTTTGGATATAGCTTAGAAGTTAAAACAATAGAAAACCAACGTAATTATTTATTACGAGTACCAATTTTATGCTACGTAACTACATCAAAACATCGTCGTATCTTTAACAGTTTAAGAAAAAGGAAGGCTATTTCTCCATAGTTCAAATTAAAAATACAGTTCTAGCAAGGGAAAGATAATTACATATTGGAACGTTTATTGTCCCAACAGCCAACATTAATTTAATTACAAATATTAAATAGGTTACATAAGCTTATTTACGATCTAATTTAAAGATAATTTGTAGAAGTCATGTTTTAGCCTTTGATTTAGTTTTTATGAACGATTAACTGATTTTCTTCTATGTGTAAAATAAACCTTCCTTGACTGATACTTAAATACAAACTGAAATAGTTGGTACTTTTATTACTGACTAGAAAAAGTTTAAAATCATAGTCACCAATATTTATCCCCAATAGCGCCTTAAGTCAACTTTGAACATTTCACCTTGAAAATGAAATTAGTTATGTCTGTTGTGTGTTTGGAACAAATAACAAAAAGATCCTGGAGCTTGCTTCTCATAATTCAGCAGGAAATAACATATAAGTTTGTACAAGCCTGTTGTTTTATAGAACTCTAACATTAATATTATTTAATGTCTTGCTACACAAAATATGCTACATGAAAGAGCCTCTAACCACTGACTTGGAAAAGTGTTGAAATTCCTTTGCTTTGTAAGTCCCATTAAATAATATTAGAATATTTGTTGGTAAACAAAAAATTATGAAAGTAAAAATGTTAATTGTGTTTACAATAACGAGCTAATGATTTATTTAATAATAGGTTTCATTAACAAACCCAATTTTTACGTCGATTGAATATTGTTCAACCAAAACACTGAATTCGAATTCATAATTTTTAGCACATTCTACACATACCTAATGTAACCTTCGTTACCTTTGGCGAATTATGGCAAAAGACCGAAAATAAGAAAAAAACAGCTCTGTCTAGAACAAAGATACTAAAAATTTTAGCAAAGTTATTGTACATGGCAATAGCAGTGCCGGATTAAAACCTGTGGAGGCCCCTAGGCAGTAAAAATCTCCGGGTCTCGCTCGCAAATTATCTCCTAATAGGTTTTTAATTTTACCAACCAACAGTTTCAATAAACCAATTTTATTACACAAAAAAAAACGTTAACAATTATTGACGTTATTGAACAAATTAACATATTATGTTATTAAACAAAAATTATTAAATATTATTAAGCAACAAATAATTAAAATTATTTGTTTCAGTCAGTATGTAATTTGTAATTTTCTTTCAAGATCAAATTAATATTAATTTGCTCCGTCCGCGTCGCCGCGGACCGCGGGGCCCCTAAAAGGCGTGGGGCCCACAGGCTGGTGCCTACTCTGCCTATTTGGTAATCCGGCACTGGGCAATAAGCAAACCTGAAAAGTTTGCAATCTTTGTAATAAAAATCAAATATAGTAAACACCATATGTGCTGAAGGTTGGAACCACGCCTTTAAGAACTATACATATACGGTGCAGTTTTGATAAGGTAAAAGGTAAGATAACTGAAATTAATGGATTCACATTCAGATTATCATTTGTTTTTTCCTTTCCAGCACAAATATCGATTAACGGACTGTAGAAATTATATTCCTACGCAAAACCCACTTTATCTGACTTTGATGCTATCAGTTGTTAAGCTGCGAGCATAATTTTTGCACTGCAGGACAGAATAGCGATTTCAAGATCCCAGAACAGAAGAGAATCATTGGATGTTTAGACCGGTTCTACAACTTGTCTGAAGCATTTTGTTTTTTTGCGTTGCAAAAATAATGATGATCGCGTCCTTACGACCTTCTGGGAAGGAGTAAACGCCTCATTGCGGTATCCCAATGTTGTGGACGAGGCACCGCAAATTAATTTAGTAAACTGTAGTTTTAAATAGAACTTGATGGGAAGGAAAATTTATGGATAATTTTGTCTATAAATGTATGAAGTTGATAACCAACGGGACAATTAATTCCAAGTTCTCGTCAGTGTAATTTCTGATTACTTTTATCAGATGAACTTTAACTTGTTGGTCTGAAGTTAAGTGTAATGAGATGCTATTCTAACTTGCAAAGGTATAAGATAGTTTGTACTGCCAGTTTTAACACTAATGATTAGTTGATTAGATATATTTATCAACTGATTTTTATTAATGACGAAAATGTAAGCAACATTTAATACATTTTTATTTAACGTTTACACAATTAAATTCTGGACATAAAGATTTGAGTTTTTAAGTTATACTCAACATTTTGGTTTCCACTTTTTCTTTCATATAGGCACTTATGCTAATACATTATATTAGAAGACTATACAAGGATAATGTTTTTTGCGCTTATTCCCTCCGTATAAAATAAATACTTCTAACTATACCACTCACATTTCATTTAATCAATCACAAATTTCCCCTTTTATGAAACGAACCAATCGCGTTTGTTTTATACTGATTAAACTGCATGGTTCTGTTTAAATAAGTGATTCAACTCAGAGTAGCTTCGGATAATCGCTATTAAGTCTTAAATTAGCGCATTTAAAATTGATGTGCATTGACGTTTGGGTTTGTTTTATCATTTTAATACAGTTTTTCATTGCTTCGGCTAGAAGTAAGGAGTATATTGTATTATAACATAATTTATGAATTAAAAAGAATAATTTTGTCTCTGTCGTCCACGAGCAAAAGGCGAAATACGATAAACATTGACGTTGGCCGATGATAACAATGCCAATGTCAACCAACTTGAATCGCGAGTAATAATAACAAGGTAATATCGTTGATTGAAGTATTTAGTTCAATCAACGGTAATATGCAGTAAAAAACCAGAAATATTTATTTACATTAAAATTCTATCTTGTTTGGTTGTATGAATCAAAATGTTACACCAAATTAATGTACATAACCTCAAATATTTTATGAAATACCACTTAACGATTTTTCTCCAAAACGATTCATTTCTACAACACTTCACAGCTATGGGGCGCCAAGTGTAAAGTGAAAATTTGCTGTGCATTTCACGGTATTTAAGGCAATTTGTCCCAATATTTATTATATATACACACATTTAGCTAAATGCTTTTTATTTTAATAAATCATTCTACATTTAAATAAATTCTTAAACATTTGGTTTAAATATTCCAATATGTAATAAAGCATTAGAGATTTAAATAAATCCTAAAACATTTATTTTAAATTTTCAAATATTTAGTAAATCTTTATGTATTTAGATAAATCTGCACATATTTGTTTTAAATCTTTCAATATTTAATAAATATTCGCAGATTTAAATAAATCTTTACCGATATAAATAAACCCTTGCAGATTTAAATAAATATTTCAACATTTAATTTTAAGCTGTCATATTTAATGTTAACTTGGCATATTTATTTGACCTTGGTAGACCCAACCTACATAGAAGACCAAGACCGCTTAAACTGGTGGTAACGTTCAACAATTATGAACACGTTTTCCATATTTCAAGAATTTGTACAATTAATGTTAGTTCAATCATCAATAACAACAAATTTTACAACATAAACATTGCATAATTTATTATTCATACAATAAAATTTCTTCAACATTCCCTTGAGAATGTAATTTTCAGTCTGCTTTGTTTAAGCTTTGAACGCTCCCACCATGACCCCGCCTTGCGCCTTACTACCGGTGCAAAGGTCTTGGTGTCCTAAGTCGGCTGGGCTCACCAAGGTCAAATAAATATGACAGGTTAACATTAGATGTGACAGCTTAAAATTAAATGTTGAAACATTTATTTAAATCTGTAAAGATTTATTTATATCGGTAAAGATTTATTTAAATCTGCGAATATTTATTAAATATTGAAAGATTTAAAACAAATATGTGCAGATTTATATAAATACCTAAAGATTTACTAAATAATTGAAAATTTAAAGTAAATGTTTTAAGATTTAATTAAATCTCTAATGCTTTATTAAATATTGGAATCTTTAAACCAAATGTTTAAAGATTTATTTAAATCTACAACGATTTATTAAAATAAAAAGCATTTAGCTAAATGTGTGTATATATAATAAATATTGGGACAAATTGCCTTAAATACCGTGAAATGCACAGCAAATTTTCACTTTACACTTGGCGCCCCATACACAGCAACAGTAAATAAGAACGTAAAAAAAAATTAAATTTGGAAAAGAACGCCACTAAAAAACATTTAAAAACAAGCAAACAATACCATGTTAAGATCGCCGACTCCCAAAAACACCCGAGCATTTCCGACTAATTCAATGTTACCAAAAATATAGTGCTAGTTACGATTTAGGTAATTTCACTCGCGCTACGTGCTCATGAAATTATACCATTTTAACTAGCACTCGTAAACTTACACCGCAATTTTCTCGAAAAATCGCAATCAGTCGTATTATTTATGATTATTCCACTCTAAATACATCGTCCAATCACTACGACGCATTTGTAGTTTCAGCAGCCAAATAGAAAAGTTTAATCAGGACAATCTTGACAAACAAAATTTTATCGCGAATAAATTTAAGCAAACTACTCATTCGATTTATTTGCTAGTTTTAAAAATTCAATTAGTTTCGTAGTTCGATATATTATTCTCGAAACAATCAAATCATATACCACTTGCAAAACTACTCAAACTTCTTGCGTAGCAACAAATTTTCCTAATTTTCTACCCGGTTATTTTTTAATTTACTCGTGGTATAACTGTTGAATTAATTTAGTTTTATAAACACTTACATAAGTTAAATGTGCAGGCAGGTAGATTTCATAAAAGCTGACTTTAATAGTGTGCTGTTTATACAGGGTGTCTCCTAAGTACGCACAGAAACATCCGCAAGTGATTTCTTGTGTTATTACTTAAAGAAAAGTTCAGATAAACATATGTCCGAAAATGCTTTCTTACGGACTTACAGCCCTGTGAAGAAAGAAGAGTTTAATCACTTATTTGTCGACAACTTTCGCAATAGTTGCACTAACATTTTGAATTTTTATATGTGAGCACTATTGATTAAGCTAAATATTTTTACTAATTTTTGTTTGAATAAGTGACCAAAGGTGTCTCATATGAAGGGGTCACGTAATATTTGCTTCTAAATATTTTAGATCGGGACAATTTTTTAAGTTTAGTTTAAAAACTCACATTCTCTATATAAAAATACAAAAAAAAGTATGCTTGGTAATAGTGGTACAGTTTTTGAGATAACTCAAGTTTTATGAAAGATCAAGCTGCCATGAAGGTCCAAGTGTTTCCCTAAGATACGAAAAGTTGTTACAAACTTTGAAGACTACACATCAAAACAATGAAATGATTTCGTATAAACATGGGTACGAAAATGCACCTTTACAGAGTTACAGCGTCCGGAAGAGACAATAGTTTAAATTATTAAAATTTCCCACTTCCGAAGACAGTACCTCTATAACGAAGCGTTTCATCGTTTTTATTACTTTCCTATACTTTCAGTATAGGGAAGTATTGATTTCATGCAAATTTTCAAAATCGAGATTTTGACGGAAATACATGTTTTGGGCTTCCAGGATCCTAAAAAAGTGGGTTTTAAAAAATGTCTGTCTGTGGGTGGGTGGGTTACGCTCCATATCTCCGGAACGGCTGGACCGATTTTGATGTGCTTTGGAATGAGGGGGTATATCAAAAATTCACCGACAAAATAAGCTTTTAAAAAGAATCCGAAACCGGAAGCGGAAGTTAGACATGTTTTTTTGGTAGCATTGTTTTCAGAAACTGAATTTTGGAAATTGGAATAGTGGAAATTATAGAAGGCCTTAGAACAAATCAAACGTTTTTTTACCGAACTCTCTAGCTTCAACATGGCGGCCGTTACGAATTTTTGAAAAGTTCGACTTTAACGCCCATTTACTCAAAAACCAGTTATCTGATTGGAATCAACTACATCTTGTTTGGTAGCCCTTCAAGGGTACTATACCATGAAATATAATTAATTTTGAAAATATAAAAACGATCGTAATTACAGCACTCCAAAATTTTGGAATTTTTCAAAAAAATTTTCTCAAAAACTGCCCACACGTTTTTGTTTAAACTTTTTAAGCTGATAAAGATAGGCATTTGCTACAATTTTGTTTTTTTCCCATTGCTATAATTTCACTGTGACGCCCTCTGTGAATTTTTGAAAATTGAAAATTGGTACCCGTTTATTTATTTAACGGGGGGCAATAAAATATTTCTGTTAAAGCAATATAGCTCATCATTGATAGCAAAATCCGAATATCATAATATTTTTTCGATAATTTCATATTTAGGGGGGCTACTGTTCCCCCTCCCGCCAAATTTTTTCGATAAAAAATTAAAAATTTGGTTTTTTGTTTTGTTTGCTCTAGGAGAATCTTTTTACAAAAAATCAAAAAATCGAATTTTTTGCCCCTAAATAATCTTTTTGTCCTTAGAAGAATTTCACATACTTTCTACAGCAGTTCTATTCTTGTACTAGTCGTTTAATGTTCAGTGTAGGCTAACTTTTTTATTTTAATAGATAGACTCGCAAACCCAAGAGCAAAGTTGTAGGGCAAATTCTTCTCGATTGTATTTAAGAAAAAAACTTGAGTTTCCAATTTTAATATGGCGGCCACGGTAAAAAATAACTTTTTTTTTAATGGAAACGTGGCATTTTGGCTTTAAAATCAGAAAGGTTTTGAAATTCTAAATACAAATTAATAAGAGTAATTTCTTGCTAAAAATAATACTTCTCGAGTTATTAATACATTTTCAAACATCAACACGCTTCCTTACTCGTGCCTCCGGTTCATTTCAGTTCGGTTGTTTCACATGTACTCAGTTGCAGGCGGAGCCAGCGTGGTAATGGTAGGTTTAAGTTATGCTCTTCAGGCTTGAAGTTTTTATAAACGCTGTTTACTTTTACTAGCCGGGTCTAGACAGGTGTACATCAAAAGTGTTGAAAAATATAAAACAATGTTAATTTATAAGTATAGGAAAGTCCAGGCGAAGTGTTTCGCTCATTTTTACTTTCCTATACTTTCAGTATAGGGAAGTATTGATTTCATGCAAATTTTCAAAATCGAGATTTTGACGGAAATACATGTTTTGGGCTTCCAGGATCCTAAAAAAGTGGTTTTTAAAAAATGTCTGTCTGTGGGTGTGTGGGTGTGTGGGTGTGTGTGTCTGTGGGTAACGCTCATATCTCCGGAACGGCTGGACCGATTTCGATGTGCTTTGGAATGAGGAGGTATATCAAAAATTCATCGACAAAATAAGCTTTTAAAAAGAATCCGAAACCGGAAGCGGAAGTTAGACATGTTTTTTTGGTAGCATTTTTTTCAGAAACGGAATTTTGGAAATTTTAATAGTGGAGATTAAAGAAGGCCTTAGGATAAATCAAACGGTTTTTTATCGAACTCTCTAGCTTCAACATGGCGGCCGCTACGAATTTTTGAAAATTTCGACTTTAACGCCCATTTACTCAAAAACCAGTTATCTGATTGAAATCAACTACATCTTGTTTGGTAGCCCTTCAAGGGTACTATACCATGAAATATCATTAATTTTGAAAATCGAAAAACGATCTCAATGGCACCACTCCAAAATTTTTGAAATTTTCAAAAAAAAAGATCTCAAAAACTGCCCACACGTTTTTGTTTAAACTTTTTAAGCTGATAGAGCTGAGAATCTTCTACAATTTATTTTTTTGCGCATTGCTATAATTTCACTGTGACGCCCTCTGTGATTTTTTGAAAATTGAAAATTGGTACCCTTTTATTTATTTAACGGGGGGCAATAAAATATTTCTGTTAAAGCAAAATAGCTCATCATTGATAGCAAAATCCGAATATCATAATATTTTTTCGATAATTTAATATTTAGGGGGGCTACTGTTCCCCCTCCCCCCCAAAATTTTCGCAACAAAATTAAAAAATTGATTTCTTCTTTTGTTTGCTCTAGGACAATCTTTTTACAAAAAATCAAAAAATCGAATTTTTTGCCCCTAAATAATCTTTTCGTCCTTAGAAGAATTTCACATACTTTCTACAGCAGTTGGAAGTGACTAGAGTTCTAAACGTTCTATGCATTTCTATTCCGCACGCATTCAATAGCCACTTATTTAACAATAACGGGTAGGTCCGGAATAGCATGGTTGGATATGCGGGTGTGTTCGAGTGTACTGCCGTTTTACTGCATAAGTAGTTGTGGGTCGAGTCTCGGTTGGGGCCAAAAATTTTTTTTTATTTTATAGTTTTTTTTAAAACACTGCTTTTGCGTTTCTAGACAGGTGTATATCAAAAGTGTTGGAAAATATTAAACAATGTTAATTTATAAGTATAGGAAAGTCCAGGCGAAGTGTTTCGCTCATTTTTACTTTCCTATACTTTCAGTATAGGGAAGTATTGTTTTCATGCAAAATTTCAAAATCGAGATTTTGACGGAAATACATGTTTTGGGCTTCCAGGATCCTAAAAAAGTGGTTTTTAAAAAATGTCTGTCTGTGGGTGGGTGGGTGTGTGGGTGTGTGGGTGTGTGGGTAACGCTCATATCTCCGGAACGGCTGGACCGATTTCGATGTGCTTTGGAATGAGGAGGTATATCAAAAATTCATCGATAAAATAAGCTTTTAAAAAGAATCCGAAACCGGAAGCGGAAGTTAGACATGTTTTTTTGGTAGCATTTTTTTCAGAAACGGAATTTTGGAAATTGGAATAGTGGAAATTATAGAAAGCCTTAGAACAAATCAAACGATTTTTTACCGAACTCTCTAGCTTCAACATGGCGGCCGCTACGAATTTTTGAAAATTTCGACTTTAACGCCCATTTTCTCAAAAACCAGTTGTTTGATTGGGATCAACTACAACTTGTTTGGTAGCCCCTTAAGGGTACTATACCATGAAATATCATTAATTTTGAAAACCGAAAAACTGTCTCAATGGCAAGACTCCAAAATTTTTGAAATTTTCAAAAAAAAAAAATCTCAAAAACTGCCCACACGTTTTTGTTTAAACTTTTTAAGCTGATAGAGATCGGCATCTGCTACAATTTTGTTTTTTGATCATTGCTATAATTTCACTGTGACGCCTTCTGTGAATTTTTGAAAATTGAAAATTGGTACCCTTTTATTTATTTACCGGGGGGCAATAAAATATTTCTGTTAATGTGAAGGACCTCACCATTAATAGCAAAATCCGAATATGATAATATTTTTTTGATAATTTAATATTTAGGGGGGCTACTGTTCCCCCTCCCCCCCAAAATTTTCGCAACAAACTTAAAAAATTGATTTCTTCTTTTCTTTGCTCTAGGAGAATCTTTTTACAAAAAATCAAAAAATCGAATTTTTTGCCCCTTAATAATCTTTTTGTCCTTAGAAGAATTTCACATACTTTCTACAGCAGTTGTATTCTTGTACGGAAGTGAAGAGTTCTGAACGTTCTATGCATTTCTATTGCGCACGCATTCAATAGGCACTTATTTAACGATAACGCGCAGGTTTGGAATAGCATGGATGGTTATGCGGGTGTGTTCGAATGTACTGCCGTTTTCCTGCATAAGTAGTTGTTGGGCGAGCCTCGGTTGGGGCCAAAATTTTTTTTTTATTTTATAGTTTTTTTTAAAACACTGCTTTTGCGTTTCTAGACAGGTGTATATCAAAAGTGTTGGAAAATATTAAACAATGTTAATTTATAAGTATAGGAAAGTCCAGGCGAAGTGTTTCGCTCATTTTTACGAATGCGTTCGTGTACGGTACGTCATTTCGCTGATATCTCTCGAACCCGTACTTCGATTTTGATGAAAATTGGAATGCAGAGCTATATCAAAAATTCATCGACAAAATAAGCTTTTAAAAAGAATCTGAAACCGGAAGCGGAAGTTAGACATGTTTTTTTGGTAGCATTTTTTTCAGAAACTGAATTTTGGAAATTTGAATAGTGGAGATTATAGAAGGCCTTAGGAAAAATCAAACGCTTTTTTACCGAACTCTCTATCTTCAAAATGGCGGCCGCTACGAATTTTTGAACATTTCGACTTTAACGCCCATTTACTCAAAAACCAGTTGTCTGATTGGGATCAACTACATCTTATTTGGTAGCCCCTTGAGGGTACTATACCATGATATATAATTAATTTTGAAAATCTAAAAACTATCGCAATGGCACCACTCCAAAATTTTGGAAATTTTCAAAAAAATATTTCTCAAAAACTGCCCACACGTTTTTGTTTAAACTTTTTCAGATGATAGAGATAAGCATCTGCTACAATTTTGTTTTTTGCTCATTGCTATAATTTCACTGTGACCCCTTCTATGAATTTTTGAAAATTGGGAATTGGTACCCTTTTATTTATTTAATGGGGGGCAATAAAATATTTCTGTTAAAGCAGTATAGCTCATCATTGATAGCAAAATCCGAATATCGCATTATTTTTTTGATAATTTAATATTTAGGGGGGCTACTGTTCCCCCTCCCCCCCAAAATTTTCGCTACAAAATTAAAAAATTGATTTCTTCTTTTGTTTGCTCTAGGAGAATCTTTTTACAAAAAATCAAAAAATCGAATTTTTTGCCCCTTCATAATCTTTTTGTCCTTAGAAGAATTTCACATACTATCTACAGCAGTTGGGTAGAAAATAACTTTTTTTTTTATGGAAACGTGGCATTTTGGCTTTAAAATCAGAAAGGTTTTGAAATTCATTATGCAAATTAATAAGAGTAATTTCTTGCTAAAAATAATGCTTCTCGAGTTATTAATATATTTTCATATATCAATTTCCGCCCTTCCGTTGATTCAGTCCGAATATTTTACCCAACCTTATGGGTGCAGAGCGCAGCGGTCGGTCTTTCTTCAACCGCTTCAAGATGTTACAACTTATAAGAACTATTTACTTTAACTAGTCGTGTCCTAGACAGGTGCATATCGAAAGTGTTGGAAAATATAAAACAATGTTATTTTATAAGTATAGGAAAGTCCAGGCGAAGTGTTTCGCTCATTTTTTTTTCAATTGTCATATGTTTTAGCTATGACGTCATCGACATTTTTTTTAAATGGCAACCTATAATTTTTATGGCATGACCAGTTAGTGCTGTTTATTCTCTATACAGCCATGTAAAAATATCATACAGTTGCATAATAAAAATTTCAAGAAAAATCACGATAAACATTTATTTTTGTCACTGGCAACATTTTTCATCAGGTACACTTATTGCTAGAAAAACAAACGACAATAGTAAGCAATTGATTGAAAATGTTTAAAATTGAACAAATGCAAATCTGTAATGTCAATTTGGTGACAGTAAGTGATTAAAATTTAGTCTATGTCCTGTGTGAGCTCATTATGGCATTCATATTCGTCAATATTTAGATGGAATTTTTACAAATAGGTGGATAGGAAGAAGAGGACATATTGAGTGGCCAGCGCGATCTATGGATCTAAACCCGCTTGACTTCTTTTTATGGGGCCATCTTAAAAGTACAGTGTATACAAACACACCAATTTGGAAAATCTAAAAATTCGTATCCGCAAGCATATACAAGCAATATCACCTGCTACAGTTCGAGGATTTTCTTATCGTATTACCCACTGTCAGGCAGTGAATGGCGAACAGTTTGAACATTTGCTTTCTTAAATTTATGTTAAATATGATTTGAAACTAGTTTACTAATTTGTGGACCTGCTATTGTCGTTTGTTTATCTTGCAATAAGTGTATCTAATGAAAAATGTTGCCAGTGACAAAAATAAAGGTTTATCGTGATTTTTCTTGAAATTTTTATTATGCAACTGTATGATATTTTTACATGGCTGTATAGAGAATAAAAAGCACTAACTGGTCATGACATAAAAATTATAGGTTGCTGTTTAAAAAAAAATGTCGATAACGTCATAGCTAAAACATATAACAATTGAAAAAAAAAATGAAAAACGCCAAATTGTGGTAAAAAACTTGATAGGAAACTTTTGTTAAAAACTTTTTTTCGTAAAGTTATTATTTAAGGCTGTAGCATCGATGTTCCTTATTTTTTATTCACCCTGTATAATAAACTTCCAATACCAATGAGACAAATGCCAGTAAAAAATTATAAAGCTGCAATAAAGAAACATCTTGTAAATAATGCTTACTATACTGTAGATAAATTTTTCAAGTGTGAAACTTTCTAAAAATTAATTTTGTTATTTATCGTAATTTATGCTGTTCTTAGATATTGCATATTTTTTTGATCTATACATGTAATTTTGTATGTAAATGTATGTATATTAATAGGAATAAATTGCTTATGCTTATTTATTGTTTTTTATTTAATAAAGGGGAACCAATTTTTAATTTTCAAAAATTCACAGAAGGTGCCACAGTGGAATATGGTATTTAGCAAAAACACAAATTGTAGCTCATGTTCGCCTCTATAAGACTACAGAGTTACACCGTTTAATACATGATGGGGTACTCATTTCCAATTTTCAAAATTTCATAGAAAATGCAAGTGAAATTATAGCTTTCAACAAAAAAACAAATTGTAGCCAATCTTCGGTTCTGGTAGCGTACAAAGTTTAAAAAAAATCCTGTGGGCAGTTTTAGAAAAATAGTTTTTTAACAATTTTTATATTTTGAGGAAGCGCCATTGCTATCATTTTTAGATTTTCGAAATTAATCTCATTTCATCGTATACTAACCACAAATGGCTCTCAAACAAGTTGTAGTTGATCCCGATGAATTAACTGCTTTTTGAGTAAATTGGCGTTAAAATTGTAGCGGCTGCCAATTTGAAGCTAGAAAGTTCGGTAAAAAAGTTTTGCATTTGCCTTAAGTTCGTCTCTTAGATCCTGTGATCAAATTTCCAAAATTTGGTTTTGGAAAAAAACGCTACCGAAAAAACATGGCCAACTTCTGTTTCAGACTTTTTTTGAAAAGCTTAACTGGAACTACAATTTTCGATCTCTTCATTTAACAAAAAAAATTTCATCTAAATCGGTCCAGTACTTTCGCCTTTAGAGGCATCACCCACCCAAACATTTTTTAAAAACTTTTTTGGGTTCCTCGAGCCCCAAAACGTGTATTTCCATTAAAATCTAGATTTCGAATTCGAATCTAGAATTTTCATGAAATCAATATTTCCCTCTATACAAGGGTATGGGAAAGTATAAATACTAAAACATAGCCCATCGCTAGCTCTACTGGCTTCAAAAACAAAAAGAAATTGTGTCTAGTTTTTGAAAAGTTTTAATTTTGGCAGTTTTTGAGGTTTAGCAAATAATTTCATAACATAATACCTTTTTAGAGCTGTATGAATTTTGTGCCAATCCAGGTTATTTTCTCGATAAATTTTTACTTTCCTATACTTTCAGTATAGGGAAGTATTGATTTCATGCAAAATTTCAAAGTTAAGATTTTAACGGAAATAGTCGGGGGGGGGGGGTCCATGGACCCCAAAAAAGTAATTAAAAAAAAAAGTCTGTCTGTGGGTGGGTGCACCATATCTCCGGAACGGCTGGACCAATTTTGATGTGCTTTGGAATGAGGGGGTATATCAAAAATTCACCCACAAAATAAGCTTTTAAAAAAAAACCGAACCCGGAAGCGGAAGTTAGACATGTTTTTTTTTGGTAGCATTTTATTCAGAAACTGAATTTTGGAAATTTTAATAGTGGAGATTAAAGAAGGCCCTAGGATAAATCAAACGATTTTTTACGGAACTCTCTAGCTTTAAAATGGCGACGCTACGAATTTTTGAACATTTCGACTTTAACGCCCATTTAATCAAAAACCAGTTATCTGATTGGAATCAACTACATCTTGTTTGGTAGCACTTGAAGGGTACTATACCATGAAATATAATTAATTTTGAAATTATAAAAACGATCCCAATGACATCACTCCAAAATTTTGGAATTTTTCAAAAAAATATTTCTCAAAAACTGCCCACACGTTTTTGTTTAAACTTTTTAAGCTCATACAGCTGGGAATCTTCTACAATTTCTTTTTTTGCGCATTGCTATAATTTCACTGCGACGCCCTCTGTGAATTTTTGAAAATTGGTACCCTTTAATTTATTTAACGGGGGGCAATAAAATATTTCTGTTAATGTGAAATAGCTCACCATTGATAGCAAAATCCGATAATATTTTTTCGATAATTTCATATTTAGGGGGGCTACTGTTCTCGCTCCCTCCAAATTTTTTCGATAAAAAATTAAAAATTTGGTTTTTTGTTTTGTTTGCTCTAGGAGAATCTTTTTACAAAAAATGAAAAAATCGAATTTTTGCCCCTTAATAATCTTTTTGTCCTTAGAAGAATTTCACAAACTTTCTACAGCAGTTGTATTCTTGTACTAGTCGTTTAATGTTCAGTGTAGGCTAACTTTTTTATTTTAATAGATAGACTCGCAAGCCCAAGAGCAAATTCTTCTCGATTGTATTTAAGAAAAAAACTTGAGTTTCCAATTTTAATATGGCGGCCACGGTAAAAAATAACTTTTTTTTAAATGAAAACGTGGCATTTTGGCTTTAAAAACAGAAAGGTTTTGAAATTCTACATACAAATTAATAAGAGTAATTTCTTGCTAAAAATAATACTTCTCGAGTTATTAATATATTTTCAAATATCAATTTCCGCCCTTCCGTTGATTCAGTCCGAATACTTTACCCATCCTTATGCTTGCAGAGCGCAGCGGTCGGTCTTTCTTCAACCGCTTCAAGATGTTACAACTTATAAGAACTATTTACTTTAACTAGTCGTGTTTAGACAGGTGTATATCGAAAGTGTTGGAAAATATAAAACAATGTATTTAAATGTATAGGAAAGTCCAGGCGAAGTGTTTCGCTCATTTTTACGAATGCGTTCGTGAACGGTACGTCATTTCGCTGATATCTCTCGAACCCGTACTTCGATTTTGATGAAAATTGCAATGCAGAGCTATATCAAAAATTCATCGACAAAATAAGCTTTTAAAAAGAATCCGAAACCGGAAGCGGAAGTTAGACATGCTTTTTTGGTAGCATTTTTTTCAGAAACTGAATTTTGGAAATTTGAATAGTGGAGATTACAGAAGGCCTTAGGACAAATCAAACACTTTTTTACCGAACTCTCTATCTTCAAAATGGCGGCCGCTACGAATTTTTGAACATTTCGACTTTAACGCCCATTTACTCAAAAACCAGTTATCTGATTGGAATCAACTACATCTTGTTTGGTAGCCCTTTGAGGGTACTATACCATGAAATATAATTAATTTTAAAAATCTAAAAACGATCGCAATGGCACCACTCCAAAATTTTGGAAATTTTCAAAAAAATATTTCTCAAAAACTGGCCACACGTTTTTGTTTAAACTTTTTAAGATGATAGAGCTGGGGATCTTCTACAATTTGTTTCTTTACTCATTGCTATAATTTCACTGTGACGCCCTCTGTGAATTTTTGAAAATTGAAAATTGGTACTCTTTTATTTATTTAACGGGGGGCAATAAAATATTTCTGTTAAGGTGAAATAGCTCACCATTGATAGCAAAATCGGAATATAATAATATTTTTTCGATAATTTCATATTTAGGGGGGCTACTGTTTCCCCTCCCCTCAAATTTTTTCGATAAAAAATTAAAAATCTAGTTTTTTGTTTTGTTTGCTCTTGGAGAATCTTTTTACAAAAAATCAAAAAATGGAATTTTTGCCCCTTAATAATCTTTTTGTCCTTGGAAGAATTTCACATACTTTCTACAGCAGTTGTATTCTTGTACTAGTCGTTTAATGTTCAGTGTAGGTTAACTTTTTTATTTTAATAGATAGACTCGCAAACCCAAGAGCAAAGTTGTAGGGCAAATTCTTCTCGATTGTATTTAAGAAAAAAACTTGAGTTTCCAATTTTAATATGGGGGCCACGGTAAAAAATAACTTTTTTTTAAATGGAAACGTGGCATTTTGGCTTTAAAATCAGAAAGGTTTTGAAATTCTAAATGCAAATTAATAAGAGTAATTTCTTGCTAAAAATAATACTTCTCGAGTTATTAATATATTTTCAAATATCAATTTCCGCCCTTCCGTTGATTCAGTCCGAATATTTTACCCTACCTTGCTTCCAGGGCAGCGGTCGGTCTTTGTTCAACCGCTTCAAGATGTTACAACTTATAAGAACTATTTACTTTAACTAGTAGTGTCTAGACAGGTGCATATCGAAAGTGTTGCAAAATATAAAACAATGTTATTTTATAAGTATAGGAAAGTCCAGGCGAAGTGTTTCGCTCATTTTTATGTTTAGACCTCACTCTTAAAGTTTCTGGAAACAATTTGGATATCTTAAGAAAACACTTAGACCTTCATGGTAACTCGATTTTACGAAAACATTAAAAACATTACTTTTGTATGGATTATAAGATTTCCCAAACAAAACTTTCAAAAATTGTGAAGATCTAAAATATTTAGAAGTAAATATTACGTGCTCCCCCTCATATGAGACATCCCTGATGCACTTATTAAACAAAAATTAATAAAAATACTAAGCTAAATCAGTAGTGCTTACATATAAAATTTCAAAATTTTAGTGCAACTATTGCAAAAGTTATCGACAAAAGTGATTAAACTGTTCATTCTTCATAGGGCAGTAAAGAAACATTTTCGTTTATGTTGTGACATTTTCTTCATGAAATAACCCAAGGAATCACCTCCTGCAGTTTCTGTACGTACTTAGCAGACACCCTGTATAAACAGCGCAATGTTAAAGTCAGCTTTTATAAGATGTACCTGCCTGCACATTTAACTTATGTAAGTGTTTATAAAACTAAAGTAATTCAACCCTTATTATAGCACGAGTAAATTGAAAAACAATCGGGTAAAAAATTACGAAAACTTGTTGCTACGCAAGAAGTTTGAGTAATTTTGCAAGTGGTATATGATTTGATTATTTGGAGACTAATATATCGAAGTACGAATTAAATTGAATTTTTAAAACTATCAAATAAAACAAATAAGTATTTTGCTTAAATTTATTCGCGATAAATTTGGTTCGTCAAGATTAACCTGGTTAAGCTTTTCTATTTGGCTGCTGAAACGGCAAATGCGTCGTAGTGATTGGTCGATATATTGAGAGTGGAATAATCAGCAGTATTTACTTTATACCGTGAGAATAACCGCATCAAACATTATCCGTACATAGTAACAGCACTAAAACGGTTATTTTGCATTTTGGTTTAGAAATCGTTTAGGACTTTGTAAGTACTAATTTATAAGATCATTCCCAAAGATAGATTTAGATTTTGAGCGGAAATGCGACAATAAAATTACGCCAGCAGCATAAGTAAGCTCACAACATTGAACGTTTCGTAAAGATTTCAATGCTAGGTTACACTATAAACCTTAATGATATCATCCAGTCAGAATCGCACGTAATTATGCCATTGGCGAAATTCCAGCTTTAATAGACAATAAACTTCTATTTTTAAGAAAACCACAACAAAGACCGTGACGGGATGTGAATCTTAATAGCTTTCTGAAAATAGCTTAGTCAGTCAGTAATTAAATGTGTATTTTGGATTAATTTATATCGCCAGTAGAAGAACTTCAGAACGCATAGCGTTGAAATAGTAATTAACTTGTGGCGTGCAATGTAGTGAAAAACACTGCTATGATGATAATTAAGATAGCTTCATTTGGAAACACAGATGAGATGAAATTTCACAACCAAATTACAACACATATGATATAATCTGGTTCATAAAAACAAGTCCGCAGACGCCGAAGATGACCTGTTTGGGTAGAATTGAGATTTTAATTGCGCCTGTTTAATTTATTTATAAAACATATTATAAACATTATGTAAATCTGATTAGCAAATAGTTAGTTTTGACTTCTTTTCTGATAATTTATATGTTCGAATTTTTCTGATTGTGTAAATCAAAATGTCAGAAACGTTTAAATTTTTTTTTGCAACTCTTTAACTTAATAAAAAGAAATAATAATGATAGTACAATATAATAATAGTAATCATTTTCACTATTATTTCTTTAATAACATTATATTAATAATAATTGAGAGAATCTCGTTTTACTACTACTATCCTAAATCTCATTTTCACAAAATTGTGGTTTTTATTCGCTGCTTTATTAGTAATTACAACACGAACAGTAGAAGTATTGCAAAATTATTGTATTTTGTGATGGGTATTTAATATTAATTCTTTTTATCATTCACTTGAGGTGATATGGCCACCCATATAAAATCCCCAAGACGACACAGACTTATATGGCCCTAGCGGAGATTTAAACCTTAAACCTCTGCATTACGAGCTCTCGGTCCATTGGACCGAGCTGCAAGCCTACGGATGCTGGCCATTGAAATTTATATCGAATAAAGTAAAGATAATTTGGTTATCCGTAATTTTTACACCGTAAGTACTATTTTCAAATTTTATTTATCTTTAACTACTACTATACTAAATTTCATTTTCGCAAAATTGTGGTATTTATTCTCTGCGTAATTAGTAATTACAACACGAACAGTAGAAGAAGTATTGAAAAATTATTGCATTTTGTGATGGGTATTTAATATTAATTCTTTTTACCATTTACTTGAGGTCATATGGCCACCCATACAACATCCCCAAGATGTCCATAGTCCTGGCGGGGATTTGAACCCCAAACCTCCGCATTACGAACTCTCGGTCCATTGGACCGAGCCACAAGCCTACGGATGCTGGCCTTATTGAAATTTATATCGAATAAAGTAAAGATAATTTGGTTATCCGTAATTTTTACACCGTAAGTACTATTTTCAAATTTTATTTATCTTTAACTACTACTATACTAAATTTCATTTTCGCAAAATTGTGGTATTTATTCTCTGCGTAATTAGTAATTACAACACGAACAGTAGAAGAAGTATTGAAAAATTATTGCATTTTGTGATGGGTATTTAATATTAATTCTTTTTACCATTTACTTGAGGTCATATGGCCACCCATACAACATCCCCAAGATGTCCATAGTCCTGGCGGGGATTTGAACCCCAAACCTCCGCATTACGAACTCTCGGTCCATTGGACCGAGCCACAAGCCTACGGATGCTGGCCTTATTGAAATTTATGTCGAATAAAGTAAAGATAATTTGGTTATCCGTAATTTTTACACCACAAGTTCTATTCTCAAATTTTAATTACCTTTAACGGCAAAGTTTATTGATTAGAGATCAGAATATTTATTTGAATATAAAAAGAGAGAAAGACATTACTATATAATTTGAAAAACATTTAATTTAAAACTTTAAACGGGGATAGTAGAAACAACATTTTAGATTACTGTGCTATAATAACATAAATAAAAATTAAAAAGTTATTTGATAAATAATTAATAGGTCTGGCACCTGAACACTGCAGTTTATCTTTGATTATAGTTTCCTCGGGATGTCTTGAAATTAAGACTTTACAGTAGGTGTGTTGGTATTGAAACTAGTGGATTGTTTCATTTTTAAAACCAATGTAATAGTAGTTAGTAATATTAAATTTTTAACAGCACAGAAAATCCAACAATTGTTTATTGTTTCACGACACATCTAGTCACAGCGCGCCGGGTTCTAAAACAGTGTAATAACGGTTAATAAAAATAACTAATTATTTATTTAATTAGTTTTAACATTTAGGCAAGGGCATCTGTAACCACAAACGTAACATGGTATGACATCTTACTTTCATGAACGTAATAAAAACTTCGTAATTACATCGAAAATGGAACAACGCTTATGTTGTATTTCTGTAAGTTGACTCAACCTTTCGCTTTTTCTTCTATATTCGTTGGCAGCGTGTATTTAGATTGTAGAAATGTTAAATATTTTTAAAAACATTAGTTTTTTGTTAAATTGTTAGATATCATCGGCTTTGTTGTGTTTGTTAACGTATTTTATTTTTTACAATATTTCTTTTTATCTTGCTTACGTTGTTAATATTTGGAAAATATTTCTATTTCTGTTTTCTAAGTGCTATCTTAATCATTTTAGTTAAACAATGGAATCTATATTTGTTTAATATTTATACAAGATATAAATCTGTGAGAGTTCTACTCCAATTTACATAACAAACCTTGATGAATGTAGTTTTCACAATTTTAGTTAAAGTAGTAGAAGTAGTCTGGTTTCAAAACCTAGTTTTGTAATTTTTAGTAGGAACTCGTTCGTTTTTCTATATGTATATTTTGTAGAAAATTTGTGAGTTTAACCATTGGGGATAGTTAACAGAATCATAAACTCCCCTAGACATGTGTTCAACATTGGACCACGAAAAGCTACAGATGAAGAAGAAGAAGCAGAAGAAAAAGAAGAGAAAGAAGAAAAAGATGAATAAAAAACAGTTGTGCTTGGTATCATATGAAAGGCTATCACGTCTATTTTCGAAATGCATGGGAAGTTTTATATTCTAGCTTTAATCTTAGAGCTCAGGGCCGCATTATTTTGATTTACAAGATAAGGATTTTTAAAAATTATATTATAAAAATTTTTTTAAAAAATTTTAAAGTCATGATAGATCCACGACAAGTGAGAGGAGATTTAAACTATGTCTATGTATTAATTTATAAATAAGCCAAAGTCTTCAAGTTGGTAAGTACAAAGTACAATGCTTTCAAATTTGAGATTATTTTAAATCTGTCGCTGTCTACGTTCGCGCCCGGCGCTTCGACCATATATCACGTTAGGGATTTGTTTGATTTATCCCCCACCAGTGATGATGACTGAATTAAACACATGTTTCAACAATAATATAATGTTTAAATTAAATATATAGTGAGGCAAATTAGTTTACATTACATTAATATAGAATGAATATGTACAACTATCCCCATAACAAAGTGAAAGCCCAAAGGGCCAACAGGTATTAAAAGAAAGCGATCCCAGGCAAACTCTACGGCCGACTAAACTGAAGACTAGCTAAAAATAGTTTAAGTAAAATCAAAGTTTGAACTACATCTGAAATCTGAAGCACTTTGTTTGCTTCAGATTTCAGATGTAGTTCAAACTTTGATTTTACTTAAACTATTTTTAATGTTTTGGTACATGCATATAATGTACCATTATGGTATCACCTAATGTTGAAGACTAGCTGCTATGAACTGACTGAAAATCTGCTATACAAATCTTTTTATAAATTCATAAGTTGCTGATTGACATTTGATCTTTCAATAATACTAGCAGTGAAGCTATCTGGCTATTGTCCAAAAATGTACTGTTGTTGAAAGACGCTAAACTCAACGGTTTTCGACAATATTCCACTCACATTGTAACAACCAATGGCAGCCGTTTATTTTTATGCTTTTAACCAATACACCCTGACTGGCCACGATAATACTTTTTTAAGAAGCTCCGGTGTTATCGCTGTTGTGACCATAGCAAACACATTAACAAAAAATTTTTTTGCATTTAGTTAAATTAAACGTTTGTACATTATTAAGTAATAAATAATTATACCAACCAAGTGTTTTTATAATTTTTATAAATTTAAAAATTAAGTTTGATAAGTTTTAAAAATTTGAAAATTTTTGATAATTATTAGCAACTGCATTTCGTTTATCTCGAAAAAAAACGTCGTTGCAAGAAAATCCCGTTGCTGGAATATAACCCCGTCGGCAAGTCTTATGTTTTTGTTGCTAAGAAATTTGTTTACAACAGTTACTTTGCTGAATTAATAAAATTTAAAAACTTTGTGTTTGAATTATTTGAGAATTTGTCTTGCCTAGTATAACTTGACCTCACATCTTTCTCTTAACAAATTTTAGTTGTATGTCACTTAACATTATTGCTTGTTAGCAAACGCACTCGAACGAGAAAGCATGCAAAATTCCCTCCTGCTCCGCAGTCGGGAATTTTATATGCATGCTTTGTGTTCTCGTGCGATGCCAAGCAACCATGTTTCGTATATACAACTAAAATTTTCTGATAAAAATGTGAAGTCTTGTTATGTTGTACATGATAATTCAATTTTTGTAAAAAATAAGTCCAGTTACCATGACATAAAATTTGAATCAAATATCTTAATTTATGCCAGGGATATTAATTAAAAGGTGATTAGACTGTTTTACCTTTGGAAGTCTGTAACTCCGTAAGGAAGCGTTTTCCGATATATTTTTACAGAAATTGTTTTCATCTTTAGGGTCAGTATTAATAAAACGTGGGTCGTTAAAACGCAACACCTTTCAAAACTTCACAACACGTAATTTCAAATGTCTTAAGATTTTTGAAATAAAGACAGACATGGTTGTGATAAGCTAAATCAACCATTCTTCTTATGCAAATTGATCTAGAAGTCCTACACCTCCTCCTACTTGAAAGTTGGAACCATATAATTCTACCCGTAGTGTAGAAAATGTTTTATTTCATGAACAGAAAGTTGCTTCTCTGTTGCCTTTAAATTAGGTAGGTACCAAAAGTCAAAAATTGCAACATCATTTTAACAGGAAACCTTTATTTTATTACCACTGCTAATGAATATAAAATCATTAAAATTATAATGCTTTAGCTTCTAATTGTGTGCTGTGCATACTTTAAGTTTGCTTACTGGCTTATCTGAAAGGTGAAAATGAACGCACAGCCAGTGCAGACAATTCATAAAATCTTTAATGGTGCCAATAGTTTCCATATGGTGGCATTAGTAATTAAACCAAAATTTAATTGATTGTTATAAAATTCTCGACTGAATGGAACCGAAGCTGTAAACATCGAAAAAAGGAAACGTGAAATAATTCCATTTTCACAGCCCACATGCTATAATGTAACCTCTTACGTAATTTTGTTTATAATATAAAATTTTATTATTACATAGCTGCATTACCATATGGCATCCTTGAAGACACGCCACACGCATTGTTAGAAAATGACGATTCTTGTGAATGTCATTCCGAGATCGACATCCTTGGTCACCAGTATGTGCAGGAATTTATTTAGAACTGTTAAATTCTCAACAACCATTTTAGGAATGGTTCTTGAGGTAACACTAACGATAACTTTAGATAACTTGTCATCATAAAACACATTAATTAGCAGCATATAGGTCCCTGATACATAAAGCTTTGACGGTCCCTTTAGATGAAATTAATTACAATAGAGAAATTTCAATTATTAAGCAAGTTGCATACAGTATGGTTATAATACTAAACTTATTAATACATTAATTAAAGAAAAAGACTATAAATTAGCCATTCAAAAAATTTATCCGAATACCCTAACTTAGTTCGATACAATTAAATATGCTTCGATCCCATATTTTGGTGACAAATCAAAAAAAGTTGCTAAAATTATAAACAAAACAAATAAATATAAAGTAAGCTTTAAAACAACTAGGAACATCTTAAACACTTTGTTTAATGCAAAATCAAAAACAGACGATTTGCTAAAATCAGGCATTTACAAATTAAATTGTTCGCATTGTAATTCGGTTTATATAGGCCAGACAATTAGAAATTTTGATATTAGGTATAAAGAACACGTAGGTTGTTACAAATACAAACTCCCACATAAATTCAATTACGCTAAACACTTACTAGAACACAATCATTCAACGACATCTAATAACACTATAAAATGTTTACACTTTTGTGATGATAAACGTAAATTAGATATACTAGAAGCTTTTGAAATTCACAAATATTTAAAAACTGTACCGTTAATGAATGAGCAAATTGATCTCTTAAATTCACCTCTATTGAACATTTTGGAATAAGAAATCAAGTCATTTGCAGAAGATTACCGAGATCAAGTCACCAAGTTCTATTGCTATAACAACACTAACTGTTTACTTTCCAATATAACCTCTGAGAATAGCATGTAAACGTGCCGAAATACGTATAAGGTTAAAATAAATAAATATTGTTGAAGTAATTAACTATTTTATATACCTATAATCAATTACTTTATATATGCCCGCTGTGATATTTAGCATACCAATCAAGTTCTGCAAGTCGATCTAAATATTTCAGCAACATTTCGAGCAAATCTTTAAAACATTAATCAAATGAAACAAGCAATAAATAAGACGTATCAATGGCCCGGGGAAGCAAATTTATTCTGGAATGAGAATTTACTGAAGTGGGATAACATCGCTTAAGCATGAAAATAAATTTGTTAATCTTAATTTTAAAATTACCTATACTTTCCATTTGCTTACTTACTTTTAAGTCGAAGGTCCAAATTATGCAAGTATTATTTCAACAATTAGGTAATATTTCGTAATTAAACACTTAGTCTACTTAACAGCTGCTCGCTAATTTAGTTTCTGTGATGCTTGCGTGTAATGTCGAGCAATCGGTATTAATTTAATCATTTAAATTGCGCGACCATTATAATAAGGCAAAAATAAGGTTTGCTAATATGACACTTCTAAAATAAATTATTGTTGCTTATTGCTTGCTGCTGTGAATTTAATATCGTCTGACAATACCATACCTCAATTCGTTTTTAAATATCTTCCCAAAAAAGATATTTAAATAGAGCATTTTAAATGTATTTTTTTTAATCGTTATTTTTATTTCAACATCATTTTAATTTCTTTTTAAAACGTTGAAAATAATTATGGTTACTTTGGCTGCTGTTTTCTCCAAAATAAGACACATTTACATAAGACACAATAGCTATGCTATAGTTATTCAATACCTATAAATATGGCAGAAAAGGAGGACAAAACCTTGAAACACAACCTATGTAAGAACAAGCGCTTTATAAAGACCTCGACTGTATGCAACGCTTAAACACTCCATATTCAGGGTCTGTTGACTAATTCAATGTAAATGGTACAGTACCGATGTGCATTTATAATTTTAAATATTAATCAGAATCCTGTTTGCCAAACTGAAACTCTAACACAGACGGCGCCAGATTTTTTGTACGAGGTACAACCGTTAATTTGGCGCCCCAATAGGAAAATAATATTAAAGAGAAACTGTGATTTTTTTAAAACTTTTAAGGCAGTTTGCGAGTACATTTTCTTAGTGTTTTATTTACTTTTAACAGTCAAAACAAGTAAATGAAAGATTATTACAATTTGTACAGGGGGTTTATTTGGAGAAGTCCACCATTGCTTTCTACGCTATTATTTCACCTACAACGTCGCTGTCCTCTGCGGAAAAACAAATGAACATCTACTTTAACAGATATTCAACGAAGCAAAATTTAAAAAAAATAGCTGGAGGCAACCGCCACCGAACCTTTCGCGATTATATTAAAATTTTTTAAATATTTCGAAAATTTTGACAATTTGATAGAAATTTTGAAAATTTTTAAAATTTTTAAAAATATGTCAACCATATTTTATACCAGATGTTTTTTAAAAAGTTTTGGAAAATTTTGATTATTGTGAAATATTTTTAAATTTTTGAAAATACCAAAAATGTTACAAACTTTTGAAAATATTTGAAAAATTTCATTATTTTCGATAATTATAGACATTTTCAGATAAATTTTGAAAATTTGCGACTCGGAAAAAATTGAATTAAGAACATTTTTTGAAATTAACAACAATTAAATTTTAAATACATGGAAATACATTAAAAAGTTTATACATTTTTTATTTTTGATTTTTAAAGCGTGTTTGATGTAAACTATTTTTGAAAAACTTTAATAAATTTAAAAATTAAGTTTGAAAACTTTTAATAATTTTGAAAACTGGAAAATTTTGAAAATTTATGATAATTATGAGAAATTTTAAAATCCTAAAATTTAAAAGAATTAAAAAAATTAAAATTGTGAACATTTTTGGACTTTCTATAATATTTAAATTTTAGAGCATGGAAACTATAAAATCCTGTAAATTTTTTGTTTTTGATTTGAAGGCGTGTTTGATGTAAACTATTTTTGATATTATTTTTCTATACAGGGTGTTCAGAAACTCGTGAAAACAGACTGTGGGGCGGTATTTTACCATAAAAACTGAACAAAAAGTTCCGAACGATTCTTCGATTCGACTAATATTTTTGGAATTCTTAAAGTTTTCATAAATCTGAAAATAATCAAAAAAAAGCATTCAAACTCAAATTTAAGAATTTGATCAAGTACTGAGAATAAATCCATGATACATTATATAAACAAAATAGTTCAAAACGATAATTGAGAAGTAAAATTACAAATGTGGTTTAAAGTATCTAAAAACTCAAATTTATGTGTTCAATTAAGCAGAGGCACACTATTTGTTTCATAGTTCGTCATTTGTTTCAATTTAGTTCCTAATTTTGCATTGTACAATGCCACTTATTATGTTAAAATCGGTTCAAAGTGCGACAGAATGGTTGCATATAAACCTACCGCTCGTGCTGTTTGTTTATTAGAAGCCCCCAGTGCCATCAACATATCATAATACTGTTGGTTCCAAAATTCGCGGCAATTCTGTCGCACTTTAGAACTAAATTTAAACAAATGACGAACTACGAAACAAATAAATAATGACGTGCTGTTTTTAACATCCAATAGCGTTCCACTGCAGAATTAAACACGTAAATTTGAATTTTTCAGGCACTTTAAACTATTTTTGTATTTTTTCTTCTGGATTATTGTTTAAACTATCTCTGGTTTTTTACTTTCCTTATATAAGTGACGTTGTAGCTCCATTATAATGAAATAGATTACATTATAGTATATTACGCAACAAGTTTAGAAAAGTGATGTTTTACTAAACGAGTATGGCTGGTTTGAGTACGAGCGAGCGAAGCGAGCGAGTAACTTAAAAAGCCATACAAGTTTAGTGAAAACACTTTTCTAACGAGATTGCGTATACTATTTTTTCGCAATTCATGTGAAAATTTAATTTTGTTAGTTTTTAATAAAAGTGACATTAATAACTGTCACAATTACTGGCATTGAAAATAAAATAATAATAGTAGGTAGGTTGTTTCAATAACATAGTAACATAAACAATCGATAGAGACAAGTAAACAAACAAAAATATTTGCACAAAAAAATTTACAAAGAGCGATGGAATTTCAAGAATTTGAACAAGAGTGTGAAATAAGAAGTGAATTTTCGGCTAAAGAAGTAATTCTAAAAGCAGCGAAAGAAGCGTCTTCTAGTTTGTTGCCACAAAAATCAAAATACCGTTACGAAAAAACTTAAAGCCAATTTTGCGATTGGAGAAAGAAGAAAGAAGTGGAAGGAGCCGATGAAAACATAATGTTGGCTTACTTTTTTGAAAAGGTAAACGTCCAATCAAGTTCTGTTACATTTTCAAATTTAAATAATTGTACTTTTAATATTTATACAGATCAAAAATAAATAATTTTTGTTTGTCAAGAGTGTTTTTATGCAAACTCCGTTGCTATGCTGTAATGGTTGCTATGCTGTAAAGTACCACTTTACAGAACGATTTTGAGTATAGAAATATAGTCAGTTACAATATGAAATGTGAAAAACGTATTTTACAGCATTTAATACGAAATACAGCTACAGCAGAAGACTGCAGTCTATAATAAAACTTGAACTTAATCTATGCAAGCTTGCAACAAATTGCATCTTTAAAATTTTGTATTTTTGTTTTACTTAACAGTTTCCAACGGTGAACGAGCTTTGCAAGCGGGCCGCCAAAATCCCCGTGAAGCTGTCAGTAATATCTAACTTGTTCATTAATAGTAAAAGAGTAACGAACGGATTAAAATTAATCCTAACAAGAAATTGCAATTGAAAAACAGGTTCCAATATACGTACAAATTTTTTTCCAATAAATTGCAGTCTACATATATTTGCATTAAATCAAACTAAAAGCCACATTAACCGTAATTTAGAACTGTGAAGCTAAAATAAAAACCGAAAAACCGCCTTCTAGCTTTAAAAAATCACAAACCGGTAACGTAACTTTGTAGAAATGTTCACTAGACGTATAATGATAATAAAACTCATGGAGCTGCAAGCACAAGCATTTGCAATCAGTCGAAGCATTAACAAATGCAACTATCGAATATTAATTACAATGCTAAAATGTAGTCGACAACCGTGGAAAACGACCAGAGACATCAACCTAACGTTCCTATTTCCAGTCTTCCAGAGAATGGAGTGCTTAGATTAACATTAAATAGAACATAATTTAGAAAATACATATTCCATATGGTAGAATTTGTCACTTCTAACTGCAGTCGTAAAATTATATTATGCAGACTGCAATTTTAGAAAACAACTTTCGCAATCTTCAAGTTCTTTCTGTAACCTTGCGAATACCCACGAAATCTTAAAAGAAACAATTATGAAATAAGTCGGCAGTTCTCTCAATTATCGCTGCAATATTATGTGCAATTAGTATAGATTTATAGGTTACTTTAAAAAACACTAGTAAAAATTTATATTGAAACAAACAACATGTTTTAACATGCTAAAATACAAAATTAAAATTTTCTGGGTAAATATACGATGTTTGGTTGATTTCAGATTTAATTCCACAAAGTTAAGCTAGTATTTCATTCTATAATAGGTAATTTAAAATAACACGATTTATTTCCATTAAACATGTTTTTATTAAATTCTCTTCACTTTTAATTTAAAATCAAAAACTAGGAGAAATGGAATTAGTTTTAGATGTTATGTTTAACCTTTCAAAACAATGAAAGAAAAAGCCAGTATCATTTAAACTCGCAAAACACACAAACAGAGAAGTCTATTTTAATTATTCATGACCTTCGCAATTCCCTAAATTCCACTAAAAACTTACGAAATTTTAACGTGGGTGCATACGTAACGTAGGAGAAAATTGTGCTTATTTTGGTACTAACTTCTGCACGCTTAATCACTTCCTCATCGTGTCTATCCAGTAAGTCTGTACTCGGAAATTTTGAGGTTTCCATGCAATCATTATTTTATAATGTAAAATGTGGTAATCGTTATTTATGTTACTAGTGGGATAAAGGTGTTATTATAACACGAGTTTGAAAGTTGCACGACGAGGTCGTAGACCGAGTCGTGTAATCAATGGAGTTTCATAATAATGCATTATCCCACGTGTGACATATATTTTATCTATGACTGCTCAAAATTTGTTAAGATTCGATTTGTTTTGCTTGAAATGATATTTGACATTTCGCTTTTATTTATTTGCAAAGGAAAAGCCAATTTTAAAATACTTTTGTTTTAAAATCACAAGAACGAGATTTGTTCAATAATATGGCAACCAGCCAGTTTTCTTATAAACAAAGCTTCAGTTTTGTAGGTGTAATTAAAATGAGTTGTGTAATGAATTCATTACGTAACTCATTTTACATTAGTGCAATAATGAACTTCATTACCTATCGCAAATAAATGACATCATAGGTCCTTATCCAAGCAGTGGTAGATACACGCATTTTCGGTATATGTAAAAGCAGCAACATTTTGATGTCACTTGGTAGTTAATACTTCAACTTTTTTTCAGAATATAACTTTTAATTATTTATTTATAACCGTTGTTAAATAACCTAATGTACTTTATCTACGACTGCTTGGATAAGGACTTAGTATACCATTTATTTGCGTTAGCTAATGAAGTTTATTATCACACTTGTAAAATGAGTTATGTAATGAATTTATTACACAACTTATTTTAATTACACCTACAAAACTGAAGCTTTGTTTATAAGAAAACTGGCTGGTTGACATAGTATTGAACAAATCGAATCTATCTCGTTCCTTTGTATTTAAAACAAAATTATTTTAAAAGTGGCTTGACATTTGCAAATAAATAAATGCGAAATGTCAAATATCATTTCAAGCAAAAAATTCGATTTTTAATAAATTTTGAGCAGTCGTAGATAAAATTTCGTATGTCACACGTGGGATAATGCATTATTATGACACTCGTTTAATTACTTTCAAACTCGTGTTATAATAATGCCTTTATCCCACTAGTCAAATAAATAACTATTACGTGGTCACTCATACAATCTTACATGACACACGTCACGTTCTCGATTATTTTAAGAAACAAATTGAGTTTTACAAAACCTCTTTCCTAAGAATTGGAGTACCTTAATTAGCACCAGCATTCGAAATTAACGTTCTTGAATTGCAACATTCTTGTAAAGATTACACAAGAGACAAGGTCATCTGGACCATCTGTGCTTTACCACATTGTCTTTATTACTCGTCTACTCTTTCACTGTCCTATTCTCGTATCCCCATGATTATGCAAATGTTTTGACTTAACCAATTAAGCCATGCTACCTAATCCGTAATTCCTCATTTGAACTTTCTTTCGATATCCCTAAGTTTGCACCAGTGCTGTTATGACTTTTTTCTCACTTTCTTTACCATACGAACCGGAACCAATAAACTGACCGACATACCGACTGATATACATATTCTTTTTACTCAAAAACCAAATTTGTTATTCACTGTTCTTAGCTGCCCACACACAATTAAGTTTCTTTAAAATAAATTTATTGTAAATAAAACAATTCTTAACTTCAACAGGCTTTTTATTACAGCCTTACACGAATTTTAACGTGTTTACACGTCATTATCCAAGACAAGATTAAAAGGAAACAGTTGGTGTTGCTATAGAAACAATAAATCTTCATAACTTGATCTTGGTTTTCTATATCTGTGTCCAGATGACTTGATTTCTCATTCCAAAACGTCTAACAACGGTGAATTTAAGAGATCAATTTGTTCATTTATTAAAGGTACAGATTTTAAACGTTTGTGAATTTCAAATACTTCTAGTATATCCAACTTACGTTTATCATCACAAAAGTGTAAACATTTTATAGTGTTAATATATGTCATTGAATGATTATGTTCTAATAAGTGTTTAGCGTAACTGGATTTATAGGGGTGTTTATAGTTGTAACACCGTACGTGTTCCTTGTACCTAATATCAAAGTTTCTATTTGTTTGTCCTATATAAACCGAATTACAGTGCGAGCAATTTAATTTGTAGATGCCTGATTTTAGTAAATTGTTTGTTTTTTTCTTTAGCATTAAACAAAGTGTTTAAAATAAAGCTTGAAACACTTTTGTGGAATTCACATAAGCTTCAACAAGGACATAAATGTGAGCAAACATTATGTGTAATTAACTAAAAAAATAATCAATGGCGTTTTAAAAATTCACCTGTTAATTAGCTAACGTTAGCCCTACGGTGAGTATTAAATTCCCAATTACTGGTAAACGAAATAACATCAACATAACCGTATTGTTAATTAGTTACAAGCTTGCTAATACTTTCTGTTATGCTTAATGTTGTATTCTCACTCTAACACTTTATATAATTGCGTGCCGAAGACTGCCAAAAATTAAAATTTCACAGTTATACTAATGTGTCGAGTTTATTTAAAGCAGTGACACAAGCTTTCCGACAGGAAAACGACCATTAGTCGGCACCTGTGAAAAATATGTAATTTTGTCTGTTTCTATTGTAAAGACAATAATTTTCGATGTAAACGAAGTCGCTAGCTTCAATTTATCTTACAGTTTACATGGCACATCCTTAGAAGAAAAGAAACGAAAAAAATATAATTGCATCTGTTATTATTATAAACACAATAATTTCATGAGCACAAATTCCTGGTATAAAGTCATCTTTGAAATCTACGAAGTATTAAAAAAAATCGGAATTTAAAGATAAAAATGTAATTACTTACCAATTCAGTACTCATAGTGTTACATCCTCTTAATGGCAAGCTGTATTGGACCGGGGAAGATTTTTGAATCCATTCCCCCATGCAAGTGCTATTTTTTGATAATCCACGGGGATAGACCATTCCGGTAAATCTTCCAGAGTTCGTGCTTAGGCTTACCACGATTTCATTGCTGTTGCACTCGACTCGCACGTCCGATACAACTTCCTGTGTACCTGCAGGAAATTGTATACATTAGAGACAGACGGACGCTAGCATTAGTCATGTCTAGTATTTTAATAATTAATATTCAGATGGTATGCTTAAACTGTAATCGTAGTAGGCCCCGTTCCTTTGCCTTTTTCATCCAGCAGCGGTTGAAATAGGTTGTTGGATTACGCAATATGGTAATACGGAAGTGGGACATGTTACTACAAAAATGGTGCAAGGACAAGAAGCTTCTTGTTTACAAATTGGCCAGAAAAAAAGTCATATTTATTATATTTTTTTGTAAAACTGAACAAAATTGCTGTTTTATCCTATTAAGGTGTGTAAGGAATTTAATTGACGTGAATTTATAGAACCATTTTGTTCACAAAACTAGGATTTAAGATTATTAGCGTCCAGTTTTATTTTCTAAATTTTTATTTGCAGTATTTGACAAATATGCTATACAGTTCTAATGTTTCTTGACTCAACAAACAATTTTTTTATCTTACTTTTAGATGTTCCCTTTTACGAAAACATTTTTTGGTTCGCGTTATATAATTGATGTATGTGCTCGAGTGCAGGTAAAATTCTGAAAAAAATTAATTGTGAACATTTTTTAAAATTAACAGATGTTTGATGTTTGATGTTTTTGAATATTTTAAAAGATTAACATTTTTCGATTCGACTAATATTTTTGGAATTATTAAAGTTTTGAAAAATCTGAAACTAATCGTTAAAAAAAATCAGCATACTATGTGGGTATTTAAAATGCACATGCAAATCCGCAGTAGAGACGATTTTTTTATTTTGTCGCCCGGAGGCTAAGTTTACTGCCTTTGTTTAAAAATTTGTGATTCAACACAAACTACAAATCTCGTCACTTTAACCACCGATTTAAATATTATTTCATATTCCATATGAGTTATACACAGCAATTTAAACATAAAGTGGATAATGTAGCTTTTATGTAAATAACAAATAATATACAGGGTGTTTCATTAATAAATGTCCATAGAGTAACTGGAGAATGCTTGACCCAAAATATGAATTAACCTAAAACACTTAGATAAAATATTCCTCCTAACCGAGATACAGAGTGTTTATTTAAAAATACAACGATTAAAGATAAAAGTATTTAGGTTTCATTAAAAACGTATTTGAACTATTTGTAACACAAAATAAAAATATACAACAATAATATAAATAAGTTTTCAAAATGGACTCTATTGACTTCAATACATTTATGAATTCTTTTGTTAAAATTTGTCCTAACCCTTAAAAATAGGTTTGGTTGATTTCTAATAAAATTCGCAGCATTTTGTATTTGTTGCCATAATTCTTGTCGGGTATTAATCTCCTGAGCGTACACTAGTGTCTTCATATGTCCCCACAAATAAAAATCTAGGGGGTTAAAATTGGAACGCGGAGTAGGCCAAGGAAATTCACTTCCTCGCCCTATCCATCTATGAGGAAACTCATTATTTAAATAATTTCGCACCACTAAGGAAAAATGTGGTGGGGCGCCATCTTGCATAAACCACATATCTCTTCTTTGGTTTAATGGCAACTGCTCCAACTCATCAAAAAGCGTAGTTTGGAAAAATTGTAAATATGAATTACCATTTAAATTTGCAGGTAATTCAAAGGGACCTATTAAACTATCTCTAAAAAGTCCACACCAAACATTTATCTTAAATTCGTGCTCTAATGACATGTGGATTTTCAGTATCCCAATAGTGGCAATTTCTCCAATTGAAAACGCCTCTGCGTGTGAAACTAAACATAAGTGTTGATAACGAAATTGTTATTTGCATTTGTCTTATCCGTAATAAATTGTGCAAATTCCATTCGTCGAGGGATATCTCCGAGTAATAGATTCTGCACTGGAGTGAAATGGTAAGGTTTTAAGTTTTCTTTTTTTAGTATTCTGAAAACTGAAGTATGGCTTATTCCAGTTATTGCTGATAAGCGTCTGGTACTTAACTGGGGATCATCAGCAATTCTTACTAAAATATCATCTTCCTGTAACTGTTTTTGGACGTCCTACATCTGGCTTTGGATGAAATTGACCAGTTTCCCCTAATCGGTCGTAAATATTTTTAAAAGTTCTGTAATGAGGTTGTCGTCTGTTGGAATATAATTGCAAATATCTTGAGCAGCAGGACGCCCTCGATATTTTTTTTGTGCATAAACACATACCATATCTCGCATTTCTGCATTTAAAAAATTATTATGACGTGGCATTTTCACAAAGGAAGCTATTATAACAGTAACTAATCTTACACTTTTCAATGAAAATTGACTGTCTGACAGTTAAACATAAACAAATAACATCAGCCTGCTACACGTTTATCAATAGACAAGGGGACAATATTAATTTACTTAGAAAATAATGAGGAATCAACCTAAATACGTTTATCTTTAATCGTTGTATTTTTAAATAAAACACCCTGTATCTCGGTTAGGAGGAACATTTTATCTAAGTGTTTTAGGTTAAATCGTCATATTTTGGTTCAAGCATTCTCCAGTTACTCAAAGAATAATTATTAATGAAACACCCTGTATATTAAAAAAAAACAGAAAATATTCTATGGTAAATTAAATACCACAAATGAAATAATATTAATAATGAATGGTTACTATGGCGAGTAACTAAATACATTATTTTCTTGCTCTACGCTATAGCCTATTTATCCCTGTGGAAACTTCGCCAGTGGACACAACCTAGAAATTTACAATGTACTGAATAACAAATACTGGGTGGCGAAAAATCAAGTGCGGAAATTGTGAAAATTTGGTTTGTGTACCAGCTCGCAAATTTCTCTGTGACGCCTTCCATGAATTTTTAGAAATTTAAGTTTTAGCCTCTATTTACTCAAAAACGAGTTTTCACATCGAGATGAAATTTGATATTAAAAATACCTTAAGGGTACACAATGTTACAACCTACTTGGACTTTTGAAACTACTAAAACTGTGAACTGAAAAAATATCAACAATTTGACTTTTTCAAAAACATATTGCTCAAAAGCTGGCCATACAATCTTTTCTAATATCTATAGGACCAATAGAGCTAGAAATGAGCTATATTTTAGTTCGGGCCCCAGTCCGTTAGTTTATCTGTAATGTCTTATGTGAATTTTTGAAATCGGAAATTGTAGAACTTTGTTTTTAATAAATGGGAGATGTTAAAAATTTCTATTTAATTTAATTGCTCATGAGTGATATAATAAGAGTCACATTTTAAATTTTAGGTGTAGCAATATTTAGGGGGGGTTAATTATTCCCTCCCACCAAATTTTCGGTGGAATTTGTTGTTCGAATTTTGATTTTCTTTAATCCGAAGGAATATTTTTCCAAATAATTCAAAATTCATTTTTTTAAAAGCTTTGATAAATTCGGTTTTCATAGTACGACGTGCAGCTAGATGACGGTGCCCTCAGATATGATGTCAAAGATGTGAGACATACGAAACGTCGGTAGATCGTAGATGAATCATAGTTGTTTGTTGTGATTATTTTGGACAAGAAAATTCTTTATTATCTCTGAGGGAGGTTTTTGGTAATCCATGGCTTAAAGTTAAAGCCCAGGGAGGTGTTAAACGCAAGTAAAATGAAAAAAACGAGTTTTGTATATTTCATTTAGAATAGGCATTTTAGGTTTTAAATAATTTATAATTCACTCAAGCTAACTATTAAGAGATAACTTTGTTTTTATCAACAATTTCTATCGAATCTACGTGGATACAGTCCGTACTTTTAAGCCGACTTACGCAGGTTGTACTAACTTTTTAAAGCGGATAATCTTGACGCCAACTACAGTGCCCTTGCTAGAGTGGTACGGGTAGGGTTAGGTGCAATCGTAGTCATTATTGGCGTGTAAAACACTGATATAAAAATATTTTAGAAGACATGATAAGTAAAAATTTCCAAAGTATAGAAAAGTTCAGGAGAAGTGCTTCGCTCATTTTTTTAAGTTGTCCTGCAACTAAAGCGTTCATTTTCCACATTAAAACGCGTTACAAATTATTTTTCTGCAAATATAGGGCGAGAAGGATTATATGGTATTATTGACAATTAAAGCAGATAAACTAGCAAAAATGGATGATTATCTCATCGAATCACGTTGAATTATTTATTTTTTCTCAATGAAATTTCATTTTTACAACTCAATTTTACTAGCGTCAAGTCGCTTCGACAATAATCGATCTACCTCATCAATGTCAGACTTGCGTGTTAGTATGCCGTCAATCAGTGAGTGAATGCAAATTTGTCTTCTTATTTTCTTTAAAAATATAATTGCTCTTAACAAATAACTTCGCGTAAACAGCAAAACGCAACAACAGCGTTTTAAAAAAACTAAAATAAAAAAATGTTGGTCCCAACCGAGATTTGACCCCACAACTACTTATGCAGTAAAAAAGCAGTACACCCGAACACACCCGCATATCCATCTGTGCCACTACGAACCTGGCGGTTATCGCTAAAAAAAATCCTATTGAATGCGTGCGCAATAGAAATGCACCAATAAAAAGTATGACCTTGGTGGGATCGATTGAAGAGACTAGACGCTATTCTCAATTTTGGTTGTCTTCAAGTACTTAATCTATAATTATCTGTACTTTATATTCAGTTTTATAATGACAGTTTGTCTCGTCAAATTATTAAGCAAACAATTTTCGTATAAAAAAATTATACAATAAATACCTCTTGTGCAGTTAGTACAGATAATATTTCGTACAATGATTATAATTATGTTTAAGATGTCACTATTATAACTAAAAAATGTTCCTAATGCACAAGTTTACCACTAATTTTGGTAAGCTGACACTACGGCGTGGCTACGCCGGACATTATACGAGTGCTCATTTTCTTAAAACATGCATGAACGATTGACTTTCAGAATGATTATATCAGAAAGTGGTTTGAGATTAATGAAAAATATAAATTAATAATAAAATTAATCATAGTGACTCTGCCACTCTTAATTACGGTAACGGTCGATGATAATTTTTACTAGGTGGTTGGCAGGTGTGTTATTTTCATGTGGTAAATAATTTTACCAATTATGTACATTGTAAATGTTTTTTAAGAATTTAAATAAACATTTACGTTAATAAGACAATCAATAAATGAAATTAAGAATGAAAAGGAAAGGGAGGCTTACTACAATGAAATCAATTCTTAAAAAATAAAAAACACTAAATTCAAAACATGCAAGGTAATATATAAATTAAAATTAGTGTCAAGTATTCGTTAACCTTTGTAACAACAGTTTGGTTAGATACTAAATTCTTGGATTTTAATTTTAAAATTAAAAATTAAAAGTAGCACTTTCAAAGGTTGATGTTTAAAATGCCAGGTAAGAATATTAATATTTTATTATTTCAAAGGTTTAGTCAGAAATTTTAGGAATTTGTCAGGCATAAATGTTTACAACTATTAAAATTTAGATAGCAACCTTTTAAGGATTGTTCCCGTATGAAATTGTTTTTGGCACTTTTGCAAAATTAAATTTGTTTAATGTTAATGATGTACTATTATTTTTAAAAAATCAATTCAAGATAGTAGGCTAAAACTTAAATTTTTGTGACAAATTGTACTAATGAATCTAGATAGTAGAGATTTGATATTAAAAAAGAAATTTTATTTAAAATTCAAAAATTATAAAAAAATATACGCTGTGGCTAGCGTCCCAACTCGGGATCCACGTTCAGTCCCGAATAACGTCATCGAGTGACGTCACAAATAGCGCGTCGGAACTTTTATTCCGCCCCGACTCGGAACCCACGTTCAGTTCCGAATTATAATCTAAAGAAATTTTGAAGGAATCTGGATATAATGAGGTTTATGCTTATTTTGAAAAAAATTGGTTGAAGATTAAAAATGAGTGGTCTTTAGGTAAAGAATACTTTAAGGGATCGTTCCTTAATACCACGAATAATAGAATAGAAAGTATTAACTCGAAGCTCAAGCAAGTCATACAGAAAAATAGTAGTTTGGAAGATTTTATCGAATCTTTATTTGTAATTATCCATTCTCTTGAAATTGAGAGAGATTATAAGGCAGTTTACCAATTTCAGAAAAGAGACGTGAGTATGTATGACCCTGCAAGTGACGAAAAGAAATTTATAGACATTTTAACAAATGAGTCAGCAAAGATGGTTATTAAACAACTAAAGTACAGTGAGAATATCAAAAATCTGAATGTAATAAATGATTCTGCGGAAAAAAGTACCAGTGAGGGACTAGTTAAGATAACAACGGAATCTTGCACATGTAATTTTTACCAAGGTATGTTACTACCGTGTAGACACATATTTGCTCTTCGTAAAGAACTTAATTTGTCATTGTTCGATATAAATATCATACATACTCGTTTTACAAAAACCTATTACAATGATAAACAAAGGTGCCTCGGAAACACTGTCAATCAACACTTGGATTCAAACAACGACGATATTTTCGTTCATGTTTCAAATAAAAATGTGACTTGTATTGTCATATGCAGAAAAAAGAAAAAAGGTTTTACAAGAAACAAATGTTTTAACCGACTTGGTGGCATTAGGTTGTAATACCACTTATTTGCAACGTCTTTCTGCAATAAAAGAGTTGCAATCGTATTGGAAAAATAATATTGCAGTTCGGATTGTCCCTATAAATAAAGCAGATACTGAAAATTGTGATACATTGGAAGGTGAAAATAATATTGATATGGAAATGGTTAAAAATTATGACGCAAATGATAACATCACTTATGACACTATTGATGTTCATCCAATTAGTTACCATAATTATGACAAACCACAGAATGTTCACGATCAGACTGACGGTATAGCTGAAATATCTGAAAAATTACTTCAAAAGCAAAGTAATTTTGTAATTATTACAGACTTCAGTACGACTGACGTATGTGGATCTATTACTGAAAACTACACGGGCAACCTGATAGACTCAAATACTATTTCCTATGAAATTGCCGAGGCTGAAATTGAAAAAACTCATAATTTGGATTTCAATAGTAATAGTTGTCCAAAAATAATTATTATGAGCAACGAAATATTAAATAACGACTGCTGCACTGAGGAAACCGAAAACATTTTAGACTCTGAAAATATCCAAAATGTATCAAATGATGTCGATATAGACAATATCAAAATGCCCGAAATTGTAAAAAAAAGGGGCAGACCACGCGGTTCAGATCTTACCGCAATCGGTTTGAAAAAAGGAAGACAAACGAAATTGTCGCTTTTTTGAACTTGGGGTTAAAAAGAAACAAGAAAAAATATTATCGTGGATTTTAACAAGGGAGCAAGATCATTTCGCTTTCGAAAGTGGCGAAAAAATCGAAGAATGCCATGTAGAAAATGATCCAGAAAAAGTGTCAAACGCAGTATTGGATGCCGATGTTGATTTCTCCTTAGTTCGACCACTCTTCACTGAAAAAGGCTGGGATATTCTACAAAATGTGATATCCAAAAAAGACAATAATAAGTGGCTGTGCGACGTGTGTTGTGAAGTGTATGAAATAACTTCTGATTCACGCGCATCAATTAAATGTAAATCCTGTCTAGAATTTTGTCATATTGAATGCGTAAATCTTAAAAAGCTGCCTAAAAGGCAGTGGTATTGTTTAAAATGCTCGCGTCAGTTACAAGAATAATTAACGAGGTTGTCTCATCATGTGAATGTAGATTTATAACTAAATATATTATTGAAAATACCAATAAATGCTAAATTCAAAGGTCCGAAAAGGAAAGATGTACAACATAGGTACATGCTGCGATAACAGCGAGAACACCCTGATGACTTCTCCCTTTCACATTTTTATTAATGAAATAGTTTCAGTAAATCTACATCTACGCATTGTCCGACACCTCTGTAGTAAGTAGTTATAATATTTTTTTCAAATAATTATGTTTTCAGTATCACTTTTGTTGTCTGTTATTGCAAGGAGTTATTATAAAAAAACGATTTTTATGTATTAGTTTATTGTTTATGGAATTATGTTTACCAATGTATTATTAAGTTGTTCATGTACCGATTTTTATTTGCTTTATTTAAAATAAATGCAACGAAAGCAATGTAAAAATGTTTGCGAAAAATGTTCATAAGTCGGGACTGGAGTTAATTCCCGAGTCGGGACTTAATAAAAGTCCCGACAGGCTATTTGTGACGTCATTCGATGACGTTATTCGGGACTGAACGTGGATCCCGAGTCGGGACGCAGCGAAAAATATATCACATTTACAACATAATACTACAAAAAGCTGGTCTTGTATAACTGCACAAATTGATATATCGCAAGTTAGTATGAACACTAAGCACAAGCCTAGCAATTTCGCTGCTCTTCATCAAAAGAATTACAAATTCCTACATTTAACCTATAAGCTAATGAGCCTTAAGTTATTGTCAACCTTGTGAATATGTTTTATCACTAATAGTGTTTATGGAAATGTTGAAATAAAAAGTTGAAGAACCAGTTCTGTAACAAAAACAACTAAAGCTTGCTTAGTATATTTTAAACACTAAACAACATCGTTTACAAATAAACTTGAAAGTATTTGATAACAATTATTGCGTCTTTCATTTACGTTTACGCGATTATTGATAATTCTACTTAAATTATGCGGTATACTTTATTTCACATTGTGCTAATCAGACCATTAACATTGTAGTTCTCATAATTTCACAAATAGTTATTTTAAAATTGGCACCTTTTGTTGAAAATTGATGGCGATGAAAGCAAGAAGAAGAATTAGATCTAGAACAAAATTTCACCTTTTTTTCACAGAGTTGTTTAAAATATACATAAATTATGGTCACAAAGCAGTTTATAAAATAATAAACTCTTAAACGCATCACCAGATGAATCAAAGGATAACTCAGACTTGACCTTGTGGCTCCCAGTTACTTTGAGCAAATTTCCGGTTACGTTAGAAAAGTGTGGATTTAAACGCGAAAAATGAAAAACAAAGGAAATCGTTATGTTTAACGAGTCGGTTGAGGTCAACGACAACAGCGGACCAATTTAATCAACGAATTATATGAAGAAGATGAAAGATAATCATGGCAACAAGTTACTGTCACGTTCTTAAGGCCATGTTTGGAAGAACGGCAATCAGCTGATATATCGCTGCATAATAAAGAGGTATTTGCGACCTCACAATTTCCCCCTGTCAATGCTATAGAAGCAACAAACCTTGGGTTGAAATATTCGCAGACTGCAGGAAATTTTTACAGACGCTTAATGACGAAACGAAACTAAAGAATGTCACTTTTGAAGATTTAGAATAACGATAAAATAATATTTTTTAAAAGTTTGCACCTAAACCGTTTAAGTGGGATTTTCCAAATGACTAGACGAATTATAATTCTCTTTTTAATGTCATAGAGGAAATTATTTGCAATTGTAGGAAACTTTTGAAGCCGCGTAATAACGAAAAAAACTAGAGAATGTTAGTTTTAAAAATTTGGAATTACCATAATATAATATTTTTTTAAAGTTCGCACCTCAATAATTTAAGTGGGATTTTCCAAAAGGGGAAAATGAATGTTTTAACAATTAGGAAAGTTTAAAGTCGGAACGAGATTGCAGATTTCGGTAGATATCAGTTCTTGTGGGACGATTTAGATTTTTTGCAAAAGCGAATTTCACTTTGCCCGATTCTTTCTGGTATTTATTTGTCGAATAACAAGGATTTGTGTGACTGTTTGAATCTATGCATGGATTGAAATAGACACAAGTCCAAATTTATGTGGTGATAAAATGCTAACCTCGCAGTTTCATGTTAAGTAAGTAACACATTTCATGAGTTTTCTAAAATATATGACAAGAAAAAAGAAGAAGAAAGTTATTTTATTCATAACATATAAATGCTACGTAACAAAACCATCTTTGCGTGCTCCAAATAATTCCTAATGAAATCCGATTATGGCAATGCAATTTACCATTACGTAATCCGTGAGCCAACCACATAAATAATGTTAATCACATTTAACAAATCCCCTGCATATTTTATCAGAAGAATTCGGAGAAAGACGGGTCACGCCTTGTAAAGTTTAAGCTTAAAACCCCTTTTCTAAACGTTAATGTTAAAGAGTGCATTATGAAATGTTTTTTAAATAATCATAATGGATGTGAAATGTGGGCTTGAAAGTTTTGGTTCCATAAACGACAACCAGTTTCCTTTATTTCGATCTCAAATGTCAGTTGTTTATCTGGATACTCGCCCATGTAAAATAATATTATTTATTATTGATTTGCAATACATTTGGATGTCTTGACAAACTTAAAACGTCTTGAGTTGCGAAAGTGATACAATAAATTTACATAGCAGTTGATTGGTTTCATAACCATGCTAATGAAAATGACTTACAAATAGGAAAATCCGACAGTGGTCAGGTTTTATCCACTATATTAACTATTTTGCTTCTTAGAAAAGTTACTTTAAGAAAATTATTGCTTAATCAAGCTTCTAGGAAGAGCTACAAGGCATTGAAAAAATTATTCGTTGGAAGTATTATTTTAAAAATGATTCTTATCAAACAGCATAAAATTTGCTGATAAAAATAACTTTTTACTAGCTAACGTACTTTCTTCACTTGCGTGACTCCCAACAATTTCTCGAATTTCCAATTTAAAATTCCCAAAAAGACAAGCTAACATATGAAATACCAACCAATTTAAACATATTTATTGTTTCATCACCTTATAGAGTTGGAAAATGACTGTTGATATCAATATTCATGAAATAAATTATTTTTAAACCCACACATTAAAAAAAGGCATAGAATTTTCATTTCGTTAATTCACTCTTGCCAATAATAAATTATCTGATTATTACGTAGCTTCTACTGCATGTATTATTCAATTTAAGAAATTGCTTGAAAAGATGTTATGTTTTCATAAAAATGATAATCGTATGGAATTAACCAGTATAAGACTTCTTTTATATTTCATTAAAATATTAAAAGTTCATATATTAAATGACTAAGTTTTAATTGTTTACAGAACTCTCAAAACGATCATTTATAGTTTCTGTTCAAATCAGTTTAATATACAGCCAACGATTTATAAACTACAAAATAGATTAATTTTAAAGAAATAATACAACAAATTTGCTAGAGAATAATCAGTTTACTAAAACGATATTTCGAGTTCCATTATCAAAATATCTCGAGAGGTTACAGAAAACTATTCTCATAATTTTAAAATTTTCTGTTTTGTCAATTTCGGAAGCGAGCGTTGAAGCGATACCCCGTAGAGTAAGCCAACTGCAAATGCCCAATACAAATACATAATACGGTAACACCACCAGTTGTAGTATTATGATGCGAATACACAAATGGAGACGGAATTTCACAAATGCAATTATATAAAGACGGCCTCCGCAGCGTCTTTCCCGCGTAAGCCCAACGAGGTAAGAATGTTTTGACTTGAACATTTGGATACTACTGATAAAAGCAATAGCAAATACAGCTGTTTCCACTGCACTGTTTTGTTTCTCGTGGTCATTTTCAAGGTCGTGTTTGAAAATTTTGCTCTAAAAAGTATAAATAATAAAAAACATGATAATATAACAAAATTTATTAATGATTAGAATAATAGTGTGTTACTGTTGATAAAAACAGGTAGCATACTTTACAAAAAAAAATAAAAATTGGTTATTTATGTAATAATTAATAATCGGATATTGTTTTTGTCCCTGGTCTCATTTTAAATAAATAATTGATTTATAAAACAAAAATGTATCAACTTTCGCGGTTTATAGAAATATCACTCAAAAAACAGGCCGGAATTAACGAAGAAATGTGATGAAGTTAATAAAAAATACTATTCAAACTTAAATGTTTACGCTGTTTTGCCGAGCGGCCTGAGAAAAGACGATGAGAACGAGAATTCCTTTAAAGGATCATTCGAGAAGCAAGCAGAGAGCGTTTTTACTATTTTTTATCGTATATAATATACACGTTCGAATTTTTTATCCGAATGAATCATTCAATTATTAAATGTTTTGGAACGGAAATCATTCGATTATGAAATACATTCGATTATGCCTCTCAGTATAACCACTGTCACCGGGAAATTTTCTAATAGCCAATTGCTCGACTGTACTACTTTTTTTACATAAAAATTATAATTGAAAATTAGTAGTCTGCTATACATTGAACATTTCTTTTTTATACACAGGGTGTTTCCGAAATACGCACCATGCTTTTAGGTACGAGTACTGCGGCTGCAAACAATGAAAATTCGGATACGAATTTTTATGGAGTTACAGCCTCTAGAAGAGGAAACGATTCAATCGCTTTCACATTAGTTGAATTTTTAAAATTTTATATGTGGATTGATTTATATCTAAAATGCTAGTTTACTAAACTTAATTTACTACTACTAGCAAGTTTGCCGACGTTACAAAATGATCAACAATTAACAGAATCTGTAGAGCACATCGAGAAGAACCGCCGCAAAACCCGACCAACCACGCAACGTATAAATGTGAAAGAACAAGTGTTTCCTATGTTCCCTACGAAAGACGTAAAACAAAACTTTGCATATTTGAGCTACAAATTAATGATATTCACGAAAATGTAAGTTTAAAAGAACTTCGACGAAATAATCTGAGATACGCAGTTTTGGATCTACTTTCGCACTGGCAACAAAAGACGATACGTGGCTGTACATATTATAGCCAATGCATTAGGAGAAAGTAAAGTTTCAGCACTTAGAGGGTTCCATACATTTACAGGTTTTAACAGTGTATCATTCTTTTCCTCAACAGGAAAGAAAAGGGCATGGAGACATGAAATTCTTTTGATGGAGCTATGGTGGCATTTAAAGCCATTGCTAATCCTGATGTATAGTTGATTTCAGTAGGTATATTACGCACACTGGAACGGTTTACTGCATCACCATACGCATAGAGCAGCTTATCAAGCTGGGCAGATATGGATGTAATATACGCATCCCCCGCTACCAGCGTCTTGGGGTTGGCAACTCCAGGATAATGTATGGATGCCGATTTGCTTAACATTACTTGAAGTATGAGAAAGTTGTCGCGTTTTAGAAAATGTGGGTGCAAAACTAGCAACAATAGAAGGTGATTTTCACAGATATTCCACTCGCGTTGTAACAGCCAATGGCGGCCGTTTATTTTCAGGGTCTTAACCAATCGCACCCTGACTGGCCGCGATAATACTTTTTTTAAGAAGCTCCGGTATTATTGCTGTTGTAACCATAGCAATCACGTCAAAACATTTTTTTGCATTTAATATTTAAATAACGCGTTTGTACGTCAGTACATGTAACAAATAATTAAACCAACTAAGTGTTTTCATATTTAATAATAATAATAATAATAATAATAATAATAATAATAATAATAATAATAATAATAAAGGGCTTTATTGTCACTTAGTTCGTGGAATATTCTAAAACATTCCACTCGTGAATTAAAAATTTTCTGTAATTCTGGCCTAACTGAATTGTGTTGATGCAAGGCAATACCACTCCACAATTTCGTTGTCAATGATTCGACAGAGTTATGGATAATTTTTAATTCGCTTATCTTGTAGTATTGGTGATGGTTAGGCATATATAAAATGTAAAAATTATTGCGAATTGTTTGTTTTACAATTTACAATTATGCAAATGTATATCTTTCAATTTGTTTAGATTTGTTTATATTTAATAAAATAGTCGCTTATGTTTGGAAAAATGTATTATTTTGTTGGTTTCGTAGAACTTTAAAAATTATCTTTGAAATGGGAAAACTTATGAGTTTTAGACATTATTTTATTAATGGGGTGGGGATGAAAAGTGAGACAAAGGTGCCCCCTCACTTTATGACTGTACTAAAAACAAAAAAAATTAAAAAAAATGAGTTTCATTTCGATTCGTCTACCCCCCTGCTTTTTAATAGTATTTTTTCAATTAAATGTGCTCATTTTTTTATTTAAAACTAACTTATAAATCCGTAATATGTCATTTTAATCGCGAATATACGTAGCTTACACAGATATTTTTTTAATTGTCCGTCGTTTTGGATACCAAATTAAAAAGTACAACGGATCAAATCATCTTATATGGCCCTATTAACAACTGTGCCAAGTGGCTTCCATCTGTCAAAAAAGTGATTTTGTATCTGTGTACATCTTCTACTATACAGGTTTTTGCTATGTGTTTATTGATAAATGGACGCTGCACTCCAATTGAACTTTCCCACACATCAAACATTATTACTTATGATATTTTCAAACGAATTTTTGTATTAACGTTTTAGCCACAAAGGTTATGAGATTACAATCCACCTAGCACTGCAGAGCATGACATTAAACCGAGGGCTCTAGTATACGTTTGACGTCCAATAGGTGTTATAAAGAATACAACTGTGGTTAATTTTTGTTGTTTTTTTTTATAGGAAAAAGTTAATATTTCTATTTTTCGAAAAATGGTTGATTGGAGTTGAAAAACACCAGAGATCAGAAAAAAGTGAAGGTGGGGGAGTTAGCACGCATTAAATATTAAATTATCTAAATTATACGTTTGGAATCTCATTCTTCGTAGTGTTGTTGGTGAGTAATCTAGTTTGACCGGGGGTGTTTTATAGTAGGTACCCATTTTTAAGGGTATTAATTTTCAAATGTTTGAACTAAATTTACCTGTTGTGCATGTGTGCTCGTATAGACGTATATACTTAGTTATTTTACTATTAAATTTAATGTAGGAATATTCCTTGGAAAATTAAGTTATATTTTATAGCTATAATTTCTTTTAATTAAAGCCCTAAGTATTTAATTACTTAATTAATGCTGATAAGTCAGTTTCCAGTGCAGCAAAAAGTAGTGCAACTTGATCAATTATTTATTCACATATAAAATTGAAGAAATATCTCCTGTTTATCTACAACTTTTTGTATGGCCTATATCACAATATTTTTAATAATAAAGGTTATAAAATTACATTAAGCAGAGCGGAACAATTTAAACGATATTACGTTTGCAGTTTCTTTCTTTCGTAATGGTTGGTATAACAATTAATATTTTACAAAATGTTTGTATTTCATAGTTAATGCAACTTTTATACTTACTTGAATCCGATGAAGATGGAATATTCGCAGCATCGGTGGCAGTGTACGCGAAACCCTGCAGAAAAAAAAACTTAGGTTTAGGAACTACAACTAAAACTCATTCAAGTTATTTTGACATTATCGATTAATGTGGGACACATGGACAAGATTCTTTAATTCAATGCATCTCTTTCAAAACTTTTCTAAAATATCTATGCTAAGCTCTATTTTTGGCATTTTGCAAATTCAAAATTGCAATAAATTTATAAACAAAGAACATAACATAATTTTACTTTTACTTTCACCGATAACATCATTTCAATATTAAACATGTTTGAATTTCGATGCCTAACTGCACTTAACCAATATTATACCACTTACTTTTCCTTATACATAAATTATACAAGTTTTTAGAAACATAATTTTTAAAGCAGCAGCTATAAAATTCTAAACTATAATGTCAATGCAAATGTTATCCACTTAAAAAACATTTTAGAAAATAGGTTTGCGCGTTTATAAAGAACGAAAGTTGTTGCTAAATCGCTTGCAAAATTAAATTAAACATTGGTGCGTGCGTTCACTTCTTTCAAGTTCACTTCAGATATGTACTTTGGAATAACAGGGCTGTATAATGTAATACGTCCTTTTACAGCCGCTTTCTTTCATAAATAGCCTCCAGCTGTATTGCGAGTAAAAGTTAAAAGTTGTCTCTGGTTTTGTTCTCAATACAATGAAATTAATTCAATGGCGTACTTTGTTTTTCCTCCTAAGGCTAAACGAGATGTGTTGACAACTGGTTTCTTCTTAATGCTTACAAAATAATTAAATATTTATGCTAAAATGATTCAGATTACAGAACAACTTTGTATTAACGGCAAGACAACCTTGGGAATCGCCCAAAGACCGTAAAAAATGACGTAAGTTTCTCGGACTGCCTTGGTAAATGTTTTATATTGATGACTTCCATTATCCTTGCTTTGTTTTAGATCGTGGGGATTAAAGGAAGTAGATAAAAATAATTACAGTTAATTAATGTTTTTACATGGCGAAGGTGGTCATCGTCTTGATGATGTGTATTCTATTTTTATTACAAAAAGTTAGAGGATTGGCTACTTTTAAATTTAATCGAAATGACAAAAGTGTTGTAGCTACTAGAAAAGTGAAACTGAAATAATTATAGGAGTTACTGCATTCTAACCTAAAAGTAAAATAAAAAGAGTATCGCCGTTTGCAATTTAAAATTACCGGGTAATTTACGACTAAAATAAAAAGAAACTGGGGTGGTCTACTTTAACCTTAAAATGAAAGGCAGTTTGTAAAATTTTGTAAAATTTATATTTGTGATTTATTTTGCGTGCGCCCATGTTTGTGTGTCCGTACCTGCGCGCATACAGACAGGCTGTTTCAAATTCGATCCGCACCATAAGGATCTCGCTTATTTGAAGAGATAGAGAGTTGGTTAAATTAAGGCAAAGTTGCCAAATTTGATGCCTAACAATAATATGTAAAGAAATTTAAAGTAGCCATTCTGGTTTATCAGATATCAGAAAAAACTGAAATTTTGGATTTTTTATTTTCGGCCATAACGCATTTATCACTTATGCTACATATTTCTAGTTCACGCATTATTAGGACACTTTTTTATGCTGAATCTAAATTTTTTATCAGATTCGGTGTAACTGTTACCATTGTTCATTTTCGACTGTCAACTTTTTTTTTGTTTAATTTTTAAGCATTTCATTACAGAAAGTTTCATAAGAGTGCCATGGAAAGACCACGTCATTTAATTTATTTTGAAAAAATTCTAGTAGGCCATCAACTGATGGAAGTAAAACAAAACACAGCTTTTATTTACTTTTACTTTTAGATACATTAAGTATGCGAAAATTTCAGGAAACTTTGTTTTGAGCATGTGCAGCAGGTTAGGTTATTTTTTACAAAAACAAATGAATGACAAAGTTTCTAACATACACAATTTACTAAGAATTCCACTTGCAGTTGTTATATTTGCAACTGACCTAACAAATTTGAATAACAGGTTAAATAAACACAACAGATTACACTAGAACCACACTAATACGAACAATTATTAAATAAATGTTCAAAACATTTGACACCTTTGTAAAACATGCTCAGAAGCTCGTCTAAAATGAACTCTGTAATATGCATGTTAGTAACTATCATTCATTTGTTTTTGTAAAAAATAACTTAACCTGCTGCCTACACTCAAAACAAAATTTCCTGAAATTTTCGCATACTTAATTTATCTAAAAGTAAAAGTAAATAAGAGAAGTGTTTTGTTTTACTTCCACCAGTTCATGGCCCACTAGAATTTTTTCAAAATAAATTAAATGACGTGGTCTTTCCATGGCACTCTTATGAATTTTTATTTTCTGTAATGAAATGCTCAAAACTTAAACAGAATGCAAAGTGTGACACATCGTTGAAATCAGAATTAAAAACTCTATCTAAATATGAAAAAATTAAATAGCCGACCATAAGAAAAAAAAAATTGACAGTCGAAAATGAGCAATGGTAACAGTTATACCAAATCTGATAAAAAATTTAGATTCAGCATAAAAAAATGTCCTAATAATGCGTTAACTAGAAATATGTAGCATAAATGATAAATGCGTTATAGCCGAAAATAATAAATCCAAAATTTCAGTTTTTTTCCAGATATCTGATAAACCAGAGTAGCTACTTTAAATTTCTTTACAGATTATTGTTAGTTATAAAACTTCACAACTTCACCTCAATTTAACCAACTCTCTATCTCTTCAAATAAGCGAGATCCCCATAGTGGGGCTCGAATTTGAAACAGCCTGTATAAATATTTATGATTTTTTAAACGTTGTAACTAAACCAAAAACAATGTAAAATTTTAAAACCTAAAACCGGATAAGGAAATTAGATGTTTTTATTTCGTATCAGTATTTTTTACATCCAGAATCTTGTAAATACGACAGTAGATTATGATAGAGAACTGGGAGATAAATACTAGGCTTTCCTCTGAACATTTTAATTTCAATATCAAATAGGCGGCTGAAACGGCGTGTTATTAAATTTTTACTTTAATATTTGTTTACTTCAACATAAGTTGGAAGATGGCAAAAATTTGGTATCGTAATACATATGGGGTAAAAAGCTATAATTTAAAAGTATTTTTACCTTAAAAATGAGCTTAGCACTTCCTATGCTGTAGAAATTGTTAGTTATCATATAATATTTAAAAGTATTTTTGTATTAACGTTTTACGCATCAACATTAACTACAAAGAGATACTGCATGATACTAAAAATAGTGTAAATACTATGAAAAGATTTTGTGTAAAAATATTAATATAAACTGTTTGTGAATATATCGAATGTTTTAACTACTGGCTATAAAAAAAAAAGTTCTCAAGCAAAAGCCTACGTAGCTGGGTGATTCAACCATATGTTGGACTATGCTTCGGTCTAAGCCGTACACAAAATATCGCTCACATACCACAGAGCGAGATGTAAATGTGAAGTTTCTACTGAACGGAAAAAATATTTTTAATTTTTAAAAAGTCTTGCAATTACAAAAACCAAAAAAACTGAAAAACAAATTCGACCCCCAAAAATTTGCTGGCCAAAAAATTAACCCTTCTAAGCCGCACCTAAAAATTAAGTTGGGCATCTTATTCTACAATCACTCATAAACAATTTAGCTTGAACAGAAATGTTTGGTTGTCCCCGTGGGTGTGCGTTCTATAACTCCCGAATGGGTGGTTTCCGAACCCAGAACCGGAAGTTAGACATGCTTTTGTGGTATAATTTTTTCCAGAAACTGAATTTTCTAAATCTAAAAACGAAATCTGACAGAAGACCGCAGAACAAATTCAACGCCATTTTTCCAATTTTCTAGCTTTAAATAAGCGGAAGCTACGATTTTTTGAAAATTTTCACTTTGGCTCCTTTTTACTCAAAAGCAAGTTGAGAGATCGGGTTCAAATTTGTTATTGTAATAGCCCTTAAGAGACACATAATGTTACTGTGCATAAACGTTTTTTAAGAAATTAAAAGCTACGAAGTGAAAAATATTTGGAAATTTTCACAACACATGCGCAACAAGATTTTCTTTCAATTTTGTAGGCTTATAGAGCTAGCAACGAGCTACAATTTCCTTTGTGTTGCAGCTAGGTATTTATATGTAATGCCTTCTATACAGTTTTGCAAATTTGTATTTTAACGCTTATTTATTCAAAATATGAGATGGGAATGAAATTTGATATTGAAAATGCTCTGCCTTTTCTTCTTTAAGCCATTAATTAGTTTTTCACATTTTAATAAAAAAATTTTAATGAAAAATATTAAAAGGACTTTTAAGACTAATCTGTTTCAAAGAATTTTTTAAATAATATTTAACCATTTGTAACATTGAAAAGTAGCGTTCTCTATTTGCAATCGAAAATTTGCTTTCCGAGATATTTGGAAAAACTGATCATCTTTATATACAAAACACTGAAACTAGTTTATATCCGGAAACGCTTCGTTTACGAATTACAATTTTGCAACTGTAAATAAGTATGTATTCAATTAACAACAGTATAAGATTTTGTTTACATTTGTTAGAGATGACGAGTTTCATAAAGAAAAATAAACAATTAATTATGTTGATGCGCTCTTTTAAGGTAGTGATAATGGTAATTAACACGTGAAAGTTTCGGAAATGTAAAAAAACTGTAATTCGAAAAGGAAGCGTTTCCGAACACATATTTCCATGTGCCCGATTCGTACTATAAGCAGCGGCCACATCTTAAGATACACTTTGTATGCCCAGCAGGTGGTTAATTTGCAGGTTTGGTTTTTCTGCAGATAAATTTGTGAAAATTTATTTTTTAAACATTTCTGTATACGTGACAACTCAGATTTAATTCAATTGTAACTGTGTTAATTTTGTCACAATGGCACGCAATAGATATTTTAAAAAATTGGTAAAACTTTTTTTGGGGTAGATGCCTCCTGAAGGTGAAGACCTTAGGCACGCGTCTAATGTGTTTGATGGGTAATTCGCCAATGACTTTCAGATTATCTGTGTACTTTCGTTTTAATGCTCACACCTTAAGGCGTCGCAAAGTAAATTGGGTTTGTAAAATAACAAAATAATAGCAGTTTAGTTTTAGCATTGTTGTAATCATAGTTGACAGTACTTTTTCTTTGCTTAAGGAAAAAGGCAATCGTTATAGAATTAAACCCCCCAAGTGAAGAAAGTACACCAAGAAAACATTTTCAACAGTTAAACTGCTTTTACTTATCTTGAAAAATTCTTAACATTCAAATATCTTTGAAATTTGATATTAAAAATAATTATATGAGAAATTTACCATTTAAAATTTCTCATATAATTATGTTTATTGATTTAGAATCTTTAAATGTATAATAAAACTAGCTGTTTTTTGATACCTTGTTACTGCTGCGTCGCCCTACCATCGATTAATATTATTAATCTATGGCCCTACGTAGCAGTTACCCCAACACTGGCTCAAAATGATATATAAATAAACAGTATCGAGATGTAAAAGCCCGTCGTCGCGTAAAGTTGAGACAGTTCCGAATTTATTATATAGATAAAGATGTTCCAATGTTTATTATACATAGGTATATACACAGTCACACATATGTAGCTTAATGCTTTATATTTTTATAAATTATTATAAATAAACATAAGTACGTAAATAGTTACTTTGAAACTTTCAATATTTAATAAATATTTATCGATTGAAGTAAATCCTTAAAACATGTAATTTAAATATTCAAATATTGAATAAATCATTATAGCTGTTAATAAACGCAGAAACACTTATTTTAAAATGTATTTACAAAAATAAAATTTCCGCTCTCGCATCCACTGGATCAGCAAGGTTATATAAATATAATAAATTTTGAAAAAATCGCTTTGTGCCGGCATTTTTAGGTAAGAGGTCTCGAAAAAAATTGGATTTGCCCCACGGTCTCGTTTTCAGATTTAGAAAATTCAATTTTAAAAAAATGCTACAAAAATGTCTAGCTTCTGCTTTAAGTTTCGGTTTTAAAGCTTATTTTGACGTTTTTGTTTTATATATCCTTGCATCCGTTTGGGTGATGTAAGCAAAAAAAACTAAATAAGCTGAATAAAACTAGTAAGGAAGAAGCCCTCAATTGATGCCTATTTTTTGATGTTACGCCATTCTTCGTACGGCAATATTAACTTAGTAAGTGTAACCAAGAAAGCATCTATAAATGCTTATTCTCTCTGTGTTGTTGAAACATTTCCGCGATTTATACGAGATCATCCCTAGGCAGCAAAATAGAAATACACTGGCTTGCTCGATTTATACCGAATATGAAGTCTGTCAATTTTATTTTCTTATTTTCTTATTATGAAATATTAGCGTTCTACACATACCACAACACAACTTCTAAAAATCAACGTATAATTTTAATTAGAGTACTTTCCGCGATTGTTTATTTTCTTGAATCTAGTAGGCAGCTATATTATTGCTATTATAAAATATTAATTGAATATACACCTCAAGTTATTAAAATACCGGCGTGCTTTGTCCACGATTAGGCCAGCGTGTGTCAGTTAAAACAGCGTCAACAGCTGGGTGTTTGATTTGTTTACTGAAAATTCACTTCGACTGTATTATAAATGGTGTTTATATTAAAATGTTGTCGTAGTGAATGTAGTGTATATAGTATAGACTCCAAGCGTATTTATTGTGTACGCATGAGTAACTATCTATGCGTTCAATTATTGCTTTTACTTTTCATATCTTAAGAAATGATTTTAGGAATATAACATGTTGCAACTTATTTATGTGCAACTGAAGTGTTTAGTAACTAAGGTCTGCATGCGTCCGCTTGCCAATAGTCCCGTATTTAAATGAATGTTTCCAGCGCTTACAAACACGGGCAGCTATGAAAACCGCTGATATTTTTAGCTCGTGGTCGGGAAGCGCTGCTTCTTTCTCCGCGTCTCCTTCGGCAATGAGGTGTCAGAAGATTATGAGTATCGCCAGCGCCACCGTATATTGCACACTACGGATACCTGTTACTATGTTACAATGTAGCGGGCTATTGTGTAAACAAATTTGTATCTTCTGTAATGAACGCCTAAATATGAAATTATAAAATTGAAACCAAACTATATTTTTCTATTTATATTATCAAAATTTTGCAAAAGGAAAATAAAAACACAAGCAAATCAAATAACAAGCTGACTATCGAATTACCATTTTCTGATTTCCACTTTATCATCTATTTTTGTTATTCTCAAAAGAAGTATTATTTTTCAAAATATTCTGCGTACGAGAACGATTCTCTTTAGTCATTTCTGATTTTGTTCAACGAAGCCACAGTGTTTGATTTCAAATCAAATGCGTAAGGCTAAAGCTCCAGATATTCTGGAAAATAAATCCTTTTTCCTTCCACATAATTTTCGAATGCTGCTATCTTTTGAACAGATGTTATTGTTGGAAAATATACTATTCAGGAAACTTCAAGAAACATTTGCTTTTTATGGAATGCGTTTATTTCGGTGGATAGAATTCTCTTCCCGGAATCTACGGTTTTTACTTTCAGTTTATTTTTTAAAATACCACTGTCATGATTTCTTGATGGTGTCAAATCTATCAGGACAGAACCTGTATTCTTGCAAATTATAAATTGTTGTAATTACAATCAAATTCGTTAACAGATTTTCAATCCTAATTGTGAACAAAAAAAATATTAACGCAAATCAGCACATCCTTGAAATAGTACATTTAGTAGTTTCCTTGTCTCGATTCTCTCTTTCTAAAATACTACAGAATAAAGTAATAGCAAACAGGGTTCGTGCATACTCTAAAGTATATATTATTTTACATAAAAATTCTGTCGATCTCTGTCTAAGGCACTCTAAAAAGTGTATTTCAGTTAATTTTTTGAGAAACATTTAATAGGATTTAATTTGAAGACATTTCCAATGGATCTTTTTTACAGTTTTAAGCAGAAAATTTGTTCTTCGTAGAATGATTTTTAGTAGATTTTTTTCAGATTTCTAATATCAATTATAACCTCATATTTCCAAGTTAATCTTGGCTTTCCTCTTCGCCGTCGTTCTTTAGGCACTCAAATAGTTTCCACAGTAGTCTTTCCTCGGTCATTTTTTAGGTGACTATACCGTTTGAGTATTTTCAACTGTATGCATTATATTATTTTTATTTGTTTATTACGAACAGTAAAAAGAAAACAATCAAAATACATTTTAATTAACCTGTTGTAGTAGATGGAAGCGACAAAGTGAAAAAGTTTTCAGCAAGCAATACAATGCACTATCCAAATTTTCTTATATAAGAATAGATGCTTGTTGGTTGCGCCGTCGATATATTAAGATACTTTTTAAAGATTGGGGGGTTAGAAGCAGGACATTGCATCTACTAATATTAAATTTGTAAAGTTGTGGCTCCAAAAATTTACGCTAATTTCGACTTTAAATGCATTAAGTTATATTAGCTATGAGCACAGCTATTGCCACTACATGAATTTAAAAATATTTTTGTCGTTCCCTCTCCTCTATATAATTCTAGTTTGTTATGTTCTACTTTATTACTAATTCGTTATGATTTATATTGAGTACAATAAACACATCATATATCTAACCGCAATTAACATTATATCAACCGTTTGAATGACCAACATTTTAAAATCATTAGTTTAAATGGTTTAGAATGAGACGCATTAACGATAAATTTAGTACGACACCAAATCTTTTTTAAATGTTTTAAATGATTTAAAATATCTTAAAAGTACACCTTATATTACAAAATTCTTAACACGTATTCATTGTTGGACAGATTACTATTCCAACCTTGTTCTTGTACTTAATGGAAATGTCGCCATATTGTTCTCTAAATCAACTAATCGTCTTATGCACTTTCCATTTCTATTTACTCAACAGTAAAGATTAAGATTAAGTCACATGTATTTTATCAAATCTTACCAGTAAGACGGCGAAAAATGCAGTAACGATCGGGCGGTTCGGACTCATTGTGTTTCTGAAAGAAATAGAAAGTGGTTATTATATGCTCAAGTAGGTCAATTCTCTAAATACAACGGTCACAACCTTGGAAAATGAGAAAAACTTTTAATTTTTCTTTTTCTTCAATAAAACTGTATTACATGGACGTTATTGCATTTGATTATGGGTTATTTTCGTAAGAAGTTTTTAAAGCCAGGTAGCATATTCTATACCTATAACAGCAATAGTTAAATTATTCATATAGTAGGCCATGAATATTAAGCGCTAATAAAACTGATATTTTTTTTATTGGTGCCCCATTTTACCCATTTAAAGCACGCCTTAGCGTGTTTAAATCGAACTTTCAAAAACGCGCGTTTTTTAAAGTTACCATGGCAACATCAACAACTCGAGAAACGTGAAGTCTAAATGACAATTTTTTGATTATTGATCTGACAGGAGTACCTTGTAACGTCAAATAAAATATTACTAACAAATTTCTGAAGGTAAGCAAGCACAACTCGTTCATTTATATCTGTTACCTTTTGCACATCCATCCATTTGATGAACTTGTCATATTCTTTTTTATACGCATTATTAGATTTTTGCGGTATTAATCGCGATTCTGCCCTACTATTTAAAAAATCGATATTAGAATTCATTTTTAAGCGGTGCGGTGACAACAATTAATCTTTGATGACAAATTGCAAATTAATTTCTGTTTTTCTCATTTCCATGACAACGAATGGTATACTTATGTCACATCACGAATTCAACCATTTTACATTATTAGTTCTTATTTCCATTTTTTGTAGTAATAATACCAGTATTTATGATTTCAAAGTGCACCAATAAAAAAAAATAGCGTAAAGTATTCGTGGATAACTGGTCTTTAAAACACTTGCTCTATTTCGAGCACTCCGGCTGCGCCGTCGTGCTCGAAAAATCGCGCGTGTTTTAAAGACCTTTTTATCCACTTATACTTTAATATACTATTTCGGCAGAAATATCATAATTGATTATAATTTTTTTTTATTGGTGCCCCATTTTACCTATTTAAAGCACGCCTCAGCGTGTTTAAATCGAACTTTCAAAAACGCGCGTTTTTTAAAGTTACCATGCCAACATCAACAACTCAAGAAACGTGAAGTCTAAATGACAATTTTTTGATTATTGATCTGACAGGAGTACCTTGTAACGTCAAATAAAATATTACTAACAAATTTCTGAAGGTAAGCAAGCACAACTCGTTCATTTATATCTGTTACCTTTTGCACTTCCATCCATTTGATGAACTTGTCATATTCTTTTTTATACGCATCATTCGATTTTTGCGGTATTAACCGCGATTCTGCTTTACTATTTAAAAAATCGATATTAGAATTCATTTTTAAGCAGTGCGGTGACAACAATTAATCTTTGATGACAAATTGCAAATTAATTTCTGTTTTTCTCATTTCCATGACAACGAAAGGTATACTGATGTCACATCGCGAATTCAACCATTTTACATTATTAGTTCTTATTTCCATTTTTTGTAGTAATAATACCAGTATTTATGATTTCAAAGTGCACCAATAAAAAAAAATAGCGTAAAGTATTCGTGGATAACTGGTCTTTAAAACACTTGCTCTATTTCGAGCACTCCGGCTGCGCCGTCGTGCTCGAAAAATCGCGCGTGTTTTAAAGACCTTTTTATCCACTTATACTTTAATATACTATTTTTGGCGGATAAAATTAAATATTTTGCTTAGAAACGGACACGAGACGTTCTTCCAAAAATGTCAAGTGCGGTTGCTCGAAATCCATAAATTTATTCCTGAAGAAATTATAATCACGAATGGTATTTGCATAGATTATTTCACGATCAAAAGGCGAAACTGCAACCAGGCGCGTCGGTCGTTAGAGGGTTCTTGGAGGAGCGCTAGCACCCCATTTGTAATTTCCGCCCCCCCCCCGCCCAAGTTTTTATAAAAAACTCAGAATAATACATATTCTTGTATATGAAATACGTGTATATATTCGAGTGCCCCCCCCCCCCCCCCCCGTTTTTTATTCTAACGACGCCCCTGGCTGCAACCCTATTTTGCTGAATTGTTTGGTGTCGGAGTGATCGAGAAAGCTGCGTTTTGCTTGCACAATTGCTAGGATATTACGAGCTACCGTTGCATGTTCTTAGCTGAAAACACCAAGGTTTTGTTTTCTCAGTTGAAAACGACATGTTGCTGTTTTATCAGTTATAAACTAATGTGATTGACAGAAAATTTTCGAATAGTAGATTCTGGTTGGCTCCTTAGAGTAAGAGTAAAATAATCTGTTTAAACTTGGTGTTTTGTATGTTCATAAATATAAATAAACTATAATTGCACTTTGACATTTTTCTAAACAATTTGACTTTCTCCTGTAATACTATGGTTTATATGCCGATAAATAAACTTTGATATATAAACTATTCAAAAAGTTAAGATTTATTCAATTTGCAACAAACAAGAAGCGCCTATAATTTTTTTTTATTTGGAAATATTGTATACGCTGTTTCAAATTCGGTGCCACCATCGGGATCTCGCGTATTTGAGAAACCATCATCAGGTTCATTTCTTTTAAACAAGACTACACTTTTTCTTCCAGCTCATTAATTAGAACAAGACGTTTATATCGATTTCAAGCTTGTATCACACTTTACGGTTTCGTTTCGATTTAATGCTGATTGATCAAGACAATAATGATACCTTGAAAAACAAATATTTGAACTGACTTGTTCGAATTTACCAATCGCCGAATTATACCCAGAGGACATATCGAACGTGCCAGAAAGAACTAGTGAATTTAAACAAATGAATCTGATGATAGTAGTGCAAAGTTCGAAACATCATGTCACTTATCTATTTGCTGCACGATATTTAGTATAAAGAGTTGCTTTAAGAATGTTTTACCGATTCCCCAAATTCTCACAAATCAGTGACGTACGGATACAAAACGAAAACCGATTTTTACAGACATTTAAAAAGACCATAATTTAAAAAGACCATAGTTTAATTTTTTTACGGATTATTGTTAAGCATAAAATTTCTCCACTTCACCCCACTTTAACCAACTCTCTATCTCTTCAAATATGCGAGATCCCCGTAGTGGGACTCGAATTTGAAACAGGTAACGTTATTTTGAAATCCTTTGTTTTTATAAACTATGGGATAGCAATTAATTATTTAAAAATAACTTACATTGTTACCACAAGAACGAACCCAAATTAATGAATTAGGTTAAGAAGATCGAAACATCTACCTCAATTTCGTAGAGTTATCAAGATCCAATTAACAAAAAACATAACAGTAATGTCACAACCATTAATAGTTCTAGGTTTTATCACATTGTTAGCTTAATTACCTATAATTTACATATTACAATATAATTATATTGTTGTTTGTTAGTTTTAAGACATTAACATATACTACCTATACAGTGAGGTCGTAAAATGCCCCTCCCTCGTAGAGGGAGGCTCTACCAACTTTTGAACGGCTTGATGTAAAGCTACAAAATTTTTGTTATTGTTGTTGAAGAACAAATACTAGTTTTTGAAAAACAATTGCCGACTTAAATTTATAAAACAGCGACAGGGCGCCCTTTTGAAAAAAAATAGCACGGGAGGGTAGAGTGACCTCTCATTTAAAAGGTCTCCTTGAGTAGAGTATAATCCTAGATTTTTAGAAAAATTTTATCGATTCAAAAATAAATGAAAACACTTTAAATCATAAATTAACCAAACTTGTTTTATACCAAAGTATCACCGGTTTTAACCCTCAAACTTCAAACATGAGCAATATACAATATCTGAATTAAATAACAAAATAGAAAGAATAATTATTTCAACTGTTTATATTTCTGTCGCTTACTACATTTTTTAGTGTTTTGTTTAATACCAGAAACAGATAAATTGGAAGTCTTTCAATTAAATTGTTTTTGAATCGTTAAAATTGTCCCAAAATCTAGGATTACACTCTACTCAAGCAGTACTTTAAAATGAGGGGTCATTAGACGATTACGATTTGTTTTTGTGGTAGTAATTTAAAATCGAAATTTAACACCTTCGAATAATTACTACTAACGGAACCAGTGAGCTACGCCCAATTATTTATTTCTTTAAAAAAATTATAAATAAGCTAATTAAGTAGGTAGTATAGCAGACTGCGGGTGAAACTCTTCGTTTTATTAATTATTTAAGGATTACTTAAATTCTTTTAAACGTATTCTCAAATGAGAGTTGGTTAGTGTAAACACAGCGACCACAAATTGTCTGCTTCCAGCATGTTTGTTATTTTAACGCGAGCTCCTAATATTTGGGTCAAGTTTGGTTTCTGACTACTTCTTTAGGAAGTGGAGATATGTTTTTTTTAATATTAATTCTTAGCTTATTTAATTTGTCCGCGTAATTTTTTGAATTTTTAGTGTAATTTTGCAATACCTATTTGTCCAATTATTGTTTTCATTTGTACGTATCATGAGGAATGTTTCATTTTTCTTTTGCTTCGCGCTTGTCGAGTCAAACCGTGTAGCCCTAATTTTCTTATTTGCATCAAAAATTTAACTGATCTAATAAAACCAGTATAAAGAAATATTTGCCTTATATAATAGAGGCTTACAAGCGCTGCTTCTAGTAGCGGGGGCTTGTTGTCAGTAAAAGTTGAGAAAGGGGGAAGGAATTCGGATTTAATATGTTATTTACGTTATTTAAATTTTAGTTAAATTGCCGAGCCAGGTAAACTAACTTAACCTTTCCTCATAATATTTGGTAGTGGTAGTTTTCTAATTTATAGTTTTAATTACGTTCTTTGTTGCCTACAGCTGTTATAATAAAATATCAGTGACAGAATAAAAGATGGTTTTAATATTTATCTTGGCATTGACAATTGATATGAAATGTGAATAGCCAAATAGGGCATAGTAGTTTAGCCATAGCATTGGCGGATACTTTGCATCGAAAATGTAAACTTTCACAGTTTATATTTTTTCAAAAACATCAATGTGCTTAACTAGTTCGTATCAAAAAAAATCTTGAGCTTTAATCAGGTAACATAATTTAAAATACTTGATGTATTACACAGTGGCGGTCCGCCCTATTAGGCAGGGTAGGCAGTTCCTACCCATAATGTTTTAAATAAAAAAATTCAAATTCAGGTTTCAATAAAAATCACTTTTATACATACAGTTTTTACTTTTTAACATCACTGTTTAACATTAAAAATTAGGCGCCAAATAAATAAACCGTTACCTTTAAACAGTGTTTTGCAAACGCGAAGGCGAGCCTTGCCGCTCCAACTGATTTCCAGCCACAAAACAATCAACCAATCTGTTATTCTTAATACCTCTGCATTCTAATGGGTAAAGGAATACAATGGTCCGGTGTCAAGTAATAGTAGGGATATTTCGACTCAGTAACCACAGTATAGGCGCGCCTATCCTCGTTGATTTTATTTGTATCAGTCAGCGGCAATCATATGCAGCTTGTAGGGTACGTTATATTACACTAAACAAGTTTATTCTTATTATTATTATTAGATTGCACGTTTGCTGCGAAGACGAAAAATCTTATAAACCAACTTTTAAAAAACAATTTTAATAGAAACTCTTTTGACAAACAAATAGAAATAGTTTTTAAACTTGAACAAGTTATGAGTAGTATGGTAATATCGGTAATCGACCATTTTGCAGCTATGAGAGACAGGCGGATCGACCTTGTATAAAAAAATAAGTTTATCCTGTACAGCAGGCATGGGCAACCTACGGCCCGCGGGCCGTATGCGGCCCGCGTGCAACTCTTTTCCGGCCCGCCAGACATGTTTCATTTAACCACTAATCCGGCCCGCGAGACCGATTATTATTTTAAGCTCATGCAAATAAACGACTGTAACGAATTATTTTTTTTTGTTTGAGACTACGCCGGCTTTATGCGAAAGTGAAATATTATGTACACTTTTTTGAATTTTCAAATTTGTAACATTTGTGTTTTAGCTGAATATATTTCTGTATACTTTTTTGTATTTTTATATTTTTAAAAATATATTAATAATTATGTCGAATTTGTTTTTGCTGATTACGTTTATTAAAAATATTTTTCCAAAAGAGTAAAGTTTTTTTATCTTATTTACGGCCCGCGATACATAAATGGATCTTCAGTTGGCCCCAGCTACTCAGAAGGTTGCCCATGCCTGCTGTACAGTGTATAGAAGGCCAATTCGTCGAGCATTATATTTGTTCGAAATATTTATTTATATATGTTTTATTGTTTGTTGATATTTGACAAGAATAGCAAGCATAATTTTTGAAATAAAGAATATAAAACAATAAAAATTTTCAGAAAACCGTATCGGTTGCCATTCTGAAGCTATCGGGTGATCGTAAAAAAATTATTCAGAGCAGGCCATGACCGAAGTGTTAAAGTTGGCAATACTTAATATAAGCCAATTGTCTTTTGTTGACAGATGTAAAAATTTTTGGTTAGATACATTTAACTTAATGTATCTAACCAAAAATTTTTACAGCTGTCAAAATTTGACAATTGCCTTATACTAAGTATTGCCAACTTTAACACTTCGGTCATGGCTTGATCTAAAAGATGTTTTCTACGATCACCCGGTATTTGTTGTGTTGGATTTTTATAACTATAATGATTTAAGAAAAATGGCAACATGTTGTTGTTAGTGTTGATCGTATTAGTATTTAGTTCATCAGATTTATTTGATGTGTGAATAGTATTTTAAATTATAAAAATAAAATAATTAAGTAAGCATAAAATATGTGCATTGTAAAAAATAATTTAAATAATTTCCTCTTGTACTCGAAACTTTCAGAAGTAAAAATGTGAAAATGCATCTATTATAATATAATTATTTTGCACATAACTTCTTTTCAGTTATCATAAACTATTGGGATTAATTTATGTATATTGTACATAATAAACATGTACCAATGAAATTAAAATGTATAATTATTATTGTTTCCGTAATATTTATGCTATTACATTACAGTGTTATGTTTTGTAACGATTTCTCTATTTTTATGATTTTTCTAATTTATTTCATTAGTATTTGCTGAATGATCTTATAGCCAATTAATTTGCCTATTACCGTGAGGTTACTGTGATATACTAACAAATATTCAAAAACTCGAACTTCTTGGTTTCAGCACAACTTTACTTTGCTCAACTTAAGCATCGATATATTTGTATTAAAATAGCACATAAGTACAACGGTTTTAATAAGAAACTTGAATTAAATGTATGTAATTATGCAATTTTATTATAGATTGTACCTTCAGCAATACTTTTCCTTTCGCTCGATATTTACTTGCATAACAAAACCTTTTTTAACTTGGTTACAATTTTTTTCAGAATTATATATTTTTCTTTCTGTGTTCTTATGAATATAATACTTTTATATACCAGCAAATTGTTCGAGACGAATGAGAGTTCGAGGTTACTTATGTGTACCAGTATTGAAATCTCTTTACTTTCCTATTTTTTTAAAAGAATATTGTAATTAATTTACGTTTTTCAATTTATATATAGATATATGAGTGAAAAGTTTGCAATTAAAAACATAAATTTAGATCCATTACGCAATTATTATTAATTCATACGTGAATATGTTAACTAGAGTAATGTAGGTATTTCTTCTCACGTACTTATGCTTTAATAACTTTCTTCTAGTATTAGACACCTTTATAAAATACGTAGATAATGTAGTAATTCTTACAAATAACGGACGTTTCCTATATAGTAACTTTGCATATAAATATACCTACGTAAAATATAGCCATTAGCGCAATAGCGCAGAGGTGTAAAATTGAAAAAACACAGATATTTTACCACAATTCTTTTGCTTACCTATAAAATTAAATCCGGACTAAAATAAACCTGAATGCAAGAAACGAAAAATATCACAGAATATCTCTATTTAAATAACCTAGTCAGTCTTAAGTGCGCGACTCAAAACTTCACCTGTTCATGTTCACACTAATTTCACACAATTTTTTTTTATATTTTCACTGATGGCAACTTCGAACACTATTTTCTGTGTATTTTTCGTAAACTTTATGAAACATATTGTGTTTCATACTGCCCGTCGTTGGTTGTAACCTCGCGAAAGAGCGGGCCAAGTTACTACACCGCCGTCTTGTGTTTCAACTGGCCGTTAAAATTACCTTTGCGGTAACCGCGATAGAAAGCAAAAGCAAGGTAATCTCAGGTGTTGCTCGTGCGTGGTGATTTTGATCGGACTTTTTCGGGTTTTATCGTCCGGCAAAGCAAATGAATTTAATTGTCCTGCTCATCTTTGTGCGGTAAAAATTATTAAAAAATGCGTGTGGTCCACTAAGAGTAAGGTGGTCCGTGTGGTACACCCGTAAATCATACAACGGTCTTCAATTATCATAATTCATGTTCTAATACCCTTAAAAAACTCATTTTTGAGGTTCAAAATTATGTTACAGCTCTTTCTAACTGAATGCTTTTGGTCAACTTAAAACACCAAAGTATGTTAATGTTGACATAATTTTCGTAGCTTATGATTTCAGATAATTCAATTGTACTCGTGGTTTCTGGAAGGTTACCATCAATGTCGTCTTTGCTACTTACCTTCTTCAGGCAATCTGCTCGTAACTGTCCCTGACAATGGTCTTGTTGATCACCTTATTACAAGTTAATTTTAATTACCTAACAAAACAGTTCAGTAATATAAAGAAACGCTAGTAATGCTTAATCTTTAACTGGATTTTATTAAAATATTTCAACTCAATTACCAGCCTAAACTACATTTTTTTATTACGTTGTCTGGGCGTATCTCCCGTTACATATTTCAAGGGTATTTTTGTTACATCAGGTTTCATCGAGGATTCAGAAGTGTCGTGAGGTGAAAGCTTTTCTGAAGAAAATTTTCTGAACTGGAAAATTGTCAGGACAATTTTCCTCGAGTTTTTACAGACAATTTTCCACTCATAAAATGTCTTCATCTCAGGATAGAAGAATACCCTCAATAAGTAGGCAATAAAAGGCTTTGTTAGCCAATTGTGTCGACGACAGTTGTTAACATGAACACAAAACCGATTTATAACCAGTGTCTCAAAATTCTTAAGCAGTGTTATTACTGCTTATTTTTATAGATTTGCGTCGTAGTCCTTGTATAATTTACATTTAAAAAGACAACAGCCATTATTAAGTTATCAAATAATTGTCTATCATCTCTGTACTATTATTAATGCAATAAAAGTATTTCCGTTTGAAAATGTTATGAAAAACCCCCATCAATGGTATGTACCTAGTAATCACCTTCTGAATTTTGTAACAAGATTCATATAAGTTAATTAAAGAAAATTATCTAAAACACTAGTAGTTTGAAATATAATTTTTAAAAAACTTTTGTTTTTCAAAAACCTGCTATTGTCATTTACAAATGTCCCTTTCCACTTTACCTTTTAAACATCTTGTAGACCAACAAAAAAATTATATACCAGCTATAGTTCCTTGAAACATTCATCATATTACTACCGCGTGATTTATTTCAAAAACTTTTAGTAAAACTAGATTTAAAGAAAAATGTCAATTTCATTTTACACGCGCTAAACTGTTAAATATTTTGGCGATCTTCTGATTGTCGGCTATGTTACACCTAGATACACTATAGTATGGTAGGTTGCCTATTATGGAATGCATTAATATTGCCTTAACATGTAGTTATTTTACTTTATTTTTCAAAAATAAACTGAAACTTGTTTCTTGCATTACTAAGTATGTCTTCAGTAATAAATTAATAAACACTTGAAACAGTAGTTCACCAGTGCAGTAGCGGTTCATGGGTTTGAAAGCAGGTGAAGCGTTTTTGTAAAAATTAAATTTGGCCTTCCCCAACCTCAGGGAGCATGGCCACCGGCATCCATGCCCCCTAAAAAACTGGTTTTGGTTTTAGTATTACCTATTTAAATTTCTAATTACTGCATCTACAATTTTCCCACCAGAACGGTGTAATAATGTGAACAGCAATTTTATTGCAAACAGAATTTTTGTTGCCGATATGTGAATACAAGACCACCAAAATAGTTTTTCTAAATAACAACTCCCACATTGCCAATGATACCACACATTTCTAATTTTAAACTTTGTGCTGTATGATTAGCCGTTGCTTGTAACATCGAATCATGATTTGCATGACGCTGTAGAACGTTGGGAGTAGTGAGGAATACGTTTCCATGGCAACCATGTACTTTGCTGCAGCGACAGAGCAAGCCTACATAAATCGCATCACTTCACTAGCTAGTCTACGATAATACCTGAGCCTTGCAATTTTGACAATCGAGGCGAGCTTAAAAATTAAAGAATGTATGTAGATTGTTTAATGCTATTGCGGTTTCTCGAACAGGCAGTATTACAATTTACTTTCGGCTTAGACCGCGTGGTCATTTGAGGATTAAACCAAACATAGACAGGAAAGTACCGATCTGTAGTTTGTCTGCCTTTACAAGCCTTTGCCCTAAATGTTTGGGCCAAATAGGTTCGTGCACCCTGTCTGCCTAAGCAGGGCTGTGTTTCTGCTTCTACCTTTTGTGTCTGAGCAAGAGTAAGTGCTAACTAAGCCTACACCTGCTAGATTATTTGAACCTTGAGGCAGACATGGATTTGATATTAGTATATCTGTTTTGCCAGAACAAGAATACTTAGTCGGCTTATGCCTGTTAGCTATTTGTGAACCTCTGCAAAGTAATGCTTTGCAAGGCATTGCAGTTTGCATCTTCAGAGTGATTAGACTATCAGAGCACTGAATTCTAATACAAGATGCGAGAGTACCTATTTAAACTCCTTTAAGCCAGTCAGTCAGAACGACGGAAACAGATTCGGTGGAGCGTGACCATGAAATCGATAGTGCTTATGAGTCATTAGAAGATGAACTACTGGCAAGGGGCGAATTATAATTGCCTGGGCCTACTCTCCTGGCAATGCACAGGAACCACCATCAGAGGAAGTTAAAGAGCTTCATTACCTGGTGCAAGCGCTGAAACAAAAATCTAATCATAGGATGCGATGCCAACGCCCATCACATCATGTGGGGAAGCACCGATGTCAACAATCGAGGTGAGCACCTTTTAGAATATTTGTCTACTAATAATATAGACATTATAAACAAAGGTAACAAATCCACTTTTATGACTGCGGTTAGAAAAGAGGTTTTAGATTTAACCCTAGCTAGTCCATTCATAAGTAATTCCATTAAAACCTGGCACGTTCTTGAAGAATCTTCAATGTTACACCACAGATACATTCATTGTGATATAGAGGCAGAAATGACTCATGTCATTGAATGTAGGGCACCTAGATTGACCGATATAAAGAGTACCTAAAATCAGAGATCGAAGATCATGCTAGATGTATTGGCACTGTAGAGGAATTAGACACAGCCTCAATACATTTGCAAAACCATATTCTTTCAGCATATGAAAGAAGCATGGGCTGGCTATACATAGACGTTTATTGTATGCACTGAAATGATCAAAAAAGTTCATGTAAAGGTGCGTCCTAAAATGCTGCTGAAGGGAGCTAGGCCCCCCGAAGGGGCCGAATAAAATTTAAGTTTTAATTAATATCTCACTCTTTAATATAAAGCAATGAAATTTGGTATATGAATTAATGCTAGCAAGTGCTAAACTGAGAGGCGAGAGGTTATTTTTATTTATTATTTTTGTAATCTTCGATTTTTTACCAATTTGAGTTAGTAATATGATTCTACGTTACAAAATGCATAAAATTGGTACTGTTGATTCTTTTGTACGACAAGCAATTTTCCAGAAAAAATCGATTTAAACATTTTTCTTCTTCAGAACAAGATAAAACTTTTTTTAGTTCGTACCTATTTATTAACTTGGGATACAGAAAACTAACTACTAACGGAACTTCCCTAACTCGAATTATTCTCCAAGTCAAATTTTTGTCATGAACACTGATGTTTCGTTGTCTTTTTAATGTATTTTTAACTCCATAAGTCGAATTTCTATAACTCGAATATTTCTATAAGTCGAACTGATATTTCACTCGTAGCTCGATTTTTTTTTCGGTAAGTCTCTAGTTACAAGTATTCGCTAAACATATAATTCGAATATTTAGGGGAAGTCCCTAGTTACGCACAGTGACGAGTATTTCTGTGGTATTTCTTGGACATGTACAGTGGCAACCAGAGTTTTCTCGCGCGCGGTCAATTTTTTTTTCGAAGATTACGGGAAAGATAACAACAGTGGTAAAATTTGCTAGTGCATTGTGAAAGTGCATTCATATCTAAAATGACACAGCGAAATTTAAAGTGCTTATCACTTGAGCAAAAATGTTTGTTAATTGCCGAGGTAGTAAAGGGCGGAAAAAGAAAAAAGATATTGCTGCACAATTTGGTATTCCCCCTAACACTTTATCAACCATTTTAAAAAACAAGGATGAACTTTTAGAAAAAATCAAAGACTATGGTGTTAGCAGTAAACGCAAGAGACTTACAACCTGTGTCTATGATGATATTGACGAAGCTATGATCAAATGGACAACCATGGCACGTAATAAGAATCTACCCCTGACCCAACGGATGTAGGGGATAAACTGAAAAACATCAAACTTGCATACTTTCCTCCCAATATGACCTCCTTATTACAGCCAATGAACTAGGACTAGGGCATAATCAAAAATCTAAAACAACATTATAGAAAACGGATTGTAAAGAAAGTTTTGGTCAATATGGAGGAGGATGCCCCTACAACTGTGACGTTACTTGACGCAATTAGGGACCTCAGTAAAACATGGGATGTGAATGTAAAGAAGAAACAATTGCCAATTGTTTCCGGAAAGCAGGGTTCGTTGAAGATGAATTGCTGCAAGATATTGATTATTGGGATGAAGAAGATTTTCTTCCACTGTCCGAATTAAATGTTCTATGTGCTTCATATAGAACCGCAGCAAGTATGGATGATGTAACATTTGAAGATTACGTAAGTGTTGATGATGGTACATCTACAATGAATTATCCTACTGATGAAGATATTTTAGCAAGCATCTTAGATAGTCGTATTCTCAATGCAAAAGGTATGTAATTCAGACACATTAAATGTAGTTTAAAAAGTCAAATTTTACGATAAATTAAAAAATTAAAGAAAATATTTTTCGTAGAATCAGACGAAGATGAGGACGGGGACGAGGACGAAGGCAAATCTAATGTCATGCCCACATTTGAACAAATTTATTCTTCAATTGAAAAGCTAAGAACTTTTATGGAGTCTCGAGATAATGTACCTCATAATATTTATAAGTCTTTAAATTTGGTGGAAGATTTTGTAGAGAAGGAGACGTGGTGATGTAAATCACAAAAAAAAATTACCGAATACTACTTTGAAATACACAAATAATTTTTTTCATATGTTTTTTGGTGTATTTTCGGTAACTCGAATTTTCCCTTACTCGAATTTTTTTTCTTGTCCCTTATGATTCGAGTTAGGGAAGTTCCACTGTATAATAATTACCTTTTGTTATTAGTTAGTTGCTATTCAGTATTTTTAAGTTTCCTGAATTCAAAGTTAATAAATTCGTGAAAAAAAAATGGCCAGTCGTACAGAAAAAGTAACATTTTTATACAATTTTTAACGCAGAATTATATTACTGATTCAAATTGGTAAAAAAATCGAAGATTACGAAAATAATAAATAAAAATGACCCTTCCCCCAGTTTAAAACGTCTCTGGCTTAAATAATTTGTTTTGATGGTGTTAGATAGTAGCAAATTTCATTGCTTTATATTAAAGAGCGAGATATTAATTATAACAAAGTTCCATCGCCCCCTTTAGGGAGCCTACCACCCTTCAGCAGCATTTTAGGACACACCTTTACCTGAACTTTTTCGACCATTTCAGCGAGTACAATACGTCTATGTATAGCCAGCCCACCATTTTTGTTACACCTGGTATGTGCAAAGTTTATAATAACGGTATTATTAATTGGGGCCTTCTAAATCAATCAGTGTGTATAGAAAAAGTATTTTATTAAAGTAAAGAATACAAAAACATACTTTATAATAACCATAATTATCTTAATTACAAATCGATAACCATATCAAAAAATAAAAAGTCAAGGAAATAATACAATTCAAAATTCAATTTAAAAAATAAATAATGATCACAATGAATTTTATTACAAATCTCAACCATACCAAAAAATAAAAAGTTAGAGGTTTAATAAAATTGCAAAATCTAATTAATAAGTTTCTAAAAAATACAATAACATATACAGGGTGTCCCAGAACTTGCAGAGGAGCTCTTAACTCTAGATTCTACTCTTTAAACTGACATTTCTTTACCAAGAAAAAAATTTCTACCCTCAATGGTTTTCAAACCACAATGAAATGAAGCTGATCAATAAGAGACGGTTTATTAATTGAAGATAGATGCAGAAATATTAAATGTATGCGTTTCTTAGGAAACACGAATAATTGTTAGATTTTGCAAAAGTTAGTATAAAACATCTGGTCAACTTTAGTTTTTAACATGAATGGCATTTAATCACTTACCCACATGCAATATTCCTGATTTGAACGCCGCAGATTTGTGATGTCTTGAGACTATTAGTAACCAGTTAAAGATTAAGAAGACAATTGAAATGTAAAGAATCAGCATTTCACAATAATCTTGAGAAGAATACATTTTCCCCCCACAAACTGCACAAATTATTAAGCTAATTCAGAATGAACTGTCACGTTGAACGTCTGTCACTAAGACATTGAAAATTTATAGTCGGCCAAATAAAAATTCGGCAAATTTTATGAAGCTTTTCGTTCAGTTACCATATAAACAACCTTTTTCATTTTTTCTACCTTCACGACTAGTTCATTAATTCTTCTGTGATTGGAGGACTTTAATAAGCAATAACTCAAAAAGTATTCTAGTTGGAAACATTTTTCATGGACAAATCGAGTCTATTTAAGGAAAATAATTCACAGTTAAGAGCTCCTCTGCCAGTTCTGGGACACCCTGTATAATAATATTTACAAAACTGTGTTGATTCAATTGTAAAAGTAATACTATCAGATTATGTACAATTTAAACATGTATTAGGCAAATTCTTAAAACAGAATTTCATATGTTTACAATTTCTTTCAAAAATAAATTTACAACTATTACTTAATTAAATATAAGTACCTATATACATCTTACAATAAAACTATGAAGGTTTGCTTATTCTGCACTCTACAAAAATTTAAAACAGGACAGTCAGAATAGACATTAACAAATCTGTTTTCCATAAAACCACGTCTTTATAAAAAAACAGTAATTACTGAATCTTCTTTGTTATTGGTAATTTTAAATCTATTAAAAATTTACCTTGATTTGTCTTTTTCAAATTTTTATAAAACACTTTTTAACCAGCACAAAAAAACTACAAGTTTAATAACAAAATTGTTTAGTTTTATTTTATAATATAAAAAAATACATATATTTAAATATCCAACATTCTGATGCATACGTAATTTTCATAATAATAGTCACACTTATGTACCATTTGTATTAGAGAGCAATAAACTACAATAATAATAAATAATGAATTTAATAACAGTTTATAAAAAATTTTAAACAGACTTTTATTTCATTATTTAACTATATTCTTTAACGTTTACAATCAACATAATTTAATACAAATATTTCAGGCAAATGCTGCAATTGAAAACTTTATATTTACACAAAATGTTTTGGTTTAGCAAGAATAAAATAATTATTATCAGGCAGAACAGTATTTGGCAAGGTAATTATCTGAGCAGGGTTAGCTTTTATGTTCAGAAGCTTCTTTTCTCTCTTACGATTCACTTTTAATCTATTGTTTACTTTAATAATTTTTGGTTCCCTTGTAGAACTTTTAGAATGTGGAGAAGATGAACTTGTATTGTCAGGAACTTTAATCATTAAGCTAGATGCCATTGTAATAGCTTTTAGGGAACTTCGTGTAGTTACACTTCGTTCAGACAACGATGGTGCTGAACTTGGTATTAGTTTAGGCATAACAGTAGTTGAAGTTAGGCTCTTATCACAAGACATTGTTGGTGTAGGAGGTTTCACCTTAAGTGCAGGTAGAGTGTTTAACTGCAACGTATCCATTGGTGAATCTACAGATGCTGGAACTGACGTTGAAGTCACAACTGGGATTGGTTTTGGAGCTGATGCTGGAACCTGAACCAACAATGAGCTAGCAACAGGTACTGGCGTTACAGCAATGATACTTGTAGGATTTGGACGAATTGCTATCATTTTTTTCCGCAAAGGATTTTTTTGCATTTTCTTTTGAAGTTCTTCCCGTGAAACCTTCACTAATTGATTAATCTCTTCCGCTGAAATACAGTTTAACGATAATATTTACTTTCTTTCTAAAATATACTAAAACAGAAATCAAATATGAAAACTGCTGTCCAATAAAACTCTTTATTGCATCAAAACAAAAATAATTACCTTCTATACTTTTAAAAACATATACAGGGTGTCCGATGGGAGACACCATAACAGCTACAAAAAAGTCGGTTAAATGGGAAAAGATGTAGATATTTTAGAGCATAGCTTAGTACTGTTTTTTTTTTGATAATGCATGGCGTACTAGACATTTCGAAATAACGAAAAACGTTTATTTTTTTACATTGCAATATCTTTGTCAACAATGAATATAAAAAAACAGTTAAAGGGAAAAGTTGTACAACTTTATAGATTGTGTAAGATAATAATTTTTAAGCGATTCTATTTTGCTTAATTTTCGAGATATAACATGAACTAGTATTTCTTTAAATGTTATTCATCATTAAGTTTTATACCATTAAAAAGCATACTTTTCTCTCTTTTCAACGATATAAAAATTTATGTACGTATTTTAAAAAACTTCGAAAAGATTGAATAAAAAAGCAATTAATGACGGATATCATGGTATGCCATGGACAAACATTAAAAAGTACCTTTCTAAACGTCAGTAATAATACTACCAACAATTTAATAATTAAGTGTTTTTATTTAAGCTTAGACTTTGCTTTAATTTAATTTATTTGAATACTGCAAACATTAAAACATTTCTAGAAAGCAATAAAAAAAAAACTCGCAGTTGCCTATGAAACAAGACCAGTATGTCGATGATTAGTTTGCAAATCCTGAAGCTATTATAATAGTTGCGCAGCTATTTTATAGTAATTGGTAATTACTCATATTTAACATTTTTAAACAATTACCAATTATTTTTTTATACAAATTATATACAAAATTCCCCACTCACAAAATAAAATCTCACTTTTAACACTTATATCGTAAATAACTATTATTATTCATTTTTTTATTTTACAAACGTTCATACTAAATGTCAGTTGACAAACTTGACATAATTAAGTGAGTTAGTTGGTGTAGCGGTAAAGGCGTGGGTTTGTAATCTGGAGGCCCCGAAAACTGTATTGATTTTAAATGTTTTGTATATATATCCTTACTGCTGCATTATCTTGCACCATGTCTATTATTTATTGTAAATTTCATATTTGTTTTACTTTAAAAAGCGGTAACTTCAAATACGTTTTTATTTAATTTAAATTTAAAACACTAAACAAGCAAAACGACAGAATATCTGACAAGGGTTTTTGAAAACATGAAGCAGCCGTCGCGCCTTAGTTGATTTATGAAAACTGAAACGTCAGTTTTTACAAATCAACGCAGGCGACGGAAAAAACGAATTCGTTTATGCCTAGAAACGAATACACAACATTTATTGTGCCTTTAAATTGTTTTGTTTCTTATGTGATTTTGATTGCTTGGTGTTTTAAATTTAAATTATTTCAGGAAAACGCTTGCCATTTAGTTCACAACTTTGAAAAACATCACATTACCCTTCTCTATCTATACTCGGTATAGCAAGAATGGTAATCTTTTAAAAAAAATAAAGTCATAAATATCATAGACTTCCTATAATTACATTTAATAATACTAATAGAAGTTAACTGCAGTATATTTTATAAGCTTATTATGTTTGTTTGTTTGTTTGTTTAATTAAAAAAAAACGATATGGTTTTTGTATGACCTATAATTGTTTTGTGTACCAACTTGCACATTATAAATACATTTCAGGGTTACAAGGGATAATCCGAGGGTAGTCCTAGGGAAGTCGAGGATAGTGCAAGGGAAGTCGAGAAAGTCGGGGCAGTCCAAAAGAAGTCTGAGGTAAGTCCTGTACTAAGAGGAAGTCAGTGTACAAATTTTAGCCTGCGGTTTCCCATTCGGAATTATACTATTAAGTTGATTTTTAACATAATTAATTGTTCTTGACCAGTTTTCACTTTTCTCAAATGATATAGCTTGGTTTGTATATAATTTAGATTATAAAAGGATTTTCATAAATAATTCATAAAATTCAATCTTTATGAAAAAACAATGAAACTCCGAGTACTTTTAAAATTATACATAAAAGTCGAATTTACTATTGTAAATACAGTTTCTCCCATTTTTTAATTCAAAACCGAGACTATACTCCCCGCTATTATACTTTTTATATGTTTATTGTTACAAAATAAAAACAGCTGGAACTCTCTATCGCCACATTTGTGGTTTTACGTAAGGAAACTTTTGGCATCGTTTATCCTACAGAACTCACTTTACAAAGTGTTTTTACATTCTGAGGAAACACCTAACATCCTGACTTTTACAGCAACAAGATTTTTCATAAAGTAATTTAAACTAATTGGAGACAATAATATTTAGAGTTTATATTCAATTTAATTTTTTGAACTGACTTTTACACTTAAATTCGTACATTAATAAGAATACCAGCATGCGTTTATCCACATGCAGCGCCACAGATGTTGACGACACCTTTTAAAAGACTATTAGCAGTCTATACGAAGTAAATATAGTCAAAGAAAAAACACTATATTTCCAAAAAAACATTAAAGGGGAATTACACAAGTAACGCCCCCATGACGTGCGGGTTATGAAAAGTTGCAAAGCAACAAACCAGCAAACATTTGAGTGGAAACTGTAAAGCAGTTATCAGCGCTCACACCGGCCTCTGATTGTTTGACTTTCTGCCATATATTCTGCTTGTTTGCTTTTGGTTTCAAATTTTCAAACTTTAAAAACTCATAAACTTTAGAGAAATAAAAGCTTCTCAAAAATAAACAAACTGTAGCATATACCATAGCTGTATGAACTTACAAAATTATTTTTTCCCTTTTTTTTTACGACGAATCTAGAAATATGAAAGAACAGACTAGAGTGACGGTTACATAGTGCCAGGGTGCCCTAATTAGATCTATAAATTCAACTCTTGATTTTTATTGTTCTAGTGGTCTAATGAAAATTTCAAAACATAAGAAAATTATATGAGTAATTACTTACTTATTTGGGGATCTCTGGCAACTGGACAATCCTTATGATACAAAAGCATGGTTTTTAGCCATAAAATTTCACTTTTCATATTTTGATTTTCTATCCAAAGTTCCTTTTTTTCCTCCTTTAAAATCTCTATTTCAGTTTCCATTTGATTTATCCAATATTTCTTTTTCTCTCTACTTCGTATCTGTGCTGCTCTATTAACTTCTCTTTGACGATCAAGTTGACTTTGTGATATTGGTAACTTAGGTCTACTTATATTCTTTTCATTTTTACTTTGAGTAATACTGGAGACAGAATCTTGATTGGATTTTCCTGTGTTACAAGCATCTGTTTTCTTTTTAATATTCGCCTTAGTGGAATGTTTTACAATAGCTCTTTTTTGAGGGGATTTAGTTAGTCTTGAACTTACACCTTTATTAAATAATGATGAGCTTTCCATTTCATGTATAACCATAGCATCACAGTCATCTGACTCGCTTTCTTCAGTTTTAACCCTGTTTTTTAAAGCTTCTTTTAATTTTGCTTTTAATGGTTCTTCACCATCACTTTCTGGTTTATTTAAGCAGTTTTGTTTTATTATATCACTTAAATTATTAACCACAGCCGGAGATGCATCAGAATTAGTAAGGGAAGTTGAAACTGGTATTGCAGTAGGTACGTCATGATGAATATTCGACACTGACGTACTGTGGCTGCTAATCACAGGATCACTCTGTGCTATGAAGGTATTTCTTTCCGACTTTTCTGAATCACTACTTAGTGATAATACTTCAATATCCATATCATTTTTCGATTTATTACATATAACATCATTTATGTTTTTATCACTTAATTTTAGCAAATCGTGATCAATTGTTGTAACAGTAAATTCCGGCTCGTTGCTGATGTTTCGACTAAATTTACTAATATTATTTCCTTCCTCAATATGAGGAAATATATGCGGAGTGTGTAAGGTATCATCTGCGGAAGTTTCAGGTATATGTAACGATCCAGTTTTCACAAGTTCCGTTGCTTTGCGAAATGTTTCATCAAAAGGATTTACATTTTGAAGATCCTGAAATAAGCCCACTTCTTCACAGTTACGAATAAACCTTGTTGGTGTTGGAGTTTGATCAGCTGAAATAAAAGTACCTACTAGTAACGTCCATCGTAACAATTTGTTGCGGACTTACCAACTACTGTGTTGTTTTGATTGTCAATACCAAAGTGCAGTGCCATGTCATGCTTTTTCTTGTGAACATTAAGATGATCTTCATTCGTAAATGCCATTTTACATCCCTCCCTTGCACAAGCAAAAGGTTTTTCGGTCTCGTTCATAACCGTAGCCCTAAAGTTCCTTCGGCTTGTATTTTTATTTTCTATACAAATTATTATTATCCATAGTTAAAGACTTTTAAAAAATACCTTTAACGGCTACATATTTTGGATCATTATTTATTGCTCGAATACAACAAACACTCTTTTTACCGTGTATGTTTTATGCTTTTTACTATGTTTGACGTTTTCGTCGCTTGAGTTGAGGGGTTTAAATCCACGCAAAACCTGTATTAACTTTAAAGTAGTGCAGTATAAAAATATAAGTCATTATATTTAATTTAACTGTAGTGAACTTTTTCAATTTTAATTGCTTATATCATCCGTATAGGTTTGTTTTTCAATATTTAATAAAAAATATTATTTATAACCTCAATTTCTACTAGCTATTCACAAAAATGTCATAACTGAGTAGGGCGGGAAATTTAAATTATTAAAAATTATCCATAATTATTGGCAAAATGTCATTAACACACATTCAACAAGTAAAAAGGCTCTACAAAACTATTATGAAACTTCATAAAGGTCTACCAAAGGAGTTACAGTTATTAGGGGATAATTATGCAAGAGATGAATTTAAAAGACATAAAAACTGCAATTCAGATGAAGCCAAAATATTCATGAGCGAGTGGTCTGTGAGTTATTTGTAAAATTAAAATGTACTGTATATATTAATTTATAGATCTTTCTAGATGTATGCAGTATCTCTATCTGAACAACTAGGCTTAAGAGGACCTCTTACAGGAAAGACGTTGGGCTCAGAGTTGTCTAGTTTAGACCTAGATAAATTCCGCGCTGAACAGCTTCAACAGTTATACGAACTTAAATTGGCAGCATCACAAAAGACATCGAATTCCGATACATGAAATGTAAGGAAACTGTTTAGTACAAAATGTAAATAAATAGTACTTAAGCGTGTAGCTGGAAATAAACAAAATATTATTTAAAAACAAATAAAGTAGGCATTAGATACATTTTTTTATTTAAATAAAAATATTAAAGCTAAAACTCAAAATTGCTATCAACTGATTAAATAGAAAGTATGAAGGATAATCATAATCTAGTATAAAAGAAATTATAGGCTACTGGTGTCCTTATACCCCTTAGAAAATGGGAAGATGCATCTGATATTGGAAATGGAACACATACCACTTATGCACGTCTATGCTATAAAAGCACCACTTGGCTTGTCCAAGGGCGGATCCAGAGGGGGTAATTTAATTAGTAATTACCCCCCTAAGATTTGATAAACACCAATTTTTTTGTAGGAAAAAAATACTTATAAAAAAATTCTAGTAAAATGAAAGTGATCTACACTACACTTCTTGATCACAGTAATTCAAATTCAGACGGTTTCAAACATGCCACAGTCAGGTTTCCCGTCTGCAACTAGGGGTAGTTGTTCGGTGTTTCTGCTGTAGTGTGTAACTGTAAGTGCTGTGTAATGCGTCAACTATTAATAAAGAGTGGTGTGGAAATAAGTAGTTAGTTACTTAGTTACGTATAATATGCCAGAGTATTTTTGTGGGAAATTTAACGATCTACAACTTTGTTTAGATCCATTTTTCATTTAGGTGCCACCATTCGCCAGATATTCGCGAAAAACTTGTGCTTGGCGCTATTTTTACAAAATGGCCGTCGAAGCTGACATCGGATCATTCAGGAACTTTAGTATGTTGAATAAGAAGCCTAATTGAGAGTCTCTGCCAAAATAACTTTGTTCTAATTGTTTTCCTCTTTTTTCCTAATTTTCCTGGACATGGTGAAGTAAAAATTATTTAACAATATTCAAATAAATATTGCTCAAAAACTGCCCACCCGATTTTTTGAATTTTAAAGGTTCATAGAGCTACCGATGAGCTACAACTTAGTTGCTAATTTGTGTCACGCCTTCTATGAGTTTTTGAAAATCGAAAATTCATGCATCTTTATTAAATAAAGGTGATAAAAATTTCTGTTTAAGATAAATTACTCATCACTCGTACTAGAAGAGCTTAATGTTTAGGTGCAGCAAAAAATAGGGTGAATTTTCCCCCTCTCGCCCAGATTTTGGCGAATTTTTCCTTCCTGTTCAGTTTTCTTTAATCAAAGCAATCATTCCCGAAAAATTATTTTTTCCCATAAAAAGCTTAGAAAAATTATCGGTATGTAAATACAGCAAGACATGCCCATAGACAACTTACTAGACTAGCCGAGCGGGTGACTAAGTTATGCGAACCGGACCAATGCCATTACGGTAAAGCAGCCATAGTTATCAGTGAGGTGGTGGTTTTGGCTTAGTACGTTGTGACAGCACCTCATATGTCTTTTTCATTGCATGACTAGTAGCTTCTGGTATCTGTACAACGTGTTGTATTGAATGTATTTTAAACAGGCTCATTTTTCAATATAAATTAATAGTTTTGTATAAATAGAGTATTCAAGTTTATTATTATTCGAGTTAATTTTTGTTTTGATCAAAAAAGTTGAAGCGCCTATTTTATCAGCAATTTTTTAAGAAATAAAATAATATAAACTATTCTTGAAATTAACTAAAAACATTTTAAACATTTTGTTTAACGCAAAATCAAAAATGATTTGCTAAAATCAGGCATTTCCAAATTAAATTGTAAGTCGGTTTATATAGGCCAGACAATTAGAAGTTTTAATATTAGGTACAAAGAACACATACATTGTAAATTAGATATACTGGAGTCATTTGAAAACATTTAAAAACTATAGCGTTAATGAATGAACAAATTTATCTCTTAATTTCACCACTATTGGACGTTTTGGAATGATATCCAGTAATCTGCAGACATGAGTAACTAAGATCAGATCATCCACTTCTATTGTTCCTATAGCACGCCATTTGTTTACTTTTTAATTTTACCTTTGACAATGATATGTCAACATCATAGCTGTGATTTTTTATATGTTGCACGATGGTGTTAAAAGTAAAAACTGTATGAAAAGTAACTTTTTTTTAATAGAAACTTAGAATTTGAAAAATTATGGGTAGGCACTGCCTACCCTGTCTAATAGGCCAGACCGCTACTGCTTTTGACAGTGTTTAAATCATTTAAAATGATTTAAATACTTTTAAAAGGATTTTAAATAAGTAAATGTCTAAATATTTTTCAAAGTCAAATGATTTAAATCCTTTTAATATCTTGTATTTAAATCGTTGTAAGTTAAAAAAAAAAGCATCTTGTATTTAACTCGTTTTTGAAAAAGTAAAGTATCTTGTACTAATGCAGTTATGTGAGTCTCAGTATTTTACCAATCGGTAAAATGGTAAAATGGCATTTTACCGGTAAAGTTAAATCACATTTTACCAGTAAAATGGTAAAATCATTTCGAATTGCCGCGCTCGGATATTCGTTGTACTCCAAAACAAAACATTATTTTTCCTGGTAAGGGTCAGAAAGGGTAAGAAACCTAAATAAAGATTATTTTCTTTAAACCAATCATATTATAATACCGTGTGTTCAAAAAGTAATTACATAAGGGTTGGCCATGGTTAATAAAATTTGTCTTAATTTAACTGTCATCACTCTGTCAGTGTCACTACAAATAACAAATTACAAGCTTAACCTAAAAATTTAAAGTGGCATTATATTTTTACTTTTCTATACTTTCAGTATAGGGAAGTATTGATTTCATGCAAATTTTCAAAATCGAGATTTTGACGGAAATACATGTTTTGGGCTTCCAGGATCCTAAAAAAGTGGTTTTTAAAAAATGTCTGTCTGTGTGTGTGTGTGTGTGTGTGTGTGTGTGTGTGTGTGTGTGGGTATGTGTGTGTGTGTGTGTGTGTGTGTGTGTGTGTGTGTGTGTGTGTGTGTGTGTGTGTGTGTGTGTGTGTGTGTGTGTGTGTGTGTGTGTGTGTGTGTGTGTGTGTGTGTGTGTGTGTGTGTGTGTGTGTGTGTGTGTGTGTGTGTGTGTGTGTGTGTGTGTGTGTGTGTGTGTGTGTGTGTGTGTGTGTGTGTGTGTGTGTGTGTGTGTGTGTGTGTGTGTGTGTGTGTGTGTGTGTGTGTGTGTGTGTGTGTGTGTGTGTGTGTGTGTGTGTGTGTGTGTGTGTGTGTGTGTGTGTGTGTGTGTGTGTGTGTGTGTGTGTGTGTGTGTGTGTGTGTGTGTGTGTGTGTGTGTGTGTGTGTGTGTGTGTGTGTGTGTGTGTGTGTGTGTGTGTGTGTGTGTGTGTGTGTGTGTGTGTGTGTGTAACGCTCATATCTCCGGAACGGCTGGACCGATTTCGATGTGCTTTGGAATGAGGAGGTATATCAAAAATTCATCGGCAAAATAAGCTTTTAAAAAGAATCCGAAACCGGAAGCGGAAGTTAGACATGTTTTTTTGGTAGCATTTTTTTCAGAAACGGAATTTTGGAAATTTTAATAGTGGAGATCAAAGAAGGCCTTAGGACAAATCAAACGATTTTTTACCGAACTCTCTAGCTTCAACATGGCGGCCGCTACGAATTTTTGAAAATTTCGACTTTAACGCCCATTTACTCAAAAACCAGTTATCTGATTGGAATCAACTACATCTTGTTTGGTAGCCCTTCAAGGGTACTATACCATGAAATATAATTAATTTTGAAAATATAAAAACGATCTCAATGGCACCACTCCAAAATTTTTGAAATTTTCAAAAAAAGATTTCTCCAAAACTGCCCACACGTTTTTGTTTAAACTTTTTAAGCTGATAGAGATAGGCATCTGCTACAATTTTGTTTTTTACTCATTGTTATAATTTCACTGTGACGCCCTCTATGAATTTTTGAAAATTGAAAATTGGTACCCTTTTATTTATTTAACGGGGGGCAATAAAATATTTCTGTTAATGTGAAAGACCTCACCATTAATAGCAAAATCCGAATATCATAATATTTTTTTGATAATTTAATATTTAGGGGGGCTACTGTTCCCCCCCCCCCCCCCCCCCCCCCAAATTTTTGCTACAAACTTAAAAAATTGATGTCTTCTTTTGTTTGCTCTAGGAAAATCTTTTTACAAAAAATCAAAAAATCGAATTTTTTGCCCCTCAATAATCTTTTTGTCCTTAGAAGAATTTCACATACTTTCTACAGCAGTTGTATTCTTGTACTAGTCGTTTAATGTTCAGTGTAGGCTAACTTTTTTTTTTAATAGATAGACTCGCAAACCCAAGAGCAAAGTTGTAGGGCAAATTCTTCTCGATTGTATTTAAGAAAAAAACTTGAGTTTCCAATTTTAATATGGCGGCCACGGTAAAAATAGCTTTTTTTTAAATGGAAACGTGGCATTTTGGCTTTAAAATCAGAAAGGTTTTGAAATTCTTAATACAAATTAATAAGAGTAATTTCTTGCTAAAAATAATACTTCTCGAGTTATTAATACATTTTCAAACATCAACACGCTTCCTTACTCGTGCCTCCGGTTCATTTCAGTTCGGTTGTTTTACATGTACTCAGTTGCGGAGCCAGCGTGGTAATGGTAGGTTTAAGTTACGCTCTTCACGCTTGAAGTTTTTATAAACGCTGTTTACTTTTACTAGCCGGGTCTAGACAGGTGTACATCAAAAGTGTTGGAAAATATAAAACAATGTTAATTTATAAGTATAGGAAAGTCCAGGCGAAGTGTTTCGCTCATTTTTTTGTTTAAATTCTAAAGCATGCAAAGACAAATTTTATTAGCCATGGCCAACCCTTCTGTAATTACTTTTTGAACACATGGTATAATAATATATATTAAATATTTATTATATTTGTTATTAAAAGTTACATCAATTACATTTATTAAGTTTGTTTAACTTTATGTTTATATGTATAAGTTTATTTTATCTAAATGTTTATTTGGATTTATATCTTCATATTTTTTTTATTACCACATTTTGCTTTGTATTTAATTTAGGTATACTTTAATAATTATAACAGTAACTGTAAGTTACATAACCGTTATATTTTTATAAACTATAAATAAGTGTATTTTTGTGTTTTCGTATCAAGTATTAAGTAGACCTGTCGAGCATCTAGTATCAAACTAAATGGTTTTTCATAAGGAATCTAATGACATCATTTTTGACGTGAAATGAATTTTACCGGTAAAATAATGATTTTACTTACCGTTTTTTATTTTACCGGTAAAATCACAAAACTGTATTAATGATTTAAAATACTTTTTAAAAAGATTTGGATATTTGGATTTGCATCTAAACCACACACCAACTACACTACAAACAACATTGTGCGAAAGTAATCTTGTAATTTATAAATAACCTGAACAGACAACTGACTCTCATGTTCTGTGCTGACTCTGACTGAACTGCTACCACATTACACTTGAACTCCTCACCTAGCATCGGGGAAGTACAGACACTTTAAGGGGATTCCACAAATGAACCTGACAAGGAATCACAAAACGAATTTAATAATCATTTGGAAAAGATTTAGATACACATGTAAATAATAACGATTTAGATCATTTGGCAACAAACTGTAAATCATAATAATGATTTAAATCATTTGGAAAAGATTTAAATCTTCATAAAAGGTTTTAAATCATTCGAAAATGGTTTAAATCCCTATTTTCAAACCAAAGCTACTAGAAATCATATATCATATGCTGAGAAAACTATCTTAAATCAAATAATAAAATAAAAAAAAAAGATTTAAATCTAAAAAAGATTTAAATATTTGAATACTTTTCAGGTCTGGTCAACATGTCGAAATACGTATAAGGCTTAAATAAATAAATATTGTTGAAAAATAAAGTATTTTATTCATACATCAATATGAACTTCAAGGAAGTAAAGCTAGAACTTAATTACAAATTAATGTTTGAACCAACCTAACTTTAATTCACACTCAAACATGGTTAGTATCTTATTACCTAAACTGCAGTGTTAATTTTACAGTAGTAAGAATCAAATGCAAGTTAATATGTTTTAAATTTTTTATTTTATTTTAAGTATTTATTATCATAAGTATATTAATAAAGCAAAGACATAAATTGAAATTTTTAATAAAACAATACTTATTTATTCTTACTAAAATAATATCCTCCACAAATAGTACATTCTATTTTATGGATGTTTTTGGTAGTGTTTTGTTCACGTCTTTGAGCAGTCTCTTCTGCATTAAGGTAGTTAATTATCCTTTCTGTTAATAGATTTGTTACATATTGAATTAATTCACGTAACAAAGTTTCATTTACAGAACGGCCGTTAATGAAACAATTCACTATTTTTTCAAACCAGAAAATCGCTCTCTTTCCAATATCTGAATCTGCTTCCCATTTCTTGTTAAATTCTTGTTCATTAAAATAAGGAAGCAGCATATCTTTTTTTTTGGCTTCCTTATATTCTTCTTCGTAATCATTCATTTTGGTTTTCAGAAAATCGTATACTAATTGCAGTGCTATTGCAAGTGGTTCACTGTTACTAATATACGAAAAATATTCTGTGGAAATCTTCAAAAAATCCATTGAATCAAGTAATTCATCCATAAGAGCCATACATACTCGTAGTACCTTTTCTTGAATAATGGGAGAAAAATCTTGCAATAAATTGGTAGCAATCTCAGAAAATTTACAACCACTTAAAACTATATTTCCATACTTTAGTATGGTACTAGAATTTTCAAACACCGTACTTATGATGCGTGTTGTTTGCGATGAATTTAACTGAGTTTGTGCAGGTGATGGCTGTGGTGTTGAAGGTAAATCTATAAGATATTGGGATTTTTGCATCTTGCTCATCGATCCAAATTCAAATAAATCTACAGACACTCCATTCATTTTAAATTCTCCGCCTTCTGCAGAAAAACGAATACCTTTTTTATTAAATAGTTTATTATTGCGTGTTAAGATTGCAAAAGCTTCATCTTTGTTTCCCAAATTGCGGATTGTTGAAAGAACCTCTGCATTACCTGCCTGGACATCACCTTGTTGACGGATTGTTTCTTTCATCATTTTGTTAAATGTTTTTCTATAGAAAAAATATTTTTGTGGTATTTCAGTTTCAGTAAAACACAAATTCTGCACATTTATAAATTAACATACCTATGTCTGTTGCTTCGTAGTGAGTCTTGATAATTTTTAAGTGCGTTTGTTTGAGTTTCTTCAATAATTGTACCAGCAGTTCTAAAGTTATATACAGCATTTCCAAAAAACAAAATAGATGAACTTAACTGAACAATGGTAAGCAAAGATGGTTTCTGTTGTTCATGACGCCAAGCATCATAAATTTGGTAGGTTGAATTCGCAACTCCGATTCCACTGGCACTAAGATTTATCATGTTTATTGTGTTAACCGTTGCCTGAGCTCCCTGTCAATAACAATAGTTAAATTTCTTAAAGTTTTTCTGACAACTTTATAACTATGAAACAAACCTGTCCAATGTTTATACCTTGAGCTGCTAAGTGGGAAACTGCAGTGGTAGCTCCTGCACCTACAAACCCTAGTGTACCTGCTACGATATTTATATATGCTCCTCGAGCTTCTGAATTAGCAAAACTTATGCTCTGAAAAGAAACAATGCTTTTTAAAAAACTAATTTTAGAGATTCGTATAAATATTAAAATATTTTACATACTTCTCTATGAACATATCTATCATGAACATTGCAGATACTACGTATCATTGAGTAGCTTCCTATTACACCACCCGCTACAGCAGCACCTGTCAAAACCACAGGTGCTATTGGTGTAGCCATAGCAGCAATGAAAACTCCACCCGATGCAAGAGCTGCTATAGGTGTTACACCATCAGCGCCTTGAATAATTTTATTTCCAATGCTACAGCTCGGTGATAGATGCCTTTCAAGAAGCACGTTACCACTGCTTTCATCCCCCATATAACATCCATTCATTGGCAATACCATTATACACTTATCAAGCTTGTTCTTCTTTTTATAACCTTCCCATGTATTATATACCCGATTCTGAGAATCAATAAATAATCGACATGGAGTTTTACTGCCTCTGCATTTACGTATCACATAAATGGGAATTGATTGAATGTCAGTTTTTGGATTGTAATCTGAATATTCCTTCATTCGTTTTGATTGTTCTGCAGGCAATTGTTCTAAACAGTTAGAAATGAAGGAAACCACAATTTGGTCTTGCCATTCAGCATACAAGTCTAAAATAATTTAACTATTATATAACTAACAGACAGACACAGTTTAGTGCGTTAATTGCCCATAACATAATGACAATCAGCAAATTTTGGAATATCAGGGTAATGATAAATAATAGAGTATCCGAAAGAAAATAAAATTTAATCGTCAATCGTGGTTGACCATTTAGAGACTAGTATGTTACTTTTGGCAAACAAATTAGGATTTTCGATAATTTTCCAGAGCTGGACTTGCATATCTCTTCAAATAGCCGATACTCCTAATTCCTCATACTATATCAAACCGAGTATCAAATGTGAAATAACTACTGCCTATAATTTTTAAGCTTTCATGCAATACCTAGGCACTTACAGTTAATAATGCGTAACTCTTAACTTCTACGATATACCAGGTGTCAACGAAACCATTCGATAGCCTGTATTTTCTAGAGTTTTGAGATATGGCAACGAAACTTAGCATATGTAATATGCACCCGAAACAGCACATTTTGACATGTTTGACACATTTTTTTGACTTTCCGGTTTTACCAGAAATGACCCCAACTTTTAAATTTTAAATGGGACCCCCTGTATATTTTGACACAAATTCTGAGTACACTTAAAGTTTATTTATCAAAACTTTGCAGCGATAGCCGGGATAGCAAACAAAATGCGCGCTGGTAATTGGCGTAGACGGCGGACAGACGTACACAAGTGCAAACGTGCAAAGTTCTATCTGCGATTAATGACCAAAAATTGTACAGAAAGCACGAAAAGTAGTAAGTAACACTTTCTAAATAGTACATTATACACTAAGGGAGAGAAACGTTTTATTTTTCCTGAGGTGTAATTTGAAGCCTGAGGGCTACAAATACATCGAGGGAAAAATGGCGGTCTCTCCCGAGGTGTATACACTATTTTTTCCACTTAATATCATAAATAAAGAATTATAATAAATCGGAGCGAAATTACAATATTTAGAAGCCTTTGACAATGACATTGACAATTCGATGGAAAACAAAACAAATATAGCAAATCAAGTACTACAAGCTGCAACTACGGTTCAAAAAACTATAAAGCTGAGTAAAGAAAATGTTTCATTTACTGAAGTTCCTTCGAATATTAATTTCAATGGTTGTGAGAATGTAACATTTACTATCAATGTTAATAAATAAGAATTACATTTTGTTTAATTATTGGGCATGAAATAAAAACTCCCCTACTTCTGTCGCAATTTTGATGCCATAGAAACCGATTTCTACTCCGGGTCTTGGAAAATAGTATATTATACACTAAGGGAGAGAAACGTCTTATTTTTCCTGAGGTGTAATTTGAAGCCCGAGGGCTACAAATACATCGAGGGAAAAATGGCGGTCTCTCCCGAGGTGTATATACTATTTTTTCCACGATCGGGAGTAGAAACACTTAATTTCATAAATAAAGAATTATAATAAATCGGAGCGATAGGGTCATTCAAAAGTATGGAATAATAGTTTTGGTTGCGTAAATATTGGTTTAATTGAAAAATACTTTATATGAAAATGTTTATTACATCCCCACTAACTTTCTGAATACTTTAAAAACATTTTGGACTAATTTAACATATTATATAATATTTGTAAATACCACCATACCTAGTTTATGCATTCATTCGATAGAGAATTAAAAACTTTTTTAATGATATAAAATTTGTATACCTTTACATAACAAAGTTTTCGAGAAAAAGGCGAAAAACTTCTTCATATTAGCAGGCTTTGAATTCAAATGAAAGCTTATCACAATCGCAGTAGTGCGCTTTGAAATTTATGTGTTATCTCTTTAACAATCAGTCAAAAAATTGTTCCTGTAAGTTTATTATAAACTTCATCATCATTATCTATCACTTCTTATACCCGAAGGTGTCGAGGTCTTTCACTTCGTGTAGGCTCTTCGCTTGTGTAATAGGAGGTAGTGGGGCTTAAAAAATCAAATTGTTAATCTCATTCCCATGGTGTATTTAAGTGAAACACAAAGAATTGAAATTTTAATTATGGTTGGATGTGATGACGAACATTTTGTTCCTTCAACTGTTTTTGATTGTTGGAAACCAAATGAATTTCAAAGCACACTACTGTGATTGTGGTAGACTGTTGTTTGCATTCAGGGCCTGCTAATATTAATATGAAGACGTATTTCGAGTTTTTCTCAGTATTTGTTTTATGCAAGGGTATACAAGCTTTATACGTGGAAGAGAAACAAAATCTTTATCAACATGAATGCATAAAATAGGTATAGCACTATCTAAAAAACGATGCCATCACATAACAGCGCTTACAGTATTAATTAAAAAAAAGTTGTAAGTATGCGGCAGGGTAGACAAAAATGTAATAAAAACCAGAACCTTTATTCCATACTTTTGAAGGACCCTGCATAAATAACACGATATCGCATTTACTTTATTGCAAATAAAACAATTCTTCACTTCCACAGGTTTTTTATTTTATAGCCGTATACCATTGGCTATACACTTAAGGTATATAATCGAAGCTTATACGTACTTATACTATACGTACTTTCAGAGGCAATATTAAATGTAAACAGTTGGTGTTGGCATAGGAACAATGGATCTTCATAACTTGATCTTTGTTTTCTGTATCTGCTTCCAGATGACTTGATTTCTCATCCCAAAACGCCCAATAATGGTGAATTTAAGAAATTAATTTGCTCATTCATTAAAGATGCAGATTTTAAATGTTTGTGAATTTCAAATGCCTCCAGTATATCTAACTTAAGTTTATCACCACAAAAGTAAAAAAAAATACAAAAAACATTTTAAACACGTTGTTTAATGCTAAAGAAAAAACAGACAATTTACTGGCAATCACAAACTTACAAATTAAATTGCTCTCACTGTCATTCCGTTTATATAGGATAAACAATTAGAAATTTTGATATTAGGTACAAAGAACATGTACGTTTTTACACATATAAACACCCACATAAATCTAATTACGCAGTACACTTACTAAAACTGAATCATTCAATGAAATCAAATAGCACTATAAAATGTTTACACTTTTGTGGTGATAAACGTAAGTTAGATAAACTGTAGGCATTTGAAATTCACAAACATTTAAAATCTGTACCTTTAAAGAATGAGCAAGTTGATCTTTTAAATTCACCATTATTGAACGTTTTTGAATGAAAAATCAAGTCATCTGGACGCAGAGACAGAAAACCAAGATCAAGTTATAAAGATTTATTGTTCCTATACCAACACCAACTGTTTACTTTTAATCTTGTCTCTGAAAATGACGCTTCAACATATCAAAACACATATAAGGCTAAAATAAAAAACCTGTTGAAGTTAAGAATTGTTTTCTTTACAATAAATTAATATGAACTTCAACGAAGTAAAGCTAGAACTTAATAATATTGCACTTACGATTCTGATATCATAAGCTGTTTCTTTGCTCAGCAAGTTACAGATATGGATTAGGGGAATTATGCAATCGTGATTCGAAAATGACTTCTTGCAGAAACCAAGGTATCGATTTTGAAATTTGAAATGCTATTATACTGATAGTCTTTCCTATAATCTACCTTTATACCAAATACTTTTATTTTAACATGTAATTATTAATCACACTGCCACCATATCTTGATGTTTAAATTTTTTAATTTACCGTCGCTCACAGAACGCAATTCAGATTTACACGAAGGAATCCAACCAAGTTCATGATTCAGAGATAGAAGGAGATTACGGATCGCGTTTGAAACTGAAAGCATGTAAATTTTGGATCCAAAGCGAAAGAACAACAACAGAGATTCCAATTCTATGTGTTGAATTCATATCTATCATATCGTTATAAAATACACCCATAATATTACAAAAATTCTTGTAACACAAACTAAATATCAAAGAGCATATAAGGTTATAAGGCCTGGAGTCATAGGGGATGAAACAATTTCTACCTGCTCACAAATTTACCTGCTTGTTAATCTGTGAATTCATTCAGGGTTGCCAAACTTTACTACACAAACACAATTTATTATACTCAGCTATATGCAAGCAGGTAGTCAGTGCATATGCACCTAGTTCCTTTTTCCTAATTTGCAGTCCTAAGAAAATTATTAGAAAACAAACAAATTCTGTTTTAAATTGCATGAGCTTTCCCCAGCACTGCTTTTTAAAAATTATTTAAAAGAAAATAGCACAAGAATTAATTATAAATTTATCAAAATGATGAAGAAATTAGTGTTATGAAATTTTAAGAAATTGTCACTCTTCATTGTCACGAAAAACTCATGAACTTGTCCAATAAAAAAAAAACTGTTCTGTGCATTTTTCTAACAATTAAATCACGATAACACGAACCAAATTATAGCTCATCCGTAGTTCTATTAGCCTACAAATTAGAAAAAATCATGTGGCCAGTTTTTGCGCAATATTATTTGAAAATTTTCAAAATTTTGAAAATATTTTTCACCTCTTTATTTATCTTACCGAAAATTTTTGTGCACTGTAACAATGTGTCTCTATAGAACTATTACGATAAAAAATTTGATCGCGATCTGGCGCCAAAGTCAAAGTGCTCAAAAACTCATAGCAGCCGGCATTTTAAAGCTATTAGACTTTTTAGATTTCTGATTACAGTCTTCGGATTTTTTAAAAGGTTTATTTCCCCGATGAATTTTTGATACACCCTCACATTCCAAAGCTCATTGAAATCTGATAATCCGTTTGGGAATTATAAAGACACACCCACAAACAAACATTTTTAAAACTATTTTTTTGGGTTCCTGGGGGTCCAAAACGTGTATGTATTTCCGATAAAATCTTAGATTCCAACATTTGCATGAAATAAATACTTTCCTTTACTGAAAGTATAGGAAAGTAAAAAGCATTTGCTGTGTTTCCAGATTTAAAAAATTCGTTTTCCGGGAAAAATTCTACCAAAAAAATATGCCTAACTTCCGGTTCCAATTTTGGATTTTTTTACAAGCTTATTTCCCTGATAAATTTTTAATACACCCTCCTATTAATAATAAGAATAGTCTTATATGCTCTTTGGTATTGGATACAATCAATACAAAATTTAATATTTTGGAAAGAATATAAACCTACTATTTTGTTGACGTATTTTTTCATAAGTTTCTTGAATCTTCTTAGTTTGTTTTTCGTCATAACCTGTTTCCTTTTGAGGAGGTCCAAATACAGCAAATCCAATTTTATCTTTCAAATGTTCATGCTCATCATGTTCAAAGCAGTCATAATCTCGATCTCCTAAGCGGTCATACATAAGTTGTTGGAATTCTCTTGAACTGAAACAAAATTTTTTTGTATATCTACTCCAATTATACCTTCTATTTTATATTTAATTGCAGCATTTCAAAGACTTTCAACTTTAAGTGGCAAAAGCGCTGCACTATTGAATACCTATACATATGCACTTTGCGAATCAGTTTAATATAAAATCAGTTATAGCTTGTTAGGTTAATCTATATTTTTATATTTTTGTATGCTGAAATCCATTCCAAATATTTACATTAATCATAATAATATTTACAATACTGTAAACCTAATAGCATTATTCAACTTACCCAATATCATTCTCTGATTGAACTTTAGCTTTTATTTTCTTTAACTCAATCTCATTCTTAATTTCTTCATTAAATTTGGTTTCCATGTTTTGTAATGTAGTGAGAACTTCTGCAACTTTCACAGTTGCACCATATATACCATAATAAATAGTAATACAATATACAATACAAGAAAAGACAATTAACAGTTTACCTGTTCAATGGGCACAAAACATGCTTCTTCTATAGCTTCACTTAAGGAGCAGCTGTGAAATGGAACATGATTATCGCCATTTTCCGATATGAATTGAGCAATAAAACTCACAGCTGCTTCTACATCTGAAATAGCTGTTCAAAAACCAGAGTTTTAAGTTGCAGTAAAATTCATACAATAGGTAATACATAAAGTATATATTACTTATAAATAAATATTCCCTTGTTATCAATTATGGTTTAGGTATATATATAAATATTAATTATAGTTTTATATTAAATATTAAAAACGAAATGTACAATATTGCCTCTTCATAAAAACGGCCAATAATAATGAATGTGTTCTTATATATAGGTCACTAAGTATAGAGAAAGAGAGAACGAGACCTAACCCTCTATTGTCTATGAGCACGCCTCTATAAAATAGAAAATTGGTGTCGGTTCATTCTCCGTGAAGGGGCGGGCCGCTATAGGAGTCTTTCGGAGTCCGCACGCGCCTCTTCAGCCGAGAAAGGATGGGTTAGAACAAGGAATTTGGATAAAACATTTTTTACACCACGCTTTTATTCACAATTTTTATCGGTGATTGGTTCATCAAATAACACTTTATCTATTCATCAGATATGCTGTACAAAATATTATTTTTAATATGAAGTCGTAAAGTAAATAATGGTTACTATATGATAAAACATTATTTATTATAAATATTAAATATTCTAAAACAGAATTTAAAGTTACCTTCACACAATTGTGCCTTTTTAAAAATTCTATTATGAAATATTTTCGTAAAACTTGTTCTAAAACGAGCTGATTATTTACAGTCATTAAACGTCTCACCCATCAGGAGATTATATGTGTCAAAGCCAGGAGATATCACAAAGTACAAATATGAAAAGGCAACAATGACGATCGATCTTTCAGAAGGTGGCGCTAGTCCGCTACACCCCACTATATTTCTTCTCAAGTTTATTAATCCTGTGCGAAATGTTTCTACAATTTAGAGGAAATGATAGTTTTTTTTTCCGTAAAAACTAATTTTTCTGTTCAAAAAGGAAGTTCATATATTCAAAACAACACAACAAAACGTCAAATATGACAGTGTTTGCAGAGCCGTTTGTGGAGAGTACATCGTTATTGTTGCCATTTAAGAAACGTCAAATCATGTCGGTACTTTAGTGTATCTACTGCCTTTGATATGTATCAAAATTTTGTGCCATCTTCTTATCAATTGTTATCTAAATATTATTATCTAGTCTCGAAACAAAAAATTAGGGGAATTCCGTAAATATAAATTATTGTTTTATATTCACTAAAACAATATGTAATTATTATTACAAGCAAAATTGTATTTTCAAGACAAAGCATTAATTTCATAAATATTAAATGTTCAAAACTAAATAAAATAGATAAGTTACCTTCCTATTACTGTGGTTTATTTTAAATTCAATATCAACTAATTTTTGTAAAACTTGGAATAAATAAAGCTGATTTCTTACAGACATTAAACATCTACTCACCTAATATAAATTTATCAAAGTTTTGTGCCATAATGTTTGACTCAGGTAGTATGCACATTTATGTGCGATGTACTACAATTATACTCTTTTAACCATTTCAGTTAACTGTGTTATCAGTTGTAGGATCTTCTAGATAAGATTCTGAATGCATATGTACTGTTGCGGTAAAAAAATAGCTACAGGGTGTTCTTAAACATATTAGGAAACCCTTTCAATTTTCAATATATGATTCAAGTTATATGTATATAAATGATTGACTTAAATACTGAAATACATACTTTAAAAAGTTTTAAAAGGATGTGTAGCTAATACTGCATATTTGTGAATGTAATTATAAATATATCATTTGTTTCTATGCATAAATTAACGTAAATGATGGACAACTATAAGGGCGTTTTCAACCCTTAAAACTCTTCAGTGTAACTTTTCTAATTACTTACTCAAAGACTTGACATTTTATTCTAAAGTTTATATGTATATTATACAAAGTGTCTCTGAAAGGTCTGTACAAAAAGCTACCACATGTTTCTGAGACTAAAACATAACGATTGAGCCAAACTTGCCTCTATCTAAAAGTGCTTTGTTAAGTAGCTATCAAGTGTCAGAGTTTTTAAAAAATTGTTACTCTTTTCGATAACAAAAGAATGCTTTTAGCGATTGCAATCATATTTGGGATGTGAATCTGTACTGGCAACAGACATTTTTTGACATAATTTTTTTGATTGTTAGAATGGCGCATGTGGTCAAATGTTGGTCATCCAATTGCAAAGAAGTTCATATTTTTTTAACAGTTTAGGCAATACCTTTAATACTTTTTTTAGAGAAAGACACTCATATTTCCAACAGTTCTTGACACTTGTTAGATTTTGCTATCTGTCATAGTTTAGATAAAAAAAATGAAATTTTGATTTGCTGCACTCGCGCAATGCTGAAAAATATAACTAATTTATTTATAGTTGCATCAGCTTCTAAATGTCCAAAATCATTTAAATGAACTATACCCAAATAGATGGATCGATGGAGGACGTGATGCTCCCGTAAATTGGTTACCACGGTCTCATGACATAACACCGTCCGATTATATTTTACGGGGCGCTTTAAAAATCATGGTGTACTTTACTCCGGTAAATACCGAAAAATTGTTGAGAAGACTTCAAAATGCCGCAAACTCTCTAAACAATTATGATAATGCAAAGAGTGCAGTTTAACTTTTTACGCCAAATTAATTTTTGTATGCGTGTAAACAATGGTCATATAATACTGAACATTTGCTGTTTTTTCTTTTTATTTAGTCTGTGTATCTCCACATATGGATATAGGCCTCCCCCATTGTTTCCAGGTTTGGGCTGTTTTGGTCCAACCAAAACTTGCAACTTCTTCAGGTCGTAGCCCCATCTATCTGTGGTCTGCCTCTTGACTTTTACCCAATCACAGTCTCCAATGGTGATTTCGAGCATTCCATCTTCCATCTGTCTGTCCTGCCAATTTCCATTTCAGTGTTGCTATCTACCACGCTACGTTTTAGAAGCCTGTTTTCTGGCAGATAAGTACATGCATTTGTCTTTTGATTTTTCAACATGATTTTTAACATCTGCCTCTCCATTCCTCTCTGGGTCTTCACCATTTTGTCTACGTTTCCCTTGGTTAACGTCCATGTCTGCGCTCTGTAAGAATGAGAGAACACACTGATTACCTCCGCCGTTTGGTTTTCTTTGTTTGGTCTTAACATCATTCATCATCATTGAGCCGTGCAATTCTTAGAATTATGGCTGACGCCTAAGGCGTTTCCAATCGATTTTTTGAGGTGGATCAATCCTCTTGTTCTTGGGTTCTTTCACAGTTTGTTGTTGGTCCTGGCGGTCTCTGTTATCTTCTTCCATTCTTTCCTATCCCTGCATTTTGTCCTCCAATGTTCTATTCCCAGTGTCTTTATGTCCTCTTCTAGGGCATCCCTCCATCTTTTCCTTGGTCTTCCTTGTTTCCTGGGTCCAAAGGGTGTCCACATCGTAACCTTCCTTATCATCTCATTTGGTTTTCTTCTCAAGATGTGTCCAACCCATCGTAGCCGCTGTGTTTTTATATATCTGACAATATTTTCTCCTCCAAGTTCTTCTTCTATTTCTTTATTCTTTTTCAGTCTTTTTTCTCCCTCTCTTGTTATGTTGGGTTCCAGTATTGTTCGCATTATTTTTCGTTCTATAATTTTTAAATCTTCTTCTTCTTTTTTGTTTATTGCTATTGTTTCCATCGCATAGGTTATGATGGGTCGTATCAGGGTTTTGTATATTTTTATTTTTGTTGTTTTCCTTATAATGCTTTGCTTTTTAGCAGGGTTTTATTCCCGCCGTAAGCCTGATTTCCTTTCAGCAACCTCTCCTTCACTTTATTCCCTCCTGTTTGTCCCATCGTGACTTCCAGGTAATTGAAGTTGTTTTTAGACAATTTTGTGTGTGCTTATATTCTTTCCCTATCTTCATGTATTTTGTTTTTACTTCATTTATTTCCATACCAGATTTTTTTGCTTCTTTGTCTAGTCGGTCTACGGTTCTTACAATAACTTCTTTCCTATTCCCTAATACTGCTATGTCATCTGCGTAAGCTATTATTTGTATTTGGTCAGTCATGATGTTTTTCCTATCGAGTTTAGCTCCTCGCATTGGGCCTTCTAGAATTAAGTTAAATATGGTTGGAGATAGGGCGTCCGCTTGTTTTACCCCTTTATTTATTGCGAAGGGTTCCGTTGTTGTTCCTTGGAATGTTTCTTTGTTGTATTCCCTCTCTTTTTGAATTATTTGTTCTAGGGTGTGTATGGCATTTATGGTCGCTCTGCCCGGTCTGAAGCCATTCTGGTAATCCCCAAGTATATTTTCGGCGTGTGTCTTTAGTCTTTTATTCAGTAAGTTTGCCAAGATTTTATAGGTAGTGCTTAGCAGAGCTATTGGTCTATAGTTTCTGCAGTTTTCTTTCCCCCCTTTTTTATGTACTGGGATTATTATACTAGTATTCCAGTCCTTTGGCATCTTGTTTTGTCTCCATATTTGTTTGATTAAATGACATATTTGTGCTTGTGTCTGCTGTCCTCCATATTTTAGCAGTTCTGTCTCGATCTCGTCCTCCCCCGGTGCTTTGCCGTTTTTTAGTTTTCTTATTTCTTCCTGTATTTCTTCGTCTTGGGGGCAATCCCCTTCTTCTTGTTCTGGTTGTATTTCTTTCTTTCGCATTTCTGCTTCTTCTGTAAATAACATTTCGTCATTCCTGGGTAGGTCCTCACAAATTTTGTTTAGTATTTCGTAAAAGTTGTCTTTCACAGTGTTTGTTCTGCCACTTCTGTGGGCGCATAAACGTTAACTATCGAGACATAATTGGTGTTAAACTTCAGTCGGAGTACTGCTATTCTTCCGTCTACTGGTTTGAACTCTACTATATTATTTACTACCTTCTTTCCTATGTAAAAACCAACACCGTTACTCCCTCTTTTTTCTTCTCCACTGTACACAAATGCAAAACAAAAAACAAGAAGAAAAAAGAAATAATAAATAACCAAATACAAATTGCAACTTGGAACATCAATACAATGTTAAGGACAGGAAAAATGGAGGAAATAGCGAGGGAATTAGACAAATACAACACGGATATAACGGCTATACAAGAAACGAGATGGGAAGGAGTAGGAGAGATAGTAAAAGACAGATATACGTTTATGTAAAGTGGTCTTAACAGCTGTCCTAAAATATATGACTTTGCCAACTTGCTGTAGTTGTTCATCGTCAAGCTGTATTTCTAGTTCTTCTCTTTGGTTTGTCTTAACTTTAAGTTTCGTAGTTGCATTAAATGTCACTGTTTAGTTTTTTACTTTATTAACACGTTCACTGCCAAGACTGTTAATGAACGTCCTACAGTGTTCCGTCTAGCTGCCCAAAACGTACATACACTTTCTATTGTGCAGCGCTTCAAAATTGTTCTGTATGTTCAGCTGTGCCAGTGGCAGATTATGTTGGATGAGTGTGTTATAACAACTGTATTAACATTTAAGTGCAACAAATCAAAAAAAAAATTTTTTGTCTAAAATATGGCAGATAACAAAATCTAACAAGTACAAAAAAATGTTGGAAATGAAAATGTTTTTCTCTAAAAAACGTTTTAGAGGTATAAACTGTTAAAAAATAAGGACTTCTTTGCAATCGGATAACCAACTTTTCACCACTTGCGCTATACTAATGACCAAAAAACATCTGTTACCAGTACAGATTCACATCCCACATATTATTGCATTATTTAACAAAATAATTTTTTTGAAGAACTTTGATGCTCAATAGCAACTTAACAAAGCACTTTTGGATAGAGGTAAGTTTGGTTCAGTCATTGTATTTTGGTCTCGGGAAGATGTAAGTAGCTTTTTGTACAGACCTTTCCGAGACACCCACCTACATAATTAATTATTAAATTTTGTGTCATTCAGTTACTAATTATAAGCTCTGGTTATTATTTAAATCTCCGGCTGTTATCTGAAGCCAGACTACATATTGCAGACAGATTTGAACATCCCATAATTATCTGCAAACTTTATGTGTACCTACCTATGCAGAATAACAAGCAATAATAATGCTGTATAGGTGCTACTATGAATAGGTTAAAAATTCAGGTAAAAAAAAAGGGCAATACATAATACTAAATGTTTAGCCCTGCCCTATTATCATAGAAATGCTTTTTTTAAAAAGAATCATGAGGCCGTGCGTGAGCACGACTTCATGATTCCCATCCCACCCCCTTACCCGGGCTCAGCACACTTAGCGCCATTCACCGGTCTAACATGCCCCACCCCGAAAGACATGCAACCCAACATACACACCACACACACTGTCCATGGACACGCCGGGTTTAACTTATTCAGAAAAATTTCCGACGGGCAGAGGATTCGAACCTACTGCCGTTGTGAGTTCTTGAGGTTGGGACTCTAACCACTAGGCCACCCGCTGGCCCATAAAAATGCTGATCTATTGAAGTTTGACACAGCAATACTGAAACTTCGTCAACATTTGGAATGCTGGCTGCTATTTATTTTTCTATAAATTTTAATACTGCTGAAACCTAGCTACAGTTTAAGATTCATGTTACTGTATTATTACCAACCACTATTGGCATTTGTTTAAATTTAATACTCAACTAGAATTCAAATCCAATTATTATTTAGTCATTTGCATATTCTTAACAATACTAACTTTTGAAGATAGATGTCAAATGGCGAAACCTTGGAGAACAAGTGTGTCCCACAGGATGTCTGCACTCCGATAAATGGTGAAAAAACGAGTCACAGCGCTGTCCTATGAAAACAATTAAAAATCATTGATAGTGTTTTTAATTAAACACCATAATGTAAACATAAGCATAAATTCGAGATACACATAGCCACTCCAAGTAAACAAATTTCTGGAAAAATATCTGAAATGGGGCCGTTTACAAATATTGTAGTGGTGTGTTATAGAAAATATCATATATTTAGATACAAAAATTTAAAAACATACAAGGAAAATTACACCAACAAACTTCGGGAGGTGATGCCTTAGGTTGTTTTAAATGAAAAATTCCTATGAACGTATTTCAAAGACCGATTAATATAAGTAATAAAATTTGGCAAACAGTTTAATATAATGTACGTAGAGTTCAAACAACCTATATAAACCAGCGGTGTCTCAAACTGGAAGGGTGCTGATACTCTTTTCAAAATAGTCCGAATTGCTAAGACCGTTTCCACATTTGAAAGCTGTAACTCCATAAGGATGCATTTCCAGACGCGTTTATCTGAAGTTTTTGAATCTTTTGGTGTAGAAAGTTTGTAGGAAACACACAGACCTTTATGGTAACTTGATTTTTCAGAAAACTTGAATTATCTCAAAAACCTTTGGTTCGGCAACTTTTAACAAGAGTATCTTTTTTAATTTAACTTAATTGCAAAAATTAAAATAAATATTTTTGAGCAACAAAATAAAAAATACAGAAAAAACATATTAATGAAATTTTTAGAGATGAATATTATAAAATCAAACACTAAGTTAAAAGCATTTATTCATCATTAGGTTTACAATACTTCCTAAAATATTTTATAAATCTGCTGCTTATTTCAAAAACTACTTTATTTTTTTTATCAGGCACTAGGCATGTAGTAATATAATTGTGCTGCTACATTTCCTAATCGGTACATCTACAGCAGATCTAATTTAATTCTTAAAAGCGAGCTAGATTAGTGAAATGCCCCAAATTGATTTATGGAAGCATCATCTTACTTGTAATTGAAAGAAAATGGTAGATGTTTCTATTAAATATATCGTTTACATTTTAGAATATGTATAATCACAAGCAGTTACAACTATATTATATTTAGCATTTAAAGGAGGCACCAATCAATCAATCAAAATTTATTCATAAAGACCTACAAGGTATAGAATATTACGTGTATAAATAAAATTACGTGTATAAATAAAATAAAAACAAAACAAAACAAACACTCAAATATAAAACAAATATAAGATAAATATTATAAAATATAAAATAAATCAGTTAGAGAACTGTAAGCCAAGCACAACTCAAATACTCGTCTATAGTATAAAATGAATATTTGTATAATAACTTATTTAGCTCTTTTCTAAATTTAAACGCGTTAGGAATTGCTTTAATTTTATGAGGCAAGTGATTGTATAGAATAACGCTCTTATACGAGAATGAGTTTAAAAAGTACGTTGTTCGAGGAAATTCGGGTTTGAGATCTCTAATATTACGCATTTTAATACTTGTTGTAGCCTTATATTCTGATTCTTCTAACAATTTTGGTTTTTTGTGTACTAAAGTAACAGCCTCTAGTATTAAAATACCAGCAAGGGTGTGTAATTTGTATTTTTTAAAGAGAGGTCTGCAAGATTCTGACTGTGAGCATTGTTCTAATATTCTAATACTCCGCTTCTGAAAATTAAAGATAGTCGAAAAATTATACCTTTTGATATGTAATTACAAATATATGAGAAATTTAAAGTCCGTCCATCACAACAAAAAATAGAAGGTTGGATCAATGCTCCAGTTCATGAAAATCAGACGCTCATATCTTTTCTACTGTCTAAACAAAATGTGCTGTGGGTTTTATCTACTGATAAGGCAAATGGAATTGTGGAAAATAGTTATAGTGTAGGTAGTTATTCAGAAGTATCCAACATGCTGCAACATAATAGTTTTGAGGAAAATGCAACTGGTAATTATTTATTTCTTTATAAATGTTTAGTGTTACAAAATGCATTAGTATTTTCTTAATTTATTTTTTCATTACAAAGGTCGTTAAATGTTATTTTTATAAATTCCTGACAATGAAATTATCAGTACCTCAATAAAACAATAAAATTATTTGTGAGTTAGGTACATACATGTTTATTCTGAATTTTAATTAATTAGTTAAAACTTATTTTCAGAAATTTCAGATGTGGAAGCATCTGTGAGTTTTGTAGCACAGTTTTTATTGGAGTATGGTGACAATCATGTTTCATTTCACAATTGTTCCCTAAGGGAAGCCATAGTAGAAGCATGTTTTGCCCCAGTTGAGTCTGTAAGCAATAACTGCTTTATATTTTTCATGTACTTCAAAGATTGCAATATTTTAGGGCAAAATTCTAGCTCTATATTTTCACAACGAAAAGGATGCCTTCTCTAAAATGTTTTGTCCAACTTTAATAGATGGTGACATAAAGAATATTTTTGAAAATTCATACTACCTGGTTGGTTGGGATGTCAGCAATGTATTATATCACAGTGCCTTAAAGAAGTCTTTAAACGAAAATATAGACTTTGAAATAGCACAGTCCATGATCGAAGAATATAGTTTATCCTATTGAAAATTCTATCACTATATGTTCTATACTACAAAGTGAAAAGGTGAAAGCTAAAGATGTTTTCACAGCTTTGGAAGAAATTGAAAGAAATTTTAAAATGGAAATTAAAAATGAGATTGAGTTAGAAAATATAAAAGAGAATGCTAAAACTCAGAATGATATCGGGTAAGTTTACGAATTTTTAATTTGTCTGGTGAACTTTGTTTAAATTGGAATTAAAAAACTGTGCCTATGGGCTATAAATCTACTTCAAAAATGATGAAGTACAATCAAAAATATTTATGAATTAATGTAATTATTGTGTTTATATTTCAGTTCAAAAGAATTTCAACAACTGATGTATGACCGTTTAGGAAATAGAGATTATGATTGTTTTGAATATAATGAACATGAATATTTAAAACAAAAGATTGCATTTGCAAAGTTTGGACCCCCTAAAAGTGAAAATGGGTATGAGAAGAAACAAAACAAGAAAATTGAAGAAACTTACAAGCAAATACGATTATATAACAGTAAGTTTTGCAATACTAAAGTTGGCACTTGAAAATTTAAATCTTAAAACGAACTGACGTAAGTTTTACGCAGGGGAATATTTAAAGAAAATGTAAACTTGCCTGCCATATTAAATAATAGATAGTTGAATTACTCTTCATACCTTATATCGTGGCTATGTTATTTATTAATCTGGAGCTAGCGTTAAGATTTAGCTTGGGTTGTAAACTCTCCTTTCCTGTCGTTTCAAAAAATTATACTCTATTGGTAAAATGTTGGGATATTACAATTCTCTCTTTGGAAATGGGTAGGGTAGGTATATGCAGGATGGCCAGAAATGTAATTCTTAAAACGCATATACGTGTCGAGCAAAAGTATCTCGCCAAAAAATAATTTTTTTAAGCAATATCATCTGACAGGTATAGCGATTTAAATTATGGCGTATGTTTTTAAATGGAAACATGTATATTTGACTATCGCATTAGATCGACATTATTTTTCTCTTTCGTTAGCGTATAAGATTTCCCAATTAAAAAATTGCCAATGTAATCGCCAAAAATTGCCAAAAGAAAATTATCATATAAATAATAATACTGATATTGACTGCAAAATTATTTAAAAACTTTGCCCCGAAGGAACTTTAAACATCAAGAGGAACTATTTACACTATAATAATACCCTCCACAAACATTACATGCAATTTTATGAAGGTTTTTGGAAGTATTTTCTTCACGCTTTAGACGTTTCTCTTCTGCGTCACAATGATCATATACCTTTTCTGTTACTATACTCATTACATATTGCGTTAATTCGCGTAGCAAAAATTCATCCACAGAAGATTCCATGACAAAAACATTCACAGACCGTTCAAACCAAACAAGAGCTCTTTTTGCGGTAGTACTCCCCATTTTTTGTTAAATGTGTCTTCATTAAAACCAGGAAATTGATTAGCCACCTCTTTTTCTTGTTCATACTGTGCTTCATAATCATTCATTTTTATTTTTAAAAAATCAATTACAAATCGCAATACTACTGCAAATGGATCACCGCTGATGTATGAAAAGTAGTCTGTAGATATTTTCAAAAAATCCATTGTGCTACACAATTTATCCATAAGAGCCTTACAAATCCGTAGTACTTTCTCTTGTATCTTATTAGAAAAATCTTGCAATATACTGGCAACCAATTTAGCAAAACCACAACCACTTGAAATCAGTTGTTCGTACTTCAACACAATACCAAGATTTTCTTGTTCAAACACTGTTTTAATAGTGCCCAAAGTTCGTGCTGTATTGAAATTCGTTTCGGCAGGAGATGGTTCTGGTGTTGGAGGCAAATCTATAAGAAATTCTGTTCTCTGAGCCTTTGACATTGAACCAAATTCAAATAAATCAACAGACATTCCATTCAGTTTAATTTCACCATTTTCTGCTGAAAATTGGATACCTTCTTTGTTAAATAGCTTGTTGTTACGATTTAAAATAGCAAATACTTCATCTTTGTTTACAATTCTACGTATTGTCGAAATTACTTCTGCACGTGCTTTTGGAACATCTCCATTATTTTGACGAACTGTTTCTTTTACCATCTTATCCAACAGTTTTCTACAAAAAGAAAGTTGTTACTTTTATTTCTAAGTAGATTGTTATTTAGTGCATTTCAGAGCAATCTCAAAATAGTAATACCTTAAAAGAATTAGCGAGAATAACTTTATAGAATGGCGTGTTTACGTAATGTAAAGCAGTATAGCATTTGGAGGTCTGTGAAGTGTATGTGTAACTGCATGTTTTAATATCTTATAAAACACAAAAAATCAAAATTTTCAAAACTTCAAATTTTTGAAAGATTTGCTTTAATTTTCTAACTTAAACCTTGAAATTTTCATAGTTTTACAATTTTCAAATATTTCAAAATTATAAAAAATTTTCTAAAGTAATTGCCTCGGCCTACTTTCCGGGGGACTCGGAAGAAATACCGCCCTTAGAGGTCCGTAACCTCATTGCATTCTGCGAACTAAGGAACAAACACCTTATCCTTGGCTGCGACGCTAATGCACACCACCTAGCATGGGGCAGCACGGACACCAATAATAGGGGTGAGTACCTTTATGAGTTTTTGTCTGTAACAAACTTAGACTTAATTAATAGAGGTAAGGAACCCACCTTTGTGACTAGAGTTAGGCAGGAGGTACTAGATATTACACTTGCGTCTCCCCTACTTAGCGCAAATATCATAAAGTGGCACGTTTCCCGCGAAGCCTCGCTGTCGGATCACAAACATATCAGATTCGACTTAAAGGTTACGGGCAAACACAGCGAAGAAGTAAGAGTCCCTAAACTGACAGACTGGTGCCTCTATCTGGAGCATATCAGATCTGAAGTGGACGAACTCAACAGTGAGTTAGATACAGTAGAGGACTTAGAACTAGCCTCATTAAATCTACACAACCTCATACACAAAGCGTATGAAGCAAGCTGCCCTATCAAAAGCCGAAGGGTTACACGTATAGTGCCCTGGTGGAACGGGGAACTTGAAACTCTACGATCTGAAACAAGAAGGCTATTCAATAAAGCCAAAAGACAGAGGCGTCAAGAAATGTGGGACCAATATAAGGAGGCCCTCACACGATATAACCTTGAAATCAGGAGGTCAAAAAGAAGGACATGGCGTAGCTTCTGTGAAGGGGTAGAAGACACCCCAACAGCGGCTCGCCTACAAAAAGTCCTAGCAAAAGACCACACAAACGACATTGGCCACCTGCAGATGGCTGATGGACGTTTTACTGAGAGCACAAAAGAAATGTTGGAGCTACTTCTAAGCACTCATTTCCCTGGCTCTCAAACCTACAGGCCTGACGAACCTGATCCGGAGGTAATGGATTTGGTACGTCCACACCCAAGGGTCAAAAGTCAGGCCAACAAAATATTTTCGCCAAACAGGGTTAAATGGGCAGTCCTTGCCTTTAAACCCTTTAAGTCACCCGGCGGAGACGGCATTTTTCCGACCCTACTACAAAAATCTATAGAGGACCTGCTGCCCACCATCTGCAAACTATACAAGGCCAGTTATTGCCTTGGACATATTCCCAAAATATGGAGAGAGGCGAAAGTGGTCTTCATACCTAAGGGAGGAGGGCGCTCAAACACCCAGCCCAAGTCGTACAGACCCATAAGCCTCACCTCCTTCCTGTTAAAGGGAATGGAAAAGGTACTAGATCAATACCTGAGAAGCGAGGTACTTCCAAACCGACCGCTTCATCCCAACCAACATGCCTATCAAAAGGCCAAATCAACTATAACGGCTCTGCACAGTCTTGTCAAAGGACTGGAGAAGACGTACATGGCAAAAGAAATAGCTCTCTGTGCTTTCGTTGACATTGAGGGTGCCTTTGACAACACCTCCTTCGTAGCAATAGAAAGAGCTGCCATGAAGAAAGGTTTCGAACCTTCGATTATCAAATGGATCAAAGCCATGTTAGAAAGTCGTAAAATTACAGCTAAGCTAGGAGGAGAAACAGTTACCATAACAGCCGCAAGAGGCTGCCCCCAAGGAGGGGTCCTATCGCCTCTTTTGTGGTCTGTGGTAGTTGACGATCTCCTTAACATGCTAACACAGCACGACTTCGAAACACAGGGATACGCTGACGACCTAGTGATAATGGTCCGTGGCAAATTTGACACAACAGTGTCACAACGCATGCAGAGGGTTCTCGACACCATCCAGAGCTGGTGTCGAGACCAAAGCCTAAGCATAAATCCGAAGAAGACGGTTATAGTCTAAACCTAAAAGCTCCCACGCTAGAAGGAACGACCATCAACTTCAGCAATGAAGTCAAATACCTTGGAGTTACACTAGACCAAAGGTTAACGTGGAACTCACATATTAAAAAACTTCAGAAGAAGGCGGTGGTAGCAACCATTACATGCCGCAGGCTTCTTGGAAGAAACTGGGGTCTAAAGCCACAACTGATCAACTGGTCATACGTGACTATTATAAGACCCATGGTTACCTACGCATCGCTTGTATGGTGGCCAAAAACTAAACAAGTCACTACTCAGTCACAGCTAGAGAAGATACGTCTCGCCTGCCTGAGTATTACAGGTGCAATGAGTACCTGTCCAACCGCAGCAATGGAAGCCATGCTAGGACTAACGCCCCTACACCTACAAGTGCAAAAGGAGGCGATGTCACATGCGCTGACACTCGGCAGGACAAACAAATTCAAATCAGGGGACCTTACTGGCCACCTAGAAATCTTAAGCCTCGCCCATCTAGAGCGAACGGCCTACACCGTATCGGATTTTATGCAAATAAAATACAACTTTGATCAATCCTTCAAAGTGAACATCCCAGACCGGGCTATGTGGTCCACAGGAGTGCCTCCCTTTAAAAGAGGATTGCTCCAATGGTACACGGATGGGTCAAAGATGGAAGGAGGGGGAACTGGAGCGGGTGTCTACGGTCCTGGGCGCCGTATTCACGAACCCCTTGGATCCAAAACTACCATCTTCCAAGCTGAGGTATACGCCATAATCCTCTGCACACGAATAAACCTCAAGAAGGGCTATAGAGGTGCAACAATCGATATACTCACAGACAGCCAAGCAGCAATAAAGGCTTTAAAAGCCTACACTTGCGAATCTAAGCTGGTCTGGGAATGCCTGGGTAACCTCAAGCAACTGGCTAATAAAAACCACGTAACATTGTGGTGGGTTCCAGGGCACGAGGGTATACCAGGCAACGAACAGGCCGATGAACTCGCAAAAAGAGGAGCAATGACGCCTTACATTGGACCTGAACCTTGCTGTGGTGTACAGAAATGCCACATAAAACACGAGGTCAGTCTATGGGAGGAACTAACGAGGTCCTCGTACTGGGAAAACATACCGGGACAACGTCAGGCAAAACAGTTTATAACTATTTCGCAAAAGAAAGCAAGGAATGCTTTGTCTCTCAGCAAGAACGAGCTACAAACCATCACTGGCCTTCTCACAGGCCACGCTCCACTAAAATACCATCTCTTCAAGATTGGTAAGGCTGAGGACCAAATCTGCCGACTATGTAATGAGGCAGCAGAAACGGCAGAACACATCCTATGCAGATGCAACGCTGCCGGTCGTCGAAGACACAAAATTTTTGGAAAGGAGACTATTACACCTACCGAAATAAGGGAATCGAATCTCAGAGATATACTTAGGTTCTTCAACAGCCTACAACTTCTCTAACAAGACATGGGCTCACAAGTCACAATAGAACCATCAAGGGCCGCAGTGACGAAAGGCAAGTTAGGGCCAAAGCCCAGAACAAACTAATAATAATAATAATAAGTCAATGTGTCCTTTATCGGATTGGATTTGTGGATGTGATATAAGAAACACTTTCTTCTGTTTCCCGTGTCTGTTATACTGCGATGACGCAATGTGGTGTAAAAACGGCGTGATTGACTTAAAACATTTAAAAATTAAAGTACAAAAACATTTTGTATCAGCAAATCATATGAAAAATTCTATGAATTTTGCCACACTTGGTAATGTGGATATCAGATTGCAACTAGACAGTGCTTATCGAAAATCTATTAAAGATTTTAATGAAAATGTTGATAAAAATAGGTATATTTTAAATAAAATTATAGATTGCATAAAGTGTTGCGGAGTAATATAGAAAAAGTTAGCCATTACATTCTTAATAATTTCGTGCCAGCTGCTCCATCGACATGCAGAAAAAGAAATAAAAAAATAACTTTAAAAAAAAAAAGAAAACCGACTTCAAATACAAACACAAAAGTAACATAAGTTAACTAAAAAGCAAAAAATAAATGTTTTTTATACAACAGTTTAATACTTATTTGTTGTTCCGTTTAATGTAATTAAGAAATTGTTTTTTATTATATAATTATTAATTGTTTTATAATTTTTAAGTCGGTGCCAAGTAAAACATAAACATTCGAATCAAATTTGTTATTGTAGCAAGGTATATGATTTTTATGTTATACTTGGCACCGACTTAAAAATTATAAAACAATTAATAATTATATAATAAAAAACAATTTCTTAATTACATTAAACGGAACAACAAATAAGTATTAAACTGTTGTATAAAAAACATTTATTTTTTGCTTTTTAGTTAACTTATGTTACTTTTGTGTTTGTATTTGAAGTCGGTTTTCTTTTTTTTTTTTAAAGTTATTTATTTTACAATTTTAAGTGATGGGTAGACCTAGTAAGGATGCTTCTCAAATGAGGAAACGATTGCTAGTTGAAACGGAAGATGAAATATGGAAACACTAAAAAGTCGGTTAAAAAAATAGATTTTGAGGAGTATCTTCGAAGTTCAAGCTCCAATACCAATGAAATTATAATGGGACCACCTTGGAACTATACTGAACCCAACACCAAAAAATCATTAAAATCGGTTCATAAACAAAAAAGTTATGCCCGAACATACATAAAAAAAAAAAAAAAATAAAAAAAAAATAAAAAAAATATATACAGACGAATTGAGAACCTCCTTCTTTTTTTGAAGTCGGTTAATAAATGAAAATTCAAAACTGCCAATTGCAGTAGAAATTTGCGACATAATTGTATCGGAGGTTGAACATAGATTTATATTTTCTAATCATTTAATTGTTTTGCAGTTATTCCAAGCAAATAAATTCGAAGAGTACAAAAAATGTTTTACACAAAATGTTTTTAAATTAGTCAAGACTAGTTACCCCATTATAAACGATTTAAAATTAAAAACCGAACTAGAAGTGCTATACGATCGTGAGAATTTTTATGAAAGTGCTGGTGCTGTTGCAATACTACAATTATTTATAAACAATAATCTTTGTCGGACTTTTACCGAGAGTGTGAAACTTATTAAAATTTTGTGTGCTTTGCCGATGACAACGGTGGACAGTGAGTGTTACTTCTCTACTTTAAAAAGAATAAAAACATTTTTGCGTAGTTAGCTATGTTAAGCGTCGAAAAATCGTTAATTTATAACATTGACAATTTTAATGAACTAGTGATAGATCATTTTTCCAACGCGAAGGAGCGACTTGAAATATAAATCTACCTAAAATTTGGCTGGGTAAGTACATTTTTATCGAAAAATATTTCAAAATGACGCCCCAGTACACCACACCACGAGCCGCCACTGTTATACAGTGTGTCCCATAAAAAAATATTCATAAAATAATACTTTTCTTAAATGGAATGCCACATATTTTTTATCTTAATGGAAAGAACATTTAATTTCCATGCTTTGACCCATCCAAATGGACTCTAATCAAGTTACATACGTCCAGAAAAATAAAATTTACATCCTAGAAAACATACCAGTTGAACATTATCTTTGAAAATTTGCCAAAAGGTGTTTTTCCAAATAACTTTTTTTTTTCAAATGGAAATGACACCTTTTTAAATAAACAATTTTTTAGGATTTTAACGATACCCATAACCTGTGTTTTTCTTTGAATTTTTTTAATTAATTTTAAAAATTAAAAAAGTTTTCTTGTTAATTAGAAGAACATAGAACATTTAAGCTTTTCTAAATGTAAATTGTAATTAGATTCTCATCAGCATCATTTAGAATGTATATCATGTCTCATGTAAACAAAACCTTCTTTTACCTGTAATGACGTTTAGTATGCTTTGAGGTGCATTTCAAATATTTATTTATTCGCCATATCTATAGGCTTTAACCTCGCAGTGAGAAACAACCTGCCTACAGCACTTATCTTTTCTGTCTAGCGAGATTTTTTAAAGAAAAGACCAAACTGTTGTGTTTTGTATAGTTTGAAGTATTGTAAGATTTGGGTGCTGCATATAAGTGGCGCAATTGGGTTCCTGAGTTCTCACTCAGTTAATAATGCTGGCAGAACGTAGCGTAGTGATTGTTACCACATTGAAACCAACGGTGGCGCCTCTGTAGATCGGATCCCACAGTAACCCATAAAATGAATACATTGGTCAGATGTCTATACGTATACACTATAATTAGTCTATGCTTTAATGAAGGAGCAAATTAATCTTTTAAATTCACCATTATTGGGCGTTTTGGAATAAGAAAACAAGTCAACTACAGACATATTATAGATAACGAAGAAATCAACTCATTAAGTTATATTGTTCCTATAGCAACACCAACTGTTTACTTTTTACTTTCCTATACTTTCAGTATAGGGAAGTATTGTTTTCATGCAAAATTTCAAAATCGAGATTTTGACGGAAATACATGTTTTGGGCTTCCAGGATCCTAAAAAAGTGGTTTTTAAAAAATGTCTGTCTGTGGGTGTGTCTGTGTGTGTGTGTGTGTGTGTCTGTGTGTGGGTAACGCTTATATCTCCGGAACGGCTGGACCGATTTCGATGTGCTTTGGAATGAGGAGGTATATCAAAAATTCATCGACAAAATAAGCTTTTAAAAAGAATCCGAAACCGGAAGCGGAAGTTAGACATGTTTTTTTGGTAGCATTTTTTTCAGAAACGGAATTTTGGAAATTTTAATAGTGGAGATTAAAGAAGGCCTTAGGACAAATCAAACGATTTTTTACCGAACTCTCTAGCTACAACATGGCGGCCGCTACGAATTTTTGAAAATTTCGAATTTAACGCCCATTTACTCAAAAACCAGTTATCTGATTGGAATCAACTACATCTTGTTTGGTAGCCCTTCAAGGGTACTATACCATGAAATATCATTAATTTTGAAAATATAAAAACGATCGCAATGACATCACTCCAAAATTTTGGAATTTTTCAAAAAAAAATTTCTCAAAAACTGCCCACACGTTTTTGTTTAAACTTTTTAAGCTGATAGAGCTAAGAATCTTCTACAATTTATTTTTTTGCGCATTGCTATAATTTCACTGTGACGCCCTCTGTGATTTTTTGAAAATTGAAAATTGGTACCCTTTTATTTATTTAACGGGGGGCAATAAAATATTTCTGTTAAGCAAAATAGCTCATCATTGATAGCAAAATCCGAATATGATAATATCTTTTCGATAATTTAATATTTAGGGGGGCTACTGTTCCCCCTCCCCCCCAAAATTTTCGCTACAAAATTAAAAAATTGATTTCTTCTTTTGTTTGCTCTAGGAGAATCTTTTTACAAAAAATCAAAAAATCGAATTTTTTGCCCCTTAATAATCTTTTTGTCCTTAGAAGAATTTCACATACTTTCTACAGCAGTTGTATTCTTGTACGGAAGTGACTAGAGTTCTATGCATTTCTATTGAGCACGCATTCAATAGGCACACTTATTTAACCATAACGAGCAGGTTCGCAATAGCATGGATGGATATGCGGGTGTGTTCGGGTGTACTGCCGTTTTACTGCATAAGTAGTTGTGGGGTCGAGCCTCGGTTGGGGCCAAATTTTTTTTTTTATTTTATAGTTTTTTTTAAAACACTGCTTTTGCGTTTCTAGACAGGTGTATATCAAAAGTGTTGGAAAATATTAAACAATGTTAATTTATAAGTATAGGAAAGTCCAGGCGAAGTGTTTCGCTCATTTTTAATCTTACATTGATAATGATATGTCGAAATACGTATAAGGTTAAAATAAATAAATAGTATTGAATTTTTGATTATTTATACATTAATTTTTAATAATTGTGACCATCTATTCTAGAGATAGTAATAAACAAATAAATGAATGAATGAATTCACCCACCCACCCACAGAAAACCAATTTTTAAACCACTTAAAGTCCCTGGTAGTCCAAAACATGTATTTCGAAATCTAGAAATGGAAAATTTTCACTAAATCAATACTTCCCTGTACTGAAAGTATAGGAAAGTAAAAAAAATTAATTTATTAAGTTAAACTTAACAAACCTTTATAAAGATGAAAACAAAATCTTAACTTTATCTTGCCAATAATATAAACATCAGAGAAAATACACTCACTTATGTTTGTTGCTCCTTAATGATTCTTGGTAATTCTGTAGTGCATGCGTTTGACTTTCTTTAATAATTGCACCTGCAGTTCTAAAATTGTACACGGCATTACCAAAAAACAAAATAGATGAGCTTAATTGAACAACTGTCAGAAGTGATGGAGTTTGTTGTTCAGTAACCCAGTCGTCTACTACTTGGGAGGTTGAATTTGCAACACTCATTCCACTAGCGCTGATATTCAATACACCTATTGTGTTCACTGTCAATTGAGCTCCCTATATTTAAATTAAATTAATATAAAAACAAATTTTTCATAAAAAAATGAAATAATGTAAAACAAACCTGTCCTAAGTTAACACCTCTAGCTGCCAACTGAGATACTGCAGTAGTTGCTCCAGCACCTACAAATCCTAGAGTTCCTGCTACAATATTGATATAGGCTCCTCGAGCTTCTGAATTGGCAAAACTCATACTCTGAAACATTTTAATAAGAACATATATCTGACCATCTAATTTTGCCATACCTCTCCGTGAACATGTCTGTCATAAATGTTAACAGCACTTCGAATAAGTGAATATGTTCCAACTCCAATCCCAGTTGCAGCAGCTACTGTTAGAGCAACAGGAGCCACTACTATAGCAGGAATCATAGCTGCAACGAAAACGCCCCCTGATGCAATTCCTGCTAAAGTAGTGGCAATGTCAGCACTTTTCAGTACAGTATGACCAATACCACAAGCAGGCGACATATGCCTTTCAAGGAGTACAATGCATTCTTCATCGCCTGCATAACGTCCCTTTTCTGGCAACACCATTGTACATTTGTGAAGTTTGTTATCTTCTATGTAGTCTTTCCATGTGTTATAAACCCGGTTATCACTATCAATAAATACTCGACAAGGATTTTCACTTCCTCTACATTTACGAATGACATAAACTGGAATTGGTGATATGTCTGTGTTTGGATTATAATCTGGATACTTTTTTGACCGTGCTATTTTTTCCTCGGACATTGGCTCCAAACAATTGTAGATAAAGGAAACTATTACTTGATCTTGCCATTCCGTATATTTATCTGGAATTTTAATTCTCCATCATACACATCATCTAAAATAACATCTACAACACACTTTTGTTAATGAAAATACAAAATTTTACTATAAGAGAAAGTTGTAAAGATTCTTTTATTTTTTTTAATACCATATACACGTCGTCTATTTTAACCTGGACACTATAGAGGTCTCAAAAACTATAAGAGATATAAAATATAAAGTCGGTTCAATGAGATAAAAATTTGGCTAATTAAGGAAACAATGTACTGGTAATTTGTTTTCTTAAAATACCCGTGGCTTACTAGATACAGGCAGAAACCTAGAAAAAATAATTTCTTTAAGGTGATATCTCTGTTCATAGTGAAAATAAAAAAAATCGTAAAGGAAAAAGTTGTTGATCTATTGCAGTTGTATCTTTGGTTATATTAAGAAAACGATTGTGTTTTGCTTAATTTTCCGCTCGTATCTAGAAAGCTACGGGTATTTTGAAAAAACATCACCATTGCATTGTTTTCCTAATTTGGCAACTTTTATCTAATTTAACAGACTTCGTATCTCCTATAGTTTCAGAAATCCCTATAGTGTCCCGGTTCACATAGACAACCTGTATAAAACAAATGTAAAAATATTTTCACCGCCTTTAAGGAGGAGTAGCAAATAAGATAAATCACTTTTATTATTCAACAGAATTTCTTTTCATTTCAATGCAATTGCTTTTATCTTAATCATTTAGTCGACAAATCAGAGCAGTGTTAATAACTGTCGAATTAATATCAATACTACTGTTGTGGACTGTAATTACTTCGAAATAATCTGCCGTTATTTATTGCTGTTGGCTATAAGAACCATGGGAATCGAACAATAATAATTGGTAGCATATACATCAGGTCAAGCAAAAGTGACTACAAAAACCACAACTGCCACTTACCAGAAATTGTCTTTTCCCACTGGTTTCTTTGAACAGCACTAAATAACCACCTTTGTTGTAGCCAATTGTTCACAATTTGCGCTCGCTACTTAACGCACATATATTTAGCATACGTATTAGGGTGGGGCGAAAAAATGAAATTCGAAAAGTCAAATTGCATTACCCACCGAAACTTGTCTTTGCAGGTGGTGGTTAACTACAATTTTTTTCAGATTTTTAGAACATCATTTGCTGCCTCCAACTTGACCTTGAATTATACATTATTCTGTTCCAAATGTTAGCGTTCCAAATTATAGCATTAGATTCAAATATCGATTTCTTGCGCCATCTAGGGATATATTGTGAAACATTAACCGTTTCCATAAAATAAAACGACAGATGGCGTAGTGGACTCGAGAAAAACAGATGAGTCGAGGCTAATTTGTGCGCTATTTTTTGACAGTAGAAAAGACAAGACGCTCGGAATGGAAGTGAATGAAGGCAAGCACCATCGTCTATTATAATTGAAGAACATCTGTCGTTGATAGAAGAACCAGGATCACAATATTTAGGTCATGTTACACCGTCTTCCAGTTCCGCAGAAAATATTAGGGAGGCCATTCTAAACTTTTTCAGAACAAATGATGTGAGTCTTGAGCATCTTATTTGTATTGGTTTTGACGGTACCAATGTGAACACTGGTATCAATGGAGGTGTTATAAGACTCCTAGAACTAGAACTGAAACGTCCCCTTCAGTGGTTTATCTGCCAACTGCATGGGAATGAACTTACTTTACATCACCTTTTTCAATACCTTGATGGCGGCACGACTGGACCACGAAACTTTTCTGGATGCATCGGCAAATCGCTAGAAAATTGTCTGCAGTTGCCTTTAGTGGAGTTTGAGAGCATTGAGTGCAAATTACCAGCGATTGACAGGGACAGCACAGATATTAGTACAGATCAGAAGTACCTCTGGGACATGTGTCATGCTATTTCAAATGGCTATTGTTCTGTTGGTTTTTCTAAAAGAGAACCCGGCAAGTTGTCTCATGCAAGATGGCTAACGACGGCCAATCGCATTCTGAGAGTGTACGTTGGAACAGAAGCGCCGTCAAACAATTTGAAAATTTTAGTAGTATTTATACTAAAAGCTTACGCTCCTCTATGGTTTCAAATAAAGACCCATCCATCTTGTAAAGACGAGGCTCGTCATACCTGGATGAGTATTAATTTGACCAGATACTTGAGTAAAGATTTGAAGAAAATAGTAGAGCCCGTATTTCAAAGCAATGCTTATTTTGCTCATCCAGAGAATATTTTGTTGAGTATGGTAACTGATGAAAGACCACAAGTACGAGAGCTAGGACTGAGGTGTATCCTTAAATCTAGAGCCAATCCAAGCCAATCGAAGAATGCTACTGGAGAATTCAAAATTCCACTGCTGAACTTCAAAGCCACGGACTACATTGACATGATTAACTGGCAGACTACAAAAATAACTGAGCCTCCTATTTTAAGAGACAAATCTGACGAAGAGTTGCAGTTGCTTATTGGGCAGGAGCAAACGCCAGTGCTCAATTTTTTAAGATATCCTTGTCACACTCAATCAGTGGAACGTTGTGTGAAACTGGTGACAGAGGCTAGCATGTCTGTCGTTGGATCCGAGTCAAGAGATGGCTACATCCGAGCTAGAATTAAGTCACGACAGGATCTACCAAGTTTTGAGACCAAATCACACTTCCAAATGGTCTAGAAGTTCTGCCAACGGCTGGGCGTTTTGATATAATTTAATATTTTTTGGTTTATTTTGTTTAAAAATAATAAAATATACTAGAAAACCTCAACTATATTCAATTAAATAAGAATTTACTGGTATGTAACATTAGTATCGTTTGTGGAATCAAATCAAATTTTTGGGGCTGGGTTGGAGGCAGAAGACATTTTTTAAATTCGATGAGATTTCACAGGAAAATTACTAATATTAATATGCAACTTTTATTGGGTAATGCTTTTAAAAATTTGCGAAAAAAATTTGTTTTCTGTATTTCGCCCCACCCTAATACGTATGCCGCTTAACTTTACTCAAAATACAAATTCGCAAATAGTTCACATGGAAGTCGTAAAATGCTAAAAGAGAGTGCACCTATTTTCGTTTACACCCAGTATAGATTAACTTTTCTGTGTCATACATTAATACAGTGGGTGGAACAAATTTAATATCTCCCAAAATAATTTTCTTTTGGCAATTTTTGGCGATTACATTGGCAATTTTTTAATTGGGAAATCTTATACGCTAACGAAAGAGAAAAATAATGTCTATCTAATGCGATAGTCAAATATACATGTTTCCATTTAAAAACATACGCCATAATTTAAATCGCTATACCTGTCAGATGATATTGCTTAAAAAAATTATTTTTTGGAGAGATACTTTTGCTCGACACGTATATGCATTTTAAGAATTACATTTCTGGCCATCCTGCATATACCTACCGTACCCATTTCCAAAGAGAGAATTGTAATATCCCAACATTTTACCAATAGAGTATAATTTTTTGAAACAACAGGAAAGGAGAGTTTACAACCCAAGCTAAATCTTAACGCTAGCTCCAGATTAATAAATAACATAGCCACGATATAAGGTATGAAGAGTAATTCAAGTATCTATTATTTAATATGGCAGGCAAGTTTACATTTTATTTAAATATTCCTCTGCCTAAAATTCACGTCAGTTTGTTTTAAGATTTAAATTTTCAAGTGCCAACTTTAGTATTGCAAAACTTACTGTTATATAATCGTATTTGCTTGTAAGTTTCTTCAATTTTCTTGTTTTGTTTCTTCTCATACCCATTTTCACTTTTAGGGGGTCCAAACTTTGCAAATGCAATCTTTTGTTTTAAATATTCATGTTCATTATACTCAAAACAATCAATCTCTATTTTCCCAAACGGTCATACATCAGTTGAAATTCTTTTGAACTGAAATATAAACACAACAATTACATTAATTCATAAATATTTTGATTGTACTTCATCATCTTTGAAGTAGATTTATAGCCCATAGGCACAGTTTTTTAATTCCAATTTAAACAAAGTTTGTTTAATCTTTCACCTCTTATACCCGAAGGTGTCGAGGTCTTTCACTCCGGGTAGGCTATTTGCTTGTGTAATAGGAGGTAGTGGGGCCTTTGGCCTTTAGACCGTTACGCTCCTGAAGCTTATGCCACCCTTCATGCACATTCATTCAATGTCATTCACACACATGTGTTCAATTGTATGTTTTTATGTACACCAGACAAATTAAAAATTCGTAAACTTACCCGATATCATTCTGAGTTTTAGCATTCTCTTTTATATTTTCTAACTCAATCTCATTTTTAATTTCCACTTTAAAATTTCTCTCAATTTCTTCCAAAGCTGTGAAAACATCTTTAGTTTTCACCTTTTCACCTTGTAGTATAGAAAATATAGTGATAGAATTTTCAATAGGATAAACTATAAGAAGTGCAGCACGTTTTTCTTCGATCATGGACTGTGCTACTTCAAAGTCTATATTTTCGTTTAAAGACTTCTTTAAGGCACTGTGATATAATACATTGCTGACATCCCAACCAACCAGGTAGTATGAATTTTCAAAAATATTCTTTATGTCACCATCTACTAAAGTTGGACAAAACATTTTAGAGAAGGCATCGTTTTCGTTGTGAAAATATAGAGCTAGAATTTTGCGCTAAAATATTGCAATCTTTGAAGTACATGAAAAATATAAAGCAGTTATTGCTTACAGACTCAACTGGGGCAAAACATGCTTCTACTATGGCTTCCCTTAGGGAACAATTGTGAAATGAAACATGATTGTCACCATACTCCAATAAAAACTGTGCTACAAAACTCACAGATGCTTCCACATCTGAAATTTCTGAAAATAAGTTTTAACTAATTAATTAAAATTCAGAATAAACATGTATGTACCTAACTCACAAATAATTTTATTGTTTTATTGAGGTACTGATAATTTCATTGTCAGGAATTTATACATATAACATTTAATAACCTTTGTAATGAAAAAATAAATTAAGAAAATACTAATGCATTTTGTAACACTAAACATTTATAAAGAAATAAATAATTACCAGTTGCATTTTCCTCAAAACTATTATCTTGCAGCATGTTGGATACTTCTGAATAACTACCTACACTATAACTATTTTCCACAATTCCATTTGCCTTAGCAGTAGATAAAACCCACAGCACATTTTGTTTAGACAGTAGAAAAGATATGAGCGTCTGATTTTCATGAACTGGAGCATTGATCCAACCTTCTATTTTTTGTTGTGATGGACGGACTTTGAATTTCTCATATATTTGTAATTTGACATCCTCTACAAAATAATAAAAAAACTAAGAGACGATTCATTATTTAGATTAATGTTTATCTCAATGAGTAACAGTGTCCCAATTTAGTAATATATTGAAATATCTTTTAAACGAGTAACAATTAGTCATTGCATAATGTTCAGACATCAACATATTATAATCACTGTAATTTTACATTAACTACAGTCATTATGAGGGCTATTATTATGATACGAACAGAAGCCTTTTGAATTATCTGTGTGTTGCACTACAATGGCCTGTGTAAAAACACGGCACAACTCAAGGCTGCGAAACTGACTGCAAGAATTTGAAGTCAGAACAAGCAAATATCTATTTAAGTATAATCACCTTCTAGAGGTAGCAAATCATGTAGGTACTACTAGTTAATAATTTCAAACTGTATATATTGCTTAAAAATATTTGCCTTACCTACTGTACTGTCTCCTGACAACTTAAAATCTAGCTGTTGGCTTTCGTAAATAGCCAGGAAACTGTAATAACCATCAGTATCTCCTGCCATTATCAAAGCTTCAACCTATTACATAATGAAAAATAGTATAATTTTAGGCACCCATATTAGGTACAATATACAGTTGAAGTGTTTGTTAATACTATATTAGCAAAAGAGCGTATTAATGGTATGCATGAGTAGGCTATTATATGTATTCACAGTGGGCGTTACTGTTCACCGAAGCAAATATTATAATTCATTTTATTGTAAATACTATGTACATATTCCTAATTTTTTTAAAATTTATATATTATGATATTGTAGTTGATTGTAATTAATACGTTTTTATAGTTAGGTATCTGCGAGTAACAAATGGTATATTTAAAAATAAATTAAAGTATAAATTAATTACAATGCAAATATTTGTCCTGATCATTGATAAAGTATTATTAAATGATAAAACTTAACTGTTTGAGTATTTCACAGTTCACGCATTCGGTCTATTTTTATGTCGATTAAATAACAGAAAATAACTAAAGGAATACAAAAATATTGAACAAACAGGTGTAATTATTCCCCAAACGTCAAAATGTCAAACAAAGAGGTCAAGAAAATACATAGGTAGAGACGAAAATTCCCAAGAACTTTCTGCAAATTTTCAAATGCAGTAAAAGTACAGAGGTTCTACAACAACTTACTTACAAGTAAAACATTCAAGAAATATGTAATTTTAATTGCCTTAATTGGTGTCACAACGACATTTTCAAAACTTAAATTTAGCAAATATTGAAAAGAGCAGCTTGACAAAATTCTTGGAAATTGGATAAATGAGTAGAAGAATGCCCAGTCACATAAAAAAATAATTTTGCTTCAAAAATGAATTCTTAAAAAGTCAACCTACTGTAAACCAGTGTTGTAAAGAAACTGAAATTAGTATATTATGCAACAAATCTATAATGCTATGATAGCTATTAATACACGAGTGAGATTACAACACGAGTGGCAGCCAGTGTCGTAATTCAAACGAGTGTACAGTGTATTAATAGCCATTATATATAAGAGTTGCATACACTGTTTTTTCTACGACTAGTTAATATAAATAAATATTTATTAAAAAAATTTATTTGAACATTATACTTAAAAAAACGAACTGTTTAGCGATGTTTACCAAAAACGATGGTTTGCTGCTATTGATCAGTTTGGGCCATTTCATAATGAAAACTGTATCTTAATAGATATCATAATAGTATATAAAACGCACACTTAATAAGCAAATTAAAACATACGAGTAGAAAATAGTATATTATGCAACGAATCTATAATGATAGTCATTAATACACGAGTGAGATTACGACACGAGCGGCAGCGAGACGGGTCGGGTAGACACGGGGTATAAACTATAATAACGGTGCTGTAGCTCGGGGAGATTGTTACAGAACGGGCAGTATACAAAGAAGTGCAATTTTTAACAACAGTATTTATTATTTAAAGCTAAATTTATAAGCGGTAACAATGCAGGGGTACGTTCGAAAATCAGGAGTTGGGTTTTCACTAGTGGCATTTATTTCTTTTGATATATACACTGTGTCTATAAAGTACCCCCTCTCCCTCAACTAACTTTTGAACGACTTGATATTTTACCACAAAATTTGGTGTGGTTTAATGGGAAATTAAATACTATTTTTCAACCAATAATTAAATTTTGTATCAGTCAAAATGGCGACTGGGCGCTATTTTGAATTTTTTTAAATAAAAAGGGGGGTCCAGTGACACTTCGCTTGAAAGATCTTTTAGTTCTGCGTCTGATCCTAGAGTTTTAAAGAAACACATTCAGCCATAACAAAATGACAAATGTTTGAAGAAAAAGAAGTCTAAGAATTAAAGCAAAAAGAAATTAAATTAAGTGTTCGAAATGTTCACCATTCACTTCTTGGGACGTAAAAAGTCGGTTATGAAATTCTTGCCTTACATTTTCATAAGTTTCTGGAGTGATATTTCTGCAAACTTCTGTAATGCGTTGCTCCAGTTCTTCAATTGTTTCTGGGCGGGCTCTGTACACTTTCGACTTTAGATATCCCCATAGAAAGAAAAAAATCTAAGGGGGTTAAATCTGTGGAGCGAACCGGCTATTCTACAGGCCCCTGCCTACCAATCCATCTTCCAGGCCTATAATAATGAGGCGGCGCACCGTCTTGTTGGAACATAACGTTTTCAATATTATTTCCAGCCACCTTAGATATATCTGAGAAAATTTTGTCCTGCAAATGAAACAGTGAACTACTGGATAATAAAATCAAAACAGTTTTGGATTGAGTGAGTCCATTTGTTTAAAATCCGCCATTTTGTTATGGCTGAATATTTTTCTTTTCTTTGAAACTCTAGGATCAGACACAGAACTAAAAGACCTTTCAGATGAGGTGTCACTTGACCCCCCTTTCTATTTAAAAAAAATTAAATTGGCGCCCAGCCGCCATTTTAAATGATACAAAATTTAATTATTAACTAGCATAAGTTCTGTGCGTGGCTTGTTTCACCGAGGTTAACGATATAATAACAAATTCCCGCTCCACGCAGAGATCGTGCACTGCACGATTCGTAGCCATGTTGTCAAGTTAAACATGGACATATTACATACTTTTACTGATGTTGCGCCATCTTATGAAAAACGGTAAAATTTCAAATTTATATAATTGTAAAACCGTATATTCGTAAATTATTGTATTTTTGAAATAATATTTTAGTAAATAAATATTTGTAAAAGAGTATATTTTCATAAATATATATTACTAAAATGATATAATAGCAAAACAATGTATTTGTAAAAACATATTCCTATGATATTTAGAGGTGTTTGATTTGACTGGGGTATTGTGGTTGCTGGAAAGCAATTTTTGGAATGCTCGCTACAGTTCAATTTACATTTGGAGATTTATGAAGACTTGTAAAGTTTTTGATATTCTAACTTATAAACTCAGGGTTGCGTATTTTTGCTAGAATTCCTGTTATAAATTCTAATAATTGTTATTTTTCATATGGTTTGTTTATTACTGAAAGAAAAGAAAAACACAACAGATTGATACGAAGTTTATTTATGTTAATTGTAATTATAATTTAATTCAGAATTGTTAAAAAGGTTTAGTTTATAAGAAGTTTTAGAGTTACTTGATTTGTGCGTCGACTAATGTCAGTTAGGATGTCAGTGTCATTGTGACAAACATATTAAAGGATACTCTTGGACATGAGATTTATGTGTTTGTTTTAAAAAATGGGGATCAAAGGAGGAAGACAAAAGATAAAGAAACGAGAGAATTTGTTTTAATTAGTTACGGCTCGTCGTGGTAAATAAAGACAGGGAATTGAGATTCTCTGGAAGAGAAAACAGGAAAAACGAGTCTAAAAAGCTAGATAAAAGTAATTACGTGCATAAAAGAGGAAAATACAAGAAGTAACAACGAATTAAAGAAAAATCCAGAAGAATTATAAATAAAAGAAGAGAGAGGAAGTTTGTATGTTTGTGATGGTAGTAAAACAAAGTTGGTAATAATATAAAACACACAAGAAGAAGATTCAGATTAAGGGCGAGTATTTGTTGTTGCTCGAGAGGCCAGCAGAGCAAAATAGAGGTTGGATACTCAGCGTTTTGCTAGAGCGAGGAAAGATAAGTGTTTATTTGTAAAAAAAGACGATAGTAGTTAGTAAAACTTATTGATTTTTCGGAAACCACATTTAGAAGAAATTCAGTTATTTAATAAAACTATTATTTTGTTAAGTTGATATCGTTGTGTGTTTATTTCTATTTAAAATTAATTTAAACAATTTATTTTACAAGCAAAATAACGACCCTGAGAAAGTTAAAAGAGTCTCATAGCAAGTTTAAATTTAATTGCGTGAATTGCAGACAGTTTAGGGATTGTTTTCTAGTAGTTGCAAGACCAAGCATATCATTGCAATATATTTGTAAGTAATTATGACTTATTGTTAATTAAACAATTTTTAACTTCAACAGGTTTTTTATTTTAGCCTTATACGTACTTCAACATGTTTACAAGTCATTAAATAAATCATCAAATAATTACCTCCTAAACGGCGTCCCATAGGCATCAGTTGACACAGGAGTAATTCTCTGGGCGATGTCTGCTATCAGTCTTTTTACGCCATGGTGTCAGTAAGCGACCCACGGATAAGTGTCGCTAATTTTGGTCATAATCTTGCCATATATGCAGGGGGCGGCTAAAAAATAACATAATTATTTGACAAATTGGTTCCTATAAAAACTGTAATCGCATTCTGACATCAACCCGTACCTGTTTACAAAAAAGTTTTTTTTTAAAGAAACGTAGCGTAAGTAATTGAACTAGAATATAAGCTGGTTTATGATAACATTAGCTAATCGAAATAAAAATGAAGAAAATCGTTTAAAAAAATCTGCAAGTAATTCAGAATTCTATATAGAAAATGTTTAAGACTACTGCAATTTTGGTTTTTTAGTTACTTTTGGATTTATTGGGTACCAATGCTGCTGTAAAATAGAACTAACATTTGACACCTACAAGATGGTAGCATAAATTTTTAGTGTTTTTAATTATATACGTCATTTGCGTGGAAAATACTATCAGAAATGGGCACGTTTCAAGGCACATGTGGAACATAAATTACTCCGATATGTTTGGTTCTCCATCGGTAATACTCCTTGAAACTCCCATATAACCTCACACAATTAATTATTTAATGTTAAATATTTGTACATTTTTCAGCCTGCTACTCCTCGGCAGCTCTCACCTGTTGAAGAGCAGGAAAAACTCCTAGATGAAGCTCTTGGGGTTGTTAAAGTACAAGCTTTTCAGTTGAAGAGATGTCTTGATAAGAATAAACTGATTGATGCTCTAAAACACGCCAGTGCTATGTTAGCAGAACTACGAACATCACTGTTATGAGTTAGAGTAGGGCCCGTAGCCCGGAAACCCGTAGGCTGGAAAGGACGTAGGCCGGAATAGTAGTACTTCAACGTCGAATCTGTAAAATAAAAAACATAATTAGTCCTAAGAAAGATAAGAAAACCTATGTTATTTATGTCACAGTGGCTGCTGTAGGAGTCATCTCCTCTTCAGCCGGGAAAATTGATGAGTATGGGTTGTCACGCGAACTTGAAATAAGGGGGCTAGTGGAATTAGGGTGCTAGTGGCGATAAGGGCCGGTGGTGGTAAGGGGCGAAGCGCGGAGCTGGAGGCAAGGGAGGACGGCTTAATTGTGAAAAGTGGTAAGGCCGGAATCCACACCGCCATGTTGATATAACGCAGCAGCACAAACCAATATGCGCAGCAGTATCAACGCGGTGTGCATTTTATGTAATAGGCAACCTACTCTACAGCTGTGATCCAAGAAATATTTACGAATAACTTGAAGGGGCTGTCGACCTGAGTTGTGAAATTCTATAAAGTAAAAGTACCTGTAATGCTATATAATAAATATATTACCTACCAAAGTCTTTGATAATAATAGAGTTCCAAACTTTGCCGATTTATATTAAATTTCATATTGAGAATTTACCTACAAAATAATTGATTTAATATTTTTGCAAAACTAAATGTATGAAATTTGCAGATCATTTTATTTAAAAACATTTTTTTATTGCTTTTATTTTTTGTTATTGTTAACCCGCGTAATGTCATCAAATGAAAAACACTAAAACTATCAAAATGCAAGTTTAAATTAGTGTATGTTAAAAATTAATCGATTTTTTACGATTCTAGTAAAAATCTGTTTTCAAATATTGCGAAGTGTAATGCTGGTTGCATAAGACTGCAAAATCATCGCCAACTAATATTTTTAAATTAAAATGTTTCAAAATAGGCTGGTACTTGAATCCCGCAAATAGGATCACTAACAAAACTGAAAATCTCGTATAGCAGCGGTTTTATAAGTTCTTTTTTTTTATTTTGAGATATGATTTAAAAAATGGGAATTTACAAACAATATCGAGTTTATAAAATCGAAATTTAAATTAATGTATTTTAATTATTTTAAAATATGCTTATTAAAATACGACTTCCTGATTTCCGTATACGATTAGGTTAGGTTAGGTTATAATAATATAGCAATTCAACTAGCCCTGAATTTATCGGCATAATCAAAATATAAGCTTTGTAATAAACTCACTGCCAACGATGAACACTATAAAAAATGCAAGTTTATCTTATATTTAGATAAGTTATATTGTATTTATAACATTTCTGTGTTTTTATGAGTTTTGCTTTCCTTTTTGAATTTTTTAGGTTCTTCCCTAGAGAATTATTCCGGGGACTTTTTTCCAAGAGATTTTTTTTTGAGACTTTTTTCCAAGAGAGTTTTTTTCCGGGAGACTATTTTCCGGGGATTTTTTTTCCCGAGATTCTTTCCAGGGGACTTTTTTCCGTGACTCTCTTTTTCCAGGGACCTCTTTTCCTAGATTAGAAGTTACGCAATTTTAATAACGCAACATTAATCTAATTTAACGGTCTTTGAATCTTATGTAGTGCCGAGATCTCCATACTGTGCAAATTAAACTAGGCACCCGTATGCGTGCATTTTAAACCGAATTTAAAAACATACACAATAATTACGATAATTTAGTGAAGTACGTATACGTAGAGAATACTTCAAATCAACTATTTCCATAAACTGCGAATATTTTCGAAATTGTTGCCTAACAAAAAAACAAATATTCGAAAAGATTTGCCCGAACTTCTTGACTGATTTTACCGTGAATATTCGCATTTCCAAAGAGCTATTTTCTCTCGACTGAAAAGTCGACACTAACTGTCATATTAGTCATATATTTTGTAAAAAAAATGTTTAAATTGCAATGATAGCCTAGCTCAAACGCTTCTAAAGTAAACCGTTATTACGTTTTTTTATAACAAATAGGATATGTAATACCTGAATTGGAATATGGATTGGAGTATTGAGTATTTAACAGTTGGCTACTAATTACACCCAGCCTATAAGTTCAAGGAGAAGTGCTTTTTTCAATTTATAAATAAATAAAAGTACGTAGAAACATTTGAAAAAAGATTAAATAAAATAAAATAAATAAAAATACTATGAAATTTGGTATCACTTTAGAGGCTTCTCTGTTGCTAATCAAAGTAGTCATTTTTTTCTTAAAATGGATGTATATTTTTGAATTATGCATTGTTGCTATATTTTACTTATTTTTGTATAACAAAGTAGATTTCAGTTTTGTAATAACATAAGACAATTTCAAATATTTTCTTGGAAGCTTTTACAGGGACCGAAGGTCGTAACAACATTTGTAATTTTTGGGTGAGAAAGTGTAAGTTTGCTATTTTTATTATCTAAATTTATTGCCCGATTGACAGGTCTTTTGTAAATTTTATTACTACCCATCTGGAGTGCAGCAACCCTTAGCATGCCTTCTAACAAGTACTTTTTTGGTATTAAACATATTTATTTTTAAATGTCAATGTATTAAATTATAATAATTTGTAATAGTTATACACCAATTTTCCTCGTTATCTCTGTAACTTTATAAAAAACGTTCTAACTTTAAAAAAATTATCAAACAGATTTAGGAGCTTTATTTCAAAAATGTCATCGTAACAGGATGTACCTACAAGGTTACAAGCAGGATTATAGGGGCTATGGGGTAAATTTACTGAATAAGTGATTAGAAACCAATATCTCGTAGCGTAATTTTCAAGACATGATTGTACGAGTATCTCAGATTTTTTGACAAGTTCAAAATTTTTTTTCTCCTCGCGAACCCTTTTGCAGTTAAATAAATACATTGCATCTTATGCAGCATTAACACTTTGACAGCGATTATCTGGAAACCCTCTTTTTTGTAGCATGGACTTTTATTTATAACTCGCTGTTAAGGTTAAGCCCGAGACGCGTAAAAAATTTCATTTTTTGACCGAAGTAGCTTTTGTGCGGAATTTAATTGCGGTTCTATGGTCTAAAGAAAATTGAGATATTCGCATAATTAGAATAGTAGCGACCAGCACTTGGACGTGACCGCTGCCCCACCAATATTTGTCCATGTTTGATACGTGTTCTTTGCTAGATCCTAGATTTAGTAATAGCGTTAATGAGAACACAAAAAATTGGGAATGCATTATTTAGAATTGTTAGAAAAACGGGTTGTTGTATCTAACAATGATAATCATGCAAAACAAGTAGAAAAGGAATTCCAGCGCAAGAAGTACCTGGCGATAATAGTATATTAAAACACAAGTTGCATAAGGCATTGTCTTAACGTACGAGTCCAAGATTGAAAAACGAGGGAGCGTAGCGACAGAGTTTTTCAATGGACGAGTGCGTCAAGACGCCTTATGAAACGAGTTTTTTGTACTATTTTTTCTATTGAGGAGAATTAACGAAAAAACGTTGTAAAAAATTGCTGCGATCAAATTTGGTAAATTTAGTATGTATATGTTGGTATACATACTAAATTTACCAAATTTGTTCATGAATATATCATGAATACCAATCTTTGTTGGTGAAATTTTACTAAAAACAATGCTTTAAAAGACTCTCTTAAAACACTGTTTTTTAGCTAAAACAGTGCTTTAAGAATAACCTTAAAAAACCGAAATAGAAAAATATCTATCTGAAACCAAAAGATATTTCGATGAAACTCCCTTAAATAAAAATAGCGATGTGCATGAATGGTGGAAAGACAGTGTTTTGCATTTGTTAAATAAATACACTCGTGATTCTATTTGTAGTTGTTTTTTAATATTTTAGATTTTTACGGTGCCTGAAATTTTTAACAGCGAAGATAATAAATACATAAGTTATAATATAAAATGTTATACGTTACCTTTATAACCCAAATTTTTTTTTAAATTATGTATTTGTAACTTTTGTTTGTACTACAAATTGTACGATTAAAAACAAAATTAAATATAAAAATTAGTTAATAAATTGTATATACAACCATTAAATCAATTTTGAAGTTTTCTTATAGAAACACCTAAATTATTCGCGACTATGGAGAGTGAAGGTTATTTATTTTTAACGGAAATAAACGTTGTGTGTGTGTGTGTGTCTGTGTGTGGGTGACGCATCTACAGACGAAAGTACTGTACCAATTTTGATGAAATTTTAAATCAAGAGGTATATCGAGTATTGCAGTTCTAGTTAAGCTTTTCAAAAAAATCCGAAACCGGAAACGGAAGTTAGAAATAATTTTTGTCGCGTTTTTTTCCAAAACAAAATTTTGAAAATTTGAGCACGAAATCTCAGAGAAGAACTTAAGGCAAATCGTAAACTTTTTTACAGAACTCTCTAGCTTCAAAATGGCGGCCGCTACAGTTTTTTGAAAATCTGGACTTTAACGCCCATTTACTCAAAAAGTAGTTGTCTGACCGGGATATAACTGTAAGGAATTAGATTTAATCTTGTTAATTAAGTTAGTTTTGAGTTTTGGCGTAAAAAAATATATAATTTTATATGGGTCCGTGAAGTTGGCAGGTTAATGAAAGCACTAACGACAGCAATTACGCCAATCGTTAGTGCTCTTAAGTGCCCTACCAAGAAAACCAGCAAACCATCACATTTTCGAGTAAATTAATAAACAAAATCGCCTGCCAGCTTCACGCTTAGCAGGCACACTTTGAGCACTAACAAAAAAAATGTTGCTAATCGTTAGTGTCTCGTTAGTACTCTTTAGTGCTCTAATTAAAATATCAGCAAACAAACACATACGTGAGTAATTAAAAATAATTAGTTGACCGCCAACTTCACGCTCACCAGGCACACATTAAGCACTAACGAAAAAATTGTTGCCAATCGTTAGTGTTTTGTTGGTGTTCTTTAGTGCTTTAAATAATAAACCAGCAAACCAACCCATGTCCAAGAAATTAAGAAAAAACTGTCACCGTCGTCTGTGCGTAGCATAATTAAATTCTAACACTTTGTATATTATTTATTACCGTTTGGTTTTTATCAAGAACTAGAGGCAAATACCTTCAAAGTAATTAATCTGTGTCTGAATCTGTGATTTTTACATGTTAATTCAATTATTACTGCATATTCGACGTCCACTTGATTTATTAATAATGCTGCTTGGAGTCTTTTACAATCATCTTTTCTTTTAAGAGAAACCTCAAAAAGTGGAACGTTCTCATATTCAAAATTGGTTTTATAGAAACCGGCGACAAACGTTAACTGCATAATTTTTAATGCATTTGTATTGTGCATATTATGCTACACGCGGCTTAGAAACGCCGGCATAGTGTAGGCATTTTTACTTTCCTATACTTTCAGTATAGGGAAGTTGATTTCATGCAAAATTTCAAAGTTGAGATTTTAATGGAAATAGTCGGGGGGGGGGTCCATGGACCCCAAAAAAGTATTTTTTTAAAAATGTCTTTCTGTGGGTGGGTCCGTTACGCTCCATATCTCCAGAACGGCTGGACCGATTTTGATGTGCTTTGGAATGAGGGGGTATATCAAAAATTCACCGACAAAATAAGCTTTAAAAAAACCGAAACCGGAAGCGGAAGTTAGACATGTTTTTTTGGTAGCATTTTTTTCAGAAACTGAATTTTGGAAATTTTAATAATGGAGATTAAAGAAGGCCTTAGGACAAATCAAACGATTTTTTACCGAACTCTCTAGCTTTAAAATGGCGGCCGCTACGAATTTTTGAACATTTCGACTTTAACGCCCATTTACTCAAAAACCAGTTATCTGATTGGAATCAACTACATCTTGTTTGGTAGCCCTTCAAGGGTACTATACCATAAAATATAATTAATTTTGAAAATATAAAAACGATCGCAATAACATATTATGCTACAGAATTACGCGGTCTAAAAACGCCGGCTGAGTTCCCATAGGAACTATACCTGGATTCGGATATGTAATTGTAAAGGTAAATATGTAAATATCTTACTGTATACCGTACGTTATAAAGTTTTATAGTATAGTGTTGCTTCCTTGTCGGCAGCTAGACAATAAAGCACTTAGAATGATCAGAAAACTAATTGATGGTTGATAAGCAAAAAAACATTTTCAAGACTTGTTGAACATCAAACTACATTTTGGCAATATTTGTTAAATTATTGATTCCTTATATTTGGCTAATGATGTCATCGATTTTTGTTAATGAAAGGAATTATTATTATATTTTTTTGAAAGTTCTGGAATTCGTCATGATTCCCAAAATATAAAGACCGCCGCAAATACTTAGTGCTACCCTATCACAAAAATTATTGCAGCATAAGCGGACCCACAACATGTTTGAGAAAACTGAATTTAAACTATCTTACCTCTACTTAGATATAATAGTAAACTAGTTCCCAGCTTGTACCTTGTAGTAGGTATATTATAATATGATAAATAGGTATATTCCATTTTCTCTGTAAAATATATTTTTTTTAATTTGCAGATTTTGTCATTTTAAACATTTAATTTAGTTTCTCACATTTCTAGAGTTGCTATTCATTGTCGAATTATTTACTATGAACTCACAACATTGTTAAGTAATTTTGTATGTGTTAGGTGTAAGTATACTAATGTATGTACATATATGTTAAAAATGATATGTCAATAAATACTACTTCAAAGTTCATTTATTTTTTATTTTAAAAAAATCAATAACACTTAAGTAATAATAATAAAGTTATCACAGGTATGTATTTAGTTTCAAAATTGTGATAATGAGTAAGTAGCTACTTTAATAGAAACTGTATCTACATCTTCAGATTAAACAGAAAAAAGAAACTGAGTGCTATAATTTTATTATTGCTCAAAAAGTACTCCCTTTATGAGCAAATATGGACATCAACTAATTCAACACTTAAGTATATAATCAAACACCAAAGGGTTTGAATGTAGATAATAAATTGTAATGGTTTATACTTGACATTTTTAGCCACATTTCTATTTATTCGTATAGGACAAGCTGATGTATACTTTCTAGAAAATAAATAATATTATTTGCTCTGGAAAATATGGTATTATAGATTGACTTTACTTCATACCTCCACTACAGTTTCGCAGATTTATATCACTCGCTGACGCTCGTGATTTAAACTTCTGCTCCATCAAAAAAAGTTCCACTTTGCTCACTTGTCCTATAAATAATTATTATCTAACACTAACACCATTTATTAAGTTTGTTTAACTTTATGTTTATATGTATAAGTTTATTTTATCTAAATGTTTATTTCGATTTATATCTTCATATTTTTTATTTTTATTACCACATTTTGCTTTGTATTTAATTTAGGTATACTTTATTAATTATAACAGTAACTGTAAGTTGCATAACCTTTATATTTTTATAAACTATAAATAAGTGTATTTTTGTGTTTTCGTATCAAGTATTAAGTAGACCTGTCGAGTATCTAGTATCAAACTAAATGGTTTTTCATAAGGAATCTAATGACATCGTTTTTGACGTGAAATGAATTTTACCGGTAAAATAATGATTTTACTTACCGTTTTTTATTTTACCGGTAAAATCACATCACTGTAATTAATGATTTAAAATACTTTTTAAAAAGATTTGGATATTTGGATTTGCATCTAAACCACACACCTTCAACTACACTACAAACAACATTGTGCGAAAGTAATCTTGTAATTTATAAATAACCTGAACAGACAACTGACTCTCATGTTCTGTGCCGACTCTGACTGAACTGCTATCACATTACACTTGAACTCCTCACCTAGCATCAGGGAAGTACAGACACTTTAAGGGGATTCCACAAATGAACCTGACAAGGAATCACAAAACGAATTTAATAATCGTTTGGAAAAGATTTAGATACACATGTAAATAATAACGATTTAGATCATTTGGCAACAAACTGTAAATCATAATAATGATTTAAATCATTTGGAAAAGATTTAAATCTTCATAAAAGGTTTTAAATCATTCGAAAATGGTTTAATAAATCCCTATTTTCAAACCAAAGCTACTAGAAATCATATATCATAAATCATATGCTGAGAAAACTATCTTAAATCAAATAATTAATTTAAAAAAAAGATTTAAATCTAAAAAAGATTTAAATATTTGAATACTTTTCAGGTCTGGTCAACATGTCGAAATACGTATAAGGCTTAAATAAATAAATATTGTTGAAAAATAAAGTATTTTATTCATACATCAATATGAACTTCAAGGAAGTAAAGCTAGAACTTAATTACAAATTAATGTTTGAACCAACCTAACTTTAATTCATACTCAAACATGGTTAGTATCTTATTACCTAAACTGTAGTGTCAATTTTACAGTAGTAAGAATCAAATGCAAGTTAATATGTTTTAAATTTTTTATTTTATTTTAAGTATTTATTATCATAAGAATATTAATAAAGCAAATACAAATTGAAATTTTTAATAAAACAATACTTATTTATTCTTACTAAAATAATATCCTCCACAAACAGTACATACTATTTTATGGATGTTTTTGGTAGTGTTTTGTTCACGTCTTTGAGCAGTCTCTTCTGCATTAAGGTAGTTAATTATCCTTTCTGTTAATAGATTTGTTACATATTCAATTAATTCACGTAACAAAGTTTCATTTACAGAACGGCCGTTAATGAAACAATTCACTATTTTTTCAAACCAGAAAATCGCTCTCTTTCCAATATCTGAATCTGCTTCCCATTTCTTGTTAAATTCTTGTTCATTAAAATTAGGAAGCAGCATATCTTTTTTTTTGGCTTCCTTATATTCTTCTTCGTAATCATTCATTTTGGTTTTCAGAAAATCGTATACTAATTGCAGTGCTATTGCAAGTGGTTCACTGTTACTAATATACGAAAAATATTCTGTGGAAATCTTCAAAAAATCCATTGAATCAAGTAATTCATCCATAAGAGCCATACATATTCGTAGTACCTTTTCTTGAATAATGGGAGAAAAATCTTGCAATAAATTGGTAGCAATCTCAGAAAATTTACAACCACTTAAAACTATATTTCCATACTTTAGTATGGTACTAGAATTTTCAAACACCGTACTTATGATGCGTGTTGTTTGCGATGAATTTAACTGAGTTTGTGCAGGTGATGGCTGTGGTGTTGAAGGTAAATCTATAAGATATTGGGATTTTTGCATCTTGCTCATCGATCCAAATTCAAATAAATCTACAGACACTCCATTCATTTTAAATTCTCCGCCTTCTGCAGAAAAACGAATACCTTTTTTATTAAATAGTTTATTATTGCGTGTTAAGATTGCAAAAGCTTCATCTTTGTTTCCCAAATTGCGGATTGTTGAAAGAACCTCTGCATTACCTGCCTGGACATCACCTTGTTGACGGATTGTTTCTTTCATCATTTTGTTAAATGTTTTTCTATAGAAAAAATATTTTTGTGGTATTTCAGTTTCAGTAAAACACAAATTCTGCACATTTATAAATTAACATACCTATGTCTGTTGCTTCGTAGTGAGTCTTGATAATTTTTAAGTGCGTTTGTTTGAGTTTCTTCAATAATTGTACCAGCAGTTCTAAAGTTATATACAGCATTTCCAAAAAACAAAATAGATGAACTTAACTGAACAATGGTAAGCAAAGATGGTTTCTGTTGTTCATGACGCCAAGCATCATAAATTTGGTAGGTTGAATTCGCAACTCCGATTCCACTGGCACTAAGATTTATCATGTTTATTGTGTTAACCGTTGCCTGAGCTCCCTGTCAATAACAATAGTTAAATTTCTTAAAGTTTTTCTGACAACTTTATAACTATGAAACAAACCTGTCCAATGTTGATACCTTGAGCTGCTAAGTGGGAAACTGCAGTGGTAGCTCCTGCACCTACAAACCCTAGTGTACCTGCAACGATATTTATATATGCTCCTCGAGCTTCTGAATTAGCAAAACTTATGCTCTGCAAAGAAACAATGCTTTTTAAAAAACTAATTTTAGAGATTCGTATAAATATTAAAATATTTTACATACTTCTCTATGAACATATCTATCATGAACATTGGAGATACTACGTGTGATTGAGTAGGTTCCTATTACAACACCCGCTACAGCAGCACCTGCCAAAACCACAGGTGCTATTGGTGTAGCCATAGCAGCAATGAAAACTCCACCCGATGCAAGAGCTGCTATAGGTGTTACACCATCAGCGCCTTGAATAATTTTATTTCCAATGCTACAGCTAGGTGATAGATGCCTTTCAAGAAGCACGTTACCACTGCTTTCATCCCCCATATAACATCCATTCATTGGCAATACCATTATACACTTATCAAGCTTGTTCTTCTTTTTATAACCTTCCCATGTATTATATACCCGATTCTGAGAATCAATAAATAATCGACATGGAGTTTTACTGCCTCTGCATTTACGTATCACATAAATGGGAATTGATTGAATGTCAGTTTTTGGATTGTAATCTGAATATTCCTTCATTCGTTTTGATTGTTCTGCAGGCAATTGTTCTAAACAGTTAGAAATGAAGGAAACCACAATTTGGTCTTGCCATTCAGCATACAAGTCTAAAATAATTTAACTATTATATAACTAACAGACAGACACAGTTTAGTGCGTTAATTGCCCATAACATAATGACAATCAGCAAATTTTGGAATATCAGGGTAATGATAAATAATAGAGTATCCGAAAGAAAAGAAAATTTAATCGTCAATCGTGGTTGATCATTTAGAGATTAGTATGTTACTTTTGGCAAACAAATTAGGATTTTCGATAATTTTCCAGAGCTGGACTTGCATATCTCTTCAAATAGCCGATACTCCTAATTCCTTATACTATATCAAACCGAGTGTCAAATGTGAAATAACTACTGGCTATAATTTTTAAGCTTTCATGCAATACCTAGGCACTTACAGTTAATAATGCGTAACTCTTAACTTCTACGATATACCAGGTGTCAACGAAACCATTCGATAGCCTTATTTTCTAGAGTTTTGAGATATGGCAACGAAACTTAGCATACGTAATATGCACCCGAAAAAGCACATTTTGACATGTTTGACACATTTTTTTGACTTTCCGGTTTTACCAGAAATGACCCCAACTTTTAAATTTTAAATGGGACCCCCTGTATATTTTGACACAAATTCTGAGTACACTTAAAGTTTATTTATCAAAACTTTGCAGCGATAGCCGGGATAGGAAACAAAATGCGCGCTGGTGATTGGCGTAGACGGCGGACAGACGTACACAAGTGCAAACGTGCAAAGTTCTATCTGCGATTAATGACCAAAAATTGTAAAGAAAGCACGAAAAGTAGTAAGTAACACTTTCTAAATAGTACATTATACACTAAGGGAGAGAAACGTTTTATTTTTCCTGAGGTGTAATTTGAAGCCCGAGGGCTACAAATACATCGAGGGAAAAATGGCGGTCTCTCTCGAGGTGTATATACTATTTTTTCCACGATCGAGAGTAGAAACACTTAATATCATAAATAAAGAATTATAATAAATCGGAGCGAAATTACAATATTTAGAAGCCTTTGACAATGACATTGACAATTCGGTGGAAAATAAAACAAATATAGCAAATCAAGTACTACAAGCTGCAACTACGGTTCAAAAAACTATAAAGCTGAGTAAAGAAAATGTTTCATTTAGTGAAGTTCCTTCGAATATTAATTTCAATGGTTGTGAGAATGTAACATTTACTATCAATGTTAATAAATAAGAATTACATTTTGTTTAATTATTGGGCATGAAATAAAAACTCCCCTACTTCTGTCGCAATTTTGATGCCATAGAAACCGTCTACTCCCGGTCGTGGAAAATAGTATATTATACACTAAGGGAGAGAAACGTCTTATTTTTCCTGAGGTGTAATTTAAAGCCCGAGGGCTACAAATACATCGAGGGAAAAATGTCGGTCTCTCCCGAGGTGTATATACTATTTTTTCCACGATCGGGAGTAGAAACACTTAATTTCATAAATAAAGAATTATAATAAATCGAAGCGAAATTACAATATTTAGAAGCCTTTGGGATGTTTCCATGCAACGTACTATGACAACAGACATTTGTTTACAAAAATAAATATGAAATGAAATAAAAACTCCCCTAGGGAAATTGTTGTCTTATTTCGTTCCTAGAGAGTAAATGCTTTACTTCTATCACAATTATGATGCCATAGAAACCGACTTCTACTCCCGGTCGTGGAAAATAGTATATTATACACCAAGGTAGAGAAGACATTTTTCTCAGCCGAGCAGAATTAAGTTGCGAGTCTGATAAGTCTTCTCTACCGTGGTTTATATATTATTTTTTCCACTACTAGCACCTTTATTCCTTTTATAATTAATTGATTTTACATTAATAAAAAATAAAATTACAAATGCAAATATGCACAAAAATAAAGTAGCCTTGCTTGAAAACAAGAGAATAGTTAATTTCACTTGACATTTATGTAAAATATGTATTTTATAGTAGCGGTTATAAAATGTCCAATTTTGATGATTTGAGTGAAAACTGCACTCCTTCTGAAATTAGGGAAGGTGCAGGAAGTGTTCGTGAACAGTTATGAAAGTTTATAATTTTAAATAGGCATGTGAGTACTGGATAGCAATTGTTTTCATTATTAACCAGTGGTTAAAAATGAAATATTATTAACCACTATGAAAAAAATTCATCTTCTTGGCTCTAAAACAAAGTAAATAATGATATCGTTTAAAGCTAGTAGCGGAAAAACTATTTTATTGATTGAAATAAATCATAAGCAACAGCAAAACTGTGATTGTCAATTTGACAGTTGTAAATTCTGAAGTCCATTTTGGCAAGTAAATAAATTATGTACTTTTTGTTGAAATTTTATGTTTTATATCCACTAATAATCAACAAAAGGAATTTCTTAATTCTTAACAATTAACGAAAGTCGCTGCACTGGCCAGTGTAAATCGGGCATGCTAATTCCAATCCACCACTGCAAAAGTTCCACCGGGCAGACTTTAAACTAATTTTGAAAATTTTTAAGCCTACTTGATTTTTTATAGTCAATTTTTATTTTAAATCTAAAGTGCTAGTGCTAAAGTGCGGGCTCAAATCATTCTAAGGGACGAAGACGATAAAAAAAATACAAACATGATCTTTTGATTGGTAAGTCCATGGACATTCATTCATATTTGAAGAAATCACTTTTCTATGAATTAGTCATTTTTTTCAAATGGCACTATTCTTTAGACACTAGGTATCTAAATGCAGATTTTCACCAAAAATCTAATGATGTCTTCAAATCCAAAATCGGATTGATATTAATCTAAACCCACCAATTTTGTTGTGTATAAAGTTTAAAAAATCTAAATTGAGGAAATATTTTTTTTTCAACTGTCATGGAAAAAAAGAACGTTTACAAAAAAGTGATTTACTTAAATATGAATGCCTGTACCTACCAGAAAACTCGTAAAAAATTTTTTGAACAAAAAAATCAAGAGGGCTTCAAAAATAATGCAGGTGTATTTAGAATTGTCGAAGGATTCCAAAAATTTCAAAACATACAGAGTGTCCCATTTGAAAAAGTTGTGGTGATTTCCGTTGAAACCGGAAGTTTAAAAATGTGTCAAATACGGCAAAATAAGCATTTTTGGGTACTTATTACCTATGCTAAATTTTGTTGCCATATCTCAAAAACTAGAAAATACAGGCTATCTAATAATTCCGGTATAGGGTCATTCAAAAGTATGAAATAATAGCTTTGGTTCCGTAAATATTGGTTTAATTGAAAAATACTTTATATGAAAATGTTTATTACATCCCCACTAACTTTCTGAATACTTTAAAAACATTTTGGACTAATTTAACATATTATATAATATTTGTAAATACCACCATACCTAGTTTATGCATTCATTCGATAGAGAATTAAAAACTTTTTTAATGGTATAAAATTTGTATACCTTTACATAACAAAGTTTTCGAGAAAAAGGCGAAAAACTTCTTCATATTAGCAGGCCTTGAATTCAAATGAAAGCTTATCACAATCGCAGTAGTGCGCTTTGAAATTTATGTGTTATCTCTTTAACAATCAGTCAAAAAATTGTTCCTGTAAGTTTATTATAAACTTCATCATCATTATCTATCACTTCTTATACCCGAAGGTGTCGAGGTCTTTCACTTTGTGTAGGCTCTTCGCTTGTGTAATAGGAGGTAGTGGGGCTTAAAAAATCTAATTATTAATCTCATTCCCATGGTGTATTTAAGCGAAACACAAAGAATTGAAATTTTAATTATGGTTGGATGTGATGACGGACATTTTGTTCCTTCAACTGTTTTTGATTGTTAGAAACCAAATGAATTTCAAAGCACACTACTGTGATTGTTGTAGACTGTTGTTTGCATTCAGGGCCTGCTAATAATAATATGAAGAAGTATTTTGAGTTTTTCTCAGAATCTGTTTGATGTAAGGGTATGCAAACTTTATACCAGAAGAGAAACAAAATCTGTATCAACATGAATGCATAGAATTGGTATAGCGCTATTTAAAAAAAAATGCGATCATGTAACAGCCCTTACAGTATTAATTAAAAAAAGTTTTAAGTATGCGGCAGGGTAGATAAAAATGTAATAAAAACTTTACCCACAGTATTTTTCTGTAAAACCAGTATTTACGCAACCAGAATCTTTATTCCATACTTTTGAAGGACCCTGTATTACATTATATAACAAGATATTACACTTACTTTATTGCAATTAAAACAATTCTTCACTTCCACAGGGTTTTTATTTTATAGCCTTATATGTACTTCAACATGTTAAAATGTCATTTTCAGAGGCAATATTAAAAGTAAACAGTTGGTGTTGCTATATGGATCTTCATAACTTGATCTTGGTTTTCTGTATCTGCTTCCAGATGACTTGATTTCTCATTCCAAAACGTCCAATAATGCTCATTCATTAAAGATGCAGATTTTAAATGTTTGTAAATTTCAAATGCTTCCAGTATATCTAACTTAAGTTTATCACCACAAAAGTACAAAAATTCACAAAAAACATTTTAAACGCGTTGTTTAATGCTAAAGAAAAAACAGACAATTTACTGGCAATCACAAATTTACAAATTAAGTTGTTCTGTCATTCGGTTTATATAGGACAAACAATTAGAAATTTTGATATTAGGTACAAGGGACACGTATGTTTTTACAAATATAAACACCCACATAAACCTAATTACGCAATACACTTACTAGAACTTAATCACTCAATGACATCAAATAGCACTATAACATTTAAAATCTGTACCTTTAAAGAATGAACAAATTGATCTTTTAAATTCAACATTATTGAACGCTTTGGAATGAAAAATCAAGTCATCTGGGCGCAGATACAGAAAACCAAGATCAAGTTATAAAGATTTATTGTTCCTATACCAACACCAACTGTTTACTTTTAGTCTTGCCTCTGAAAATGACATTGCAACGTGTCGAAATACCTATAAGGGTTAAGTAAAAAACCTGTTGAAGTGAAAAATTGTTTTCTTTACAATAAATTAATATGACTTCAACGAAATAAAGCTAGAACTTAATAACATTGCATTTACGTTTCTGATATCATAAGCTGTTTCTTCGCTCAGAAAGTTACAGATCTGGATTAGGGGAATTATGCAATCGTGATTCGAAAATGACTTCTTGCAGAAAACCAAGGTATCGATTTTGAAATTTGGAATGCTATTATACTGATAGTCTTTCCTACAATCTACCTTTATACCAAATACTTTTATTTTAACATGTAATTATTAATCACACTGCCACCATATCTTGATGTTTAAATTTTTTAATTTACCGTCGCTCACAGAACGCAATTCAGATTTACACGAAGCAATCCAACCAAGTTCATGATTCAGAGATAGAAGGAGATTACAGATCGCGTTTGAAACTGAAAGCATGTAAATTTTGGATCCAAAGCGAAAGAACAACAACAGAGATTCCAATTCTATGTGTTGAATTCATATCTATCATATCGCTATAAAATACACCCATAATATTACAAAAATTCTTGTAACACAAACTAAATATCGAAGAGCATATAAGGTTATTATAAGAGATGCAAAGATTTAGGCTTTTTGGTAATTCTTGTAAAATTGGTTGCATATCGAAATTCTTGCAAAAAATTAGCATATTATTGAACTTGAGGCGCCTGGAGTCATAGGGGATGAAACAATTTCTACCTGCTCACAAATTTACTTGCTTGTTAATCTGTGAATTCATTCAGGGTTGCCAAACTTTACTACACAAACACAATTTATTATACTCAGCTATATGCAAGCAGGTAGTCGGTGCATATGCACCTAGTTCCTTTTTCCTAATTTGCAGTCCTAAGAAAATTATTAGAAAACAAACAAATTCTGTTTTAAATTGCATGAACTTTCCCCAGCACTGCTTTTTAAAAATTATTTAAAAGAAAATAGCACAAGAATTAATTAGAAAATTTATCAAAATGATGAAGAAATTAGTGTTATGAAATTTTAAGAAATTGTCACTCTTCATCTTCATTGTCACGAAAAACTCATAAACTTGTCCAATAAAAAAAAACTGTTCTGTGCATTTTTCTAACAATTAAATCACGATAACACGAACCAAATTATAGCTCATCCGTAGTTCTATTAGCCTACAAAATTAGAAAAAATCATGTGGCCAGTTTTTGTGCAATATTATTTGAAAATTTTCAAAATTTTGGAAATATTTTTCACCTCTTTATTTATCTTTCCGAAAATTTTTGTGCACTGTAAACAACGTGTCTCTATAGGACTATTATGATAAAAAATTTGATCGCGATCTGGCGCCAAAGTGCTCAAAAACTCATAGCAGCCGGCATTTAAAAGCTATTAGACGTTTTTAGATTTCTGGTTACGGTCTTCGGATTTTTTAAATGGTTTATTTCCCCGATGAATTTTTGATACACCCTCACATTCCAAAGCTCACTGAAATCTGATAATCCGTTTGGGAATTATAGAGACACACCCACAAACAGACATTTTTAAAACTATTTTTTTGGGTTCCCGGGGGTCCAAAACGTGTATGTATTTCCGACAAAATCTTAGATTCCAACATTTGCATGAAATAAATACTTTCCTATACTGAAAGTATAGGAAAGTAAAAAGCATTTGCTGTGTTTCCAGATTTAAAAAATTCGTTTTCCGGGAAAAATTCTACCAAAAAAATATGCCTAACTTCCGGTTCCAATTTTGGATTTTTTTACAAGCTTATTTCCCTGATAAATTTTTAATACACCCTCCTATTAATAATAAGAATAGTCTTATATGCTCTTTGGTATTGGATACAATCAATACAAAATTTAATATTTTGGAAAGAATATGAACCTACTATTTTGTTGACGTATTTTTTCATAAGTTTCTTGAATCTTCTTAGTTTGTTTTTCATCATAACCTGTTTCCTTTTGAGGAGGTCCAAATACAGCAAATCCAATTTTATCTTTCAAATGTTCATGCTCATCATGTTCAAAGCAGTCATAATCTCGATCTCCTAAGCGGTCATACATAAGTTGTTGGAATTCTCTTGAACTGAAACAAAAATTTTTTGTATATCTACTCCAATTATACCTTCTATTTTATAGGTATTTAATTGCAGCATTTTAAAGACTTTCAACTTTAAGTGGCATAAGCGCTGCACTATTGAATACCTATACATATGCACTTTGCCAATCAGTTTAATATAAAATCAGTTATAACTTGTTAGGTTGATCTATTTTTTTATAATTTTGTATGCTGAAATCCATTCCAAATATTTACATTAATCATAATAATATTTAAAATACTGTAAACCTAATAGCATTATTCAACTTACCCAATATCATTCTCTGATTGAACTTCAGCTTTTATTTTCTTTAACTCAATCTCATTCTTAATTTCTTCATTAAATTTGGTTTCCATGTTTTGTAATGTAGTGAGAACTTCTGCAACTTTCACAGTTGCACCATATATACCATAATAAACAGTAATACAATTTTCTATAGGATAAAGTATAAAGAGCGCAGCATGTTTCTCACTTAGCATGTATTTTACTAGTTCCGAATTTAAATTTTCATCCACCGATTTTTTTAAGGCACTGTTATATAAGGTATCCCTTATATCCCATCCTAATAAAAAGAACTTTCTCTCTAGGATATCCCTTATTTCTCCACTCACTAGAGTTGAAGTCAACATTGTAGAGAATGGATCACTTGCATTGTGAAAGTAAAGAGCAATAATTTTACGCTAAAACAACATAGCTGTATTGTTATGAGGAATAGGAGAGAAAAGACAATTAACAGTTTACCTCTTCAATAGGCACAAAACATGCTTCTTCTATAGCTTCACTTAAGGAGCAGCTGTGAAATGGAACATGATTATCGCCATTTTCCGATATGAATTGAGCAATAAAACTCACAGCTGCTTCTACATCTGAAATACCTGTTCAAAAACCAGAGTTTTAAGTTGCACTAAAATTCATACAATAGGCAATACGTAAAGTATATATTACTTATAAATAAATTTTCCATTGTTATTAATTATGGTTTAGGTATATACACATATCACTACTGCCGGGTAAAACACAGATAAGTCCGTAACATTATGTTTATACTCTGCACTATGCATAAGTAAGCCAACGTTGTTTGTAGCGATCCTATGAATGCCATTAATTGTCTTGTTGGAAACAAATTTATATTGGCAAAACCAATTCAATTATTTCGAAAAAATTCATTATCTTTGAAGGTTTTATTGTTTTGTGTTGGTTTAATACATTTATACTACCCATATTATATTATGTAAAGTTAATCGAAACAACAGTTTACACATATATCTTAGTTGCAGCATTGGCTATAGGCGAGTTTTAGCAAAAAATTTTAAGAAAAACAGATGTACTTGAAAGAACTACTTTGTTGAATATCGGTTAATATCCATCCTCTACTCACAGTGGAATAGAATGTTAATAAAATGAAACACCCAGTCCTACTCTTCAGTGGCGTTCCGTGGTATCCAAACTTGGTGAAGATCAAAATGGTTTTGTCGATGGTATAATTAATTAAAAGAAAAAAAAATAAACTCTATTGCATGTCATGTAGTAACTAATTGTACAATTATGCAGAGAGAACAAAAAGGAAAAAAAACAGAAAATTCTAAGAATTATAAATCAAATCTATTATAGTGGACGTAAAGATATTTGGCTAGGAATGCTTAAGATGGTACCTGAAGACAAGCGCATTACAAGCAACTTGCCTCTACGCGCCGCTGCACTGAGTTAACCACAGATTATATGAGTTAACTTTGTTACTCATTTGCAGCTGTAATTGCTTGTATTTCGAGAATACAAAACAATAAACACTATCTGGCGTAAATACAAGTTACATGAATTGTGTGCAAGTGGATAATAAGTTATAAAACTTTGTTCAAACAATTATATTTATTGAAATACTAAAAGTAGTTTTGTTGTAACATGTATGTAAGTAAATTCTGCTGTGTTTACTTTAAGGAAATGACACTTGAAAATTTACGACTGTCTTAATCATTACCTAAGTAATATTTTCTAGTCTCGACAATACAATACGAAATCAAAGGACGTCCCTAAATATTAATTATAGTTTTATATTAAATATTAAAAACGAAATGTACAATATTGCCTCTTCATAAAAACGGCCAATAATAATGAATGTGTTATTATATATAGGTCACTAAGTATAGAGAAAGAGAGAAGGAGTCCTAACCCTCTATTGTCTATGAGCACGCCTCTGTAAAATAGAAAATTGGTGTCGGTTCATTCTCCGTGAAGGGGCGGGCTGCTATAGGAGTCTTTCGGAGTCCGCACGCGCCTCTTCAGCCGAGAAAGGATGGGTTAGAACAAGGAATTTGGATAAAACATTTTTTACACCACGCTTTTATTCACATTTTTTATCGGTGATTGGTTCATCAAATAACACTTTATCTATTCATCAGATATGCTGCACAAAATATTATTTTTAATATGAAGTCGTAAAGTAAATAATGGTTATATATGATAAAACATTATTTTTATAATATTAAATATTCTAAAACAGAATTTAAAGTTACCTTCACACAATTGTGCCTTTTTAAAAATTCTATTATGAAATATTTTCGTGAAACTTGTTCTAAAACGAGCTGATTATTTACCCAACAGGAGATTATATGTATCAAAGCCAGGAGATATAACAAAGTACAAATATAAAAAGGCAACAATGACGATCGACCTTTCAGAAGGTGGCGCTAGTCCGCTACACCCCACTATATTTCTTCTTCTCAAGTTTATTAATCCTGTGCGAAATGTTTCTACAATTTAGAGGAAGTAATAGTTTTTTTTCCGTAAAAACTAATTTTTCTGTTCAAAAAGGAAGTTCATATATTCAAAACAACACAACAAAACGTCAAATATGACAGTGTTTGCAGAGCTGTTTGTGGAGAGTACAATCGTTATTGTTGCCATTTAAGAAACGTCAAATCATGTCGGTACTTTAGTGTATCTACTGCCTTTGATATGTATCAAAATTTTGTGCCATCTTCTTATCAATTGTTATCTAAATATTATTATCTAGTCTCGAAACAAAAAATTAGGGGAATTCCCTAAATATAAATTATTGTTTTATATTCACTAAAACAATATGTAATTATTATTACAAGCAAAATTGTATTTTCAAGACAAAGCATTAATTTCATAAATATTAAATGTTCAAAACTAAATAAAATAGATAAGTTACCTACGTTCCTATTACTGTGGTTTATTTTAAATTCAATATCAACTAATTTTTGTAAAACTTGGAATAAATAAAGCTGATTTTTTACAGACATTAAACATCTACTTACCTAATATAAATTTATCAAAGTTTTGTGCCATAATGTTTGACTCAGGTAGTATGCACATTTATGTGCGATGTACTACAATTATACTCTTTTAACCATTTCAGTTATCTGTGTTATCAGTTGTAGGATCTTCTAGATAAGATTCAGAATGCTTGTGTACTGTTGCGGTAAAAAAAATAGCTACAGGGTGTTCTTAAACATATTAGGAAACCCTTTCAATTATCAATATATGATTCAAGTTATATGTATATAAATGATTGACTGAAATACATACTTTAAAAAGTTTTAAAAGGATGTGTAGGTAATACTGCATATTTGTGAATGTAATTATAAATATATCATTTGCTTCTATACATAAATTAACGAATTAAATAATTAAATAAATGATGGACAACTATAAGGGCGTTTTCAACCCTTAAAACTCTTCAGTGTAACTTTTCTAATTACTTACTCAAAGACTTGACATTTTATTCTAAAGTTTATATGTATATTATACAAAGTGTCTCTGAAAGGTCTGTACAAAAAGCTACCACATGTTTCTGAGACTAAAACATAACAATTGAGCCAAACTTGCCTCTATCTAAAAGTGCTTTGTTAAGTAGCTATCAAGTGTCAAAGTTCTTAAAAAATTGTTACTCTTTTCGATAACAAAAGAATGCTTTTAGCGATTGCGATCATATTTGGGATGTGAATCTGTACTGGCAACAGACATTTTTTGACATAATTTTATTGATTGTTAGAATGGCGCATGTGGTCAAATGTTGGTCATCCAATTGCAAAGAAGTTCATATCTTTTTAACAGTTTAGGCAATACCTTTGATACTTTTTTTAGAGAAAGACACTCTTATTTCCAACAGTTCTTGACACTTGTTAGTTTTGCTATCTGTCATAGTTTAGATTAAAAAAATGAAATGATTTGCTGCACTCGCGCACTGCTGAAAAATAGAACTAATTTATTTATAGTTGTAGCTTCTAAATGTCCAAAATCATTTAAATGAACTATACCCAAATAGATGGATCGATGGAGGACGTAATGCTCCCGTAAATTGGTTACCACGGTCTCCTGACATAACACCGTCCGATTATTTTTTTATGGGGCGCTTTAACAATCATGGTGTACTTTACTCCGGTAAATACCAAAAAATTGTTGCGGACTTCAAAATGCCGCAAACTCTCTAAAAAATTATGATAATGCAAAGAGTGCAGTTTAGCTTTTTACGCCGTATTAATTTTTGTATGCGTGTAAACAATGGTCATATTGAACATTTGCTGTTTTTTCTTCTTTAGACTGTGTATCTCCACGTATGGATATAGGCCTCTCCCATTATTTTCGGCTTTGGTCCAACCAAAACTTGCAACTTTTTCAGGTCGTAGCCCCATGTATCTGTGGTCTGCCTCTTGACTTTTACCCAACCACAGTTTCTAATGGTGATTTCGAGCATTCCATCTTCCATCTGTCTGTCATGCGGTCTGTTCTCCCCATTTCCATTTCAGTGTTGCTATCTCGCACACTATGTTTCAGAAGCCTATTATTGGCAAATACATTCATTTGTCTTTTGATTTTTCAACATGATTTTTAACATCTGCCTCTCCATTCCTCTCTGACTGAATGCTGCCCAACCCAGCTTCGCCCTTCTTATTATCTCCGCCGTTTGGTTTTCTTTGCTTGGTCTCAACAGCTGTCCTAAATTATATGACTTTGCCAACTTGCTGTAGTTGTTCATCATCAAGCTGTATTTCTAGTTCTTCTCTTTGGTTGGTCATAACTTTAAGTTTCTTAGTTGCATTAAATGTCACTGTTTAGTTTTTACTTCATTAACAAGTTCACTGCAAAGACTGTTAATGAACGTCCTACAGTGTTCAGTCTAGCTGTCCAAAACGTACATACCTACACTTTCTATTGTGCAGCGCTTCAAAATTGTTCTGTATGTTCAGCTGTGCCAGTGGCGGATTATGTAGGACGAGTGTGTTATAACAACTGTATTAACATTTAAGTGCAACAAATCAAAAAAAAATTTTTTGTCTAAAATATGGCAGATAACAAAATCTAACAAGTACAAAAAAAATGTAGGAAATGAAAGTGTTTTTCTCTAAAAAAAGTTTTAGAGGTATAAACTGTCAAAAAATAAGGACTTCTTTGCAATCGGATAACCAACTTTTCACCACTTGCGCTATACTAATGACCAAAAAACATCCTGTTACCAGTACAGATTCACATCCCACATATTATTGCATTATTTAACAAAATAATTGTTTTGAAGAACTTTGATGCTCAATAGCAACTTAACAAAGCACTTTTGGATAGAGGTAAATTTGGTTCAGTCATTGTATTTTGGTCTCGGGAAGATGTAAGTAGCTTTTTGTACAGACCTTTCCGAGACACCCACCTACATAATTAATTATTAAATTTTGTGTCATTCAGTTACTAATTATAAGCTCTGGTTATTATTTAAATCTCCGGCTGTTATCTGAAGCCGGACTACATATTGCAGACAGATTTGAACATCCCATAATTATCTGCAAACTTTATGTGTACCTACCTATGCAGAATAACAAGCAATAATAATGCTGTATAGGTGCTACTATGAATAGGTTAAAAATTCACGTAAAAAAAAAAGGGCAATACATAATACTAAATGTTTAGCCCTGCCCTATTATCATAAAAATGCTTTTTTTAAAAAGAATCATAAGGCCGTGCGTGAGCACGACTCCATGATTCCCATCCCACCCCCTTACCCGGGCTCAGCGCACTTAGCGCCTTTCACCGTTCTAACATGCCCCACCCCGAAAGACATGCAACCCAACATACACACCACACACACAGTCCATGGACACGCCGGGTTTAACTTATTCAGAAAAATTTCCAACAGGCTGAGGATTCGAACCTACTGCCCTTGGGAGTTCTCGAGGTTGGGACTCTAACCACTAGGCCACCTGCTGGCCCATAAAAATGCTGATCTATTGAAGTTTGACACAGCAATACTGAAACCTCGTCAACATTTGGAATGCTGGCTGCTATTTATTTTTCTATAAATTTTAATACTGCTGAAACCTAGCTACAGTTAAGATTCATGTTACTGTATTATTACCAACCACTATTGGCATTTGTTTAAATTTAATACTCAACTGGAATTCAAATCCAATTAGTATTTAGTCATTTGCATATTCTTAACAATACTAACTTTTGAAGATAGATGTCAAATGGCGAAACCTTGGAGAACAAGTGTGTCCCACAGGGTTGGCCGATATATATGCAATGATATACAGGCTGAGTCAAGCTATACGCCTTTTTTTTTAGTGAGTTTATTATTAGGAATATATTAAAAGTTTTTGGTGTGCATATGTTTCGAAGGGTGCTCTACAACCTGGCGCAGTCATTTTTTTGATTGGACGTCAAATATCAAAATAGCGATTTTCAACTGTTTATTTTTAAATGGAACGGTACGACTTTTTTTGGCTTAAACGATGCTGTATGATGTTTACAATATGATCCTTATTGAATTTTTTCCCAATTTTTACGATTCAGCCGTAAAATAAGCATTTATTATGTTAGTCTAGTAGCCCGAGACCTACGGAACTTTGATATATTTGCACAAAACGATTTAATGGTTGTCAGTATGCATAGTGAAATCATTATTTTAATAAACATAAAAAACAGAAACTCAGGTATTTAGATTGCATTAAATAATAGTTACTTCCATATTAGGATAACATCGAATGAAAACTATAGGATTATAAACTAAACAAAATTTAAATAAAAAACTAATTAGTTTTTTATCTAACAAGAAACTCGAAGAAGTGGAAATGTTTACTTACAAGCATCATTACTTTTCATCAAAAGTTTACTTATTTTACGCAAAAACATGGTGACGCGTGCGTAAGTACCGGCCTACTAGACTAACATAATGAATGCATATTTTACGGCTGAATCGTAAAAATTGTGAAAAATTCGGTAAGGATCATATTGTAAACATCATACAGCATTGTTTAAGCCAAAAAAAGTCGTACCGTTCCATAAAAAAATAAACAGTTGAAAATCGCTATTTTGACATTTGACGCCCAATCAAAAAACTGACTGCGCCAGGTTGTAGAGCACCCTTCGAAACATATGCACACCAAAAAATTTTAATATATTCCTAATAATAAACTCACTAAAAAAAAAGGTGTATAGCTTGACTCAGCCTGTATATCTTGATATATATCATGATATATATCGTGATATTTATGAGTAAATATATATCAATTTTGATGATATATATCAAATTATTACAATCAGCTAATTTTGCTTAAAATATGTTCAGTTTGGCAACATTGTGCAATTAGAGACCGCCCAAGAGTTCATGCAGGTTAGCTGGGGATTCCCAGAGCTGCAGCTTTACTCTGTCAGTTTGTGTTTTTATGTTCTACTCAGTGTATCAGTGTTGTATAGGAGAAATTTATTGTTTCCTTGAAGTTTTAAATTAAATTAACAATGCCAAAAAATAAACACATTGTGTGGGAACATTTTCGATGTGAAAATAAGGAAAATAATAGTGGTAAGTGGGCCGTGTGCAATAAATGCGGCAAGGAAATGCAGGGGATTCCCCAAAGAATGCTGAAACATGTGGAAAGGTGTGGAAACGAAGCTACAGAAGCTAATTCTACAATAATTAATGAAGAAAATTCTGCAGAGGCTAGCAATACTCAACAAGAGAACGTTGTTGGACAAAAACTACCAGAGTTAACAAAACAAACAAGTAAAGGTGGTAGGTGAATGTTTATTTTTAAATGTTGGTTATTGAAAAAAAATCTCGTATTGTACCTATAGAAGATTTTTTTGTAATTACTTTTAACTTCGTAAAATAGACCTAGGTGCTTTTTCTTTATTATTTTATTCATTTTTTTTAATGTCGAATATGGATTGCTTTACTTATTCCCCATATAAAACGGTTTGGGGGAGGGAGTTTTTATTTTTATGATCAACAATGATCCACTATCAAGTGCATAATGCACAAAAAAAATTACTTAATGGGGCGGGCGGGGCACAAAAGTGGCAACGTTTTTAAGACTTTCGAAACCCATTAACTAATTTATCTAATAAATAACATTTTCGTTCGTAGTTAAGGGAAAAACGTTAATAAATGAAAATTATATTACCTATTCTCATTTTTTTTATCCATATACATAGTACGGGTACAGGACTATATTATTTTAGGTTTACCAGAATTGGATTATTGTCCCAAAAAGGCCTGTCAGGGTACAAATAAACTGAATATCGCCAAGGATGACACTATAATTTCAACATCGAAGTCTTATGCACATACAGTTGACTTGCAAATTGGCAAATAATTCTTTGCAACAAACACTCCTTTTAGACATGTAGAGCACAGCGAATTTAAAAAAATGTGTAAAGTTTTACGACCAGGGTATGAGCCTCCCTCAAGAAAGCAAATTGGAAATAAAATATTGGACGAGGTGTATAATAATTTATTAATCGATTGTAAAGATAAATTAAAAGGAGAAATATTATTGTTGGACTCTGAGTCAGGATCAGACTCTGAAATGGACCTTCCACTAATAAGATTACTAAGAAAATAGTTCGGCTGGGCTTTTAGAATTTTTATTTAGTTTCTTTTTTATAATATATTACGTAACATATTTTTATTTTTTGTTGTGAATGTTAAAATAATGGTTGTTTATTATTTTCTCTTTGATTTAATAAATTAAATTAAATAAATGACTAGTTTCCTGGCGATTTTGTGAAATGTATCATAAATATCCGATATATATCAATTTTTTGATATATATCGGATATATATCGTAAATATCGGATATTATGATATTTATAATAAATATCATGATTTTTGCCAACCCTGGTGTCCCACAGGATGTCTGCACTCCGATAAATGGTGTAAAAACGAGTTACAGCACTGTCCTATGATGAAAACAATTAAAAATGATTGATAGTGTTTTTAATTAACCACCATAATGTAAACATAAGCATAAATTCGAGAAACACATAGCCACTCCAAGTAAACAAATTTCTGGAAAAATATCTGAAATGGGGCCGTTTACAAATATTGTAGTGGTGTGTTATAGAAAATATATATAGATACAAAAATTTAAAAACATACAAGGAAAATTACACTAACAAACTTCGGGAGGTGATGCCTTAGGTTGTTTTAAATGAAAAATTCCTATGAACGTGTTTCAAAGACCGATTAATATAAGTGGCAAACAGTTTAATATAATGTACGTAGAGTTCAAACAACCTATATAAACCAGCGGTGTCTCAAACTGGAAGGGTGCTGATACTCTTTTCAAAATAGTCCGAATTGCTAAGACCCTTTTCCACTTTTGAAAGCTGTAACTCCATAAGGATGCATTTCCAGACGCGCTTATCTGAAGTTTTTGAATCTTTTGGTGTAGAAAGTTTGTAGGAAACACACAGACCTTTATGGTAACTTGATTTTTCAGAAAACTTGAATTATCTCAAAAACCTTTGGTTCGGCAACTTTTAAAAAGAGTATCTTTTTTAATTTAACTTAATTGCAAAAATTAAAATAAATATTTTTGAGCAACAAAATAAAAAATACAGAAAAAACAAATTAATAAAATTTTTAGAGATGAATATTATAAAACCAAATACTAAGTTAAAAGCGTTTATTCATCATTAGGTTTACAATACTTCCTAAAATATTTTATAAATCTGCTGCTTATTTCAAAAACTACATTATTTTTTTTTTTATCAGGCACTAGGCATGTAGTAATATAATTGTGTTGCTACATTTCCTAATCTGTACATCTACAGCAGATCTAATTTAATTCCTAAAAGTGAGCTAGATTAGTGAAATGCCCCAAATTGGTTAATGGAAGCATCATCTTACTTGTAATTGAAAGAAAATGGTAGATGTTTCTATTAAATATATCGTTTACACTTTAGAATATGTATAATCACAAGCAGTTACAACTATATTATATTTAGCATTTAAAGGAGTCACCTTTTGATATGTTAGTACCATAAATTCTAGTTTGTGGTGAATTTCCGTAAAATTACAATTTCTCATATTTTTCTCCTATATTACAATATAAAAATATATAACTGATTTATAACAAATAAATAAAGATGCACTCAATTTTTTTGATTTAATATAATAAACAAGGAAAGCTAAATCAATTTGCACTACAACGATATTTAGATATAATTTAAAATCACTAGAAGCAAAAATAACAAAAACTAATTTTCATATAAATAATAATACTGATATTGACTGCAAAATTATTTAAAAACTTTCCCCTGAAGGAACTTTAAACATCAGGAGGAACTATTTACACTATAATAATACCCTCCACAAACATTACATGCAATTTTATGAAGATTTTTGGAAGTATTTTCTTCACGCTTTAGACGTTTCTCTTCTGCATCACAATGATCATATACCTTTTCTGTTACTATACTCATTACATATTGCGTTAATTCTCGTAGCAAAAATTCATCCACAGAAGATCCCATGACAAAAACATTCACAGACCGTTCAAACCAAACAAGAGCTCTTTTTCCGGTATCAGGAAGTACTCCCCATTTTTTGTTAAATGTGTCTTCATTAAAATCAGGAAATTGATTAGCCACCTCTTTTTCTTGTTCATACTGTGCTTCATAATCATTCATTTTTATTTTTAAAAAATCAATTACAAATCGCAATACTACTGCAAATGGATCACCGCTGATGTATGAAAAGTAGTCTGTAGATATTTTCAAAAAATCCATTGTGCTAAACAATTTATCCATAAGAGCCTTACAAATCCGTAGTACTTTCTCTTGTATCTTATTAGAAAAATCTTGCAATATACTGGCAACCAATTTAGCAAAACCACAACCACTTGAAATCAGTTGTCCGTACTTCAACACAATACCAAGATTTTCTTGTTCAAACACTGTTTTAATAGTGCCCAAAGTTCGTGCTGTATTGAAATTCGTTTCGGCAGGAGATGGTTCCGGTGTTGGAGGCAAATCTATAAGAAATTCTGTTCTCTGAGCCTTTGACATTGAACCAAATTCAAATAAATCAACAGACATTCCATTCAGTTTAATTTCACCATTTTCTGCTGAAAATTGGATACCTTCTTTGTTAAATAGCTTGTTGTTACGATTTAAAATAGCAAATACTTCATCTTTGTTTACAATTCTACGTATTGTCGAAATTACTTCTGCACGTGCTTTTGGAACATCTCCACTATTTTGACGAACTGTTTCTTTTACCATCTTATCCAACATTTTTCTACAAAAAGAAAGTTGTTACTTTTATTTCTAAGTAGATTGTTACTTAGTGCATTTCAGAGCAATCTCAAAATAGTAATACCTTAAAAGAATTAGTGAGAATAACTTTATAGAATGGCGTGTTTACGTAATGTAAAGCAGTATAGCATTTGGAGGTCTGTGAGGTGTATGTGTAACTGCTGTTTTAATATCTTATAAAACACAAAAAATCAAAATTTTCAAAACTTCAAATTTTTGAAAGATTTACTTTAATTTTCTAACTTAAACCTTCTTGAAATTTTCATAGTTTTAAGATTTTCAAAAATTTCAAAATTATAAAAAATTTTCTAAAGTTTCATACAATCATCGAAGATGTTAAAAGTTTCAACATTTTCGAAATGTTTTAATAATTTTCAAAAATTTCAATAATTGTGATTGCCCGATAGCTTTTTTCAGAATATCAGTTGACGCCTCTATAGTGCATGGAACTTTAATAACCCTGCCTTTAAGAGAGCCTAAAAATAGTTATTTATTGTACAAGATGATAAAATTGCACTTTATCTTCGAGAGCTAATAAGCATCGAGATTTATTTATCGTCGTGTGGAATACAACATTTTTTTCTATAGCAATTGTTAAAGAAGACCAAAAAATGAAGAAAAATGAATGATAAATTTAATTTAAAAGTGTCAGGAAAAAACAGTTTCACGAAAAAATGAGTAGGTGGCTAATTTTAGTTAATAATAGCACGTTTTAACAGTTGCTATAGAAAAAAGGTACTTTATTATTTGTGTTATCTACATAATGGTGTCAATATGTCATTCCCTTAAATAAGTTAGAAATCGACAGCAGGTTATATTATAAGCAAGGCGGTATAAGTTCATTTTTATAAACTATTTGTCACCATTGAAAGTAATTTAATGAGGGTAAAAAAAAAGCAAAGCACTTCGCCTAGACCCTCCTAACTTAAGAAAGTTATTTCCGTCCGGATTTAAAAACCGGTTAACTAATTGTGTTACTTCAGAAGAACACAAAAAATTTAAACTCTGCAGACACTCCACTACCCTGAATGAAAAACATTATGAATTATAAGGACAAGGTTGACAAAAACTCACTGATAAATTACTCCTACTCTGCGCCTGCGCGAAGCCTGCAGCATGGTCAGGCCGTAGACGCTTGTGGTTGACAAAAGTCACGATTAAAAAAAATAGAGTTTTGAAGTCAAAAATGTTTTTTTTTTAATTTGACAATTAAAAATAAGACCCCTGTATTACTCAAGACCAAAACTTTTCTAACAGATTCCATTTTGTAAATTTACCTAATTTAATTTCTGAAAAAAAAAGTGATAGCAAAAAACATGTCTAACTTTGGGTATGAGTATCGATTTTTTTTAAACTTATTTTATCAATAAATTTTTAATATATTAAAAAGTTCCAGCTTTACTTTGTTGAAGTTAATATTAATGTATAAATAAATTCATGTTTGATTTAATGACATCTAATAGCACTATATAATTCTACACTTCTGTGATGATAAACGTAAATTAAATGTAGTGGAAGCATTTGAAATTCACAAACAATTAAAAACAGTGCCTTTAATCATAGTCTAATAAATACCTAGACATCTCAAGTAAACGACAAAGTTGTTTCAATCTAAACCCGCTGGGCTTCCTGCAAAAAATGGCACTCAGTTATTGCGAGTACTACCTGCAGTTGACCAAATACACCTTCAATGGGCAGATTTTGTACATTATTTAGCTGTGACGCGTTAATGATCAACCAGGTAGAAAAGCCCCTAACCCCTAAGCCCGAAGAACAAGTGTTATTAATTTATTATTATTGTATTATTTTAGTAATAATTAACTTTAAAAAAAAAAGAAAACCAACTTCAAATAATTATTATTTGTTTTATAATTTTGAAGTCAGTGCCAATTTTTTCGTTGTATCTAATTTGTTATTGTAGCAAGGTATACCATTTTTATGTTTTACTTGGCACCGACTTCAAAATTATAAAACAAATAATAATTATATAATAAACAATAATTTCTTAATTACATTAAACGGAACAACAAATAAGTATTAAATTGTTGTATAAAAAACATTTATTTTCTGCTATTTACTTTCCTATACTTTCAGTATAGGGAAGTATTGATTTCATGCAAAATTTCAAAGTTGAGATTTTAACGGAAATAGTCGGGGGGGGGGTCCATGGACCCCAAAAAAGTAACTTTTTAAAAATGTCTGTCTGTGGGTGGGTGGGTGGGTGTGTTACGCTCCATATCTCCGGAACGGCTGGACCAATTTTAATGTGCTTTGGAATGAGGGGGTATATCAAAAATTCACCGACAAAATAAGCTTTTAAAAAAAAACGAAACCGGAAGCGGAAGTTAGACATGTTTTTTTGGTAGCATTTTTTTCAGAAACTGAATTTTGGAAACTTTAATAGTGGAGATTAAAGAAGGCCTTAGGACAAATCAAACGATTTTTTACCGAACTCTCTAGCTTTAAAATGGCGGCCGCTACGAATTTTTGAACATTTCGACTTTAACGCCCATTTACTCAAAAACCAGTTATCTGATTGGAATCAACTACATCTTGTTTGGTACCCCTTCAAGGGTACTATACCATGAAATATAATTAATTTTGAAAATATAAAAACGATCGCAATGACATGACTCCAAAATTTTGGAATTTTTCAAAAAAATATTTCTCAAAAACTGCCCACACGTTTTTGTTTAAACTTTTTAAGCTGATAGAGCTGGGAATCTTTTACAATTAGTTTTTTTGCGCATTGCTATAATTTCACTGTGACGTCCTCTATGAATTTTTGAAAATTGGTACCCTTTTATTTATTTAACGGGGGGCAATAAAATATTTCTGTTAATGTGAAATAGCTCACCTTTGATAGCAAAATCTGAATATAATAATATTTTTTCGATAATTTCATATTTAGGGGGGCTACTGTTCCCCCTCCCCCCAAATTTTTTCGCTAAAAAATTAAAAATTTGGTTTTTTGTTTTGTTTGCTCTAGGAGAATCTTCTTACAAAAAATCAAAAAATCGAATTTTTTGCCCCTTAATAATTTTTTTGCCCTTAGAAGAATTTCACATACTTTCTACAGCAGTTGTATTCTTGTACTAGTCGTTTAATGTTCAGTGTAGGCTAACTTTTTTATTTTAATAGATAGACTCGCAAACCCAAGAGCAAAGTTGTAGGGCAAATTCTTCTCGATTGTATTTAAGAAAAAAACTTGAATTTCCAATTTTAATATGGAGGCCACGGTAAAAAATAACTTTGTTTAAATGGAAACGTGGCATTTTAGCTTTAAAATCAGAAAGGTTTTGAAATTCTAAATACAAATTAATAAGAGTAATTTCTTGCTAAAAATAATACTTCTCGAGTTATTAATATATTTTCAAATATCAATTTCCGCGCTTCCGTTGATTCAGTACGAATATTTTTCCCAACCTTATGCTTGCAGCGCAGCTGTCGGTCTTTCTTCAACCGCTTCAAGATGTTACAACTTATAAGAACTATTTACTTTAACTAGTCGTGTCTAGACAGGTGTATATTGAAAGTGTTGGAAAATATAAAACAATGTATTTAAATGTATAGGAAAGTCCAGGCGAAGTGTTTTGCTCATTTTTAGTTAACTTATGTTACTTTTGTGTTTTTATTTGAAGTCGGTTTTCTTTTTTTTAAAAGTTAATTATTTTACAATTTTAAGTGATGGGTAGACCTAGTAAGGATGCTTCTCGAATGAGGAAACGACGGCTAGTTGAAACGGAAGATGAAAGACGGAAACACTAAAAAGTCAGTTAAAGAAAAAAGATTTTGAGGAGTTCCCTGGTGTATCTTCGAAGTTCAAGGTCTAATACCAATGAAATTAAAATGGGACCACCTTGGAACTATACTGAACCCAACGGAAAAAGAATCATTCAAATCGGTTCATAAACAAAAAAGTTATGCCCGAACATACATAAAAAAAAATATATGTACAGACGAATTGAGAACCTCCTCCTTTTTTTGAAGTAGGTTAAAAATGTTTTCAAATGTTAGCTAGCCTAGAGGATCACTTACAATCCTTACCTGTAAACATTTAATTTATGTTTGCTATAAAGCAGCTTCGTATGAAACATTAATAAGTAAATTGACTTGCGCAAGAATTTTTAAATGCAGTCATATAATATTACTTTGGTAAATAATTTCGGTAACTTGGCATGTTGCAAGTTGGCAGATAAACATATACTGTCTGAGCCAAAAGATACGAGTTTTAAAATATTTCTGCTATTTGAGAAGAGAGGTAAAAAATTTACTAATAAAAGTTGTGCAAACCGACCCGTACTATAAACTGATATATGAAAATCTTATACAGCAGTGGCGGTTTCTCCATTGTGTCAAATGGTCATTGACCTCCCTATGCAATAGAAAAAAATAATTACTTTTTGTTTGAGTACATAACATATTACACACTATAAAATTTAAAAAATACTTTATAGTTAACGTTTGTATGAGATTTCAATGCGAGAACGTTTATTAAAGAGCTGTCACAGGATCCGAATAATTTGAATGTTTGAATATCGCGCGCGCGGTAAGCGAATCTATGCGAGGGTCATATCGCTGTTTGTCCACAATTTAGCTATACGCCACGGAATAAAGCCGCCGGCTTAAAAGGCCTTTAACTGAATAAGAGTGAAATAGAAAGCTCATTGCAGTAAAACTCAGGTTACACAAGCTAAAAAGGGATAGAAGCTGGTGCGTATTAGAGACTTCAGGGTCGATGACCCCAGTTTCTGATTAAACGAGTAGAATAACAGCGCATGCTAATCACGTGTAGTTGGTGTATTTCTTCACGTTCGTTTTATGTTGGTATGACACAAGGTTAATAACAAACGTTTTTTGTGTAGAAATAATCGGGGATTTTTTCGCAGATCGGTTTTGTCTGTGACATGTTCTTCAGTAGTAAATCATAATTGTGTAGTAAATCTTAATTTAGTGCTATAAAATGTTTGTGCAAAAAATAATGGAACTTAAAGCTCAACGTGGTTTGAAATTTGAAGAACGTTAGAAGTTAAAAGAAAACGGTCGCCCACAACCAACTCTAATTATTAAACAAATAACATTGTATAGAAATAAGGAGGTTAACAGTTATTTTAATAAGTCAATGTGTGCTTTATCGAATTGGATTTGTGGATGTGATATAAGAAACACTTTCTTCTGTTTCCCGTGTCTGTTAATCTGCGATGACGCAATGTGGTGGAAAAACGGCGTGATCGACTTACAACATTTAAAAATTAAAGTACAAAAACATTTTGTATCAGCAAATCATATGAAAAATTCTATGAATTTTGCCACACTTGGTAATGTGGATATCACATTGCAACTAGACAGTGCTTATCGAAAATCTATTAAAGATTTTAATGAAAATGTTGATAAAAATAGGTATATTTTAAATAAAATTATAGATTGTATAAAGTGTTGCGGAGTAATATAGAAAAAGTTAGCCATTACATTCTTAATAATTTCGTGCCAGCTGCTCCATCGACATGCAGAAAAAGAAATAAAATAAATGAAAATTCAAAACTGCCAATTGCAGTAGAAATTTGCGACATAATTGTATCGGAGGTTGAACATAGATTTATATTTTCTATTCATTTAATTGTTTTGCAGTTATTTCAAGCAAATAAATTCGAAAAGTACAAAAAATGTTTTCCACAAAATGTTTTTAAATTAGTCAAGACTAGTTACCTCGTTATAAACGATTTAAAATTAAAAACCGAACCAGAAGTGCTATACGATCGTGAGGATTTTTATGAAAGTGCTGGTGCTGTTGCAATACTACAATTATTTATCAACAATAATCTTTGTCAGACTTTTACCGAGAGTGTGAAACTTATTAAAATTTTGTGTGCTTTGCCAATGACAACGGTGGAAAGTGGGTGTTACTTCTCTACTTTAAAAAGAATAAAAACATTTTTGTGTAACACGATAGGGCAAGAAAGGTTAAGTGCGTTAGCTATGTTAAGCGTCGAAAAATCGTTAATTAATAACATTGACAATTTTAATGAACTAGTGATAGATCATATTTCCAACGCGAAGAAGCAACTTGAAATATAAATCTACCTAAAATTTGGCTGGGTAAGTACATTAATATCAAAAAATATTTCAAAATGACCACCCAGTACGCCACACCACGAGCCGCCACTGTTATACAGTGTGTCCCATAAAAAATTATTCATAAAATAATACTTTTCTTAAATGGAATGCCACATATTTTTTATCTTAATGGAAAGAACATTTAATTTCCATGCTTTGACCCATCCAAATCGATTCTAATCAAGTTACATACGTCCAGAAAAACAAAATTTACATCCTAGGAAACATACCAGTTGAACATTATCTTTGAAAATATGCCAAAAGGTGTTTTTCCAAATAACTTTTTTATTTCAAATGGACCACACCTGTGTTTTTCTTTGAATGCTATCCTTTACTTAACTTTTAAAAATTAAGAAAGTTTTCTTGTTAATTAGAAGAACATAGAAAATTTAAGCTTTTCGAAATGTAAATTGTAATTAGATTCTCATCAGCATCATTTAGAATGTATATCATGTATCATGTAAACAAAACCTTCTTTTACCTGTAATGACATTTAGTATGCTTTGAGGTGCGTTTCAAACATTAATTTATTTGCCATATCTATAAGCTTTAACCTCGCAGTGAGAAACAACCTGCCTACAGCACTTATATATATACTTCCCTGTACTGAAAGTATAGGAAAGTAAAAAAAATTAATTTATTACGTTAAACGTAACAAACCTTTATAAAGAAGAAAAAAAAATCTTAACTTTATTTTGCCAATAATATAAACATCAGAGAAAGTACACTCACTTGTGTTTGTTGCTCCTTAATGATTCTTGGTAATTCTGTAGCGCATGCGTTTGACTTTCTTCAATAATTGCACCTGCAGTTCTAAAATTGTACACGGCATTACCAAAGAACAAAATAGATGAGCTTAATTGAACAACTGTCAGAAGTGATGGAGTTTGTTGTTCAGTAACCCAGTCGTCGACTACTTGGTAGGTTGAATTTGCAACACTCATTCCACTAGCGCTGATATTCAATACACCTATTGTGTTCACTGTCAATTGGGCTCCCTATATTTAAATTAAATTAATATAAAAACAAATTTTTCATAAAAAAATTAAATAATGTAAAAACAAACCTGTCCTAAGTTGACACCTCTAGCTGCCAACTGAGATACTGCAGTAGTTGCTCCAGCACCTACAAATCCTAGAGTTCCTGCTACAATATTGATATAGGCTCCTCGAGCTTCTGAATTGGCAAAACTCATACTCTGAAACATTTTAATAAAAACATATATCTGACCATCTAAATTTGCCATACCTCTCCGTGAACATGTCTGTCATAAATGTTAACAGCACTTCGAATAAGTGAATATGTTCCAACTCCAATCCCAGTTGCAGCAGCTACTGTTAGAGCAACAGGAGCCACTACTATAGCAGGAATCATAGCTGCAACGAAAACGCCCCCTGATGCAATTCCTGCTAAAGTAGTGGCAATGTCAGCACTTTTCAGTACAGTATGACCAATACCACAAGCAGGCGACATATGCCTTTCAAGGAGTACAATGCCTTCTTCATCGCCTGCATAACGTCCGTTTTCTGGCAACACCATTGTACATTTGTGAAGTTTGTTATCCTCTATGTAGTCTTTCCATGTGTTATAAACCCGGTTACCACTATCAATAAATACTCGACAAGGATTTTCACTTCCTCTACATTTACGAATCACATAAACTGGAATTGGTGATATGTCTGTGTTTGGATTATAATCTGGATACTTTTTTGACCGTGCTATTTTTTCCTCGGGCATTGGCTCCAAACAATTGTAGATAAAGGAAACTATTACTTGATCTTGCCATTCCGTATATTTATCTGGAATTTTAATTCTCCATCATACACATCATCTATAATAACATCTACAACACACTTTTGTTAATGAAAATACAAAATTTTACTATAAGGGAAAGTTGTAAAGATTCTTTTATTTTTTTAAGTACCATATACACGTCGTCTATTTTAACCGGGACACTATAGAGGTCTCAAAAACTATAAGAGATACAAAGTCGGTTCAATGAGATAAAAGTTGGCTAATTAAGGAAACAATGTACTGGTAATTTGTTTTCTTAAAATACGGCTTACTAGATACGAGCAGAAACCTAGAAAAAATAATTTCTTTAAGGTGATATCTCTGTTCATAGTGAAAATAAAAAAAATCGTAAAGGAAAAAGTTGTTGATCTATTGCAGTTGTATCTTTGGTTATATTAAGAAAACGATTGTGTTTTGCTTAATTTTCCGCTCGTATCTAGACAGCTACGGGTATTTTGAAAAAACATCACCATTGCATTGTTTTCCTAATTTGGCAACTTTTATCTAATTTAACAGACTTCGTATCTCCTATAGTTTCAGAAATCCCTATAGTGTCCCGGTTCAAATAGACAACCTGTATAAAACAAATGTAAAAATATTTTCACCGCCTTTAAGGAGGGGTAGCAAATAAGATAAATCACTTTTATTATTCAACAGAATTTCTTTTCATTTCAATGCAATTGCTTTTATCTTAATCATTTAACGACAAATCAGAGCAGTGTTAATAACTGTCGAATTAATATCAATACTACTGTTGTGGACTGTAATTACTTCGAAATAATCTGCCGTTATTTATTGCTGTTGGCTGTAAGAACCATGGGAATCGAACAATAATAATTGGTAGCATATACATTAGGTCAAGCAAAAGTGACTACAAAAACGACAACTGCCACTTACCAGAAATTGTCTTTTCCCACTGGTTTCTTTGAACAGCACTAAATAACCACCTTTGTTGTAGCCAATTGTTCACAATTTGCGCTCGCTACTTAACGCACATATATTTAGCATACGTATGCCGCTTAACTTTACTCAAAATACAAATTGGCAAATAGTTCACATGGAAGTCGTAAAATGCTAAAAGAGAGTGCACCTATTTTCGTTTACACCCAGTATAGATTAACTTTTCTGTGTCATACATTAATACAGTGGGTGGAACAAATTTAATATCTCCCAAAATAATTTTCTTTTGGCAATTTTTGGCGATTACATTGGCAATTTTTTAATTGGGAAATCTTATACGCTAACGAAAGAGAAAAATAATGTCTATCTAATGCGATAGTCAAATATACATGTTTCCATTTAAAATCATACACCATAATTTAAATCGCTATACCTGTCAGATGATATTGCTTAAAAAAATTATTTTTTGGCGAGATACTTTTGCTCGACACGTATATGCATTTTAAGAATTACATTTCTGGCCATCCTGCATATACCTACCGTACCCATTTCCAAAGAGAGAATTGTAATATCCCAACATTTTACCAATAGAGTATAATTTTTTGAAACAACAGGAAAGGAGAGTTTACAACCCAAGCTAAATCTTAACGCTAGCTCCAGATTAATAAATAACATAGCCACGATATAAGGTATGAAGAGTAATTCAAGTATCTATTATTTAATATGGCAGGCAAGTTTACATTTTATTTAAATATTCCTCTGCCTAAAATTCACGTCAGTTTGTTTTAAGATTTAAATTTTCAAGTGCCAACTTTAGTATTGCAAAACTTACTGTTATATAATCGTATTTGCTTGTAAGTTTCTTCAATTTTCTTGTTTTGTTTCTTCTCATACCCATTTTCACTTTTAGGGGGTCCAAACTTTGCAAATGCAATCTTTTGTTTTAAATATTCATGTTCATTATACTCAAAACAATCATAATCTCTATTTCCTAAACGGTCATACATCAGTTGTTGAAATTCTTTTGAACTGAAATATAAACACAATAATTACATTAATTCATAAATATTTTTGATTGTACTTCATCATCTTTGAAGTAGATTTATAGCCCATAGGCACAGTTTTTTAATTCCAATTTAAACAAAGTTTGTTTAATCTTTCACCTCTTCTACCCGAAGGTGTCGAGGTCTTTCACTCCGGGTGGGCTATTTGCTTGTGTAATAGGAGGTAGTGGGGCCTTTGGCCTTTAGACCGCTACGCTCCTGAAGCTTATGCCACCCTTCATGCACATTCATTCAATGTCGTTCAATTGTGTGTTTTTATGTACACCAGACAAATTAAAAATTCGTAAACTTACCCGATATCATTCTGAGTTTTAGCATTCTCTTTTATATTTTCTAACTCAATCTCATTTTTAATTTCCACTTTAAAATTTCTCTCAATTTCTTCCAAAGCTGTGAAAACATCTTTAGTTTTCACCTTTTCACCTTGTAGTATAGAAAATATAGTGATAGAATTTTCAATAGGATAAACTATAAGAAGTGCAGCACGTTTTTCTTCGATCATGGACTGTGCTACTTCAAAGTCTATATTTTCGTTTAAAGACTTCTTTAAGGCACTGTGATATAATACATTGCTGACATCCCAACCAACCAGGTAGTATGAATTTTCAAAAATATTCTTTATGTCACCATCTATTAAAGTTGGACAAAAGATTTTAGAGAAGGCATCGTTTTCGTTGTGAAAATATAGAGCTAGAATTTTGCGCTAAAATATTGCAATCTTTGAAGTACATGAAAAATATAAAGCAGTTATTGCTTACAGACTCAACTGGGGCAAAACATGCTTCTACTATGGCTTCCCTTAGGGAACAATTGTGAAATGAAACATGATTGTCACCATACTCCAATAAAAACTGTGCTACAAAACTCACAGATGCTTCCACATCTGAAATTTCTGAAAATAAGTTTTAACTAATTAATTAAAATTCAGAATAAACATGTATGTACCTAACTCACAAATAATTTTATTGTTTTATTGAGGTACTGATAATTTCATTGTCAGGAATTTATACATATAACATTTAATAACCTTTGTAATGAAAAAATAAATTAAGAAAATACTAATGCATTTTGTAACACTAAACATTTATAAAGAAATAAATAATTACCAGTTGCATTTTCCTCAAAACTAGTATCTTGCAGCATGTTGGATACTTCTGAATAACTACCTACACTATAACTATTTTCCACAATTCCATTTGCTTTATCAGTAGATAAAACCCACAGCACATTTTGTTTAGACAGTAGAAAAGATATGAGCGTCTGATTTTCATGAGCTGGAGCATTGGTCCAACCTTCTATTTTTTGTTGTGATGGACGGACTTTGAATTTCTCATATATTTGTAATTTGACATCCTCTACAAAATGATAAAAAAAAACTAAGAGACATGATTCATTATTTAGATTAATGTTTATCTAAATGCGTAACAGTGTCCCGGTTTAATAATATATTGAAATATCTTTTAAATGAGCAACAATTAGTCATTGAATAATGTTGAAACATCAACATATTATAATCATTGTAATTTTATATTAACTACAGTCATTATGGGGGCTATTGTTATGGTATGAACAGAAGCCTTTAGAATTATCTGTGTATGTATTGCACTACAATGGGCTGTGCAAAACTCAAGGCTGCGAAACTAACTGCAAGGATTTGAAGTCACAACAAGCAACTATCTATTTAAGTATAATCACCTTCTAGAAGTAGCAAATCATGTAGGTACTACTAATTAATAATTTCAAACTGTATATATTGCTTAAAAATATTTGCCTTACCTACTGTACTGTCTCCTGACAACTTAATTCTAGCTGTTGGCTTTCGTAAATAGCCAGGAAACTGTAGTAGCCATCAGTATCTCCTGCCATTATCAAAGCTTCAACCTGTTACATGATTCATAATGAAAAATAGTATAATTTTAGACACCCATATTAGGTACAATATACAGTTGAAGTGTTTGATAATACTATATTAGCAAAAGAACGTATTAATGGTATGCATGAGTAGGCTATTACATGTATTCACAGTGGGCGTTACTGTTCACCGAAGCAAATATTATAATTCATTTTATTGTAAATGCTATGTACATATTTGTATTTTTATTTTAATTTATATATTATGATATTGTAGTTGATTGTAATTAATACGTTTTTATAGTTAGGTATTTGCGAGTAACAAATGGTATACTTAAAAATAAATTAAAGTATAAATTAATTACAATGCAAATATTTGTCCTGATCATTGATAAAGTATTATTAAATGATAAAACTTAACTGTTTGAGTATTTCACAGTTCACGCATTCGGTCTATTTTTATGTCGATTAAATAACAGAAAATAACTAAAGGGATACAAAAATTTTGAACAAACAGGTGTAATTACTCCCCAAACGTCAAAATGTCAAACTCAGAGGTCAAGAAAATACATAGGTAGAGACTACTAGAGACGAAAATTCCCAAAAATTTTCAAATGCAGTGAAAGTACAGAGGTTCTACAACAACTTACTTACAAGTAAAACATTCAAGAAATATGTAACTTTAATTGCCTTAATTGGTGTCACAATGACATTTTCAAAGCTTAAATTTAGTATATATTGAAAAGAGCAGCTTGACAAAATTCTTGAAAATTGAATAAATGAGTAGGAGAATGCCCAGTCACGTAAAAAAGTAATTCTGCTTCAAAAATGAATTCTTAAAAAGTCCAGTGTTGTAAAGAAACTGAAATTAGTATATTATGCAACGAATCTATAATACTATGATAGCTATATTAATACACGAGTGAGATTACAACACGAACGGCAGCCAGTGTCGTAATTCAAACGAGTGTATTAATAGCCATTATATAAGAGTTGCATACACTGTTTTTTCTACGACTAGTTAATTTAAATAAATATTTATTAAAAAAATTTATTTGAACATTATACTTTGAACTGTTTTACGATGTTAACTGAGAAATATCAACAACTCTCGTAACCGTGGTTACCAAAAACAATGATTTGCTGCTATTGGTCAGTTTGGGTCATTTCATAATGAAAATCTGTATCTTAATAGGTAAGCAAATTAAAACATACTAGTAGAAAATAGTATATTATGCAACGAATTTATAATGATAGTCATTAATAACATGAGTGAGATTACGACTCAACCGGCAGTGAGGCGGGTCGGATAGACACGGGGTATAAACTATAATAACGGTGCTGTAGCTCAGGAATGTTGTTACAGAACGGGCAGTATACAAAAAAAGTACATTTTTGACAACAGTATTTATTATTTAAAGCTAAATTTATAAGCGATAACAATGCAGGGGTATGTTCGAAAATCAAGAGTTGGGTTTTCACTAGTGGCATTTATGGGGCGCTGTTTAGGACATAATTATTTCTTTTGATATATACACTGTGTCTATAAAGTAACCCCCCCCCCCTTAAACTAACTTTTGAACAACTTGATATTTTACCACAAAATTTGGTGTGCTTTATTGGGAAATTAAATACTATTTTTCAACCAATAATTAAATTTTGTATCGCCCAATCGCCATTTTGAATTTTTTTAAATAAAAAAGGGGTCCAGTGACACTTCGTTTGAAAGGTCTTTTAGTCCTGCGCCTGATCCTAGAATTTTAAAGAAAAATATTCAGCCATAACAAAATGACGAATGTTTGAAGATAAAGGAGTCTATTTAAAAAACAAAGAATTAAAGCAAAAAGAAATTAAACTAAGTGTTCGAAATGTTCACCATTTACTTCTTGGCACATAAAAAGTCGGTTATGAAATTCCTGCCTTACATTTTCATAAGTTTCTGGAGTGATATTTCTGCAAACTTCTGTAATGCGTTGCTTCAGTTCTTAAATTGTTTCTGGGCGGGCTCTGTACACTTTCGATTTCAGATATCCCCATAGAAAAAAATCTAGGGGGGTAGGTTAAATCTGGGGAGCGAGCCGGCTATTCTACATGCCCCTGCATACCAATCCATCTTCCAGCAACATGTCCGTTGAGAAAGTCTGAAACAGGCGGCGCACCGTCTTGTTGGAACATAACGTTTCCAATATTATTTCCAGCCACCTTAGAAATTTTTGTGAAGATTTTGTCCTGCAAATGAAAAAGTGAACTACTGAATAAAAAAATTAAAACAATTTTGAATTGAGTGAGTCCATTTGTTTAAAATCCGCCATTTTGTTATGGCTGAATATTTTTCTTTGAAACTCTAGGATCAGACGCAGAACTAAAAGACCTTTCAAATGAGGTGTCACTCGACCCCCCTTTCTATTTAAAACAAATTAAATTGGCGCCCAGCCGCCATTTTGAATGATACAAAATTTAATTATTAACTAGCAAAAGTTCTGTGCATGGCTTGTTTCACTGAGGTTAACGATATAATAACAAATTCCCGCTCCACGCAGAGATCGTGCACTGCACGATTTGTAGCCATGTTGTCAAGTTAACCATGAACATATTACATACTTTTACTGATGTTGCGCCATCTTATAAGAAATGGTAAAAGTTCAAATTTATATAATTGTAAAAACCTATATTCGTAAATTATCGTATTTTTGAAATTAATTTTAGTAAATAAATATATTTGTAAAAGAGTATATTTTTACTAATATAAATTACTAAAATGATATAATAACAAAACAATGTATTTGTAAAAACATATATTTGTAAATTATTATGACTTGCTGTAAATAAAATAATTTTTAACTTCAACAGGTTTTTTATTTTAGCCTTATACGAACTTCAACATGTTTACACGTCATTAAATAAATCATCAAATAATTACGTCCTAAACGGCGCCCATAGGCATCAGTTGACACAGGAGTCATTTTCAGGGCAATGTCTACTATCAGTCTTTTTACGCCATACTGTCAGTAAGCGACCCACCGATAAGCGGCGCTAATTTTGGTCATAATCTCACCATATATGCAGGGGGCGGCTAAGAAAATAACATAATTATCTGACAAATTGGTTCCTATAAAAACTGTAATGGCATTCTGACATCACCCCGTACCTGTTTACAAAAAAAGGTTTCTTTAAAAGAAACGTAGCGTAAGTAATTAAAATAGAATATAAAAGCTGGTTTATGATAATATTAGCTAATCGAAATAAAAATGAAGAAAATCGTTTAAAAAATCTGCAAGTAATTCAGAATTCTATGTAGAAAATGTTTAAGACTACTGCAATTTTGATTTTTTAGTTACTTTTAGATTTATTGGTTACCAATGCTGCTGTAAAATAGAACCAACATTTGACACCTACAAAATGGTAAGCATAAATTTTAGTGTTTTTAATTATATACGTCATTTGCATGGAAAATACTATCAGAAATGGGCACGTTTCAAGGCGGTTACATGTGGAACATAAATTACTCCGATATGTTTGGTTCTCCATCGGTAATACTCCTTGAAACTCCCATATAACCTCGCACAATTAATTATTTAATGTTAAATATTTGTACATTTTTCAGCCTGCTACTCCTCAGCAGCTCTCACCTGTTGAAGAGCAGGAAAAGCTCCTAGATGAAGCTCTTGGAGTTGTTAAAGTACAAGCTTTTCAGTTGAAGAGATGTCTTGATAAGAATAAACTGATGGATGCTCTAAAACATGCCAGTGCTATGTTAGCAGAACTACGAACATCACTGTTATCACCAAAAAGTTATTACGAGCTATGTAAGGAAACAAGTAATTGTGAATGCATATCATTGATACTGTATTAATTTTTAGATATGGCCATAACTGATGAGCTACGACACATGGAGCTTTACCTATTAGACGAGTTTCAAAAAGGCAGAAAAGTAGCCGATTTGTACGAGTTGGTTCAGTATGCTGGCAATATTGTACCAAGACTGTATTTACTAATCACTGTTGGTCTGGTGTATATCAAATCTAATTCAGGATTAAAAAGAGATATTTTAAATGATTTAGTTGAAATGTGTAGAGGTAATTTATTTTAATATTACTCTTATTAACGTTAGAATTAAAATTTTAACATGATATTGTAGGGGTGCAGCACCCTTTACGAGGCCTATTTTTACGCAACTATTTGCTGCAATGTACCAGAAATGTATTGCCCGATTCTCCAGAAGTAGAAAATGATGATGGAGATGGTAATGTGCGTGACTCTATTAATTTTGTTCTCATGAATTTTGCTGAAATGAACAAACTGTGGGTTCGCATGCAACACCAAGGACATTCACGAGATAAGCACAACCGAGAAAAAGAACGGGAGGAATTGAGAATCCTTGTTGGTACTAATTTGGTTAGACTTAGTCAATTGGAATCTGTTACAATGGAGAAGTATCAAAAAAGTGTTCTGCCTGGCATCTTGGAACAGGTTGGTATATAATTAGGAATAATTCAATTCAATTTATAATTATTTGGATTGCCAGTATTGTAATTAAATTTTAGTTGGGATAAACTTTTATTTAGTCTAGCAGCTAAATTAATCTAGTAGATGTTTTGATTTAGCCCCAAGCGGCGCCTCCTATTCGAAGGCTTGACTCTAATGTTCAAATCATTCAGGAGATTTTAAATCAGCAATGCCAGTCTTCTTACTGCGCATGCGCCTGATTTGAGCAAGTAGAACTTTGTTGGCTTATGTTTGTTGAAAAAAACAATAGTTTTATAACCATAATTCTAAACCATCTTGTTCCCTTGTCCCTTGGGTTTGCTCGGTGAAGAATGCCATCGATCGTAGGATTTTAGGATTCTGTGAATTGTCTGCTTTTGCACTTAACGATCACTTAAAAGCTCGCCTTCGAAAAAGACAAAAATAAATATTTAAAATTGCAAAGTCTCAAAATATGCCATTACTAGTTACTGTTTATGTGTAATAAATGTCCTGATACAGTTTTTAATGTCCAGCTAAAGTGGTAGGTAGACTATGCACCAGATAAATTAACTGTCTCATAAAGCATCTGGCCTGGGAATACATTTTTTGCAGCCCTATTTTTGAGTTTTAAAAATTATAATGTAACAGTTTAGCTGGACATTATTTATAATTTATCTAATTTACTGTAAATTTATTCTATAAAAATATTGACGATTGCGCCATCATTTCGAAACAGTTATAAAAAAATGAATGTAGCCTTAAGATATAGTTTTGGGTGATATTTATTCTGATGTATGGTTTATTGGGCCTAAAATTTATAGTAACAGCGTTGTAGCATGGGGCGGCATTTGTAGAACGGACAGTATGCTGTTCTACTTTCCAATACTTCCAGTATGGGAATGATTAGCGATCGTGTAAATTTTCAATACTGAGATTTTGACGAAAATACAGTTCCTTTTTAACACGATCCATAAACGGAAGTTTTTTTGGCATACTTTTTTTCAAAGGCAGAATTTTAAAACTTAAGTTTTGTAGGCTCGGAGAGCTAGGGATGAGCTACAGTTTGTTTTGTCCCAGCCCCACTAATTTCTCCGTGATGCCCTCAATGAATTTTTAAACATTTTGGTTTAAAGCGTATTTACTCAAAAAAGAGTTATCAGATCGGGATGAAATTTGTTGTCATAAATGCCCAGTAGTACACAATGTTACGAACTAGGGCAATTACTGTGAAGTGATAAATAATTTAAAATTTATAGACATTTTCAAAAAAATGTTGCTCAAAAACTAGCTACTCGATTTTTTTAAATTTTATAGGCTAATAGAGTTAAGGATAAGCTACAATTTGGTTCTTGTCACAGTTCGCTAATTTCTCTGTGACGCACGCCTTCTATGAATTTTTGGACATCGAAAATTTATATACATATATCAGCACTTACAGGCCATTGAGGTCCTTGGCTTGGTCCTATTCACTCCAGATTTGGTTTATTGCTATGTTCCGCAGGGTAGTGGGGCTCTTTGAGCCTTTAACCACTACACGCCCCGTCAGCTTACGCCAAGCCCATGGCATTGCATGTACTTGTCTATTTGCTCATCCATCTATACTTTGAGTGGACTTCCAACCCCTTTAACGGCTGCCGCGTTGTTAATGCGACATCTGGGACCATCTATTTGCATGCCATTCCGAGAACACGAGGCGCCGCTTTGGCTCGGTTTTCGGACACCCATCGAAGTACTGACCAGACAGAGCTATGCTTAACTTTGCTGATCGCACTCGAATGGGTGTTCCAGCCGCGCCAACTTATAAACATAGCACTACATATACTTTTAAACTAAAGATAATAAGGCTTCTGCAAAAGTGTGTCATGAGACAACGGTATATTATTAAACCTTCCGAAAACTCTTGATCGCTCCAATTAACCTGCAGTCTGTATGATGACGTCAGTGGATATCCCCAACCTGCATGCCGACGAAGTGGAAGAATGTCTTGTCGAATGTAGTTTAAACTGGTTGGTATTGATACCTGCATCTGCAATTGTCATCTTTATCCACCTGCTGATGGTCTGTTGAGTTGCCGCCTTGTAAGGTTTTCGAGTTGTCAGAAAAAGGTGATCTTCCCCTTGTACCTAACGAATGTCCTTTGTCTTACCAATGTATTCAAGCAGACAGCTGGCTACACAAATTCCGGTTTCTCATGGAATATACAGGCAATTGAATTATTTTAAGTAGTTTTGATCCGATCAGAAATAAATATCTGAAGTGTACCATCATTACCAGTTGAGTGATCTGTGAAATCTTGATCGAAGAGATGGTTTGTATTCAGTGTCTAGAAATTAATACCAAAAGTGTAGCCAACTTTGCCGAGACGTCTTTTCAGGAAAGAGATTTATTAGGAGCTCTTGAACATAAGAAGGTTATTACCGATCGGGGTTCCCCTGTGGTATTGTATCTGGGACCCGATGGTCGCAATCGAAACAAGCCTTTAAGGTATTATTTAATGAGTGGGTCTTGGCCCACATCAATCGTGAGTATTTGTGATAGAACCGACCTGTGTGAATTAAAAGTTCCAAAAAAGTAATCCTTGGTGTCGTATAAATCCTGAAGAAAATTGAGCACATCCTTGGCCAAAGCATCAAACCAATTTATATTTAAGCATCTTGTTTAACAGAGAGTGCCAGGGCTGATTTGGCCATTATGGAATTATCACTACGCCTTCTGTCCTGTTTGTTATAATTTTCTCAAAGGTGGAAACGCATAAAAGTTCAGGGAGGTCTGAGGTCAGGGAGGTTTTTTCCACCAAGTTTGTCTCAAAAAAGTTTTTTTTTTATTTATTTTGCTCTGCAGGCCATGAAGGCCTAGTCTCAAAAAAGTATCTGGATAAAATTTGCTGTCGAATAGGTTGGCAAACCGCTGCTACTCCTAATAAGAAGCTCCGAAATACTATTGGACAACTCCTACACTCGGTAGAAGAATGTGCCTGCATTTCTGCAGCCTAAGATTGAAAGGAAGGCTTAGAAAAATATAACTTGTACCCAGATACCTACTGTAAAATTAAGGAGTCTCAACTAATCTTTTGCTATGACAAAAAAAAATTTAATCGTCCTGCTACAGTAGTAGCAGCTGCTTGAAGTTGAAATGCTTGTTCAGAGGTGAAATTCTACTTTATAAGAATTTGTAGAGTACAGATTTCTCTTAGCAAATGGTGCATAAACTGCTTTTTTATTGATTTCCTCCATATCCGGGTCAGGCCCAAATAAGAAAACATTGGGATCAGTGTTTTCTGCCAATTTACTCACTTTTTTAGATAAAATTCGGCATAATGTGATCTCTACGGTTCAAAGAAATGTGAAAAACATCTGCAAATATCTTGGCGTCATCACTGATTCCTTGTATAAAACGGCACCCGGTAGGGATTCTGAATTAACCAGACCATTAAGGTCTCTGCCTAAGGCGGAGAAACCACTTGCTAATTGTATTTGAAAGTTGGCCTGGTATTCATTCGTCCCTGTTAATAGTCGATTTGAACATAATCGCCTCGACATTGTCATTGATCTTGGGCGCCTTTAATAATGCGCAATTGGAAGGTAGAGGATACTTGCTTACTAAATCCTGCCGTTTCTTCTTTGGCAGCCCCTTAGTTAAAATATAATTCCATCGTGCAACAATTGCCTCTTCGAATTTAGGAATTTCGAGTCAGTGCAGAGGTACCTCCTCTTATCATTCGGGCTTACTGTTCATACAGCTTAAGGGTCATTAGAATCAGTTTAATATTGTCATTTACTTGAAAGAAAGTTCTACTGCCCTGCTATCTTATTATAGTCACTGCTGGCACGTAAAAGTTTTATACAAAAATACTTTTGAAAATATAATAAGTAACAGTTTTTTAAAGTACGGGAAAGTCCAGGCGACATGCTCCGTTCAGGTTTCTGTTTTGTGGTAGAGCGCTTTCTTTTCTTTTCAACTATATAAAAATATTGTTATATAAGAAACTTTTTGAAAAAAGTACGAAAAACTTTTCCATCATCATTACGAATTGCAATAAAACGAAAACAGGGGCGAAAAAAATAATCGAAAAATGAAAAGAACAAGTTAATTGGCGGCGACTGATCAGTAAAAGATTCAAAAAGGTATTTACTATGTTTGTTGCAGGTGGTAAGTTGTAGGGATGCCATAGCTCAAGAATATCTTATGGAATGCATAATTCAAGTTTTTCCTGATGAATTTCATTTGCAAACGTTAAATCCATTTCTCAAATCATGCGCTGAACTCGAAGCAGGAGTTAATGTTAAAAATATTGTGATTAGTCTAATGGAACGTTTAGCTGCTTTCAGTCAGCGATCTGAAGGTGTTGGAGATTCGGGACGAAGTGAACAAGGTATTCTGTACTTATTTTAGTGAATTTGGAATTCTAATAAGGCTTTATTTATTTAGGTAGCCCTACAGGCCTCCCATCTGATGTTCAGTTATTTGAAGTTTTCTCAGATCAAGTGGCTTCTATAATTGCAAATCGTCAAGATTTACCAGCTGAAGATATGGTATCGCTTGAAGTTGCACTAGTTAATTTAGCTCATAAGTGTTACCCTGATCGAGTAGATTATGTGGACAAGGTCATGCAGAATAGCATCGAGGTACTTATTATGTTATAAAAATTGTTAACTGTTTAATTATTACCATTTTTAAAGGTCTTCAAACGCTTGGGTCTTGATCGCCTGGAATCTAACACATTGGTAGCAAAAGAATTGCAAAAACTATTAAAAATACCAATTGACAATTATAATAATCTCTTAACCGTCTTGAAACTTCAGCACTATGCTCCCCTTATGCAACATTTAGATTACAATGGAAGGAAAATATTAAGCATTTACATTTTAAACAATGTTTTGGACAGTGAAACTTTAATCACCACACAGGAACAGGTGGAACAGGCACTTAATTTGATTACAACCTTAGTGAGCGATCAGAATGATCAGCCGAAAGGAGAGGTCGATTTGGAGGAATTAGCGGAAGAGCAAGGGCTTTTAGCTAGATTCATTCATCAGTTTAAATCAACTTCTGCTGATCAACAATATCTTGTTCTTGCAGCAGCTAGAAAGGTAAGTAGATTTAATTTCAAAAGTGGACCTACTTCTCTTGACTTTTTTTTAATACTTCTGCTTCACGTGAGCATGTTTCAATTATTAATTCTAGAAAGAGGTGTCTTTAAAAACAAATGCAAAATTAATATAATTTAAAAAAAATGTCTTTACTGGGTGTAGACGAAACTGAAACTTGTTTAATATACACATAACTTCTTATTGTTTGATGTAAACTTCAATTTCTTGCACTTCAGGTTTTACTGTATATATTTTCACATTTTTTGAATCAGACGAAAACTCTTTGTATGATAGTGCGCTTAAAATAAACATAAGGAGCTGATACAATCCATAAAAAAAACACTTTTTTAAAAAAAATTTAAGAAAATAAATCTGTGGCAAACAAATTTAATTTGCATCAAATAACAGGTATTCGTGTGTATAATAATCACTCCAAATTTTATTTGTTTAAATTATTCAATAAATAAAAAAATTGGGGTGATCTGCATTGTTTACACCCGATATAGTTGCCGACCCTAGATGACGACATCTGTCAATGCTGTATGCCATCTAAGATTTCTAGGTATAGTATGACGTATGTCACTCAATGGTGCAGTATGAGGTGTCTCATTTTCGATGTAGTTATGCTGTAGCTACTTTATTTTTGATTTAACCTTCATATACAGGTTTTATCAAATTACGTGTTAACTATTGGAATCTCGCCTATTTGAAGAGATACAACGACCGTTAAATTATAGAAAAGTTGTGGTATCTTATGCCTACTAATAATCTAAAAATAAAGTGGGACTATCTTGCTTAGTTTCTGAAAGAACTGAAAAAAACAAATTTTGGATTTTTTGTTTTCGGCCATAACTTGTTTGTCATTCATATTACATAATTCTTGTTCACGCATTATTAAGCCACTTTTTTTTATGTTGGATCTAAATTTTTTTATCGGATTTGGTATAACATTGTTCATTTTCGACTGTCGACATTTTTTATTATTGTCAGTATTTTAAATATTTTCATATTTGAATAGAGTGTTTTATTCCGATTTCAACAATGTGCAACTTTGCATTTTGTTTAAGTTTTGAGCATTTTATTACAGACAATAAAAATTTAAAAGAGTGCCAGACCACGTCATTTATGTGAAAATTTAAGAAATTTTGTTTTAAGCATTGGCAGCAGGTTAAGTTATTTTTTATAAAACCAAATGAATTCCAAAGTTTCTAACACAGATTACAAACATTCCAAGAGTTCATTTTAGACGAGCTTAGCATTTTTTGCAAAGGTGTCAAATGTGTCTTGCAATGTGGGTTGCAATTTAAACATTTATTTAATAATTGTTGTGTTTATTTAACCTGTAAGTTAAATTTGTTATGTCGTCGGTTGCGAACATAAAAACTGCAAGTGGACTTTTCAGTAAATTGTGTATGTTAGAAACTATTCATTTGGTTTTGTAAAAAATAACTTTTCCTGCTGTCTAGGCTCAAAACAACATTTCGTAAAATTTCCACATACTTTTGATGTATCTAAACGTCAAAGTAAAGAAAAGTAGTGCTTTGTTTTCTTCAATGAGTTCATGGCCCACTATAATTTTGAGTTAATAAATTAAATAAAGTAATCTTTCCATGGCACTCATAAATTTTTTATTTTCTGTAATAAAATGCTCAAAACTTAAACAAAATGCAAAGTGTGACACATTGTTGAAATTAGAATAAAAAACTATTCAAATATGAAAAAAATTAATATGTTAACCATAAAAAAAAGTTGACAGTTGAAAATGAACAATGGTAGCAGTTATACCAAATCCGATACAAAAATTTAGATTCAGCATAAAAAGTGTCTTAATAATGCGTTAACTAGAATTATGTAACATAAATGACAAATGAGTTATAGCGGAAAACAAAAAATCCATCATTTTAGTTTTTTTTCCAGTTCTTTTAGAAAATAAACAAGATGGCCCTAGTTTCCTTTTAGATTATTAGTGGGCATAAGATTTCACAAATTTTCTCTAATTTAAACGTCTTCGTATCTTCAAATAAGCAAGATCAGATCACCTTTGGTTTTTTGCATTTTTTTCAATAATTTTGTTACGCATACCTATTAAATGTTTAGATAGATGAAAACCTAAGAAATTTCTCTACAAGATTATGTGAAAAAAATTGTCATGCTATGTAAAACAAATGTCGATGACGTTTCACGAAAAATTTGCAGCAGTAAAAAAATTTTTTTTTCGTTAAATTGTAGAAAAAATTGCCCCATTTGATAATGTAAATAGTTTATTGGGGGTTAAGTAAAAAAAAGGGTGATGTGGAAGGCCATAGAATCTAAACTTGTTTAGAATAAAATACTTGCTTAAAATCAAGTCACTCTATGGTAACTAGTAACTTGTTTGGTGCTAATAGTTACCATATAGTTCCTTGGGTGTTAGCAATTTTTTTATTGTGGACAAGTTTAGATTCCATGGCCTTCCACATCGCCTTTGGTTTTTTGTATTTTTTTCGAAAATTTCATTTTGCAACCTTATGCAATGTTTAGGTAGATGAAAAACAAAGAAAACTCATTACGATTATGTGAAAAAAAGTATATCATGCAATTTAGGATAAATATTGATGAAAAATTGACCCATTTGATAATATATATGGTTGGCTGGTGGTTAAATCAAATACAAAGTAGCTACAGTCGAGCGCCCTTTTTTATAGAACAGATTGTATGGGTAACTTCGTTAATATTACAGTTATGAAAAAACCGTGTGTGTCATTCAATGGTAGAAACAAAAATAGAAAACCTCCTTTTGTTTTTGAGCTACAGTGAAATTATTAACATTTGTAGTGGGTGTTTACTGATAGCTCATTTATTTCTACAGATATTAAAAAATGCTATTAACGATTTAGTAAATTTGTTTGTGTAGATTGAAGTGGCGTGCTCAAATTTTTCATATTTACATTGGTTTTTAAGTTACAATAGGCTGCGTACTCACTTGAGCACTTCACACACGTTTTTCCATGTATATATTTATTGCACACAAAATTTATTGTTTGCACGCAACACAGGGAACTTATAAACCCGTTCACATTGAGCATGTCAATCCTTTGGTAAAATTTATCCGATTTTCATGAACTTTGGAATGTGAGGGTATATAAAAAATTAATCAGGGAAATAAGGTTTTAAAACAATTGCAACCGTAAGCGGAAGTTAGACTTGTTTGTTTGTAGCATGTCTTTCAGAAATTAAATTTTCTAAATCTGAAAACGGAATCTAATAGAAGACCTCAGGGAAAATTTAACGCTTTTTTTTTTTAATTTCTAGCTCCAGAGTGGATACCCACTACGATTTTATGAAAATTGTTTTCACTGTAACGCCTTATTACTCAAAAACAGTTTGACAGATTGAGATCAGATTTTCTATCCAAATAGCTCTATAAAGACACAATGTTACCGTGTACAAAAATTTTCGAAAAGATAAAAACTATGAAGTGAAAAATATTTTCAGCATTTTGAGAATTAAAAAAAAAAATTTACACAAAGTGGCCACACGATTTGATTTTTGATTTTGTAAGCTGATAAGACTTGATAATGAGCTACAATTTGGTTCATGGTCGCTACTTCCTTTGTGAATTCTATGAATTATTGAAAATTTTGATTTAAACAGCTACTTACTCAAAAACGAATTATCAGATCAGGATGACATTTTATATTGGAAATGCTTTAGGGGTACACAACGATATGAAGTACGAAAATTTTTAAAACCGCTAAAACTGAAGTGAAAACAATTTAAAAATTTTGACGTTTTTTCAAAAAAATATTGCTCGAGGTAGGGATGAGCTTCAATACGGTTCATATTTCAGGTCGCTAATTTTTTTGTGACGCATTCTATGATTTCTTGTAAATCAAAAACTTTTGCCCTTTTATTTAATAAACGGGGAAAGATGAAAAATTTCTAGCTAAGAAGCCAAATTGCTTATGAGTGGTAATGGTTTAATTTTTAAGTGCAGCAAAATCTTGATGAGGTAATTTTCGCCCTCCCACCCAAATTTCGGCGAAAGAATTTGACCTTCCGTTATATGTTTTATTTAATCCCAAGGATTATTTTTCTAAAATATCGTTATTTTTTTCTCAATGAACACTAACGCGCAAACCGAGCAAGCGGTTTTAAGTAATGAGAACCGGACTAACGACATTATGTTGAAGCAGCCGCAAGCAGTGAGGTGGTGGCTGTGGCATTGTGACTACATGTCATGTGTCTTTTTTGTTGCACACAGGGTGGCCACTTTTCTGGAAAACAGCGAAAATCGGGAAAAGTCAGGGAATTTAGAATTTTTTTATTTTGGTCAGGGAAATCAGGGAATTGTACCAATTTCAACGTAAAGTCAGGGAATTTCACGGAATAGTCAGGGAAAGTTCTATAAAATGCATTTGTTTTAATATTTTTATTTTTGCCTGCAAAACGAAAATTTTGTTACCTAGGCATATGTTTATCTTCTTCTTCTTCGTGCATCCTTTTGCCCTTTAGGGCGTCGGATTGGGATTCATACTCCCAGATTCCTTAATCCACTTCTTCCATTTCTGTCGGTCCTGTGCCAAGGCTTTCATTTCCCTTAGGGTTTTTCCCCTCCTTGCCCCCACTTCCTCTATCCGTTCCATCCAGGTTTTCCTCGGTCTGCCTCTCTTTCTTTTTCTTCCTTTCCCTGTCTCCATCACTCTCTTGACTATTCTTTCTGGGTCCATTCTTGCTATGTGACCATACCAATTCAACTGTCTATTCTCCATTTTTTCCACGATAGGTTCCTGTTTCGTCATGTTCCTTATTTGTGTGTTCCTTACTCTGTCGAACTTTGTCTTTCCGGCTATTTTCCTCAGGAATTTCATCTCTATAGCATTTAATTGGGATTCGTGCTTTTTCAGTGGCACCCATGATTCACTTGCGTATAAAATCGTTGGTATGGCAATTACGTTGTACACTCGGCTCTTTGTGATCATGTCTACTTCTTTTTTCTGTAAAATGGTTTTATTTACTGCATGGTATATGTTTGTTGCCTTTTGCCTTCTCTTAGCTATTTCCAGATCTAAATTTCCGTCCTTTGTTATCACACTTCCCAAGTATTCGTAGACTGTTACTTCTTCCAGTGGCTTTTGTTTACATAAAATGTTTCTTTCCTCTTCCGTTCTGCTGTTGTCATTTATTATCATTATTTTGCTTTTTTTTGTGTTAATTTCCATTTTTAGATTTTCAATTTCTTCGGCCCACACATCTACTATGGATTGCATTTTTCTTTGTGTCTTGGCTATTAATACTATATCATCCGCGTAGAGTAGGCTATCTAGTTTTGTGGGTGTGAGGTTTCTATATCCTATTGTTGTTTGTTCCGCTTTCCCTTTTGTATTTTTTATTAACCTATCCATTACTATAACAAACAGCAGTGGGCTTAGGCTGTCCCCTTGCTTCACCCCTTTTTTCATTTCAAAGTCCTCTGATCTTTGTCCATTTATCTGTACTTTTGCTGTTACACTTTGGTAGACACTTTTTATTACTTGTATTAGCTTCCTATCAATTTTAAGGTCAGTTAGGCTTCTCCATATTTCTTCCCTTTCTATCCTATCAAATGCCGCTCTTAAATCTATGAATGTCAGGTATAGTTGTTCTCCACTGTCCATTGCTCTTTCTACTAGGTTTCTCACTATGCTAATATTGTCGTTTGTCTGTTTGTTCGCCCTGAATGCCGCTTGTTCGTCTTCCAGTTTTTTTTCTACCTGTTTTCTTAGTCTTTTCTCTACTATTCTTGTATATACTTTGAATCCTACTGAAGATAGACAGATCGCTCTATGGTTTTCACACATTGTATGGTCGCCCTTCTTATGGATTGGCAGTATTAAATTGTTTTCCCAGTCCTTGGGAATCCTTTCCTTTTCCCATGCTTCTTTACATATTAGAGCTAGCCACCTCTTTCCTTCTTCCCCCATCCACTTTATCATCTCCGGTTCTATGTTGTCTGCTCCTCCTGCTTTTCCTAATTTAATGTTTCTTAGTGCTTCTTCTATCTCTTCCATCGTTATTTCTTCTATTTGTTGATTTCCTGCCTCATTTTCCCTTTCTTCATTTATTTCATTTCCCTCATTTGGTCTTTGTTGAAATGTTTCGGTATAGTAATTTTTCCATATTTCTAGGATTTCTTGTCTTTTAATCTTTATCACGTTGTCTTTATTCTTCATTCCTCTTATTTCTTTTTTCTTATTCCCTCTCATATTTCTTATTCGGTTCCAGAATTTCCTATTATTATTTTTGAAGTCCTCGCTTAGTTCTGTCCCATACTTCTCCCAACTTCTTCTTTTTTCTTCTCTTACTGCTATCTTCACCTCGTTTCTTAATCTTATATAGTCTGTTTTGTCTTGTATCTCGTTTGTTTTAATGTATTTCTTCCACGCTTCCTTTTTTCTTTTAATTTTTTCCTTTAATTCTATTGTCCACCAGCTTGTTCGTTTTTGGCTGGAGTTTATTTTTCTCTTTCCACATATTAGCTCTGCTTTTTGGTATAAGGTTTGTTTCAGCTTTTCCCATCTTTCGTCCATTTTCCATTCTTTTGCTTTCCTTTCTATCTCCTTTAGTGAGCTATCTACCTGTATTTGATATGCTTTTCTGATTTCTTCATCTTTTAGTTTATATACTTTAATTTTAGTGAATTTCTTTTCCTCTTCTATTTCCATTTCTACTACATATGTTTATAAAATTTATATTTATTTCATTTGGTTTTTCCTTAAAGTTTAGATGTTGTCTTTTGTTATGCTTGTTGAAAAATTTCCATTTGCTATAAAGTAATTTAAGTTTATTTTGCTAATTTTTATGTTGGGTTGCAACTTTTATTTAAAAAAAACAGTTGCATTTGGCTTTTGTGCCATAAAAATGAGTCAGGGAAAACTGAAGTGTATTAGTTAGGGAAAAGTCAGGGAATTTGAAGAGCAGTTTTAAGTGGCCACCCTGGCACAACGTATCTATACAACATATTGCATTTACCTTTTACGGAGTAATATCAGTGTGGAATTGTTTTGTACCGCCACTGCTGTAGGGCTACAGCATTGGGCGTAAATACCTTGAACATAGGAAAAGTAAATGTTTCTAAATATAGGAAAGTTCAGGTGAAGTGCTTCGCTCATTTTTATTTCTACCATTAAATTTGTATTAATAAATTGACACAATAAGATACAAACAGTTTTTTCATAACTATAATATTAACAAAGTTATCCATATTACGATAGCTTTTGATTAATTTTTATCTGTTGCAAGTTGCTGTAGAGATATGTCAATTTTTAATAAAAGAAACAAAAACATTTTGAAAAGTTGCCAATAAAATACACTATTTAAAGTCAGTTTTATTATCGGAAGGGCCTGTAGTTCGTCTTCTCATAATACAGTTGGAATTTGCTTATTGAAAAATGTTTTATTGTTTAGTAAAGTGGAATTATAACTAAGGAAGAGTACGGTCACAGAACTAGACCTTATTGATATTGGGTGTATTTTAAAATAAAAGCTTCAATGTTTTTTAACAGATACTAGGTGTAGGAGGACCTTTGCGAATTAAGCACACACTTCCACCACTCATATTCCAAGCCTATCAGTTGGCGTATAAGTACAGAGATTTGAAAAATGAGGATGATATGTGGGAAAAGAAATGCCACAAAATATTTCAATTCACTCATTCAACCGTTACAGCTTTAGTCAAGGCAGAACTGGCAGAATTACCACTTCGCTTATTTTTGCAAGGAGCCCTGGCAATTAATCAAATTGGATTTGATAATCATGAAACTGTAGCATATGAGTTCTTATCACAAGCATTTTCTTTATATGAAGATGAAATATCAGATTCCAAAGCTCAACTGGCTGCTATTACTTTAATTGTGGGTACTCTAGAGCAAATAAGTTGCTTTGGTGAAGAAAATGCTGAACCTTTGCGTACTCAATGTGCACTAGCCGCAAGTAAACTGCTGAAGAAACCCGATCAATGTCGTGGTGTAGCTACTTGTTCTCATTTGTTTTGGAGTGGAAAAAGTTTAGCTAGTAATCGAGAAGAAATGCATGATGGAAAACGTGTGGTGGAATGTTTGAAGAAAGGTCTCCGTATTGCAAAACAGTGTATGGATGTCAGCGTACAAGTGCAGCTTTATGTTGAATTACTTAATCATTACATATATTTTTATGAAAAGGGAAATGATCAAATTAGCGTGCAGATTTTAAACCAGGTAATTGGTAAAATTAAAGAAGAATTACCCAATCTTGATAGCTCAGATGAAACAGATCAGATTACAAAACATTTTAACAACACCTTAGAACACTTACGGTCCCGAATAGAAAATCCAGATTCTGATAGCATTTCATATCAGGGTCTCGAAATATAAATAGATTTGTCATAATGAAAATAGGAAAGCACAGTTTTTAGATATTTGTTGTTGAACAATCATTAATATAGATTTTTTTTATGGCAGATCTTTAGTTTTGTTTTTATGGATTTTTTTTAAAGTAATAATGTATAATCTGCTCGCCCTGCGAACCCGGTATTTATATTTAAGTAATTAATTATGAAAATAGTTCTAATTTATCATCACTAAAAATGTTTTATATGCCGTCTATTGTATATTCAATTTTTCTTATAGATTATCAGAAACATGTACTATTATATTTAGGTATTTTTATGTTAATATTTTAATATATTTTAGCCTATTGTTATTATTAAATTTATATAAGCATATATATGTATATTGTGTATTTTAGTGTAATTGTATGAAGTCAAAAAACAGTACACCTGCGATGTAATTAAATTATATTAAAGTTTTGGCGATTATTGCAAAAGGACTCTTACATGTTTGTGGAGACATATGCCGTGCTATATGAAGGAAAAATATTTATTTTACACAGAATCGACGATATGTTCAATAGTTGCTTCTAATGCTTGGGGCGGACAAGAATTTGATCTTAATGTATTTTGTTTGCCAGGATAATAATACTTAATCGGCTTATACCTGTTAGCTGTTTGTGAATCCATACAAACTAACGTTTCGCAAGACATTGCAGCTTGCATCTTCAGAGTGAATAGAACACTGTATTCTATTCACTCATTCATATGAACATATCTATCTTTACTAACACAATGGATCTAAAACAAGACATGGAACGTGTGCCGGAATTTTCACCGATGACCTAAACTTACTCCAAATTATACCACTAGGCAAAATTGACTGTCTTCCAAGTGGAGGTAGTAGGAATAATACATGCGGTGCAAACGCAATATATTGAACGACAAATCAAGAACCAACATGTTGATATCTACAGTGACAGCAGAGCCGCTTTACTGGTACTGGGCAGTTGCAGTGGCTGCCGCTCGTGTCATAATCTCACTCGTATATTAATGGTTATTATTATAGATTCGTTGCATAATATACTATTGTGTGTTCTTATAATGTATGGGGCGCCAAGTGTAAAGTGAAAATTTGCTGTGCATTTCACGGTATTTAAGGCAATTTGTCCCAATATTTATTATATATACACACAAATGCTTTTTATTTTAATAAATTGCTGTAGATTTAAATAAATCCTTAAACATGTGGTTTAAATATTCCAACATTTAATAAAGCATTAGAGATTGAAATAAATCTTAAAACATTTATTAATAAATAGGAGAATTAAAAGTCCTTTTCTCTCAGCAAAAATATTTAATTAAACGGTAACCGGTTTTCGGGCAATTAATTCCTGCCCATCATCAGCCTTAAGAAAATATAATTGCACTACTCGAAACGTATAATAAAATTTAACATGCCTAAATCGGCGTAATTGAACACAGGAGAAAGTATGACTTTCTCCTGCTGATGATGGGCAGGAATTAATTGCTCCAAAACCGGTTACCGTTTAATTAAATATTTTTGCTGAGAGAAACCGACTTTTAATTCTCCTATTTATTAAAAAATTTTCCTCTCATGGGTGAAAACCAATTTTCTAACTTAAAACATTTATTTTAAATTTTCAACTATTTAGTAAATCTTTACGTATTTAGATAAATCTGCACATATTTGTTTTAAATCTTTCAATATTTAATAAATATTCGCAGATTTAAATAAATCTTTACCTATATAAATAAATCCTTACAGATATATTATATTATTATATATTATATTTCAACATTTAATTTTTGAGCTGCCATATTTAATGTTAACTTGTCATATTTATTTGACCTTGGTAGACCCAGCCTACATAGAAGACGAAGACCAAGACCGTTTAAACTGGTAGTAACATTCAACAATTAGAACACGTCTTCCGTATTTCAAGAATTTGTACAATTAATGTTAGTTCAATCATCAATAACAACAAATTTAACAACATAAACATTGCATAATTTATTATTCATACAATAAAATTTCCTCAACATTCCCTTGAGATTGTAATTTTCAGTCTGCTTTGTTTAAGCTTTGAACGCTCCCACCATGACCCCGCCTTGCGCCTTACTACCGGTGTAAACGGTCTTGGTGTCTTAAGTCAGCTGGGCTCACCCAGGTCAAATAAATATGACAGGTTAACATTAAATGTGACAGCTTAAAATTAAATGTTGAAACATTTATTTAAATCTGTAAGGATTTATTTATATCGGTAAAAATTTATTTAATATATTTATTAAATATTGAAAGATTTAAAAAAATATATGCAGATTTGGCTAAATACACAAAGGTTCACTAAACATTTGAAAATTTAAAATAAATGTTTTAGGATTTATTTAAATCTCTAATGATTTATTAAATATTGGAATATTTAAACCAAATGTTTAAGAATAAATTTAGAATGATTTATTAAAATAAAAAGCATTTAGCTAAATGTGTGTATATACCGTCTGTCTATAAAGTACCCCCGCCCCCTAACTACCTTTTGAACGACTTGATATTTTACCACAATATTTGGTGTGCTTTAATGGGAAATTAAATACTATTTTTTAACCATTAATTAAATTTTGTATCATTCAAAATGGCGACTGGGCGCCATCTTGAAATTTTTTTTTAGATAGAAAGGGGAGGTCGAGTGACACCTCATTTGAAAGGTCTTTCAATTCTGCGTCTGATCCTAGAGTTTCAAAGAAAGATATTCAGCCATAACAAAATGGCGGATTTTAAACAAATGGACTTACTCAGTTCAAAATTGTTTTGAGTTTTTTACCCAGGGTCGAGTGACACCTCATTTGAAAGGTCTTTTAGTTCTGCGTCTGATCCTAGAGTTTCAAAGAAAAATATTGAGCCATAACAAAATGGCGGATTGTAAACCAATGGACTCACTCAGTTCAAAATTGTTTTGATTTTCTTATCCAGTAGTCCACTTATTCATTTGCAGGACTAAGTTTTCCCAGAAATATCTCAGGTGGCTTGAAATAATATTGAAAACGTTATGTTCCAACAAGACGGTGTGCCGCCTCATTATTATAGGCCCGTTTCTGGCTTTCTCAACAGACATTTTCTCGGAAGATGGATTGGTAGGCGGGGGCCTGTAGAATAGCCGGCTCACTCCCCAGATTTAACTTCTTTAGATTTTTTTCTATGGGAATATCTAAAATCGAAAGTGTACAGAACCCGTCCAGAAACAATTGAAGAACTGGAGCAACGCATTACAGAAATTTGCAGAAATATCACTCCAAAAGCTTATGAAAATGTAAGGCAGGAATTTCATAACAGACTTTTTATGTGCCAAGAAGTGAATGGTAAACATTTCGAACACTTATTTTAATTATTTTTTGCTTTAATTCTTAGTTTTTTAAATAGACTTCTTTATCTTCAAACATTGTCATTTTGTTATGGCTGAATATTTTTCTTTGAAACTCTAGGATCAGACGCAGAACTAAAAGACCTTTCCAATGAGGTGTCAATTGACCGCCCTTTCCAATTAAAAAAAAAATTTTAAATGGCGCTCAGTCGCCATTTTGGATGATACAAAATTTTAATATGGTCTGAAAAATAGTATTTAATTTCCCATTACAGCACACCAAATTTTGTAGAAAAATATCAAGTCGTTCAAAAGTTAGTTGGGGGGGGGGGGGGGGGGTTGCTTTATGGACACAGTGCATAATAAATATTGGGACAAATACCGTGAAATGCACAGCAAATTTTCACTTTACACTTGGCGCTTCATAATAATAAGCTAAATGTCTAACACTTTCAAAACGACAGGAATTACATTATTAATTAATATTAAGAAAACATTTTTTAAATCAAGTATCACATGAATTGTTTAAAAACTGTAAAAACAAAATGGCATTGACACTTTGGAAAGTTCAAAATTTGTAAGATGCATAAAGTTGTTCGTAAGACTTTAATGTTAGTTTTTTCTGCGTGTATAAATTATATGTTAAATTTTTTGGCTTACCTGGCTTATACTGCTAGCAGTTTAAAATCTGACAACTTGTTTCCGTAATACGAATGTTTGGAAATTTAAGTGGACAAGACTATCTTAATTATCATTTAATAATGGAAGGTTTTTACTATGATGCAGCGATAGAACATATAACAGAAATTGTTAAAAATAGACTCTATTTTGCTGTACTTGCTGGAGAAAACAATAGAGCTATTAAGAGCACCCATGACACATGTTATTTCAATATCGACGATGAACTTGTGTATGTTAATTACTATTATGATTTTGGACCGCTAAATATATCATGTTTGTACAAATACTGCTGTAAACTGAATAGTTATTTACGATGCTCACAAGGATCAAAAAGATTTGTACATTACACAACTGCACACCCCATGAAACGAGTAAATGCTGCATTTCTCATGGGTTGCTTTATGATAGTTTACTTGAAAATGGAACCCACAGATATATATCGTATACTATTGAATGCAGGAGGGACTTTCAAGTACGCAAAGCAAATGAAATTCTACTTAACTCTATTTTGATTTGTTTTACAGATCATTTGTAGATGCATCTCAAGGAATTTCACAGTATACAATACGAATATTGGATTGTTTGCATGCTATTCAAAAAGCTCTCGTGTTTAACTTTGTCAATTTTGATGATTTTAATGTAAATGAGTATGATTTATTTGACAAGTTACAAAATGGTGATATGAACTGGCTGCTTCCAAGAAAATTTCTAGCATTCATAGGGCCTACAGATAGTGAAATGACGAGTGGACATCCCCCTGATTTTTATGTCAGATATTTTTTAGATAATGATATTAAAACAGTTATTCGACTAAATAACAAATTTTATAATGCTTCAGCGTAAGTACACTATGTGCAAGTATAAATCATACATTTAAATCAAAACAAATATAATTTCATAGCTTCACCCAAGCTGGAATAGAACACCATGAGTTATTTTTTCCTGATGGAAGTGTCCCATCGAAACAAATCTTAATGCAATTTTTAGATTTATGTGAAAATGCCCGTGCTGCTATTGCCGTTCATTGTAAAGTAAATTACCTACATTATTTCATCTAATTTTACATTTTGGATTTTCAAATATTATACTTGTAGGCAGGATTAGGACGTACTGGTTCTCTAATAGGAGCTTATATTATAAAACATTATCGATTGACTGCTCGAGAGGCTATAGCTTGGATGCGCATTTGTAGACCTGGTTCAGTCATTGGTCAACAACAAGGTTGGCTAGAAAAAATTGAAAGTTGGTTGTGGAAGCAAGGAAGTCTGTACAGGTAGGTCTATTTCATAATTTTAAATTTTGCAGCTATTTAACTTTGTTAGACTTGACTTAATTAAGGGATTCAACACCTTACTCGTAGGAAGTTCAATCTCGACTGTATGAGCAATTTCATCCGAGTAGATCACAACGTAGAATACAGAGTATCTGTACCACGCCACAGATGTATAAAAGGTTAGGTCGGAGTAGGGTACAGGGTGGGTACGATCTATTGGGATGAAGTAAAGGCATGTCGAGTGCTATGTCTTTTATATTAATTCCACACTCCCTGAGGGTATGTTTTATCCAACTAACCTTATTTTATTTGGGATGTATGAATTCTATGGACTTAAATTAATGTTAGCAAGGTTACTATTGTTTTAGTTAGCTTTTCTATTGACAGAAAGTTCAAGGGCACCTGTCAGTTTCCCTTAATGTAAACAACATTTTATGGGTTTTTCTTTGTTTAAGTATAGCTTATTTACGTTGAACCACTGTTCCGCTTGATGTTGAGCTGTATTAAGTGTGTATGTCACTGACCGAGATTGCTGTGTCGTCAGCAAATAGGAAATAATTTACTAAATTCGTATTAAAGGGCAGATCATTTATGAATATTAGGAAAGCAGAGGGCCTAACACAAACCCCTGTGGTACACTACTGTAATGTTGGTGTTCTCTGAAAATACTTTGTTTAATTTTGCAGCCTGATATCTACTTGTACGATAAGACTGTATCAAGCAAATACTGTTGCTGTCCAAGTTGTAGTATAGGTATTAATTTCTCCAATTTCTCTGACGCAGTTGAATGCTTTACTTAAATCACAAAACGCAGTTGCTGGGTATTCTTGATTTTCGAAAGCATGTAAGATGTTAGAACTAAGTTCAAGTACGCCTAGAGTTGTGTTTCGGTTTCTTCAGAATCCATTGCGTCATCAGGTTATTGCCTTAACAGTAAAGCGTACCTAAGCCTAATTGGCATAGTTTTTTCCACTATCTTGGTTATCACCGGTAAAAGAGACATAGGCGTGTAGTTCGCAGAATCTATAACATCTTCTTTTTAGATTGTGTATTATTATTACTTTTATATTATTATTAGCCTGTCACATCCCAATTCTGGGTACAGGCCTCCTCTTCGAGTTTCTAGGTTTTCTTGTCGTGTGTTGTACACTGGTTAAACAGTTTAGTTTTAGTCTTAATTAGAATGTTACTTTTAAACACTTTTTTTGAAGACTAAAGTATAGGTTTTCCAACTCAGATCTAATCTTTGTTGTATTTCTTTCCATATTTGGTTTTCGAAAGTTATAAGTTGACCCAAATACCACATCAATTACATATTTTCGTTTCTTGTTGATGTTGCTTGTTTCGCGGACTTCAGTAATGCCTCTTCGATTATGTTGCAGTGTTCTTGCGTTCCAACAGTTGTCGTTTATTTTTTTAATCTTTTTGTTTCTTCTTTGATTGCTTCTTTGAATTGTTGCTTATTGAATTCCTTGGTTTTACCGGTGCTGTACTGATTACACTTGAAATATCTGAATCTGTTCTGTTTGTTGTTAATAAGTATTGTAGCCTTCAACAGTTGATATTTGGAAATTGTTCACAATGTCAATTTTTGTAATGATAAAATCTATTTCGTTTTCATAGTGTCCATTGGGAGATTTCCAGGTCCATTATTTCCCTTTGCGTTGCTTATAAAAGGTGTTTGCGATGAAAAGTTTCTGGCAGATAGCAAAACTAATTAGCGCCTTTCCTCTTTCGTTTCGTTCCCCGTATCCATACTGGCTTGTTGGTATTCCATCTTCATGTGCTCTTTGCTTGTGCTCAATTTTACTATTAAAGTCTCCCATCAAGATTATATTTCTGGTTTTTTGCTCTTGCTCTCTTTAATGTAAGTTCGAGTTCTTCATAGAATTTATCTATTTCCTCTGTTCTACGCTTGATGTGGGTGCATAGACTTATATTACTATCAAAACCATGCTCTTCCGCCCGTAAAGTTGTAGTCATGCTATTCTGTCGGAAACACCTTTAAACTCTTCTAACATATTAGTTATTGTATATTGTACTTCAGCCATTCCGATTCTGTACCATCCAATTTTTTGTAATGCATGTTTCTATCTCTGTCATTTGGTCATCGGTTTTTAGGGTTCTTATATTAATTGTTCCTACTTAAACTTTTACTCCTGTTTTTATTTTTGCCATTTTTGGTGTAAAAGTGGGTTGACTTGGAGGGAGTTTGGGTCTTTTGTTGACCAGACTTCTAGAGAGCATTGCATTATTATTCATTATACTTAAATTGTTAACCAGGGAGTTGCTTGTGTCTTCTTTGAGGTGGTAATTGGTATCGAGGTTTGTTACGGTTACTGTTGGGATGCTGATGATTTCTGATTGTTTGTTTCTTACATTGTTTATTACATTTCTTAATTCTACAAAAGTAGCATCTTTAAAGTAGAATTGTTTGTTTAAATGGGCTAATACCGGGTAATCGTAAAAAAAATGATTCATAGCAGGCCATGGCCATGGTTTGTTACGGTTACTGTTGGGATGCTGATGATTTCTGAGTGTTTGTTTCTTACATTGTTTATTACATTTCTTAATTCTACAAAAGTAGCATCTTTAAAGTAGAATTATTTGTTTAGATAGGCTAATACCGGGTGATCGTAAAAAAAATGATTCAGAGCAGGCCATGGCCTGCTCTGAATCATTTTTTTACGATCACCCGGTATTACGCGGGTTTTCTAGAGGATCTTCATTTGACTAGTTTTTTATTATATTACATGCAGCATTAGTTGTTGAAATCCTGAGATGCGATAGTGCACGCTGATTCCTTTTGCTTAGGTGTATTTCTCCGATCATTAATTATTTTTCATGTACCTTTAGTAGGGTGTTTTGAGTTCATTATTACATCATCTTTAATTGTTTTTTTGCCCTTCGCGAGGGTCAGTTTATATCTTTTTCTTAAGGCACTATGTGAGGTCCGCAGTTTGAGCGAGTGATATTTTGTGAATAATCATTTTGCAAAACTAAGACTTTGCACAGCTTTTTTAGATTTGCATTAAATTATGTTATATGACCAGAATTATTTATTTATCAACACGGAGTATTTACTTGCTGGGCAGATAATAGCTAAGGCAGATTGATGACAGCCTAGGGAAGAGTATGCTGCCCCCTCTGAAAATACTCTTCCAAAAACTCAATAACCACACATTACGTTGCTCCAGCTGGGTCCATATTTTTATTGTAACAAAATTTCTACCATTTTTGAAAAGTTGTATTGTTTCGAATCCAGAATCTAAATTAGAAAATAAAGCTGTCGGAACAAATATGGCGGAAACATTTCATAGTCATCCAATTTTGATACATATTGGTATTCGTGGAGTTTTGGGGCTACTAATTACGAACTCAAGGATCTAAATTATAAAATCCAAGGGGCAGGACGGAATATATGGCGAAAACATTTCACAAAGCCATCCGATTTTAATACAAATTAGTATGCATGGGGCTCTGGGACTGTTAATTAAGAATCCGGGATTTAAATCATACAATTCAAAATTTACATTTAGTGAGAACACGCCACGCCAATCAGTTTTACTTACAACGTGCGTGCTGGCACACATTTTATGTGTGTAAGTGTTTAAATTAAAAGTTATTTCAAAAATAGAGATTCCTGACCCACTCTGTCCATATTATTTTATAAATTTCTGATTTTCACAAAACCGCTTTTAATTCATAATTTTCAAGAGTGTAAACAAAAATGCACCTATGCTAAAAAGTCTAATAAGTATCTAAATTTGCACCATAATTTTAATTTTAATACTTTATTTGCTCTTATAATTTTTTATGTTATTTGGTCTGCTACATAGGTTATTTATTCTAAAAAAATATAACATTTTATAGATTACAACATTTTGGAGAGGGTGACAAAATTCCTCATCACAAATATGGAATATACAGCTTTCAGTGGCCGAAGGAAAGGGAAAGGATAATAAGACAAGTTCAACGAAGAAAACTAGCAATACTGAACAACTCACGTGCTAGATCTGGGATAGAAAATTCAACCAGGCTTGAAAATAATTTACCAATACTTAAAAATCCAGTTCGTAGTGCAGTTACGTCTAAAAGCGCATCCCCAAAATCTCCGAATTATATTCAAAAGCCAATTTTAGCAACAGAAAAAGAAGAAATTAGAAAAATTTCAAAACTATTTGATAAAATTCAACAAAATACACAAAACAGAACTGGTGAAAACAAATGTTTCCCAGAAATTAAGGAAATATATAGAATGCAAGATTCACCTTTTTTAAATTCTCACTACCAAGAAGAAATTTCTACTAATGCTGCAAAACCTAAGCATGCAACTACTACATATAAAAAAACTTCAGAATTTGAAGAAAATCAGAAAGGTAGAGTTAGCAATATTAATCCAAAAAGGTTTGTAAATACTGCTCCTACTTATGAGTACTATGAACCAAAAGGAAGAACAAAATTAGACTTTAATGATGATTTTCATGCTAAACCTAAAAAACGTGAACAAAGTGGAACTAGGGAAAAGGCAGAAGAAACAAATATGGACAATAGAAAAAGGCGGCAATTTACAGAAGATTTAGGACCAACACAAGGTGATAAACTAAATGAAATTAAAGCTCAAAGATTTGCAGCATCTGTTGGAAGTGAAAGCAATGCAAATGGGATAAAACAAGTAAAACCTAGAAAACAATTAACTAATGTGGCCATGTATGGTACTAAATCCACATCAACAACCCCGAAAAAGCAGGAAATGGAAACTATTCTGCCAATAAAAAGATCTTATTTTGAACAGCATTCATACACGTCAAGAGTTTAATAATTATTAAATTATTAGATTATAAATTAATTCCGTAATAAATTAGATTACTAGCTTCAAATCTAATGCAGTCTTGTGTACAATGAATAATTTTTTTTAGAAAAATTCTCTGTGTTATTTTCCTAATTAAATGTTATTGTTTTCAGCTTTTTTGTTAAAATATTTTTGACACTTGTAACTCTTTTTAAAATATAATAACTGACATTCCTCATTTGTTATTGCTATTTGCGAATGTGTAACATTTAATAATTATGACGTTGTACAGTTCAGGGAGTATTAGATTTCTAAGAAAACAAGCAGCGGGAATTTGAATTTGCGATTGGTTCCCGTACCGTAACTCTACCCATAGAAGCAGCGACTACCTGCACCAAAGCAAACTAACCGCCCGCTGGTGCTCCTATCGGCGGATTACAAATTCGGCTTCAGATGTCGGACAAAAATGGCTGTATTAGCTTTGTTTGGGAAGTTATCAAAAATATGTAAAGAATGAAAATATATTTTTAACTAGAGCTAACTGATAGGCGTAGTTAAAATTACGTAACTTTCGGAAAACGCGTTTTTGATATTAAAAAGTATCGTTTTTTTTTATTTTTAAAATAATCAAAATTTCTTGCACGTCTTGATAAAGTATTTCAAATAATCTATCCAAGTAATAAAAGTTTATAATAATCGGTGTTTGCGTTTTAGAATAAATAATTAATCAATTTTTTTTTAATTCCTGGAAGGCGTCAGAGAAATTTGGGAGACAAATAAAAACCAAATTTGTAGCTCAATGCAAGCTTTATCGGCTCAGAAAGTTAAAAAAAATGTGTAGACAGTTTTTGAGAAATACTATTTGAAAATTTTCAAAATTTTAAAGCAGCGCCATTGCGATATTTTTCGGATTTTCGAAATTAATTTTATTTCATCGTATATTACCTAGGAAGGGCTCTCAAACAAGTGGTAGCTGATCCCGATCAGACAACAACTTTTTGAGTAAATGGGCGTTAATGACGCCCTTTGTAGCAATTTTATCAAACTTCTCACTCCGCACTCGTACCTCATACCAATATAATAAACGGTAAAATAAATAATACCAGGAAAACAATCCATAATATAAATTGCAATTGTTTATTTCATTGTTATTATTTATTTTACATATATTTTATTACTATAATATAATGCGTTCAATGGGTAAATTCTGATAATGAATTGTCACTTATAGTACCATACAAGTACTGAAAATTATATTGACAATTTTTGTACGGGTATCACGAATGTCTATTGTGCTGGATTACAAATAGTATGGGTACTATGTAAAAATATTACAGTGTTATTAGATGTCATTGAATGATTGTGTTTAGCGCAATTGTAGTAGGTTATGTAGGTGTTCATATTCGTAACAACGTACGTGTTCGTTGTACCTAATATCAAAATTTCTAATTGTTTGTCGTATATAATCCGAATTACAATGCGAGCAATTTAATTTGTAAATCCTTGATGTTGGTAAATTGTCTGTTTTTCTTTAGCATTGAACAAAGCGTTTAAAATGTTTTTTGTTGTTTTAAAAGTTATTTTACATTAATTTGTTTTGTTTATAACTTTGGCAATTTTTCTGATTTCTTGCCAAAATATGGAATTGACGCGTATTTCATTTTATTTGATAAAGTAGTTGGATACATTTTCTGAATAGCTAATTTATAATCTTTCTCTTTAATTAGTGTATCAATAAGTTAAGTATTATAACCATTATTGTATGCAATTTGTTTAATAATCGAAATTTCTCTAATATAGCTAATTTTACCTAAAGGAACTGTTAAAGCCTTATGTATCATAGACCTGTGTGCTGCTTATTTATGCGTTTTATGATGACAAGAATCTTGTGATATTGTAATGTCTGTTTGTGTAGATTTTCTATAAACAGAATATTCAAGTTTGTTATTTGAATTAATTTTTTGGTTAAATCTAAAAAATTAATAGACCTACTTTGTTCAGTTTCTAGTATAAATGTTATTTTTGGGTGCAAGCTGTTAATAAAAAATTAAAAATTTATTGATTAACTTAAATGAACTAAAAATATGCTAAAATGTCATCAACATATAACGAAACCAAAATATAACTTTGTCAGAATGGTTTGATTCAAATATTTGAACTTCTAGATTTTCCATAAATATATCAGCTAAAAGAGGTGAAATTGGACTTACCATGGGTAAACCATTTTTTTTGGAAATAAATTTTATTATTAAAAGTAAAATAATTTTGATTAATGCACAGTTCAAATAATTGAATCAACTCAGTCCGTTTTATTAATTCAACATTTTTGTTAACAAGAATATTATTTAATAGCCCACTTTATCGCAAGTATTTTTATTACTAAAGATGTTGCTTTTGAGAAACATCTTTGTTAATTTTGTTATACCGTTGGGTGCATGTATGTATGATACCACTAGTCTAATAAATATAAAGTAAGTTTTAAAACAACTGGAAACATCTTAAACACTTTGTTTAATGCAAAATCAAAAACAGACGATTTGCTAAAATCAGGCATTTACAAATTAAATTGTTCGCATTGTAATTCGGTTTATATAGGCTAGACAATTAGAAATTTTGATATTAGATATAAAGAACACGTACAGTGTTACAAATACAAACACCCACATAAATCCAATTACGCTAAACACTTACTAGAACACAATCATTCAATGACATCTAATAACACTACAAAATTTATACACTTTTGTGATGATAAACGTAAATTAGATATACTAGAAACTTTTGAAATCCACAAACATTTAAAAACTGTACCATTAATGAATAAGCACATTGATGTCTTAAATTCTCCTCTACTAGACCGTGATCAAGTCACCAAGTTCTATTGCTATTATATATAACAACACTAACTGTTTACTTTCTATAACCTTTGACAATGGCATGTAAACATGCCGAAATAGGTATACCTAAGGTTAAAATAAATAAATATTGTTGAAGTAATTAAGTATTTTATATACCTATAACCAATAAATATGGACTTCAACAAGGTAAAGCTAGAATTTATAAATACTAACTTTTTGACCATAACTTTCGCAGTAGCTGCATGACTATAATTTTAAAACTTTATATGTGAGCATTACTTACTTAACTTAGTATTTCGACTAATTTGTGTTTGAATAAAGTGGCGAGTCATGTGTATATGAAATTGTATTTTCCATACAAAAAAGGTACTCTTTTTGAAAGTCTCTAAATCTAACAGTTATTGGGATAATTCCATGTTTTGTATAACTGAGTTGCCATGAAGGTTTAATATGCAGGGATCCTAGTTTATAGGAGCTACCATTAGATCTTTTTGAACTTTTGTTAGCTAATCACTATCCGCACACAAGTAATAAACTTTCCAAGCACCTAAAATAGCTGTTGTATTACTAATTATAATGTTAATGAGATCTACTTTGTATGTCTAGAATGACTATCCCCACCTATTTTGTCATACAGTACCTTTTACCTTCCTTGCTATACGAGGAAGGTATTGTTATTGACAAAAATTCGAAACTTGAGATTTTGACGGAAATGCACGTTTTAAGGTCTAAAAATACCAGAAAGTCTTGGTGATTCGAATCATTCGAGTCACGTTGGTGATTCGTTCATTTCGAACGAATTGTTCACGAACTACACATCTCTGTTTTGTTAAGTGCCGACTCATCTATAGTAGGTTTTCTTAACTTCAGTAGTTCGTATTAATATAGGTGGTAACGCTATATATGGCGTTTCTCTGTTATTATTAATAAATCTGTCATGCAATTTGAAAACTGCTTGTCATCAGGGTTTTTAAATAACAGAAGCAAATTTATGTTAAGTAATTATTGGGTTAATCAATATGGCTGCAAGTACTGAAATTCGGCAAGAAGTCTTAAAATTAATGCAACAAAAAGATCGCATCGAAGATGAAATCAAAGAATTAACATCAATATTAACGAAGGTATGTAAAATGAATGTAAGATACATTCAAATCTTTTAGAAATAATGTAATGCTTTTAGAATGGCGTTGGAATGAACGATCCCTTAGTGGATGCAGATGGATTTCCAATTAATACTATCGATGTTTACCAAGTTAGACATGCAAGGCACCGAATAATCTGTAAGATTTATTCTATATGTTCATCATGAGTCTTAATATTATTGTATTTAGGTTTACAAAATGATCATAAGGCTCTCATGAAGCAGATTGAAAACGGATTGCATGGATACTACAGCAATTCAGTAAACGAAGGGGCAATATATGGAGGATCTCAAGATGTTGAAATGCAGCACCATACCGTAGTGGTTCACAAAACACCGTTTGCAAAAGTTACCCTGGTTACTCCAGGTTCACCTGCAGAATACTCTGTATGTTTTTATTTCAGAGCATGAAGATTTGCTTTCGATCATTTAATGTTAACTTGATTTTCCACTAAGAAAAAATTCACGTTCATAATCTTTTGTATGATGAAGATTATGTGAAACACTTACTTATAACCTTTAGATTTGTGTACCTTTTGCCTAGCTTATAAAAAAAAGCATTGAGAATCAGAAACTTCACATTAGTTAAAAGAGGATTAATATTGTATAATCTTTAACTTTAACTAACATGTTTTTTAAAAAAGAGGCCTAATAGGCTTTGCATGCCACTGTGTTGCCGATTCTACTCGGTATAAATATGCTATACTGGGTAAAATTGGCAAAAACGATGGCATCCCAAGCCAGCTTGACCCTTGTTTTTTGAACGAGTGTTAGTAACATGAAGAAACCAAATTGAAATGCCCAGCTGGTTACAATGTGATATGCACAGATGCTTTCTAATGGTTAGCGTGTTACTAATGTTAGATTAATGCATTAATACATTATCTTAAACATATCTAGCTTGTACATCTGACAAATTAACGTTAAATAATTCAAGATTAAACTGGCCTTTAAATGGAAAGAATAACAGATTTTCATTACAGGGTATTGAAGTTAATGATATGGTAGTTGAATTCGGTTCTGTGAATTCTACAAACTTTCAGAACATCACAGATATAGCAGCGGTTGTTCAACATTCTGAAGGTCAACAAGTTAATGTGAAATTGCAGAGAGGTGATCGATATATTGTCACACATTTTATTCCTACGAAATGGAGTGGTAGAGGTTTACTTGGATGTAATATTGTTCCTGTTAATACATAAAATGTTATTCTATTTGTGACTGTTCTATTTTTTTGCAGAAATATTTTTTCACTTAATTTTTGTTATAGTATTTTGTCAACAGATGTTTGTTTATACCAGCTACTTAGTAGATTTAGTCGATTTTTACATTTCCATACCTTCGGTATCGGGAAGTATTGATATAATTTTAAATGAAGAGGTATATCGAAGATTGTAGTTATAGTTAAGCTTTTCTAAAAGGTCCATAACTAAATTTCGGAAGTTTGAGCACAGAATCAGAGAGAACAACGTCGTAAGGCAAATCGAAAACTTTTTACGCTATCTTCAAAATGGCGGCCGCTACAATTTGAAAAAAATCTTGACTACGCCCATCTACTAAAAAAGTAGTTGTCTGATGACTACAACTTGTTTGAGAGACCTTTGTGGGTAGTATACGATGAAATAAAATTAATTTCAAAATCGAAAAACGATCGTAATGGCGCCACACCAAAATTTTGGAAATTTTCAAAAATTATTTTTCAAAAACTGCCCACACGATTTTTTTTAACTGTGTAGGCTACTAGAACTGAAGATTGGCTACAATTTGACTTTTTGTTGGAAGTTATAATTTCACTGTGGCGCCTTCTATGAATTTTTGAAAATTGAAAATGGGTACGTATCCCTTTATTAATTAAACGAAATCTGATAAAAAAAAATTTATTAAGCAGAATTGCTTATCATGACTAGTAGAATCAAAATCTATTGTTAACTTTTAGATAATTTTATACTTGGTGGGGCTACTGTAGAAAATGTAAATTCCAAATATTGTTGTTCAAAATAATATTTCTCGAAATTGGCGATACGTTTTTTTTTAACTTGTAGTTTTTTTAGAGCCTAACATGGGATTTCACTGTGGCACCCTCTATGAATTTTTGAAAATTAAAAATTGGTGTATCCTTTTTTTTATTAAACGGGAAACAAAAAATAAGTTCTGCTTAAGAAGAATTACTCATTGGCTAGTGGACCCACAATCTAATGTTAGTTTTTAGAATATTTGATATTTGGTGGGCCTACACATCTCCCCCTCTAATTTTTTGGGTGTCGAATTTAGGATTTGGTTGGCTACTGTAGAATATGTAAATTCTACATATTTGTAATTTAAAAAAAAATCTAAACAACGCACATAGGATTATTTCATGAATCTGGCTGGACAAAATTATTTCTTAATTTTAATCAAATTTAATTATGTTACTTATGTTTTTAAAACTAGACTGAAACCTAATACTCTTAAAACCGGTTGTTTAAAGTTCACTTTCTGAAGGTAGCAGGTTCGAGGACCACCTGGGGCGAACTTTTTCGACAGAAGTAATTTAGTTTTTTAGTTATTTGGTTTGAGAAATAGGAGAATGAGGGTTCGAAACTATTAAATAAATAAATAATGAAAAATAAAATAATATGTTTTTTGTAATATTTAATTTATTTAATAATATCTTTCTTTTTTGTACAATTGGCATTGCTCAGAATTCATCATCATCGGACATAAAGTCATGCGAGACATCAATATCAGTGCATTGCAGCATAGAGATGGTTTCTTTCGAGAAGGGTTGAGAAGTTGTCCTTCGGTGTGGTCTCATCCCTGTCATCACAGGATCTGAATTCAGAAGTAACCTGTAAAAAAATAAGATTTAGTTATTGATCTATAGCAAAATAATATAATTTAATAAATTATAATTTAATATAATTTAATAAAATTTAATAACTTAACAAATTAAAATATAATTTAATAAAATTTAATAATTTAAGTATACAAATTAATAATTAAATTAAAAATTTTTTTTAAATTATTATATTTTAAAATTATTAATTTTAAAATTTAATAATTTTATTTTATAATTTAATAAAATTTAATAATTTATTTAAAATTTAATTTATTAAAAATTTAAAAATTATTTAGATTATTTACCTGTTTAATATGTCCATATTACAGGCTTCTCGAGAAAATTTTCTTGCGAAGTTTTGACGATAGAGCCGAATATATTTGTTTCGTGCTTCTGCTGCCTCCTCGGATAATTGACCTATTGGCAACAGAGCTTTCTGAATTACTTCAGGTCCATGCATCAGCATTTTATGTAGTGTTGGGGTCATTGGATGCCATGGGTAGAGCTCAACATACATCTCTGCTGTTTCTCTGGCGTAAACAGAAAATTTTTCCGTGTTGATCTCGTGTCCACTTGATAATAGTTCTAAAATTATTTTTAGTCGGTAGGTTAAGTTGGCATCAATGCCAGTGATTTCAGCAGAGAGTTGATGGTCTGCAAAAAATCTTCTGCTACTATTCCCATCATTTGTGTTTTCAAAATTTGCCTTCGGAACATCTACTATGAGGCCCATCTTCATCTTGAATTCTGCTTGAATAGAATGTTTCCTTTGTTTGACCTTATCTTTTTCTTCTTCGTTTCTTAGTTGCCATTTCTGAACTGGAAGCTTATAAGCTAGATGTAAAATAGCTTCGAAAAAGCGAATTCTGGCATGAAGAATTGATAAACCAAATTCCAAAGCTTCCTCATTAACTGTCCCTTTTTTGTGAAGACAGTTGAAATCCTTGGACGTCAAACCACAGATGTACCATCTCATGGTGGATGATGTATTGGTGGCAGCATTATACACCTGAAATAATTACAATATCTATTATGTACCTACTCAAAAGCTTACTTTCTAAAATATGTATAGATAAGTTTTAAACAAAGATTAGGTATTTATTTGTGTTTTACGTCTCTTTAACTTCAGTGGTCTACTACAAGTAAAATTAAGATTATTATAGTGTACCTACATACGTATATTGTAGTATCAAACTAATTCCTACTCACCTTTCCATCAATCATAGTGAGCATCATGGAGTGTGCTACCTCACAAGTGATGTTGTCTTTGATTTGTACTATCGTTTTTTCCAAATCGTTAGAGGCATTTTTTATGTAAGTAATTTCTTCTTTCGTCACATCTGAGGTTTCCTTAATGAATCGAAGCCGGATTGGACGGCAATAACGCGGAGATGAGGGAGTTGGGTTCTGCCACAGAATTTTACTATTTGTAGAACAAATAAGGCGTAGAGGCACAAAGGAACTTTGAAACAAGTTGGCATCTGAGTCAGAATCGCAATTAAATTTTTGTTTGTATTGCGCTTGTTGTGCGCCATCACATCCACACTTGCACATAAGCACCAAGGCACTCCTTTCTTCTTCGTCAAGGGTTACCAATATCTCTTGAAGATCTCTCAGCAATCTGGAAGCCGTGTGGTGTGATCCATCAAACTCTGAAGCTTAATTTCAGCTAAAGTTTCTGTTACTTTGAACGATTCCTTGTCCGGATAACAGTCCTTTTTAGCTTCCTGGATTTTACTGTAACACGGATACATGTCCGGGTTATAGCTCCTTATGATGATTAGCGTCTAGTCCCTTGTTATTCCTGCCGATCATACCTCACATGACTTGCGCACCTCCTCTGCATGCAGCTGAAATGTGAGTAAACCACAACACCGTAGTGGCGTAGATGGATATGCGGGTGTGTTCGGTCGTGCTGATTTTTTACTGCATATAGTAGTTGCGGGGTCGAATCTCGGTTGGAACCAAAAATTTTTTTTTATTTTATAGTTTGTTTTTAAAACACTGTTCTTGCGTTTTGCTGTTAACGCGAGGTTATTTGTTAAAAGCAGTTATATTTTTAAAGAAAAAATACGAAGACAAATTTGCATTCACTCACTGATTGACGGCATACTAACACTCAAGTCTGGTAATAAATTAAAAAAAAAAAAGGATTTGTTGTTTTCTATTGAATGCAATTTATTAACAATGAAAAAATCGTCTTTAACATGCAAATCTCGATGTAAATATCACACTCGCACATATGTGGCTCCCTATTACATGATATTGCGCAATTCATGATCGGCAGGAATAACAAGGGGCTAGACGCTAGTCTTATGATGTTGTACTGTCTCTTTGATAGATTGGCTTCTATAAACATTGACAAAGCTTGCTGTGGTGTTAATTGTACCTTTTCTTTGGATTTGCTGCCACTGAAAGCCTTTTTGTATTTGGTCGCTCGTTTTGGTGTGGAAATGATTTCCTTGAGCACTAAGGAGGCATCTCGTTTTCCTTCGTCACCTAATTTAGCCTGAGTAGCAAATGTAAGTACTTCCAAGTCATTGCTTTTTCTCAAGTCTTCTATTTTTCTACGCTTGCTTCTCTCACTTGAGTCAGAAAATGATTTCTTTGGCCGTCCGGGTCCTGCGGATGATGAGCTTAGAGCTTTAGGTACATTAAGCGTTCCGTCTAGCCATAGTTTGTTCTGTTTTTCGAAGAGATCTATTCTTTGACGTGAATTCATCCACTTGGTCTTCATTTCAGACTTTAGGCGACGGAATTCTCTTCTAAACTTGATACTATCCTCATCTGAAAATGGTCCAAAGTTGAAGAGGTATGCTTCCAGATTGTTAATTTTTTCTGCTATATCAGCACCTCCTGACTCCATGGCAAATGTGAACAAATGTCTACGAGTCATAACTCGACACTCGGATGCATCTAGAACACAAAAAAATCACAATATAGCAAAATACAAAATATCGATATTTAGAGGTTCCCCCAGTCTTAAGCCCGTATCTTAAAAAGTGGATCGAAGTGGACCGATTTCTTGATTGTTTCGAAAAGAATAGAAAACAGGCTATCCAATGACACCATGATCAATGCCAGGCAAAGCCCGGCACTATAACAAAAATTCCTTTGAAAAATTTTTTTTTGGAAAATTTAGGTCCCAAAACGGAATTTTTTAAAAAATTAATAAAAACCGAAGTACTAATTATATCAAATTAAAAAAATATACAAATTGTAGACACTTACCTACTTCATTAGACTCCATCACTTTCTTTTTAAAAAAACTTTTCTTGATCACCGTAGAAATTAAATAGAAAACTGACCTAGGTCGTGTTACTGTGATATTTGTTAGATGCACTCAACAAACTGTCAACTTTAAAGTGGCCGTAGAAGCTAGTTATTTGAACGAGAAAAAAATAACACTTGAGAGTAATGCATTAGAGTCTTGGCTACCTCAAAACACACATTCAATCTTTCCAGGGCCGATTTTAGAAAATGGGTTTATGGCCGGCCAGATTTATCAAATAATCCTATGTGCAACGTTTGGACTTGTTAGGATTCGAGCAGGTAAGGTATGAGTTTACTAAGCCTGCATTATTTTGCTGAAGTCACAAACTGACTGAGCTTAATAAAGTTTGTAGTGTGGATGGAAAGGAAGTTTGCATATATAGCTTCTTAGAAATTTAACAGTTCGTGAACTGTACAACATAGTTATAAAATTTACACTTGTGCAAATACGGCAAGTATTAATATTTAGTATGGGAAAGTCCACTCGAAGTAAACACTTCAGCTTTTTCTCAAATGTATTCCATTATGAAACACTGAAAGTCAGGGCTAATCTAGATATTTGAAAATTTGTTTTTAAGTATAAAAATGCTTGAGCCACAACTGCTCTTATTCTGCTCTTGTTTTATTATTTTGATGTATGGATTTGTGTTAAGAACTTTGATAAAGACAAAAAATAAATAATTTTGGAGCACCATCAGTGGTGGCTTGTATAGGGAGGGCAATGGGGCACTGCCATCACAGGTATCTGCTACTATTCGGTATTTTTTTAATAAAAATTAAAATATTAAAAATTATTGAAAATTCAAGAAAATGTGTGGGAGGTAAGAGGTTTGCAGCGTTTCAATAGGATCACATGGGTAGTAGTAGGAGATTACATTGAGTTGACATCTATTTATATTTGCGGATAGTCTAGACGCAAGCAACGTCTTTTGTCAATAAAATAGTTTATGATGTTCATGTAGTTGCTAATCTGTAATGTTAGAGCCATATATTTTACAGTTTGGTCTGAATATTATGGGAATTGGAGAGCACCAACCAAAACGCCAAGAAATAAGCAGTTTGTGTTTTTACCTTGTTGTAATCACTTTTGTGTTATATTGGAATTGTTATTTTTTATTTTACATTTACACGTTATTGAAGAGTATTTAGTTTAATTATATCGGCATCTTACAATACTTTGTTGAGAATGCCATAAAAAATAGATGCTTCAGTGTTTTTATGAAAACAATTTAAGTGCTGAGTTTGTGGATTCGGTTCAGCTGTTAAAAATAATTTGCACAATGCCAATGACGCCGGCAGAGAGTGAACGGTGTTTTTGAACCTCAAATAAGTATTTGATTTTTAAACATTTATTAAGGTAAGTCATATAGGTGTGATAAATCTTAAAAAAGTGTTAAAATGATCAAAAAAGTTATTACCTGTCGCTTTATTGTTCAAATTTTTAATTTTACTTCTAAAGAAATGTAAAACTGCAAGTTTTTAGGAGACCCTAAAATATGGTGTGCTCTTACACCTTCAAATAGGCCACGCCCACTTAGAAAAAAAATTGCTGGGGCGCATTTTCACCTACTTTCATAAATTGCCCTCCCACTGTGCCACATTGCGAGCCGCCACTAAATACGATATTAGCCAAAACGTAATTTAATCTTATATGAAATTTAGTGAAACATAAAACACAGCGGTACTGAACTTTTGAAGGCATAGGTCATATAAACAAAATTAGTTCAAATAAACGTTATAAAGTAGACTATTTTGCGATTTGCTGTCGAAAACTGCTGTCTATATCAATAATAATATCTCAATCAACCTATTTGAGTTTATTGTATTTGCTAAACTTAGAATTCCGCAAAAGTACCTATTTTAATTTTGTTACATATTTATGAGTAAACTAGAACTATGGAACCAATATCAGATCAATCCGTTGACGAGTCGAAAACTCCAGCAATTTTGGAAAAGTAAGTTATGGAGTGGACTATCTAGCTACTTCAGTAACTACATATTTTTATTTGTATATAGTTTACTAGTTTATAATTCTGAATTTTTAAATTTCTCGTAGTGACTGTATTCATAATACTTTAGAATTCTTTTTTTCAGTATTGCAGTTACTATAAATACGAATGTAAACTGCTATACAAATCAGACGATACAATCACTGTCTAGTGGCCTTGTAGAGCTGTATAAACCTAGTTTAGTTAAAGTAGAAGAACAGCTGAAGGAGTTAACGTGAGTAACATTGCAGTAGGTAGATTTTATAATTATCTGCATAAACTATTTTAGCTTAGGTATAGGTAAACACTTTTAGACCAAAATGCCAAAATGTAACTGAAATTAAGTGTGATAGAGAAATTTATATGAAATATTTTGTTGGGCCTATACCATGTGTCCCAAGACTAGCAGAACATAGTCAAATCACATGGGGAAATTGAAAATCCTGTAATATGTCCATGAAATGCTCATGTCAATTTAAGAGGTTATAATGATGAACATATATTTTTGTTTTACTCTAGAACTTTTGGTTAGCTTCCGGTTTAATTAATTAATTGACAATTGCAATAAACATCCCAAAAATCAAAATTACGCTGCCCACTTGCGTACATACACAGTGCAGTTAGCAAACGTGTGTTACATGCTTGTGTCACAACAACGATAACATATATATGTATCGCGGTTCAAATCCCGCTCACCGCCAGTATTTAGTTTTTTAAATTTCTAATTCTAAATTTTATTTAATAAAAGTTAAATATTTTCTTACTGCTTTTTGTAAAAAAAAATTGTTGAATTACACAAAATATAATACTTTGTTATATTTGACAATTATTTATAACTAAAAGTAAAAAAATAAATTACGAAAAACTTCAGTGAGCGGAATTTGAACCGCTGCACTTTCGGTACCATTGCTGCGTCGCAAGCATGTACGAGCCCCATCAACTATAGGTTCGGACACTTAAGTTTTGCTCGATGTAGTAATTTTTATGAGATACAGAATCAATGAAGAAAATTTATATTAACAATTTTAAATACTATAACATATAGGATTACTTTTAAGAAAATGCTTATATAAAGAAAGCTATTGTTTTTAGGAAACTTATATTTATTGAAAAAATTATACAAATTGTTTGTCAGCTAAACCTTCGGACACTGATATTCTGTAATATTTTAATAATGACATTGATCGTAGTGGACTTGGTAACATAGTAGACACGCAGCAACATGTCAGACCAACTGTTTATTTCTATAGCAGTGCAAATCATGGCTTGTGGAACAGCGATAAGTTTTGAAGTTCGCAAGCTTATTGTAAAATATCATTTATGTGGTAAAAGTAGCAGAAATATAGCAGATTTTATGTTCGGTACTTGTATCAACTGTTGCTGACATCATAAAAAATATTCTTCGAGTGGTTTCGTTGATATTGGTAAGAACACAGGACGGAAAACATTAATTACTGACAGAGACATTAGTTTATTAATGAATATTTCTTAAAAATAACGTCGAAGTAGTCTGCATGAGTCATTTGAGTAAATTATGGTCGGAAAGAATGGATAAGAGTGCTTTAAAAGAGACTAAACGCAAATGTCTCAGAAAACGGGGATATAAATGTTATAAAGTATGTTTTTGTATTCTTATCTTAATTTAAATAGACAATTAAATTTACCTTATTATTCAACAGGCAAAAGAAAAGCCATTATTGACCATATACCTAAAAAAATGTTAAAATGAGCTAAGGAGAGACAAAACTGGGTGCAGAGCCAGTGGGACACCATCATATTTAGTAACAAATTGAAATTTAACTTGTGTATCGGTGATACGCGCAAAAGAGTGATTCGTAATAAATCAGAAGTTTATCACAAAGACTGTTTAATAGACAGTAAAGTCTCCTGCTGGCGTTATGGTCTAGGGCTGTACGTAGGCAAAAGATGTTGGAACTTTACATTTTATTAATGGCACAGTAAATGCCCAAAAATAATTGTTATATTGAGAAACAGTCTAATTCCATCAGTAAAGACTTTAAGTGACAATGGTGAATGGACTTTGCAGCAGGATGGTGCATTTTGCCCTTACGGCAAAAATTAGCCAAACAAATGGCTACAGCACAATTCAATCAATGTTCTTGACTGACCATCTAGTAGTCCGGATATTAATCCTATCGAAAGTCTCTGGGGAATCATGAAGAGAAAACTACGGAGTGATCCTCAAAGAACTGCCGATAGCTTGTAGCAAAAACTCACGGAGATTTGGAATTCTATAACTCCAGAAGAGTGTAAAAAGCTACTAAATACAATGCCATGTCGAATAAACGCCATAATTAAAGCTAAAGGAGATGTTGCACAGTATTAGCATTGATTTGATTGTTATAGAAGTGTCCGAAGATTCACTTGACAAATAACACGTCTAATTTTTTCAATAAATCTTAGTTTCTTAAAAACAATAACTTTCTTTATCTAAATCATTTTGTTCATTTATTCTGTATCTCCGAAATTAAGGTAGTTCTGTAGTTTTGGTCAAATCTTAAGAATTGCCTGCAATTAAAGTATGGTGTAAACATAACCTTCGCAAATTTTTAAATCGATCCACCGTTTAGTTTGTGAGATTATTGCAATTGAAAATGGGTCATTTTGTACGTGATGCCTATACCTAACACGTGAACGGATAGCACTTTGTTCACATTTTTTATTATAGACGCTAAACGGATCTTAAGATTTTTAAATAAAACCACTCATGTATGCAGTACTATTGTGGGATTAATGTGAAAAAGAATGGCAATTTTTGACCGTTTAGTTTCGGAGATATCGACTGATGAAATATATTAATTTTATTCGACACGGAACGGACACACAGTCAGCTGTGACGAAATGGCAACAGTGTACGCTGCCCCGAACTGATGGGCGCGTGGTTTAGTCCGGGAATGTGAAACGTGTTTTTTTTCCTGCATTTTAATAATTATGGGAAGGATTTGAAATAAATTTATTCTCTCAACACATGTAGTTTATTTAATTTGTTGAATAAATGAATAAATTAACTTTTATATAATATAAATATTATCCTGGACAATATTCATAACGCTCATACTTATAAAATAAAAGTCACGAATAAACTATATATGCATTGAATGCATAAATAATTTTTGAACAAATATTAAAAATAATAACAATAAACTTTTTTTCACTCAACAAGTTGCAAGTTTGATCCAAAACGAAATTAAAGCTTCCTGCCGATCCTGAATTGCGCAATATCATGTAATATTGGCTTGCATATGTGCGAGTGTGATATTTACATCGAGATTTGCATTGTTAAAGCCGATTTTTTCATTGCTAATAAATAGCATTCAATAAAACACAACAAATCCTTTTTTCTTAATTTATTACCAGATTTGCGTGGTTAGTATGCCGTCAATCAGTGAGTGAATGCTAATTTGTCTTCATATTTTTTCTTAAAAAATATAACTGCTCTTAACAAGTAACCTCGCGTTAGCAGCAAAACGCAACAACAGTGTTTTAAAAAAAAACTATAATAAAAAAAAAATTTTGGTTCCAAACGAGATTCGACCCCGCAACTACTTATGCAGTAAAAAAGTAGCATGACCGAACACACCCGCATATCCATCTGTGCCATTACGGAGTTGTGGTTTACACACATTTCAGCTGCATGCAGATTACTAATACTCGAGAATTGCGGTGTTGCCACGATTACAGCGCCGCTCTCTATACGTGTAGGGAACCTATCCATGCATGAGGTGTGAGTGTACAATCTCTGTCAAAAGTTTTTAACCGACAGCACCGTAAAAGCATTGGATTTTACTATACGCTGCGCTCGAAACTTTTACCTCGTTTTTACAGAACTACCTTAACTAAATCGAAAAGTCAAGTGTCCGAACCTATAGTTGTTGGGTCTCGTAACAGCCATTTGTTAACTATGCTATGAGCGCATGTGTGCAGAAAAGTGTAATTTCGGGGTTATAGGCCTAACTTGCTTATTGCAATCGTAAATTAATTTAAGCCACAATTAAACCGGAAGCTAACCAAAATTTCTATCGAGTAATACAAAAATATGTGCTTCGTTGTTACGATGTCTAAAATTGACGTGAGCAATTCGGGGAGATATTCGAAGTACGAGGCATTCAGTTTTCCCGCTAGTTGACTAGTCTTGGACACATTGATAGTATTTAATTGAATTAAAAATTACATCTCTCTCATGAGGATATTTTATCATAATATTTAGACCACTTGGGATAGTTTTAAACCAAATTTTAAATTAATCGACCTGGTTTGTGTATCAAAAATTAAAATAATTACCCAATCTGATGTTAAGTTAACCATGTTTAACTGAGTTGTAGTATGGTTCACATAAGTTTAGGTTTAGATGACAAAATTTGATTATACTTTCTTATGGATGGTGTGATAATGCATTATACTACATTTAACGCAAATTTTATAGGACCAAGCAAACTGTATTAATTGAGCAGTTGCACAATGAAAATTTGAAGCTGTCCTGGTCACAGAAGTCTACCGAGTTACAGGAAATGTTTAATACAATAAAATTTTATCAGAGCAAGTTGTTGAATATCAAAAAGGATATGCGATCACTTCATGAAAGAAGTACCAAACTCAAGGTTAGAAAATAATTTTTTTTAAGCTTTCGTGTTCATTAGGGACCCCCCATTGATGGTCAATGTCATCTAGGGTCCCTAGTGTTCATAAACTATAAATGTTGACTTATGCATTTTTACTTTCCCATACTTATACTGAAGTAAGGAAAGTTACGATTTCATGAAATACGCGCGGTTTTTAAAAAATGTGTCTGTGGGTGGGTGCGTTCTTTTCCCTATATCTCCCAAACCCCTTGATTGATTTTTATAAGACTTGTTATATGGAAGTTTTTTAATTGCAGCTTGTTCTTCGTAAGGTCTTCAACCGGAAACAGAAATTAGATATGTTTTTATAGCGGCCTTCAAAATGAAGGCCGATACGAATTATTGAAAATTTTGACTTTAATGCCTGATTACTCAAAAGCAGAATATCCACTCGATACAAATTGTCATATTATTTAATAGCCCTTAATGTGATATAAAAAAATTTGGAAATATGAATATTGCTAGCTTCTCAAAATTTTCAACATATTCAATAATTATTCCCCAAAAACTGCCCACACAATTTTTTTTAAATTTTCTGAGCCGATAGAGCTTGCAATTAACTACAGATTTATTTTTTATAAATTTCCAAAATTTTACTCCAACGCCCTCCAGGAATTTTGGAAAATTTTAAATAGATTATTTGTTCAAAAACGCAAACGCCAATTGTTTTAAACAGTTCAATAGACTATTTGAAGTAATTTATTAGGATAGGATATTAAAAACTAAGAAAAACAACGATACTTTTTAATATGAATTCCGTTTTCCGGAAGTTACATATTTTAACCGCCTATCAATTAACTCTAGTTAAAAAATATATTTTCCATTCTTTGCATATTTTTGATCTCTTCAAATAAAGCTTTTATAGCGGTTGTTTGGTCTGAAGTCCGAAGTGCATCTAATCAGTTGTAGGGCGGCGGTTTGCCGTGCTCCTATCCTATGCAACTAGCCGAAGTTGTGGCTTACTATTCGTATGCGGTACGCGACGTCGTATTGCACAGGCTGTTGGAAGTTCAAATCGCCGCTGGGGCGGAAGCTGTCTTTGATTCTTTTTTTGTTTTAATTTTTGTTAAAACAATGCTATCAGTCATTTATTGACGCGAGAATGTTTAAAATGTAGAAAGTATGGGAAAGTACCAGCCACCTGTTTCGCCCTTTTTTTAAATTTCGTATAGAACCATATTTAGTGTTAAAAAACTGCATTTAAAAAGACTACATCTCAACTAATAGTATAATCTTCAGTCGGTGGTGTTATACAGGGCGAGAAAAAAAAAGGAACATATAATGCCTGTGTAACTTCATAAATATTGATACTATGAAAAATAGCCTTAATTGTTTGTAAATTCCAGCACATACTTTGTCCATATGTTATTTTGTATTGGAGCATCTTCACCTGGAAATAAAGCTAGGACAATATTGGTACTACTTTTTGCATGGATAATAAAATGTCAAGTGCCAATGCATATTAACCTGGGGCTGCTTTTGACCATCCAATTTTTACAATACCTTTGACACTTCTAGTTTCACTGAATTTCTTTAACGAGTCTGCTTACAGTGGTTTAGGTGGAAGATTTATCAAAATAAAGTTGACTAAATAAAAGTCAAATCTCTCCCTGTGATCACTTTCTGTTCCCCTAACCATAAATGAAATTTCAATTCTATTTTTTCCTATCAAACACGTTGCGCGCCATATAAAATTTGATAACTTCTTCCTGAGACAAATAAAATAGCATTTCTTTGATTTACTACAAAAAAAAAATTGTTTTAACATGTTACACATCAAAACAGCTCGTCCCAACCAAACTACTAATGCACCTGGCGAACAGAGGTCCGTTCGGTATAGGCAAAACACATATCAATTGTGTCCACGGGCACTGAAGCCAAAAACATTCATGACCCACCGCGGGCCACTTGTGCAGGTCCAAAGTGACACACCGGTAACTAATTGGCGTGCAACGTGTTAAATGCACCATGATCAACCAATTAAAGTGATAAGTAAAAAAGAAGCACCTACATTTTTATGCAAATGCTATTAAAATAGCAACTAAGAGTTCACTTGCTAGACGAAAACAAAATTTGCTGTTAGTTGTTAGTTCAATTGTTTTCATGACCCTTTTTGCCAAACATTAACAGTATTGTTTTGCTTCACTAGGAAATTTTTGAACTTCTAAGGTTTTTATTAAAAAATTGGATGTAATCTTTCGGAAAAATATTGCACCAAAAAGAAAAACAATTGTTAAATTCACACCACGGTTGCTTCCCTGGTTGCCATAGCAACCAAATAACAAAACGCCTGAAAAATTTAACATTATTAAGGCTATTTTTTCATAAAATCAATATTTACGAAGTTACAGACATTATGCATTATCTTTTACTCACCTTGTATAATGTCCAATTGGCGTGATATCAAGTTTCACATGAATCTCATATGGTCAAGGCACCAAAAACGGCATTCTTCTGCTTTCTAAGTAAATATCGGCACTTATCTTCACCTCAGGCTGTCTTTCGTAGCCAAACAAAAATATTTGTGAGATCGAAAATAATGCTGGTAATGTTCAATGCACTTGGTATATTGTAAATGTGTAGGCGTAAAGGTTTTAAGACACTGAAATCATGCAATTTACAGAAACGTGCTACGAGACTACAGCAGCACAAAGAAAAAGAAATTTATATAAAAAATCAACAAGTTAAACAAGAACAAGATCTTGTTGCAAAACCTAGTTCAAGTGGAAGATAATGTTGATTATTTTCGTATGAAATTGTTATATTATAATATTCTGTTTGTACAGTGCCGTGTATTTTATAAAACATAAGGTTAATAAGTATATATTTTATATCAGAAATTTTACGTATGTTGATATACATTTCACCTAAATAAAACTATCTATGGCAGGAATTGTTTGTGCTTAATATTAAGTTAGTTCAAAAAATAAGTAAATAAAAAATTATATTTACAATTGGATTCTTATTTTAGGTACAGTCTTTAATCATAGTTTGGTCTAGTCAACTGAACATCAACAGCATTTTTTAATTGTAAAAACTCATAACTGTGCCGCACAGTTTTCAACAAGCAAAAATTCCTGGACACAAATTAGCCTAACAGAACGTTTGTTTCTTTTAAGCAACTCATACAAAATAATTCAATCTGTATTGCTTTAATAAACAATTTCCCACTTTGCAGGCTTTTCACAATTGTTGTTGTCATTATTTCCACACAATCTGTTAAAAGTTGTGTCCACTGGGAATCCTAAAATTTCTCGCTCTTCTTGAATACGAAATGAAAATGTACTTTCATGGGTTCCCACGAAATACCTTGCATGCGAGCAAATAATCTGATCTATTATGGCTATGCCTCCTTGCTTGTATTTATTTTTAATAGTATCATCAGGACTGTATTTAAGTACTGTAAAGTCTGGCATTAAGAGCTGTTCCAGTTCTTCATATTCTAAAATACATGAAAGTGAATACATGTTAATTTACAAATATAATACTTACCTTTTTGGGGTGCATCTGTGGCAATGAAGACTTTATTTAAATTTAACTTGTCTAACAAATTTTTAATTTGTGTAGCGGCACTTTTAATGCTTGGAACATCATTAGGTCGTCCCCATGCAAAATCTCTTCTACGTAAATGAACAGCCATGTATGGTCCACCTTTTGCATTTCTTCTGAGCTAAATTAGTATAAATTTATTTATTATAATTTACCACATTCTACAAATTCCCTGCTAGACCAAACAAACATCCCTCACACAAACAAATAGTGCGCTCGGGGAATCACCAAGTATATGTAAAAAGGCTACAAACATTGTTTTGTCAATGTTAGTAATCCGGAGCATTCCATTTTGTTGTGATGTTTTATGAATAATGATAATTTGAAATTATAAAATGCCTAAAGTAAAGGATTAAGTTCGTACTGGCATCTTGGCCTAAAGATTTTCCTGAATTGGTTATGAAAATAAAAATATTTTGCGGAAGCTGCATGAAAATCATAAGTTACGCCTTTGTAATAGGCATTTTATATTTTTAAAAGCCGACTTAAAAAATTTGTGACGTTTCTCATAATGTTTTTCAGTTAAATTTTTAATAAAAACATGGTTTGAATGGCAAGAAAATTTATATTAAAGTATATTTTTATTCGTTGTTAGTTACATTTTCTAGTTTTTATTCTTATGCAAAACAAATATAAATTTAGTTTTTTTTTATTTTGTGTATTTTCATGCTTTTTTTCTGATTTATCAAGCTTATTATAGGCGCTTACATTCAAAACATAAATGCTTATAAATCCGCGCTCTGCTAAACACACACTATGCTGTGTTCCAATGATCTGCAGAGTGATTCCATTCTCAGGTCTTAAATGGAGGGACAAATGGTCGATTATCATTGATTACTTTTTTTTGGCGGGGCCGTTTATTATTTAATAATGCACACAAGGGAAAAAAGACACTTTCTTCCCAAGTTTTATACCAGATTTTTTCGTCGACCTTGAGAAATTTATCAAAAAACTCTGTTTTAAAATTAAACTAAATTAAATTATTTAATTTGCCAGATGCCTAAAAATTGACTTTTGCAAGTAAGATGCCTTCGTTATTCACGGTATCCATAGTATACAAGACATATTCAAGTGAAATAAACAAAGCATTACCAAGATTCGCATTTAAAAGTAACTTTTTCACGCTACCGGCAATGTAAGTAGGCCTTACATCCATAGCTACAGGGATCGTAAGTGGCTGATAACATACGTATACTAGTTACCCTTGACGACGGAACTTAATAGTGTCACTTACGTTCCTAGGAAAATAATGTTGATTTTAACTGTTCGTTGATATGGTAACAAGCACAGACAACTTAGAATAATGGAGCTTTTAAAAAATAATTCCGATGACAGCTGTCAAAACGAACTTTTAAAAATATGATTAAATTTCTACCTGTAGGCCTACTTACATTGCCGGTAGCGTAAAAAATTTAATAAGTAACACGGAATGTATCGACTATTAACATTCTCGGCAGGCCACAAGCCTCGGCTCGTAGTTACCTACCTCGAATGTTATTACGTCTTTACATTCCTTGTTACTTAAATAACTATTTTCCCGCTAAGCGGGATTCAAATCTGTTTTCATGATTTTTTTAATTAAAATTTATTATTTCCAATTTAAGTGATTTTTTTTTGTATTTCGCAAATAGGTGATAAAGAACAACAATTTAATGCCAGTAGGTACTGCATTCTAAATTTTTGAATGAGGATGTTTACTGAAGGATTAAAAGATATAAGTAAGATTGGAAACTTTAAAGGAGCCAATGGGGGTCAGTTACTCATTTCAATCCACAATTCCTTGCATTTTGGCTTCCTGCGGTGTGTAGAGACTGTATAGTGTAGATTTCTGAGTTTTGTACTTAGTTTGCTGCTTTTAAAATTTTGATTTCAATCATGGTTCTTTCTAAAATATCATTTGATTTAAATGAGGTGATTTAAATCAAGCATACCTTGGACAAACGTAAGTTACACAAATAATATTTTCAAATTTAAGTAAGCATATATGGTCTGATTAATGCAATACATAATTATGTTTATCGGTCATAAGCACCATACTTTGTTGAGGTAGCAGGTAACCAATCACAAATAGTGTGCTTGAAATTTGTCCATTTTAAAACTATCTAAAACCGAATAAACTTTCAATAACCTGACAACTACTGTCACCGTTTTAAGAAAATATTATTTTAAAACATCTAAAACCGAATAAGCTCTCAATAATTTGACTATTATCACAGTTTAAAAAAAATATTTATTTATGTGACTATACCAATCACATTTCGTTGAACCAATCACACATTTCTGCTTTTATAAAACGAACCAATCGCGTTTGTTTCATATTGATTAAACTGCATAGTGCTGTTTAAATAAGTGACCACAGTAGCTTCGGATCATCGCTCTTAACGCGTTTAAAACTGATGTGCACTGACTTTTGGGTATATTTATTATTATTTTAATACCACTTTTCATTGCTTCAGCCAGAAGTAAGTATCATATTTAATTATAAGATAATTTATGAATTAAAAATAATAATTGTTCTTTCGTCCACAAGGAAAAAGCAAAATACGAGAAACGTCGACGGTAGCCGATGATAACAATGTCAATCAACATGAACCGCAAATGTTCAAATCATGACCGACCCAAATTTAAGTGTACACCTATAATAAATATAATGATAACATGCTAATATGCGTTTAAAAACATAAATGTATATTTACATTCAAATTGTATGTTGTTTGACAGGTTATATGAACTAAAATCTTAGTCCAAAATAATGTACATACCCTCAAAATTTTTATGAAATACCATTTAACGATTTTTCTCCAAAACAATCCATTTTTACAACACAAGAACGTCAAAATAAAAAATTTAATTTACGAAAGGACGCCACTACAAACCATTTGAAAACAAGGCAACAATACCATGCTAAGAGCGCCGAATCCCGAAAACACCCGAGCATTTCCGAATAGTTCAGTGTTACCAAAAATGCATCAAAATTAATGTGAGTGATATAGTCAAGACGAATACAACTCGTGATACGATTTTTCTTGGATAAAATTGTGGTGTAAGTTAACTCGTGCTAGTTAAGATTTAGGTAATGCATCCACTTCTGTGGTTCAGACGTCAAGCTGTAGGTTCCCATTGCGCTGTGCCACTTAAAGCACTATACAGCATGCAACCGTAAGAGTGTGTGTTTGTGAGAAATAAAATTCCTACCGTTAATATTTTTGAACATTTCAAAATTTGTTGTTAACTGTTTTTTTGTTATTGTTGGTCATTTCTGATTTTTAAATATGGCAGATGTTCTCTTTTCTACAAATAAATCTACGATAGTAAAACCAATACCTACTCTAAAATTAGTTACCTTTAAAAAAGTTAACCCGTTTACCAAATTGATACTAAAATATTGTAATTTAATGTGAGGAATAGCGATTGACATACCGCACAATCTGTAGCTGCTTACAAGCTGTAAATCTTTTTAAAGGACCCGTCCTTTACATGCATTCACTCCGCTAATTATTAAACAAAGTAATAGCTAATAGAAAGCATTAGTTATAACATAAGAAGAAATTTGTACCTTTTCATAGCGCCAATCCTCTGGAAGTTCGGTACCATCTAATATATCATTAGAATTTAAATATTCCTGTCGAAATCCTGCAGCAATATGGCAAAGTTCTTTATTAAATCTCATGCTTCTCCTAGCCTGCCAGTAAATTTTATCTCCAAACCTATCATGTAATGCTACTTCAGCATGGTCAAATAATATTGCTCTGTAACATGATTCTCACATTTTAGTTTTTGTTAGGTAGGACCACCTACATTACCTGTTAATTTAACACTTGTAACAAGTAAATCAATCATAGAGTAAGAGAAACAGGCGAATAGTATAATTTTTATTAGAGACAATATTTTTGCGTTGGTAGATTGATGGTTTTTCATGACAAGGTTTAAATTTTCAGTTTGACTGATGCTCAAAAAATGAAATGCTTAACTGTATTCTTACCTCGAACTTGACTTATCTAAAATTTTTGATAATTGTGTTGCATGACCATGAAATGATAAACACTTAATATTATTGGAAGTTATATTGTCATAATGGTAAAAATTTGTATGAATTTCTTTATTACACTTTTGCACTTCCATTTTATCTTCAAATTTACCACTTTCGAACATGTCCTGAAAGTGTTGCAAAATGTATACTTCATCAATTTTAATTTTTGAGTATTTTCTTCCAACGTCTATGAACAATTCAGATTAACATTTATTAGCATAAAAGTGCAAATGTATAATTTTATTATTATTACCATCAAGAAACTGATGCATTTCTATGACTGGTGCGAAACTTTGAAGGCTTTTCAAGTCAAAGAAATGTGACCATGGTATGTGGAGCAACATTTTTGTTTGCCAATGGTATAAGTTTGGCCATGGTGGTAAAACAAGTTTAAAATTATTAAGATTTGACTTTGCAGATTTCTGGAGATTGTGTGCAAAAACTGCAAAACGCATGTAAACATCTCTGCGCAGGTTAAAACCTTCAGGTGGATTAACATCATATAATAAATACCTGTAATAAATATAAAATTATTCAAAAATCAAGAGCACTGTGGTTATTTTCGATTACATTCCATATGTGATAGAAGTTAATGGTGTCAGGCAATATACACTGTGTCTATAAAGTAACCCCCCCCCCCCCAACTAACTTTTGAACGACTTAATATTTTACCACAGAATTTGGTGTACTGTAATGGGAAATTAAATACTACTTTTTAGCCCATATTTAAATTTTGTATCATTCAAAATGGCGACTGGGCGCCATTTTAAATTTTTGTTAAATAGAAAGGGGGTCGAGTGATACCTCATTTAAAAGGTCTTTTAGTTCTACGCCTGATCCTAGAGTTTCAAAGAAAATTATTCAGCCATAACAAAATGACAATGTTTGAAAATAAAGAAGTCTATAAATATAATAAAAAAAACTAAGAATTAAAGCAAAAAGAAATTAAATTAAGTGTTCGAAATGTTCACCATTCACTTCTTGGCACACCAAAAGTCGGTTATGAAATTCCTGCCTTACATTTCATAAGTTTCTAGAGTGATATTTCTGCAAACTTCTGTGATGCGTTGCTCCAGTTCTTTAATTGTTTCTGGATGGGTTCTGTACACTGTCGATTTCAGATATCCCCATAGAAAAAAATCTAAAGAAGTTAAATCTGGGGAGCGAGCCGGCTATCCTACAGGCCCCCGCCTACCAATCCATCTTCCAAGAAAATGTCCGTTGAGAAAGTCAGAAACAGGCCTATAATAATGAGGCGGCGCACCGTCTTGTTGGAACATAACGTTTTCAATATTATTTCCAGCCACCTGAAATAATTCTGAGTAAATTTTGTCCTGCAATGAAAAAGTGGACTACTGGATAAAAAAATCAAAACAATTTTGAACTGAGCGAGTCCATTTGTTTACAATCCGCCATTTTGTTATGGCTGAATATTTTTCTTCGAAACTCTAAGATCAGAAGTAGAACTAAAAGACCTTTCAAATGAGGTGTCACTCGACCCTGGATAAAAAAAATTAAAACAATTTTGAATTGAGTAATTCCATTTGTTTAAAATCCGCCATTTTGTTATGACTAAATACTTTTCTTTGAAACTCTAGGATCAGGCGCAGAACTAAAATACCTTTCAAATGAGGTATCACTCGACCCCCCTTTCTATTTAAAAAAATATTCAAAATGGCGCCCAGTCGTCAATAGTTAAGCCCATAAAAGATAGTGCATAGGTAGTCCGTTACAGTACCCTGTATACAGTTTAAACGTAAAAATTGAAATGCAAAACGAATGAAAGAACACATAAAAGATGGAAGAAGATAAAATTCTAAAAACTCCCGTTATACAAACTAAGAAGCAAAAGAAGAATTAGCAGATCGCAAAAATAAGGTCAACAATGACATACGCCTGCACAGTATGGGGAGCTGCTTCAAACTCTACAATTAAAAGGTTGCAAGCATTCCAAAATAAAGTTCTTCGAATTATAACAAAAGCCCCTTGGTTCGTCCGCAACAACCAGTTACACAACGAACTGAAAATACCTCCTATACAAACATTTATTAAGAAGTGCGTTTTAACATTTAATAATAAACTAAACGAGTGCCCAGGTGCTGTGAGCTATTCACTAGGTCAAAAACGAATTCACAAGCGCTTAAAGCGTAAACTGCCCCAAGACCTGCTCTCGTCTGATGATGAGGAACTCAGCGATTGAGGATCTCCAATGGAGCTGACCTCTCTACGTTAATATTGTGAAAAGTGTAATCAATGTGAACATTTCTGTGTATAGCTATTATAGCTGATCCGGAAGAACAATTATAAAAAAAAAAAAAAGATCGCAAAAATATCATTGATGACAAAACAGGTTGGAAAGCCTAGTTGTGATATAGAAATGACAAAGAAATTGTGTAACCATTTTTTATGGATTTATTTTTTTAAATAATAGAAATACAAGTTTTGTGTTTCCGTTTTAGTCCTGTTTTTATGTTTATAATTTATTATCATATTGTGCATAAAATTAGTTAGGTACTGTTCTTCTGGTATTAATATTAGATAGATATGCAGTGTAAAAAATTTCTTTTGTTTTAAATACTATTTTGTCTATTAGGGATAAAACTATAGATGACATCAAATGAAATTCTGAAATTCCCAAATACGAAAAAATAGTGAGTACTTGTTTCTTGAATTATTAAGAGTTTAATTGTTTAGAAGGAAAAGCAATACATAAAAGTTAATTTAACTGCAGGCTGTTAATTTCAGTTCAGAAATATTTCATTACAGAATTATAGCTCTATAAAGGTGCTACTTCAAGATCACAATCTTTGTAATATCTAGATTTGAAATAAATTTATGCAGTTCTATTGGTGATAACTACTATACAACAAGAAAAACATCCAACAACACACTTAAAAGAATTCTTAAAAAAATACGTATGCTTTTTCGGGTATTTTGTAGTACCAATTCTATATAAACTTTACCTCTGCTCACCATTGGTATCTCGGAACAGTAAAAGATAAAAGGTACGTTAAATGAGGAAAAAATTGCCTATTTAGAAGACCAGTTTATTGCAATATTTAAAAGTTCTGAAAAATTCATAGCTTACTAGATACAGACAAAAAACTAAAATTGTACGTATTTTTTTTTCCTCGTAGCTTCTTTATTTATAAACATTAACTGTTCATCTTAGCAATGATACTGTAACACATAAGAAGAAATTTACTAGTGTAATCAAATTTTTTTTTTGATCCACCATTTTCGATAGGCGATGTTCAACTTTTTTTTCTTATGGCCGCTGTATAAAATCTTTACATTTTATGGGGGGTGTTGCCACTGTAACCCATTTTCGGAGTGATATTGCAGGACACATATTTGCTTCGATGCGATGGTTTCATTTGCACTGCTTTATTGCTAAATGTTTTAGAAGCGCCTTCTTCGGATTTTTTGACTAGTTCTGGTGATAAAGAAGTGCTTGTAGATTCTTCGAAAGTGTTTGTACCTACTGTCGTTGTTTGAATTTGATTTAATTTATTCTCCGAAGAAGAAGCAATGGCTTCTTCAACCAACTGTTTTCTTTATCTTTTTTCAACAGCTGATCGAAGGGTGCTACTAAAAGCACGCTTTCTGTCTCGCTGACAATCAAATATGTGTGGCACTATACCAGCTTTAATTCTAATTTTCACATTCATGTATTTATGATACATAAAATTTTCTAAATCATTCTCCAGCTAAAAATTTATTAAAAGATAAAATAAACAACTTACTGTAGTTAAAACAATAGAACTTATTTTTAAA